>OX463238.1:7578940-8822690 GCA_949820135.1 Sylvilagus floridanus | reverse complement strand
CAGAGTTGGATCAGAAGTAGAGCAGCGGGGACTTGAACCAGCACCCACATGGAATGCTGACACCAAAGGCTGGGGATTTAACACACAGTGCCATAGAACCAGCCTCCTAAGTCTCTTTGAATTCTGTCCACATGGAGACAAGAACCTCAACGAAGCCTGCCCAGGGTCACCCCCATGACACTTCTATCTTTTTTTTTTTTTATTGTTGTATGCTTTCTTTTAATAAATTTTGCATACAAATCCAGTGAAATTATGGATCTCTGGCAGTGTTTTTTGTCCTCACTGTAACTCCAGTTTCAATTGCTTTGTCTCTCTCTTCCGGTTTTTATATATTTTTTGTGTGTTGCAGCTCCTCGATATTCTTCTGGGATGTTCCCTTAACCCTTCACATTTTTGTAAGTTTCTTACCCCATGTCCATGTCCACCTTAGGGTCTCCCCGTAGCAACTGTTACTTTCTAGTTTAAAAGCCTGAGCTGAGCCTGACTAGAATAAACACTTCCCAGTGCCAAGGGTGCCTAGTGTGTGGTTTTTCTTTCTTTTCTTGACAGGCAGAGTGAACAGTGAGAGAGAGAGAGAGAGAGGAAAGTCTTCCTTTGCCATTGGTTCACCCTCCAATGGCTGCCGCGACTAGAGCTGCTGCCGGAGCATCCGCTGATCCGAAGCCAGGAGCCAGGTGCTTCTCCTGGTCTCCCATGTGGTAGAGGGCCCAAGTACTTAGGCCATCCTCCACTGCACTCCCGGGCCACAGCAGAGAGCTGGCCAGGAAGAGGAGCAGGCGGGACAGAATGAGGCGCCCCATCTGGGACTAGAACCCGGTGCCCACATCGGATGCCTGTGCCGCAGGTGGAGGTCTAGCCGAGGAAGCCTTGGGGCACCAGCCAACTAGTGAGTTTCTCCCTGTATCCTGAGAACCAGGAAATTATTTTATGATGTATTCATTGATTTGAAAGTCAAGAGTTAGAGAGGGGGAGATCTTCCATCCATTGGTTCAGCATCCCTTTCCACCTCAACAAAAAATGAACCCACAAAGTTCAAGAACTTCCTTCAGAAGGGATAATCTCTTAAGGCACTTTGTTGATTTGCACTGATGTCCTAGGGCGGCAGTTGCTATCCTGCTGTCTGTTTGATGAGTAGCCCCTCGATCTGTTCAAGAGAAAATAAAAGAAAAAAGAGGGGAAAAAAGGGAAGGAGGAAGAAGAAAATATAATTTAGAGGGCCTGATGCTGCAGTGCAGTGGGTTAATCCTTCACCTGCAGCGCTGGCATCCCATATGGGCACTGGTTCTAGTCCCGGCTGCTCCACTTCGGATCCAGCTCTCTGCTGTGGCCTGGGAAGGCAGTGGAGGATGGCCCTAGTGCTTGGCTCCTGCCCCTGCGTGGGACACTTGGAAGAACCTCTTGACTCCTGGCTCTGAATCTGCCCATTCCAGTCATTGCAGCCATTTCTGTGAATGGAAGCCCCATCTCTCTCTCACTGTAACTCTACCTCTCAAATAAATAAAATCTTACAAAAATTAAAAGAAAATATACTTTAGAGAACACCAAGCTGAGACTGAGGATGCCACGCATATACCAAGAGGTGACATGGTTTCTTGTGCACATAACCTTGGGTTCACAGTGCGGTCACTGAGTGGGACCACGAGGGACTAAGAGAGCAGGCAAAGGCGACTCTATGGGAGTGACTCCAGTTAGGGCTGGGACAAGGGCTCCTTGCCTGACCAGGGCTTGCTGGTTTTGATCCTTGCACTTGTGCTGACAGGGGGAACACCCCCACTTTCCCATCAGCTTTCCCAGCAGTGGGAGAGAAAGAGCACGAACATGAATCCTAAGAGGTCAACAGTCAAACAGCAAAATGGAATCAGAATCTTTATTCCAAGGAACTTCCAGGAGCACAGAGAGATACACATGGCCACATAGGAAATGATCTTTTATTAGATGATTCATCAACTCTCCCCAAGGATCTTGATAGTAATAAGTGAAGGAGATAGAATTGAGAAGTAAGCCTGGACCTTTTCTGTAAACGTAGCAGTGTAAGAATACATGTGGGATTTGTTACTTAAATCATAGAAAGAAATTTCTCCCAATTCATAGTCCAGAAAGACGCCAACCCACCTGTCTTCAGATTGGCCCTGGCCCATGTACTCCCTGATTTGCCAGCAGCCGTGGTCTGGGCACGGTGCTATGCTGGCATCGGTGGGGAACGATTCCTGACACACACCCAGCGACCAGTCCCCTCTGCCTCTGGTGTGCACCCGCCAAAAATGCCTCCCACTAGCAAATTTCTCACGACCCTGGACAGCAAAACGCTCATCAGGGAGATAAGGTGGGCTCTTTGCTTCCATCAGCACAACTTTTCCATCTTCAGAGACCACAAGATCTGGGTGAGCGGTTTCAGGATCCAGGGTCAAATCCACCTGAAATGTGCTCATCATTTTCTGCAGATCAAAGAACCGTGGCAGGACGCAACACCTCTCCTTTATCTCACAGGGTAAGATCTCTGGAGCTTTGAGACCTTCATACCTGTGGTTAATACTGCGAAGGCCTCTCAGAAAATCCACGTCTGTTTGCAGGCACGTCTCTGCTATTTCACTCAACAGATCTTCCACTGCGGCTATGTGGTTTGTAATCCGACTTTTGTTTTCAATTAGCTTTCCATTAGCATCCTGTTCCTTGAGGATCAGCCTGTGGTGTGCGTCCTCTTGCTGCCTTTTTAGGAAGTAGTGAAGATCCCAAAATTTAGACTGTGCCTCCTGCCTCCAGTTATTCAGCCGTCTCTTCAGTTTATCACAATCCCTAGATTGCATTTCACATTCCATTTCAGCATCTTCAACTTGCTCTTTCAGCCACTCAATGTCTATTTCCAAGATCCTCTTGTGATGAGCTGCAGCTTCCTCAATGGGCACCAGGTGGTGATCCTCGTGGGCCCTGGAGACCCTGCACTGGGGACACAGCAGCTCCAGGTCCCGCTCACAGAAGAAGTCCAGGACCTGGCCGTGCGTCTCACACAGGGCTTTCCTCTCGCTCCCTGTGGAGGGAAGCTGCATCACAATATCTATCATTTGGCATAACTGGGTATTTCTCTTGAGGTTTCTCTCAGGGCAGTGGTGCTGGCAGACGGGACAGGGGAAGACATCATCTAAATCTTCCCAGCACTGCTGGATGCAGCAACAGCAGAAGTTGTGGCCACACTCGGTGGTCACTGGGTCACTCATGTAGTCCAGGCATATGGGGCAGCTGGCCTGTGCTTGGAGCTCAGACAGACAAGCGGCAAAGGCCATTGTGTGAGGACAGGTGGAGTCCGGGAAGGCTCTCTCTGGCCGGTCTGGTTCTCTAGGAATTCCAGGGACAGTGGGAATCTGGTGACTCCAGCACTCTCTCCTGAAGGGCCCTGGGGTCTGCAGGAATCTACACCCCACACACCCGTGTGCAGGCCTGTCCCTGCAGCTATCAGGAGGTGCGACCCAGCACTCACTGGTCTGCAGCACCAGATCCACTTGCTCTCAGATTCAAGCTTGCGGTTTCTTCTTCTTTCTTATGAAAGAGGGAGTTCCAGACGTTGAGACAGGCCAACTGCACAGGTTTCTTCAACATAAAATAACAAGAAGGAAAAAGGACAATATTTACATAAAGCAATGAAGACCATGTGTGTATTTCACAAATGTTATCTAGATTTTTCCTGATCTAAACACACACTGCAAAAAGAAAAGGGAAAGCACTCTCATGATAACAATCTTGTCTGATGAGGATATTATGATTATGACCTTGATATTAAAAACAAGGATGGTGGGACCAGCGCTGTGCCATAGCAGGTTAACACCCTGGCCTGACGTGCCAGCATCAGGCCAGTTCTAGTGCCAGCTGCTCCTCTTCCAACCCAGCTCTCTGCTATGGCCTGGGAAAGCAGTAGAAGATGGCCCTGCACCCATGTGGGAGACCTGGAAGAAGCTCCTGGCTCCTGGCTTCGGATCAGCACATCTCTGGCGGCCATCTGGGGAGTGAACCATCAGGTGGAAGGCCTCTCTCTCTGCCTCTCCTCTCTGTGTAACTTTCAAATAAATCTTTGAAAACAAAACAAAACAAAAAGGATGGATATGTGGAACAGTAATGGGGTCACCACTTGGGGTACCCACATCCCACATTCAAGTCAGTTCCTTTGCTTCTCATCCAGCTTCCTGCTCTTGCATACCCAGGTGGCAACATATGATGACTTCAGTGCTTGGACCCCTCCCAGCCATATGCAAAACGTGCATAGAGTCCTAGGCTCCTAGCTATGGCCTGGCCAGGCCCCATGCCAGCTATTGCAGACACCTGGGGAGGGAACCAGTGGATGCCAGATATGAAAATGGAAAAAAATTAACGATTTAGAGGGAACCTCATGTGTGTGTATATATTTACAGACAACATACCCATATATATTGGATGTGAGTACCATGCATTTCATCTTCACTAAAATAGTGAAATAATCACACACACATAAGTCAACTTATGGAATTGGTGATTAGAAAGACAAAGCACAAATGAGCATTCTCTGGCTCGCAGCAGACTCTCAGCACTGTGTACTTTCCCACCCTGTCTCGTGTGCATCTCCTAGGGCAGTGGACAGTCCCTAGGGCCTTGGGGCCACTGTGCACAGGAAGACCTTGTACCTCACCTGCCCAGGCCCTGCCTTACTCCTGGCCCCAGTCTGCTCCACATGAGTCCAGGAGCCCTTCCTCTGCACAGCCCGAGTGCCACCCTGGCCAGTGCAGATTCCCCCCTCTCCTTCTTCCTGAGCCATGGTGAGCCCCTAAAGATCACCCACGTTGAGCCAGCACCTGAGAAGAATCCCCATGGATCCGCCCCCAATCCTGGCCCAAGACCCCCTGCCCCTTCCAGCTGGGTCCCACCTATCAGGCTGCTATGGTACCAACGGTGTTCACTGAACCCCAAAATCTGCTGGGGTACTAGCTCTGCCAACTGGGGGGTGGGGGCTGTCCTGCTCCTACAGCCCCCAGACCTGGGTGTGGTCCCCTGAGCATGAACAGGGTCTGCAGGCTTCTCCTGTGCTTGCAGGTCAGGCAACAACACAATCTCTCTGTGGGCCTGGGGCTCCAGCTCTGGCTGTTGGGATGCGTAATCCTACAGGGAGCTTCCTTTTCGGGCCCCCACTGGACCCAGATGCCCCCAGCTCCAGGGCAGTCCCAGGCTCCCACCTGCATCTCCCATCTTCCTCCCTGACTGCACTTCCCCACTGGAGGTGGGAAGGGTGGGGGCTGGAAGGTTGGACTCCTCCCACATCACTGCTCCCGGGAAACTCCTCTGATGGGATCTGTTGCCTGATTTCACCCTGCCCTTTCTGCAGGAGGGGGTATGGGGTGGTCCTGAGCCTGGCTGGGAGACTGGCCGCCTAGCCCATGCAGGAGGTGAAGAGGGTACCACACACCATGCCTCCCGGCAAAGACCCTAGGACCTGACAGCTGGCGGGCGGCAGGAGCCCCAGGCACTTTGCCCCCATCCTGCTTCCCACGGAAGGGTCTTGGAATTGCCACTCAGGGAAACATCTCCTGGCTGTGGCCCACACCCATTAAGGAGCACCTGGAAGGCTTAATAGGCTACGTGACCTTCATGCTGATTGGAGAAGCATCATTAAAGTGTCAATATTGGCTTCATCCTATAGAATTTGTGTTGCCCTGAACTAGCTATGCCCCCTCTGCTGCTTGCCCTTTAAAAGTTGTGCTTGATTGTTTTGGTTTTTTTTTTTTTTTTTTTTTTTTTTTTTGGACAGGCATAGTTAGACAGTGAGAGAGACAGAGAAAAGTCTTCCTTTTTTCGTTGGTTCACCACCCCAAGTGGCCACCATGGTCAGCGCGCTGCATCTGAAGCCAGGAGCCAGGTTTCTCCTCCCCCGGGTCTCCCATGCAGGTGCAGGGCCCAAGAACCTAGGCCATCCTCCACTGCCTTCCCAGACCACAGCAGAGAAGGATGGATTGGAAGAGGAGCTACCGGGACCGAATTGGCACATGGACCAGGACTAGAACCCGGGGTGCTGGCGCCACAGGCAGAGAACCAGCCCACTGAGCCGCAGCACCAGCCGCTTGATTGTTAATAAACGGACTTGTTCACCGAAGCTCACCATCGACCCACCACCCCAGCACTGCAGGACTCACAGGACAGTCCCCATGGGGTTACAAGACATGTAGAGGAGGGCTGTGCCTGCAGTGAGAGGGCAGGCGCAAGAGCAGGCTGGCGGCCCCACTGTGGCTCAATAGACTAATCCTCCGCCTTGGGGCGCTGGCACACGCGGTTCTAGTCCTGGTCGGGGCGTGGATTCTGTCCCGGTTGCCCCCCTTCCAGTGTAGCTCTCTGCTGTGGCCCTGAAGTGCAGTGGAGGATGGCCCATGTGCTTGGGCCCTGCACCCCATGGGAGACCAGGAAAAGCACCTGGCTCCTGCCATCAGATCAGCGTGGTACGATGGCCACAACACGCTGGTTGTGGCAGCCATTGGAGGGTGAACCAACAGAAAAGGAAGACCTTTCTCTCTGTCTCACTCTCTCACTGTCCACTCTGCCTGTTAAAAAAAAAAAAAAAAAGAGCAGGCTTGCAAGGTGCAGTGACAAGTTCCCTCTGGGTCCCCTGGAAACCTGAGACTGACATTTTGTTAGATCCTTGCCCATCCCCTCGACTCTAAATGGTTTCAGCTACTGCCCCAGTGATGCCGTGGAGCTCTGGAAAGGGTATGGCTCTGGGACTAGATCCTCTGTCCATGGGGTCAATGCTGACCTTAGCACCTACTGCCTGGGAGCCTGGGGTAAGTGTCTAACACGGCCACCCAACTCTAGGGAGATCTGGTAAATGAAGACCTTGCAGAGTAGGGAAACTGATCCCACACCAGGTGCATGGAATGAAACTGGAGGTCAGGACTTCAGCAGGAGACAGGCTAGAAGACAGAAACGCCTCGTCCTTGAGGCTGCCACCAGGTAGGAAAGGATGGGTGGGGACGAGGGCCTGAGCAGTGAGACTGGCGCCTTCTCCTAGAAGCAGTTTCCGATTCGGATGGAAGCTGGGAGGCTGCATAGCTTCAGCAGACTTTCGGGGCTGAGGAAACCACACTTGGAATTCAGGACACCCGCAGCAAATGCGTCCTGGCAACCCCCAGGTTGGAAATGAGATCAAAGAACTGCTATGCAATTGAAGGCAGAAGGAATGGAGGATCACAATGGAGCTTCAGGAGTCTGTGCATCCAGTACTTCAGACCTGGTGGGGGGGACACCTGAGTTCCCTGAGTCTGGGTGGGTAGCTCCAGGCTGTGATTGCCAACTGAAAGTGTTAACAATGGAAATGTGGGGCTGGCACTAAGTTTTCTGCACTTAGTCATTGTTCTTTTATTTGCAAGTGACAGAAACCCAGCTCTAATAGTTGCGTAATGACAGTAAGTAGATTCTGGCTTGCCTATCTGTAAAATTAACAGCTGTTTACCTTCAGGATTGGCTGAATCCAGGTGCTTAAAGCTGCATTGGAGAAGTTTGGCTGGCGCCGTGGCTCACTTGGCTAATTCTCCCACCTGGCTCACTAGGTTAATCCTCCCCTGCGGCACCAGCATCCCATATGGGTATGGGGTTCTAGTCCCGGTTGCTCCTCTTCCAGGCCAGCTCTCTGCTGTGGCCCGGGAAGGTAGTGAAGGATGGCCCAAGTGTTTGGGCCCCTGCAGCCACAGGGGACACCAGGAGGAAGCACCTAGCTCCTGGCTTCGAACAGAAGGAAGACCTTTCTCTCTGTCTCTCACTGTCTAACTCTGTCAAATTAAAAAAAAAAAAAGGCAAATAGCATGGGTCCTGGAGGTGTCACCACAGAGTCACTGCAGGGGCCACCGCCTTGGCTTAGCAGGTAAGTGCTAAGTCTGCTGCCTCCAGTGCCCTGACCAACACAGGCGCCGATTCGAGTCCCTGCTGCTCCACTTCCGATCCAGCTCTGTGCTCTGGATTCAGAAAGCAGCAGAGGATGGCCCCAAGTCCTTGAACCCCTACTCCTACGTGGGGAGACATGGAGGAAGCTCCTGGCTCCTGATCGGCACAGCTCTGGCCATTGTAGCCATCTGGGGAGTGAACCAGTGGATGGAAGATCTCTGCCTGCCTCTCCATTCTCTGTGTAACTCTTTAAAATAATTAAATCATTTTAAAAAAGGAACCATGAAAATGCAAATAATAGAAACAAAGACGGACAATTAGGAAAACTGAACAGATAGATTATTGTAAATACTCCAGAAGCAGAGTGGAGAACAGGGGAAAATGTTCTACTCTGATTGGCCAAGATCTCAGAGCTGACAGGGGCAGAGAAGGGGCAGGAAGCCTGGGGGAGGGAGAACTGGGACTCTGCCCAGCCTGCCTGGGATGAAACCCTGGCTCCTTCTTGCACATGTGGGACCTTGGACTGCTCAGACAATTTCCTGAGAGCCAGGCTGTTCCCAGCAGCAGGCCTGGTCCATAGAAGTGCTCAGTGGTGTTCCACCCTCAGGACCCATGCCCAGGGCACATGCCTTTGTTCTCACCACTCCCACCCTCTCCCAAGGCTTCTGCCTTGTCCTTCATTGTGCCTGCACCAGCCTTGACCTCCAACCCCATCAGCACTCCTAGGGCCTCTGGAATCCTGTCTGCACACAGAAATCCCATCAGGACCCTGTCTCACAGGACAGCTGTTCCCAGGGTGAGGCCGAGCCCTATCCCAGGACCCAACATCACCCAGCATCTGGCTCTGCCCTCTGCAGCTCTCACTCGCCTGCCTCTCTCAGGCAGCGTGAGCTCCCTGGGGCCCAGCCCCTTAGCCCAGGCTGGTCCCTTACTTCCTGCCTGGGCTGAGGCCAGCTATCACCTCACTTGTCACTTCCTGCTGATCCACCCATCCCCTGCCTCCATGAGAGGTCGACCCCCTCCCCCACCGCACAGTCATGGGACAGCAAGGACAGTTATGAATTGTCCTTTTAACTCTGTGCCTGTGGCTGTCATAAACCCGTTTGGAGATCTGTGCTCCAGGTTACTGTGGCCTCCATGACTGCATCTCCTAAGGCCTGACCTGCAAAGCCCCATGACTCAAATCTTGGCCAGGTTCCATGTCCCTCAAGAGGACTGACTTGGGGGCTGGTGTCGTGGTGAAGCGGGTAAAGCCGCCACTGGCGATGCCCACATTTGTCCCAGCTGCTCCACTTCCAATCCAGCTCCCTACTAATGGCCCAGGAAAGCAGCAGAGCATGGCCCAAGTACTTAGGGCCCTGCACCCACGTGTGAGACCTGAAAAAAGCTCTTGTCTCCTGGCTTCCATTGGCCTGGCCCTACCCAGGCCGTTGCAGACATTTAGGGAGTGAACCAGCAGATGGAAGATCTCTTTCCCTCTCTCTGTCCCTACCCTCCCCCACTCCTGCCCTGAAACTCTGCCTTTCTAACAAAGAAATTTGAAATACAAACAAACAAACAAAAGGTTGTGAGTGACTCAGGCATCCTACTTAAGCCCCCATGTCTTAATGCCCACAGGTTGGATTAGGGTTGACTGAGTTTAAACAAAGCCCCATGGGCTCATTCCCCTTTGCCACTGAGCCTCCAGCCCTCCCTCACTGTACCCCCGGGCACACTTGGCCTCAGGCCAGCCCCTCTGTCAGCTGGGCAGACACAGAGGCTGCTCCCCACTCTCCCATTAGGACACAGTGGGGAGCTGGGTTTTGTAGCTATTCCATTTTCTTTTGAGAGGAAGTGTTATAGACCATGAGAGGTAGAGAGGGAGAGCGAAAGAGGTCCTCCATCTGCTGATTCATTCCCCACATGGCTGCCATGGCCCAACTGCACCAATCCGAAGCCAGGAGCCTGCTGATTCTTCCAAGTCTCCCAAGTGGGTGCAGGGCCCCAATGTGTCATCTTCCCCTGGTTTCCAGGCCACAGCAGAGAGCTGTAGCAATTCCATTTCAGAACACCTGGGTCGGGGCCAGCGCTGCAGCACAGGACCTTAACCTTCCGCCTGCAGTTCAGCAACCCATATGGACAGCAGTTCTAGTCCCGGCTGCTCTCTTCCCATCCAGCTCTCTGCTATGGCCTGGGAAAGCAGTAGAAGATGGCCCAAGTGCTTAGGCCCCTGCACCCACGTGAAAGACCGAGAAGCTCCTGGCTCCTGGCTTCAGTCATCTGGGGAGTGAACCAGCGGAAGGAAGACCTTTCTCTCCCTCTCTGCCTCTCACTGTTGGTAACTCAACATCTCAAACAAATAAAATCTTTTTAAAAAAAAGGGTGGTGAGGGGCGAGCTGTGGTGTGGCATTTTAACGCCCTGACCTGAAGCGCCAGCATCCCATATAGGGGCCGGTTCAAAACCAGCTGCCTCTCTTGTGATGCAGCTCTCTACTATGGCCTGGGAAAGCAGTGGAAGGTGGCCCAAGACCTTGGTCCCCTGCACCCAGGTGGGAGACCTGGAAGAAGCTCCTGGCTCCTGACTTCGGTTCAACACAGTTCCGGCTGTGGCGGCCAATTGGGGAGTGAACCATCAGATGGAAGATTTCTTTCTCTCTGCCTCTCTCTCGCTGTAACTCGATTTCAAATAAATAAATCTTTTTTTAAAAATGAGAGGTAGAGTTGCAGACAGTGAGAGGGAGCTATGCCAGAGCTGCACTGATACCAGGCCAGGAGTCAGGAGCTTGTTCCTGGTCTCCCATGCCTGTGTAGGGACCCAAGGACTTGGGCCATCCTCCACTGCTTCCCCAACCCATAGCAGAGAGCTGGATGGGAAGAGGAACCGGAGCCCTAAAGGGAAACCAGCACTTCAGGCCAGGGCTTTAAGCTGCTGAGCCACAGTGCCAGGCCCTGCCAGGAACAGTAGGTTAACCATCGGCCAGCGGCGCCGGCATCCCATATGCCACCGGATTCTGTCCTGGTTGCACCTCTTCCAGTCCAGCTCTCTGCTGTGGCCTGGGAAGGCAGTGGAGGATGGTCCAAGTGTTTGGGCCCTTCACCACATGGGAAGCTTCTGCCTTCGAAGCCTTCTGGGGAGTGGACCATTGGAAGGAAGAACTTTCTCTCTGTCTCTCCCTCTCGCTATAATGCTACCTCTCAAATAAATAGAGTCTTAAAAAAGAAAGATGGCCAGCGCAGAGGATCAATAGGGTAATCATCCGCCTTGCGGCAACAGCACACCGGGTTCTAGTCCTGGTCTGGGCACCGATTCTGTCCTGTTGCCCCTCTTCCAGGCCAGCTCTCTGCTGTGGCCTGGGAGTGCAGTGGAGGAGGGCCCAAGTGCTTGGGCCCTGCACCCCATGGGAGACCAGGAGAGGCACCTGGCTCCTGCCATCAGATCAGCGCAGTGTGCCGGCTGCGGCGGCCATTGGAGGTTGAACCATGGCAAAGGAAGACCTTTCTCTCTCTCACTCTCCACTCTGTCTGTAAAAAAAAAAAAAAAAAAAGCACCCGTGTGCCACAACCTTCCCTGAGATGTGGTATCCTGGAAAGCATGATCTCAGACCTCGCACAGAGCAGCATCAGGGGAATCGGGACTCCGCTCCTGCTCCCTGCCCCCCACTCCCGCTTACCTGCAGCCAGTGATCCTAGCAGTCCCAAGCAGGTCTGAGTGGTGCTGCAGCCTGTCTAGGTCCACACTACCTGCTTAGCTGGGAGCTGCCTAAATAGGGCGGCAGGAGGGCGGGCATCTGCAGTCCCTGCCCCACAACCGGAAGCCCCTCCCTAAGGAGGGTCACTGCGGGGCGGGGTCCCAGTGTCCTTGAGGGGCTGCTGGTTGAAAGAGAATCTCCTGTGATCCCATCAGGCCAGGGTGGGCCTGTGGTGAGAAGCTGATCTCATCTCTGTCTCTCCAGCCTCCATGAATCCCCAATCTGCTTAGAATGCCTTCATCCTGTCTGCTGTGGGGAAACTGAGGTCTCAAAGACGGGTGGAGCTTGGCCTCTCTGGACTCACAGTGTGTTTAGTGATCAGTGTCCTGTGCAGGGCGAGGAGCCCAGGGCTCCACCCTGAGCTGGCAGGGGCTGAGTGGACCCGGCTCCTTGCCCCTGACAGCTGGCTGAGCCTGTCCTTGTGACTGCAGAGCCCTGGCTGGGGGAAGGCAGACAGACAGAGGGTGGGGACTGGAGAGGACTCTGCTCACCTCACACACAGGGGGAGACCGTGGGAACAATCCAAGCCAGGGACAGTTGTGCAGCCATGATGGCTGGGACTCCCCGAGCCACTGACTCTGAGCAAGGAAGGAGCTGGGGACATGAGCCCTTGCAGGGACAGAACCCCAGGGCACCAGTGCACCAGCAGAAAGCCCAGAGCCATGAGGCGGCAGAGCCAGAGTGCCCTGGCCTCCGAGCCCCTGATGATTCCTTTTCAGGTTTATGTCCCAGGCTTAGAGTGACTCTCACTCTTTGCAATCCTCCACCCCATTCCCAGCCGCAGGCAAATCCAGACCCTGCCTGAGCCCAGTGACCTGGTGACCCTCTGTACCCACTTTCACTGCCTGGCCTCTTCAGCGACTCACTCCTCTACCTTCTCTCTCACCCTATTCCACTCCCTATGTGTTTTCTTTGTTTAAATTGCAATTTTAATCCTGTTCCTTAATCAGGAGGAGCAGTTTCTATTGGTCTTGCAAGAGGCAATCTGTTTGCCCAGCCCCAGAAGAGCCTGCACAGTGGGGTTCCCCACCCATTCTCTATCTCCACCCCCACTACCCTGCTCTCTCCCCCACCTTCAGCATACAGCAGCACAGGTCTTTGCATAGGTGACCCCTCTCCCCACACACATCACAGGAACTCATGTGTCTGATAAACACTGGGTAGTTCCATATGTATGCCTCACTTTTCATAAGAACCCAGTCTAATGATCCCTTTCTCTGGAAAGCTCTGAACTCTGAAATTCTGTGACTCATCAATTTATTTGGAGATTTTCTTTTTCTGTTTATTTATTTGAAAGGCAGAGTTACAGACACAGAGAAGGAAGGAAAGAGAGAGAGAGAGCTCCTCCACCCACTGGTTCACCTCTGAAATGTTGTAATGGCCAGACCTGGGCTGATCCAAAGCTAGGAGACAGGAGCTTCTTTGGGTCCCCCATGCAGGTCCAGGGGCCCACACACCTGGGCCATGCTCCACTGCCCTCCCAGGCCATAGCAGGGAGCTGGATGGGAAGTGGAGCAGCTGGGACTCAAACCAGTGCCTGTATGGGATGCTGGCACTGCAGAGAGTGGCTTTACCTGCTACACCACAGTGCCGGTCCCACCAATTAGAATTTTTTTAAGAATTATTTTATTTTATTTTTTTAAAGATTTATTTATTTATTTGAAAGTCAGAGCTACTAGAGAGAGGAGAAAAAGAGAGAGAGAGAGAGACAGAGACAGAGACAGAGACAGAGAGAGAGAGAGAGAGAAAGGTCTTCCATCCAGTGGTTCACTCCCCAGTTTGTTGCAATGGCCGGAGCTGTGCCAATCCATAGCCAGGAGCCAGCAGCTTCCTCCTGATCTCCCATGTGGGTACAGGGGCCCAAGGACTTGGGCCATCCTCTACTGCTTTCCCAGGCCACAGCAGAGAGCTGGATCGGAAGAGGAGCATCCAGGACCTGAACCAGTGCCCATATGGGATGCCGGTGCTTCAGGCCAGGGTGTTAACCCGCTGTGCCACAGTGCCGACCCCCAACAATTACAATTTTAACAATTTCAGTTATAATCTTGACATTAATTCAGTTGTTGGTCTATATCATATGTGGTACATAGACAAATTACAATCTTATTAACCCAAGTGCAGTCCATCCGTTTTTAAGCTTGAGCGACCACGCTAGGGGGTTTCTGTGCTCTGCACAGTGTGAAGCAGTGGACTGCTATTGTCTGAGCTTTTTAGATCATAGTTTCAGACCAGAGTCTCACGTCGGGGGCTGCTTTCTCAGGATGGACTCCCTACCGTCAAGGTGTCAGTACAATGCATTCCTCAGAACACCCCATCATGAAGCCACATACGACTGTATTTCATGTGTGCTTCCAATCTGTAAATAGATTACACTCAATATATGAGTTTAGAAATATCCGGAGAAAACATCATAAGGACCGACCGATTAAGCATGTGTGTAGTTTGCCAAGCTTGTCAGTGGCTCTAATTTTGTCCAGGGCTCCACAGTGCTCTCTGCTTTGAACTTTCACTGCTAAGTCAACAATGAATTGGGAGATTCACAGAAGACAGATTGTGTGTGTTGAGAAGTCAACTGGCTCATAGGCATCTAAAGGGATTTTCTGCTGGGAGTGACTGGCGCCCTCTGCAGGGAGGAGCATTGTGTGCTGAGCCCCTCTGGTGGAAGCTCAACTTGCTGAACCTGCTCCCTTCATGGGCTGGGCTGAGGCCAGGAGACCAGGTCCTTCAGCCTCTCTGTCCAAACACTCTTGTCTGGGCAGAGGCTAGTGTGAGGCCCTCGATCAGCAACAGCCATCCTTAGCCACCTGCTGCCCTCGGAGGTCCCACATCTACTTAGCACTTCCCACGCCTGCCCACCGTACAGCTGGCTGGGGTAGGGAGTCTTTAAGGTCTGGGATTTGTGTGTTGGCCAGTGTGGCACAGCGGGGTAAGCTGCCACTCAGGATGCCCGCAAGAGCATATGGGAGTGCGGGGTTCACATTCTGGCTCCTCTTCTTTCAGCTCCTGTTAAAGTGCCGACGAAACAGTGCGTGATGGTCCAAGTGCTTGGTCCCCTGCTATGCACATGGGAGAGCTGGATGGAGTTTCTGGCCCCTGGCTTTGGCCTGACCCCGTCTTGGGAGGCTGCTGCTGCTGCAGTTTGGGGAGTGAACCAGTAAACGGAAGCTGCCCCTGTCCTCTTTCTCTGTGAACTCTGCTGTTAAAATAAATAAATTGAAAGAGAAAAAAGATCTAGGGTCTCTGATGAGGGTGGATGAATGGGCCTCACCTAGAGTCTGGGAGCTCTCAGGGGCTCTATCCACACAGTGACTGTCGTCCCCCAGAGCAGACCTTGAGTAAGAGGCGGGGGCGGGGGGCTTATCTGCGCACATGATCAGTCAAATGTGTGCCCTGCCCAGGACTGGACACCTGCTTCATCTTCTCACCCTACACGGCAACTGTGTTCTCGCCTAGAGATGGCACCGGCAGGGGAGGGCTGGGGATGCAGAGACAGAGAGTGGAATGGCAACCCTGCAAACACCACTCAGATCAACAAGCTCAGGCAGCACATGTCCTGCCTCCCTCCCAGGGACACGGAAAGCCCGGCCTGCCCTCCCCGGAGTACTCCTTTCCTTGGGAGAGAAGTATGAGGGGACAGCCTAGCCCACTCCTGCCTCCTGCTCCAGAGACCTGGGACCTCAGGAGGCTCCACGGGACCCCCTCTTCCTACCAGCCCAGGAGTTGTACGTGATACAGAGGGTGGCAGCTCCAGTTCATGGTGACATTTTCTGGAGAAGGCCAGGGCTGCTGCTTATGCTCTCCCCTGCTTCTCCATCCACCTGTAGGTGCAGACAGATGCAGTTTAGTGTCCCCAGTTCCACCTTCTCCCCACAAGGCTAACTCAGAGAGAAAGGAACTAAGCCCCTCGTATCAAAGTTCTATGGATTGGCCGGTGCTGTGGCTCACTTGGCTAATCCTCCTCCTGTGGCGCCGGCACCCCAGATTCTAGTTCCGGCTGGGGCACTAGTCCTGGTTGCCCCTCTTCCAGGCCAGCTCTCTGCTGTGGCCCGGGAGGGCAGTGGAGGATGGCCCAAGTGCTTGGGCCCTGCACCCATGTGGGAGTCCCGGAGGAAGCACTTGGATCCTGGTTTCAGATCGGCGCAGCTCTAAAAGTTGCAGCCATCTGGGGAGTGAACCAGTGGATGGAGGACTTCTCTCTCTGTCTCTACCTCTCACCATAACTCTGTCTTTCAAATAAAGAAAATAAATCTTTAAAAAAAAGTTCTATGGATCTGGCAGGGGACGGGGACCTACAATCTTCAGTTAATATAAAGTGGTTTTGAAAGAGTTTTGTATGGAAAATAGTTTTCTTTGTGTAAATAAAGTATCCTGGGGCCAAGTGGTTGAGGTGCCATGTGTCAGAGATATCCCTCATTAGGACACTGGTTCAAGTCCCAGCTGTTCCATTTCTGATCCGACTTCCTGTTCATGGGCTTAGGAGGGCATTGGGGAGATGGCCCAGGTGCTTGGACCCCTGCCACCCAGGTGGGAAACTCAGATGGTGTTCCTTGCTCCTGGCTTTTGCCTGACCAAGCCCTGGCCACTGTGGCCATTTGCAGAGTAAACCAGCTGGTAGAAGAATCTCTCTCTTTCTCTTTCCCTCCCCCTCCCTTTGAAATAAGTGATATAGATCTTTAAAACAACAGCAGGTCAGCAAGCCACAGCTGGGTTCTGAGCCAGCAGAGGGCCAGGTGCATGGGCCAAGGCAAGTTCTGAGGGCTGCCTCTGTGCTGCCTGGCCATGCGCCTGGCTACTCGATGGTTCCCGAGAGCATGAGTACAGGCTGAGGTTCTGGATGGAATCTGTGGCTTTGATAGAGTGATCAGTGGGAACCAGCCATTAGGAACACCTGACCTTCTGCGCCTAAGGTGAATTCCGCCTCCTAGGGTGGGGTCTGTAACCTGCACTTCAATTCCACTCATGGCCCTGGGGAGGATGAAATCACTGGTGAACCATCAGTCCAACCAGGAGGATGAGACACCTGTACCAGCTGCAGCCAGGCTAGACTGACAAGCGTGTGGCATACCAGGTAGCAGCACCACCAAGGGAGGAGGAGCCTTTCTCTTTAACACTTTCTCTTTAGGAGTTAACTATTTATACAGGGCTGGGGCTGGGGCTGGGGCTTAGTTGGAAAGCTGCCGCCTGCAGTGCTGGCATCCCAGTGGGTGCTGGTTCGACTCCCAGCTGCTCTACTTCCGATCCAGCTCTCTGCCTCTGCTATGGCCTGGGAAAGCGGTGGAAGGTGGTCCAGGTCGTTGTGCCCCTGCACCCATGTGGGAGACCCAAAAGAAGCTCTTGCTTCAGATTGGCTCGCTCCCGCCATGGCAGCCAATTGGGGAGTGAACAGGCTTATGGAAGACCTCTCTCTAACTTCTAACTTTCAAATAAGTCAATATTAAAAAGAGTTAATTATTTATGGAAAGGCAGAGTGATAGAAGGCGAGAGACACAGAGACAGAGAAGACATCTTCCATCTGCAGATTCACTCTCTAAATACCTGGAATAGCTGGGGCTGGCCCACTCCCAACTAGGATCCAGGAACTGCATCTGGGTCTCACATGGGGGTGGCAGGAATCTATTACTCTGGCCATCATCTGCACACATTAGCAGGAAGCAGGATGAGAAACAGAGTAGCTGGGACTCAAGCTGGCACTCCAACATAGGATGCAAGCGTCCCAAGTAGTGGCTCAATCCACTGCACCACAACACCTGTTCCAGTTACTACTTTTATCCCTCTCTAATTCCTGAGAACTGAGACCCTTGGGACTGCATCGAATCTCTAATGGCCCAGGAACGGAGCTGCACCAAGATCTTACTTAAAATCTTCAGGGAAAGGGCATTTAGCGCAGTGGTTAGGACGCCCCTGGTGGCTCCACTCTGAATTCCAGCTTTCTGCTGATTCACACCCAGGCAGGCAGCAGTGATGACTCAAATACTGACTTTGCGCCCCTCAGCTGGGAGACTTGGGATTGAGTTCTGCATTCCTGGCTTTAGCCTGGCCAACTCTGGCTACTGCAGCCATTGGGGGAGTGAAGCATGGATGGGAGATTAGCCCCCTTTCAAATTTTGGGGGAATGCCTCCAAAATGGAAAATATTCTCCTACATAAATGTTGAAATATCATTACATTATGCAGAAAAGTAACAAGAGCACACGGACAACAGGCCTAGTAGTAAGCTTCTAAGAAAAGACCATTAACATAAGTCGGGGAGGCTGAATCCGGAGAGGCCTAGAGGAAACTTCCTGAGCCTGCCTCAAGTTTGAAAACCTGACTTTAGGTTTCAAATCCCTGGTGGCAAACACCCAGCCCCAGGGCGCTTCTGCCTAAGGATCATTAAGGTGGTAGAATAGGAGTGGCTAGGACCCTTTTGCATCACAACACCCCACCCCTTGCCCGCATCTGCGCATCTGCTCTGTACCATCTGCTCTGTACCTCAGCTCTATATACACCTCCCTTTTACCATAAAGTGAGACCCTGCTTCAACTGGGCTCCACACCATGCCTGATTGTCCCTTGGTTTGCGGAAGGCTGAGTGGCGGGTGGCGCACTTCCCCTCCTCGGTCAAGGCAACTGTGGGCAGCCAGCCTAATTCTTCGGCGGTGGCGAGGAACAGTCACCACAAATATATATTTTTATTTAAAAGTCTCCAAAATAAGGGCAGGCATTTGACACCGTGGGTAAGATGCTTGGACACCCACATCCCGAATTGGAGGGCCTGGGTACAAGCCCCAGCTTTGTTCCTGATTCCAGATTCCTGCTAATGCACCCTCAGGGAGGCAGCAGGTATGACTCCAGTACTCAGGTCCCTGGAGCCCACATGGCAGACCTGCATGGAGTTCCTGGCTCCTGGCTTCAACCTGGCCAGGCTCTGACGGTTATAGGCATTTCCAGACTAAATCAGCAGAGCTTGCTCGCTTGCTCTCTGCCTTTCAAATAAATAATTATTATTTCTAAGAGTCTCAAAATAAAAGTCTTTACTTTTAAGTGAGATTTCAGGTATTTTGTTGTAGTGACTGCAAGTTAATGCAGCGGTCATCTTAGGCCTGGGAGTACTGACCAACAGCTCCATAGGCACATTTCATAGAACAGAGAGCCATTACTCAAGAATTATTCACTTCAGGGTAAAAAGATACTGAAATTCAAAGTCAAGTGACCTCTTTTAGCTTTTATCTGTCACTTGTCTCTCTCTCTCTTTTATTTATTTATTTATTTATTTTTTGACCGGCTGAGTGGATAGTGAGAAAGGTCTTCCTTTGCCATTGGTTCACCCTCCATTCGCCACGCACCGTGCTGATCAGAAGCCAGGCGCCAGGTGCTTCTCCTGGTCTCCCATGGGGTGCAGGGCCCAAGCACTTGGGCCATCCTCCACTGCACTCTCAGGCCACAGCAGAGAGCTGGCCTGGAAGAGGAGCAACCGGGACAGAATCCAGCGCCCCGACCGGGACTGGAACCTGGTGTTCCTGTGCCACAGGCGGAGGATTGCCCCAATGAGCCGTGGCGCCGGCTTGTCTCTCTTTTTTTCTTCTCAGTAATGGCAGGAAAGTCCAGGGGCTCCCTCTTGGCTCACATGAACCCACAGGAGCCTGTCCACTCTTACTCCTGCCCCCATCTTGTAACCAAAATAGGAACTGCCAGCCAGTCTCTTTCCCTACAGTGATGTAGTCTGAGTGCCCCTGAAGGCCCCCGGACGTGATCCTGTTGGCTTCTTTCCCCACGTGTTGCCCAGAGAGCATCCCCCAGAGAGGTGTGTGTGCAAGTCACCCTCACCTGTGTCACGGCACTCTCTGCAGGTGAACCTGTGCCCTGGTGAGGGTAGGGAGAAGGGTAAACACATGGGAAGAACATAGCCCTTCCCCCACATGGAGAACTCCTCCACTCCCCCACCCCATCCACAGGAGGTAGTTCTAAAAGTTTGCGGGAATTCAGAATGAAAGGACAAGTTAATTTTGGTGCAGAAAACTTTTAAATCCATGCAGAGATTATCTATTGGAGCTTCAGGTGACTTGCAGTTAACTTCCTAACTGTGTTCCTTAGCAACCTCACAGGTAGGCAGGACACTTGTTGCTAGCAACATTTCTTATGGCAAAAAACTAATCACTCTGGTGTTGTAGCATAGAGGGTTAAGCCACATCCTGAGACGCCGGCAACCCGTATGGGCACCAGTTTGAGTCCTGGCTGCTCCACTTCCAATCCAGCTCCCTGCTACTGTTCCTGGGAGGACAGTGGAAGACGGTTCAGGTGGGTGGACCCCTGCACCTAGGTGAGGGTCCTGGATGAAGCTCCTGGCTCCAGCCTGGCCCAGCACTGGCTGTTGTGGCCATCTGGGGACGGCACCAGTGGATGGAAACTCGCTCTTCTGTAATTCTTTCAAATGAACAAAGAAATCTTTAAAAAGAATGATCTCTAGTGAGCAGATGCATTTCGCCCTAGAGGAACTGTAAATGTGCCAGGAATACTGATGGGGTCACTAGAGTTGGTCTGTTGGGTGGATATTGTGTGTCCCTCGAAGACACCACAGAGACTTCACCATGATACATGAAGCCTTCTAGCCAGGGCTGTTCCCATACTTCCCAGGGTGGGTCTGGGCTGCTGATCCTGACCTGCCACGTATGGGGGAGTACATTCCCACAGAAGAGAGTGCTTGACACTGCTGCGGTCCCTGCCTCACTTCCTCCTAATCTGATAACAAGGGTGGCGTATTAGTTTTGTGAATCAGAAAGTTCTGTTGAGAAAATTGCCTGGTGGTTACAATAAGACAGTCATGGAAACTGAACATGTGAAGACGGCAGGGAAGCGTGTGTGTGAGTGTGTGCTGATGGAATTTCTTAAGGAGACAGTCCTCTATCCTTCAGAGTGCAAAAGCAAGCAGAGGGGATGAAATGCCACGGCTCAGATGATATCTAGAAATTTCTTCAACAGAATAAGGTGCAAGGGAGGGTGTGGTGGAGATGACACAAGGCAAACCATAAACTAATTACTACTGAAACTCAATGATGGATCCATTTAGGTTCATTTTATGCAACTACCTACCTACCTTTCAATGTGTTTCAAGGTTTTCAGTTCTCCAAAAAAGGAAGACCCAACTCTGCTTCTAGCCTAACTCCTCCACGGAGAATAACTGTGCAAAGTGGATCAATGCACAAAGCCCCTGAGGCACTGGGGAGGGAAAAGGTCTCAGGACCAAATGGGGGTAGCCCCACTCTGACCTGTCTCTGTATCCTCCATGGAACCGAGGTTTTCTCCACACTGGGTCATGTTCCTCGTATCACGTGCCGTGTCCAGAGCACAGGTGCTCCCCAACTTACAATCGGGTTATGTCCTGATAAACTCATCATGACCTGAAAATATTGCAAGTCAGAAATGTATTTCTGGCGCGGGCATCGTGGTGCAGGGGGTTAAATGACTGTTTTGGACACCTGGAAGCCGGCCTGGTGTGCTGGTTCCAATCCCAGCTACTTTGTTTCCAATCCACCTTCCTTCCAATGCCCACCCTGGGAGGCGGCAGACAATGGCTGCTCTGCTTGGGGGAGGACTTGGGAGACACTGATGGAGTTCTGAGCTGGCCTGGCCCAGCCCTGGCTGTTGCGGGTACTGGGGAGTCAACAAGCAGATGGAACTTGTTTCTCAGTCTCTGTCTCCTCTCACTGCCCCTCACAATCTCTCCTGCTCTTGATCACAGTCTCTGTCTCTGTCTCTCTCTCTTCCCATATGGCTCTCTCGGTCTCCCAGTCTCAGTCTCTCTCTCTTGCTCTGTCACTCTCTCAGTCTCCTTTGGCTTCTGACTTTCTCAACCTCTGGTCTCTGTGTCTCACCCTGTGTGTCTATGTGTATATCCCTATGCATAAATGTCTCTCTGGGTCTCTATGTGTGTGTCCCTGTGTTCTTGTGTTTCTGTGTATCCCTTTGTGTATGTATCTGGCTCTCTGTCTGGCTCTCTGTGACTCTGTGTTTGTCTCTCCTCATGTATCTTTGTGTTTCTCTGTATATGTCTGTCTGTCTGTCTCTCTGTCTAGCTCTCTGTGTCTGTGTCTCAGTGTGTGCATGTATTTCCGTGTGTATGTTTATGTCTCTCTGCCTTTCATTTAGATGAAAATCAGCATTTTGATCAATGCATTTAACACATCTAACCTCTCGGCCACCATAGCTTAGTACTGTAGCCACTGCACAGTGCCAGTGTTTACCCTCACGGTGGTGGCTGACCGTCAGCTCTAGCTCACTGCCACTACCCACATGACTGACAGCATACAACCGAACGCCTACAAGGGAAAAGACCAAAATTCAAAACGTGAAGAATGGCTTCTATTGAATGGGGGCAACTCTCCAGTCCAGCATCACTGGTTGAAAATAGTAAGTGGAACCACTGTAAGTCATGGATCGTGTCGGATCCCTCCCTACTTTCTTGCATGCCTCCTGCCTGAATGGCTGCCTTGTCTCACATCATTGCCGTCAACGTGGCACTGAGTTGCGACTTCTCCTCTTGTAAAGGAACACCCCGCTTCCCTCTCCAGCTACTGTCCCATTTCTCTGCTCTTTCCCCAATACAGTTCCTCACAAGACTTTCCCATGTTCCCCCATTTCTCTTTGCCCCCCCCCCCCCCCAGAAAGCAGGATTTCATAGTTCCCACCCCACTCACACCTTTCTGAAAGGCACCAAGCATTTCTGCTCGGCTGATCATTTTCAGTCCTCCACCCAAAGGATTTCTTACCAGAATCTGACACAGCTGGTAACACTGTCCTCCTGAAATACTTTGTAAATTGAGATACGTTTCTTCACAGAAGATTTTCAGCTGTAAGAACTGTGACAGGATCAGAAATAGAATATCTCATCAGAGACTCCTTTTTTTTTTAAATTTTTTAAATTTTTTTTTTTTTGACAGGCAGAGTGGACAGTGAGAGAGAGAGAGAGACAGAGAGAAAGGTCTTCCTTTGCCATTGGTTCACCCTCCAATGGCTGCCTCGGACAGTGCGCTGTAGCTGGCGCACCGCACTCATCCGATGGCAGGAGCCAGGTGCTAGGTGCTTTTCCTGGTCTCCCATGGGGTGCAGGGCCCAAGCACTTGGGCCATCCTCCACTGCACTCCCGGGACACAGCAGAGGGCTGGCCTGGAAGAGGGGCAACCGGGACAGAATCCAGCACCCCAACCGGGACCTGAACCCAGTGTGCCGGCGACGCAAGGCGGAGGATTAGCCTGTTGAGCCGCGGCGCCGGCCAAGACTCCTTTTCTTTTTTCTTTGGTTTGATGACCTATTTGTGCAGGGTTACCTGCACTTCCTCCTAACTGTGTACTTTTTGTCTTTGCCTTTAAATAAATCTTCTTCTTTTATGTAAGTCTCTTCTTTTTTTAGATGTAGTTTATTTATTTGAAAGACAGTTACAGAGAGCGGTAGAAAGAGAGAGGTCTTCCAGCTGCTGGTTCACTCGGAGCTGTGCGGATCCAAAGCTAGGGGCCAGGAACTTCTTCCAGGTCTCTCATCCAGGTGCAGGGCCCAAGTCTTCCACTGCTTTCCCAGGCAATACCAGAGGTGGATCGGAAGTGGAGCAGCGGGGACTTGAACCAGCACCCACATGGAATGCTGACACCAAAGGCTGGGGCTTTAACACACAGTGCCATAGAACCAGCCTCTTAAGTCTCTTTCAATTCTGTCCACATGGAGACAAGAACCTCAACGAAGCTTGCCCAGGGTCACCCCATGACACTTCTATCTTTTTTATTGTTCTTTGCATTCTTTTAATAAAGTTTGCATACAAATCCAGTGAAATTATGGATCTCTGGCAGTGTTTTTTTTTCCTCACTGTAACTCCAGTTTCAATTGCGTTGTCTCTCTCTTCTGTTTTTATATGTTTTTCGTGTGTGTTGCAGCTCCCCGATATACTTCTGGGATGTTCCCTTAACCCTGCACATTTTTGTAAGTTTCTTACCCCATGTCCATGTCCACCTTAGGGTCTCCCCTATAGCACCTGTTACTTTCTAGTTTAAAAGCCTGAGCTGAGCCTGACTAGAATAAACACTTCCCAGTGCCAAGGGTGCCTAGTGTGTGGTTTTTCTTTTTTTGACAGGCAGAGTGGACAGTGAGAGAGAGAGAGAGAGAGAGAGAGAGAGGAAGGTCTTCCTTCGCCATTGGTTCACACTCCAATCGCCGCTGCATCAGGAGTTCTGCCCCAGGCACATCGCGCTGATCTCCTGGTGCTTCTCCTTGTCTCCCATGGGGTGCAGGGCCCAAGCACTTGGGCCATCCTCCACTGCCCTCCCGGGCCACAGCAGAGAGCTGGCCTGGAAGAGGGGCAGCCGGGACAGAATGAGGTGCCCCAACTGGGACTAGAACCCGGCGCCCACATCGGATGCCTGTGCCGCAGGTGGAGGACTAGCCGAGGAAGCCTTGGGGCGCCAGCCGACTAGTGAGTTTCTCCCTGTTCCTGAGAATAAGGAAATTATTTTATGATGTATTCATTGATTTGAAAGCCAGAGTTAGAGAGGGGTAGATCTTCTCTCTGTTGGTTCAGCATCCCTTTCCACCTCAACAAAAAATGAACCCATAGCACAAAGTTCAAGAACTTCCTTGAGAAGGGATAATCTCTTAAGGCACTTTGTTGATTTGCACTGATGTCCTAGTCCTAGGGCGGCAGTTGCTATCCTGCTGTCTGTTTGTTGAGCAGCCCCTCGATCTGTTCAAGAGAAAATAAAAGAAAAAAGAGGGGAAAAAAAGAGGAAGGAGGAAGGAGAAGGAAGGAGAAGAAAATATAATTTAGAGGGCTTGATGCTGCAGTGCAGTGGGTTAATCCTTCACCTGCAGCGCTGGCATCCCATATGGGCGCTGGTTCTAGTCCCGGCTGCTCCACTTCGGATCCAGCTCTCTGCTGTGGCCTGGGAAGGCAGTGGAGGGTGGCCCTAGTGCTTGGCTCCTGCCCCTGCGTGGGACACTTGGAAGAACCTCTTGACTCCTGGCTCTGAATCAGCCCATTCCTGCCATTGCGGCCATTCCTGTGAATGGAAGCCCCCTCTCTCTCTCACTGTAAGTTTACCTCTCTAATAAATAAAATCTTTAAAAGAAAATAAACTTTATAGAACACCAAGCTGAGACTGAGGATGCCACGCATATACCAAGAGGTGACCTGGTTTCTTGTGCACATAACCTTGGGTACACAGTGTGGTCACTGAGTGGGACCACGAGGGACTAAGAGAGCAGGCAAAGGCGACTCTATGGGAGTGACTCCAGTTAGGGCTGGGACAAGGGCTCCTTGCCTGACCAGGGCTTGCTGGTTTTGATCCTCGCACTTGTACTGACGGGGGGAACACCCCCACTTTCCCATCAGCTTTCCCAGCAGTGGGAGAGAAAGAGCACGAACATGAATCCTAAGAGGTCAACAGTCCAACAGCAAAATGGAATCAGAATCTTTATTCCAAGGAACTTCCAGGAGCACAGAGAGATACACATGGCCACATAGGAAATGATCTTTTATTAGATGATTCATCAAATCTCCCCAAGGATCCTGATTTCAATAAGTGAACAAGACAGAATTGAGAAGTAAGCCTGGAGCTTTCCTGTAAACGTAGCAGTGTAAGTATACAAGTGGGATTTGTCACTTAAATCATAGAATGAAATTTCTCCCAATTCATAGTCCAGAAAGACACCAAGCCACCTGTCTTCAGATTCGTCCTGGCCCATGAACTGCTCGATTTGCCAGCAGCCGTGGTCTGGGCACGGTGCTGTGTTGGCATCGGTAGGGAAGGATTCCTGACACACACCCAGCGACCACTCCCCTCTGCCTCTGGTGTGCACCTGCCAAAAGTGCCTCCCACTAGCGAATTTCTCACAACCCCGGACGGTGAAACGCTGATGAGAGCGATGAGGTGGGCTCTTTGCTTCCATCAGCACAACTTTTTTTCCATTTTCGGAGACCACAAGATCTGGGTGAGCGGTTTCAGGATCCAGGGTCAAATCCACCTGAAGTGTGCTCATCATTTTCTGCAGACCAAATAACTGCGGCAGGACGCAACACCTCTCCTTTATCTCACAGGGTAAGATCTCTGGAGCTTTGAGACCTTCATACCTGTGGTTAATACTGCGAAGGCCTCTCAGAAAATCCACGTCTGTTTGCAGGCACATCTCTGCTATTTCACTCAACAGATCTTCCACTGCGGCTATGTGGTCTGAAATCCGACTTTTGTTTTCAATTAGCTGGTCTTTAGCATCCTGTTCCTTGAGGATCAGCCTGTGGTGTGCTTCCTCTTGCTGCCTTCTCAGGAAGTGGTGAAGCTCCTGAAATTTAGACTGTGCCTCCTGCCTCCAGTTATCCAGCCGGCTCCTCAGTTCATCACAATCCCTAGCTTGCATTTCACATTCCATTTCAGCATCTTCCACTTGCTCTTTCAGCCACTCAATGTCTATTTCCAGATTCCTCTTGTGATGAGCTGCAGCTTCCTCAATGGGCACCAGGTGGTGATCCTCGTGGGCCCTGGAGACCCTGCACTGGGGACACAGCAGCTCCAGGTCCCGCTCACAGAAGAAGTCCAGGACCTGGCCGTGCGTCTCACACAGGGCTTTCCTCTCGCTCGCTGTGGCGGGAAGCTGCGTCACAATATCTATCATTTGGCATAACTGGGTATTTCTCTTGAGGTTTCTCTCAGGGCAGTGGTGCTGGCAGACGGGACAGGGGAAGACATCATCTAAATCTTCCCAGCACTGCTGGATGCAGCAACAGCAGAAGTTGTGGCCACACTCGGTGGTCACTGGGTCACTCATGTAGTCCAGGCATATGGGGCAGCTGGCCTGCGCTTGGAGCTCAGACAGACAAGCGGCAAAGGCCATTGTGTGAGGACAGACGGAGTCCGGGAAGGCTCTCTCTGGCCGCTCTGGTTCTCTAGGAATTCCAGGGACAGTGGGAATCTGGTGACTCCAGCACTCTCTCCTGAAGGGCCCTGGGGTCTGCAGGAATCTACACCCCACACACCCGTGTGCAGGCCTGTCCCTGCAGCTATCAGGAGGTGCGACCCAGCACTCACTGGTCTGCAGCACCAGATCCACTTGCTCTCAGATTCAAGCTTGTGGTTTCTTCTTCTTTCTTATGAAAGAGCCACGGTCATGGAGGGAGTTCCAGACGTTGAGACAGGCCAACTGCACAGGTTTCTTCAACATAAAATAACAAGAAGGAAAAAGGACAATATTTACATAAAGCAATGAAGACCATGTGTGTATTTCACAAATGTTATCTAGATTTTTCCTGATCTAAAGACACACTGCAAAAAAAAAAAAAAAAAAAAAAGGGAAAGCACTCTATGATAACAATCTTGTCTGATGAGGATATTATGATTATGACCTTGATATTAAAAACAAGGACAGTGGGGCCAGCGCTGTGGCACAGCAGGTTAACACCCTGGCCTGAAGTGCCGGCATCCCATATGGGCTCCAATTCTAGTCCCAGCTGCTCCTCTTGCAAACCAGCTCTCTGCTATGGCCCAAGACCCCCTGCCCCTTCCAGCTGGGTCCCATCTATCAGTAGAAGATGGCCCTGCACCCATGTGGGACGCCTGCAAGAAGCTCCTGGCTCCTGGCTTCGGATCAGCACATCTCTGGCGTCCATCTGGGGAGTGAACCATCAGGTGGAAGGCCTCTCTCTCTGCCTCTCCTCTCTGTGTAACTTTGAAAAAAATCTTTGAAAACAAAACAAAAACAAAAGGATGGATATGTGGAACAGTAATGGGGTCACCACTTGGGGTACCCACATCCCACATTCAAGTCAGCTCCTTTGCTTCTCATCCAGCTTCCTGCTCTTGCATACCCAGGTGCAACATATGATGACTTCAGTGCTTGGACCTCTCCCAGCCATATGCAAAACGTGCATAGAGTCCTAGGCTCCTAGCTATGGCCTGGCCAGGCCCCATGCCAGCTATTGCAGACACCTGGGGAGGGAACCAGTGGATGCCAGATATGAAAAAGGAAAAAAATTAATGGTTTCAGAGGGAACCTCATGTGTGTGTATATATTTACAGACAACATACCCATATATATTGGATGTGAGTACCATGCATTTCATCTTCACTAAAATAGTGAAATAATCACACACACATAAGTCAACTTATGGAATTGGTGATTAGAAAGACAAAGCACAAATGAGCATTCTCTGGCTCGCAGCAGACTCTCAGCACTGTGTACTTTCCCACCCTGTCTCGTGTGCATCTCCTAGGGCAGTGGACAGTCCCTAGGGCCTTGGGGCCACTGTGCACAGGAAGACCTTATACCTCACCTGCCCAGGCCCTGCCTTACTTCTGGCCCCAGTCTGCTCCACATGAGTCCAGGAGCCCTTCCTCTGCACAGCCCGAGTGCCACCCTGGCCAGTGCAGATTCCCCCCTCTCCTTCTTCCTGAGCCATGGTGAGCCCCTAAAGATCACCCACGTTGAGCCAGCACCTGAGAAGAATCCCCATGGAGCAGCCCCCAAGCCTGGCCCAAGACCCCCTGCCCCTTCCAGCTGGGTCCCACCTATCAGGCTGCTATGGTACCAACGGTGTTCACTGAACCCCAAAATCTGCTGGGGTACTAGCTCTGCCAACTGGGGGGTGGGGGCTGTCCTGCTCCTACAGCCCCCACACCTGGGTGTGGTCCCCTGAGCATGAACAGGGTCTGCAGGCTTCTCCTGTGCTTGCAGGTCAGGCAACAACACAATCTCTCTGTGGGCCTGGGGCTCCAGCTCTGGCTGTTGGGATGCGTAATCCTGCAGGGAGCTTCCTTTTCGGGCCCCCACTGGACCCAGATGCCCCCAGCTCCAGGGCAGTCCCAGGCTCCCACCTGCATTTCCCATTTCCTCCCTGACTGCACTTCCCCACTGGAGGTGGGATGGGTGGGGGCTGGAGGGTTGGACTCCTCCCACATCACTGCTCCCAGGAAACTCCTCTGATGGGATCTGTTGCCTGTCTTCACCCTGCCCTTTCTGCAGGAGGGGGTTTGGGGTGGTCCTGAGCCTGGCTGGGAGACTGGCCGCCTAGCCCATGCAGGAGGTGAAGAGGGTACCGCACACCATGCCTCCCGGCAAAGACCCTAGGACCTGACAGCTGGCGGGCGGCAGGAGCCCCAGGCACTTTGCCCCCATCCTGCTTCCCATAGAAGGGTCTTGGAATTGCCAATCAGGGAAACAGCTCCTGGCTGTGGCCCACACCCATTCAGGAGCACCTGGAAGGCTTAATAAATAGGCTACGTGACCTTCAAGCTGATTGGAGAAGCATCAAAGTGTCAATATTGGCTTCATCCTATAGAATTTGTGTTGCCCTGAACTAGCTACGCCCCCTCTGCCTGCCCTGTAAAAGTTGTGTGTTTTTTTGTTTTTTTTTTTTGTTGTTGTTGTTGGACAGGCAGAGTTAGACAGTGAGAGAGAGAGAGAGAAGTCTTCCTTTTTCCGTTGGTTCACCACCCCAAGTGGCCACCATGGTCAGCGCGCTGCACCGATCTGAAGCCAGGAGCCAGGTTTCTCCTCCCGGTCTCCCATGTAGGTGCAAGGCCCAAGAACCTAGGCCATCCTCCACTGCCTTCCCAGACCACAGCACAGAAGGATGGATTGGAAGAGCAGCTACTGAGACTAGAACCCGGGGTGCTGGTGCCACAGGCAGAGAACCAGCCCACTGAGCCGCAGCACCAGCCGCTTGATTGTTAATAAAGGACTTGTTCACCGAAGCTCACCATCGCCCCACCACCCCAGCACTGCGGGACTCACAGGACAGTCCCCGTGGGGTGACAAGACATGTAGAGGAGGGCTGTGCCTGCAGTGAGAGGGCAGGCGCAAGAGCAGGCTGGCTGCCCCACTGTGGCTCAATAGACTAATCCCCCGCCTTGGGGCGCTGGCACCCCGGGTTCTAGTCCTGGTCGGGGCGTGGATTCTGTCCCGGTTGCCCCCCTTCCAGTCTAGCTCTCTCCTGTGGCCCGGGAAGGCAGTGGAGGATGGCCCATGTGCTTGGGCCCTGCACCCCACGGGAGACCAGGAGAAGCACCTGGCTCCTGCCATCGGATCAGCGTGGTACGATGGCCACAACACGCTGGTTGTGGCAGCCATTGGAGGGTGAACCAACGGAAAAGGAAGACCTTTCTCTCTGTCTCACTCTCTCACTGTCCACTCTGCCTGTAAAAAAAAAAAAAAAAAAAAAAAAAGAGCAGGCTTGCAAGGTGCAGTGACAAGTTCCCTCTGGGTCCCCTGGAAACCTGAGACTGACATTTTGTTAGATCCTTGCCCATCCCCTCGACTCTAAATGGTTTCAGCTACTGCCCCAGTGATGCCGTGGAGCTCTGGAAAGGGTATGGCTCTGGGACTAGATCCTCTGTCCATGGGGTAAATGCCGACCTTAGCACCCATTGCCTGGGAGCCTGGGGTAAGTGTCTAACACGGCCACCCAACTCTAGGGAGATCTGGTAAATGAAGACCTTGCAGAGTAGGGAAACTGATCCCACACCAGGTGCATGGAATGAAACTGGAGGTCAGGACTTCACAGGAGACAGGCTAGAAGACAGAAACGCCTCGTCCTTGAAGCTGCCACCAGCTAGGAAAGGATGGGTGGGGACGAGGGCCTGAGCAGTGAGACTGGCGCCTTCTCCTAGAAGCAGTTTCCGATTCGGATGGAAGCTGGGAGGCTGCATAGCTTCAGCAGACTTTCGGGGCTGAGGAAACCACACTTGGATTCAGGACACCCGCAGCAAATGCGTCCTGGCAACCCCCAGGTTGGAAATGAGATCAAAGAACTGCTATGCAATTGAAGGCAGAAGGAGTGGAGGATCACAATGGTGCTTCAGGAGTCTGTGCATCCAGTACTTCAGACCTGGTGGGGGGGACACCTGAGTTCCCTGAGTCTGGGTGGGTAGCTCCAGGCTGTGATTGCCAACTGAAAGTGTTAACAATGTAAATGTGGGGCCGGCACCTGGCTCACTAGGTTAATCCTCCCCTGGGGCACCAGCATCCCATATGGGTACGGGATTCTAGTCCTGGTTGCTCCTCTTCCAGGCCAGCTCTCTGCTGTGGCCCGGGAAGGTAGTGAAGGATGGCCCAAGTGTTTGGGCCCCTGCAGCCACAGGGGACACCAGGAGGAAGCACCTAGCTCCTGGCTTCGAACAGAAGGAAGACCTTTCTCTCTGTCTCTCTCTCACTGTCTAACTCTGTCAAATTAAAAAAACAAAAAAGGCAAATAGCATGGGCCCTGCAGGTGTCACCACAGAGTCACTGCAGGGGCCACCGCCGTGGCTTAGTGGGTAAATCCTAAGTCTGCTGCCTCCAGTGTCCTGACCAATACAGGCGCCGATTCGAGTCCCTGCTGCTCCACTTCCGATCCAGCTCTCTGCTCTGGATTCAGAAAGCAGCAGAGGATGGCCCAAGTCCTTGAACCCCTACTCCTACGTGGGGAGACATGGAGGAAGCTCCTGGCTCCTGATCGGCACAGCTCTGGCCATTGTAGCCATCTGGGGTGTGAACCAGCGGATGGAAGATCTCTGCCTGCCTCTCCTCTCTCTGTATAAATCTTTAAAATAAATAAATCATTAATAAAAAAAAAGGGACCATGAAAATGCAAATAATAGAAACAAAGACGGACAAGTAGGAAAACTGAAGATAGATTACTGTAAATACTCCAGAAGCAGCGTGGAGAACAGGGGAAAATGTTCTACTCTGATTGGCCAAGAACTCAGAACAGACAGGGGCAGGGCAGGGGCAGGAAGCCTGTGGGAGGGAGAACTGGGACTCTGCCCAGCCTGCCTGGGATGAAACCCTGGCTCCTTCTTGCACATGTGGGACCTCGACTGCTCAGAGAGGATTTCTGAGAGCCAGGCTGTTCCTGGCAGCAGGCCTGGTCCACAGAAGTGCTCAGTGGTGTTCCACCCTGGGGACCCATGCCCAGGGCACATGCCTTTGTTCTCACCACTCCCACCCTCCCCCAAGGCTTCTGCCTTGCCCTTCATTGTGCCTGCACCAGCCCTGACCTCCAACCCCATCAGCACTCCTAGGGCCTCTGGAATCCTGTCTGCACACAGAAATCCCATCAGGACCCTGTCTCACAGGACAGCTGTTCCCAGGGTGAGGCCGAGCCCTTCCCCGGGACCCAACCCACCCAGAATCTGGCTCTGCAGCTCTCACTTGCCTGCCTCTCTCAGGCAGCGTGAGCTCCCTGGGGCCCAGCCCCTTAGCCCAGGCTGGTCCCTTACTTCCTGCCTGGGCTGAGGCCAGCTATCACTTCACTGGTGACTTCCTGCTAATCCACCCATCCTCTCCCCCACCGCAGAGTCATTGGACAGCAAGGACAGTTATGAATTGTCCTTTTAACTCTGTGCCTGTGGCTGTCATAAACGCGTCTGCAGATCTGTGCTCCAGGTTACTATGGCCTCCATGACCACATCTCCTAGGGCCTGACCTGCACGGCCCCATGACTCAAATCTTGGCCAGGTTCCACGTCCCTCAAGAGGAGTGACTGGGGGCTGGTGTCGTGGTCAAGCGGGTAAAGCCGCCACCCGGATGCCCACATTTGTCCCAGCTGCTCCACTTCCAATCCAGCTCCCTACTAATGGCCCAGGAAAGCAGCAGAGGATGGCCCAAGTACTTAGGGCCCTGCACCCACGTGGGAGACCTGAAAAAAGCTCTTGTCTCCTGGCTTCAATTGGCCTGGTCCTACCCAGGACATTGCAGACATTTAGGGAGTGAACCAGCAGATGGAAGATCTCTTTCTCTCTCTCTGTCCCTATCCTCCCCCACCCTGCCCTGAAACTCTGCCTTTCTAACAAAGAAATTTGAAATACAAACAAACAAAAGGTTGTGAGTGACTCAGGCATCCTACTTAAGCCCCCATGTCTTAATGCCCACAGGTTGGATTAGGGTTGACTGAGTCTAAACCAGGCCCCATGGGCTCATTCCCCTTTGCCACTGAGCCTCCAGCCCTCCCTCACTGTACCCCCGGGCACACTTGGCCTCAGGCCAGCCCCTCCGTCAGCTGGGCAGACACAGAGGCTGCTCCTCACTCTCCCATTAGGACACAGCGGGGAGCTGGGTTTTGTAGCTATTCCATTTTCTTTTTATTTGAGAGGAAGTATTACAGACCATGAGAGGGAGAGACAGGGAGAGTGAAAGAGGTCCTCCATCCTCTGGTTCACTCCCCACATGGCTGCCATGGCCAAACTGTACCAATTCGAAGCCAGGAGCCTGGTGATTCTTCCAAGTCTCCCAGGCGGGTGCAGGTGCCAAGCACTTGGGTCATCTTCCCCTGGTTTCCAGGCCACAGCAGAGAGCTGTAGCAATTCCATTTCAGAACACCTGGGTCGGGGCCAGCGCTGCAGCACAGGACATTAACCTTCCGCCTGCGGTTCAGCAACCCATATGGACACCAGTTCTAGTCCCGGCTGCTCTCTTCCCATCCAGCTCTCTGCTATGGCCTGGGAAAGCAGTAGAAGATGGCCCAAGTGCTTAGGCCCCTGCACCCAAGTGAAAGACCGAGAACCTCCTGGCTCCTGTCATCTGGGGAGTGAACCAGCGGAAGGAAGACCTTTCTCCCTCTCTCTGCCTCTCACTGTTGGTAACTCTACATCTCAAATAAATAAAATCTTTAAAAAAAGGGGGGTAGGGCCGTGCTGCTGTGCAGGGGTTTAACGGCCTGGCCTGAAGCACCAGCATCCCATATAGGGGCCGGTTCAAAACCAGCTGCTCCTCTTGTGATGCAGCTCTCTGCTATGGCCTGGGAAGGCAGTGGAAGGTGGCCCAAGACCTTGGGACCCTGCACCCACGTGGGAGACCTGAAAGAAGCTGCTGGCTCCTGGCTTCGGTTCAGCAAAGCTCCGGCTGTTGCGGCTAATTGGGGAGTGAACCATCAGATGGAAGATCTCTTTCTCTCTGCCTCTCTCGCTGTAACTCAACTTTCATATCAATAAATAAATCGTTGTAAAAAATGAGAGGTAGAGTTAGACAGTGAGAGGGAGCTGGGCCAGAGCTGCACCCCATTGGAGACCAGGAGAAGTACCTGGCTCCTGCCATCGGATCAGCGCGGTGCCCCGGCTGCGGCGGCCATTGGAGGATGAACCATGGCAAAGGAAGACCTTTCTCTCGTTCTTTCCCTCTCTCACTCTCCACTCTGCCTGTAACCTGCCCTGAGATGCGGTTTCCCGGAAGGCGTGATCTCCGACCTCACACAGAGCAGCATGGGCAACCCGGACCCCCCTCCTGCTACCTGCCCCCTCCCCTTACCTGGAGCCTGTGATCCTAGCAATCCCAAGCAGGTCTGAGTGGTGCTGCAGCCTGTCTAGGTCCACACTATCTGCTTAGCTGGGAGCTGCCTAAATAGGGCAGCGGGAGGGCGGGCATCTGCAGTCCCTGCCCCACAACCGGAAGCCCCTCCCTGAGGAGGCTCACCGCAGGGCGGAGTCCCAGTGTCCTTCAGGGGCTGCTGGTTGGGAGGGCATCTCCTGAGATCCCATCAGGCCAGGGTGGGCCTGTGGTGAGAAGCTGATCTCATCTCTGCCTCTCCAGCCTCCATGAATCCCCAATCTGCTTAGAATGCCTTCATCCTGTCTGCTGTGGGGAAACTGAGGTCTCAAAGACGGGTGGAGCTTGGCCTCTCTGGTCTCACTGTGTGTTTAGTGAACAGTGTCCTGTGCAGGGCGAGGAGCCCAGGGCTCCACCCTTAGCTGGCAGTCGGGGGCTGAGTGGACCCCGGCTCCTTGCCCCTGACAGCTGGCTGAGCCTGTCCTTGTGACTGCAGAGCCCTGGCTGGGGGAAGGCAGACAGACAGAGGGTGGGGACTATAGAGGACTCTGCTCACCTCACATACAGGGGGAGACCGTGGGAACAATCCAAGCCACTTTTGGTGGGAATGCAAACTAGCACAACCATTGTGGAAGACAGTATGGGGATACTTCAGAAATCTGAAAATAGATCTACCGTATGACCCAGCAATCCCACTCCTGAGAATGTACCCAAAGGAAATGAAAACAGCATTTCAAAAAGTTATCTGTTATCCCCCATGTTTACTGCAGCTCAATTCACAATAGTTAAGAAATGGAATCAACCCAGATGTCCATCAACTGATGAGTGCATAAAGAAATTATGATATACATACACTATGGAATACTACTGAGCCCTAAAAATGAATGAATTTCTTTGACAACAAAATGGATGCTACTGGAAACCATTATACTTAGCGAAAGAAGCTAGTCCCAAAAAGGCAAATATCATGTCTTTCCTGAACTTTGGTAACTAAAAACAATGTAACATATAGGAATGAAACTGACATTTTGAGATTTGATGACTTATAGCACTTGTCTCTACTTGAAGAACAGTGTTTTTTTTTCTTACTATTAGTTGACCTCCTTACTTAGTGTAGTGTCAATCTTATGAGTATAAAGTAAACTGAAAGTAGATCATTGTAAAATGTGGGCGAAGGGAAGGTAAGGTGAGAAGAGCCACTATGTCCCAGATCTGTACACATGAAATACATGAAATTTTTTTGCCTTAAACATTTAAAATACATGAAAAAGCCAAGCAATTTCAAAAATTGATGTTATTATTATACCCTTCTAATTCCATGACAGGCATCCTCTAAAACCATGTATAATCTCAACAAATATTTAACGACATGCAAGTGCACATCAGAAAGTTTGCAGAACATGGAGTTAAGTCAGGTTTACTTTGGTGTAAAAACATTTGAGGTCCATGCATATTTCCTCATAATGAGTTTCCCGGTAACTTTTTCCTAAATATACAGGAGGTTGCAACACTCGTTTGCACTTCAAAACACATGGCAATGTCTATTGTCAGGAGTGACCCAAGAAGCTCCGTTACAAACGTTCCACCCAGGAGAATATCAAGCAACAGTACTCAGGTAGAAAGACGCACCAAACATGTCACAGCATGAGAAAGCGGGCATCTTCAGCCCTGCCCCTTCCATCTCTTCTCCCGGATCACAGCATTCAGGACTATTTAGAGAAGGGGGCACTGATCCTGCATTGCACTGCCATGCCCAGAGGTCTGCAGGGGCGCTACCCGATCAGGTGGCCCCTGTGCGGCCCAGGCGTGTGGCGGCCCCAGCCTCGGGCGGGCGCTGCACCCAGGGCTGGCCCGCCTCTGCCGTCCGTCTCCCCGTCCGTCAGCTCTCGCCCGCCCCCAACGCTCACTCTCCCCTCTGGCCTCAACACCCACCTCGGCCTTCCGCAGGAAGACCCCTGCCCCGCGCACGAGCCACTGCGGTGCGCGCCCGGCCGGCCCGCGCGGCGAGGCTGCAGCTTCTGTCTGATCAGCGCCGCGCAGAGCCGGCACCTCGCAGGCGCGGGTCGCAGCCCGGCGCGAAGCCGGTTCCTGCGGAGGCCACGGCGCCTGTCGCTGGAGGAGCGCAGACGGCCAGGGCCCGAGAGGCGGCATCGAGCCACGACCCCTCGGACGCGCCCTCCCGGGAGAAGCTTCCAGAAGCTTCTGGACGCGGAGCAGCCGGGGCCGCAGCCAGCTGCACGTGCGCCGGCGGAGGGCGGCCCGGGGCGGGGGTCCCGCTCGCGCGCGCACGCGGCCGCGTCTCCCCGCTCACCCGGGCCGGAGGCTCGCGCGGCCCCGTTTTGGCGCTGAAGACCCCCGGCCGGGCGCCCAGCATGGTCCCGGCGAGGCAGCCTGAGGAGGGACGGCGGGGGGGGGGGGGGGGGGGGGGACAGCGGGGGGGCTGCGGGGGGGGACGGCGGGGGGGACTGCGGGGGGCGGCGCCTCCCCTAAGAAGTGGGCGGGGCGCGGGGCGGGGCGTGCCTTCCCGCCGGGGCCCCCACCCGCCCGGGCCCCCCAGGCAGGCGCTGCAGCGCGGAGCGTCCCCAGCTTCTCGTCTCTGACTGGCTTCTTCTGCGTTATTTATTTATTATTTTTCTATGCATTCCATCACTTGTGTTTTATGTCTTGCAAAGAGGAAGAAGAAAGGAGGGCTTCCAGACCGGGCGCCCCCACTCCCGAGGCCGCCTACCCCGCATGCGGACCTGGGGAGACCCAGCGCTGCAGGCAGCCGCCCGGAGATGCACCGGGTTTTACCAGGCCGTGCTGGAAAAGTCATCCAAGTCCCGTCGGCGAGGTACCCAGAGGTCGGAATTGCAACTTGGTTTTTAGATTGGAATATTGACGGTGCCGCGGGTGGTGGTTCCCTGGAGGTTGGTTATCCTAGTCTCTCTGTGTAAGCTTTGCATTTTCCAGAGTGACACCTAAAAAAGGTGTAACTGGGGAACCGAAAGATCGTATAGTGGAAAAATCATTGTGTTCACGTGAATGCCGCATCTTGTGTACTGGCATCTGTAGGAAATACTAAGTTGTGCACAGTGGTATTCTTAGCTAACCCCTTAAAAGGCAAGTCACTAATATGAAATTCAGTATATGGTTATTGGTCAATACTGGTAGAGTGTAGGCCCCAAATACAGTGATTGATGAATTATTGATACCACTTGTGGGGTATTGTAAAAGAAAATGCCAATACTGTGCTTACGTGAATACCACTAACTGAAAAGCAAACCCCAGCATGAATATATCAGTAAATTAAGCAGATTTACATACTTAAAACCAGTAGTTTCTATTTTTGCAGGAATATATCCATACTGAAAGACAGATCACCTGCTTCCAAAGGGATAAGGAGAATGGGAATGGGAAAATTCCCAGAATGAGAGAGAGGGTTTAAAGAGTGTGATCTGGATGAAATGATGGCAGTAGGGGTTGGCCTTGTGGCACACTGGGTGAAGCCTGAATCCCATATGGAAGTGTCAGTTCCAGTCCCTGCTACTCTGCTTTTTTTTTTTTTTAAGGTTTCTTTATTTTACTTGAAACTCATAGTTACACAGAGAGATGAGAGAAAGAAAGAGGTCTTCCATCCGCTGGTTCACACCCGAGATGGCCGCAACAGCTGGAGCTGGATCCGAAGACAAGAGCCTCTTCCAGGTCTCTCATGTGGGTGCAGGGCCCCAAGGACTTGGGCCATCCTCTACTGCTTTCCCAGGCCACAGCAGAGAGCTGGATCAGAAGAGGAGAAGCCGGGAGCTGAACTGCTGCCCATATGGGATGCTGGCGCGACAGGAGGTGGCCTCACCTGCTGCTACAGTGCCAGCCCCGCTCTGCCATTTCTTAGCTCATTAACTCTGGGAAAGTTACTTACAACCATTTGAATCTTGTTTTCTGCATCTTCAATAAGACGTAGAAATAATTGATCATATTTGCTCCTATAATCACATGAGTACTAGGAAAAAATAATGTTTAGATCTTGTTTGGATCCTGAATTAAATAAAAAAAATCCACACGACATCCTAGAAAACTTGAACACAGATGGGCTATTTGAGGATACTGGAATTGTGTTTAATTTTTAAGGCTGATTGTTGTATTGTTGTTATTACTATTATTTTTTTTTTTTTTGACTGGCAGGTGATGTTTCAAGTAATGGTGTCTTGGTCACCCATGTGGAAGACTTGGATTGAGCTCAAGGCTCCTGGCTTCTGCCTGGCCTAGCCCTGACTCTTGCAGGCTGTGTGTGTGTGTCTGTCTGTCTTACAACAACAACAACAAATTTCATGGAAAAGTCAGAGATGGGCATTTGGTTAAGCCGTTAAGTTGAGGCTTGGAGTATCCACATCCCATATTGAATCCTGGTTTTTCCACTTCCAATACAGCTTCTGCTAAAACTCACACTTAAAGGTAACAGGTGACAGCTCAAGTCTAAGGGACTTAGGTCTGTGCCACCCCGATGGGAGACCTGAATTGAGTTTTGGGCTCTGGGCTTGGGCCAGTTTTTGCAGACATTTGGGTCGTGAAGCAGCAGATGGATAATCTCTCTGTCTGTGTCTCTGTCTCTCCTTCTTTGAAATAAAATAACAATTTTTTTAAAAGTAAGCAAAAGGAAAGATGTAAAATAGTAGAGTTCTTATATTCTTCTACTAGATTTCACCTAATGTCAGCATCTTATATAATGATAGTACAGGTATTAACCCAGTGCAATCACCCTCTGTTTGATATTAGTAAGTACAGATTCTGGTTTCCCAGTTGTTCTCTAATGTTTTTCTATTCCAGGATTAAATAGGATAGCATGTTGCACTCATCATATTTTTTTGAAATATATATTGTAAACTTTTTTCTAAACAATCCAGTTAGTATTCTACCTCTTTCTCCATGGCATCATACTATATCATGTAAATAACATCTAACTGATTGAAAAATTTAGATTTATTTATTTGAAAGGAGAGCCAGAGCCAGAGATCTTTCAACCACTGGTTCATGCCTAAATGGCCCATCTGCTGGGCCTGGCCAGGCTGAATCCAGAAGGCTAAGACCTCGTCTGGTCTCCCATGTGGGTGGCAGGGGCCACAGTACTTGGGCCATCTCCCTCTGCTTCCCCAAGCTCATTAGCAGAGAGCTGGATCAGAAGAGGAACAGCCGGGACTGGAATGAGCACTCTGATAAGGATGCTGACGTGGCAAGTGGCAGCTTAACCCACAGTGCCACAACACTGGCCCCAGAAACCTTTTTTTGTTTTTAAGATTTATTTATTTTATTTAAAAGTCAGAGTTACACAGAGAGAGGAGAGGCAGAGAGAGAGAAGAGAGGTGTTCCATCCGATGGTTCACTCCCCAAATGGCCTCAATGGCCGGAGCAGCACTGACCTGAAGCCATCTTCCACTGCTTTCCCGAGCCATAGCAGGGAGCCGGACAGGAAGTGGAGCAGCTGGGTGTTGAACCAGCGCCCATATGGGATGCCAGCGCTTCATGCCAGGGCGTTAACCCACTGCGCCACAGTGCCGGCCCCCTTTTTCTTTTCCTTCAATTAATAAAGCTGGGGCCAGCGCTGTGGCATAGTGGGCAAAGCTGCCGGCTGCAGTACTGGCATCCCATATAGGCACCAGTTGAAGTCCCAGCTGCTCCACTTCCTGTCCAGCTTTCTACTAATGGCCTGGGAAAACAGTGGAAGATGGCTCAAATCCTTGGGCATCCTTGAGCCTCTGCACCCACGTGGGAGACCCAGAAGAAGCTCCTGGCTCCTGACTTCAGATGGGCACAGGTCCAGCTGTTGTGGCCATCTGGGGAGTGAATCAGTAGATGGAAGACCTCTCTCTCTATCTCTGTCTCGCTCTGCCTCTCTGTAACTCTGTTTCAAATAAATAAATACATCTAAAAAATTTTAAGAAAGCCAAGCAATTTCAAAAATTGATGTTTTTATTTTGCCCTTCTAATTCCACAATATGCATCGTATAAAACCAGGTATAACCTGAACAAATATTTAAAGATGTGCAAGGGTACTGCAGTATGTTTCTGGACCGTGGAATTTAAAAAGTGAAGTTTGTTTTGGACCCAGAATGGTTGAAATCCATTCCTAGTGTTTTTGTAATCCTGCATCTGGGTCTCCCACGTGAGTACAGGGGTCTCAGCACTTGGGCCATCTCCCACTGCTTTCCCCAATGAGACTTGAGGAAGATTGCTTGCTAGTTCTGCAAGGATTTCTACAGAACAAATTTCTAGATGGCAAATATGAAATTAAAGCAAAACTCTATTTAAATTGATAAAGCAGGATTTCTTCCCAAAAGACACTCAATATTTATGGCACACTCTCTTACAATGTGGGAGTATCCATCTTCCTTGTACAACCCACTTCCTAGCACTGCATTGTCTCAAATCTTCTAAGCAACAAATAGTGATCTTATGTTTTCAAATGATATTTGCTTTTGTAAATATTTATTTATTTGAAAGGCAGGGCAACAGAGATGGAGAAAGAGAAAAAAAATCTTTCATCTGTTAGTTTTCTCACAAATGGCCACAATAGCTGGTGCTGGGTCAGTCTGAAGCCAGGAAGCTGGGACTCCATTTGGGTCACCTACATAGGTTTCAGGGGTCCGAGCAGTTAGGCCATCTTTTCAGGGCTTTCCAGGCATTAACAGGGAGCTGGAGTGGAAATGGAGTAGCCAGGGCTTGAGCCGACATTCCAGTATGGGATGTGGGCATCCCAAATGGTGGCTTAATCCACTTACCCCTTACCTTTTCTTTTATGACTGATTAATCTGAACTTTTTATTTTTCCCTTTTACTGTCTTGTATTCACAACTTGTTTTTGTCTGTTGTATTTTTTCTACTGTACTTTCCCTATTGAGCTCCACTGGCATGCTTGTCTGTTTTCTTTCAGTGAAAGTTATTTATTAGTGATTTATTTATTAGAGATGTTAAGATTTTGTCTATAATGTAAGAGGCTGCCTTCTTTTTTAAAAACTTATTTGAGTTTTATTATTATCATTAGCATTGTCTATAACACTTACCTAGAAAGCCGTTGTCAGCCTAAGGATTATTTGGCTATTTTTATTTTGTGTATTTTTTGCATTTTTGTTTTGTGCTTATATAGTTCCTTTTTAAATATGAATTTTTATTCTGGAACTTAATTTATGTGTTCTGTGGGAAACAGAATGTTAAGAGTTAGAAGAGCTTTCCAAGCTGCCTGATTCACTTTTGTCTGATTATATGTCCGATGGTCAGTGTAACTTGCAGATTGAAAATCAGAGATAAGAAACGCAAATATCAACTTTTGGGATATCGTGATGTTTTTGGCTCCTGAAACCTGTTATTGAAGACCATAGTAGCCCACTAGCTTATTGTCTTCTTCCTGAGCCCGGAAGCAGTGAGTTTTCCCATGTCCCAAGTCCTTGTTAGGCAGGAAGATCACAGCCTTTACCCCAACCAAGTTACATACGCTGGAGTAAATTCTGAGTTTGACATCTTCTACAGAGCCTATTACAAATTGACCCACCTAGTCTATTTTCTTTCCTTAACTCCATTTTCTTTTTGGAATTTGCTTTTAAGGTTTTATGAACTACTTAATGATTTTACATAAAAAATAGAACAACAGGTTTATTTTAGAACTTAACGTCCATATCTGTGATTACATGAACTGCAATAATAGAGTGTATTCTCTGTATTACATAGGTGCACGCGTTGTGGCACGGCAGCTGAAGCTGCTGCCTGTGTTGCTTGCATCCCATGTGAACACCAGTTTGAGTCCTGGCTGCTTCAGTTGCACTCCAGCTCCCTGCTGATGCACCTGGGGAAGCAACAGAAGATGGCTCAAGTACTTGGCTGTTGCCACCCAAATGGGAGATGCAGATGGAGTTCATCACTCTTGATTTTGGCCTGTCCCAGCCCTGGCTGTTCCAGCCCTTTGAGTGAACAGCAGTGAAGTAGATGAACAAGCTCTCTCTCTCTCTCTCTCTCTCTCTCTCACTGTGTGTAACTCTGTCTTTCAAATAAATAGATGAGTCTTAAAAAAATTATACAGACTCATGTCTGCATATCTTGATAAGATTGGAAAAACAGTATTTTTAAAATGCTTATTATTTTCATATACTTGAAAGGCAGAATGATGGCCGGAGTGTGGCTCACTAGGCTAATCCTCCACCTGCCGCGCCGGCACTCCAGGTTCTAGTCCCGGTTGGGGCACGGGTTCTGTCTCGGTTGCCCCTCTTCCAGTCCAGCTCTCTGCTGTGGCCCGGGAAGGCAGTGGAGGATGGCCCAAGTGCTTGGGCCCTGCACCGCATGGGAGACCAGGAGGAAGCACCTGGCTCCTGGCTTCAGATTGACGCAGCGCGCCGGCCATAGCAGCCACTTGGGGGGTTAACCAACGGAAGGAAGACCTTCTCTCTGTCTCTCTCTCTATCACTGAATGAGAGCAGGAGAGTGAGAACGGGAACCAGAGAGAGATCTGTCTTCCATCTACTTGTTTCTCCCCAAATGCTCACAGCATCTAGGGCTGGGCCAGGCTGGAGCTAGGAGCCAGGAACTCTCTCTGGTAGGTGGCAAGAGACCCAAGAACTTGGGTCATCATCCGCTGCCTCCCAAGTGCATTAGCAGAAGCTGGATCAGCAGTGGAGTAGCCAGGACTGGAACCAGCACTGTTACGGGATGCCAGCATTGCAGGTGGCAGCTTAACCTGCCGTACAACAACCACCCGACAAATTTCAATGCCATTTCCTGTGAGTTTGGGGAAGTAGCCTTGTATTCATTGCCAACAGATTTCAGACTTTCTTCCTCTCTGGTGTTACTGTTTAGCATCCTTTCATTTCAACTTTAAGTACTCTCAAGGGAATTATGAACATCAAGGTAGTAAATGGGGTCAGCATTTGTGTTAGTGGTTAAGATGCCGCTTGGGATCCCCACATCCCAACTTAGAGGGCCCAGGCTCAAGTCCCAGCTCTACTGCTGATTCCCGTTTCCTTTTCATGCACATCCTGGGAGGCAGCAAGTGATGGCTCAAGTAGTTGGTCCCTGTCACTCATGTGGAAGAGCCAGATTGAGTTCCCAGCTCCTGGCTTTGGCCTAACCCAGCCCCAGGCACTGGAGAATGAACCAGCAGATGGGAAATTTTTCTGTCTGTATCACAAGTCAAAATTTATTTCTAAAACAAGATAGCAAATTCCTCAATGATGAGGGAGAGTGATGTCAATTGGAGGTGGCCACCGAGGCTGTTTTACTTATTTTTCAGATATATTTGAAAGGCAGAGTGATAAAGAGAGGGAGAAAGATCGTTCATTCCTTGGTTCATTCCCCAAATAGCTACAACAGTCAGATCTGGCCCAGGCTGAAGCCAGGAGTTAGGAACTCCCTCTAAGTCTCCTCCATGTGGGGGAGGTACTGAATCTAGCATCTGCTGCCTCCTAGGGTACACATTATTAGCAGGAATCTGGATGGGAAGTGGAGTGGCCAGGACTTGAACCAGCGCTTTGGGTATGGCATGCCACATGGCAAGCCGTGGCTTAACCCACTGTACCACAGTGTCGGCCTCTGTTTTTAGTTCTTAATCTGGGGGTGGGGGCTGGAGGGTGCTATATAAGAACTCATTGTATTGTTCTTTAAGTTACACCTACATTCTGATCCACCTTTGTTTGTAGGCTTCTTTTAAAAACAAAGAAAGAGAATCTCTAAACCACACTCAACTTCTGCTAGAACTAGAGAGAGGCTGGCACTGTGGCGTAGTGGGTTAAGCTGCCGCCTTGCAGTGCTGGCATCACATACGGATGCCGGTTCAAGACCTGGCTGCTCCACTTCCAATCTGGCTTTCTGCTATGGCCTGGGAACGTAGTGGAAAATGGCCCATAGTCCTTGGGCCCCTGCACTTGCGTGGGAGACCCAGAGGATTGGAGTCCCAGCTGCTCCTGGCTTCAGATCGGCTCAGCTCTGGCCGTTTCAGCCAACCTGGGAGTGAACCAGCAGAGGGAAGACCCCTCTCTCTCTCTCCTTCTCTTTCTGTGTAACTCTTGACTTTCAAAGAAATAAATAAATCTTAAAAAGAAAAAAAAAGAACTAGAGAGAAACATGGCAGCCAGGTAAACGCGGATGTCGGGACAGAATTCTCCCAACAGTGCAAGTAAAATAGAACAGTGTGCTACCTACAGTAAATCACAAAGAGAAAACCTCATTATACCTCATAAGTGTAAAATCAAAGAAACTGATTTGTGACTGATCTGCAGACTGATCTTTTCCTACATTAGTTATATCCCAGGTGTGAGTGTATTTGTATACATATGCGTGTGTTTTTATAACCACCTCGTGCATACCAAAATCCAGATACACTCAAGCTCATTGTTTAAAATGGAATATATTTGGACTGAACCTACCAGCATCCTCCTATACACTTTAACTCATCTCTAGATTACTTATAATATCTGATGTAATGTAAATCCTATGTAAATAGTTGTTGCATTTTATTGTATAGGTAATAACAAGAAAACAAAGTCAACATGTTTAGTGCAGTTGCAACCATTGCAGGCCTAACTGGATAGTACATGTCAGCAACAACAGAACTCCTTTAAAATATTTAAAGGCCTAATGACACGGTAGGAGAGTTTTCCATCTGCTGGTTCACTCTCCAAATGACCGCCATGGCCAGACCCAAGCCAAGGGCCAGGAATTGTCTGGGTCTCCCATGTGGCAGGGATGGAAGAACTTGGGCCATCCTCCATTGCTCGCCCAGGCACATTAGCAGCAGCTGAGACTGAAACTAGTGCTCTGAGGTTGTGCCACGATGCTGGAGAAAACAGCAGAAGATGGCCCAAGTCCTTGGACGCCTACACCTGCGTGGGAGACCTGAAAGAAGCTCCTGGCTTCAGATTGGTGTAGCTCTGGCATTTGCGGCCAATTGAGGAGTGACCCAGAGTATGGAAGAACTTGCTCTCTCTCATTTTTTAAAAATATCTGTTTAATATTTTAAATTTTCAGGGCCAGCGCTATGGCACAGTGGGTTAAAACAGCAGCCTGCAGCACTGGCATCCTCTATGGGTGCTGATTCCCAGCTGAGTCCCAGCTGCTCCTCTTCCAATCCAGCTCTCTGCTATGGCCTAGGAAAGCAGTAGAGGATGGCCCAAGTGCTTGGGCCCCTGCACCCGTGTAATAGACCCAGAGGAAGCCCCTGGCTCCTAGCTTCAGATCAATGCAGCTCTGGCCATTGCAGCCACCTGGGGAGTGAACCAGTGGATGGAGGACCTCTCTCTCTCTCCCTCCCTACCTTTTTCTCTCTGCCTCTCAAAGAAATAAATCTTTAAAAGATATTATAAATTTTAAGACTTAAATCCTTGGTGGAATTCAAGGTTAGATACAAAGGGTAGACTATGTTTTGTTTTAAGTAGAAATCATCTCATTTAATGTTCATAATTATTTGGCATGATAGGTCAGGATATGGTTCTGGTAAATAGCAACTCAAATGCTTTATAATAGGCAGTGAATTGGCCTGACACCTCTTGGAAGTGAGACATTATCTTGATTATCCTGGGGTAAACAGACGTGCCCTTTGCTCTGGAGGGAGGCACTACTCTGTCTTCCAAGGCTGTTCCCTCTAAGAACATCCTTTGGGCCAGTGTTGTGGCACAGCAGGTAACGCTGCTGCCTGTGATGGTGGCATCCCATGCGAGAGCTGGATGAGCCCAGACTGCTCTGCTTCCCATCCAGCTACCTGCTGAATGCACCTGGGAAAGCCAAGGATGATGCAAGTACCTGGGCCCCTGCTACCCATATGGGAGAACTGGGTAGAGACCCTGGCTCCTTGCTCCAGCCTGGCCCGACCCTGGCTATTGTGGCCATTGGGGGAATGAAGCAGCAGTAGCAGATGGAAATCTCTCTCTGACACATACACACACACACACACTGTAACTCTGCCTTTCAAGCAACTAAGTCCTAAAACAGAAATTCATTGAAAACAACCTGAATCTGTCCCTGTCTCACTCCCCACCCTGCAGAATTGCCTCTCACTTTAATGTCTTCACTGCTACCTGGACTTTGTTAGGAGCAAATGGAACACATACATGCATAGGTATAGACACTATGAGCTTGTGTAAAACGTTTATTACAGCTGTGAAATTACAAGTTTATGTTTGTAGGAATCCAGGAACACTTTGTAGTTCAAACAGCTCTGTTAGTTTCCGCATCTGTTGCTAATGAAATGAAATGAGGACATTTCACCAGAATTTTAAAGTTGTTAAATGCTAGATTCATTGGCATTTGTATAAATTTCTACTTACTATGCATAAGTGATAAAAAGAAAGTGAAGCAGTGTTAGCACTTATCTGTCATTGTTACTTGACAGATCCCAAGAGGTTTTGACTCATGTCCCACATAGAAATAAGGCTTGAGTACTTCAGAGCAATTGTACATGAAAGAATGGATGTAAGACCCGTCACTTAAATTGTAGAAAGAAATCTCCCGTAAGTCGCAGTCTAGATAAATGCCAATCCCTCTGGGCTGTTCCCTTAGCAGAAGAGTGACTGGCTCAGTGCCGCAAGCCATATAGTTACCATGGTGCAGCTGAACTGTCCAGCACCCATTCTGTTCTGCCAGGGCCTGCTTCATGCTCCGGGGAAGGGATTCTGTACAGACTCCCACAGCCCACCTGGTTTTGCCGCCCACTTGTACCTCCCAATAATGCCGGCCAGAACTGAAGCCCTCAGAACCCAGGACTGCCGGGTAAACCGTAAATCTCTTTGGATTTGGGGGAACACTTTGCTTTCTCTTTATGAACATCACATGTCTTTTATCCTCAAAGATATACAGCTTGGGGTGTGCTGTTTCAGGATCCAGACGAATAGCTTCCCTAAATTTCTGCCTCGCTGGATACGGTAGAGGAGTAACAATCTCTGGTGCCCGTATGTGGAATGAGCAGGGCTCCGGGGACTTCAGGTGCCCGTACTGGTTGAAGGTGCCCTTGACAGCCGCCAGCAGCTCCACTTCTGGCATCACGCTCTTCTCTGCCAGCTCCACGAGCAGACGATTGAGTGTGGAAATGTGATCCGAAAGGGCTCGCGTGTGTGCGTCGGACTGCTGTTGAAGGTCCTCCTCGTCCTCATCCAGCCTTGAGAGAACTGCCTCTTCTATATGTCTCACGAGCTGGCTCATGGACGCGTACTCAGAGGTTAGTTGCTGTCTGGTGCTTTTCACCTTCTCGCTCAGCCCTAATAACTCTCTTTCCTGAGTGACCAGCTGCTTCTGAGCGTCTGTCACTTGCCTCCTCAGGGGCTGCGTGTAACTCTGGATCCTGGCCCTGTGATCAGAGGCAGCCTCCGGGATGGGCCTCACGTGGTGGGCCTCGTGGTCAGGGAGCTGAGTGCACTGGTGACACAGCACCTCCAGGTCCTCCTCACAGAAGAGGCTCAGGGTCTGGCTGTGCTTCTCACAGCTGGGCGACTCTCCCTGACCCTCTGTCTCGCTCTGGTGCTGGAGAAGCCTGACGGTACTTGCCATCCTTCCCAGCTGGGTGTTGAGTGTGATGAATCCCTGTCTGCACTGGTGGCGGCAGACAGCGCACGGGAAGCTGCTCTTTGCATACGTCCATGTCTCCTTGATGCAGGGATAGCAGAAGTTGTGTCCACATTCAGTGGTGATGGGCTGTCTCAGGACATCGAGACAGATGGGGCACTTGAGGGCCTCCTGCAGTGCTGCCAGGGCTGCGGCCTCCGCCATCTGGCCTTCCGTGCCGCTGTGGGCTTGTGCTGGGCTCTGCTGGGGAGTGGCTGCGCAGGTGCCCTCCAGTGCCAGGCAGGTGGACCCTTGGATCTCACCGTCTTGTGTCCTAAAGATGTTCTCGTCCATCAAGGGCAGCCTTGATCGCCTACAGGGCAGAAGCAGGTGTCCAGGCCTCGGCTGTCTCCGGTCACTGGTACCAGAGGAGTTGGGGAACTCAGCAAAGACAATAGAGTAGGCAACCAGGCTCAGCAACTCTGGTGGTCAGAAAGCAGGTCCAACTCAAGCTTCTGGTTGTTCCTGGGAATGAAAAAACATTTCTTGATTTTTAAAAAGCTGCTTGCTATCCCTAGAGGCCTGCTCATTGCCACTGGCTTTTCTCTCCACTGCCAACCATCCACCTGCATCCAGGCAACCATTCAGTACAGAAAGGGGATGACTTCAAGCCTAGACTCCCTGTCCCTGGGGTTAGACCCCAGCCTCAGCATCTGCTATCTGGAGGACACAGGGAAAGTGCATAACTGGTCTGACCGACTCTTAGAGAGGCAGGGAAATGAGCACAGGATCCCACCTTCAGAAATTCCCATCTCGGGGCAGGCACTGTGGCACCGCAGGTGAAGCTGCCACCTGTGATGCTGGGGCCCATAGGAACGCCAGTTTGTCTTCAGTCCTGCTCCCTGCTAATGTGCTTGACAAGGCAGCAGAAGATGGCCCAAGTGATAGGTCCTACCACCTACGTAGGACACCCAATGGTGTTCCTGGCTCCTGACCTTGCCTTGGGCCACCCCTGGTCATTGTAGCCAATTGGAGAGTGAACCAGCAGATGCAAGATCTCACTCTCCCCTCTCTCTCTTTTTTTCTCTTCTTTAAGATCTATTTATTTATTTGAAAGTTAAGAGTTAACACAGAGAAGGAGAAGCAGAAGGAGAGAGAGAGAGAGAGAGAGAGAGAGAGAGAGAGAGAGAGAGAGAGAGAAAGAGAGGTCCTCCATACTCTGGTTTCCTCCTCAATTGGCCGCAAAGGCCAGAGCTACACCAATCTGAAGCCAGGAGCCAGGAGCTTCCTTCAGGACTCTCACACACGTGCAGGGGTCCAAGGACTTGGGCCATCTTCTACTGCTTTCCCAGGCCATAGCAGAGAGCTGGATCAGAAGTGGAGCAGCTGGGACTAGAACCAGCTCACTTATGGGATGCCAGCACTGCACGTGGCAGCTATAATTGCTATGCCACAGCACCAGCCCCCTTTCAAATAAATATATCTTTTAAAAATTTATTTGAAAGAGTTACACAGAGAGGAGAGGCAGACAGAGAGGGAGAGAGAAAGAGAAAAGTCTTCCATCCACTGTTTCACTCCCAAGATGGCCGCAATGGCAGGAGCTGTGCCGATCCAAAGCCAGGAGCCAAGGGTTCTTCCAAGTCTCCCACATGGGTGCAGGGGACCAAGGACTTGGGCCATCCTCTACTGCTTTCCCAGGCCGTAGCAGAGAGCTGGATTGGAAGTGGAGCAGCCAGGACTAGAACCAGTGCCCATATAGGATGCTTATACTGCAGGTGGCCCCTTTACCTGCTATGCCACAGCACCTGCCCCCTTTAAAATAAATAAATAAATATATTTTTAAAGATTTATTTATTTGAAGAGTTACACAGAGAGAGCAGAGGCAGATGGAGAGGCGTTCCTTCTACTGGTTCACTCCCCAGATGGCCACAACAGCCGGAGCTGTGCCAATCAGGAGCCAGGAGCTTCTGGGTCTCCCACATGGGTGCAGGGCCCCAAGGACTTGGGCCATTTCTACTGCTTTCCCTGGCCACAGCAGAGAGCTGGATCAGTGGAGCAGCCGGGTCTCAAACCAGCGCCTGTATGGAATGCCGGGGCTTCAGGTGATGGTGTTAACCCGCTGCACCACAGTGCTGGCCCCAAAATAAATAGTTTTAAGAGAAATTTCAATCTCTTGAGAAATCTCAGGACATCTTTGTGTACTGTCTAACTTCAACCACTGGTATTTGTGATATTTAATATTTTTGATATGGAATTCATGTTACACCTGCATTTACAAGTTTTTCACCTAACCTTCTCAATGGGTGGATATCCATCTGTGTACATAAGTGGATGGGAGTTGGACAAGATCTTGATACGAGGATGGGACCTGGGGCTGGGAAGAAGTTACTAAAATGTCTGCAATTCTGAAACCAAAGCTGAGAGGCTGAAGTGTTGAGATGAGCTTTCAGCTGATGGTCAAGGTTGAGGGAACCAAGCCTGGAGTTCAGAGCATCCCATTCAGAGGACATCCTGGTGGGCCGCGGTATGGCTCAGCGGGTTAATGCCCTGCCCTGAAGCACCGGCATCCCGGCTGCTCCACTTCTACTCCAGCTCTCTGCTACCGCCTGGGAAGCAGTAGAGGATGGCCCAAGTCCTTGGACCCCTGCACCCACGTGGAAGACCCAGAAGAAGCTCCTGGCTCCGGATCAACACAGCTCCGGCCGTTGCAGCCCTCTGGGGAGTGAACCAGCGGATGGAAGACCTCTCACTCTCTGTCTCTCCTTCTCTGTGTAACTGACTTTCAAATCAATCAGTAAATGTTTTAAAAAAAAAGAGTACATCCTGGTAAACATTTCAAGGTGTAATTGAGATAAGTCTATAAGTTACATTTATGCATTAAAAAATGGAATAATGCATAGTTTCTTGATTTGAGTGATTGTAAATTGGAAACAAATACCCAATTATGAAGCAAAGTATATCATTTTTAATAATCCAGGAGCAGCATGGATAGAATTGTTCTGTGTCTCATATCATTGACAGAGATCTCAGAGCTGACAGGGGCAGGGCAGGGGCAGGAAGCCTGGGGGAGGGAGAACTGGGACTCTGCCCAGCCTGCCTGGGATGAAACCCTGGCTCCTTCTTGCACACGTGGGACTGCTCAGAGAGGATTTCTGAGAGCCAGGCTGTTCCCGGCAGCAGGCCTGGTCCACAGAAGTGCTCAGTGGTGTTCCACCCTCAGGACCCATGCCCAGGGCACACACCTGTTCTCACCACTCCCACCCTCCCCCAAGGCTTCTGCCTTGCCCTTCATTGTGCCTGCACCAGCCCTGACCTCCAACCCCATCAGCACTCCTAGGGCCTCTGGAATCCTGTCTGCACACAGAAATCCCATCAGGACCCTGTCTCACAGGACAGCTGTTCCCAGGGTGAGGCCGAGCCCTATCCCAGGACCAAACATCACCCAGCATCTGGCTCTGCAGCTCTCACTTGCCTGCCTCTCTCAGGCAGCGTGAGCTCCCTGGGGCCCAGCCCCTTAGCCCAGGCTGGCCCCTTAGTTCCTGCCAGGGCTGAGGCCAGCTATCACCTCATTTGTCACTTCCTGCTGATCCACCCATCCCCTGCCTCCATGAGAGGTCGACCCCCTCCCCCACCGCACAGTCTCGGGACAGCAAGGACAGTTATGAATTGTCCTTTTAACTCTGTGCCTGTGGCTGTCATAAACGCGTTTGGAGATTTGTGCTCCAGGTTACTGTGGCCTCCATGACTGCATCTCCTAGGGCCTGACCTGCACAGCCCCATGACTCAAATCTTGGCCAGGTTCCACGTCCCTCAAGAGGAGTGACTGGGGGCTGGTGTTGTGGTCAAGCGGGTAAAGTCGCCACCGGCGATGCCCACATTTGTCCCAGCTGCTCCACTTCCAATCCAGCTCCCTACTAATGGCCCAGGAAAGCAGCAGAGGATGGCCCAAGTACTTAGGGCCCTGCACCCACGTGGGAGACCTGAAAAAAGCTCTTGTCTCCTGGCTTCCATTGGCCTGGCCCTACCCAGGCCATTGCAGACATTTAGGGAGTGAACCAGCAGATGGAACATCTCTTTCCCTCTCTCTGTCCCTACCCTCCCCCACTCCTGCCCTGAAACTCTGCCTTTCTAACAAAGAAAGAAATTTTAAAAACAAACAAAAGGTTGTGAGTGACTCAGGCATCCTACTTAAGCCCCCATGTCTTAATGCCCACAGGTTGGATTAGGGTTGACTGAGTCTAAAACAGGCCCCATGGGCTCACTCCTCCTTTGCCACTGAGCCTCCAGCCCTCCCTCACTGTACCGCCTGGGCCCCTTGGCCCCTCTGTCAGCTGGGCAGACACAGAGGCTACTCCTCACTCTCCTATTAGGACACAGTGGGGAGCTGGTTTTTTGTAGCAATTCCTTTTTTTTTTTTTTTAAGATTTTATTTATTTATTTGAGAGGTAGAATTACAGACAGTGAGAGGGAAGGACAGAAAGAGAGGTCTTCCATCTGCTGGTTCACTCCCCAGATGGCAGCAATGGCCAGAGCTGAACCCAGGAGCTTCTTCCGGGTTTCCCACGCTACTGCTCTCCCAGGCCATAGCAGAGTCCTGGATGGGAAGAGTAGCAGCCCTGTGGGATGCTGGCACCTCCGGCGGAGGATTATGGTTCTGTGCCACAGCGCTGGGGCCTTTAGCAATTGCTTAATGGCACCTGGGTTGGGGCCAGTGCTGGGGCACAGTCCTGGCTGCTCCTCTTCCAGTCCAGCTCTCTGCTGTGGCCTGGGAAGGCAGTGGAGGATGGCCCAAGTGCTTGGGCCCTGCACCCACATGGGAAGCTCCTGGCTTTGGAGCCTTCTGGGGAGTGAACCAGTGGAAGGAGATCTTTCTCTCCGTCTCTCCCTCTCGCTGTAATGCTACTTCTCAAATAAATCCTTAAAAAAACCAAAAAACAATACCCGCGTGCCACAATATGTAACCTGCCCTGAGATGTGGTTTCCCCAAAAGCGTGATCTCAGACCTCCCATAGAGCAGCGTCAGCCGAATCCGGCTCCGCTCCTGCTCCCTGCCCTCCCTCCAGCTTACCTGCAGCCGGTGATTCTAGCAGTCCCAAGCAGGTCCGAGTGGTGCTGCAGCCTGTCTAGGTCCACACTACCTGCTTAGCTGGGAGCTGCCTAAATAGGGCGGCAGGAGGGCGGGCATCTGCAGTCCCTGCCCCACAACCGGAAGCCCCTCCCTGAGGAGGGTCACAGCAGGGCGGGGTCCCAGTGTCCTTGAGGGGCTGCTGGTTTGGAAGGAATCTCCTGAGATCCCATCAGGCCAGGGTGGGCCTGTGGTGAGAAGCTGATCTCATCTCTGCCTCTCCAGCCTCCATGAATCCCCAATCTGCTTAGAATGCCTTCATCCTGTCTGCTGTGGGGAAACTGAGGTCTCAAAGACTGGTGGAGCCTGGCCTCTCTGGTCTCACTGTGTGTTTAGTGATCAGTGTCCTGTGCAGGGTGAGGAGCCCAGGGCTCCACCCTGAGGAGGCAGTCGGGGGCTGAGTGCACCCCGGCTCCTTGCCCCTGACAGCTGGCTGAGCCTGTCCTTGTGACTGCAGAGCCCTGGCTGGGGGAAGGCAGACAGACAGAGGGTGGGGACTGGAGAGGACTCTGCTCATATCACACACAGGGGGAGACCGTGGGAACAATCCAAGCCAGGGACAGTTGTGCAGCTATGATGGCTGGGACTCCCTGAGCCACTGACTCTGAGCAAGGAAGGAGCTGGGGACATGAGCCCTTGCAGGGACAGAACCCCAGGGCACCAGCGCACCAGCAGAAAGCCCAGAGCCATGAGGCGGCAGAGCCAGAGTGCCCTGGCCTCTGAGCCCCTGATGACTCCTTTTCAGGTTTATGTCCCAGGCTTAGAGTGACTCTCACTCTTTGCAATCCTCCACCCCATTCCCAGCCGCAGGCAAATCCAGACCCTGCCTGAGCCCAGTGACCTGGTGACCCTCTGTACCCACTTTCACTGCCTGGCCTCTTCAGCGACTCACTCCTCTACCTTCTCTCTCACCCTATTCCACTCCCTATGTGTTTTCTTTGTTTAAATTGCAATTTTAATCCTGTTCCTTAATCAGGAGGAGCAGTTTCTATTGGTCTTGCAAGAGGCAATCTGTTTGCCCAGCGCCAGAAGAGCCTGCACAGTGGGGTTCCCCACCCATTCTCTATCTCCACCCCCACTACCCTGCTCTCTCCCCCACCTTCAGCATACAGCAGCACAGGTTTTGCATAGGTTGCTCCTCCCCCCACACACATCACAGGAATTCATGTGTCTGCTAAACACTGGGTAGTTCTATATGTATACCTCCTTTTTCATAAGAACCCAATCTGACGGGCACTTTCTCTGGAAAGCTCTGAACTCTGAAATTCTGTGACTCATCAATTTATTTGGAAATTTTCTTTTTCTGTTTATTTATTTGAAAGGCAGAGTTACAGACACAGAGAAGGAAGGAAAGAGAGAGAGAGAGCTCTTCCACCCACTGGTTCACCTCTGAAAGGTTGCAATGGCCAGACCTGGGCTGATCCAAAGCTAGGAGACAGAGGAGCTTCTTTGGGTCCCCCATGCAGGTCCAGGGGCCCATACACCTAGGCCATGCTCCACTGCCCTCCCAGGCCATAGCAGGGAGCTGAATTGGAAGTGGAGCAGCTGGGACTCAAACCAGTGCCTGTATGGGATGCTGGCACTGCAGACAGTGGCTTTACCTGCTACACCACCGTGCCGGTCCCACCAATTAGAATTTTTTTAAGAAGTTTTTTATTTTATTTTTTTAAAGATTTATTTATTTATTTGAAAGTCAGAGCTACTGGAGAGACGAGAAAAAGAGAGAGAGAGAGAGAGAGAGAGAGAGAGAGAGAGAGAGAGAGAGAGAGAGAGAGAAAGGTCTTCCATCCAGTGGTTCACTCCACAGCTGGCAGCAATGGCCGCAGCTGTGCCAATCCAAAGCCAGGAGCCAGCAGCTTCCTCCTGATCTCCCATGCGGGTGCATGGGCCCAAGGACTTGGGCCATCCTCTACTGCTTTCCCAGGCCACAGCAGAGAGCTGGATCGGAAGAGGAGCATCCAGGACCTGAACCAGTGCCCATATGGGATGCCGGTGCTTCAGGCCAGAGTGTTAACCCGCTGTGCCACAGTGCTGACCCCCAACAATTACAATTTTAACAATTTCAGTTATAATCTTGACATTAATTCAGTTGTTGGTCTGTATCATATGTGGTACATAGACAAATTACAATCTTATTAACCCAAGTACAGTCCATCCGTTTTTAAGCTTGAGCGACCACGCTAGGGGGTTTCTGTGCTCTGCACAGTGTGAAGCAGTGGACTGCTATTGTCTGAGCTTTTTAGATCATAGTTTCAGACCAGAGTCTCACGGCGGGGGCTGCTTTCTCAGGATGGACTCCCTACCGTCAAGGTGTCAGTTCAATGCATTCCTCAGAACACCCCATCATGAAGCCACATACGACTGTATTTCATGTGTGCTTCCAATCTGTAAATAGATTACACTCACAAAATACGAGTTTACAATATCCGGAGAAAACATCATAAGGACCGACCGATTAAGCATGTGTGTAGTTTGCCAAGCTTGTCAGTGGCTCTAATTGTGTCCAGGGTTCCACAGTGCTCTCTGCTTTGAACTTTCACTGCTAAGTCAACAATGAATTGGGAGATTCACAGAAGACAGATTGTGTGTGTTGAGAAGTCAACTGGCTCATAGTTGTCTAAAGGGATTTTCTGCTGGGAGTGACTGGCGCCCTCTGCAGGGAGGAGCATTGTGTGCTGAGCCCCTCTGGTGGAAGCTCAACTTGCTGAACCTGCTCCCTTCATGGGCTGGGCTGAGGCCAGGAGACCAGTTCCTTCAGCCTCTCTGTCCAAACACTCTTGTCTGGGCAGAGGCTAGTGTGAGGCCCTCGATCAGCAACAGCCATCCTTAGCCACCTGCTGCCCTCGGAGGTCCCACATCTACTTAGCACTTCCCACGCCTGCCCACCGTACAGCTGGCTGGGGTAGGGAGTCTTTAAGGTCTGGGATTTGTGTGTTGGCCAGTGTAGCACAGCAGGGTAAGCTGCCACTCAGGATGCCCGCAAGAGCATATGGGAGTGCGGGGTTCACATTCTGGCTCCTCTTCTTTCAGCTCCTGTTAAAGTGCCGACGAAACAGTGCGTGATGGTCCAAGTGCTTGGTCCCCTGCTATGCACATGGGAGAGCTGGATGGAGTTTCTGGCCCCTGGCTTTGGCCTGACCCCGTCTTGGGAGGCTGCTGCTGCTGCAGTATGGGGAGTGAACCAGTAAACGGAAGCGGCCCCTGCCCTGTTTCTCTGTGAACTCTGCTGTTAAAATAAATAAGTTGTGGCCGGCGCTGTGGCTCAACAGGCTAATCCTCCGCCTTGCGGCGCCGGCACACCGGGTTCTAGTCCCGGTCGGGGCGCCGGATTCTGTCCTTGTTGCCCCTCTTCCAGACCAGCCCTCTCTTGTGGCCCAGGAGTACAGTGGAGGATGGCCCAAGTGCTTGGGCCCTGCCCCCCATGGGAGACCAGGAAAAAGCACCTAGCACCTGGCTCCTGCCATTGGATGAGCGCGGTGCGCCGGCCGCGGCAGCCATTGGAGGGTGAACCAACGGCAAAAGGAATACCTTTCTCCATTGGATGAGCGCGGTGCGCCGGCCGCGGCAGCCATTGGAGGGTGAACCAACGGCAAAAGGAATACCTTTCTCTCTGTGTCTCTCACTGTCCACTCTGCCTATCAAAAAATAAATAAATAAATAAATAAGTTGAAAGAGAAAAAAGATCTAGGGTCTCTGATGAGGGTGGATGAATGGGCCTCACCTAGAGTCTGGGAGCTCTCAGGGGCTCTATCCACACAGTGACTGTCGTCCCCCACAGCAGACCTTGAGTAAGAGGCGGGGGCGGGGGGCTCATCTGCGCACATGATCAGTCAAATGTGTGCCCTGCCCAGGACTGGACACCTGCTTCATCTTCTCACCCTACATGGCAACTGTGTTCTCGCCTAGAGATGGCACCGGCAGGGGAGGGCTGGGGATGCAGAGACAGAGAGTGGAGTGGCAACCCTGCAAACACCACTCAGATCAACAAGCTCAGGCAGCACATGTCCTGCCTCCCTCCCAGGGACACGGAAAGCCCGGCCTGCCCTCCCCGGAGTACTCCTTTCCTTGGGAGAGAAGTATGAGGGGACAGCCTAGCCCACTCCTGCCTCCTGCTCCAGAGACCTGGGATCTCAGGAGGCTCCACGGGACCCCCCTCTTCCTACCAGCCCAGGAGTTGTACGTGATACAGAGGGTGGCAGCTCCAATTCATGGTGACATTTTCTTTGAAGGCCAGGGCTGCTGCTTATGCTCTCCCCTGCTTCTCCATCCACCTGTAGGTGCAGACAGATGCAGTTTAGTGTCCCCAGTTCCACCTTCTCCCCACAAGGCTAACTCAGAGAGAAAGGAACTAAGCCCCTCGTATCAAAGTTCTATGGATTGGCCGGTGCTGTGGCTCACTTGGCTAATCCTCCTCCTGCGGCGCTGACACCCCAGATTCTAGTTCCGGCTGGGGCACTAGTCCTGGTTGCCCCTCTTCCAGGCCAGCTCTCTGCTGTGGCCCGGGAGGGCAGTGGAGGATGGCCCAAGTGCTTGGGCCCTGCACCCATGTGGGAGTCCCGGAGGAAGCACTTGGATCCTGGTTTCAGATCGGCGCAGCTCTAAAAGTTGCAGCCATCTGGGGAGTGAACCAGTGGATGGAGGACTTCTCTCTCTGTCTCTACCTCTCACCATAACTCTGTCTTTCAAATAAAGAAAATAAATCTTTAAAAAAAAAGTTCTATGGATCTGGCAGGGGACGGGGACCTACAATCTTCAGTTAATATAAAGTGGTTTTGAAAGAGTTTTGTATGGAAAATAGTTTTCTTTGTGTAAATAAAGTATCCTGGGGTCAAGTGGTTGAGGTGCCATGTGTCAGAGATATCCCTCATTAGGACACTGGTTCAAGTCCCAGCTGTTCCATTTCTGATCCGACTTCCTGTTTATGGGCTTAGGAGGGCAATGGGGAGATGGCCCAGGTGCTTGGACCCCTGCCACCCAGGTGGGAAACTCAGATGGTGTTCCTTGCTCCTGGCTTTTGCCTGACCAAGCCCTGGCCACTGTGGCCATTTGCAGAGTAAACCAGCTGGTAGAAGAATCTCTCTCTTTCTCTTTCCCTCCCCCCTCCCTTTCAAATAAGTGAAATAGATCTTTAAAACAACAGCAGGTCAGCAAGCCACAGCTGCGTTCTGAGCCAGCAGAGGGCCAGGTGCATGGGCCAAGGCAAGTTCTGAGGGCTGCCTCTGTGCTGCCTGGCCATGCGCCTGGCTACTCGATGGTTTCCGAGACCATGAGTACAGGCTGAGGTTCTGGACGGAATCTGTGGCTTTGATAGAGTGATCAGTGGGAACCAACCATTAGGAACACCTGACCTTCTGTGCCTAAGGTGAATTCCGCCTCCTAGGGTGGGGTCTGTAACCTGCACTTCAATTCCACTCATGGCCCTGGGGAGGATGAAATCACTGGTGAACTATCAGTCCAACCAGGAGGATGAGACACATGTACCAGCTGCAGCCAGGCTAGACTGACAAGGATGTGGCATACCACGTAGCAGCACCACCAAGGGAGGAGGAGCCTTTCTCTTTAACACTTTCTCTTTAGGAGTTAACTATTTATACAGGGCTGGGGCTGGGGCTTAGTTGGAAAGCTGCCACCTGTAGTGCTGGCATCCCAGTGGGTGCTGGTTCGACTCCCAGCTGCTCTACTTCCGATCCAGCTCTCTGCCTCTGCTATGGCCTGGGAAAGCGGTGGAAGGTGGTCCAGGTCATTGTGCCCCTGCACCCATGTGGGAGACCCAAAAGAAGCTCTTGACTCCTTGCTTCAGATTGGCTCAGCTCCCGCCATGGCAGCCAATTGGGGAGTGAACAGGCTTATGGAAGACCTCTCTCTAACTTCTAACTTTCAAATAAGTCAATATTAAAAAGAGTTAATTATTTATGGAAAGGCAGAGTGATAGAAGGCGAGAGACACAGAGACAGAGAAGACATCTTCCATCTGCAGATTCACTCTCTAAATACTTGGAATAGCTGGGGCTGGCCCACTCCCAACTAGGATCCAGGAACTGCATCTGGGTCTCACATGGGGGTGGCAGGAATCTATTACTCTGGCCATCATCTGCACACATTAGCAGGAAGCAGGATGAGAAACAGAGTAGCTGGGACTCAAGCTGGCACTCCAACATAGGATGCAAGCGTCCCAAGTAGTGGCTCAATCCACTGCACCACAACACCTGTTCCAGTTACTACTTTTATCCCTCTCTAATTCCTGAGAACTGAGACCCTGGGGACTGCATCGAATCTCTAATGGCCCAGGAACGGAGCTGCACCAAGATCTTACTTAAAATCTTCAGGGAAAGGGCATTTAGCGCAGTGGTTAGGACGCCCCTGGTGGCTCCACTCTGAATTCCAGCTTTCTGCTGATTCACACCCAGGCAGGCAGCAGTGATGACTCAAATACTGACTTTGCGCCCCTCAGCTGGGAGACTTGGGATTGAGTTCTGCATTCCTGGCTTTAGCCTGGCCAACTCTGGCTACTGCAGCCATTGGGGGAGTGAAGCATGGATGGGAGATTAACCCCCTTTCAAATTTTGGGGGAATGCCTCCAAAATGAAAAATATTCTCCTACATAAATGTTGAAATATCAATACATTATGCAGAAAAGTAACAAGAGCACACGGACAACAGGCCTAGTAGTAAGCTTCTAAGAAAAGACCATTAACATAAGTGGGGGAGGCTGAATCCAGAGAGGCCTAGAGGAAACTTCCTGAGCCTGCCTCAAGTCTGAAAACCTGACTTTAGGTTTCAAATCCCTGGTGGCAAACACCCAGCCCCAGGGCGCTTCTGCCTAAGGATCATTAAGGTGGTAGAATAGGAGTGGCTAGGACCCTTTTGCATCACAACACCCCACCCCTTGCCCGCATCTGCGCATCTGCTCTGTACCATCTGCTCTGTACCTCAGCTATATATACACCTCCCTTTTTCAATGAAGTGAGACCCTGCTTCGACTGGGCTCCACACCGCGCCTGATTGTCCCTAGGTTTGGGGTAGGCTGAGTGGCTGGTGGCGCACTTCCCCTCCTCGGTCAAGGCAACTGTGGGCAGCCAGCCTAATTCTTCGGCGGTGGCGAGGAACAGTCACCACAAATATATATTTTTATTTAAAAGTCTCCAAAATAAGGGCAGGCATTTGACACTGTGGGTAAGATACTTGGACACCCACATCCCGAATCTGAGGGCCTGGGTACAAGCCCCAGCTTTGTTTCTGATTCCAGATTCCTGCTAATGCACCCTCAGGGAGGCAGCAGGTATGACTCCAGTACTCGGGTCCCTGGAGCCCACATGGGAGACCTGCATGGAGTTCCTGGCTCCTGGCTTCAACCTGGCCAGGCTCTGACGGTTATAGGCATTTCCAGACTAAATCAGCAGAGCTTGCTCGCTTGCTCTCTGCCTTTCAAATAAATAATTATTATTTCTAAGAGTCTCCAAAATAAAAGTCTTTACTTTTAAGTGAGATTTCAGGTATTTTGTTGTAGTGACTGCAAGTTAATGCAGCGGTCATCTTAGGCCTGGGAGTACTGACCAACAGCTCCATAGGCACATTTCATAGAACAGAGAGCCATTACTCAAGAATTATTCACTTCAGGGTAAAAAGATAGTGAAAATCAAAGTCAAGTGACCTCTTTTAGCTTTTATCTGTCACTTGTCTCTCTCTCTCTTTTATTTATTTATTTATTTATTTATTTTTTGACCGGCAGAGTGGACAGTGAGAAAGGTCTTCCTTTGCCATTGTTTCAACCTCCATTCGCCGCGCACCGTGCTGATCAGAAGCCAGGCGCCAGGTGCTTCTCCTGGTCTCCCATGGGGTGCAGGGCCCAGGCACTTGGGCCATCCTCCACTGCACTCTCAGGCCACAGCAGAGAGCTGGCCTGGAAGAGGAGCAACCGGGACAGAATCCAGCGCCCTGACCAGGACTAGAACCTGGTGTTCCTGTGCCACAGGCGGAGGATTAGCCTATTGAGCTGTGGTGCCGCTTGTCTCTCCTTTTTTCTTCTCAGTAATGGCAGGAAAGTCCAGGGGCTCCCTCTTGGCTCACATGAACCCACAGGAGCCTGTCCACTCTTACTCCTGCCCCCACCTTGTAACCAAAATAGGAACTGCCAGCCAGTCTCTTTCCCTACAGTGATGTAGTCTGAGTGCCCCTGAAGCCCCCCTGGACGTGATCCTGTTGGCTTCTTTCCCCACGTGTTGCCCAGAGAGCATCCCCCCAGAGAGGTGTGTGTGCAAGTCACCCTCACCTGTGTCACGGCACTCTCTGCAGGTGAGCCTGTGCTCTGGTGAGGGTAGGGAGAAGGGTAAACACATGGGAAGAACATAGCCCTTCCCCCACATGGAGAACTCGTCCACTCCCCCCCACCCCACCCACCCACACACAGCAGGTAATTCTAAAAGTTTGCGGGAATTCAGAATGAAAGGACAAGTTAATTTTGGAGCAGAAAACTTTTAAATCCATGCAGAGATTATCTATTGGACCTTCAGGTGACTTGCAGTTAACTTCCTAACTGTGTTCCTTAGCAACCTCACAGGTAGGCAGGACACTTGTTGCTAGCAACATGTCTTATGGCAAAAAACTAATCCCTCTGGTGTTGTAGCATAGAGGGTTAAGCCACATCCTGAGACGCCGGCAACCCGTATGGGCACCAGTTTGAGTCCTGGCTGGTCCACTTCCAATCCAGCTCCCTGCTAATGTTCCTGGGAGGACAGTGGAAGACGGTTCAGGTGCTTGGACCCCTGCACCTAGGTGGGGGTCCTGGATGAAGCTCCTGGCTTCAGCCTGGCCCAGCACTGGCTGTTGTGGCCATCTGGGGACGGCACCAGTGGATGGAAACTCGCTCTCTCTGTAATTCTTTCAAATGAACAAAGAATGATCTCTAGTGAGCAGATGCATTTGGCCCTAGAGGAACTATAAATGTGCCAGGAATACTGATGGGGTCACTAGAGTTGGTCTGTTGGGTGGATATTGTGTGTCCCTCGAAGACACCACAGAGACTTCACCATGATACATGAAGCCTTCTAGCCAGGGCTGTTCCCATACTTCCCAGGGTGGGTCTGGGCTGCTGATCCTGACCTGCCACGTTGTGGGGGAGTAGATTCCCACAGAAGAGAGTGCTTGACACTGCTGCGGTCCCTGCCTCATTTCCTCCTAATCTGATAACAAGGGTGGCGTATTAGTTTTGTGAATCAGAAAGTTCTGTTGAGAAAATTGCCTGGTGGTTACAATAAGACAGTCATGGAAACTGAACATGTGAAGACGGCAGGGAAGCGTGTGTGTGAGTGTGTGCTGATGGAATTTCTTAAGGAGACAGTCCTCTATCCTTCAGAGTGCAAAAGCAAGCAGAAGGGGATGAAATGCCACGGCTCAGATGATATCTAGAATTTTCTTCAACAGAATAAGGTGCAAGGGAGGGTGTGGTGGAGATGACACAAGGCAAACCATAAACTAATTACTACTGAAACTCAATGATGGATCCATTTAGGTTCATTTTATGCAACTACCTACCTACCTTTCAATGTGTTTCAAGGTTTTCAGTTCTCCAAAAAAGGAAGACCCAACTCTGCTTCTAGCCTAACTCCTCCACGGAGAATAACTGTGCAAAGTGGATCAATGCACGAAGCACCTGAGGCACTGGGGAGGGAAAAGGTCTCAGGACCAAATGGGGGTAGCCCCACTCTGACCTGTCTCTGTATCCTCCATGGAACCGAGGTTTTCTCCACACTGGGTCATGTTCCTCGTATCACGTGCCGTGTCCAGAGCACAGGTGCTCCCCAACTTACAGTCGGGTTATGTCCTGATAAACTCATCATGAGCTGAAAATATTGCAAGTCAGAAATGTATTTCTGGCGCGGGCATCGTGGTGCAGGGGGTTAAATGACTGTTTTGGACAGCTGCAAACCGTCCTGGTGTGCTGGTTCCAATCCCAGCTACTTTGTTTCCAATCCACCTTCCTTCCAATGCCCACCCTGGGAGGCGGCAGACAATGGCTGCTCTGCTTGGGGGAGGACTTGGGAGACACTGATGGAGTTCTGAGCTGGCCTGGCCCAGCCCTGGCTGTTGCGGGTACTGGGGAGTCAACAAGCAGATGGAACTTGTTTCTCAGTCTCTGTCTCCTCTCTCTGCCCCTCACAATCTCTCCTGCTCTTGATCACAGTCTCTGTCTCTGTCTCTCTCTCTTCCCGTATGGCTCTCTCGGTCTCCCAGTCTCAGTCTCTCTCTCTTGCTCTGTCACTCTCTCAGTCTCCTTTGGCTTCTGACTTTCTCAACCTCTGGTCTCTGTGTCTCACACCCTGTGTGTCTATGTCTATGTCCCTATGCATAAATGTCTCTCTGGGTCTCTATGTGTGTGTCCCTGTGTTCTTGTGTTTCTGTGTATCCCTTTGTGTATGTATCTGGCTCTCTGTCTGGCTCTCTGTGACTCTTTGTCTCTCCTCATGTATCTTTGTGTTTCTCTGTATATGTCTGTCTGTCTCTCTGTCTAGCTCTGTGTCTGTGTCTCAGTGTGTCCATGTATTTCCGTGTGTATGTTTATGTCTCTCTGCCTTTCATTTAGATGAAAATAAGCATTTTGATCAATGCATTTAACACATCTAACCTCTCAGCCACCATAGCTTAGTACTGTAGCCACTGCACAGTGCCAGTGTTTACCCTCACGGTGGTGGCTGACCGTCAGCTCTAGCTCACTGCCACTGCCCACACGACTGACAGCATACAACAGATCGCCTACAAGGGAAAAGACCAAAATTCAAAACGTGAAGAATGGCTTCTATTGAATGGGGGCCACTCTCCAGCCCAGCATCCCTTGTTGAAAATAGTAAGTGGAGCCACTCTAAGTCAGGGATCGTGTCGGATCCCTCCCTACTTTCTTGCATGCCTCCTGCCTGAATGGCTGCCTTTTCTCACATCATTCCCGTCAACGTGGCACTGAGTTGCGACTGCTCCTCTTGTAAAGGAACACCCCGCTTCCCTCTCCAGCTACTGTCCCATTTCTCTGCTCTTTCCCCAATACAGTTCCTCAAAAGACTTTCCCATGTCCCCCCATTTCTCTTTGCCCCCCCCCCAAAGCAGGATTTCATAGTTCCCACCCCACTCACACCTTTCTGAAAGGCACCAAGCATTTCTACTCGGCTGATCATTTTCAGTCCTCCACCCAAAGGATTTCTTACCAGAATCTGACACAGCTGGTAACACTGTCCTCCTGAAATACTTTGTAAATTGAGATACGTTTCTTCACAGAAGATTTTCAGCTGTAAGAACTGTGACAGGATCAGAAATAGAATATCTCATCAGAGACTCCTTTTTTTTTTTTAATTTTTTTTTTTTGACAGGCAGAGTGGACAGTGAGAGAGAGAGACAGACAGAAAGGTCTTCCTTTGCCATTGGTTCACCCTCCAATGGCTGCCGCAGACAGTGCGCTGTAGCTGGCGCACCGCGCTCATCCAATGGCAGGAGCCAGGTGCTAGGTGCTTTTCCTGGTCTCCCATGGGGTGTAGGGCCCAAGCACTTGGGCCATCCTCCACTGCACTCCCGGGACACAGCAGAGGGCTGGCCTGGAAGAGGGGCAACCGGGACAGAATCCAGCGCCCCAACCGGGACCTGAACAGAGTGTGCCGGCGCCGCAAGCCGGAGGATTAGCCTGTTGAGCCCCGGCGCCGGCCAAGACTCCTTTTCTTTTTTCTTTGGTTTGATGACCTATTTGTGCAGGGTTACCTGCACTTCCTCCTAACTGTGTACTTTTTGTCTTTGCTTTTAAATAAATCTTCCTCTTTTATGTAAGTCTCTTCTTTTTTTAGATGTAGTTTATTTATTTGAAAGACAGTTACAGAGAGAGGTAGAAAGAGAGAGGTCTTCCAGCTGCTGGTTCACTCGGAGCTGTGCGGATCCAAAGCTAGGGGCCAGGAACTTCTTCCAGGTCTCTCATCCAGGTGCAGGGCCCAAGTCTTCCACTGCTTTCCCAGGCAATAGCAGAGGTGGATCGGAGGTGGAGCAGCGGGGACTTGAACCAGCACCCACATGGAATGCTGACACCAAAGGCTGGGGCTTTAACACACAGTGCCATAGAACCAGCCTCTTAAGTCTCTTTCAATTCTGTCCACATGGAGACAAGAACCTCAACGAAGCCTGCCCAGGGTCACCCCCATGACACTTCTATCTTTTTTATTGTTCTTTGCATTCTTTTAATAAAGTTTGCATACAAATCCAGTGAAATTATGGATCTCTGGCAGTGTTTTTTGTCCTCACTGTAACTCCAGTTTCAATTGCGTTGTCTCTCTCTTCTGTTTTTATATATTTTTCGTGTGTGTTGCAGCTCCCCGATATGCTTCTGGGATGTTCCCTTAACCCTGCACGTTTTTGTAAGTTTCTTACCCCATGTCCATGTCCACCTTAGGGTCTCCCCTATAGCACCTGTTACTTTCTAGTTTAAAAGCCTGAGCTGAGCCTGACTAGAATAAACACTTCCCAGTGCCAAGGGTGCCTAGTGTGTGGTTTTTCTTTTTTTGACAGGCAGAGTGGACAGTGAGAGAGAGAGAGAGAGAGAGAGAGAGAGGAAGGTCTTCCTTCGCCATTGGTTCACACTCCAATCGCCGCTGCATCAGGAGTTCTGCCCCAGGCACATCGCGCTGATCTCCTGGTGCTTCTCCTTGTCTCCCATGGGGTGCAGGGCCCAAGCACTTGGGCCATCCTCCACTGCCATCCCGGGCCACAGCAGAGAGCTGGCCAGGAAGAGGAGCAGCCGGGACAGAAAGAGGCGCCCCAACTGGGACTAGAACCCGGCGCCCACATCGGATGCCTGTGCCGCAGGTGGAGGACTAGCCGAGGAAGCCTTGGGGCGCCAGCCGACTAGTGAGTTTCTCCCTGTTCCTGAGAACCAGGAAATTATTTTATGATGTATTCATTGATTTGAAAGCCAAGGTTAGAGAGGGGGAGATCTTCCATCCGTTGGTTCAGCATCCCTTCCCTCCTCAACAAAAAATGAACCCATAGCACAAAGTTCAAGAACTTCCTTGAGAAGGGATAATCTCTTAAGGCACTTTGTTGATTTGCACTGATGTCCTAGGGCGGCAGTTGCTATCCTGCTGTCTGTTTGATGAGCAGCCCCTCGATCTGTTCAAGAGAAAATAAAAGAAAAAAGAGGGGAAAAAAAGAGGAAGGAGGAAGGAGAAGGAAGGAGAAGAAAATATAATTTAGAGGGCTTGATGCTGCAGTGCAGTGGGTTAATCCTTCACCTGCAGCGCTGGCATCCCATATGGGCGCTGGTTCTAGTCCCGGCTGCTCCACTTCGGATCCAGCTCTCTGCTGTGGCCTGGGAAGGCAGTGGAGGATGGCCCTAGTGCTTGGCTCCTGCCCCTGCGTGGGACACTTGGAAGAACCTCTTGACTCCTGGCTCTGAATCAGCCCATTCCAGCCATTGCGGCCATTCCTGTGAATGGAAGCCCCCTCTCTCTCTCACTGTAAGTCTACCTCTCTAATAAATAAAATCTTACAAAAATTAAAAGAAAATAAACTTTAGAGAACACCAAGCTGAGACTGAGGATGCCACGCATATACCAAGAGGTGACCTGGTTTCTTGTGCACATAACTTTGGGTACGCAGTGTGGTCACTGAGTGGGACCACAAGGGACTAAGAGAGCAGGCAAAGGCGACTCTATGGGAGTGACTCCAGTTAGGGCTGGGACAAGGGCTCCTTGCCTGACCAGGGCTTGCTGGTTTTGATCCTCGCACTTGTACTGACGGGGGGAACACCCCCACTTTCCCATCAGCTTTCCCAGCAGTGGGAGAGAAAGAGCACGAACATGAATCCTAAGAGGTCAACAGTCCAACAGCAAAATGGAATCAGAATCTTTATTCCAAGGAACTTCCAGGAGCACAGAGAGATACACATGGCCACATAGGAAATGATCTTTTATTAGATGATTCATCAACTCTCCCCAAGGATCCTGATTTCAATAAGTGAACAAGACAGAATTGAGAAGTAAGCCTGGAGCTTTTCTGTAAACGTAGCCGTGTAAGTATACAAGTGGGATTTGTCACTTAAATCATAGAATGAAATTTCTCCCAATTCATAGTCCAGAAAGACGCCAAGCCACCTGTCTTCAGATTCGTCCTGGCCCATGAACTGCTCGATTTGCCAGCAGCCGTGGTCTGGGCACGGTGCTGTGTTGGCATCGCTGGGGAACGATTCCTGACACACACCCAGCGACCACTCCCCTCTGCCTCTGGTGTGCACCTGCCAAAAGTTCCTCCCACTAGCGAATTTCTCACAACCCCGGACAGTGAAACGCTGATGAGAGCGATGAGGTGGGCTCTTTGCTTCCATCAGCACAACTTTTTTTCCATTTTCGGAGACCACAAGATCTGGGTGAGCGGTTTCAGGATCCAGGGTCAAATCCACCTGAAGTGTGCTCATCATTTTCTGCAGACCAAAGAACTGCGGCAGGACGCAACACCTCTCCTTTATCTCACAGGGTAAGATCTCTGGAGCTTTGAGACCTTCATACCTGTGGTTAATACTGCGAAGGCCTCTCAGAAAATCCACGTCTGTTTGCAGGCACATCTCTGCTATTTCACTCAACAGATCTTCCACTGCGGCTATGTGGTCTGAAATCCGACCTTTGTTTTCAATTAGCTGGTCTTTAGCATCCTGTTCCTTGAGGATCAGCCTGTGGTGTGCTTCCTCTTGCTGCCTTCTCAGGAAGTGGTGAAGCTCCTGAAATTTAGACTGTGCCTCCTGCCTCCAGTTATCCAGCCGGCTCCTCAGTTCATCACAATCCCTAGCTTGCATTTCACATTCCATTTCAGCATCTTCAACTTGCTCTTTCAGCCACTCAATGTCTATTTCCAGATTCCTCTTGTGATGAGCTGCAGCTTTCTCAATGGGCACCAGGTGGTGATCCTCGTGGGCCCTGGAGACCCTGCACTGGGGACACAGCAGCTCCAGGTCCCGCTCACAGAAGAAGTCCAGGACCTGGCCGTGCGTCTCACACAGGGCTTTCCTCTCGCTCGCTGTGGCGGGAAGCTGCGTCACAATATCTATCATTTGGCATAACTGGGTATTTCTCTTGAGGTTTCTCTCAGGGCAGTGGTGCTGGCAGACGGGACAGGGGAAGACATCATCTAAATCTTCCCAGCACTGCTGGATGCAGCAACAGCAGAAGTTGTGGCCACACTCGGTGGTCACTGGGTCACTCATGTAGTCCAGGCATATGGGGCAGCTGGCCTGCGCTTGGAGCTCAGACAGACAAGCGGCAAAGGCCATTGTGTGAGGACAGACGGAGTCCGGGAAGGCTCTCTCTGGCCGGTCTGGTTCTCTAGGAATTCCAGGGACAGTGGGAATCTGGTGACTCCAGCACTGTCTCCTGAAGGGCCCTGGGGTCTGCAGGAATCTACACCCCACACACCCGTGTGCAGGCCTGTCCCTTCAGCTATCAGGAGGTGTGACCCAGCACTCACTGGTCCCCAGCACCAGATCCACTTGCTCTCAGATTCAAGCTTCGGTTTCTTCTTCTTTCTTATGAAAGAGGGAGTTCCAGACGTTGAGACAGGCCAACTGCACAGGTTTCTTCAACATAAAATAACAAGAAGGAAAAAGGACAATATTCACATAAAGCAATGAAGACCATGTGTGTATTTCACAAATGTTATCTAGATTTTTCCTGATCTAAACACACACTGCAAAAAAAAAAAAAAAAAGGGAAAGCACTCTCATAATAACAATCTTGTCTGATGAGGATATTATGATTATGACCTTGATATTAAAAACAAGGACAGTGCGGCCAGCGCTGTGGCACAGCGGGTTAACACCCTGGCCTGAAGTGCTGGCATCCCATATGGGCTCCAATTCTAGTCCCAGCTGCTCCTCTTGCAAACCAGCTCTCTGCTATGGCCCAAGACCCCCTGCCCCTTCCAGCTGGGTCCCATCTATCAGTAGAAGATGGCCCTGCACGCATGTGGGAGACCTGGAAGAAGCTCCTGGCTTCGGATCAGCACATCTCTGGCGGCCATCTGGGGAGTGACCCATCAGGTGGAAGGCCTCTCTCTCTGCCTCTCCTCTCTGTGTAACTTTCAAATAAATCTTTAAAAACAAAACAAAAACAAAAGGATGGATATGTGGAACAGTAATGGGGTCACCACTTGGGGTACCCACATCCCACATTCAAGTCAGCTCCTTTGCTTCTCATCCAGCTTCCTGCTCTTGCATACCCAGGTGGCAACATATGATGACTTCAGTGCTTGGACCTCTCCCAGCCATATGCAAAACGTGCATAGAGTCCTAGGCTCCTAGCTATGGCCTGGCCAGGCCCCATGCCAGCTATTGCAGACACCTGGGGAGGGAACCAGTGGATGCCAGATATGAAAATGGAAAAAAATTAACGATTTAGAGGGAACCTCATGTGTGTGTATATATTTACAGACAACATACCCATATATATTGGATGTGAGTACCATGCATTTCATCTTCACTAAAATAATGAAATAATCACACACACATAAGTCAACTTATGGAATTGGTGATTAGAAAGACAAAGCACAAATGAGCATTCTCTGGCTCGCAGCAGACTCTCAGCACTGTGTACTTTCCCACCCTGTCTCGTGTGCAGTCTCCTAGGGCAGTGCACAGTCCCTAGGGCCTTGGGGCCACTGTGCACAGGAAGACCTTGTACCTCACCTGCCCAGGCCCTGCCTTACTTCTGGCCCCAGTCTGCTCCACATGAGTCCAGGAGCCCTTCCTCTGCACAGCCCGAGTGCCACCCTGGCCAGTGCAGATTCCCCCCTCTCCTTCTTCCTGAGCCATGGTGAGCCCCTAAAGATCACCCACATTGAGCCAGCACCTGAGAAGAATCCCCATGGAGCAGCCCCCAAGCCTGGCCCAAGACCCCCTGCCCCTTCCAGCTGGGACACACCTATCAGGCTGCTATGGTACCAACGGTGTTCACTGAACACCAAAATCTGCTGGGGTACTAGCTCTGCCAACTGGGGGGTGGGGGCTGTCCTGCTCCTACAGCCCCCAGACCTGGGTGTGGTCCCCTGAGCATGAACAGGGGCTGCAGGCTTCTCCTGTGCTTGCAGGTCAGGCAACAACACAATCTCTCTGTGGGCCTGGGGCTCCAGCTCTGGCTGTTGGGATGCGTAATCCTGCAGGGAGCTTCCTTTTCGGGCCCCCACTGGACCCAGATGCCCCCAGCTCCAGGGCAGTCCCAGGCTCCCACCTGCATTTCCCATTTCCTCCCTGACTGCACTTCCCCACTGGAGGTGGGATGGGTGGGGGCTGGAGGGTTGGACTCCTCCCACATCACTGCTCCCAGGAAACTCCTCTGATGGGATCTGTTGCCTGACTTCACCCTGCCCTTTCTGCAGGAGGGGGTTTTGGGGTGGTCCTGAGCCTGGCTGGGAGACTGGCCGCCTAGCCCATGCAGGAGGTGAAGAGGGTACCGCACACCATGCCTCCCGGCAAAGACCCTAGGACCTGACAGCTGGCGGGCGGCAGGAGCCCCAGGCACTTTGCCCCCATCCTGCTTCCCGTGGAAGGGTCTTGGAATTGCCAATCAGGGAAACAGCTCCTGGCTGTGGCCCACACCCATTAAGGAGCACCTGGAAGGCTTAATAGGCTACATGACCTTCAAGCTGATTGGAGAAGCATCATCGAAGTGTCAATATTGGCTTCATCCTATGGAATTTGTGTTGCCCTGAACTAGCTACGCCCCCTCTGCCTGCCCTTTAAAAAATTGTTTGTTTTTTTTTTTTTTGGACAGGCCGAGTTAGACAGTGAGACAGAAAAGTCTTCTTTTTTCCGTTGGTTCACCACCCCAAGTGGCCGCCGTGGTCACCGCGCTGCGCCGATCTGAAGCCAGGAGCCAGTTTTCTCCTCCCGGTCTCCCATGCGGGTGCAGGGCCCAAGAACCTAGGCCATCCTCCACTGCCTTCCCAGACCACAGCAGAGAAGGATGGATTGGAAGAGGAGCTACTGAGACTAGAACCCGGGGTGCTGGTGCCACAGGCAGAGAACCAGCCCACTGAGCTGCAGCGCCAGCCGCTTGATTGTTAATAAACGGACTTGTTCACCGAAGCTCCACATCACCCCACCACCCCAGCACTGCAGGACTCTCATACAGTCCCCACGGGGTGACAAGACATGTAGAGGAGGGCTGTGCCTGCACAGGGAGAGGGCAGGCACAAGAGCAGGCTGGCGGCCCCACTGTGGCTCAATAGACTAATCCCCCGCCTTGGGGCGCTGGCACACCCGGTTCAAGTCCTGGTCGGGGCGTGGATTCTGTCCCGGTTGCCCCCCTTCCAGTCTAGCTCTCTGCTGTGGCCAGGGAGTGCAGTGGAGGATGGCCTATGTGCTTGGGCCCTGCACCCCATGGGAGACCAGGAAAAGCACCTGGCTCCTGCCATCGGATCAGCGCGGTACGATGGCCACAACACACTGGTTGTGGAGCCACTGGAGGGTGAACCAACGGAAAAGGAAGACCTTCTCTCTGTCTCACTCTCTCACTGTCCACTCTGCCTGTTAAAAAAAAAAAAACAAACAGCCTTGCAAGGTGCAGTGACAAGTTCCCTCTGGGTCCCCTGGAAACCTGAGACTGACATTTTGTTAGATCCTTGCCCATCCCCTTGACTCTAAATGGTTTCAGCTACTGCCCCAGTGATGCCGTGGAGCTCTGGAAAGGGTATGGCTCTGGGACTAGATCCTCTGTCCATGGGGTCAATGCCGACCTTAGCACCTACTGCCTGGGAGCCTGGGGTAAGTGTCTAACACGGCCACCCAACTCTAGGGAGATCTGGTAAATGAAAACCTTGCAGAGTAGGGAAACTGATCCCACACCAGGTGCATGGAATGAAACTGGAGGTCAGGACTTCACAGGAGACAGGCTAGAAGACAGAAACGCCTCGTCCTTGAAGCTGCCACCAGCTAGGAAAGGATGGGTGGGGACGAGGGCCTGAGCAGTGAGACTGGCGCCTTCTCCTAGAAGCAGTTTCCGATTCGGATGGAAGCTGGGAGGCTGCATAGCTTCAGCAGACTTTCGGGACTGAGGAAACCACACTTGGAATTCAGGACACCCGCAGCAAATGCGTCCTGGCAACCCCCAGGTTGGAAATGAGATCAAAGAACTGCTATGCAATTGAAGGCAGAAGGAATGGAGGCTCACAATGGAGCTTCAGGAGTCTGTGCATCCAGTACTTCAGACCTGGTGGGGGGGACACCTGAGTTCCCTGAGTCTGGGTGGGTAGCTCCAGGCTGTGATTGCCAACTGAAAGTGTTAACAATGGAAATGTGGAGCCGGCACCTGACTCACTAGGTTAGTCCTCCCCTGCGGCACCAGCATCCCATATGGGTACGGGATTCTAGTCCTGGTTGCTCCTCTTCCAGGCCAGCTCTCTGCTGTGGCCCGGGAAGGTAGTGAAGGATGGCCCAAGTGTTTGGGCCCCTGCAGCCACAGGGGACACCAGGAGGAAGCACCTAGCTCCTGGCTTCGAACAGAAGGAAGACCTTTCTCTCTGTCTCTCTCTCACTGTCTAACTCTGTCAAATTAAAAAAACAAAAAAGGCAAATAGCATGGGCCCTGGAGGTGTCACCACAGAGTCACTGCAGGGGCCACCGCCTTGGCTTAGTGGGTAAATCCTAAGTCTGCTGCCTCCAGTGTCCTGACCAATACAGGCGCCGATTCGAGTCCCTGCTGCTCCACTTCCGATCCAGCTCTCTGCTCTGGATTAAGAAAGCAGCAGAGGATGGCCCCAAGTCCTTGAACCCCTACACATACGTGGGGAGACCTGCAGGAAGCTCCTGGCTCCTGATCGGCACAGCTCTGGCCATTGTAGCCATCTGGGGTGTGAATCAGTGGATGGAAGATCTCTGTCTGCCTCTCCTCTCTCTGTGTAACTCTTTAAAATAATTAAATCATTTTAAAAAGGGACCATGAAAATGCAAATAATAGAAACAAGGAGGGACAATTAGGAAAACTGAAGATAGATTACTGTAAATACTCCAGAAGGAGAGTGGAGAACAGGGGAAAATGTTCTACTCTTATTGGCCAAGATCTCAGAGCTGACAGGGGCAGGGCAGGGGCAGGAAGCCTGGGGGAGGGAGAACTGGGACTCTGCCCAGCCTGCCTGGGCTGAGACCCTGGCTCCTTCTTGCGCATGTGGGACCTCGACTGCTCAGAGAATTTCCTGAGAGCCAGGCTGTTCCTGGCAGCAGGCCTGGTCCACAGAAGTGCTCAGTGGTGTTCCACCCTCGGACCCATGCCCAGGGCACATGCCTTTGTTCTCACCACTCCCACCCTCCCCCAAGGCTTCTGCCTTGTCCTTCATTGTGCCTGCACCAGCCCTCACCTCCAACCCCATCAGCACTCCTAGGGCCTCTGGAATCCTGTCTGCACACAGAAATCCCATCAGGACCCTGTCTCACAGGACAGCTGTTCCCAGGGTGAGGCCGAGCCCTTCCCCGGGACCCAACATCACCCAGAATCTGGCTCTGCAGCTCTCACTTGCCTGCCTCTCTCAGGCAGCCTGAGCTCCCTGGGGCCCAGCCCCTTAGCCCAGGCTGGTCCCTTACTTCCTGCCTGGGCTGAGGCCAGCTATCACTTCACTGGTGACTTCCTGCTAATCCACCCATCCTCTCCCCCCCGTACAGTCATGGGACAGCAAGGACAGTTATGAATTGTCCTTTTAACTCTGTGCCTGTGGCTGTCATAAATGCGTTTGGAGAGCTGTGCTCCAGGTTACTGTGGCCTCCATGACCACATCTCCTAGGGCCTGACCTGCACAGCCCCTTGACTCAAATCTTGGCCAGGTTCCACGTCCCTCAAGAGGAGTGACTGGGGGCTGGTGTCGTGGTGAAGTGGGTAAAGCAGCCGCCTGGGATGCCCACATTTGTCCCAGCTGCTCCACTTCCAATCCAGCTCCCTACTAATGGCCCAGGAAAGCAGCAGAGGATGGCCCAAGTACTTAGGGCCCTGCACCCACGTGGGAGACCTGAAAAAAGCTCTTGTCTCCTGGCTTCCATTGGCCTGGCCCTACCCAGGCCATTGCAGACATTTAGGGAGTGAACCAGCAGATGGAAGATCTCTTTCCCTCTCTCTGTCCCTCCCCACCCCACCCCCCGCCCCGCCCTGAAACTCTGTCTTTCTAACAAAGAAATTTGAAATACAAACAAACAAAAGGTTGTGAGTGACTCAGGCATCCTACTTAAGCCCCCATGTCTTAATGCCCACGGGTTGGATTAGGGTTGACTGAGTCTAAACCAGGCCCCATGGGCTCACTCCTCCTTTGCCACTGAGCCTCCAGCCCTCCCTCACTGTACCCCCGGGCACACTTGGCCTCAGGCCAGCCCCTCTGTCAGCTGGGCAGACACAGAGGCTGCTCCTCACTCTCCCATTGGGACACATTGGGGAGCTGGGTTTTGTAGCAATTCCTTTTGCTTTTTATTTGAGAGGAAGTGTTACAGACCATGAGAGAGAGAGAGTGAAAGAGGTCCTCCATCCTCTGGTTCACTCCCCACATGGCTGCCATGGCCCAACTGCACCAATCCGAAGCCAGGAGCCAGCTGATTCTTCCAAGTCTCCCAAGTGGGTGCAGGTCCCCAATGTGTCATCTTCCCCTGGTTTCCAGGCCACAGCAGAGAGCTGTAGCAATTCCATTTCAGAACACCTGGGTCGGGGCCAGCGCTGCAGCACAGGACCTTAACCTTCTGCCTGCGGTTCAGCAACCCATATGGACAGCAGTTCTAGTCCCGGCTGCTCTCTTCCCATCCAGCTCTCTGCTATGGCCTGGGAAAGCAGTAGAAGATGGCCCAAGTGCTTAGGCCCCTGCACCCACGTGAAAGACCGAGAACCTCCTGGCTCCTGTCATCTGGGGAGTGAACCAGCGGAAGGAAGACCTTTCTCTCTCTCTCTCTGCCTCTCACTGTTGGTAACTCTACATCTCAAATAAATAAAATCTTTAAAAAAACGGGGGCAGGGCCGTGCTGTGGTGCAGGGGTTTAACGGCCTGGCCTGAAGCACCAGCATCCCATATAAGGGCCGGTTCAAAACCAGCTGCTCCTCTTGTGATGCAGCTCTCTGCTGTGGCCTGGGAAGGCAGTGGAAGGTGGCCCAAGACCTTGGGCCCCTGCACCCACGTGGGAGACCGGGAAGAAGCTGCTGGCTCCTGGCTTCGGTTCAGCAAAGCTCCGGCTGTTGCGGCTAATTGGGGAGTGAACCATCAGATGGAAGATCCCTTTCTCTCTGCCTCTCTCGCTGTAACTCAACTTTCAAATAAATAAATAAATCGTTGTAAAAAATGAGAGGTAGGGTTAGAGACAGTGAGAGGGAGCTGGGCCAGAGCTGCACCCCATGGGAGACCAGGAGAAGTACCTGGCTCCTGCCATGGGATCAGCGCGGTGCGCCGGCTGTGGCGGTCATTGGAGGGTGAACCAAGGCAAAGGAAGACCTTTCTCCCGTTCTTTCTCTCTCTCAACTCCACTCTGCCTGTAACCTGCCCTGAGATGCGGTTTCCTGGAAGGCGTGATCTCAGACCTCACACAGAACAGCATCAGCCAAATCCTGCTCCCTGCCCCCCCCCTTACCTGCAGCCGGTGATCCTAGCAGTCCCAAGCAGGTCCGAGTGGTGCTGCAGCCTGTCTAGGTCCACACTACCTGCTTAGCTGGGAGCTGCCTAAATAGGGCAACGGGAGGGCGGGCATCTGCAGTCCCTGCCCCACAACCGGAAGCCCCTCCCTGAGGAGGGTCACAGCAGGGCGGGGTCCCAGTGTCCTTGAGGGGCTGCTGGTTGGGAGGGCATCTCCTGAGATCCCATCAAGCCAGGGTGGGCCTGTGGTGAGAAGCTGATCTCATCTCTGCCTCTCCAGCCTCCATGAATCCCCAATCTGCTTAGAATGCCTTCATCCTGTCTGCTGTGGGGAAACTGAGGTCTCAAAGACGGGTGGAGCTTGGCCTCTCTGGTCTCACTGTGTGTTTAGTGATCAGTGTCCTGTGCAGGGCGAGGAGCCCAGGGCTCCACCCTGAGCAGGCAGTCGGGGGCTGAGTGCACCCCCGCTCCTTGCCCCTGACAGCTGGCTGAGCCTGTCCTTGTGACTGCAGAGCCCTGGCTGGGGGAAGGCAGACAGACAGAGGGTGGGGACTGGAGAGGACTCTGCTCATATCACACACAGGGGGAGACCGTGGGAACAATCCAAGCCACTTTTGGTGGGAATGCAAACTAGCACAACCATTGTGGAAGACAGTATGGGGATACTTCAGAAATCTGAAAATAGAGCTACCGTATGACCCAGCAATCCCACTCCTGAGAATGTACCCAAAGGAAATGAAATCAGCATTTCAAAAAGTTATCTGTTACCCCCCATGTTTATTGTGGCTCATTGCACAATAGTTAAGAAATGGAATCAACCCAGATGTCCATCAACTGATGAGTGCATAAAGAAATTATGATATACATACACTATGGAATGGAATACTCCTGAGCCCTAAAAATGAATGAATTTCTTTGACAACAAAATGGATGCAACTGGAAACCATTATACTTAGCGAAAGAAGCTAGTCCCAAAAAGGCAAATATCATGTCTTTCCTGAACTTTGGTAACTAAAAACAACGTAACATATAGGAATGAAACTGACATTTTGAGATTTGATGATTTATAGCACTTGTCTCTACTTGAAGAACAGTGGTTTTTTTTTCTTACTATTAGTTGACCTCCTTACTTAGTGTAGTGTCAATCTTATGAGTGTATGGCCGGCGCCGTGGCTCAACAGGCTAATCCTCCGCCTTGCGGCGCCGGCACACCGGGTTCTAGTCCCGGTCGGGGCGCCGGATTCTGTCCCGGTTGCCCCTCTTCCAGGCCAGCCCTCCGCTGTGGCCCGGGAGTGCAGTGGAGGATGGCCCAGGTGCTTGGGCCCTGCACCCCATGGGGAGACCAGGAAAAGCACCTGGCTCCTGGCTCCTGCCATCAGACGAGCGCGGTGCGCCGGCCGCAGCGCGCTGTCTGCGGCGGCCATTGGAGGGTGAACCAACGGCAAAGGAAGACCTTTCTCTCTGTCTCTCTCTCTCACTGTCCACTCTGCCTGTCAAAAAAAAAAAAAAAATCTTATGAGTGTAAAGTAAACTGAAAGTAGATCATTGTAAAATGTGAGCGAAGGGAGGGTAAGGTGAGAAGAGCCTCTATGTTCCCAGATCTGTATACATGAAATACATGAAATTTTTTTGCCTTAAACATTTAAAATACATGAAAAAGCCAAGCAATTTCAAAAATTGATGTTATTATTATACCCTTCTAATTCCATGACAGGCATCCTCTAAAACCATGTATAATCTTAACAAATATTTAACGACATGCAAGTGCACATCAGAAAGTTTGCAGAACATGGAATTAAGTCAGGTTTACTTTGGTGTAAAAACATTTGAAGTCCATGCATAGTTTTCTCACAATGAGCTTCCCGGTAACTTTTTCCTAAATATACAGGAGGTTGCAACACTTGTTTGCACTTCAAAACACATGGCAATGTCTATTGTCAGGAGTGACCCAAGAAGCTCCGTTACAAACATTCCACCCAGGAGAACATCAAGCAACAGTACTCAGGTAGAAAGACGCACCAAACTTGTCACAGCATGAAAAAGGGGCATCTTCCCGCCCTGCCCCTTCCATCTCTTCTCCCGGATCACAGCATTCAGGACTATTTAGAGAAGGGGCACTGATCCTGCATTGCACTGCCATGCCCAGAGGTCTGCAGGGGCGCTACCCGATCAGGTGGCCCCTGTGCGGCCCAGGCGTGTGGCGGTCCAGCCTCGGGCGGGCGCTGCACCCAGGGCTGGCCTGCCTCTGCCGTCCGCCTCCCCGTCCGTCAGCTCTCGCCCGCCCCCAACGCTCACTCTCCCCTCTGGCCTCAACACCCACCTCGGCCTTCCTTCCGCAGGAAGACCCCTGCCCCGCGCACGAGCCACTGCGGTGCGCGCCCGGCCGGCCCGCGCGGCGAGGCTGCAGCTTCTGTCTGATCAGCGCCGCGCAGAGCCGGCACCTCGCAGGCGCGGGTCGCAGCCCGGCGCGAAGCCGGTTCCTGCGGAGGCCACGGCGCCTGTCGCTGGAGGAGGGCAGACGGCCAGGGCCCGAGAGGCGGCATCGAGCCACGACCCCTCGGACGCGCCCTCCCGGGAGAAGCTTCCAGAAGCTTCTGGAAGCAGAGCAGCCGGGGCCGCAGCCAGCTGCACGTGCGCCGGCGGAGGGCGGCCCGGGGCGGGGGTCCCGCTCGCGCGCGCACGCGGCCGCGTCTCCCCGCTCACCCGGGCCGGAGGCTCGCGCGGCCCCGTTTTGGCGCTGAAGACCCCCGGCCGGGCGCCCAGCATGGTCCCGGCGAGGCAGCCTGAGGAGGGACGGCGGGGGGGGGGGGGGGGGGGGACAGCGGGGGGGCTGCGGGGGGGGACGGCGGGGGGGACTGCGGGGGGCGGCGCCTCCCCTAAGAAGTGGGCGGGGCGCGGGGCGGGGCGGGCCTTCCCGCCGGGGCCCCCACCCGTCCTGGCCCCCCAGGCTGGCGCTGCAGCGTGGAGCGTCCCCAGCTTCTCGTCTCTGACTGGCTTCTTGTACGTTATTTATTTATTATTTTTCTATGCACTCCATCACTTGTGTTTTATGTCTTGCAAAGAGGAAGAAGAAAGGAGGGCTTCCAGACCGGGCGCCCCCACTCCCGAGGCCGCCTACCCCGCACGCGGACCTGGGGAGACCCAGCACTGCAGGCAGCCGCCCGATGCACCGGGCTTTGACCAGGCCGTGCTGGAAAAGTCATCCAAGTCCAGTCGGCGAGGTACCCAGAGGTCGGAATTGCAACTTGGTTTTTAGATTGGAATATTGACGGTGCCGCGGGTGGTGGTTCCCTGGAGGTTGGTTATCCTAGTCTCTCTGTGTAAGCTTTGCATTTTCCAGAGTGACACCTAAAAAAGGTGTAACTGGGGAACCGAAAGATCGTATAGTGGAAAAATCATCATGTTCGCGTGAATGCCGCATCTTGTGTACTGGCATCTGTAGGAAATACTAAGTTGTGCACAGTGGCATTCTTATTAACCTCTTAAAAGGCAAGTCACAATATGAAATTCAGTATATGGTTATTGGTCAATACTGGTAGAGTGTAGGCCCCAAATACAGTGATTGATGAATTATTGATACCACTTGTGGGGTATTGTAAAAGAAAATGCCAATACTGTGCTTAAGTGAATACCACTAACTGAAAAGCAAACCCCAGCATGAATATATCAGTAAATTAAGCAGATTTACATACTTAAAACCAGTAGTTTCTATTTTTGCAGGAATATATCCATACTGAAAGACAGATCACCTGCTTCCAAAGGGATAAGGAGAAAGGGAATGGGAAAATTCCCAGAATGAGAGAGAGGTTTTAAAGAGTGTGATCTGGATGAAATGATGGCAGTAGGGGCTGGCCTTGTGGCAAACTGGGTAAGCCTGAATCCCACATGGAAGTGTCAGTTCCAGTCCCTGCTACTCTGCTGTTTTTTTTTTTTTTTAAGGTTTCTTTATTTTACTTGAATCTCATAGTTACACAGAGAGATGAGAGAAAGAAAGAGGTCTTCCATCCGCTGGTTCACACCCCAGATGGCCGCAACAGCTGGAGCTGGATCCGAAGACAGGAGCCTCTTCCAGGTCTCTCATGTGGGTGCAGGGCCCCAAGGACTTGGGCCATCCTCTACTGCTTTCCCAGGCCACAGCAGAGAGCTGGATCAGCTGGGAGCTGAACTGGTGCCCATATGGGATGCTGGTGCTACAGGAGGTGGCCTCACCTGCTGCTACAGTGCCAGCCCCGCTCTGCCATTTCTTAGCTCATTAACTCTGGGAAAGTTACTTACAACCATTTGAATCTTGTTTTCTGCATCTGCAAAAAGACGTAGTAATAATTGATCATATTTGCTCCTATAATCACATGAGTACTAGGAAAAAATAATGTTTAGATCTTGTTTGGATCCTGAATTAAATAAAAAAAATCCACAAGACATCCTAGAAAACTTGAACACAGATGGGCTATTTGAGGATACTGGAATTGTGTTTAATTTTTAAGGCTGATTGTTGTATTATTGCTATTACTTATTTTCTTTTTCTTTTTTTTTTTTTTTTTTTGACAGTCAGAGTTAATCAATGAGAGAGACAGAGAGAAAGGTCTTCTTTCCATTAGTTCACTCCCCAAATGGCTGCTATGGCCGGCGCACTGCACCAATCCAAAGGCAGGAGCCAGGTGCTTCCTCCTGGTCTCCCATGCAGGTGCAGGAGCCCAAGCACTTGGGCCATCCTCCACTGCACTCCCGGGCCACAGCAGAGAGCTGGACTGGAAGAGGAGCAACTGGGACAGAACCAGGGCCCCAACAAGGACTAGAACCTGGAGTGCCGGCACCGCAGGTGGAGGATTAGCCTAGTAAGCCATGGTGCCGGCCGTATTATTGCTGGTATTAAATACTTCTTATCTTTTAGAAATATATGTTGAGCAGCCAGCATTGTGACACAGTGGGTTAAGCCAGCACTGTGATGCCAACATCCCATATGTGAGTGCCAGTTCGAGTCCCAGCTATCCTGCTTCTGATCCAGCTTCCTAGGAATATGCCTGGGAAAGCAATAGATGATGGCCCAAGTTGGGCCCCTGCCACCCACATGGAAGAGCAGGATGGAATTCTGGCATGTGGCTTTGGAGTGGCCCAGCCCTGGCTATTGAGACCATTAGGGAGTAAACCAGCAGATAAAAAACGATTTTCTCTCTCTCATGTCCTGCCTTTCAAATAAATAAAAATTTTCAAAAACATTAAATATATGTTGAAATATTTTGGGTGAAATGATATGATGTCTACAAATGAGAAGATGAACTTCAAAGTAGTCTAAGGGAAGTGAGTCTGGACCAAAGTGGGCAGATGAAACAAGATTGGTCATGTGTGGATGACTGTTAAAAAAGTCACCCATGGGATCTTTAGTATTCTTTGAGCCTGTGTATATGTTTGAAATTTCATAAAATTTTAAAAAGTGAGTACAGAAAAAAATAAGATCTTTGTAAAGTGCTTCATAAATACACAGAAATTACTTAGAATTAATATCATTGTTAGAAGAACATTATAGTATAAAAAAGTAGACACACAAAATAGCAAGTCAATTATATCTCCTAAAAGGAATCATATTCTGAAATATGTATGAAGGTATTTCTTTTTTTAAAAAAAGATTTATTTATTTACTTATTTGAAAGTCAGAGTTATACAGAGAGAAAAGGAGAGGCAGAGGTAGAGGCAGAGAGAGAGAGAGAGAGGTCTTCTATCTGCTGGTTCACTCCCCAAATGGCCGCAATTGCCAGAGCTGAGCTGATCCAAAGCCAGGACCAGGAGCTTCCTCCAGGTCTCCCACATGGGTGCAGGAGCCCAAGGACTTGGGCCATCTTCCACAGCTTTCCCAGGCCATAGCAGAGAGCCGGATCAGAAGTGGAGCAGCCGAGACTCGAACCGGCACCCATATGGGATGCCGGCACTGGAGGCAGAGCTTTACCTGTTATGCCACAGTGCCAGCCCTGAAGGTATGGAACAAGTGAAGTTGCTGGTGGTGTTACTGACATCACGTATAGGAATCCTTGGGTTTGCATTCTGGGTTTGCTCGAAATTTTGGCTTCCTTCTAATGTGTACCTTGGGAGGAAGCAGGTGATGTTTCAAGTAATTGTGTCTTGGTCACCCATGTGGAAGACTTGGATTGAGCTCAAGGCTCCTGGCTTCTGCCTGGCCTAGCCCTGACTCTTGGAGGCTGTGTGTGTGTCTGTGTGTGTGTGTCTGTCTGTCTTACAACAACAACAACAACAACAAAATTCATGGAAAAGTCAGGGATGGGCATTTGGTTAAGCCGTTAAGTTGAGGCTTGGAGTATCCACATCCCATATTGAATCCTGGTTTTTCCACTTCCAATACAGCTTCTGAAAAACTCACACTTGAAGGTAACAGGTGATAGCTCAAGTCTAAGGGACTTAGGTCTGTGCCACCCCGATGGGAGACCTGAATTGAGTTTTGGGCTCTGGGCTTGGGCCAGTTGTTGCAGACATTTGGGTCGTGAACCAGCAGATGGATAATCTCTCTGTCTGTGTCTCTGTCTCTCCTTCTTTGAAATAAAATAAGAATAACAATTTTTTTTTAAAAAGTAAGGAAAATGAAAGGTGTAAAATAGTAGAGTTCTTATATTCTTCTACTAGATTTCACCTAATGTCAGCCTCTTATATAATGATAGTACAGGTATTAACCCAGTGCAATCACCCTCTGTTTGATATTAGTAAGTACAGATTCTGGTTTCCCAGTTGTTCTCTAATGTTTTTCTATTCCAGGATTAAATAGGATAGCATATTGCACTCAGCATATTTTCTTGAAATATATATTGTATATATTTTTTCTAAACAATCCAGTTAGTATTCTACCAATTTCTCCATGGCATCATACTATATCATGTAAATAACAGCTAACTGATTGAAAAATTTAGATTTATTTATTTGAAAGGAGAGCCAGAGCCAGAGATCTTTCAACCACTGGTTCATGCCTAAATGGCCCCATCTGCTGGGCCTGGCCAGGCTGAATCCAGAAGGCTAAGACCTCATCTGGTCTCCCATGTGGGTGGCAGGGGCCACAGTACTTGGGCCATCTCCCTCTGCTTCCCCAAGCTCATTAGAAGAGAGCTGGATCAGAAGAGGAACAGCCGGGACTGGAATGAGCACTCTGATAAGGATGCTGACGTGGCAAGTGGCAGCTTAACCCACGGTGCCACAACACTGGCCCCAGAAACCTTTTTTTGTTTTTTAAGATTTATTTATTTTATTTAAAAGTCAGAGTTACACAGATAGAGGAGAGGCAGAGAGAGAGAAGAGAGGTGTTACATCCGATGGTTCACTCCCCAAATGGCCACAGTGGCCGGAGCAGCACCGATCTGAAGCCATCTTCCACTGCTTTCCCGAGACATCGCCGAGAGCCGGACAGGACGTGGAGCAGCTGGGTCTTGAACCAGCGCCCATATGGGATGACAGCGCTTCATGCCAGGGCGTTAACCCACTGCGCCACAGTGCCAGGCCCCCTTTTTCTTTTCCTTCAATTAATAAAGCTGGGGCCAGCGCTGTGGCATAGTGGGCAAAGCTGCCGGCTGCAGTACTGGCATCCCATATAGGCGCCAGTTGAAGTCCCAGCTGCTCCATTTCCTGTCCAGCTTTCTACTAATGGCCTGGGAAAACAGTGGAAGATGGCTCAAATCCTTGGACATCCTTGGGCCTCTGCACCCACGTGGGAGACCCAGAAGAAGCTCCTGGCTCCTGACTTCAGATGGGCACAGGTCCAGCTGTTGTGGCCATCTGGGGAGTGAATCAGTAGATGGAAGACCTCTCTCTCTATCTCTTTCTCGCTCTGCCTTTCTGTAACTCTCTTTCAAATAAATAAATACATCTTTAAAAAATTTTAAGAGAGCCAAGCAATTTCAAAAATTGATGTTTATATTTTGCCCTTCTAATTCCACAATATGCATCGTATAAAACCAGGTATAACCTGAACAAATATTTAAAGATGTGCAAGGGTACTGCAGTACGTTTCTGGACCATGGAATTTAAAAAGTGAAGTTTGTTTTGGACCCAAAATGGTTGAAATCCATTCCTAGTGTTTTTGTAATCCTGGATCTGGGTCTCCCACGTGAGTACAGGGGTCTCAGCACTGGGCCATCTCCCACTGCTTTCCCCAATGAGACTTGAGGACGATTGCGTGCTAGTTCTGCAAGGATTTCTACAGAACAAATTTCTAGATGACAAATATGAAATTAAAAGCAAAACTCTATTTAAATTGATAAAGCAGGATTTCTTCCCAAAAGACACTAAATATTTATGGCACATTCTCTTACAATGTGGGAGTATCCATCTTCCTTGTACAACCCACTTCCTAGCACTGCATTGTCTCAAATCTTCTAAGCAACAAATAGTGATCTTATGTTTTCAAATGATATTTGCTTTTGTAAATATTTATTTATTTGAAAGGCAGGGCAACAGAGATGGAGAAAGAGAAAAAAAATCTTTCATCTGTTAGTTTTCTCACAAATGGCCACAATAGCTGGTGCTGGGTCAGTCTGAAGCCAGGAAGCTGGGACTCCATTTGGGTCACCTACATAGGTTTCAGGGGTCCGAGCAGTTAGGCCATCTTTCCAGGGCTTTCCAGGCATTAACAGGGAGCTGGAATGGAAATGGAGTAGCCAGGGCTTGAACCGACATTCCAGTATGGGATGTGGGCATCCCAAATGGTGGCTTAATCCATTTACCCCTTACCTTTTCTTTTATGACTGATTAATCTGAACTTTTTATTTTTCCCTTTTACTGTCTTATATTCACAACTTGTTTTTGTCTGTTGTATTTTTTCTACTGTATTTTGAGCTCCACTGGCATGCTTGTCTGTTTTCTTTCAGTGAAAGTTATTTATTAGAGATTTATTTATTAGAGATGTTAAGATTTTGTCGATAATGTAAGAGGCTGCCTTCTTTTTTAAAAACTTATTTTAGTTTTATTATTATCATTAGCATTGTCTATAACACCTACCTAGAAAGCCGTTGTCAGCCTAAGGATTATTTGGCTATTTTTATTTTGTGTATTTTTTGCATTTTTGTTTTGTGCTTATATAGTTCCTTTTTAAATATGAATTTTTATTCTGGAACTTAATTTATGTATTCTGTGGGAAACAGAATGTTAAGAGTTAGAAGAGCTTTCCAAGCTGCCTGATTCACTTTTGTCTGATTATATGTCCGATGGTCAGTGTAACTTGCAGATTGAAAATCAGAGATAAGAAACGCAAATATCAACTTTTGTGATATCGTGAAGTTTTTGGCTCCTGAAACCTGTTACTGAAGACCATAGTAGCCCACTAGCTTTTTGTGTTCTTCCTGAGCCCGGAAGCAGTGAGTTTGCCCATGTCCCAAGTCCTTGTTAGGCAGGAAGATCACAGCCTTTACCCCAACCAGGTTACATATGCTGGAGTAAATTCTGAGTTTGACATCTTCTACAGAGCATATTACAAATTGACCCACCTAGTCTATTTTCTTTCCTTAATCCATTTTGTTTTTAGAATTTGTTTTTAAGCAGTTGAGACTGAAACTAGTGCTCTGAGGTTGTGCCACGATGCTGGAGAAAAGAGCAGAAGATGGCCCAAGTCCTTGGGCCCCTACACCTGCGTGGGAGACCTGAAAGAAGCTCCTGGCTCCTGGCTTCAGACTGGTGTAGCTCTGGCCTTTACGGCCAATTGAGGAGTGACCCAGAGTATGGAAGAACTTGCTCTCATTTTTTAAAAATATCTGTTTAATATTTTAAATTTTCAGGGCCAGCTCTATGGCACAGTGGGTTAAAACAGCGGCCTGCAGCACTGGCATCCTCTATGCGCGCTGATTCCCAGCTGAGTCCCGCTGAGTCCCAGCTGCTCCTCTTCCAATCCAGCTCTCTGCTATGGCCTAGGAAGGCAGTAGAAGATGGCCCAAGTGCTTGGGCCCCTGCACCCGTGTAATAGACCCAGAGGAAGCCCCTGGCTCCTAGCTTCAGATCAATGCAGCTCTGGCCATTGCAGCCACCTGGGGCGTGAACCAGTGGATGGAAGACCTCTCTCTCTCTCCCTCCCTACCTTTTTCTCTCTGCCTCCCTGTGACTCTGCCTTTCAAAGAAATAAATCTTTAAAAGATAGTATAAATTTTAAGACTTAAATCCTTGGTGGAATCCAAGGTTAGATACAAAGGGTAGACTATGTTTTGTTTTAAGTAGAAATCATCTCATTTAATCTTCATAATTATTTGGCATGATAGGTAAGGATATGGTTCTGGTAAATAGCAACTCAAATGCTTTATAATAGGCAGTGAGTTGGCCTGACACCTCTTGGAAGTGAGACATTATCTTGATTATCCTGGGGTAAATAGACGTGCCCTTTGCTCTGGAGGGAGGCACTATCTGTCTTCCAAGGCTGTTCCTTCTAAGAACATCCTTTGGGCCAGTGTTGTGGCATAGCAGGTAATGAGCTGCCTGTGATGGTGGCATTGCATGCGAGAGCTGCTTGAGCCCAGGCTGCTCTGCTTCCCATCCAGCTACCTGCTGAATGCACCTGGGAAAGCCAAGGATGATGCAAGTACCTGGGCCCCTGCTACCCATATGGGAGAACTGGAGAGAGACCCTGGCTCCTTGCTCCAGCCTGGCCCGACCCTGGCTATTGTGGCCATTTGGGGAATGAAGCAGCAGTAGCAGATGGAAATCTCTCTCTTTGACACACACACACACACACACACACACACACACACACACACACACACTTTCACACTCTGTAACTCTGCCTTTCAAGCAACTAAGTCCTAAAACAGAAATTCATTGAAAACAACCTGAATCTGTCCCTGTCTCACTCCCCACCCTGCAGAATTGCATCTCACTTTAATGTCTTCACTGCTACCTGGACTTTGTTAGGAGCAAATGAAACACATACATGCATAGGTATAGACACTATGAGCGTGTGTAAAACGTTTATTACAGCTGTGAAATTACAAGTTTATGTTTGTAGGAATCCAGGAACACTTTGTAGTTCAAACAGCTCTGTTAGTGTCCACATCTGTTGCTAATGAAATGAAATGAGGACATTTCACCAGAATTTTAAAGTTGTTACATGCTAGATTCATTGACATTTGTATAAATTTCTACTTACTATGCATAAATGATAAAAAGAAAGTGAAGCAGTGTTAGCACTTATCTGTCATTGTTACTTGACAGATCCCAAGAGGTTTTGACTCATGTCCCACATAGAAATAAGGCTTGAGTACTTCAGAGCAATTGTACATGAAAGAATGGATGTAAGACCCGTCACTTAAATTGTAGAAAGAAATCTCCCGTAAGTCGCAGTCTAGATAAATGCCAATCCCTCTGGGCTGTTCCCTTAGCAGAAGAGTGACTGGCTCAGTGCCGCAAGCCATATAGTTACCATGGTGCAGCTGAACTGTCCAGCACCCATTCTGTTCTGCCAGGGCCTGCTTCATGCTCCGGGGAAGGGATTCTGTACAGACTCCCACAGCCCACCTGGTTTTGCCGCCCACTTGTACCTCCCAATAATGCCGGCCAGAACTGAAGCCCTCAGAACCCAGGACTGCCGGGTAAACCGTAAATCTCTTTGGATTTGGGGGAACACTTTGCTTTCTCTTTATGAACATCACATGTCTTTTATCCTCAAAGATATACAGCTTGGGGTGTGCTGTTTCAGGATCCAGACGAATATCTTCCCTAAATTTCTGCCTCGCTGGATACGGTAGAGGAGTAACAATCTCTGGTGCCCTTATGTGGAATGAGCAGGGCTCCGGGGACTTCAGGTGCCCGTACTGGTTGAAGGTGCCCTTGACAGCCGCCAGCAGCTCCACTTCTGGCATCACGCTCTTCTCTGCCAGCTCCACGAGCAGACGATTGAGTGTGGAAATGTGATCCGAAAGGGCTCGCGTGTGTGCGTCGGACTGCTGTTGAAGGTCCTCCTCGTCCTCATCCAGCCTTGAGAGAACTGCCTCTTCTATATGTCTCACGAGCTGGCTCATGGACGCGTACTCAGAGGTTAGTTGCTGTCTGGTGCTTTTCACCTTCTCGCTCAGCCCTAATAACTCTCTTTCCTGAGTGACCAGCTGCTTCTGAGCGTCTGTCACTTGCCTCCTCAGGGGCTGCGTGTAACTCTGGATCCTGGCCCTGTGATCAGAGGCAGCCTCCGGGATGGGCCTCACGTGGTGGGCCTCGTGGTCAGGGAGCTGAGTGCACTGGTGACACAGCACCTCCAGGTCCTCCTCACAGAAGAGGCTCAGGGTCTGGCTGTGCTTCTCACAGCTGGGCGACTCTCCCTGACTCTCTGTCTCGCTCTGGTGCTGGAGAAGCCTGACGGTACTTGCCATCCTTCCCAGCTGGGTGTTGAGTGTGATGAATCCCTGTCTGCACTGGTGGCGGCAGACAGCGCACGGGAAGCTGCTCTTTGCATACGTCCATGTCTCCTTGATGCAGGGATAGCAGAAGTTGTGTCCACATTCAGTGGTGATGGGCTGTCTCAGGACATCGAGACAGATGGGGCACTTGAGGGCCTCCTGCAGTGCTGCCAGGGCTGCGGCCTCCGCCATCTGGCCTTCCGTGCCGCTGTGGGCTTGTGCTGGGCTCTGCTGGGGAGTGGCTGCGCAGGTGCCCTCCAGTGCCAGGCAGGTGGACCCTTGGATCTCACCGTCTTGTGTCCTAAAGATGTTCTCGTCCATCAAGGGCAGCCTTGATCGCCTACAGGGCAGAAGCAGGTGTCCAGGCCTCGGCTGTCTCCGGTCACTGGTACCAGAGGAGTTGGGGAACTCAGCAAAGACAATAGAGTAGGCAACCAGGCTCAGCAACTCTGGTGGTCAGAAAGCAGGTCCAACTCAAGCTTCTGGTTGTTCCTGGGAATGAAAAAACATTTCTTGATTTTTAAAAAGCTGCTTGCTATCCCTAGAGGCCTGCTCATTGCCACTGGCTTTTCTCTCCACTGCCAACCATCCACCTGCATCCAGGCAACCATTCAGTACAGAAAGGGGATGACTTCAAGCCTAGACTCCCTGTCCCTGGGGTTAGACCCCAGCCTCAGCATCTGCTATCTGGAGGACACAGGGAAAGTGCATAACTGGTCTGACCGACTCTTAGAGAGGCAGGGAAATGAGCACAGGATCCCACCTTCAGAAATTCCCATCTCGGGGCAGGCACTGTGGCACCGCAGGTGAAGCTGCCACCTGTGATGCTGGGGCCCATAGGAACGCCAGTTTGTCTTCAGTCCTGCTCCCTGCTAATGTGCTTGACAAGGCAGCAGAAGATGGCCCAAGTGATAGGTCCTACCACCTACGTAGGACACCCAATGGTGTTCCTGGCTCCTGACCTTGCCTTGGGCCACCCCTGGTCATTGTAGCCAATTGGAGAGTGAACCAGCAGATGCAAGATCTCACTGTCCCCTCTCTCTCTTTTTTTCTCTTCTTTAAGATCTATTTATTTATTTGAAAGTTAAGAGTTAACACAGAGAAGGAGAAGCAGAAGGGGAGAGAGAGAGAGAGAGAGAGAAAGAGAGGTCCTCCATACTCTGGTTTCCTCCTCAATTGGCCGCAAAGGCCAGAGCTACACCAATCTGAAGCCAGGAGCCAGGAGCCTCCTTCAGGTCTCTCACACACGTGCAGGGGTCCAAGGACTTGGGCCATTTTCTACTGCTTTCCAGGCCATAGCAGAGAGCTGGATCAGAAGTGGAGCAGCTGGGACTAGACCCGGCTCACTTATGGGATGCCAGCACTGCACGTGGCAGCTATAATTGCTATGCCACAGCACCAGCCCCCTTTCAAATAAATGTATCCTTTACAAATTTATTTATTTATTTGAAAGAGTTACACAGAGATGAGAGGCCGAAAGAGAGGGAGAGAGAAAGAGAAAAGTCTTCCATCCACTGTTTCACTCCCTAGATGGCCGCAATGGCAGGAACTGAGCCGATCCAAAGACAGGAACCAGAGGCTTCTTCCAGGTCTCCCACATGGGTGCAGGGCCCCAAGGACTTGGGCCATTTCTACTGCTTTCCCTGGCCACAGCAGAGAGCTGGATCAGAAGTGGAGCAGCCGGGTCTCAAACCAGCGCCTTTATGGAATGCCAGTGCTTCAGGCGATGGTGTTAACCCGCTGCACCACAGTGCTGGCCCCAAAATAAATAGTTTTAAAAGTAATTTCAATCTCTTGAGAAATCTCAGGACATCTTTGTGTACTGTCTAACTTCAACCACTGGTATTCTTGATATTTAATATTTTTGATATGGAATTCATGTTACACCTGCATTTACAAGTTTTTCACCTAACCTTCTCAATGGGTGGATATCCATCTGTCTGTGTACATAAGTGGATGGGAGTTGGACAAGATCTTGATACGAGGATGGGACCTGGGGCTGGGAAGAAGTTACTAAAATGTCTGCAATTCTGAAACCAAAGCTGAGAGGCTGAAGTGTTGAGATGAGCTTTCAGCTGATGGTCAAGGTTGAGGGAACCAAGCCTGGAGTTCAGAGCATCCCATTCAGAGGACATCCTGGTGGGCCGCGGTATGGCTCAGCGGGTTAATGCCCTGCCCTGAAGCACCGGCATCCCGCTGCTCCACTTCAGCTCCAGCTCTCTGCTGTGGCCTGGGAAAGCAGTAGAGGATGGCCCAAGTCCTTGGGCCCCTGCACCCACGTGGGAGACCCAGAAGAAGCTCCTGGCTCCGGATCAACACAGCTCCGGCCATTGCGGCCCTCTGGGGAGTGAACCAGTGGATGGAAGACCTCTCACTCTCTGCCTCTCCTTCTCTGTGTCACTGACTTTCAAATCAATCAGTAAATGTTTAAAAAAAAAGCGTACATCCTGGTAAACATTTCAAGGTGTAATTGAGATTCTAAGTTACATTTATGCATTAAAAAATGGAATAACGCATAATTTCTTGATTTGAGTGATTGTAAATTAGAAACAAATACCCAATTATGAAGCAAAGTATATCATTTTTAATAATCCAGGAGCAGCATGGATAGAATTGTTCTGTGTCTCACATCATTGACAGAGATCTCAGAGCTGACAGGGGCAGGGCAGGGGCAGGAAGCCTGGGGGAGGGAGAACTGGGACTCTGCCCAGCCTGCCTGGGCTGAGACCCTGGCTCCTTCTTGCACATGTGGGACCTCGGACTGCTCAGAGAATTTCCTAAGAGCCAGGCTGTTCCCGGCAGCAGGCCTGGTCCACAGAAGTGCTCTGTGGTGTTCCACCCTCGGACCCATGCCCAGGGCACAAGCCTTTGTTCTCACCACTCCCACCCTCCCCCAAGGCTTCTGCCTTGCCCTTCATTGTGCCTGCACCAGCCCTCACCTCCAACCCCATCAGCACTCCTAGGGCCTCTGGAATCCTGTCTGCACACAGAAATCCCATCAGGACCCTGTCTCACAGGACAGCTGTTCCCAGGGTGAGGCCGAGCCTTTCCCCGTGACCCAACATCACCCAGAATCTGGCTCTGGTCTCTGCAGCTCTCACTCGCTTGCCTCTCTCAGGCAGCCTGAGCTCCCTGGGGCCCAGGCCCTTAGCCCAGGCTGGTCCCTTAGTTCCCGCCAGGGCTGAGGCCAGCTATCACCTCATTTGTCACTTCCTGCTGATCCACCTGTCCCTTCCCCCACCGCAGAGTCATGGGACAGCAAGGACAGTTATGAATTGTCCTTTTAACTCTGTGCCTGTGGCTGTCATAAACGCGTCTGCAGATCTGTGCTCCAGGTTATTGTGGCCTCCATGACCACATCTCCTAGGGCCTGACCTGCAAAGCCCCATGACTCAAATCTTGGCCAGGTTCCACGTCCCTCAAGATGAGTGACTGGGGGCTGGTGTCATGGTGAAGCGGGTAAACCCGCCGCCCGGATGCCCACATTTGTCCCAGCTGCTCCACTTCCAATCCAGCTCCCTACTAATGGCCCAGGAAAGCAGCAGAGGATGGCCCAAGTACTTAGGGCCCTGCACCCACGTGGGAGACCTGAAAAAAGCTCTTGTCTCCCAGCTTCCATAGGCCTGGCCCTACCCAGGCCACTGCAGACATTTAGGGAGTGAACCAGCAGATGGAAGATCTCTTTCCCTCTCTCTGTCCCTACCCTCCCCCACTCCTACCCTGAAACTCTGCCTTTCTTACAAAGAAAGAAATTTAAAAACAAACAAAAAGATGTGAGTGACTCAGGCATCCTACTTAAGCCCCCACGTCTTAATGCCCACGGGTTGTTTTAGGGTTGACTGAGTCTAAACCAGGCCCCATGGGCTCACTCCTCCTTTGCCACTGAGCCTCCAGCCCTCCCTCACTGTACCGCCTGGGCACACTTGGCCTCAGGCCAGCCCCTCCGTCAGCTGGGCAGACACAGAGTTTGCTCCCCACTCTCCCATTAGGACACAGTGGGGAGCTGGGTTTTGTAGCAATTCCTTTTTTTTTTTTTTAAGATTTTATTTATTTGAGAGGTAGAATTACAGACAGTGAGAGGGAGGGACAGAAAGAGGTTTTCTATCTGCTGATTCACTCCCCAGATGGCCGCAATGGCCAGAGCTGAAGCCAGGAACTTCTTCCGGGTTTCCCATTCTACTGCTTTCCCAGGCCATAGCAGAGTCCTGGATGGGAGGAGTAGTAGCCCTGTGGGATGCTGGCACCCCAGGCGGAGGATTATGGTACTGCGTCACAGCGCTGGGTCCTATAGCAATTCCTTAATAGCACCTGGGTTGGGGCCAGTGCTGGGACAGTCCTGGCTGCTCCTCTTCCAGTCCAGCCTTCTGCTGTGGCCTGGGAAGGCAGTGGAGGATGGCCCAAGTGCTTGGGCCCTGCACCCACATGGGAAGCTCCTGGCTTCGGAGCCTTCTGGGGAGTGAACCAGTGGAAGGAAGATCTTTCTCTCCGTCTCTCCCTCTCGCTGTAATGCTACCTCTCAAATAAATAAAACCTTTAAAAAAAAAAAAAAAAGAGCACCTGTATGCCACAATAAGCAACCTGCCCTGGGATGTGGTTTCCTGGAAGGCGTGATGTCAGACCTCACACAGAGCAGCGTCAGCTGAATCAGGACTCCGCTCCTGCTCCCTGCCCTCCCTCCCGCTTACCTGGAGCCGGTGATTCTAGCAGTCCCAAGCAGGTCCGAGTGGTGCTGCAGCCTGTCTAGGTCCACACTACCTGCTTAGCTGGGAGCTGCCTAAATAGGGCAGCAGGAGGGCGGGCATCTGCAGTCCCTGCCCCACAACCGGAAGCCCCTCCCTGAGGAGGGTCACAGCAGGGCGGGGTCCCAGTGTCCTTGAGGGGCTGCTGGTTGGGAGGGCATCTCCTGAGATCCCATCAGGCCAGGGTGGGCCTGTGGTGAGAAGCTGATCTCATCTCTGCCTCTCCAGCCTCCATGAATCCCCAATCTGCTTAGAATGCCTTAATCCTGTCTGCTGTGGGGAAACTGAGGTCTCAAAGACTGGTGGAGCTTGGCCTCTCTGGTCTCACTGTGTGTTTAGTGATCAGTGTCCTGTGCAGGGCGAGGACCTGGGCCCACGGCTCCACCCTGAGCTGGCAGTCGGGGGCTGAGTGCACCCCGGCTCCTTGCCCCTGACAGCTGGCTGAGCCTGTCCTTGTGACTGCAGAGCCCTGGCTGGGGGAAGGCAGACAGACAGAGGGTGGTGACTGGAGAGGACTCTGCTCACCTCACACACAGGTGTGAGGTCCTGAGTTGTAGCCATGTGGTCTCAGTCCGTCTTGGGCTTCCTTCCTCTCACAATGGCTGGTCCCTGTTTTGTGACTGTAGAGGATGTTTTCTCCCACAACAGACAGGGGTCTATTGGGAGGACTTTGTGCCATGGGACACATAGCAGGAGGCCCTGGGATTAGCTAGGGCCAGAGCTCCCTGTGTCACTGACCTTGAGAAAAGAAGGAAATTGGGATTGGATCCTTGGCAGGAAAAGAGCCCCCAGGGAACCAGGAATAGAGCAGGAGAAAGCCTGGGGCCAGGGAGCAGCACTGCCTCCAGCATAGTGGCTCTGAGCAGCTGCTGACTCCTGTTCAGGTTTATCCAAATCCCATTCAGCCCTCCAAAGGTAGCCACCCCGGGTCTTTCCTCCCCTGAAGGAAAGCAGATATTTCTGCGATAAGTATCTTTATATTCTTTTGGATTGTTTCTGTTTATCCTGCTTTTGTGTGTCTTGCAATAAACTGATTCAGAAAGTCTTTGTCTCCCTTAGCTTTATTTTCTTTTTCTTTTTTAATGTTTATCTTCATCTATTTGAAACATAGAGTGATAGAGAAAGACGGAGAGAGAGTGCTTCCATCTGCTGGTTCACTTCCCACACCTGCAAAATCAGGGCTGGGCCATGCTGAATCCAATAGCCAGGAACTCCATCCAGTCTCCCACAAGGATGGCAAGGGCCCACATGGCTTGGTCATCTACTGGGCCTTCCGTGACACATTATCAGGGAGCTGGATTATAGGAAGTTTGATATGGAATTCTGGCACTACAAGCAGTGGCTTAACCTGCTGGTGCCACAACACTGGGCCCATGTTATTTTGCATTGCCTTTTTTTTAAGATTTAATATTTTTAAAGATTTATTTATGTATTTGAAAGGCAGAGTTACGGAGAGAGACAGAGAAGGAGAGACAGAGATCTTCCACCTGCTGGTTCACTCCGCAGATGGCTGCAACAGCCAGAACTGAGCCAGGGTGAGGCCAGGAGCCAGGAGCTTCTTCTGAGTATCCCATGTGGGTTCAGAGGTCCAAGCACATGGGCCATTCTCCACTGCTTTCCCAGGTGCATTAGTAGGACGCTGGATCGGAAGTGGAGCAGCCAGGATTAGAACTCATGCTCATGTGGGATGCCAGTGCTGCAGACCGGGGCTTTAACCCATTGAACCGCAGCATCAGCTGCTGCTGCTTCTTTCTTTTCTTCTTTTTAAAAAAAGGTTTATTTATTTATTTGAAAGAGAGAGAGAGAGAATTTGCATCTGCTGGCTTACTCTCCAGATGTTGCACCAACCAGGGCTGGGCCATGCCAAAGCCAGGAGCTTCATCCAGGTATCCCACATGGGTTGCAGGGGGGCCCAGACTCCTGGGCCACCTTTCACTGATTTTCCCAGACCATTAGGAGGAAGCTGGATCAGAAGCGGAGCAGCCAGGACATGAGCAGGCAGCCATATGGGATGCCAGCATGGTGGATGGCAGCTCTACCTGCTACTCCACAATGCCAGCCCCAGTTTTATGTCTTCTTGATAACAACCACTCTAATTAGAGTAACATAGCTCATACCTTTTAAATAATATTTATTTGTTTGAAAAAAAAATAACAGGGAAAGAGAAAAAGAACAAGTAAGCAAGAGAAAGATCTTCCAGAGACTAGTTCACTCCCCTAATGTCTGTAAGCCAATCTGAAGGTAATTGCTAGGAACTCCATCTTGATCTCCCACAGGCGTGGCAGGAACTCAAGGAATTGGGCTGTCTTCTGCCTCCCAGAGTTCACAATTGCAGGAAGCTGAATTGGAAGGGCAAAGTAACTGGTACTCAAACAGGACACTCTGATATGGGCTGTGGGCATCCCAAGTAGTCCTGGCTTAAACCTACCACACTAGTGTCCATATCATGGTTTTGATCTGCATTTTCCTAATGGCTAGAGATACTCAGTAATTGTCATACATTCCTTGGCCATTTGTTTCTCTTCTTTTCTGAAATGTCTATTCAGGGTCTCTACTTATTTCTTAAACTGGATTTTTTTTATTTTGGAGTTTTTGGAGTTCCTTGTGTATTAATTAACCTTTTGTTAGATGAATAGTTTACGAATAATTTCTGACATTGTGTCAGTTGTCTCCTTATAGTGTTGCTTTTTGTGCTGTTCATAAACTTCTTAGTTTTTTTTTTTTAATTTTTATTTATCTGTTTGAGAGGTAGAATTACAGAGAATGAGAGGGCAAGACAGAGAGAGAGGACTTCCATCCACTGGTTCACTCCCCAAACGGCTGCAACAGCTGGAGCTGGGCTGATCCGAAGCCAGGAGCCAGGAGCTTTTTCCAGGTCTCCCAAATGGGTGCAGGGGCCCAAGTACTTAGGCCATCTTCTACAGCTTTCCCAGGCCATAGCAGGGAGCTGGATTGGAAGAGGTACAGCTGGGACTATAAACACCGCCCAGATGGGATGCCAGTGCCACAGGCGGAGGATTAACCTGCACCATGACACCAGCCCCTCTTAGTTTTTTATAATCCCATTTGTCTAGTTTTACTTCTGTTGCCTTCGCTTTTGGGATCTTCTGCAAAAAGTTGCTATACCAGTATCCTTTTTAAAGAGGTTTATTTTATTTGAAAGGCAGAGTTAAACAGAAAGAGAAAGAAATCTTCCATCCACTAGTTCATTTCCCAAATGGCTATGATGATAGGGACTGGGCTGGGCAGAAGTCAGGAGCCAGGAACTCCATCTGTGTCTCCCACATGGGTGGCAGGGTTACAGCTACCAGGCTCATTAGCAGGAAGTGAGATCAGAAATGGAGCAGCTGGAACTCGAACCAGCACTCCAATATGCGCAGAGTTAGAGAGAGAGACAGAGAGGGGAGACAGAGATCTTCCACAATGATTGTGACTTAACCCATCGCGCCACAGATTTTCTTCTTTTGCAGTTTCATACTTCACATTCAGGTCTTTGATCCATTTTGCATTTATTTTTGCATAGACTGAGATGTAGGTGAGTGGGGTCAAGACTCAATTTTATGTCTTTCTCTAAAGGATTCAGTTTTCTTATCATGGATGTCCAGTATCAGTATCCCATTTATTGAAGAGTCTGTCGTTTCTCTAGTGTTTGTCTTTGGTGCCTTTGTTGAGAATCATTTGGGTCCAAATGTATGGTTTCATTTCTGGGTTCTCTGTAGTGTCCCCTTGGTTTATGTGTCTTTATGACAGCACCATCCTGTTTTGATTATAATAGCTGTACAGTTTGTCTTGAAATCAGGTATCATGATACCATCAGATTTTTGTTTTTGTTCAAGATTGCTTTGAATATTTGGGGTATTTTGTGCTTAGGATTTTTTTTTCCTAGTTCTGTGAAGAATTTTATTGGTATTTTGATGGGGATTGAACTGAATAAGGAAATCACTTTAGGTAGTATGAGTCAGATTGCTGTACTTTAAATGATCTTTTCTGGGGAAAATTGATCAATATAGAAGAATGATCGCTTTCAGTTAATTTCATCAAGATTGCCTTTGACATTATTGAAAGAGTCTAAATTCTAAACTGTATTAAAGATAATAGGATTGATCAGTCCAACAGGGATTCAAGAGAACATAACTTTAACCTTACAGAATACATATGTTTTCTTAAGGAGACTGTTGGTAGAAACATGAACCTTACAAGTACTCATGGTGAGTATTAGAAGAGAATGAGGAACATACTCTGAATCTGGAGGAAAGGAGATTCTTATTGTAGAAAGGGAGAACGCAATTGCATCCTATGTTGTGTGGTACAAAGAACTTATAAATTATGAACATGGAAATTTTGCTGAGATTTGAAAGCAATGTGTTGATAATGCAGCCTGGTTTCTTTTTGCAGCTCATGGTAAAAGGGGAAAGAGATAATTTTCAGAAATAGCTGTTAAGTAAAAAGGGACCTGGGATTTGATAATTTATGGGAGATTCTTAACCTGTCTTGATGGCTAAAATTAAATAAATAAAAACAAAAAAATCCTAAAATTTAGAGAACCTAAATTAGGAGAGTCACTGTCAGAAAGTGATTACAGGAAGAATCAAAGTATGTGACCAGACTAACCTTTTGCTAGTGATTATCAGGGTTTTCTGTCTCCAAGGCCATTTTGAAATATAGCAAAGCAAATTTCTTTAGATTTCAAGACCAAGGAATAACACCTTGGTCTTGAATAATGGCTACGGACTTCTGCCTTCTGTGTTCATGTAATTTGTACTTTATGGAATTACTCACAGTATACCATGGTAATAGATCTTTGAACCATGGGAGGACTTCCGTTAACTATGATTTGGGGGCATACTGGAACCATAAGCATGAACTGCCTCTGTGTGTATCTGGGTTTCACCATTCCTCCACACAACCACTGGCCTTCAACATGTTTTTCCAGTCGCTCCTAGATACCTTATCCATGAAAGGCTTTCAAAACTAAGGGATTCTTTTCTTTTCTTTTTTTTAAAGCTTTATTTATTTAGAAAGGCAGAGTTAAAGAGAGGCAGAGGCAGAGAGAGAGAGAGAGAGAGAGAGAGAGAGAGAGAGAGAGAGAGAGGTCTTCCATCTGCTGGTTCACTCCACTCCCCACCCAGATGGCTGTTTTTCTTGAGCTTCTCATCCAGGTAATAGTGTTGGTAGGTGGGACGGGGAAGGACGCCTGTGGCCTCTAACCGCCATCTCAGACGCGCCCCTGCAACCGGAGCCACTGGGCATGCGCGGGCGCTGTCCCCCGCCCCGTCCCCGGCAGTCCCTGGTCACTGCGCATGTGCAGTGTGCCCGTGAGCCGTTGGAATCTGCCCTTTCCCGCGCTGGAGGCCCTCTGTGGTGCGTGCTGATCCCCTGCGCGGGCTGTTTGAGGTAGGCTGGGAGAGGCTCGGAAGGGCCCAGCGGGCCTGGTGGGGGCCGCACTGGGCAGGGGCTTCCTGGCCCTCAGCTGTGGCCAGAGTCGTCGCGGCTTTTAGCTGTGTGGAGTCACCATTCAAGGGAGAAAAGATGTCGGCCCCGGGTGGTGGCGGAGCGGGTAAAGCTGCCTCTGAGACACCCCGCGGCGCCTGTGGCTGCCGGTCAGGACGGCCAGTTTCTTTCTTTTGAGGAGTGAACCAGTACACGGAAGACTCATTTCTCCCTGCAGCTATAATTTTGTAACATAATAAATATTTTAAAAAGAATAAGGGAAGGAAGGAAGAAGAAAAGAAAGATCCCGGGCCGTGGTTCGAACCTGTTTGTTGAGGAGGGAGATGGCGGAGCCACTTTAATGGGATTTAGACCAGTATGGGGGTTGTCCACTGGACCTCCACAGAATTAGTTGGGCTATTAGGATCTGCCGCTCTCCGTGGTGCGCCTGGTGGACTTAGCCACCTTTTGTAATGAGAAGTTTGGAGGGGAACCCGTGCCGTGCAGGGAGCGGAGTTGCTGCCCGCACCTCGGGTGGAGCCCTGGCTGCTCAGCTTCCCCTCCAGCTTCCTGCTAGCCAAGTGCAGGGGCCCCTGCCTCCAACTGGGAGACCCGGATGGAGTTCATAGCTTCTGGCTTTGTTTGTGGACTGAACCAGAGAATGGAGGATCTGTCACTCTCCCCTTCCAATAAATAGATACAACCCTTTGTTTTGTTTTGTTTTAAAGATTTATTTTATTTATTTTAAAGAGTTACAGAGAGAGGTCTTCCATCCACTGGTCTACTCCCCAGATGCCCGCTACTGCCCGGAGCTGCGCTGATCCGAAGCCAGGAGCCAGGTGCTTCTTCCGGGTCTCCCAGTCTCCCACGTGGGTGCAGGGCCCAAGCACTTGGGCCATCCTCCACTGCCTTCCCGGGCCACAGCAGAGAGCTGGAAGGGAAGAGGAGCAGCCGGGACTAGAACCGGCGCTAGTATGGGATGCTGGTGCTTCAGGCCAGGTTGTTAACCTGCTGTGCCACAGCGCTGGCCCCAAATAGATACAATCTTAAAAAAATTTTTTTTGTGAAGAAGGAAGTTTTGAGGAGATGGCTTAAATTCAGTATTTTAGTATTCTAATAGAGCTTGACTCTTGAGAGAAATTGCTGCAGATTTAATTTACTAGTCTAGAGTTGAGTGAGCTTATACTCGCAAGTCCATACTGTGCAGTCAGAAGAGTAGGAGTAGATAGCACGATTTTGAGGAAAATAGGGAAGAATTCAGACCATAGACATTCCAGTTTTCTTAACCAAAGAAGTACATGGAAAATCTCAACTGTGGTGTGTAAATTATTGACACTTAATGTGGAGCTAGTGTATGAAAATAGTACCAGATGTTGCTGACCACTGAGCATTGTTATTTTTAGTTATGAGAAGCTATTTCAAGTTTGGAAATTAGAAGTTAATGGGATTATATTTGAGTTTGAAAGATAGATTTGAGAGGTGGAGTGACAGAGGGAAAAATAGAGAGATCATCCATGTGCTACTTAACTCCCAAGATACTTGCAACAGCAGAGGCTGTGCCAGGCAGAAGACAGGAGCCCATAACTCCATCCAGGCCTCCCATTTGGGCAGCAGGGGCTCAAGTAGCTGGATCATCCTCTCCTGCCTTCCCAGATGTATTAGAAGGAAGCTGAATCTGAAGCAGAGTAGCCAAGACTCAAACCAGCACTCTAATAGGAGATGCAGGCATTGCTTGATCTGCTGCATTTCAACATTTGCTGTAGTTATACCTTATTGAAGTAGGGAAAATAAACTAGCATGAATTTAATCAGATTTCAGAAATCTCATTTTTCAATGTATTAATGGTTCAATTTTGTACTAAATGCTTAAAATGTCATTTACTAAGCCTTAAGAACACCTGCTAAACATGGTACATTAAAACAAGTATCAGATTATTTTGTAGTGGTGAAAATATTACATTTAAAGATGTAATGGGGGCTGGCGCTGTGTTGTAGCAGGTAAAGCCACTGCCTGCAGTGCCGGCATCCCATATGGGTGCTGGTCCAAGTCCTGGCTGCTCCACTTATGATCTAGCTCTCTGCTATGGCTTGAGAAAGCAGTGGAAGATGGCCCAAGTCCTTGGGTTCCTGCACCCATGTGGGAGACCCAGAAGAAGCTCCTGGGTCCTAGCTTTGGATTGGTGCAGCTCTGGCCATTGCATCCAACTGGGAAGTGAACCAATGGATGGAAGACCTCTCTCTCTCTCTCTGTCTCTTTCTCTGTGCTTGTGTGTGTGTGTGTGTGTGTGTGTGTGTGTAAATCCAACTTTGAAGTAAAATAAATACGTTTTTGGAAAAAAGATTTTCTAATATCTGTGTTGGGCTTTTCAAGACCAACCTCAGAGTTAGGGATTTTTTTGAATGATTACAGGACTCAGAATAAAGTATTAGTCACAGTTATGATTTATTGTCTTGAGTAGATAAATGGAAAGGTGCTTAGGTGTAAGTCTGCAGAAAACCAAGCATTCCCATAGGACCTGCTTAAGTCTTCTAGTGACAAGTTAAGTGATACATTGCCTACCAGGGAAGCATATTAAAGACTCATTCATTGCCCAAAGATCTTATTGATAGTAGATAATTTAGGGAGTCACCTCTGCCTGGCACATATCAAAATCCCAGATTCTCAGAATGAAAGCAGTATTCACCATTAACCTCATTGTATAAACACTTTAGGCACAATGAACCTATCATACTTAGGAGGGAAAGGTGGGTTCCTTAGGATATCAGAATTCCCATACACAACCAGGAGCCAAGCTTGATACAGCCTGTAAGAACACAGTTTTCAATCTGCTGTATTAACTTAGGCACAGTATGACATATTGAGCTTTTGTTTTGGGTCATGCACTGCAGCATCCTTACTTTTATTTCCCTGGTAATGCATCTAGCTTCTTAAAATAGAAACTGATGCTCAGAGTGGGCAGGCAATTGACAAGGTGGTTTAGATGCCACACTTGGGACTCCACATCCCAAATAGGAGTCCCAGGGTTCCAGTCCCAGCTCTACTTACAGTCTAGCTTTCTGCTAATTCTACCAAGAAACAGCAGGTGATGTGTTAAATACTTGGGCCCCTACCACCTATATAAGAGACCCAGAATGGATTTCAGGCTTCTAGCCTCAGCGTGGCTCAGCCCCAGCTGTTTTAGGCATTTTGGGAGTGAACCAATGAATGGAAGATACTCTATCTCCCCATGTCCTTCTCTTCTCTCCTCTTTCTCTCTGCCTTTCAAATAAATTTAAAACAAAAACAAAGAAAATTTAAAATAATAAGCTAAGCTCAGAGAAATTATTTAGCTGGTCAATAAGTGGATACCTGATTAAGTGGCAGTATTAGGATGAAACACTTATTGGTGAGTGCTACCCAATGCTTTGTGTTCAGCCTGTTTGCATCATTGGATACAATGTAAAAAATTATAGGAAAAATCCTGTTTTTCCTTGTTAAATTGTGTGGATATATTAACAGTTGTGTAATATCTAACTGAATAGGTTGAATATAATATGCTATGATGCACTTTAATACAGTTTTTGAAGGCTGGCCGTATCATAAAAGTGCCAAGATAAGATAGTTCATATAATGATTTAGCATTTTATGAATATTTATGTATTTGAAAGGCAGAGTTACAGAGGGAGAGGAAGAGGAGGAAGAGGGGGGAGGGAGAGGCAGATCTTCCACTCACTGGTTCACTCCCCAGTTGGCTCAACAGCTGTGGCAGTGCCAGGGCAAAGGTAGGAGCCTGTAACTCCATCCAGGTCTCCCACTTTGGTGGCAGGAGCCCAAGCACTTAGGCTATTTACTGCTGCCTTCACAGGAACATTAGTAGGTAGCTGCACTGAAAGTAGAGCAGCTAGAACTTGAACTGGCATTCATGTGGGATGCCAGTCTCACAGGTGGTGGCTTAACCAACTGCATCACAGCGCTGGCTCCATGATTTAGTGTTGACACCAGTACTTACACCAGTTAGTATTAGGACTTCGGATAAGTCTGTAATATTCTTGTAAATTTAAATTGAAGATAATAACCTCAAACTTTTAGAGTTTTGGATTGTACTCCACTAGGGAGTTAGTTAGTCTGTTAATATTTATTGGTGCTGCCAGAAGATGCAACACTCCTGGAATAGAGACAAAGAATTTTATTATTCCAGGCACAGCCAACAGCAGGAGCAACATAACCTAGCTCCCTCAGGAGTGATATAGATAGCCAATAATCCTCGGATTTGGGGATCTGTTTGTATTGCAAGACTGTTCTTTGTCCCAGTGTGAAATTTCACCTCATCTTCCAAGGATGCTAGTTGAGAACATGACCCTGAGGAATGTCCTCGGTTCAGTGTGGTCACTGAATCTACATTCCTGGAATATCCAGGGATACTTGAGCCCAATGGTCAATTGCTTCCTCCAACACTTAATTCACAAAATCGTTTTGAAGGTTTAATTAAGGGATCGGTGACTTTATGGAAGATACTTAGCACTATGACTGACTGAGTAATAAAGTGATACCAGAGACGGTAATTTTTTTGTAAATTTATTATTTGTTTTTATTGCTTATTTGAAAGAGAGCAACAGGAGGAGAAAGAGCTTCCATCCACTGGTTCACTCCTCAAATACTTGTAATAGCCAAGGATGTGCCAGGCTAAATCCAGGAGCCTAGGATTCAGTCCAGGTCTCCCATGTCAGTAGTAAGGACTCAAATCTTGGAGTCATCATCTGCTGCCTCCTGGGATTAAAACCCAAGCAAGCACTCTTAAAAGATGCTAATGCCCTTAGCAGTGTTTTCACCAATGTGCCAAATGCCTGCCCTGATAATGAATTTTGAGCTGTCTCTAACATATCAGGAAACAGCCCCAAGAAAAAGTGAAGAAAAGATCTTCAAGGCAAAGGGAGTAGTATTGGAGAAAATAGAAGATTAACATAGAATGTTTAAAAAATACTCCAGAGGATTGGGTCAGTGTGTTTGTGAATTCACCTTTCACCAGTTTATTCCTGTGCTGCCCACCCCCGACCCCTACCCCAATCATGCATGCATAGGCATAGCTATCTGAAAGCAGTCACTGGGAACATAGTGGCCAGAGATCTGGTAAGTGATTCAGAGTCAAAGTGTGTGAGTTCCAGGGTAAAGTATTACTTGAATGTGTATCTAGGATGGCTGACCAAGTTCAGCCCAACTGACTATTCAAAGTTCCCTCAGGACCCTAGGTCTGATTTAGTTTTGTGTTCTGCTGAAGTGCATAGGATTGAAGTGGGTGACATAGGAATGTTAAAATGTGGATAGCTACCTATAACGTAGTTCACCTGATGTTATTCACTTTTCAATATTTTGAAAGGAAGATAGAGCCTATAACGAATGAGTCGCAGTGAGGTGACTTCCTCTCAAGGACTGAGTCAGTGTCATATGTCAGAATCATGCCAATTTTACTGCCCTCTAGCCTCAATGTAATGGGAAAGATGTGAGCAGCAGAGAGTTGGTGCCTGGCAGTTTGGGAGAGGAGGAGAAAGAATACTGTAGTGATGGTTGAGCCACATATGTGAGGGGTTAACTCTGATAGGCTCAAAAGTAGTCAGGAAGGGGATATGGAAAAGAAATATTCTGTGTGTATATGAATGTATATATGTGTACAGTTACATATTTATATATACAAGATTACTTCAAAGAGGACATTGAAATGGAATCAGAAAGTAGTTTTGTTTTGATACAGAAAAATTTTGAAAGCTATGCATATGAGGAGTTCTTCAAAAAGTTCATGGGAATGTGTATCAAGTGTACATGGGTGCCAGCGCTGTGGCATAGGTTATGCTTCTGCCTGCACTGCTGGCATCCCACATGAGTGCTGTTCGAATTTGGGCTACTCCACTTCCAATCTAGCTACCTAATACACCTGGGAAAGCAACAGAAGATGGTCCAAGTCGTTGGACCCCTATACCCAATGGGAGACCCAGAAGAAGCTCCTGGGTCCTGGCTTCAGATCAGCCAAGCTATGGCCATTGCAGCCATTTGGGGAGTGAACAAGTGGGTGGAAGATTTCTCCCCCCTTCACCATTTTCTATGTTTCAAATAAAAAGAATAAATAAACCTATAAAAAAAAACATGGATTTCAAATTTTTTGTGTGAAAATAATCTTTCAATTCCATTTTCCATGAAATTTTTGAAGTATCTGCATTCATATGTTTTCCTTGAACAGTTTCAAAATAAGTTAACAAACATGTCAACTCTTTTTTTTTTTTTTTTTTGGACAGGCAGAGTTAGTGAGAGAGAGAGACAGAGAGAAAGGTCTTCCTTCCGTTGGTTCACCTCCCAAATGGCCACTACAGCCGTCGTGCTGCGCCAATCCAAAGCCAGGAACCAGGTACTTCTTCCTGGTCTCCCATGCGGGTGCAGGGCCCAAGCATTTGGGCCATCCTCCACTGCACTCCCGGGCCACAGCAGAGAGCTGCATTGGAAGAGGAGCAACTGGGACAGAACCGGCACCCCAAACAGGACTAGAACCAGGGGTGCCAGCGCCCACAGGCGGAGGATTAGCCTAGTGAGCCACAGCGCCGGCCTGTCAACTCTCTTTTAAAAACACAAATTTTTAATCTTTTAAAAAATTTAGGGTGGGGCCGACACTATGGCGCAGTGGGTTAAAGCTCTGGCCTGAAGTGCTGGCATCCCTTATGGGTGCCAGTTCTAGTCCGGCTGCTCCACTTCCCATCCAGCTCTCTGCTATGGCCTGGGAAAGCAGTAAAAGATGGCCCAAGTCCTTGGGCCCCTGCACCCACGTGAGAAAACCCAGAAGAAGCTCCTGGGTCCTAGCTTTGGATTGGCGCAGCTCTGGTCGTAGCGGCCATCTGGGAGTGAATCACTGGATGGAAGACTTCTCTCTCTCTGTCTCTACCCCTCTCTGTAACTCTTTCAAATAAATTAAATCTTTAAAAGAAAGGGGGGGGGCAGCGCCATGGCTCGCTTGGTTAATCTTCCGCCTGCCGGCTGGCATCCCATATATAGGCAGGTCTAGTTCCAGTTGCTCCTCTTCTGGTCCAGCTCTCTGCTGTGGCCCAGGAGGGCAGTGGAGGATGGCCCAAGTACTTGGACCCCTGCACCCATGTGGGAGACCTGGAAGAAGCTCCTGGCTCCTGGCTCGGATTGGCATAGCTCTGGCTGTAGCAGCCATTCAAGGAGTGAACCAACAGAGGGAGGACCTTTTTCTCTGTCTCTTTCTCATTGTCTGTAACTCTACCTGTCAATTAAAAAAAAAAAGAAGATTTAGGGTGCCAGCAGGTTAAAGCCCCAGCCTGCAGCACCAGCATCCCATAAGGGAGCTGGTTTGATTCCCAGCTGCTGCACTTCTGATCCAACTCCCTGTTAATGTACCTGAGAAAGCAGTGGAGGATGGTCCAAGTCTTTGGGCCCCAGATGAAGTTCCTGGCTTCTGCTGTTGTGACCATTTGGGGAGTGAACCAGTGTTTGGAAGACCTCTCTCTCTCTCTTTCAAATAAATGAAATAAATAAAAAGAAAGATTTATTTATCTGAAAACCAGAGTGGTAGAAAGAGAAATCTTTCATTTGCTGCTTTATTTCTCAAATAGCAGCCAATACTGGGGGCTAGGCTAGGCCAAAGCCAGAAATGGAGAACTCCCATCTAGGTGTACTTACCATGTACTTGAACCGTTATCTATTGCCTCCCAGGTACATTAGTAGGGAGTTAGAAGTGAAGTGCCCAGAACTGGCATCAGTACTATAATATGGGATGCTAGCATCCCAAGAAGCAGCTTAACCAGCTGTGTCCCAGTGTCCACCCCAACTTTTTATTTATTTATTTACTTATTTATCCGAAAGGTAGAGTTTATAGACAGAGAAAGAGAGGGAGACACAGAGAAAGAATTCTTCCATCCGCTGGTTCACTTCTCAGAGGACTACAATAGCCAGGGCTGGGCCCATCCAAAGCCAAAAGCCAGTAGATTCTTTTGGGTCTCCCTCATGGGTGCAGGAGCCCAAGCACTTGGGCCATCCTCTGCTGCTTTCCCAGGCATTAGCAGTGAGCTGGATCGGAAGTGGAGCAGCTCTGTGAAGCAACATGGAGAGATGATAAGATAGCAAAAACTAGAGTGAGTGGGAGGAAGTCAAATTGGTAAGCAGAGACAGTTTCCCTCAGGAGGTAAGATCTGTGAGGTGACCTGAAGGAAATGATAAACAGGTGTTTGAACATTGAGGCACAAGATCCTCACACCCATAGCAATGATCTTTACATGTTAATCTGAAGTCAATTAATTGTGGCTGCAATGTGAAAAGAAAGAATAACAGGCTCATTTTGTTATGTAGCTGCAGTACAATTAGGCAGTTCAGAAAGCTTCAGTTTCATATATTGCCTTCATCTAATCAATAGTACATATTTCGCGGGTGCCGCGGCTCAATAGGCTAATCCTCCACCTGCGGGCGCTGGCACCCCTGGTTCTAGTCCAGGTCGGGGCGCCAGATTCTGTCCCGGTTGCCCCTCTTCCAGGCCAGCTCTCTGCTGTGGCCAGGGAGTGCAGTGGAGGATGGCCCAAGTACTTGGGCCCTCCACCAACATGGGAGACCAGGAGAAGCACCTGGCTCCTGCCATCGGATCAGCGTGGTGTGCCGGCCGTGGCGGCCATTGGAGGGTGAACCGACGGCAAAGGAAGACCTTTCTCTCTGTCTCTCTCTCTCACTAACTCTGCCTGTCAAAAAAAAAAAAAAATTAAAAAAATAGTATATATTTCGATTTTCCCCATTACCTCATTAATGTCCACTTTAAAGTTTTTCCCATCTAGAATCCAAACTGAAGGTCACAGGTTACTCCTGTTTTCTCTAGTCTCTTTCATTTGGGACAAATTGCCCATATTTTTTCAACACTATTGTCATTCATCCATTGTCTTGGTGAATTTATAAAACATTTATTTTATTTACATGAAAGGCAGAGTTCAGAAAGGGAGAGAGAAATCAATCTTCAATCCATTGGTTTATTCCCCCAATGGTTACAATAGCCAGTAGTGGGCCCAACTGGAACCAGGAGCCTGGAACTCCATCCTGGTGTCCCATGTGGGTGGCAGGGGCCTAAGTGCTCAGGCCATCTTCTGATTTCCCAGGTACATTATCAGGTAGCTGGATCAGAAGTGGAGCAGATAGGATTTAAGCCTGTCCTCATATGGGATGCTAGTGCCAAGAGGAAGTGACTTAACACACTGCACCACAATCCTGGCCCCAAATTTTAATATTTTTGTTTTTGTGATTATTTACCTCTGATTAAATTCAGATAAACTAATTTTGTTTTCTTTTTTTACAAGAACTTTCCCCAAGTGCTAGTGCTTTTCTTCTCTTACAGATCATCTGTTTGTCTTCTCATCATTGATTCTGGTGGTAAGCCCCAGATTCTCTGCATCTCTGCATCATAAAGGTATTTATTTTCTCTCTTTGCAATTAAAATTGTAATTCCAAGGGTAATATTTTAAGACTGTGGATGTCCTATTTGCTCATAAAATTTCCTCAATATTTTTTATGTTTACTGATTATTTTTGCCAGAATCATTTATAATATGTTTTCAAATCCAGTAGATTTTTGGTATTAAAAGTTATGTCTCACCCGCAGGGATGATTGTTCCATTAGACCTGTTGCTATCTTGAAGAAGAAAGTCATTACGCTGAAGTCCAGATGTGCTAACTTCTGGTAGGGCTATAAGCTTTGAATTCTTGTTCTCTAAGCTGAGAAGCAGGAGACTAAGTAAGATTCCAGTGACTGCTCTCAGAGTGCCCAGGAACTGAGACCTGAAGCTGGTCAGTCTTGAAGGACCTGGAGGGATTCCCATCTCGCTCTTGAGCTCTGAGATGGCCTTGTCACGAGGTCTCACCTTACCCACCACCTCTGTTCGTGACTCAGTGGAGTTTGAGACAGCACTGGCAGAGCTCCAGGTGGAATCTGGCTGTCCTATCTGTCTGGATTATTTGAAAGATCCAGTGACACTCATCTGTGGGCACAACTTCTGTTACTCCTGCCTCAGTTTTTCCTGGAAGGATCTAGATGATTGTTTTCCTTGCCCTGTCTGCCGATTTTGCTTTCCAGAAAGGAACCTCAGGAAGAACCCCCAGCTCCGTAATTTGATTGAAGTTGCTCAGCTTCTTCAGATCAGAAGGAGCAAGAGAAAGAGGCAGGAAGAAAGGCCTCTGTGTGAGAAGCACAATCAATTTCTGACCCTTTTCTGTGTGAAGGACCTAGAGATTTTATGTACACAGTGCAGTTTCTCTACCAAACACCGCAAGCACTACATTTGCCCCATTAAGAAAGCTGCTGCTTACCACAGGAAAATCCTAAAATGTAGCATTGAGCCCATGAAGAATAATGTGGAACGAGTTGGAAAGGTGATAGCCCTGCAGTGCAGGAAATCTGTGGCACTGAGGAAGAGGGTAAAATGCAGGAAACAGGAAATACATTGTGAATTTGTGCAAAGTAGGCTGTTTCTACAGCATGAGCAAGAGGTTATTCTGAGACAGCTCCGAGATGAAGAGATGAACATTTTAGCCAAACTTCATGAAAACATTGTAACATTTTCAGGGCATGTTTCTACATTAAAACATCTGCTTAGGGATGTAGAGGGTCAGTATATGAAGCCAGACTTGGAATTACTCACCCATGTCAAGAGTATCCACCACAGATATCAAAACCTAAAACACCCTGAACTCTTCACATTCAGTTTAAAGAAGTATGGTTTTAGGCTTCCTCTGCAGTATTCTGGCTTAGACAGAATTATTAAGCAATTTCAAGTAAATGTGATTCTAGATCTCAACACAGCACACCCTCATCTTCTTATCTCTGAGAACAGAAAAGCTGTGCAATATGGAAGAACAAAGCAAAACGTTTGCTATCACCCAAAGAGATTTTATCTGTCCCCTGCTGTCCTGGGTGCTAACCAGTTTAGTTCTGGAAGACATTACTGGGAGGTGGAAGTGGGAAACAAACCTAAATGGACATTGGGTATATGTCAAGGCTGTCTTCCTAGGAATTGGCGGAATCAGCCCTCAGTCCGAGATGGCTTCTGGGCAATTGGGCGATGCACTAAGAGTGGATGTGTTGCCTTGGGTCCCAGGAGAACCCAGCTTCTGCCAGTAGCAGGGCCCAGGAGAGTTGGTATTTTCCTAGATTATGAATTGGGTGAGGTTTCCTTTTATGATATGAGTGACAAGTCTCTTCTCTGTACTTTTCAAGATTCTTTTACTGAAGCTGTTTGGCCATATTTCTGTGTTGGAACAGATTCTGAACCTCTTAAAATCTTACCAGTTCCAGATCATAAAAGATAAAGAACATGGTGGTTAATCATTCTGTTTTAGTTAACAGGGATAACTTCGTAAATTTTAATTGTGTTATTTCTGGAATCCTTTAAGATTTTCCCACTGAAAACAAAAACAGATTTTTCTCTTTATTTTCAGCAACTAGAGAAAATGTGATGGTAATGTAAATTTCATAGATGTTATAAATATCAACTGTCAAGTTGTTTGAATTCCAATATAAAAGATTTGAAAATTAACATGCCCAATAAAATATTTTGATTTATAATGGCCCATTAGATTCTTTTTAAAAATGATGTCAGTCCTCTGAAGTTATATAAATTGTTACTTAAATGTCATGCTTATATATACAGACCTACTGTTATGCTTACATATATGGACCTACTGTTTACTGGATTCTTCTGTTTACCTCCATATATCTCATTAGATGTTTCTGTGTGTATATCAGTTGTCATGCTTGCCTTATTTCTGTGGAAAACACTTAATACCTGTACAAAGCCACATTTCTGACTTCACTCCTAACTTTTTATAAAGATTTATTTATTTGAAAAAGAGTTACAGAGAGCCAGAGGCAGATAGAGAGAAACAGAGAGAGAGAGATAGAGAGAGGTCTTTCATCCACTGGTTCACTCCCCAGATGGCCACAATGGCTGGCACCGTGCTGATTGGAAGCCACAAGCCAAGAGCTTCTTTCGGGTCCCCCATGTAGGTGCAGGGGCCCAAGGACTTGGACCATCTTCTGCTTTCCCAGGCCATAGCAGAGAGCTGGATCGGAAGTAGAGCAGCCAGGACTTGAACTGGCACCCATATGGGATGCTGGCACAGCAGGCGACTGCTTTACCTGCTACGCCACAGCACTGGCCCCCACTCCTTCTCTTTTCCCATAACTCACTACTTCAGTTGCTAACTTCCTTGCCATTTGGCTGTGGCTGTTCACCCTGAAATGCCCCACCCCTGCTATTTGCAAGTCTGACTCCCTCACCTCATACTTTTGTTCAGATTCCACGTTTCCCTAAGATGCCTACCCTGGTCAGCCTGCCTTCCATAGCTAACCTTCCCCTGCCCATAGCTCTCCCATGCCCTTGACATCTATCTACTTTTCATCTTGACCATAGCATTTGATCAGCATCCAACATCCAACTCTTTATTATTTTATTGTCTACTATCTCTCCTTAATGCTGCTTGAGGAGAGGAATCTTTGTTTTACTCATATTGTATAATTCTAGGCTGATGGTATTTGATTATTCAGTAGAGCAGAGTAAAAAAAAGTTCAGAACAGTAGGAATAGAAAAAGATCTTTAAAGAAATACAAGCAACAGTGGTACCCAAAGAATCAAAAGTGAGACTGGTTTCATATTTATCAAAACTACCGTGTTTTCAAAATTATAAGGATGTCAGATGTAGAAGTATATATTTGGTTTAATGATCACATAAATATGGGTGGAAAAGAATCATTTTCAGACATGCAGAATCCCTCAAACTTGACAACACTGCAACATTTTAGATGATGACACTTGAAAAGATGAAGAGGAAGGCATAGGATCAACCAGGAAATCCAAAAGCAGAGAGATCAGGTCCCAGAACAGTGGTGATTAGAAGGCTGACAGCTTTACAGGCCTAAAGTAGGTTTTCCAGATTGGAATGTGACAGAATGATGCTCACATCATTTGGCCATATACTGATATAGATCAGTAGATCAATTGGCCATATACTGATATAAACATAAGATAAAAATACAGGAGATTGCATAATATAAAAAGAACAGATGAACAGCATACATATGAAAAGGTATTAGTAGGAGTAGGCATTTGGCCTGTTAAGACTGCTGTATCCCATATGAGTGCTGGTTCCAATTTTGGCTGCTCCACTTCTGTTCCATCTCCTTGCTAATGGGCCTGGCAAAGCAGCAGAAGATGGCCCATTTGTTTGGGTCCCTGCCACTTGTGGGAGACTAAAATGGAGTTCCAGGTGCCTGATTTGGGCCTGGCCCAGTCCTAGCTGTTGTAGCCATTTGGGGAGTGAACCAGCAGATGGAAGATTCTCTCCCCATCGCCAACATAATTGTCTTTCATATAAATATTTTTTAAAAAAAAAAAAAAAGCTCCTGCATCCTATGGTGTTAAATGCCAGCTCCAGCTCTATTTCCAGCTTCCTTGGAAAGCAGTGGAAGATCGCCCATAGCCCTTAGGCCCCTGCACCCATGTAGGAGACCCAGAGGAATACCAACCCCCTACTTGGGGGCTTTTTATGACATGGATTTCTGGGCTCTACTGACCTACCTCCAGAGCTCCTGATACAGTTGTTTTGATGAGTGTCATACATTTTGTGTCTTTCTGATGCCTCTGGTCCAGGGACCACATTTGAGAACAACTGTTCCAGATGACTGCTTGGGATCAACATCCTCACAGGGTCCTCTTCATGTCTATTTCCTGCTCCACTAAAACTTCTTAATAGGGGCCGGCGCCGTGCCTCACTTGATTAATCTGCCTGCAGCGCCGGCATCCCTTATGGGCACCAGTTCTAGCCCCGGCTGCTCCTCTTCCAGGCCAGCTCTCTGCTGTGGCCTGGGAGTGCAGTGGAGGATGGCCCAAGTGCTTGGGCCCTGCACCCACATGGGAGACCAGAGAAGCACCTGGCTCCTGGCTTCTGATCCGTGCAGTGTCGGCCATAGTGGCCATTAGGGGAGTGAACCAACGGAAGGAAGACCTTTCTCTTTGTCTCTGTCTCTCCCTCTCACTGTCTATAACTCTACATCTCAAATAAATTAAAAAAAAAAAATTGTTCTTACTAGCTATATCAGGGTCCAAGTTTGCAAGCCTCCAGGCCAGCTTCCACCCCTGTTTCAATCCTGCTTTTCAATCTGCTCTGTTGTGTCTTCACGTGTACCATCTGCAGAACTTGTGAGTGCATTTCTGTTCTGGGCTGTTTTCTCAGGGATGTTTGTATGAGGCAATGCTTTGGAAGGCAGAGGGCATGTGTGGGTGTTCTGTGGTGTTAGAAAGATGCTGCTTTCCTAGGTGGCCAAGGTTGAGCAGGGGTTTCCTGCAGCCCATAAGAAGGGACCAGGATACCCTGATGTGAGTCTCCTCGATTATGATGCTTGCCTGCTATGCACACAACATCCATCCAGCCCCTTCCCCATTGGATTGGGAAACATAGGAAGTTGGTAACACCACAAAGCTATACTGTCTGTTGTGCAACTAGTAAAAAGTGTTTGCCTCTGTTCCAGTGTTATGTCTTCTGCTGCCATTCATGAAGTAGTAGGAGCTAACTGGGGAGCTTGTAAATAAGATACATTCTCCAATGCTCCACATTCTTTTTTTAAATTTTTTTAATTTTTTATTTCTTTTGACAGGCAGAGTGGACAGTGAGAGAGAGACAGAGAGAAAGGTCTTCCTTTGCTGTTGGTTCACCCTCCAATGGCCACCGCGGCTGGTGCACTGAGGCTGGCGCATTGCGCTGATCCGAAGGCAGGAGCCAGGTGCTTCTCCTGGTCTCCCATGGGGTGCAGGGCCCAAGCACTTGGGCCATCCTCCACTACATTCCCGGGCCATAGCAGAGAGCTAGCCTGGAAGAGGGGCAACCAGGACAGAATCCGGTGCCCCTACCAGGACTAGAACCTGGTGTGCCAGCGCCACAAGGCGGAGGATTAGCCTAGTGAGCAGCACCGGTGCTCCACATTCTTAACACCCTCACATCTCTTACATCAAAAACTTAGGAGAGTTTATGCCCTCAGGTCTGGACTTGTAAATGCCCTTTACCAATAAAAAGAGCAGGATGTCTAGGAGAAGTGGTTTCTCCTTGGTCTGTGACCAGGAAAGAACAAGATGAGACCAGAACCCCTTGGATGACAGAGCAAGAATATGCCCAAGGGGCTGGTGCTATGGTGCAGCTGGTTAAAGCCCTGGCCTTCAGCACCAGCATCCCATATGGGCGCAGGTTGGAGTCCTGGCTATTCCACTTCCAGCTCCCTGCTGATGTGCCTGGGAAAGTAATGGAGGATAGTCCAAATGTTTGTGGCCCTGCACCCACGTGGGAGGCCTGGAAGAAGCTCATGGCTTCAGATTGGCCCAGCTATGGCCATTGTGGCTATTTGGGGAATGAACCAAAGGATGGTAGACCTCTCTCTCTCTCTCTCTCTACCTCTCTCTATAACTCTTTCAAATAAATCTTTAAAAAAATATGCTCAAACACTGGCGAGTACTAGTCACAAGGACACGGACTCCAGCTGAGTGGACTCAGCCAGCTAAATTTGGAATTCTTTGGGTCTCCCAAACAAGACTAATGGATTACAGCACATGATTCTCATGTATGATTTCTTGTTTTAAAGATTTATTTATTTGAAAGGTGTTGTGGTTGGGGTGTGGGGGAAGGAGATTTTCCATCTGATGGTTTACTCTCCAAAAACCTGAAACCACTGGAGCCAAGCCATGCTCAAACAGGAGCAGGAACTCCATCTAGGTCTTCCCACATGGGTGGCAGGAACTCAGGTACCTGAGTCACCATCTGCAGTTTCCCAGTAGCATTAGCAGGGAGCTGATTTGGAAATAAAGTAGCAAGAACTCAAGCTGACACTCTGGTATGGAATTCAGGTGACTAAGTTCAACCTGCTGTGCCATACCACCCACCCTTTTTTTTTTTTTTTTGACAAGCAGAGTGGACATTGAGAGAGAGAGAAAGGTCTTCCTTTTTCCGTTGGTTCACCCTCCAATGGCCGCTGCGGCCGGTGCATTGCGCTGATCCGGAGCCAGGAGCCAGGTGTTTCTCCTGGTCTCCCATGCGGGTGCAGGGCCCAAGCATTTGGGCCATCCCCCACTGCACTCCACAGCAGAGAGCTGGCCTGGAAGAGGGGCAATTGGGACAGAATCCAGTGCCCCGACCAGGACTAGAACCCTGTGTGCCGGTGCTGCAGGCGGAGGATTAGCCTATTGAGCCATGGCGCCAGCCCACCCACTCTTTAATGTGTAATTTCTAATTGGCAGGAAGGAAAAGTAAAGCTTTTCTTTACTGATTGCTGGCAATTAAATGTCAGGGTACATAATTAGAGAACAACCATTTGCTACCTACAGTGTGATCACAGAGTCCAGCAAGAATCAGTGGTTGTTAAAGCGTTTGGGAAAATGTTAGGGAACAGAATATTCACTCCAAAACTCCTTTTAATTATGAAGGGGAAAGGGACCTTTATACTGAAGATAGGTCTCAAACACCTCTGAGCAAAGTGATCAAACTGACACTGTGTGTACCTCTAATGTGAGACAGTGGGAAGAACACAATGCTGCCTGTAATATGAGAGTACTTCAAACAAAAAAGTTCATGGAAAATGCAATAAAAATGTTTTAAAAAATTGAAATGCACAGAAAATTTATGTAAAAAAAAAAACTATTTGAAAGGCAGAGAGACAGACACACACAGGTATCTCCCATCTGTTGGTTCACTCGCCAAATGCTTGCAGTTGCTGGGGCTGAGCCACACTGAAGCCAGGAACCAAGAACTCAATCTAAGTCTCCCACATGGGCAGCAGGGACCCAACCACTTGGGCCATTACCAGCTCCCTCCAGGGTACACATAAGCAGGAGGCTGGAACCAGGATTGGGGAGGAGACTAACATCCAAACATTCCCATATGGAATGTTGGCATCGCAAGCAGCATCCTAACCACTGCCCCAAATGTCCACCCCAGTTTTTCCATGATGTGCGTTTGCCATGCTCTTTGCAAACCCCTCATAGACATGTCTTTCCAAAATTTTTGCATCTAAATAAGTTTTAATTCTATTTTCCATAAAAATTTAGAAGTGTTACTGTCTTCTGGCCTAAAGCATTTAACATGAATTTGATCATGAGGAAATGACAAGGTGAATCTGCAGTCTGGCACAGTCAACAGACAACTGTCCTGTAGTCTTCATAGAAGTGATTGGTTCAGCACTTAAGCTGCCAGTTGGGACACCCACTTCCCACATCTGAGTGCCTCAGTTCAAGTCCCAGCTCTGCTTCTGATTCCAGCTTCCTGCTAATACAAAGCCTGGAAGGGTTTAGGTGATGGCTCAAGTAGTTGGGTTCCTGCTAACTACATGGGAGATGTGGATTGAGTCCCTGGCTCCTGGCTTCTGGCTTTGCCTGCCACACCTCTGAATATTGCCAGCATTTGGAGACTGAACAAATAATAACTAAGTAAGTAAAAATTTTTTGAAAAGATTTCTTTCTGGGGCCGGCGCTGTGGCGCAGTAGGTTAAATCTCTGCCTGCAGCGCCAGCATTCCATATGGGTGCTGGTTCTAGTCCTGGCTGTTCCTCTTCCAATCCAGCTCTCTGCTGTGGCCTGGGAAAGCAGAAGATGGCCCAAGTCCTTGTCCCCTGCACCCGCATGGTGGACCAGGAAGAAGCTCCTGGCTCCTGGCTCCTGGCTTTAGATCGGCGATCGGCGTAGCTCTGGCCGTTGCGACCATCTGGGGAGTGAACCAATGGAAGGAAGACCTTTCTCTCTGTTTCTCCCTCTCATTGTCTGTAACTCTACCTCTCAAATAAATAAATAAAACCTTTTAAAAAATATTTATTTCTTTGAAAGATTTACAGAGTTGGGGTAGAGAGGGTAGAGTGGGGGAGAGAGATCTTCCATCCACTGGTTCACTCCCCAAATGGCTGCAATGGCTCCGGCTGGGCCAGGCAGAAGCCAGGAGCCAGGAACTTCTTCCAGGTTTCCCATATGGGTGCAGGGGCCCAAGGACTTCTGCCATCCTCCACTGCTTTCCCAGGCACATTAGCAGGGAGCAGGATCAGAAGTGGAGCAATCGGGACTCAAACCGAACCTGCGCCCATATAGGATGGCAGCACTGCAGATGGTGGCTTAGCCTGATGTGCAACAGTGCTGGCCACTGTAAGTAAAAATTTTGAAAAAGTGAACTTCATGAAAGGCAAGTAGGAGGGACAGAGCACTCTTCTAGATTAAACATGATTTGGGGTGTGTGGATATTTTCATTATACTGATTATACTGTCATACACTATACTTTTGTCAACACTCATGAAACTGCACATATAACTTGGACTTCATTGTCAACTCTACCTCAATGAAGCTGTGAAATGTACTAGATGCACCATCTAGTACATCTAGTACTGGCACCCAGTGCTGTGGAGCAACAAGTTGACGCCCTGGCCTGAAGCGCCGGCATCCCATATGGGCGCCAGTTCTAGTCCTGGCTGCTCCTCTTCCAATCTGGCTTTCTGCCGTGGCCTGAGATAGCAGTAGAAGATGGCTCATGTCCTAGGGCCCCTGCACTCACGAGGGAGACCTGGAAGAAGCTCCTGGCTCCTGCTTTCAGATTGGTGCAGTTCCGGCTGTTGCGGCCATCTAGGGAGTGAACCATCAGATGGAGGACCACTCTCTCTCTGCCTCTCCTCTCTGTGTAACTGACTTTCAAATAAATAAATAATTTTTTTTTAAAAAAAGAGATGTACTAGATAAAAAAAGCCTGAAGAAAAATCATGATACCTATTAATTGAAATCTGAATTTTGAAGAAAAGTTTCTAAGGCTATCTTTGGAACAATTGGTGAGATGTTTGTTACATTATTGAATATTCTATGTTTTTATTGTAATAATATATAGAAGGCATCCCCATTTGGGGGCATTAAAATAGAAAAGTAGCATAGCATCTGGAACTTACTTTCAAATGAACTTTTTGATTCATTTTTAAAAGATTTATTTCATTTATTTGAAAGACAGAGTTGCAGACAGAGGTAGAGACAGAGAAAGTAAAGAGAGGTCTTCCATCTGCTGACTCAATCCCCAGATGGCCGCAACGGCCGGAGCTGAGCTGATCGGGAGCCAGGAGCTTCTTCCAGGTCTCCCACGTGGGTGCATGAGGCCAAGCACTTGGGCCATCCTCTGTTGCTTTCCTAGGCACATTAGCAGGGAGCTGGATCGAAAGTGGAGTAACCAGGACTTGAACTGGCACCCGTATGGGATGCTGGCAATGCAAGACGGGGCTTTAACTTGAGCCACAGTGGCAGCTCCTTGATTCATTTTAAAATTACTTTTCAGGGCCGGCGCCGTGGCTCAACAGGCTAATCCTTCGCCTTGTGGTGCCGGCACACTGGGTTCTAGTCCCGGTCGGGGCACCGGATTCTGTCCTGGTTGCTCCTCTTCCAGGCCAGCCCTCTGCTGTGGCCTGGGAATGCAGTGGAGGATGGCCCAAGTGCTTGGGCCCTGCACCCCATGGGAGACCAGGAAAAAGCACCTAGCACCTGGCTCCTGCCATCGGATGAGCGCAGCGCGCTGTCCGCGGCAGCCATTGGAGGGTGAACCAATGGCAAAGGAAGACCTTTCTCTCTGTCTCTCTCTCACTGTCCACTCTGCCTGTCACCAAAAAAAAAAAAAAAAAAATTACTTTTCGGATGAACGTAAAGAAATTAGCAAATAAAATGGAGATAAAGAAAGAAAGGAAGAGTATTAAATATATTCATTGGGCAATCTAAGGGCATGGATACATGCATATCAATTGTATTATTATTTAAATTTTTCTGTAGAATTGAAATTAAAAGATAAAAAAAAAAAAAACAGTTGTAGAAAAAAGTGTTCCCAGGGAGATGGGCTGCTGGGTTTGGTGAATGGTGAGTTAGAACTCATTCAGAGAAATAGACTTTTTAAAAATTACACCCTGCTGTATCATGTAAATTACTTTGTGTAAAAAAAATCAGTAGAGCAGGTGCTGTGGCTGAGGTGTGTGTAGTAGGTTAAGCCTCTGCCTGTGGCACCAGCATCCCATATGGATGCCAGTTCATGTCTTACCTGCTCTTCTGAGCCAGCTCTCTGCTGTGGCCTTGGAAAGCAGTGGAGGATGGCCCAAGTCCTTGAGCCCCTGCACCTGCATGGGAGACCAGGAGAAGCACCTGGCTCCTGGCTTTGGATCGGTGCAGCTCTGGCCATTGTGGGGAGTGGACCAGCAGATGGAAGACCTCTCTCTGTCTCTCCATCTCTCTGTCTATAACCCTACCTCTCAAATGTCTTTAAAAAAATTAATATGATGTATTTTAAGTTCATACAGAAAAAGTTTCTTTTCTTCACTCTTTTACTCTCAGATAATTAAAGGAAAATTTTTTTATTCTCAGGATGCTTTTGGATGTAGCAAAAATCTGTCTAATTTCTAGACACTGCAACAGTCTACAGAGGATTAAAAACTTTGGATGTTTTAGATTCAAACTTTAAAAAGACAAAATTAGTTAAAGATCTTAACTGGCATGTATTGCCATTTTACCATAGGGCAACATGTCACTCTATCAAATAGAATGAGTGTTCTGGGGAGCTGAGCAAGTTTGGTTTTGTAGACAGAAAAAGGCTTTAGGAAAGCAGAAACAGAGAAGGCAGATTTGAGGGCAGCAACTTAAGCCACCACCAGGGACCCATCCGTGCCTAGTATTTTTTTTTTTTTTTTTAACAGAGTTACATAAACAGAGACAGAAAGGTCTTCCTTCCATTGGTTCACTCCCCAAATGGCCACCACGGCCAGCACTGTGCCGATCCAAAGCCAGGAGCCAGGTGCTTCTCCTGGTCTCCCATGCAGGTGCGGGGCCCAAGCACTTGGGCCATCCTCCACTGCACTCCCGGGCCACAGCAGAGAGCTGGACTGGAAGAGGGGCAACCGGGACAGAATCCGGCCCCCGATGCCTAGTATTGAATCCTGAGTCTGCGTCCAAACCAGCTACTTGCTAATGTGCCTGGATGCAGTAGGTGATGGCCTATGTGCCTGGATTCTGCCATGCACGTTGGAGACTTAGAAGGAATTCCTGGCTCCTGCCTTCCGCCTGGTCCAGCATTCAGAGAGAGAACCAGCAGACAGAAGCTCCCTCAGTTGCTCTGCCTTTCAAATAAATGTTAAAAAAAATAAAAAACCCCGAAGTTTCTATGAAAGTCAATGTTTCAGGGGGAAAAAAGCAGATTGGTCCTTTCAAAATTGTTTTCTTTGTAAAATTAAATCAGAGGGTCTTCTTTACACCTGCTAAAACCAGCTCCCTGGGATTTGACTATTATTGCTCTCTCCTGATTTCTCAGAAGGTAAATAAACAACTTAGAAGAATTCTAGCACGTGTAATTTCCATTGTTAGTTTGGTCTGCTGGGCATAGTGTGGGAGCTCAGCCCAAACCAATGGCCTCCTTTAGATGTTCTAAGCCCACGGGTGTTGGTTTTCCCGAAGTTTCCCAGCAGATGGTGCCAGAGGCTACTGCCTTGTGCCGGGCCTGGGGGTGAGGGCGGTGAGCTCCGGCAGAAAAGCTGTCCCTGCTAGGAACGCGGCAAAGGGAGCCGGGACGGGGTCTGCCGCTAACCCGGGCGGAGACCGTGGTGGTGCCTTTGTGGATTCGCGGGGTCGTTTACTCCGGAAGCGGCCAGTGTGTGCGTGGTTGGCCACCGGACAGAGCGGCTCGGGAGTCGGATGCTTGACAAGAACCTGCAGAGAGAGACCCAGGATGAATGTCGAGGGCACCAGCTGTTCCCCCTGGGGTAACACCCTCACAGGTGCTGACTGTGGCCGGGCCACACAGGGACCCCGAGGCCGACCGCGCCGGCCGCGCTGTGGGTGGGGACCCCTGCCAGGGCGCCTCCCCGCAGTCGGGGTGCAAAGAGGCTGCGTTGGAGCCTCCCGGTGGGCGGAGAAGTCGCGGCGCGGGAGCCAGGCCGGACCGCGCGTCCGGAGCCTGCAGCTCCCTGGACTCAGACACGCTGGGAAGGTCCTGGAAGGCGGGACCTTGCGGCCAGGGCGGCCTGGGATGGCGGAAACCCCAGACCAGCTGTGGGGAGGCTTCACGGGAGCAGCGCGTTCCATGATGGGCAGGATTCGCAGGACTGGCTGGGCACAGCCGCCAGACTGATCGAAGAGGCGTGCAGTTCTGGAACAGCTGCAGGAGTGGTGCTCCAAGACTGGTTGTGAGCATGGTCTGCAAAGGACGTGCCCCTGACCCTGGCTGCACCTGCACTAGGTGTGGGGGGCTTGCTCCGGAGTAAACCGCCCACCCGTGAGCCCATCAGCTCCCTCCCTTTGCTAGATACTTTAATGGTAGCTGTAGATGCAAATATACTATCACATAAATACAGCATTTTTATTATTATGTCGTATCTGCATTGTGTCCTGAGACCCTGAGCTATGTTAAACTCTTTGGATCTTGTTTGCTGTTCTGAGTATTGGAAACGATGACAGTACTGCTTCCTAAGCGATGTTATTCTTTACATGGCTACATATGGTAGACTCTCCACATTTATCCTGTGATGTTTGGAGTTGATAAGAATGCAGATGAAGGGCAGAGAGGCCTGGAGCAGAGAGAGAACCAAATGTGTAGATTTTAGGAGGTGAACTCAGAAAACTGAAGAAATGAGATGACATATGTTAGAATTTTTTTTTTAAGATTTATTTATTTACTTGAAAGTTACACAGAGAGAGGAGAGGCAGAGAGAGAGGTCTTCTTCCATCTGATGATTCATTCCCCAATTGGCTGCAACGGCCAGAGTTGCGCCGATCTGAAGCCACGAGCTCCTTCCGGGATCCCAAGGAGTTGGGCCATGTTCTGCTGCTTTCCCAGGCCATAGCAGTGAGCTGGATTGGAAGAGGAGCAGCTGGGACTAGAACCAGCAACCATATGGGATGCCAGCACTTCAAGCCAGGGCGTTAACCCGCTGCTTAAAGACAGACTTTTTTCATTTTGTTTTGTTTTTGAAAGAGTTGTCAAAGGTCCCCTGGTGTAGCAGGTTAACGCCCTGGCCTGAAGCGCCAGCATCCCATATGGTTGCTTGTTCTAGTCCCAGCTGCTCCTCTTCCAATCCAGCTCTCTGCTGTGGCCTGGGAAGGCAGTGGAGGATGGCCCAAGTCCTTGGGCCCCTGCACCCGCGTGGGAGACCCAGAAGAAGCACCTGGCTCCTGGCTTCGGATCAGCACAGCTTCGGTACTACTTTTAGCAGACTAGTACCATTGGTAACTTAAAGATGAATGTGTTGCCTGCTTTTTATACACGTCACAGAGCTTTGAAAAAGCTAGGGACACAATTTCGTCTTCTTAGTTTCAAATTTTTTTTAAAAGGAAAAGAGCCCCTGATCCCTGTTCTCCAATGTGTATGATGTGACTGCATGTATATATAAAAATGATTGCACCCTAACCAAACTTCCTCAGATTGTGCACTGTTTAAAATAATCACGTATTTTAGTCCAATGCTGTTGTACTTATTTTTCCTTTTATTTAAAACACTACTTACTTCTTATTCTTTTAACAAATTTTAAATGGTAGTGATATTAAAAAAAAATCACTGGATAACTAGGAAATATTTTTGTTGTTGTTTTAAGAGTACAGAGGTCATTGAAGCCCTTTGCTCTTCTTACCGTGAAAATGAACTGTTAGCCATTGTGTGGCTAGGAACCAATGCACTTGGCGCGTAACAGATCTGCTGTTGTTGCAGTATGAGTGTGGACTTGATGCAGTGACGACAAATCATTGCTTAGAATTAATGTTTTCAAATGTGCAACTCTAGTTTTTAAAGTCAAATTTGGTTCTTACATTCATTGTTTAGTTTTTGTATCCATTTAGTATTTAATGGTCTTGGGAGAAAAAAATAATCAGAGTCCCAGCCATCACAGCTGCACAACTGTCCCTGGCTTGGATTGTTCCCACGGTCTCCCCCTGTGTGTGAGGTGAGCAGAGTCCTCTCCAGTCCCCACCCTCTGTCTGTCTGCCTTCCCCCAGCCAGGGCTCTGCAGTCACAAGGACAGGCTCAGCCAGCTGTCAGGGGCAAGGAGCCGGGGTGCACTCAGCCCCCGACTGCCAGCTCAGGGTGGAGCCCTGGGCTCCTCGCCCTGCACAGGACACTGTTCACTAAACACACAGTGAGACCAGAGAGGCCAAGCTCCACCAGTCTTTGAGACCTCAGTTTCCCCACAGCAGACAGGATTAAGGCATCCTAAACAGACTGGGGATTCATGGAGGCTGGAGAGGCAGAGATGAGATCAGCTTCTCACCACAGGCCCACCCTGGCCTGATGGGATCTCAGGAGATGCCCTCCCAACCAGCAGCCCCTCAAGGACACTGGGACCCCGCCCTGCAGTGACCCTCCTCAGGGAGGGGCTTCCGGTTGTGGGGCAGGGACTGCAGATGCCCGCCCTCCTGCCGCCCTATTTAGGCAGCTCCCAGCTAAGCAGGTAGTGTGGACCTAGACAGGCTGCAGCACCACTCGGACCTGCTTGGGACTGCTAGGATCACTGGCTGCAGGTAAGCGGGAAGGGGAGGGCAGGGAGCAGGAGCGGAGCCCGATTCAGCGGACACTGCTCTATGGGAGGTCTGAGATCACGCTTTTGGGAACCACATCTCAGGGCAGGTTGCATATTGTGGCAAGCGGGTGCTGTTTTTTTGTTTTGTTTTGTTTTGTTTTTTGAAGGTTTTATTTGAGAGGTAGCATTACAGCAACAGGGAGAGACAGAGAGAGAGATCTTCCTTCTGCTGGTTCAATCCCTAGAAGGCTCTGAAGCCAGGAGCTTCCCATGTGGATGCAGGGCCCAAGCATTTGGGCCATCCTCCACTGCCTTCCCAGGCCACAGCAGAGAGCTGGACTGGAAGAGGAGCAGCCTGGACTGTGCCCCAGCACTGGCCCCAACCCAGGTGCTATTAAGGAATTGCTATAGGGCCCAGCGCTGTGGCACAGTAGCTTAATCCTCCGCCAGAGGTGCCGGCATCGCAAAGGGCTGCTACCCTTCCCATCCAGGACTCTGCTATGGCCTGGGAGAGCAGTAGGGTGGGAATCCCGGAAGAAGCTCCTGGGTTCAGAACAGCACAGCTCAGGCCATTGCTGCCATCTGGGGAGTGAACCAGCAGATGGAAGACCTATCTTTCTGTCCCTCCCTCTCACTGTCTGTAATTCACCCTCTCAAATAAATAAATAAAATCTTAAAAAAAAAAAAAGGAATTGCTACACAAACCCAGCTCCCCACTGTGCCCTAATGGGAGAGTGAGGAGCAGCCTCTGTGTCTGCCCAGCTGACAGAGGGGCTGGCCTGAGGCCAAGTGTGCCCGGGGGTACAGTGAGGGCTGGAGGCTCATTGGCAAAGGGGGACTGAGCCCATGGGGCCTGGTTTAGACTCAGTCAACCCTAATCCAACCTGTGGGCATTAAGACATGGGGGCTTAAGTAGGATGCCTGAGTCACTCACATCTTTTTGTTTTTAAAATTTCTTTCTTTGTTAGAAAGGCAGAGTTTCAGGGCGGGGGTGGGGGAGGGTAGGGACAGAGAGAGGGAAAGAGATCTTCCATCTGCTGGTTCACTCCCTAAATGTCTGCAATGGCCTGGGTAGGGCCAGGCCAATGGAAGCTGGGAGACAAGAGCTTTTTTCAGGTCTCCCACGTGGGTGCAGGGGCCTAAGTACTTGGGCCATCCTCTGCTACTTTCCTGGGCCATTAGTAGGGAGCTGGATTGGAAGTGGAGTACCTGGGACAAATGTGGGCATCGTAGGCAGCGGCTTTAACCGCTTCACCACGACACCAGCCCCCCAGTCAGACACTCATCTTGAGGGACGTGGAACCTGGCCAAGATTTGAGTCATGGGGCTGTGCAGGTCAGGCCCTAGGAGATGCGGTCATGGAGGCCACAGTAACCTGGAGCACAAATCTCCAAACGCGTTTATGACAGCCACAGGCACAGAGTTAAAAGGACAATTCATAACTGTCCTTGCTGTCCCATGACTCTGCGGTGGGGGAGAGGATGGGTGGATCAGCAGGAAGTGACAAATGAGGTGATAGCTGGCCTCAGCCCTGGCAGGAACTAAGGGACCAGCCTGGGCTAAGGGGCTGGGCCACAGGGAGCTCAGGCTGCCTGAGAGAGGCAGGCAAGTAAGAGCTGCAGAGCACAGAGCCAGATTCTGGGTGATGTTGGGTCCCGGGGAAGGGCTCGGCCTCACCCTGGGAACAGCTGTCCTGTGAGACAGGGTCCTGATGGGATTTCTGTGTGCAGACAGGATTCCAGAGGCCCTAGGAGTGCTGATGGGGTTGGAGGTCAGGGCTGGTGCAGGCACAATGAAGGGCAAGGCAGAAGCCTTGGGGGAGGGTGGGAGTGGTGAGAACAAAGGCTTGTGCCCTGGGCATGGGTCCGAGGGTGGAACACCACTGAGCACTTCTGTGGACCAGGCTTGCTGCTGGGAACAGCCTGGCTCTCAGGAAATTCTCTGAGCAGTCCGAGGTCCCACGTGTGCAAGAAGGAGCCAGGGTTCAGCCCAGGCAGGCTGGGCAGAGTCCCAGTTCTCCCTCCCCCAGGCTTCCTGCCCCTGCCCTGCCCCTGTCAGCTCTGAGATCTCTGTCAATGAAATGAGACACAGAGAACAATTCTATGCGTGCTGCTCCTGGATTATAAAAAATGATATACTTTGCTTCATAATTGGGTATTTGTTTCCAATTTACAATCACTCAAATCAAGAAACTATGCATTATTCCATTTTTTAATGCATAAATGTAACTTATAGACTTATCTCAATTACACCTTGAAATGTTTCCCAGGATGTACTCTTTTTTTTAAACATTTACTGATTGATTTGAAAGTCAGTGACACAGAGAAGGAGAGGCAGAGAGTGAGAGGTCTTCCATCCACTGGTTCACTCCCCAGAGGGCTGCAACGGCCGGAGCTGTGTTGATCCGGAGCCAGGAGCTTCTTCTGGGTCTCCCACATGGGTGCAGAGGCCCAAGGACTTGGGCCATCCTCTACTGCTTTCCCAGGCCGTAGAAGAGAGCTGGAGCAGAAGTGGAGCAGCCGGGATGCCGGTGCTTCAGGGCAGGGCATTAACCTGCTGAGCCATACCGCGGCCCACCAGGATGTCCTCTGAATGGGATGCTCTGAACTCCAGGCTTGGTTCCCTCAACCTTGACCATCAGCTGAAAGCTCATCTCAACACTTCAGCCTCTCAGCTTTGGTTTCAGAATTGCAGACGTTTTAGTAACTTCTTCCCAGCCCGAGGTCCCATCCTCGTCTCAAGATCTTGTCCAACTCCCATCCACTTATGTACACAGACAGATGGATATCCACCCATTGAGAAGGTTAGGTGAAAAACTTGTAAATGCAGGTGTAACATGAATTCCATATCAAAAATATTAAATATCAAAATACCAGTATTTGAACTTAGACAGTACACAAAGATGTCCTGAGATTTCTCAGAAGATTGAAATCACTTTTAAAACTCTTTATTTTGGGGCCGGCACTGTGGTGCAGCGGGTTAACACCATCGCCTGAAGCCCCGGCATTCCATAAAGGCGCTGGTTTGAGACCCGGCTGCTCCACTTCTGATCCAGCTCTCTGCTGTGGCCAGGGAAAGCAGTAGAAATGGCCCAAGTCCTTGGGGCCCTGCACCCATGTGGGAGACCCAGAAGAAGCTCCTGGCTCCTGATTGGCACAGCTCCGGCTTTTGTGGCCATCTGGGGAGTGAACCAGTAGAAGGAACGCCTCTCTATCTGCCTCTGCTCTCTATGTGTAACTCTTTCAAATACATAAATAAACCTTTACAAAATATATTTATTTATTTATCTGAAAGGGGGCAGTTGCTGTGGCGTAGCAGGTAAAGGGGCCATCTGCAGTACAAGCATCCTATATGGGCACCGGTTCTAGACCTGGCTGCTCCACTTCCAATCCAGCTCTCTCCTATGGCCTGGGAAAGCAGTAGAACGTGGGCCAAGTACTTGGTCCCCTGCACCCATGTGGGAGACCTGGGAGAAGCCTCTGGCTCCTGGCTTGGGATCGGCTCAGCTCCTGCCATTGCGGCCATCTAGGGAGTGAAACAGTGGATGGAAGACTTTTCTCATTCTCTCTCCCTCTCTTTCTGCCTCACCTCTCTGTGTAACTCTTTCAAATAAATAAATTTTTAAAAGATATATTTATTTGAAAGGGGGCTGGTGCTGTGGCATAGCAATTATAGCTGCCACGTGCAGTGCTGGCATCCCATAAGTGAGCTGGTTCTAGTCCCAGCTGCTCCACTTCTGATCCAGCTCTCTGCTATGGCCTGGGAAAGCAGTAGAAGATGGCACAAGTCCTTGGACCCCTGCACGTGTATGAGAGTCCTAAAGGAAGCTCCTGGATCCTGGCTTCAGATTGGTGTAGCTCTGGCCTTTGCGGCCAATTGAGGAGGAAACCAGAGTATGGAGGACCTCTCTTTCTCTCTCTCTCTCTCTCTCTCTCTCTCTCTCTCTCTCTCTCTCTCTCTCTCTCTCTCCCCTTCTGCTTCTCCTTCTCTGTGTTAACTCTTAACTTTCAAATAAATAAATAGATCTTAAAGAAGAGAAAAAAAGAGAGAGAGGGGACAGTGAGATCTTCCATCTGCTGGTTCACTCTCCAATTGGCTACAATGACCAGGGGTGGCCCAAGGCAAGGTCAGGAGCCAGGAACACCATTGGGTGTCCTATGTAGGTGGTAGGACCTATCACTTGGGCCATCTTCTGCTGCCTTGTCAAGCACATTAGCAGGGAGCAGGACTGAAGACAAACTGGCGTTCCTATGGGCCCCAGCATCACAGGTGGCAGCTTCACCTGCTGTGCCACAGTGCCTGCCCCGAGATGGGAATTTCTGAAGGTGGGATCCTGTGCTCATTTCCCTGCCTCTCTAAGAGTTGGTCAGACCAGTTACGTACTTTCCCTGGGTCCCCCAGACAGTAGGTGCTGAGGCTGGGGTCTAACCCCAGGGACAGGGAGTCTAGGCTTGAAGTCATCCCCTTTCTGTACTGAATGGTTGACTGGATGCAGGTGGATGGTTGGCAGTGGAGAGAAAAGCCAGTGGCAATGAGCAGGCCTCCAGGGATAGCAAGCAGCTTTTTAAAAATCAAGAAATGTTTTTTCATTCCCAGGAACAACCAGAAGCTTGAGTTGGACCTGCTTTCTGACCACCAGAGTTGCTGAGCTTGGTTGCCTACTCTATTGTCTTTGCTGAGTTCCCCAACTCCTCTGGTACCAGTGACCGGAGACAGCCGAGGCCTGGACACCTGCTTCTGCCCTGTAGGCGATCAAGGCTGCACTTGATGGACGAGAACATCTTTAGGACACAAGACAGTGAGATCCAAGGGTCCACCTGCCTGGCACTGGAGGGCACCTGCGCAGCCACTCCCCAGCAGAGCCCAGCACAAGCCAACAGCGGCACGGAAGGCCAGATGGCGGAGGCCGCAGCCCTGGCAGCACTGCAGGAGGCCCTCAAGTGCCCCATCTGTCTCGATGTCCTGAGACAGCCCATCACCACTGAATGTGGACACAACTTCTGCTATCCCTGCATCAAGGAGACATGGACGTATGCAAAGAGCAGCTTCCCATGCGCTGTCTGCCGCCACCAGTGCAGACAGGGATTCATCACACTCAACACCCAGCTGGGAAGGATGGCAAGTACCGTCAGGCTTCTCCAGCACCAGAGCGAGACAGAGGGTCAGGGAGAGTCGCCCAGCTGTGAGAAGCACAGCCAGACCCTGAGCCTCTTCTGTGAGGAGGACCTGGAGGTGCTGTGTCACCAGTGCACTCAGCTCCCTGACCACGAGGCCCACCACGTGAGGCCCATCCCGGAGGCTGCCTCTGATCACAGGGCCAGGATCCAGAGTTACAAGCAGCCCCTGAGGAGGCAAGTGACAGACGCTCAGAAGCAGCTGGTCACTCAGGAAAGAGAGTTATTAGGGCTGAGCGAGAAGGTGAAAAGCACCAGACAGCAACTAAGCTCTGAGTACGCGTCCATGAGCCAGCTCGTGAGACATATAGAAGAGGCAGTTCTCTCAAGGCTGGATGAGGACGAGGAGGACCTTCAACAGCAGTCCGACGCACACACGCGAGCCCTTTCGGATCACATTTCCACACTCAATCGTCTGCTCGTGGAGCTGGCAGAGAAGAGCGTGATGCCAGAAGTGGAGCTGCTGGCGGCCATCAAGGGCACCTTCAACCAGTACGGGCACCTGAAGTCCCCGGAGCCCTGCTCATTCCACATAAGGGCACCAGAGATTGTTACTCCTCTACCGTATCCAGCGAGGCAGAAATTTAGGGAAGATATTCGTCTGGATCCTGAAACAGCACACCCCAAGCTGTATATCTTTGAGGATAAAAGACATGTGATGTTCATAAAGAGAAAGCAAAGTGTTGCCCCAAATCCAAAGAGATTTACGGTTTACCCAGCAGTCCTGGGTTCTGAGGGCTTCAATTCCGGCCGGCATTATTGGGAGGTACAAGTGGGCGGCAAAACCAGGTGGGCTGTGGGAGTCTGTACAGAATCCCTTCCCCGGAGCATGAAGCAGGCCCTGGCAGAACAGAATGGGTGCTGGACAGTCCAGCTGCACCGTGGTAACTATATGGCTTGCGGCACTGAGCCAGTCACTCTTCTGCTAAGGGAACAGCCCAGAGGGATTGGCATTTATCTAGACTGCGACTTACGGGAGATTTCTTTCTACAATTTAAGTGACGGGTCTTACATCCATTCTTTCATGTACAATTGCTCTGAAGTACTCAAGCCTTATTTCTATGTGGGACATGAGTCAAAACCTCTTGGGATCTGTCAAGTAACAATGACAGATAAGTGCTAACACTGCTTCACTTTCTGTTTTAGCATTTATGCATAGCAAGTAGAAATTTATACAAATGCCAATGAATCTAGCATTTAACAACTTTAAAATTCTGGTGAAATGTCCTCATTTCATTTCATTAGCAACAGATGCGGAAACTAACAGAGCTGTTTGAACTACAAAGTGTACTTGAATTCCTACAAACATAAACTTGTAATTTCACAGCTGTAATAAACGTTTTACACAAGCTCATAGTGTCTATACCTATGCATGTATGTGTTCCATTTGCTCCTAACAAAGTCCAGGTAGCAGTGAAGACATTAAAGTGAGAGGCAATTCTGCAGGGTGGGGAGTGAGACAGGGACAGATTCACATTGTTTTTAATGAATTTTTGTTTTAGGACTTAGTTGCTTGAAAGGCAGAGTTACAGTGTGTGTGTGTGTGTCAGAGAGAGATTTCCATCTGCTACTGCTGCTTCATTCCCCAAATGGCCACAATAGCCAGGGTCAGGCCAGGCTGGAGCAAGGAGCCAGGGTCTCTACCCAGTTCTCCCATATGGGTAGCAGGGACCCAGGTACTTGCATCATCCTTGGCTTTCCCAGGTGCATTCAGCAGACAGCTGGATGGGAAGCAGAGCAGCCTGGGCTCATCCAGCTCTCGCATGCGATGCCACCATCACAGGCAGCTCATTACCTGCTGTGCCACAACACTGGACCAAAGGATGTTCCTAGAGGGAACAGCCTTGGAAGACAGATAGTGCCTCCCTCCAGAGCAAAGGGCACATCTGTTTACTCCAGGATAATCAAGATAATGTCTCACTTCCAAGAGGTGTCAGGCCAACTCACTGCCTAATATAAAGCATTTGAGTTGCTACTTACCAGAACTGTATCCTGACCTATCATGCCAAATAATTATGAAGATTAAATGAGATGATTTCTACTTAAAACAAAACATAGTCTACCCTTTGTATCTAACCTTGAATTCCACCAAGGATTTAAGTCTTAAAATTTATACTATCTTTTAAAGATTTATTTCTTTGAAAGGCAGAGTCACAGGGAGGCAGAGAGAAAAAGGTAGGGAGGGGGAGAGAGAGAGGTCTTCCATCCACTGGTTCACTCCCCAGGTGGCTGCAATGGCCAGACCTGCATTGATCTGAAGCTAGGAGCCAGGGGCTTCCTCTGGGTCTATTACACGGGTGCAGGGGCCCAAGCACTTGGGCCATCTTCTACTGCTTTCCTAGGCCATAGCAGAGAGCTGGATTGGAAGAGGAGCAGCTGGGACTCAGCGGGACTCAGCTGGGAATCAGCGCGCATAGAGGATGCCAGTGCTGCAGGCCGCTGTTTTAACCCACTGTGCCATAGAGCTGGCCCTGAAATTTTAAAATATTAAACAGATATTTTTAAAAAATGAGAGAGAGCAAGTTCTTCCATACTCTGGGTCACTCCTCAATTGGCCGCAAAGGCCAGAGCTACACCAGTCTGAAGCCAGGAGCCAGGAGCTTCTTTCAGGTCTCCCACGCAGGTGTAAGGGCCCAAGGACTTGGGCCATCTTCTGCTGTTTTCTCCAGCATCGTGGCACAACCTCAGAGCACTAGTTTCAGTCTCAACTCTTTAAAAAAAATTCTAAAAACAAAATGGAGTTAAGGAAAGAAAATAGACTAGGTGGGTCAATTTGTAATATGCTCTGTAGAAGATGTCAAACTCAGAATTTACTCCAGCATATGTAACCTGGTTGGGGTAAAGGCTGTGATCTTCCTGCCTAACAAGGACTTGGGACATGGGCAAACTCACTGCTTCCGGGCTCAGGAAGAACACAAAAAGCTAGTGGGCTACTATGGTCTTCAGTAACAGGTTTCAGGAGCCAAAAACTTCACGATATCCCTAAAGTTGATATTTGCATTTCTTATCTCTGATTTTTCAATCTGCAAGTTACACTGACCATTGTACATATAATTAGACAAAAGTGAATCAGGCAGCTTGGAAAGCTCTTCTAACTCTTAACATTCTGTTTCCCACAGAATACATAAATTAAGTTCCAGAATAAAAATTCATATTTAAAAAGGAACTATATAAGCACAAAACAAAAATGCAAAAAATACACAAAATAAAAATAGCCAAATAATCCTTAGGCTGACAACGGCTTTCTAGGTAGGTGTTATAGACAATGCTAATGATAATAATAAAACTCAAATTAGTTTTTAAAAAACAAGGCAGCCTCTTACATTATCGACAAAATCTTAACATCTCTAATAAATAAATCTCTAATAAATAGCTTTCACTAAGAGAAAACAGACAAGCATGCCAGTGGAGCTCAATAGGGAAAGTACAGTAGAAAAAATACAACAGACAAAAACAAGTTGTGAATATAAGACAGTAAAAGGGAAAAATAAAAAGTTCAGATTAATCAGTCATAAAAGAAAAGGTAAGTGGATTAAGCCACCATTTGGGATGCCCACATCCCATACTGGAATGTCGGTTCAAGCCCTGGCTACTCCATTTCCATTCCAGCTCCCTGTTAATGCCTGGATGCCCTGGAAAGATGGCCTAACTGCTCGGACCCCTGAAACCTATGTAGGTGACCCAAATGGAGTCCCAGCTTCCTGGCTTCAGACTGACCCAGCACCAGCTATTGTGGCCATTTGTGAGAAAACTAACAGATGAAAGATTTTTTTTTCTCTTTCTCCATCTCTGTTGCCCTGCCTTTCAAATAAATAAATATTTACAAAAGCAAATATCATTTGAAAATATAAGATCACTATTTGTTGCTTAGAAGATTTGAGACAATGCAATGCTAGGAAGTGGGTTGTACAAGGAAGATGGATACTCCCACATTGTAAGAGAGTGTGCCATAAATATTTAGTGTCTTTTGGGAAGAAATCCTGCTTTATCAATTTAAATAGAGTTTTGCTTTAACTTCATATTTGCCATCTAGAAATTTGTTCTGTAGAAATCCTTGCAGAACTAGCAAGCAATCTTCCTCAAGTCTCATTGGGGAAAGCAGTGGGAGATGGCCCAAGTGCTGAGACCCCTGTACTCACGTGGGAGACCCAGATGAAGATCCAGGATTACAAAAACACTAGGAATGGATTTCAACCATTTTGGGTCCAAAACAAACTTCACTTTTAAAATTCCATGGTCCAGAAATGTACTGCAGTACCCTTGCACATCTTTAAATATTTGTTCAGGTTATACCTGGTTTTATACGATACATATTGTGGAATTAGAAGGGCAAAATATAAACATCAATTTTTGAAATTGCTTGGCTTTCTTAAAATTTTTTAAAGATGTATTTATTTATTTGAAACAGAGTTACAGAGAGGCAGAGCGAGACAGAGATAGAGAGAGAGGTCTTCCATCTACTGATTCACTCCCCAGATGGCCACAACAGCTGGACCTGTGCCCATCTGAAGTCAGGAGCCAGGAGCTTCTTCTGGGTCTCCCACATGGGTGCAGAGGCCCAAGGATGCCCAAGGATTTGAGCCATCTTCCACTGTTTTCCCAGGCCATTAGAAAGCTGGACAGGAAATGGAGCAGCTGGGACTTCAACTGGTGCCTATATGGGATGCCAGTACTGCAGAGGGCAGCTTTGCCCACTATGCCACAGCGATGGCCCCAGCTTTATTAATTTAAGAAAAAGAAAAAGGGGGGCTGGCACTGTGGCGCAGTGGGTTAACGCCCTGTCATGAAGCGCTGGCATCCCATATGGGCGCTGGTTCAATAAATAAATACATTTTTTTTTTAAAGAAATACCTTCATACATATTTCAGAATATGATTCCTTTTAGGAGATATAATTGACTTGCTATTTTGTGTGTCTACTTTTTTATACTATAATGTTCTTCTAACAATGATATTAATTCCAAGTAATTTCTGTGTATTTATGAAGCACTTTACACAGATCTTATTTTTTTCTGTACTCACTTTTTAAAATTTTATGAAATTTCAAACATATACACAGGCTCAAAGAGTACTAAAGATCCCATGGGTGACTTTTTTAACAGTCATCAACACATGACCTATCTTGTTTCATCTGCCCACTTTGGTCCAGACTCACTTCCCTTAGACTACTTTGAAGTTCATCTTCTCATTTGTAGACATCATATCATTTCACCCAAAACATTTCAACATATATTTAATGTTTTTGAAAATTTTTATTTATTTGAAAGGCAGGACATGAGAGAGAGAAAATCGTTTTTTATCTGCTGGTTTACTCCCTAATGGTCTCAATAGCCAGGGCTGGGCCACTCCAAAGCCACATGCCAGAATTCCATCCTGCTCTTCCATGTGGGTGGCAGGGACCCAACTTGGGCCATCATCTATTGCTTTCCCAGGCATAGTACTAGGAAGCTGGATCAGAAGCAGGATAGCTGGGACTCGAACTGGCACTCACATATGGGATGTTGGCATCACAGTGCAGGCTTAACCCACTGTGTCACAATGCTGGCTGCTCAACATATATTTCTAAAAGATAAGAAGTATTTAATACCAGCAATAATACGGCCGGCACCATGGCTTACTAGGCTAATCCTCCACCTGCGGTGCCGGCACCCCAGGTTCTAGTCCTCCTTGGGGCCCTGGCTCTGTCCCAATTGCTCCTCTTCCAGTCCAGCTCTCTGCTGTGGCCCGGGAGTGCAGTGGAGGATGGCCCAAGTGCTTGGGCTCCTGCACCTGCATGGGAGACCAGGAGGAAGCACCTGGCTCCTGCCTTTGGATTGGTGCAGTGCGCCGGCCATAGCAGCCATTTGGGGAGTGAACTAATGGAAAGAAGACCTTTCTCTCTGTCTCTCTCATTGATTAACTCTGACTGTCAAAAAAAAAAAAAAAAAAAAAAGAAAATAAGTAATAGCAATAATACAACAATCAGTCTTAAAAATTAAACACAATTCCAGTATCCTCAAATAGCCCATCTGTGTTCAAGTTTTCTAGGATGTCTTGTGGATTTTTTTCATTTAATTCAGGATCCAAACAAGATCTAAACATTATTTTTTCCTAGTACTCATGTGATTATAGGAGCAAATATGATCAATTATTTGTATGTCTTATTGCAGATGCAGAAAACAAGATTCAAATGGTTGTAAGTAACTTTCCCAGAGTTAATGAGCTAAGAAATGGCAGAGCGGGGCTGGCACTGTAGTAGCAGGTGAGGCCACCTCCTGTCGCGCCAGCATCCCATATGGGCACCAGTTCAGGTCCCGGCTGATCCAGCTCTCTGCTGTGGCCTGGGAAAGCAGTAGAGGATGGCCCAAGTCCTTGGGGCCCTGCACCCACATGAGAGACCTGGAAGAGGCTCCTGTCTTCGGATCCAGCTCCAGCTGTTGCAGCCATCTGGGGTGTGAACCAGCGGATGGAAGACCTCTTTCTTTCTCTCATCTCTCTGCGTAACTATGAGTTTCAAGGAAAATAAAGAAACCTTAAAAAAAAAAAAAAAGCAGAGTAGCAGGGACTGGAACTGACACTTCCATGTGGAATTCAGGCTTACCCAGTGTGCCACAAGGCCAGCCCCTACTGCCATCATTTCATCCAGATCACACTCTTTAAACCCTCTCTCTCATTCTGGGAATTTTCCCATTCCCATTCTCCTTATCCCTTTGGAAGCAGGTGATCTGTCTTTCAGTATGGATATATTCCTGCAAAAACAGAAACTATTGGTTTTAAGTATGTAAATCTGCTTAATTTACTGATATATTCATGCTGGGTTTTGCTTTTCAGTTAGTAGTATTCACTTAAGCACAGTATTGGCATTTTCTTTTACAATACCCCACAAGTGGTATCAATAATTCATCAATCACTGTATTTGGGGCCTACACTCTACCAGTATTGACCAATAACCATATACTGAATTTCATATTAGTGACTTGCCTTTTAAGGGGTTAATAAGAATGCCACTGTGCACAACTTAGTATTTCCTACAGATGCCAGTACACAAGATACGGCATTCACGCGAACACAATGATTTTTCCACCATACGATCTTTCGGTTCCCCAGTTACACCTTTTTTAGGTGTCACTCTGGAAAATGCAAAGCTTACACAGAGAGACTAGGATAACCAACCTCCAGGGAACCACCACCCGCGGCACCGTCAATATTCCGATCTAAAAACCAAGTTGCAATTCCGACCTCTGGGTACCTCGCCGACGGGACTTGGATGACTTTTCCAGCACGGCCTGGTAAACCCGGTGCATCTCCGGGCGGCTGCCTGCAGCGCTGGGTCTCCCCAGGTCCGCGTGCGGGGTAGGCGGCCTCGGGAGTGGGGGGCGCCCGGTCTGGAAGCCCTCCTTTCTTCTTCCTCTTTGCAAGACATAAAACACAAGTGATGGAATGCATAGAAAAAAAAATAAATAAATAACGCACAAGAAGCCAGTGAGAGACGAGAAGTTGGGGACGCTCCACGCTGCAGCGCCAGCCTGGGGGGCCGGGACCATGGGGGCCCCGGCGAGAAGCCCCACCCCGCCCCGAGCCCCGCCCACTGCCTGGGGAGGCGCCGCCTCCCTCAGCCCCCGGGGCCGCCGTCCCGCCCCCCGCAGCCCCCCCCGCCGTCCCGCCCCCCGCAGCCCCCCCCCCCCCCCCGCCGTCCCTCCTCAGGCCGCCTCCCCGGGACCCTACTGGGCGCCCGGCCGGGGGTCTTCAGCGCCGAGACAGGGCCGCGCGAGCCCCCGGCCCAGGTGAGCGGGGAGACGCGGCCGCGTGCGCGCGCGAGCTGGACCCCCGCCCCGGGCCGCCCTCCGCCGGCGCACGTGCAGCTGGCTGCGGCCCCGGCTGCTCCGCTTCCAGAAGCTTCTGGAAGCTTCTCCCGGGAGGGCGCGTCCGAGGGGTCGTGGCTCGCTGCCGCCTCTCGGGCCCTGGCCGTCTGCCCTCCTCCAGCGACAGGCGCCGTGGCCTCCGCAGGAACCGGCTTCGCGCCGGGCTGCGACCCGCGCCTGCGAGGTGCCGGCTCTGCGCGGCGCTGATCAGACAGAAGCTGCAGCCTCGCCGCGCGGGCCGGCCGGGCGCGCACCGCAGTGGCTCGTGCGCGGGGCAGGGGTCTTCCTGCGGAAGGAAGGCCGAGGTGGGTGTTGAGGCCAGAGGGGAGAGTGAGCGTTGGGGGCGGGCGAGAGCTGACGGACGGGGAGGCGGACGGCAGAGGCAGGCCAGCCCTGGGTGCAGCGCCCGCCCGAGGCTGGGGCCGCCACACGCCTGGGCCGCACAGGGGCCACCTGATCGGGTAGCGCCCCTGCAGACCTCTGGGCATGGCAGTGCAATGCAGGATCAGTGCCCCTTCTCTAAATAGTCCTGAATGCTGTGATCCGGGAGAAGAGATGGAAGGGGCAGGGCGGGAAGATGCCCGCTTTCTCATGCTGTGACATGTTTGGTGCGTCTTTCTATGTCAGTACTGTTGCTTGATGTTCTCCTGGGTGGAATGTTTGTAACGGAGCTTCTTGGGTCACTCCTGACAATAGACATTGCCATGTGTTTTGAAGTGCAAACGAGTGTTGCAACCTCCTGTATATTTAGGAAAAAGTTACCGGGAAACTCATTATGAGGAAATATGCATGGACCTCAAATGTTTTTACACCAAAGTAAACCTGACTTAACTCCATGTTCTGCAAACTTTCTGATGTGCACTTGCATGTCGTTAAATATTTGTTGAGATTATACATGGTTTTAGAGGATGCCTGTCATGGAATTAGAAGGGTATAATAATAACATCAATTTTTGAAATTGCTTGGCTTTTTCATGTATTTTAAATGTTTAAGGCAAAAAAATTTCATGTATTTCATGTGTACAGATCTGGGAACATAGAGGCTCTTCTCACCTTACCTTCCCTTCGCCCACATTTTACAATGATCTACTTTCAGTTTACTTTATACTCATAAGATTGACACTACACTAAGTAAGGAGGTCAACAAATAGTAAGGAAAAAAACCACTGTTCTTTAAGTAGAGACAAGTGCTGTAAGTCATCAAATCTCAAAATGTCAGTTTCATTCCTATATGTTACGTTGTTTTTAGTTACCAAAGATCAGGAAAGACATGATATTTGCCTTTTTGGGACTAGCTTCTTTCGTTAAGTATAATGGTTTCCAGTTGCATCCATTTTGTTGTCAAAGAAATTCATTCATTTTTAGGGCTCAGTAGTATTCCATAGTGTATGTATATCATAATTTCTTTATGCACTCATCAGTTGATGGATATCTGGGTTGATTCCATTTCTTAACTATTGTGAATTGAGCTGCAGTAAACATGGGGGACAACAGATAACTTTTTGAAATGCTGATTTCATTTCCTTTGGGTACATTCTCAGGAGTGGGATTGCTGGGTCATACGGTAGCTCTATTTTCAGATTTCTGAAGTATCCCCATACTGTCTTCCACAATGGCTGTGCTAGTTTGCATTCCCACCAAGACTGGCTTGGATTGTTCCCACGGTCTCCCCCTGTGTGTGAGGTGAGCAGAGTCCTCTCCAGTCCCCACCCTCTGTCTGTCTGCCTTCCCCCAGCCAGGGCTCTGCAGTCACAAGGACAGGCTCAGCCAGCTGTCAGGGGCAAGGAGCCGGGGTGCAATCAGCCCCCGACTGCCAGCTCAGGGTGGAGCCCTGGGCTCCTCGCCCTGCACAGGACACTGTTCACTAAACACACAGTGAGACCAGAGAGGCCAAGCTCCACCGTCTTTGAGACCTCAGTTTCCCCACAGCAGACAGGATGAAGGCATTCTAAGCAGATTGGGGATTCATGGAGGCTGGAGAGGCAGAGATGAGATCAGCTTCTCACCACAGGCCCACCCTGGCCTGATGGGATCTCAGGAGATGCCCTCCCAACCAGCAGCCCCTCAAGGACACTGGGACCCCGCCCTGCTGTGACCCTCCTCAGGGAGGGGCTTCCGGTTGTGGGGCAGGGACTGCAGATGCCCGCCCTCCTGCCGCCCTATTTAGGCAGCTCCCAGCTAAGCAGGTAGTGTGGACCTAGACTGGCTGCAGCACCACTCGGACCTGCTTGGGACTGCTAGGATCACCAGCTGCAGGTAAGGGGGAGGGAGGGCAGGGAGCAGGAGCGGAGTCCTGATTTGGCTGACGCTGTTCTGTGTGAGGTCTGAGATCACGCCTTCCGGGAAACCGCATCTCAGGGCAGGTTACAGGCAGAGTGGAGTTGAGAGAGAGAAAGAACGAGAGAAAGGTCTTCCTTTGCCTTGGTTCACCCTCCAATGGCCGCCACAGCCAGCGCACCGCGCTGATCCCATGGCAGGAGCCAGGTACTTCTCCTGGTCTCCCATGGGGTGCAGCTCTGGCCCAGCTCCCTCACACTGTCTGTAACCCTACCTCTCATTTTTTACAACGATTTATTTGTTGATTTGAAAGTCAAGTTACAGCGAAGGGGCAGAGAGAAAGAGATCTTCCATCTGATGGTTCACTCCCCAATTAGCCGCAACAGCCGGAGCTTTGCTGAACCGAAGCCAGGAGCCAGCAGCTTCTTCCCGGTCTCCCACGTGGGTGCAGGGGCCCAAGGTCTTGGGCCACCTTCCACTGCCTTCCCAGGCCACAGCAGAGTGCTGCATCACAAGAGGAGCAGCTGGTTTTGAACCGGCCCCTATATGGGATGCTGGTGCTTCAGGCCAGGCCGTTAAACCCCTGCACCACAGCACGGCCCTGCCCCCCTTTTTTAAAGATTTTATTTATTTGAGATGTCGAGTTACCCACAGTGAGAGGCAGAGAGAGAGAGAAAGGTCTTCCTTCCGCTGGTTCACTCCCCAGATGACAGGAGCCAGGAGCTTCTCGGTCTTTCACGTGGGTGCAGGGGCCTAAGCACTTGGGCCATCTTCTACTGCTTTCCCAGGCCAGAGCAGAGAGCTGGATGGGAAGAGAGCAGCCGGGACTAGAACTGGTGTCCATATGGGTTGCTGAACCGCAGGCGGAAGGTTAAGGTCCTGTGCTGCAGCGCTGGCCCCGACCCAGGTGTTCTGAAATGGAATTGCTACAGCTCTCTGCTGTGGCCTGGAAACCAGGGGAAGATGACCCAAGTGCTTGGCCCCTGCACCCGCATGGGAGACTTGGAAGAATCACCAGGCTCCTGGCTTCGGATTGGTGCAGTTGGGCCATGGCAGCCATGTGGGGAGTGAACCAGAGGATGGAGGACCTCTTTCACTCTCCCTGTCTCTCCCTCTCGTGGTCTATAACACTTCCTCTCAAATAAAAAGCAAAAGGAATTGCTACAAAACCCAGCTCCCCACTGTGTCCTAATGGGAGAGTGAGGAGCAGCCTCTGTGTCTGCCCATCTGACGGAGGGGCTGGCCTGAGGCCTAGTGTGCCCGAGGGTACAGTGAGGGAGGGCTGGAGGCTCAGTGGCAAAGGGAGAGTAAGCCCATGGGGCCTGGTTTAGACTCAGTCAACCCTAATCCAACCCGTGGGTATTAAGACATGGGGGCTTAAGTAGGATGCCTGAGTCACTCACAACTTTTTTTGTTTGTTTTTAAAATTTCTTTGTTAGAAAGGCAGAGTTTCAGGGCGGGGCGGGGGGTGGGGGAGGGTAGGGACAGAGAGAGGGAAAGAGATCTTCCATCTGCTGGTTCACTCCCTAAATGTCTGCAACGGCCTGGGTAGGGCCAGGCCAATGGAAGCCAGGAGACAAGAGTTTTTTCAGGTCTCCCACGTGGGTGCAGGGCCCTAAGTACTTGGGCCATCCTCTGCTGCTTTCCTGGGCCATTAGTAGGGAGCTGGATTGGAAGTGGAGCAGCTGGGACAAATGTGGGCATCATAGGCAGCGGCTTTACCCGCTTGACCACGACACCAGACCCCAGTCAGTCCTCTTGAGGGACGTGGAACCTGGCCAAGATTTGAGTCATGGGGCTTTGCAGGTCAGGCCCTAGGAGATGTGGTCATGGAGGCCACAGTAACCTGGAGCACAAATCTCCAAACGCGTTTATGACAGCCACAGGCACAGAGTTAAAAGGACAATTCATAACTGTCCTTGCTGTCCCATGACTGTGTGGTGGGGGAGGGGGTCGACCTCTCATGGAGGCAGGGGATGGGTGGATCAGCAGGAAGTGACAAGTGAGGTGATAGCTGGCCTCAGCCCAGGCAGGAACTAAGGGACCAGCCTGGGCTAAGGGGCTGCGCCCCAGGGAGCTCACGCTGCCTGAGAGAGGCAGGCAAGTGAGAGCTGCAGAGCCAGATGCTGGGTGATGTTGAGTCCTGGGGAAAGGCTCGGCCTCACCCTGGGAACAGCTGTCCTGTGAGACAGGGTCCTGATGGGATTTCTGTGTGCAGACAGGATTCCAGAGGCCCTAGGAGTGCTGAAGGGGTTGGAGGTCAGGGCTGGTGCAGGCCCAATGAAGGGCAAGGCAGAAGCCTTGGGGGAGGGTGGGAGTGGTGAGAACAAAGGCTTGTGCCCTGGGCATGGGTCCCGAGGGTGGAACACCACTGAGCACTTCTGTGGACCAGGCTTGCTGCCAGGAACAGCCTGGCTCTCAGAAATCCTCTCTGAGCAGTCCGAGGTCCCACATGTGCTTGAAGGAGCCAGGGTTTCAGCCCAGGCAGGCTGGGCAGAGTCCCAGTTCTCCCTCCCCCAGGCTTCCTGCCCCTTCTCTGCCCCTGTCAGCTCTGAGATCTTGGCCAATCAGAGTAGAACATTTCCCCCTGTTCCCCACTCTGCTTCTAGAGTATTTACAATAATCTATCTGTTCAGTTTTCCTAATTGTCCGTCTTTGTTTCTATTATTTGCATTTTCATGGTTCCTTTTTTAAAATGATTTAATTATTTTAAAGAGTTACACAGAGAGAGGAGAGGCAGGCAGAGATCTTCCATCCACTGGTTCACTCCCCAGATGGCTACAATGGCCAGAGCTGTGCCCATCAGGAGCCAGGAGCTTCCTCCATGTCTCCCCACGTAGGAGTAGGGGTTCAAGGACTTGGGGCCATCCTCTGCTGCTTTCTGAATCCAGAGCAGAGAGCTGGATCGGAAGTGGAGCAGCAGGGACTCGAATCGGCGCCTGTGTTGGTCAGGGCACTGGAGGCAGCAGACTTAGGACTTACCCACTAAGCCACGGCGGTGGCCCCTGCAGTGACTCTGTGGTGACACCTCCAGGGCCCATGCTATTTGCCTTTTTTTTTTTTTTTAATTTGACAGAGTTAGACAGTGAGAGAGAGACAGAGAGAAAGGTCTTCCTTCTGTTCGAAGCCAGGAGCTAGGTGCTTCCTCCTGGTGTCCCCTGTGGCTGCAGGGGCCCAAACACTTGGGCCATCCTTCACTACCTTCCCGGGCCACAGCAGAGAGCTGGCCTGGAAGAGGAGCAACCAGGACTAGAACCCCGTACCCATATGGGATGCTGGTGCCGCAGGGGAGGATTAACCTAGTGAGCCAGGTGCCAGCCCCACATTTACATTGCTAACACTTTTAGTTGGCAATCACAGCCTGGAGCTACCCACCCAGACTCAGGGAAACTCAGGTGTCTCCCCCACCAGGTCTGAAGTACTGAATGCACAGACTCCTGAAGCTCCATTGTGATCCTCCATTCCTTCTGCCTTCAATTGCATAGCAGTTCTTTGATCTCATTTCCAACCTGGGGGTTGCCAGGACGCATTTGCTGCGGGTGTCCTGAATCCAAGTGTGGTTTCCTCAGCCCCGAAAGTCTGCTGAAGCTATGCAGCCTCCCAGCTTCCATCCGAATCGGAAACTGCTTCTAGGAGAAGGCGCCAGTCTCACTGCTCAGGCCCTCGTCCCCACCCATCCTTTCCTAGCTGGTGGCAGCTTCAAGGACGAGGCATTTCTGTCTTCTAGCCTGTCTCCTGCTGAAGTCCTGACCTCCAGTTTCATTCCATGCACCTGGTGTGGGATCAGTTTCCCTACTCTGCAAGGTCTTCATTTACCAGATCTCCCTAGAGTTGGGTGGCCGTGTTAGACACTTACCCCAGGCTCCCAGGCAGTAGGTGCTAAGGTCGGCATTTACCCCATGGACAGAGGATCCAGTCCCAGAGCCATACCCTTTCCAGAGCTCCACGGCATCACTGGGGCAGTAGCTGAAACCATTTAGAGTCGAGGGGATGGGCAAGGATCTAACAAAATGTCAGTCTCAGGTTTCCAGGGGACCCAGAGGGAACTTGTCACTACACCTTGCAAGCCTGCTCTTTTTTTTTTTTTTTTTTTTTACAGGCACAGTGGACAGTGAGAGAGTGAGACAGAGAGAAGATCTTCCTTTGCCGTTGGTTCACCCTCCAATGGCTGCCACAACCAGCGTGTTGTGGCCATCGCACCACGCTGATCCGATGGCAGGAGCCAAGTGCTTCTCCTGGTCTCCCATGGGGTGCAGGGCCCAAGCACATGGGCCATCCTCCACTGCACCTCCGGGCCACAGCAGAGAGCTGGACTGGAAGGGGGGCAACCGGGACAGAATCCACGCCCCGACCAGGACTAGAACCGGGTGTGCCAGCGCCCCAAGGCGGGGGATTAGTCTATTGAGCCACAGTGGGGCAGCCAGCCTGCTCTTGCGCCTGCCCTCTCACTGCAGGCACAGCCCTCCTCTACATGTCTTGTCACCCCACGGGGACTGTCCTGGGAGTCCTGCAGTGCTGGGGTGGTGGGGCGATGGTGAGCTTCGGTGAACAAGTCCTTTATTAACAATCAAGCGGCTGGCGCTGCGGCTCAGTGGGCTGGTTCTCTGCCTGTGGCACCAGCACCCCGGGTTCTAGTCTCAGTAGCTCCTCTTCCAATCCATCCTTCTCTGCTGTGGTCTGGGAAGGCAGTGGAGGATGGCCTAGGTTCTTGGGCCCTGCACCCGCATGGGAGACCGGGAGGAGAAACCTGGCTCCTGGCTTCAGATCGGCGCAGCGCGGTGACCACGGCGGCCACTTGGGGTGGTGAACCAACGGAAAAAAGAAGACTTTCTCTCTCTCTCTCTCTCACTGTCTAACTATGCCTGTCCAACAACAACAACAACAACAAAAAAAAACACACAACTTTTACAGGGCAGGCAGAGGGGGCGTAGCTAGTTCAGGGCAACACAAATTCTATAGGATGAGGCCAATATTGACACTTCGATGATGCTTCTCCAATCAGCTTGAAGGTCACGTAGCCTATTTATTAAGCCTTCCAGGTGCTCCTTAATGGGTGTGGGCCACAGCCAGGAGCTGTTTCCCTGATTGGCAATTCCAAGACCCTTCCACGGGAAGCAGGATGGGGGCAAAGTGCCTGGGGCTCCTGCCGCCCGCCAACAGTCAGGTCCTAGGGTCTTTGCCGGGAGGCATGGTGTGCGGTACCCTCTTCACCTCCTGCATGGGCTAGGCGGCCAGTCTCCCAGCCAGGCTCAGGACCACCCCAAACCCCCTCCAGCAGAAAGGGCAGGGTGAAATCAGGCAACAGATCCCATCAGAGGAGTTTCCCGGGAGCAGTGATGTGGGAGGAGTCCAACCTTCCAGCCCCCACCCTTCCCACCTCCAGTGGGGAAGTGCAGTCAGGGAGGAAGATGGGACATGCAGGTGGGAGTCTGGGACTGCCCTGGAGCTGGGGGCATCTGGGTCCAGTGGGGGCCCGAAAAGGAAGCTCCCTGCAGGATTACGCATCCCAACAGCCAGAGCTGGAGCCCCAGGCCCACAGAGATTGTGTTGTTGCCTGACCTGCAAGCACAGGAGAAGCCTGCAGGCCCTGTTCATGCTCAGGGGACCACACCCAGGTCTGGGGGCTGTAGGAGCAGGACAGCCCCCACCCCCCAGTTGGCAGAGCTAGTACCCCAGCAGATTTTGGTGTTCAGTGAACACCGTTGGTACCATAGCAGCCTGATAGGTGGGACCCAGCTGGAAGGGGCAGGGGGTCTTGGGCCAGGCTTGGGGGCTGCTCCATGGGGATTCTTCTCAGGTGCTGGCTCAACGTGGGTGATCTTTAGGGGCTCACCATGGCTCAGGAAGAAGGAGAGGGGGGAATCTGCACTGGCCAGGGTGGCACTCGGGCTGTGCAGAGGAAGGGCTCCTGGACTCATGTGGAGCAGACTGGGGCCAGAAGTAAGGCAGGGCCTGGGCAGGTGAGGTACAAGGTCTTCCTGTGCACAGTGGCCCCAAGGCCCTAGGGACTGTCCACTGCCCTAGGAGACTGCACACGAGACAGGGTGGGAAAGTACACAGTGCTGAGAGTCTGCTGTGAGCCAGAGAATGCTCATTTGTGCTTTGTCTTTCTAATCACCAATTCCATAAGTTGACTTATGTGTGTGTGATTATTTCATTATTTTAGTGAAGATGAAATGCATGGTACTCACATCCAAAATATATGGGTATGTTGTCTGTAAATATATACACACACATGAGGTTCCCTCTAAATCGTTCATTTTTTTCCATTTTCATATCTGGCATCCACTGGTTCCCTCCCCAGGTGTCTGCAATAGCTGGCATGGGGCCTGGCCAGGCCATAGCTAGGAGCCTAGGACTCTATGTACGTTTTGCATATGGCTGGGAGAGGTCCAAGCACTGAAGTCATCATATGTTGCCACCTGGCTATGCAAGAGCAGGAAGCTGGATGAGAAGCAAAGGAGCTGACTTGAATGTGGGATGTGGGTACCCCAAGTGGTGACCCCATTACTGTTCCACATATCCATCCTTTTTGTTTTGTTTTGTTTTCAAAGATTTTTTTCAAAGTTACACAGAGAGGAGAGGCAGAGAGAGAGGCCTTCCACCTTTTGGTTCACTCCCCAGATGGCCGCCAGAGATGTGCTGATCCGAAGCCAGGAGCCAGGAGCTTCTTGCAGGCGTCCCACATGGGTGCAGGGCCATCTTCTACTGATAGATGGGACCCAGCTGGAAGGGGCAGGGGGTCTTGGGCCATAGCAGAGAGCTGGTTTGCAAGAGGAGCAGCTGACTAGAACTGGCGCCCATATGGGATGCCGGCACTTCAGGCCAGGATGTTAACCTGCTGTGCCACAGCGCTGGCCCCACCATCCTTGTTTTTAATATCAAGGTCATAATCATAATATCCTCATCAGACAAGATTGTTATCATGAGAGTGCTTTCCTTTTTTTTTTTTTTTTTTGCAGTGTGTGTTTAGATCAGGAAAAATCTAGATAACATTTGTGAAATACACACATGGTCCTCATTGCTTTATGTAAATATTGTCCTTTTTCCTTCTTGTTATTTTATGTGGAAGAAACCTGTGCAGTTGGCCTGTCTCAACGTCTCGAACTCCCTCCATGACCGTGGCTCTTTCATAAGGAAGAAGACGAAGCCACAAGCTTGAATCTGAGGGCAAGTGGATCTGGTGCTGCGGACCAGTGAGTGCTGGGTCGCACCTCCTGATAGCTGAAGGGACAGGCCTGCACACGGGTGTGTGGGGCTGTAGATTCCTGCAGACCCCAGGGCCCTTCAGGAGAGAGTGCTGGAGTCACCAGATTCCCACTGTCCCTGGAATTCCTAGAGAACCAGACCGGCCAGAGAGAGCCTTCCCGGACTCCACCTGTCTCACACAATGGCCTTTGCCGCTTGTCTGTCTGAGCTCCAAGCACAGGCCAGCTGCCCCATATGCCTGGACTACATGAGTGACCCAGTGACCACCGAGTGTGGCCACAACTTCTGCTGTTGCTGCATCCAGCAGTGCTGGGAAGATTTAGATGATGTCTTCCCCTGTCCTGTCTGCCAGTACCATTGCCCTGAGAGAAACCTCAAGAGAAATACCCAGTTATGCCAAATGATAGATATTGTGACGCAGCTTCCCACCACAGGGAGCGAGAGGAAAGCCCTGTGTGAGACGCACGGCCAGGTCCTGGACTTCTTCTGTGAGCGGGACCTGGAGCTGCTGTGTCCCCAGTGCAGGGTCTCCAGGGCCCATGAGGATCACCACCTGGTGCCCATTGAGGAAGCTGCAGCTCATCACAAGAGGAAATTGGGAAAGGACATTGAGTGGCTAAAAGAGCAAGTTGAAGATGCTGAAATGGAACGTAAAATGCAAGCTAGGGATTGTGATGAACTGAGGAGACGGCTGGATAACTGGAGGCAGGAGGCACAGTCTAAATTTCAGGATCTTAAATTCATCCTGAGAAGGCAGCATCAGGAAGCACACCGCAGAGTGATCCTCAAGGAACAGGATGCAAAAGAAAAGCTAATGGCAAACAAAAGTCGGATTTCAGACCACGTAGCCGCAGTGGAAGATCTGTTGAGTGAAATAGCAGAGACGTGCCTGCAAACAGACGTGGATTTTCTGAGAGGCCTTCGCAGTATTAACCACAGGTATGAAGGTCTCAAAGCTCCAGAGATCTTACCCTGTGAGATAAAGGAGAGATGTTGGGTCCTGCCGTGGTTCTTTGGTCTGCAGAAAATGATGAGCACATTTCAGGTGGATTTGACCCTGGATCCTGAAACCGCTCACCCAGATCTTGTGGTCTCTGAAAATCGAAAAGTTGTGCTGATAAAAGCAAGGAGCCCAAGTTATCTCCCTGATGAGCGTTTCACTGTCCGGGGTTATGAGAAATTCGCTAGTGGGAGGCACTTTTGGCAGGTGCACTCAAGTGGCAGAGGGGAGTGGTCGCTGGGTGTGTGTCAGGAATCGTTCCCCAACGATACCAACACAGCACCGTGCCCAGACCACGGCTGCTGGCAAATCAAGCAGTACATGGGCCATGGCAAATTTCAATACAAGTGGCTTGGCGTCTTTCTGGACTATGAATTGGGAGAAATTTCTTTCTATGATTTAAATAACAAATCCCACTTGTATACTTACACGGCTACGCTTACAGAAAAGGTCCAGGCTTACTTCTCAATTCTACCTTCTTCACTTATTACCATCAAGATCATTAGGGAGAGTTGATGAATCATCTAATAAAAGATCATTTCCTATGTGGCCATGTGTATCTCTCTGTGCTCCTGGAAGTTCCTTGGAATAAAGATTCTGATTCCATTTTGCTGTTGGACTGTTGACCTCTTAGGATTCATGTTCGTGCTCTTTCTCTCCCACTGCTGGGAAAGCTGATGGGAAAGTGGGGGTGTTCCCTCCGTCAGCACAAGTGCGAGGATCAAAACAAGCAAGCCCTGGTCAGGCAAGGAGCCCTTGTCCCAGCCCTAACTGGAGTCACTCCCATAGAGTCGCCTTTGCCTGCTCTCTTAGTCCCTCGTGGTCCCACTCAGTGACCACACTGTGTACCCAAGGTTATGTGCACAAGAAACCAGGTCACCTCTTGGTATATGCGTGGCATCCTCAGTCTCAGCTTGGTGTTCTCTAAAGTATATTTTCTTTTAATTTTTGTAAGATTTTATTAGAGAGGTAGACTTACAGTGAGAGAGAGAGGGGGCTTCCATTCACAGGAATGGCCGCAGTGGCTGGAATGGGCTGATTCAGAGCCAGGAGTCAAGAGGTTCTTCCAAGTGTCCCACGCAGGGGCAGGAGCCAAGCACTAGGGCCATCCTCCACTGCCTTCCCAGGCCACAGCAGAGAGCTGGATCTGAAGTGGAGCAGCCGGGACTAGATCCAGCGCCTATATGGGATGCCAGCGCTGCAGGTGAAGGATTAACCCACTGCACTGCAGCATCAGGCCCTCTAAATTATATTTTCTTCTTCCTCCTTCCCTTTTTTTCCCCCCCTTTTTTATTTTCTCTTGAACAGATCGAGGGGCTGCTCAACAAACAGACAGCAGGATAGCAACTGCCGCCCTAGGACTAGGACATCAGTGCAAATCAACAAAGTGCCTTAAGAGATTATCCCTTCTCAAGGAAGTTCTTGAACTTTGTGCTATGGGTTCATTTTTTGTTGAGGAGGGAAGGGATGCTGAACCAACGGATGGAAGATCTCCCCCTCTCTAACCCTTGCTTTCAAATCAATGAATACATCATAAAATAATTTCCTAGTTCTCAGGAACAGGGAGAAACTCACTAGTCGGCTGGTGCCCCAAGGCTTCCTCGGCTAGTCCTCCACCTGCGGCACAGGCATCCAATGTGGGCGCCAGATTCTAGTCCCAGTTGGGGCGCCTCATTCTGTCCCGGCTGCTCCTCTTCCAGGCCAGCTCTCTGCTGTGGCCCGGGAGTGCAGTGGAGGATGGCCCAAGTACTTGGGCCCTGTACCACATGGGAGACCAGGAGAAGCACCTGGCTCCTGGCTTCGGATCAGCGGGATGCGCCGGCGGCTGCTCTCTAGTCGCGGCAGCCATTGGAGGGTGAACCAATGGCAAAGGAAGACTTTCCTCTCTCTCTCTCTCACTGTTCACTCTGCCTGTCAAGAAAAGAAAGAAAAACCACACACTAGGCACCCTTGGCACTGGGAAGTGTTTATTCTAGTCAGGCTCAGCTCAGGCTTTTAAACTAGAAAGTAACAGTTGCTACGGGGAGACCCTAAGGTGGACATGGACATGGGGTAAGAAACTTACAAAAATGTGAAGGGTTAAGGGAACATCCCAGAAGTATATCGAGGAGCTGCAACACACAAAAAAATATATAAAAATGGAAGAGAGAGACAAAGCAATTGAAACTGGAGTTACAGTGAGGACAAAAAACACTGCCAGAGATCCATAATTTCACTGGATTTGTATGCAAAATTTATTAAAAGAAAGCATACAACAATAAAAAAAAAAAAAAGATAGAAGTGTCATGGGGGTGACCCTGGGCAGGCTTCGTTGAGGTTCTTGTCTCCGTGTGGACAGAATTCAAAGAGACTTAAGAGGCTGGTTCTATGGCACTGTGTGTTAAATCCCCAGCCTTTGGTGTCAGCATTCCATGTGGGTGCTGGTTCAAGTCCCCGCTGCTCTACTCTCGATCCAACTCTGCTATTGCCTGGGAAAGCAGTGGAAGACTTGGGCTCTGCACCTGGATGAGAGACCTGGAAGAAGTTCCTGGCCCCTAGCTTTGGATCCGCACAGCTCCAGCCGTTGTGGCCATTTGGGGAGTGAACCAGCAGCTGGAAGACCTCTCTCTTTCTACCTCTCTCTGTAACTGTCTTTCAAATAAATGAACTACATCTAAAAAAAAGAGAAGAGACTTCAATAAAAGAAGCAAGATGTATTTAAAGGCAAAGACAAAAAGTACACTCTTAGGAAGTGCAGGTAACCCTGGTGGAGAGCTGCAGTCATGAAGGTCTCGGGTAGTCTCCATTAGTGGGCTGCATGGGGGTGAGGTCTGGGGCATCGTTATATGAATAGTCAATGAGGTGGGGTTTGGGGTCAGAGCTTAAGTACCACCCATTTGCTTTGCCCCTGTTTTTGAAAACTTAGAAGTGTCATGGTGAAAGGTGAATGACTGGAGAGGGTGGGCCAGCCATCATTTAGAATGACATTGCAATGACACCCACAGGCACCCCACCCACAGCCGTGCTGAATGTTTCTGGGTGGCGTGGGTTCTCAGGTTGGAAGCCCTGAGCTGCATGGCAGGGGGTGGACTTCTGGTGGTGCCTGTGTGGCTGCTGTGCCTGTCTTGCAATCCTCAGCCCCTTTGGCTAGCCCCCTCCCTACCCACAGCCAAGGGTGTGACTTTTACCTTTCTGTCATCTCTACTGATGTAGCCCCCGAATCATGTGAGCAGATTTCTTGAAAGAAATCTCTTACAATGTACCATAAAAGGAATCCAGAACCATATGACTCTACTGGTGAATTATACAAACCATCAGAAACCAAGTAGCTAGGCCTCGAACTGGCACTCTCATGTGGAATGCCAGCCTCCCAAGCTGCAGCTTAACCGGCTGCCCAGACATAATTAAAAAGGAATAATAATTAGATAGCACAAGGAGGACACACTTTCTCAGCATGGTCATTGCTGGACTCCTCCCCTGTATTTATAGACGATGCGAATAGATGCTCACTCTCATCCAAGGTTACAGAGAAGCACGATTGCCTGCATTTCACTGTTTTGATCTTAGCTAGACTCCAGGCAGGAAGCGCAGGAAAGCTGGCAACCTAAGGAGTTTAATAAGGCACTATTTGCTAAGGATAGGTGGACATTAGAGAAACTTACCTAGGGGTTAAGGGTCCCCATGAGGCCTTGGTCTCATAAGGGCATTTTGTAGCACTTCCTCTTACTGTGTTATCAGTGACGAATAGCACAACTGCAGTGCTGTTTAGGTGTAGGGCTGACAGCTCACGTCATGAGCAGGCTTGCCTGGCTGCCCTTGTCACAGAGCATGGTCTCTGCGGATATGCTCAAAAGCACTCATTCTTGTTTGAGAGAGAGCGAAAAATTGGTTTTGCATATGAAGCTACTTCAAACACTTGATGGGAAATAAACCATAAGCTTTCTTGAATGCCAAACATGTTGAAACCCATGCTTAGTTTTTTTAATACGATTTTACTCATGTGTTTTTGAAGGTCTTTTGTGTGTATGAATTTCAACTTTTTTCTTCCTACCAAAATAAACATGTTTTAGTGCTATTTTCCACAAACTTTAACTAGAATTAATTTGCTTGAGAGGCAGAGAGACAGAAAAAGAGGAAAATGAGAGAGAGCGAGAGCGCACTTCCACCCTCTGGTCTACTCCCCCAATTCCTGCAGTGGCTGGAGCTTGGCTAGAACAGAAACTGAGAGCTGGGAATGCAATCTGGGTCTCCCCTGTGGGTGGCAGGAATCCAATGACTTGAGTCATCATCTCTGTCTCTCAGGGTCTGCATGTATCTCAGAGCCCATAATGTGTAATAGGGCAGGAAGCTGGAGTCAGGAGCCACACGTGGGAGCCAGTGTACTGCCATGTGGGATGTGTGGGTATTAAGTGCCAGGCTATATGCCCACCTCCCAGGAACTTTTTGATGCACCTTCATATTTATTTTATCCACCAATTTGATTTCTTCTATTTGACAGGTAGAGTTATAGACAGAGAGAGACAGAGAGATAGAGAGAAAGGTCTTCCTTCCGTTGGTTCACTCCCCAATGGTCGCCACGGCTAGCACTGCATCGATCCAAAGCCAGGAACCAGGTGCTTCTTCCTGGTTTCCCATGCGGGTGCAGGGGCCCAAGCACTTGGGTCATCCTCCATTGCCCTCCCGGGCCACAGCAGAGAGCTGGACTGGAAGAAGAGCAACCAGGACTAGAACCCGGTGCCTATATGTGATGCCAGTGTTGCAGGCAGAGAATTAACCAAGTGAGCCAAGGCACTGGCCCCACCAATTTTTTTTTAAAAGAACTATAAATTCAAGATTCTCTTATATCTTTTACAAACGTGTAACTTTCAAAATACCTTTAAAAAAAGGTTCCAAAATTGTCCACACCTCTTTAGAAATCCCAACGTCTTGACCTGCAGGTTGGCTTCCCCAATGGGGGGCAATGAGGTTGGGCCTCAGCCTCCACTGAGTGGCACCACCAAGCAGATTTCCTGAGCATAACATATGTTTTTGTTTTGTGAAACACTGCACACAGTTTATTATACACAATAGGTTACATACAAAAGTAATTCCATGTACTCTTTGAAAGAGTCATTTACTTTAGATGGCAAGATATTATAGGGAAAAAAATCGACACTGTTTATCTTGGGGAGGTATCTGATGAGAGTAGAAGAGAAATGTGTGACAAAACCCGTTCATGCTTCTTTACCTCCCACATTGCCATATCCTAGGCAATTATGATTGTTGGCCTTCCTAATTTTGTTTGCTTGTTTTTCTTTGAGAACAAGTTTCACTATTGAGTCTCATACAACACTTTGAGGACAGAGGTCCTGCATGGGAAGTTAGTGCACAGTGACTACTGCTTTCAGTTTAATTATTAACACTCTTATGAGTGACCCCATGATCACCCGAGGTTCTTGACAAGAGCTGCCATGGCTATGGAAGCCTTTTGAATCCACAAACTCCGTTAGTGTTTAGACAGGGCCATAAGCAAAGTGGAAGTTCTTTGCTCAACTTCTTGGATGACTACTTCTTTCTGCTGGGGTCTCGTCCAGAGACCCGTCATGGAGGGATACTTTTTACCACAGTGTCTTAGCTTTCCATGCCTGAAATGCTCTCATGGGCTTTTCAGCCTGACCAGAATGCCATTAAGGGCTGATCCTGAGGTCAGAGTGCTGTTTCAAGCAATTGTCATTCAATGAGTCTGCTGTATGGACGGCTTCCCATGTTGGAGCATTCACGCCTTTTTAATTTTATCTGCTATTATTACCAAAACTTAATCCTATTTATATGATCACTTAACACCTGATGCTATCCATATGACCACTTTTTTTTATTTTTATTTATTTATTTATTTTTTGACAGGCAGAATGGATAGTGAGAGAGACAGAGAGAAAGTTCTTCCTTTGCTGTTGGTTCGCCCTCCAATAGCCGCTGCGGCTGGCTTGGAGTGGCCAGGGTACCATGCTGATTCGATGGCAGTAGCCAGGTGCTTCTCCTGGTCTCCCATGGGGTGTTGGGCCCAAGCATTGGGCCATCCTCCCCTGCACTCTCTGGCCAAAGCAGAGAGCTGGCCTGGAAGAGGGGCAACTGGGACAGAATCCAGTGCCCGTACCGTGACTAGAACCCGGTGTGCTGGTGCTGCAAGGCAGAGGATTAGCCTGTTGAGGCATGGCTCGTGCCCCAAATACCTACAACAGCCAAGGGTGGGCCAGGCTGAAGTCATGTGTCTGGAACTGAATCTAAGTGTCTCACTTGGGTGTCAGGGATCCAAGTATTTCAGTCATCACCTGATGCCTCCCATGTACACACCAGCAGGAAGCTGGATCAGAAGTGGAGCACCTGGTTCAAGTTCCAGCTCCTCCAAAATGGGATGCAGATGTGGCGAGCAACATCTTAAACACTATGCTAAATGCCCTCTCTAAGTACTTTATTTTGTCAGAAAGAGACATCTAAAAATGATTACATTCAAGAATTTGAATGAATAATATTTCTTAAAACAAGAAACATTTCAATTGTATATGCTCAGATGTGCCTATTAATGTATTTTTGAATGTGGAATTAGTGTAAATTGTCTTATATTTCTGTTAATCTGGTTTTGCTCCCATTGTATATATAGTGGTCATATTAGTTTTTCTAGAGCTTCTACGAGTGTAACAAATTACTATAGCTGGGTGGCTTAATACAGTACAATACTTTGTCTCACAGTCGTGGAGTTGAGAAGTCCACAATCGAGCTGTGAGCAGGAACAGTCCCCTTGAATCTTTAGGAAATGATCCTTCCATGCTCCCTGCTCCCAGTGATTCCCACGATCCTTGGCATTCCTTGTCTTGTAGCTCTGTCACACCAGTCTCTGCCTCTGCTGTTACATGTTACTCTCCTCAGCCTATAAATGTGTTCCTTAATTTTCTTATGAAGACACCAGTCATTGGATTTAGGCTTTACCCTAATAGAATATAATCTCATCAAAACCACTGCATCTGCAAAGACCCTATTTCCAAATAAGGTCATATGCTTAGGATCTAGGTATATAAGGATCTTGGAAGGACTCCATTTAATCTGCTGTAGTGATGGTGTTTCATATTGTACAGTCTTTTCCCCAATTGGTACTACCTACTTTTATTGGGAAAAAATAATGCATATTGGCTGTAAAATATATACTGCTCCTAGGTCAAAAAGCAAAGTGTGTTAACATAGCACCATGGTGATCGTATTTCTCAAACTGTATAATTGTAGTCATCTGAAATACTACCATGGACAGCCTAAATCTTGATGAGATCAATCAAATCTGGACAGGAGATAAAGCTATCAAGTGCTTTCAGCAATGATTTCATGTTGGGAAAGAAATTAACTGGAAAACTGACAAAAGAAAAAACCCACAATGGGTGGCTACCACATATGCAGTCACTCGAAGAGCTGAGATCTTCAGACACGTCTTTTCACAAATGCAGAGGTAGTAAAAAGAAAGTTAAGGAAGTTTTCAACATTTTTATGTACATGCACAATGCGTAGAGTTTGTGTTCTGATAATGTACTTTAATGGAGTAGTCAGAATCATGATAATGCACTCTAGTGGAGTTAATATTTGCAAAAAAGTACACCAAATGAATTGGAACTCTCTACAGTAGTAAATGATTTAACCCTTCAGTATTAGAAACAATGTGAACATAAAATACCTAGTGTAACAAATTATAAAAAATGCTGGCAGTACAAAATAGTAGGAAAGGGCAGGCATTTGGGGGAGTGGATAAGTGAATGGGCTTCCCTCATTCTTTGTTTTTTCTTCCTCTCAAATAAAAAATGTAAGACAGTGGGAAGCTAAAAATTAGCTTAAAAAACCCTAAAAATAAAACTAACTATACATGCAAATGTATTACCAGGACAGCTTATGGGCAATTACCTGTAGGGAATGCATAAGAGCTGGCGTTCCTGGTCCTCATGTTTGGAAGTCTTGTCTTGCAATGAACAGTTTGTGTTGCTGTTATGGCACAGCTATCCCTGGTGAACATGGTCACATTCGTTTTCTTGGGGTGCTGCTTTATTTGAAATTTTTCTGCAACATCCACTGACCTGAGCACTCTGTTAAATTTTCACATCTTTTGTGCAATGCTCTAGTGTTGTTTAAGGAACAACGAAATGTGTTCCACATGGACTTTCTATACAGGCTACCAATTTGGTGGAAACATTACTGAGGGTTGACCAGCAACAGTTGAATGTCTTCTTATCCTATGGTGCACATAATTATTTTTGGACCAGTCAGTACCTTCATGGCTTCTTTGGGAAGATGACGCTTTGAATTCCTTAAAGGTTTCTGGAATTTCATGAACTGGAAGGAATGCCAAGATAGACAAATGCATTTTTAAAGTGAAGTGTTTACCATGGCCATATAATGTGGCTCATGTCTTTTCCTGAATTTAACTATCTCTTCTACTGCATTTTTTTAAAAGGGGAAATTGTTTATAGAATTTTGAGTATTAGGATTTCAACATTTTGGGTTCTAAATTTTTGGGATTGTGTTTTTTCTTGGATTTTGGATGATAGATTTTGATCTTTTGGTATTTAAACATTTAGGATGACATTGTGGATTGTCTTTCAGGATTACAGTCAGAACCAAAAGTAAATATGTAACATCAAAGAGTGATGATTGATGTAAAAAGGAAACTTCAGACAGGTCACTGGAGGTATGATTCATTTTTGATCTCAGTTTTTCCCCATAGTTTATTGTTGGTATTTATTTACCCTTGCCATATACAAGCATTTATTCCTATATTACCCTAAAAGAGCTGCATGATAGCCCATTGTACATGTGTACCAAAATTTGTTGAACTTGTCTATGTCTTCCAGCCTATTTATGTGGTTTAGAAAAGGAATTTCCAAACACACACACACACACGCACACACACATCCATAAAGGAATTTCCACATATATCCTTGATTCCAAGTAGTACTCAATTTTTTTTTAAAGATTTTTTAAAATTTTATTTATTTATTTTTTTGACAAGCAGAGTGGACAGGGAGAGAGAGAGAGAGACAGAGAGAAAGGTCCTCCTTTGCCATTGGTTCACCCTCCAATGGTCGCCACGGCTGGCGCACTGCAGCCGGCATCGCTGATCCGATGGCAGGAGCCAGGTGCTTCTCCTGGTCTCCCATGGGGTGCAGGGCCCAAGCACTTGGGCATCCTCCACTGCACTCCCTGGCCATAGAAGAGAGCTGGCTTGGAAGAGGGGCAATCGGAATAGAACTCAGCGCCTCAACCGGGACTAGACCCCGGTGTGCTGGTGCCGCAGGCGGAGGATTAGCCTAGTGAGCCGAGGCGCCAGCTTTAAAGATTTATTTATTTGAGATAGAGTTACAGAGGTACAGAGGGAGGTCTTCCATCTGCTGGTTCATTCCCTAAATGGCCACAATGGCGAGAGCTGGGCCAATCTGAAGCCAGGAGTCAGAAGCTTCTTCCAGACCTGCCGGGCGGGTTCAGAGGCCCGAGCTCTTGGGCCATCCTCCACTGCTTTCCCAGGCCATAGCAGAGAACTAGAAAGAAAGAGGAGCAACTGGGAGTCAAATCAGTGCCCACATGGGATGCCTGGCCCAGAGGTGGCAGCCTTACTGGCCACACCATGGCATGACCCCTCATAAAATTTCTTATGGAGGTACAATGTCAGAATTCAATTTAAATTTGGAAAAATAGTTTGATTATTCCCAACATGTTGAGTCAGATCATGTACCTACTAAGACTGTCATTCTGCCACATTTCCCACACCCCAGGCAAAGGGTATTTTTAAGTGCTACAAATCTGTTCATTACAACCTCACATCTGCAATCGGATTGAATACTATGCCAAATACTAATTGGCTAACCTGTCTTGCTTTTGTCTCTTTTAATCCTCTTGGATTGAGTATTAGCGGTTTTCTTGTCTCTTTCCTATGTTGCAGAAAACACAGATTATGAATAATCAACATTTACTCTAAAGTGAATATAAATGAAAAGTGCCAAAAATATTGCAAAAAGATCTGGCTGTATTTCATGCCATCAAGGCATAAGGCAATTTGTAAAAATTAACCATTTTTAAAAAGTACTTTATCTGAAAGGCAAGGCAGTGGTGGGAACAGGGAGGTATCTTTCAACCTGCTGGCTCATTCCCAATGTCTACAACAGCCAAGTGCTGGGCCAGGCCAAACTCAGGAAACTACAACTCCATCTGGGTGTCCGACGTGGGTGGCAAGCACCCAATTAGTGAGCCATCCCCTGCTGCCTCCAAAGGTGCACATTTACAGGAAGACGGGACGTGGAGTGGAGCCAGGACTCACCTAGGCACTCCACCACGGGTTGAAGGCATCCCAAGAGGTTGCTTAACTGCTGCGCCAGACACCTGTGCTGGATGTGACGTTTTAAACCAGAGTTGCTTCTTTTCCTGCTTGATGTCCCATTGACTTCTACCGGAGGCATCTCATAGGAAACCCAGTAGGTCCTCTTGGAGAATTGGATTGGATTCCCACTGGAAGAGAATTGTATGGGACTACCTTATGTCAAGCTGTCTCCTGTTCAACATCCCCCTGAGTAATTCTGAGTTCACGTGTGTCCTCTGGCAAACTTGTGAATCTAAATGTTTAGCTTGACCTAAGAAAGTCCACTGGGATATGCCATTAAGCAACTTAGATACAAAAACATAGATTGTCATAGACTGGCAAGCAATTAAAATACTTAATTCGGCATGCTCATTCTAAAATTTATCTGATGAAAACTGTCATTAGATACAAAAAATTAGTGCTACAGTATTTTTTTAAAAATATTTATTTTATTTATTTGGGATGAGATTTTTTTTTTTTTTTTTTGACAGGCAGAGTGGACAGTGAGAGAGAGAGACAGAGAGAAAGGTCTTCCTTTGCCGTTGGTTCACCCTCCAATGGCTGCCGCGGACGGCGCGCTGCGGCTCATCCGATGGCAGGAGCCAGGTGCTAGGTGCTTTTTCCTGGTCTCCCATGGGGTGCAGGGCCCAAGCACCTGGGCCATCCTCCACTGCACTCCTGGGCCACAGCAGAGGGCTGGCCTGGAAGAGGGGCAACCGGGACAGAATACGGTGCCCCAACTGGGACTAGAACCCGGTGTGCCGGCGCCGCAAGGTGGAGGATTAGCCTGTTGAGCCACGGCGCCGACCCTATTTTATTTATTTGAAAGACAGAGTTAGAGAAAGAGGTAGAGACAGTGAGAGAGGTCTTCCATATGTTGGTTCACTCCCGAGATGGCCACAATGGCCAGAGCTGCACCAATCCAAAGCCAGGAGCCAGGAACTTCTGCTGGGTCTCCCACGTGGGTGCAGGGGCCCAAGCACTTGGGTCATTGTCCTCTGCTTTCCCAGGCCATAGCAGCGAGCTGGATTGGAAAAGGAGCAGCTGGGACTAGACTGGCCCCCATATGGAGTGCCAGTGCTTCAGGCCAGGGTTTTAACCTGCTGTGCACAACCCCAGCCCGTAGAGTGCTATAGGATTTATGAGTGTGGCAGCAGCCCATGTATAGACCAATAGACTAGATAACAGATATGGCGCAGGTATCATTGTGGAGATGTGGAGGAATGATGCATTGATAAATGATGTTGTGACACATAATTTTCTTTTAAGATTTATTTATTTGAAAGTGTTACCCGGGGGTGGGAGGTAGCAAGAGTGTCTTCCATCTGCTGGTTCACTCCCCAAATGGCCACAACGGCCAGAGCTGATTTGCTGCCAGGAGTCAGGAGCTGTTTCTGGGTTTCCCATGTGGGTGCAGGGGCCCAAGCACGTGGACCATCTTCTACTGCTTTTCCAGGCCATAGCAGAGAGCTGGATCAGAAGAGCAGCAGCTAGGATTCAAATTGGTGCCCATATGGGATGTCAGAGCTGCAAGCCAGGGCTTTAACCTGCTGTGCCACAGTGCTGGGGGCCCCAAGATGGTTATTTTTATGCTACATACAGTACAGGCACGTTCTATCATATTCTTAAACACAAAGTCAATTCCAAGTAGAAACAAAAGGGTTTTGAAGTACACAGAATTATCTTAACATCATTTGTACAGAAGAGTTCTTAAAGAATCCAAATAACAAAGGGAAAGACAGATACAAACATTGAACATATGAACTCTTGAAGACACCACTGAGAGAAGTCTAAGTTTGAAGAGTCCTGCAGTGAATATAACTGCCAAAGGACCAAAACTATAAAATGTTAAAAGCTAAAATAAATTGACAAGACAGGCAGACCAACTGAAAAATAGGTTAAAAGTATTTCACAGAAGATAATTAATAATAATTATAAAACATGAAAATACTACAATAATAATAATTAGAAGCAACATTTAACTTCTTGCAAATTATAATCTTTAAAAAAAATATTTATTGATTTGAAAGACAGAGTCAGAGACAGATCGCTTTCACATTTGCTGGTTAACTCCCAAAATGACACCAGTGGCAAGTGCTGGGCCAAGTCGAAGCCAGAAGCTTCATCTGGGACTCTTATGTGAGTGGCAGGGGTCCAAGTACTTTGGGCCATTTTCTCCTGCTCTCTCAGGCTCATTACCTGGTGCAGTGGGTTAACGCCCTGGCCTGAAGTGCCAGCACCCCATATGGTCGCCGGTTCTAGTCCCAGCTGCTCCTCTTCCGATCCCGCTCTTTTGTGGCCTGAGAGGGAGTGGAAGATGGCCCAAGTCCTTGGGCCCCTGCACCCACGTGGGAGACCGGGAAGAAGCTCCTGGCTCCTGGCTTCGGATTGGTGCAGCTCCGGCTGTTGTGGCTAACTGGGGAGTGAACAGGCAGATGGAAGACTTCTCTCTCTCTCTCTGCCTCTCCTCTCTGTGTAATTCTGACTTTCAAAGAAATAAATAAATCTTTAAAAAAGAAAGGAAAGAAAGAGTTGTCAGGAAAAGAGGTTTCTTTATTTTTCTCCTCAGAAAACTTTTATTTAAAGAATACAAACTTCATACATTTCATAACTGCAATTTTCAGAACAGTGTGATTCTTTCCACTGAACATGGTGATCTTCCCATCATACCTGCCCTCCTTCCTCTCCTATTCCCATCCTTATTTTTTTACTAAGATCTGTTTTCAATTAACTTTATACACATATGATTAACTCTGTGTGTTAAGAGTTCAACTTATAGTATGGGGGATAAAACTGTTCCTTAACAGTAGAGACAAGGGCTGTCCAATGTCATTGCTTTTCAAAGTGTCAATTTCACTTCTGCAGATTTCCTTTTAGGTGCTCAGTTAGTGGTCACAGATCAGGGAGAACGTATGGTATTTGTCCTTTTGGGGCTGCCTTATTTCACTAGGTATGATGTTTTCCAGTTTCAGCAATTTTGTTGCAAATGACTGGATTTCATTTTTCTCTTACTGCTGTGTAGTACTCCATGGTACACATACCCCATACTTTCTTAATCCAGCTTTCAGCTGATAGGCACTTAGGTTGATTCCATGGCTTAGCTATTGTGAATTGAGCGGCTATAACATGGGGGTGCAGAGAACTCTTTCATGTGCTGATTTCATTTACCTTAGGTAAATTCCCAGGGATGGGATGGCTGGGGTCATTTGGTAGGTCTATATTCAGATTTGTGAGGTATCTCCATACTGTCTTCCATAGTGGCTTTACCAGTTTACATTCCCACCAATAGAGGATTAGGGTGCTTTTTTCCCACATCCTCACACAGAGAGCTGGACTGGAAAAGGGGCAACCTGGACTAGTACCCGGTGCCCCAACAGGAACTAGAACCAAGGGTGCCGGCGACACAGGCGGAGGATTAGCCAAGTGAGCCACAGCACCGGCCAATCCATACAACTTTGATACGAGGGGCTTAGTTCCTTTCTCTATGAGTTAGCCTTGTGGGGAGAAGGTGGAACTGGGGACACTAAACTGCATCTGTCTGCACCTACAGGTGGATGGAGAAGCAGGGGAGAGCATAAGCAGCAGCCCTGGCCTTCTCCAGAAAATGTCACCATGAATTGGAGCTGCCACCCTCTGTATCACGTACAACTCCTGGGCTGGTAGGAAGAGGGGGGTCCCGTGGAGCCTCCTGAGGTCCCAGGTCTCTGGAGCAGGAGGCAGGAGTGGGCTAGGCTGTCCCCTCATACTTCTCTCCCAAGGAAAGGAGTACTCCGGGGAGGGCAGGCCGGGCTTTCCGTGTCCCTGGGAGGGAGGCAGGACATGTGCTGCCTGAGCTTGTTGATCTGAGTGGTGTTTGCAGGGTTGCCATTCCACTCTCTGTCTCTGCATCCCCAGCCCTCCCCTGCCAGTGCCATCTCTAGGCGAGAACACAGTTGCCATGTAGGGTGAGAAGATGAAGCAGGTGTCCAGTCCTGGGCAGGGCACACATTTGACTGATCATGTGTGCAGATGAGCCCCCTGCCCCCGCCTCACTCAGGATCTGCTCTGGGGGATGACAGTCATTGCGTGGATAGAGCCCCTGAGAGCTCCCAGACTCTAGGTGAGGCCCATTCATCCACCCTCATCAGATACCCTAGATCTTTTTTCTCTTTCAATTTATTTATTTTAACAGCAGAGTTCACAGAGAAAGAGGGCAGGGGCCGCTTCCGTTTACTGGTTCACTCCCCATACTGCAGCAGCAGCAGCCTCCCAAGACGGGGTCAGGCCAAAGCCAGGGGCCAGAAACTCCATCCAGCTCTCCCATGTGCACAGCAGGGGAGCAAGCACTTGGACGATCACGCACTGTTTCGTCGGCACTTTAACAGGGAGCTGAAAGAAGAGGAGCCAGAATGTGAACCCCGCACTCCCATATGCTCTTGCGGGCATCCTGAGTGGCAGCTTACCCCGCTGTGCCACACTGGCCAACACACAAATCCCAGACCTTAAAGACTCCCTACCCCAGCCAGCTGTACGGTGGGCAGGCGTGGGAAGTGCTAAGTAGATGTGGGACCTCCGAGGGCAGCAGTGGCTAAGGATGGCTGTTGTTGATCGAGGGCCTCACACTAGCCTCTGCCCAGACTAGAGTGTTTGGACAGAGAGGCTGAAGGAGCTGGTCTCCTGGCCTCAGCCTAGCCCATGAAGGGAGCAGGTTCAGCAAGTTGAGCTTCCACCAGAGGGGCTCAGCACACAAGGGCTCCTCCCTGCAGAGGGCGCCAGACACTCCCAGCAGAAAATCCCTTTAGATGCCTATGAGCCAGTTGACTTCTCAACACACACAATCTGTCTTCTGTGAATCTCCCAATTCATTGTTGACTTAGCAGTGAAAGTTCAAAGCAGAGAGCACTGTGGAGCCCTGGACACAATTAGAGCCACTGACAAGCTTGGCAAACTACACACATGCTTAATCGGTCGGTCCTTATGATGTTTTCTCCGGATATTTGTAAACTCGTATTTTGTGAGTGTAATCTATTTACAGATTGGAAGCACACATGAAATACAGTCGTATGTGGCTTCATGATGGGGTGTTCTGAGGAATGCATTGTACTGACACCTTGACGGTAGGGAGTCCATCCTGAGAAAGCAGCCCCCGCCGTGAGACTCTGGTCTGAAACTAAGATCTAAAAAGCTCAGACAATAGCAGTCCACTGCTTCACACTGTGCAGAGCACAGAAACCCCCTAGCGTGGTCGCTCAAGCTTAAAAACGGATGGACTGTACTTGGGTTAATAAGATTGTAATTTGTCTATGTACCACATATGATACAGACCAACAACTGAATTAATGTCAAGATTATAACTGAAATTGTTAAAATTGTAATTGTTGGGGGTCAGCACTGTGGCACAGCAGGTTAACACCCTGGCCTGAAGCACCGGCATCCCATATTGGGCACTGGTTCAGGTCCTGGATGCTCCTCTTCCCATCCAGCTCTCTGCTGTGGCCTGGGAAAGCAGTAGAGGATGGCCCAAGTCCTTGGGCCCCTGTCCCCGCATGGGAGATCAGGAGGAAGCTGCTGGCTCCTGGCTTTGGATTGGCACAGCTCCGGCCATTGCAACAAACTGGGGAGTGAACCACTGGATGGAAGACCTTTCTCTCTCTCTCTCTCTCACTCTCTCTCTCTCTTTTTCTCCTCTCTCTAGTAGCTCTGACTTTCACATAAATAAATAAATCTTTAAAAAAATAAACTAAAAAACTTCTTAAAAAATTCTAATTGGTGGGACCGGCACTGTGGTGTAGCAGGTAAAGCCACTGTCTGCAGTGCCAGCATCCCATACAGGCACTGGTTGGAGTCCCAGCTGCTCCACTTCCCATCCAGCTCCCTGCTATGGCCTGGGAGGGCAGTGGAGCATGGCCCAGGTGTGTGGGCCCCTGGACCTGCATGGGGGACCCAAAGAAGCTCCTGTCTCCTAGCTTTGGATCAGCCCAGGTCTGGCCATTGCAACCTTTCAGAGGTGAACCAGTGGGTGGAGGAGCTCTCTCTCTCTCTTTCCTTCCTTCTCAGTGTCTGTAACTCTGCCTTTCAAATAAATAAACAGAAAAAGAAAATCTCCAAATAAATTGATGAGTCACAGAATTTCAGAGTTCAGAGCTTTCCAGAGAAAGTGCCCGTCAGATTGGGTTCTTATGAAAAAGGAGGTATACATATAGAACTACCCAGTGTTTAGCAGACACATGAATTCCTGTGATGTGTGTGGGGGGAGGGGCAACCTATGCAAAACCTGTGCTGCTGTATGCTGAAGGTGGGGGAGAGAGCAGGGTAGTGGGGGTGGAGATAGAGAATGGGTGGGGAACCCCACTGTGCAGGCTCTTCTGGGGCTGGGCAAACAGATTGCCTCTTGCAAGACCAATAGAAACTGCTCCTCCTGATTAAGGAACAGGATTAAAATTGCAATTTAAACAAAGAAAACACATAGGGAGTGGAATAGGGTGAGAGAGAAGGTAGAGGAGTGAGTCGCTGAAGAGGCCAGGCAGTGAAAGTGGGTACAGAGGGTCACCAGGTCACTGGGCTCAGGCAGGGTCTGGATTTGCCTGCGGCTGGGAATGGGGTGGAGGATTGCAAAGAGTGAGAGTCACTCTAAGCCTGGGACATAAATCTGAAAAGGAGTCATCAGGGGCTCAGAGGCCAGGGCACTCTGGCTCTGCCGCCTCATGGCTCTGGGCTTTCTGCTGGTGCGCTGGTGCCCTGGGGTTCTGTCCCTGCAAGGGCTCATGTCCCCAGCTCCTTCCTTGCTCAGAGTCAGTGGCTCGGGGAGTCCCAGCCATCATAGCTGCACAACTGTCCCTGGCTTGGATTGTTCCCACGGTCTCCCCCTGTGTGTGATATGAGCAGAGTCCTCTCCAGTCCCCACCCTCTGTCTGTCTGCCTTCCCCCAGCCAGGGCTCTGCAGTCACAAGGACAGGCTCAGCCAGCTGTCAGGGGCAAGGAGCCGGGGTGAGCTCAGCCCCCGACTGCCAGCTCAGGGTGGAGCCCTGGGCTCCTCACCCTGCACAGGACACTGTTCACTAAACACAGTGAGACCAGAGAGGCCAAGCTCCACCAGTCTTTGAGACCTCAGTTTCCCCACAGCAGACAGGATTAAGGCATTCTAAGCAGATTGGGGATTCATGGAGGCTGGAGAGGCAGAGATGAGATCAGCTTCTCACCACAGGCCCACCCTGGCCTGATGGGATCTCAGGAGATGCCCTCCCAACCAGCAGCCCCTCAAGGACACTGGGACCCCGCCCTGCTGTGACCATCCTCAGGGAGGGGCTTCCGGTTGTGGGGCAGGGACTGCAGATGCCCGCCCTCCTGCCACCCTATTTAGGCAGCTCCCAGCTAAGCAGGTAGTGTGGACCTAGACAGGCTGCAGCACCACTCGCACCTGCTTGGGACTGCTAGGATCACCGGCTGCAGGTAAGCGGGAAGGGGAGGGCAGGGAGCAGGAGCGAAGCCCCATTCGGCTGACGCTGCTCTATGTGAGGTCTGAGATCACGCTTTTGGGGAAACCACATCTCAGGGCAGGTTACATATTGTGGCACGCGGGTGCTGTTTTTTGTTTTTTGTTTTTTTTAAGGATTTATTTGAGAAGTAGCATTACAGCGAGAGGGAGAGACGCAGAGAAAGATCTCCTTCCACTGGTTCACTCCCCAGAAGGCTCCAAAGCCAGGAGCTTCCCATGTGGGTGCAGGGCCCAAGCACTTGGGCCATCCTCCACTGCCTTCCCAGGCCACAGCAGAGAGCTGGACTGGAAGAGGAGCAGCCAGGACTGTGCCCCAGCACTGGCCCCAACCCAGGTGCCATTAAGGAATTGCTAAAGGCCCCAGCGCTGTGGCGCAGAACCATAATCCTCCGCCTGGGGTGCCAGCATCCCACAGGGCTGCTACTCTTCCCATCCAGGACTCTGCTATGGCCTGGGAGAGCAGTAGCGTGGGAAACCCTGAAGAAGCTCCTGGCCTCAGCTCTGGCCATTGCTGCCATCTGGGGAGTAAACCAGCAGATGGAAGACCTCTCTTTCTGTCCCTCCCTCTCACTGTCTGTAATTCTACCTCTCAAATAAATAAATAAAATCTTAAAAAAAAAAAAAAAGGAATTGCTACAAAAAAACAGCTCCCCACTGTGTCCTAATGGAGAGTTTGGAGCAGCCTCTGTGTCTGCCCAGCTGACGGAGGGGCTGGCCTGAGGCCTAGTGTGCCCGGGGGTACAGTGAGGGAGGGCTGGAGGCTCAGTGGCAAAAGTGGAGTGAGCCCATGGGGCCTGGTTTAGACTCAGTCAACCCTAATCCAACCTGTGGGCATTAAGACATGGGGGCTTAAGCAGGATGCCTGAGTCACTTACATCTTTTTGTTTTTAAAATTTCTTTCTTTGTTAGAAAGGCAGAGTTTCAGGGCGGGGTAGGGGAGGGTAGGGACAGAGAGAGGGAAAGAGATCTTCCATCTGCTGGTTCACTCCCTAAATGTCTGCAGTGGCCTGGGTAGGGCCAGGCCAATGGAAGCTGGGAGACAAGAGCTTTTTTCAGGTCTCCCACGTGGGTGCAGGGGCCTAAGTACTTGGGCCATCCTCTGCTGCTTTCCTGGGCCATTAGTAGGGAGCTGGATTGGAAGTGGAGCACCTGGGACAAATGTGGGTATTCGGGCGGCGGGTTTACCCGCTTCACCATGACACCAGACCCCAGTCACTCCTCTTGAGGGACGTGGAACCTGGCCAAGATTTGAGTCATGGGGCTGTGCAGGTCAGGCCCTAGGAGATGCAGTCATGGAGGCCACAGTAACCTGGAGCACAAATCTCCAAACGCGTTTATGACAGCCACAGGCACAGAGTTAAAAGGACAATTCATAACTGTCCTTGCTGTCCCGAGACTGTGCGGTGGGGGAGGGGGTCGACCTCTCATGGAGGCAGGGGATGGGTGGATCAGCAGGAAGTGACAAATGAGGTGATAGCTGGCCTCAGCCCAGGCAGGAACTAAGGGACCAGCCTGGGCTAAGGGGCTGGGCCCCAGGGAGCTCATGCTGCCTGAGAGAGGCAGGCGAGTGAGAGCTGCAGAGCCAGATGCTGGGTGATGTTTGGTCCTGGGATAGGGCTCGGCCTCACCCTGGGAACAGCTGTCCTGTGAGACAGGGTCCTGATGGGATTTCTGTGTGCAGACAGGATTCCAGAGGCCCTAGGAGTGCTGATGGGGTTGGAGGTCAGGGCTGGTGCAGGCCCAATGAAGGGCAAGGCAGAAGCCTTGGGGGAGGGTGGGAGTGGTGAGAACAAAGGCATGTGCCCTGGGCATGGGTCCTGAGGGTGGAACACCACTGAGCACTTCTGTGGACCAGGCCTGCTGCCGGGAACAGCCTGGCTCTCAGAAATCCTCTCTGAGCAGTCCGAGGTCCCACATGTGCAAGAAGGAGCCAGGGTTTCAGCCCAGGCAGGCTGGGCAGAGTCCCAGTTCTCCCTCCCCCAGGCTTCCTGCCCCTGCCCTGCCCCTGTCAGCTCTGAGATCTCTGTCAATGATATGAGACACAGAACAATTCTATCCATGCTGCTCCTGGATTATTAAAAATTATTTACTTTGGTTCATAATTGGGTATTTGTTTCCAATTTACAATCACTCAAATCAAGAAAATATGCATTATTCCATTTTTTAATGCATAAATGTAACTTATAGACTTATCTCAATGACACCTTGAAATGTTTACCAGGATGTACTCTTTTTTTAAAACATTTACTGATTGATTTGAAAGTCAGTTACACAGAGAAGGAGAGGCAGAGGGTGAGAGGTCTTCCATCCGCTGGTTCACTCCCCAGATGGCCTCAACGGCCGGAGCTGTGTTGATCCGGAGCCAGGAGCTTCTTCTGGGTCTCCCACGTGGGTGCAGGGGCCCAAGGACTTGGGCCATCCTCTACTGCTTTCCCAGGCCGTAGCAGAGAGCTGGAGCAGAAGTGGAGCAGCGGGATGCCGGTGCTTCAGGGCAGGGCATTAACCGGCTGAGCCATACCACGGCCCACCAGGATGTCCTCTGAATGGGATGCTCTGAACTCCAGGCTTGGTTCCCTCAACCTTGACCATCAGCTGAAAGCTCATCTCAACACTTCAGCCTCTCAGCTTTGGTTTCAGAATTGCAGACGTTTTAGTAACTTCTTCCCAGCCCGAGGTCCCATCCTCGTCTCAAGATCTTGTCCAACTCCCATCCACTTATGTACACAGACAGATGGATATCCACCCATTGGGAAGGTTAGGTGAAAAACTTGTAAATGCAGGTGTAACATGAATTCCATATCAAAAATATTAAATATCAAAAATACCAGTGGTTGAAGTTAGACAGTACACAAAGATGTCCTGAGATTTCTCAAGAGATTGAAATTACTTTTAAAACTATTTATTTTGGGGCCAGCACTGTGGTGCAGCGGGTTAACACCATCACCTGAAGCACTGGCATTCCATAAAGGCGCTGGTTTGAGACCCGGCTGCTCCACTTCTGATCCAGCTCTCTGCTGTGGCCAGGGAAAGCAGTAGAAATGGCCCAAGTCCTTGGGGCCCTGCACCCATGTGGGAGACCCAGAAGCTCCTGGCTCCTGATTGGCACAGCTCCGGCTGTTGTGGCCATCTGGGGAGTGAACCAGTAGATGGAACGCCTCTCTATCTGCCTCTGCTCTCTGTGTAACTCTTTCAAATAAATAAATCTTTAAAAATATATTTATTTATTTATTTGAAAGGGGGCTAGGTGCTGTGGCGTAGCAGGTAAAGGGGCCACCTGCAGTATAAGCATCCTATATGGGCACTGGTTCTAGTCCTGGCTGCTCCACTTCCAATCCAGCTCTCTGCTATGGCCTGGGAAAGCAGTAGAGGATGGCTCAAGTCCTTGGTCCCCTGCACCCATGTGGGAGACTTGGAAGAACCCTTGGCTCCTGGCTTGGGATCTGCGCAGCTCCTGCCATTGCGGCCATCTAGGGAGTGAAACAGTGGATGGAAGACTTTTCTCTTTCTCTCTTCCTCTCTTTCTGCCTCTCCTCTCTGTGTAACTCTTTCAAATAAATAAATAAATAAATTTTTAAAAGATATATTTATTTGAAAGGGGGCTGGTGCTGTGGCATAGCAATTATAGCTGCCACGTGCAGTGCTGGCATCCCATAAGTGAGCCGGTTCTAGTCCCAGCTGCTCCACTTCTGATCCAGCTCTCTGCTATGGCCTGGGAAAGCAGTAGAAGATGGCCCAAGTCCTTGGACCCCTGCACGTATGTGAGAGACCTGAAGGAGGCTCCTGGCTCCTGGCTTCAGATTGGTGTAGCTCTGGCCTTTGCGGCCAATTGAGGAGTAAACCAGAGTATGGAGGACCTCTCTTTCTCTCTCTCTCTCTCTCTCTCTCCCCTTCTCCTTCTCCTTCTCTGTGTTAACTCTTAACTTTCAAATAAATAAATAGATCTTAAAAAAAAGAGAGAGAGAGAGGGGACAGTGAGATCTTCCATCTGCTGGTTCACTCTCCAATTGGCTACAATGACCAGGGGTGGCCCAAGGCAAGGTCAGGAGCCAGGAACACCATTGGGTGTCCTACGTAGGTGGTAGGACCTATCACTTGGGCCATCTTCTGCTGCCTTGTCAAGCACATTAGCAGGGAGCAGGACTGAAGACAAACTGGCGTTCCTATGGGCCCCAGCATCACAGGTGGCAGCTTCACCTGCTGTGCCACAGTGCCTGCCCCAAGATGGGAATTTCTGAAGGTGGGATCCTGTGCTCATTTCCCTGCCTCTCTAAGAGTCAGTCAGAACAGTTATGCACTTTCCCTGTGTCCTCAAGATAGCAGATGCTGAGGCTGGGGTCTAACCCCAGGGACAGGGAGTCTAGGCTTGAAGTCATCCCCTTTCTGTACTGAATGGTTGCCTGGATGCAGGTGGATGGTTGGCAGTGGAGAGAAAAGCCAGTGGCAATGAGCCGGCCTCTAGGGATAGCAAGCAGCTTTTTAAAAATCAAGAAATGTTTTTTCATTCCCAGGAACAACCAGAAGCTTGAGTTGGACCTGCTTTCTGACCACCAGAGTTGCTGAGCCTGGTTGCCTACGCTATTGTCTTTGCTGAGTTCCCCAACTCCTCTGGTACCAGTGACCGGAGACAGCCGAGGCCTGGACACCTGCTTCTGCCCTGTAGGCGATCAAGGCTGCACTTGATGGACGAGAACATCTTTAGGACACAAGACAGTGAGATCCAAGGGTCCACCTGCCTGGCACTGGAGGGCACCTGCGCAGCCACTCCCCAGCAGAGCCCACCACAAGCCCACAGCGGCACGGAAGGCCAGATGGCGGAGGCCGCAGCCCTGGCAGCACTGCAGGAGGCCCTCAAGTGCCCCATCTGTCTCGATGTCCTGAGACAGCCCATCACCACTGAATGTGGACACAACTTCTGCTATCCCTGCATCAAGGAGACATGGACGTATGCAAAGAGCAGCTTCCCGTGCGCTGTCTGCCGCCACCAGTGCAGACAGGGATTCATCACACTCAACACCCAGCTGGGAAGGATGGCAAGTACCGTCAGGCTTCTCCAGCACCAGAGCGAGACAGAGGGTCAGGGAGAGTCGCCCAGCTGTGAGAAGCACAGCCAGACCCTGAGCCTCTTCTGTGAGGAGGACCTGGAGGTGCTGTGTCACCAGTGCACTCAGCTCCCTGACCACGAGGCCCACCACGTGAGGCCCATCCCGGAGGCTGCCTCTGATCACAGGGCCAGGATCCAGAGTTACACGCAGCCCCTGAGGAGGCAAGTGACAGACGCTCAGAAGCAGCTGGTCACTCAGGAAAGAGAGTTATTAGGGCTGAGCGAGAAGGTGAAAAGCACCAGACAGCAACTAACCTCTGAGTACGCGTCCGTGAGCCAGCTCGTGAGACATATAGAAGAGGCAGTTCTCTCAAGGCTGGATGAGGACGAGGAGGACCTTCAACAGCAGTCCGACGCACACACGCGAGCCCTTTCGGATCACATTTCCACACTCAATCGTCTGCTCGTGGAGCTGGCAGAGAAGAGCGTGATGCCAGAAGTGGAGCTGCTGGCGGCTGTCAAGGGCACCTTCAACCAGTACGGGCACCTGAAGTCCCCGGAGCCCTGCTCATTCCACATACGGGCACCAGAGATTGTTACTCCTCTACCGTATCCAGCGAGGCAGAAATTTAGGGAAGATATTCGTCTGGATCCTGAAACAGCACACCCCAAGCTGTATATCTTTGAGGATAAAAGACATGTGATGTTCATAAAGAGAAAGCAAAGTGTTCCCCCAAATCCAAAGAGATTTACGGTTTACCCGGCAGTCCTGGGTTCTGAGGGCTTCAGTTCCGGCCGGCATTATTGGGAGGTACAAGTGGGCGGCAAAACCAGGTGGGCTGTGGGAGTCTGTACAGATTCCCTTCCCCGGAGCATGAAGCAGGCCCTGGCAGAACAGAATGGGTGCTGGACAGTCCAGCTGCACCGTGGTAACTATATGGCTTGCGGCACTGAGCCAGTCACTCTTCTGCTAAGGGAACAGCCCAGAGGGATTGGCATTTATCTAGACTGCGACTTACGGGAGATTTCTTTCTACAATTTAAGTGACGGGTCTTACATCCATTCTTTCATGTACAATTGCTCTGAAGTACTCAAGCCTTATTTCTATGTGGGACATGAGTCAAAACCTCTTGGGATCTGTCAAGTAACAATGACAGATAAGTGCTAACACTGCTTCACTTTCTGTTTTAGCATTTATGCATAGTAAGTAGAAATTTATACAAATGCCAATGAATCTAGCATTTAACAACTTTAAAATTCTGGTGAAATGTCCTCATTTCATTTCATTAGCAACAGATGCGGAAACTAACAGAGCTGTTTGAACTACAAAGTGTTCCTGGATTCCTACAAACATAAACTTGTAATTTCACAGCTGTAATAAACGTTTTACACAAGCTCATAGTGTCTATACCTATGCATGTATGTGTTCCATTTGCTCCTAACAAAGTCCAGGTAGCAGTGAAGACATTAAAGTGAGAGGCAATTCTGCAGGGTGGGGAGTGAGACAGGGACAGATTCACATTGTTTTTAATGAATTTTTGTTTTAGGACTTAGTTGCTTGAAAGGCAGAGTTACAGTGTGTGTGTGTGTGTGTGTCAGAGAGAGATTTCCATCTGCTACTGCTGCTTCATTCCCCAAATGGCCACAATAGCCAGGGTCAGGCCAGGCTGGAGCAAGGAGCCAGGGTCTCTCTCCAGTTCTCCCATATGGGTAGCAGGGGCCCAGGTACTTGCATCATCCTTGGCTTTCCCAGGTGCATTCAGCAGGTAGCTGGATGGGAAGCAGAGCAGCCTGGGCTCAACCAGCTCTCGCATGGGATGCCACCATCACAGGCAGCAGCGTTACCTGCTGTGCCACAACACTGGCCCAAAGGATGTTCCTAGAGGGAACAGCCTTGGAAGACAGAGATAGTGCCTCCCTCCAGAGCAAAGGGCACGTTTGTTTACTCCAGGATAATCAAGATAATGTCTCACTTCCAAGAGGTGTCAGGCCAACTCACTGCCTATTATAAAGCATTTGAGTTGCTACTTACCAGAACCGTATCCTTACCTATCATGCCAAATAATTATGAAGATTAAATGAGATGATTTCTACTTAAAACAAAACATAGTCTACCCTTTGCACCTAACCTTGGATTCCACCAAGGATTTAAGTCTTAAAATTTATAATATCTTTTAAAGATTTATTTCTTTGAAAGGCAGAGTCACAGGAAGGGAGGAAGAGAGAGAGAGAGACAGAGAGGTCTTCCATCCACTGGTTCACTCCCCAGGTGGCTGCAATGGCCAGACCTGCATTGATCTGAAGCTAGGAGCCAGGGGCTTCCTCTGGGTCTATTACATGGGTGCAGGGGCCCAAGGACTTAGGCCATCTTCTACTGCTTTCCTAGGCCATAGCAGAGAGCTGGATTGGAAGAGGAGCAGCTGGGACTCGAATCAGTGCCCATATAGGATGCCAGTGCTGCAAGCCGCTGTTTTAACCCACTGTGCCATAGCACTGGCCCTGAAAATTTAAAATATTAAACAGATATTTTTAAAAAATGAGAGAGAGCACGTTCTTCCATACTTTGGTTCACTCCTCAATTGGCCGCAAAGGCCAGAGCTACACCAATCTGAAGCCAGGAGCTTCTTTCAATCTCTCACACACGTGTAGGCGTCCAAGGACTTGGGCCATCTTCTGCTGTTTTCTCCAGCATTGTGGCACAACCTCAGAGCACTAGTTTCAGTCTCAGATGCTGCTAATGTGTCTGGGCGAGCAATGGAGGATGGCCCAAGTTCTTCCATCCCTGCCACATGGGAGACCCAGACAATTCCTGGCCCTTGGCTTGGGTCTGGCCATTGCGGTCATTTGGAGAGTGAACCAGCAGCTGGAAAACTCTCCTACCGTGTCATTAGGCCTTTAAATATTTTAAAGGAGTAATGTTGTTGCTGACATGTACTATCCAGTTAGGCCTGCAATGGTTGCAACTGCACTAAACATGTTGACTTTGTTTTCTTGTTATTACCTATACAATAAAATGCAACAACTATTTACATAGGATTTACATTATATTAGATATTATAAGTAATCTACAGATGAGGTAAAGTGTATAGGAGGATGCTGGTAGGTTCAATCCAAATATATTCCATTTTAAACAATGAGCTTGAGTGTATCTGGATTTTGGTATGCACGAGGTGGTTATAAAAACACATGCATATGTAAACAAATACACTCACACCTGGGATATAACCAATGTAGGAAAAGATCAGTCTGCAGATCAGTCACAAATCAGTTTCTTTGATTTTACACTTATGAGGTATAATGAGGTTTTCTCTTTGTGATTTACTGTAGGTAGCACACTGTTCTACAGCCACTTTTGGGAGAATTCTGTCCCGACATCCGCGTTTACCTGGCTGCCATGTTTCTCTCTAGGTCTTTTTTTTTTTTTTTAAAGACGTATTTATTTATTTGAAAGTCAAGAGTTACACAGAAAGAGAAGGAGAGGGAGAGAGGGGTCTTCCTTCTGCTGGTTCACTCCCCAGTTGGCTGAAACTGCCAGAGCTGAGCCGATCTGAAGCCAGGAGCAAGGACCTTCCTCTGGGTCTCCCACGCAAGTGCAGGGGCCCAAGGACTATGGGCCATTTTCCACTACGTTCCCAGGCCATAGCAGAAAGCCAGATCGGAAGTGGAGCAGCCAGGTCTTGAACCGGCATCCGTATGTGATGCCAGCACTGCAAGGCGGCAGCTTAACCCACTGCGCCACAGTGCCAGCCTCTCTCTAGTTCTAGCAGAAGTTGAGTGTGGTTTAGATATTATCTTGCTTTGTTTTTAAAAGAAGCCTACAAACAAAAGTGGGTTGACATGCAGGTGTAACTTAAAGAACAATACAATGAGTTCTTATATAGCACCCAGATTAAGAACTAAAAACAGAGGCCGACACTGTGGTACAGTGGGTTAAGCCACGGCTTGCCATGTGGCATGCCATACCCAAAGTGCTGGTTCAAGTCCTGGCCACTCCAGTTGCAATCCAGATTCCTGCTAATAATGTGTACCCTAGGAGGCAGCAGATGCTAGATTCAGTACCTCCCCCACATGGAGGAGACTTAGAGGGAGTTCCTAACTCCTGGCTTCAGCCTGGGCCAGATCTGACTGTTGTAGCTATTTGGGGAATGAACCAAGGAATGAACGATCTTTCTCCGTCTCTTTATCACTCTGCCTTTCAAACATATCTGAAAAATAAGTAAAACAGCCTCGGTGGCCACCTCCAATTGACATCACTCTCCCTCATCATTGAGGAATTTGCTATCTTGTTTTAGAAATAAATTTTGATTGGTGATACAGACAGAAAAATTTCCCATCTGCTCGTTCATTCTCCAGTGCCTGGGGCTGGGTTAGGCCAAAGCCAGGAGCTGGGAACTCAATCTGGCTCTTCCACATGAGTGACAGGGACCAACTACTTGAGCCATCACTTGCTGCCTCCCAGGATGTGCATGAAAAGGAAACGGGAATCAGCAGTAGAGCTGGGACTTGAGCCTGGGCCCTCTAAGTTGGGATGTGGGGATCCCAAGCGGCATCTTAACCACTAACACCAAATGCTGACCCCATTTACTACCTTGATGTTCATAATTCCCTTGAGAGTACTTAAAGTTGAAATGAAAGGATGCTAAACAGTAACACCAGAGAGGAAGAAAGTCTGAAATCTGTTGGCAATGAATACAAGGCTACTTCCCCAAACTCACAGGAAATGGCATTGAAATTTGTCGGGTGGTTGTTGTACGGCAGGTTAAGCTGCCACCTGCAATGCTGGCATCCCGTAACAGTGCTGGTTCCAGTCCAGGCTACTCCACTGCTGATCCAGCTTCTGCTAATGCACTTGGGAGGCAGCAGATGACGACCCAAGTTCTTGGGTCTCTTGTCACCTACCAGATAGAGTTCCTGCCTCCTAGCTCCAGCCTGGCCCAGCCCTAGATGCTGTGAGCATTTGGGGAGGGAACAAGTAGATGGAAGACAGATCTCTCTCTGGTTCCCGTTCTCACTCTCTTGCTCTCATTCTGCCTTTTTTTTTTTTTTTTTTTTTTTTGATAGGCAGCGTTAGACAGTGATAGAGAGAGAGACAGAGAGAAAGGTCTTCCTTCCGTTGGTTTACCCCCCAAGTGGCTGCTATGGCCAGCGCGCTGCGCCAATCTGAAGCCAGGAGCCAGGTGCTTCCTCCTGGTCTCCCATGCGGGTGTAGGGCCCAAGCACTTGGGCCATCCTCCACTGCCTTCCCAGGCCACAGCAGAGAGCTGGACTGAAAGAGGAGCAACCAGGACAGAGCCAGTGCCCCAACCGGGACTAGAACCCAGAGTGCCAGTGTCGCAGGTGGAGGATTAGCCTAGTGAGCCACGGCGTCGGCCATCATTCTGCCTTTCAAGTATATGAAAAAATAAGCATTTTAAAAATACTGTTTTCCAATCTTATCAAGGTATGCAGACATGAGTCTGTATAATTGTTTTAAGACTCATCTATTTATTTGAAAGACAGAGTTACACACAGTGAGAGAGAGAGACAGACAGACAGAGACAGAGAGCTCGTTCATCTACTTCACTGCTGCTTCACTCAAAAGGCTGCAACAGCCAGGGCTGGGCCAGGCCCAAATCAACAGTGATGAACTCCATCTGCATCTCCCATTTGGGTGGCAAAAGCCCAAGTACTTGAGCCATCTTCTGTTGCTTCCCCAGGTGCATCAGCAGGGAGCTGGAGTGCAACTGAAGCAGCCGGGACTCAAACTGGTGTTCACATGGGATGCAAGCAACACAGGCAGCAGCTGCAGCTGCTGTGCCACAACGCGTGCACCTATGTAATACAGAGAATACATTCTATCATTGCCGTTCAGCTGTATTTACAGATATGGACGTTAAGTTCTAAAATAAACCTGTTGTTCTGTTTTTTATGTAAAATCATTAAGTAGTTCAAAAAAACCTTAAAAGCAAATTCCAAAAAGAAAATGGAGTTAAGGAAAGAAAATAGGCTAGGTGGGTCAATTTGTAATAGGCTCTGTAGAAGATGTCAAACTCAGAATTTACTCCAGCGTACGTAACCTGGTTGGGGTAAAGGCTGTAATCCTCCTGCCTAACAAGGACTTGGGACATGGGCAAACTCACTGCTTCTGGGCTCAGGAAGAACACAAAAAGCTAGTGGGCTACTATGGTCTTCAGTAACAGGTTTCAGGAGCCAAAAACTTCACGATATCCCAAAAGTTGATATTTGCGTTTCTTATCTCTGATTTTTCAATCTGCAAGTTACACTGACCATCGGACATATAATCAGACAAAAGTGAATCAGGCAGCTTGGAAAGCTTTTCTAACTCTTAACATTCTGTTTCCCACAGAACACATAAATTAAGTTCCAGAATAAAAATTCATATTTAAAAAGGAACTATTTAAGCACAAAACAAAAATGCAAAAAATACACAAAATAAAAATAGCCAAATAATCCTTAGGCTGACAACGGCTTTGTAGGTAGGTGTTATAGACAATGCTAATGATAATAATAAAACTCAAATAAGTTTTTAAAAAACAAGGCAGCCTCTTACATTATAGACAAAATCTTAACATCTCTAATAAATAAATCTCTAATAAATAACTTTCACTAAAAGAAAACAGACAAGCATGCCAGTGGAGCTCAATAGGGAAAACACAGTAGAAAAAATACAACAGACAAAAACAAGTTGTGAATACAACACAGTAAAAGGAAAAAATAAAAAGTTCAGATTAATCAGTCATAAAAGAAAAGGTAAGGGGTAAGTGGATTAAGCCACCATTTGGGATGCCCACATCCCATACTGGAATGTCGGTTCAAGCCCTGGCTACTCCATTTCCATTCCAGCTCCCTGTTAATGCCTGGAAAGCCCTGGAAAGATGGCCTAACTGCTCGGACCCCTGAAACCTATGTAGGTGACCCAAATGGAGTCCCAGCTTCCTGGCTTCAGACTGACCCAGCACCAGCTATTGTGGCCATTTGTGAGAAAACTAACAGATGAAAGATTTTTTTTTTCTCTTTCTCCATCTCTGTTGCCCTGCCTTTCAAATAAATAAATATTTACAAAAGCAAATATCATTTGAAAACATAAGATCACTATTTGTTGCTTAGAAGACTTGAGACAATGCAGTGCTAGGAAGTGGGTTGTACAAGGAAGATGGATACTCCCACATTGTAAGAGAGTGTGCCATAAATATGTAGTGTCTTTTGGGAAGAAATCCTGCTTTATCAATTTAAATAGAGTTTTGCTTTTAACTTCATATTTGTCACCTAGAAATTTGTTCTGTAGAAATCCTTGCAGAACTAGCAAGCAATCTTCCTAAAGTCTCAGCTTTCATTTCAAATGGTTGTAAAAACATTAACTTGTTTTATTTGCAAGCCGCAGAGATATAGAAAGAGAGACAGACAGACAGACAGACAGACATCTCCCATCTTCTGACCACTATCTAAATGCCTACAGCAGCCAAGGCTGAGCCAGTCCTGGAGCTGCCTCCCAAGGTGCACATCAGCTGGAAGCCTGCATTTGGAGCAAATCCCAGATTCAAACCCATCTCTTTGATATGGGATGCAGGTATCCCAAGTAGAGTCTTTTTTTAAAAGATTTATTTATTTATTTACTTGAAAGGCAGAGTAGAGAGAGAGAGAGTGAGAGAGAGAGATCTTCCATTCACTGGTTCACTCCACAGATGGCCACAACTGCTAGAACTGCACCAATAGGGAGGCAGGAGCTTCTTCTGGGTCTCCCACGAAGGTGCAGGGGCCGAGGGACTTGGGTCATCTTCTACTGCTTTCCATAGCAGAGAGCCACAGCAGAGAGCTGGATGTGAAGTGGAGCAGCCAGGTGTCCACATAGGAGGCCGGCACTGCAGTCGGCAGTTTTACTCACTCTGCCAAAGCACTGGCCCAAGTAGAGCCTATGCTAAATGTTCACCCCTAGTTTCAAAACAAGCTAAGTATTGAGACTAGTGTAATAAATTAGACATTTGGGGCTGGTGTTGTGGCATACAGTTATGTCTCTTCCTGCAAGTCAGCATCCCATATGGGTGCTGGTTCAAGTCCCTGATGCTCTACTTCTCATCCAGCTCCCTGTTAATACTTTTCATCTAGAAATTTGTTCTGTAGAAATCCTTGCAGAACTAATAAGCAATCTTCTTAAAGTCTCAGCTTTAGTCTCAATCTTCCTCAAGTCTCATTGGGGAAAGCAGTGGGAGATGGCCCAAGTGCTGAGACCCCTGTACTCACGTGGGAGACCCAGATCCAGGATTACAAAAACACTAGGAATGGATTTCAACCATTTGGGGTCCAAAACAAACTTCACTTTTTAAATTCCATGGTCCAGAAACGTATCGCAGTACCCTTGCACATCTTTAAATATTTGTTCAGGTTATACCTGGTTTTATACGATGCATATTGTGGAATTAGAAGGGCAAAATAAAAACATCAATTTTTGAAATTGCTTGGCTTTCTTAAATTTTTTTTAAAGATGTATTTATTTATTTGAAACAGAGTTACAGAGAGGCAGAGCGAGACAGAGCTAGAGAGAGAGGTCTTCCATCTACTGATTCACTCCCCCGATGGCCACAACAGCTGGACCTGTGCCGATCTGAAGTCAGGAGCCAGGAGCTTCTTCTGGGTCTCCCACGTGGGTGCAGAGGCCCAAGGATACCCAAGGATTTGAGCCATCTTCCACTGTTTTCCCAGGCCATTAGCAGAAAACTGGACTGGAAGTGGAGCAGCCGGGACTTCAACTGGCGCCTATATGGGATGCCAGTACTGCAGAGGGCAGCTTTGCCCACTATGCCACAGCGCTGGCCCCAGCTTTATTAATTTAAGAAAAAGAAAAAGGGGGCTGGCACTGTGGCGCAGTGGGTTAACACCCTGGCCTGAAGCGCTGGCATCCCATATGGGAGCTGGTTCAAGACCCAGCTGCTCTACTTCCTGTCCGGCTCCCTGCTATGGCTCAGGAAAGCAGTGGAAGATGGCCCAAGTCCTTTGGACCCTGCACCCAAGTGGGTGACCCGGAAGGGGCTCCTGGCTCCTGGCTTCAGATCAGCGCTGATTCGGCCATTGCGGCCATTTGGGGAGTGAACCATCGGATGGAAGACCTCTCTTCTCTCTCTCTCTCTCTCTCTCTCTCTCTCTCTCTCTCTCTATGCCTCACCTCTCTCTGTGTAACTATGACTTTTAAATAAAATAAATAAATCTTAAAAAAAAAAAAAGGTTTCTGGGGCCAGTGTAGTGGCACAGTGGGTTAAGCTGCCACTTGCCACATCAGCATCCTATATCAGAGTGCTGATTCCAGTCCCGGCTGTTCCTCTTCTGATCCAGCTCTGCTTACTGAGCTTGGGGAAGCGGAGGGAGATGGCCCAAGTACTGTGGACCCTGCCACCCACATGGGAGACCCAGACAAGGTCTCAGCCTCCTGGATTCAGCCTGGCCAGGCCCAGCAGATGGGGCCATTTAGGCATGAACCAGTGGTTGAAAGATCTCTGGCTCTGCCTCTCCTTTCAAATAAATAAATCTAAACTTTTCAATCAGTTAGATGTTATTTACATGATATAGTATGATGCCATGGAGAAAGAGGTAGAATACTAACTGGATTGTTTAGAAAAATGTTTACAATATATATTTCAAAAAAATAAGTTGAGTGCAATATGCTATCCTATTTAATCCTGGAATAGAAAAACATTAGAGAACAACTGGGAAACCAGAATCTGTACTTACTAATATCAAACAGAGGGTGATTGCACTGGGTTAATACCTGTACTATCATTATATAAGAGGCTGACATTAGGTGAAATCTAGTGGAAGAATATAAGAACTCTACTATTTTACACCTTTCCTTTTCCTTATTTTTTTTAAAAAAATTGTTATTCTTATTTGAAAGGAGACAGAGACACACAGAGATTATCCATCTGCTGCTTCATGACCCAAATGTCTGCCACAATTGGCCGATGCCCAGAGCCCAAAACTCAATTCAGGTCTCCCATCGGGGTGGCACAGACCTAAGTCCCTTAGACTTGAGCTATCACCTGTTACCTTCAAGTGTGAGTTTTTCAGAAGCTGTATTGGAAGTGGAAAAACCAGGATTCAATATGGGATGTGGATACTCCAAGCCTCAACTTAACGGCTTAACCAAATGCCCATCCCTGACTTTTCCATGAATTTTGTTGTTGTTGTTGTTGTAAGACAGACACAACCCCACAGCCTCCAAGAGTCAGGCCTAGGCCAGGCAGAAGCCAGGAGCCTTGAGCTCAATGCAAGTCTTCCACATGGGTGAGCAAGACACCATTACTTGAAACATCACCTGCTTCCTCCCAAGGTACACATAGAAGGAACCCAGCATTTCGAGCAGACCCAGAACGCAAACCCAAGGATTCCTATACGTGATGTCAGTAACACCACCAGCAACTTCACTTGTTCCATACCTTCAGGGCTGGCACTGTGGCATAACAGGTAAAGCTGCTGCCTCCAGTGCCGGCATCCCATATGGGTGCCGGTTCGAGTCTCGGCTGCTCCACTTCTGATCCGGCTCTCTGCTATGGCCTGGAAAGCTGTGGAAGATGGCCCAAGTCCTTGGGCTCCTGCACCCATGTGGGAGACCTGGAGGAAGCTCCTGGCCATTTGGAGAGTGAACCAGCAGATAGAAGATCTCTCCCTCCCTCCCTCCCTCCCTCCCTCTGCCTCTCCTTCTCTCTGTGTGTAACTCTGACTTTCAAATAAACAAATAAATAAATCTTTCGTTTTCAAAAAAGAAATACCTTCATACATATTTCATAATATGATTCCTTTTAGGTGATATAATTGACTTGCTATTTTGTGTGTCTACTTTTTTATACTATAATGTTCTTCTAACAATGATATTAATTCTTATTTTTTTCTGTACTTACTTTTTAAAATTTTACGAAATTTCAAACATATACACAGGCTCAAAGAGTACTAAAGAGCCCATGGGTGACTTTTTTGTAACAGTCATCAACACATGACCAATCTGCCCACTTTGGTCCAGACTCACTTCCCTTAGACTACTTTGAAGTTCATCTTCTCATTTGTAGACATCATATCATTTCACCCAAAACATTTCAACATATATTTAATGTTTTTGAAAATTTTTATTTATTTGAAAGGCAGGACATGAGAGAGAGAAAATCGTTTTTTATCTGGGTTTATTCCCCAAATGGTCTCAAGACCCAGGGCTGGGCCACTCCAAAGCCACATGCCAGGAATTCCATCCTGCTCTTCCATGTGGGTGGCAGGGGCCCAACTTGGGCCATCATCTATTGCTTTCCCAGGCATAGTACTAGGAAGCTGGATCAGAAGCAGGATAGCTGGGACTCGAACTGGCACTCATATATGGGATGTTGGCATCACAGTGCTGGCTTAACCCACTGTGTCACAATGCTGGCTGCTCAACATATATTTCTAAAAGATAAGAAGTATTTAACACCAGCAATAATACGGCCGGCACCATGGCTTACTAGGCTAATCCTCCACCTGCGGTGCCGGCACTCCAGGTTCTAGTCCTGGTTGGGGCACTGGCTCTGTCCCAGTTGCTCCTCTTCCAGTCCAGCTCTCTGCTGTGGCCCGGGAAGGCAGTGGAGGATGGCCCAAGTGCTTGGGCCCCTGCACCCGCATGGGAGACCAGGAGGAAGCACCTGGCTTCTGGCTTTGGATTGGTGCAGTGCGCTGGCTGTAGCGGCCATTTGGGGAGTGAACCAATGGAAGGAAGACCTTTCTCTCTGTCTGTCTCTCTCATTGTCTAACTCTGCCTGTCAAAAAAATAATAGTAATAGCAATAATACAACAATCAGCCTTAAAAATTAAACACAATTCCAGTATCCTCAAATAGCCCATCTGTGTTCAAGTTTTCTAGGATGTCTTGTGGATTTTTTTTATTTAATTCAGGATCCAAACAAGATCTAAACATTATTTTTTCCTAGTACTCATGTGATTATAGGAGCAAATATGATCAATTATTTCTACGTCTTATTGCAGATGCAGAAAACAAGATTCCAAATGGTTGTAAGTAACTTTCCCAGAGTTAATGAGCTAAGAAATGGCAGAGCGGGACTGGCACTGTAGCAGCAGGTGAGGCCACCTCCTGTAGCACCAGCATCCCATATGGGCACCAGTTCAGGTCCCGGCTGATCCAGCTCTCTGCTGGGGCCTGGGAAAGCAGTAGAGGATGGCCCAAGTCCTTGGGGCCCTGCACCCACATGAGAGACCTGGAAGAGGCTCCTGTCTTCGGATCCAGCTCCAGCTGTTGCGGCCATCTGGGGTGTGAACCAGCGGATGGAAGACCTCTTTCTTTCTCTCATCTCTCTGTGTAACTATGAGTTTCAAGGAAAATAAAGAAACCTTAAAAAAAAAAAAAAGCAGAGTAGCAGGGACTGGAACTGACACTTCCATGTGGGATTCAGGCTTACCCAGTGTGCCACAAGGCCAGCCCCTACTGCCATCATTTCATCCAGATCACACTCTTTAAATCCTCTCTCTCATTCTGGGAATTTTCCCATTCCCTTTCTCCTTATCCCTTTGGAAGCAGGTGATCTGTCTTTCAGTATGGATATATTCCTGCAAAAATAGAAACTACTGGTTTTAACTATGTATATCTGCTTAATTTACTGATATATTCATGCTGGGGTTTGCTTTTCAGTTAGTGGTATTCACTTAAACACAGTATTGGCATTTTCTTTTACAATACCCCACAAGTGGTATCAATAATTCAGCAATCACTGTATTTGGGGCCTACAATCTACCAGTATTGATCAATAACCAATAACCATATACTGAATTTCATATTAGTGACTTGCCTTTTTTTTTTTTTTGACAGGCAGAGTGGACAGCGAGATAGAGAGACAGAGAGAAAGGTCTTCCTTTGCCGTTGGTTCACCCTCCAATGGCTGCCGCGGATGGCGCTTACCACGCTTATCTGATGGCAGGAGCCAGGTGCTAGGGGCTTTTTCCTGGTCTCCCATGGGTTGCAGGGCCCAAGCACTTGGGCCATCCTCCAATGCCTTCCTGGGCCACAGCAGAGGGCTGGCCTGGAAGAGGGGCAACCAGGACAGAATCTGGCGCCCCGACCGGGACTAGAACCCTGTGTGCCGGCGCCGCAAGGCGGAGGATTAGCCTGTTGAGCCACGGCGCCGGCCATGACTTGCCTTTTAAGGGGTTAATAAGAATGCCACTGTGCACAACTTAGTATTTCCTACAGATGCCAGTACACAAGATGCGGCATTCACGTGAACACGATGATTTTTCCACTATACGATCTTTCGGTTCCCCAGTTACACCTTTTTTAGGTGTCACTCTGGAAAATGCAAAGCTTACACAGAGAGACTAGGATAACCAATCTCCAGGTAACCACCACCCGCGGCACCGTCAATATTCCAATCTAAAAACCAAGTTGCAATTCCGACCTCTGGGTACCCTGCCGACGGGACTTGGATGACTTTTCCAGCACGGCCTGGTAAACCCCGGTGCATCTCCGGGCAGCTGCCTGCAGCGCTGGGTCTCCCCAAGTCCGCGTGCGGGGTAGGCGGCCTCGGGAGTGGGGGCGCCCGGTCTGGAAGCCCTCCTTCTTCTTCCTCTTTGCAAGACATAAAACACAAGTGCTGGAATGCATAGAAAAATAATAAATAAATAACGCTGAAGAAGCCAGTGAGAGACTAGAAGCTGTGGATGCTCCACGCACAGCGCCAGCCTGGGGGGCCCCGGCGGGAAGGCACGCCCCGCCCCGCGCCCCGCCCACTTCCTAGGGGAGGCGCCGCTTCCTGCAGCCCCCCCCGCCGTCCCGCCCCCAGCCCCCCCCCCCCCCGCCGTCCCGCCTCACGGAGCCCCCCGCCGCCATCCCTCCTCAGGCCGCCTCGCCGGGACCGTGCTGGGCGCCCGGCCGGGGGTCTTCAGCGCCAAGACGGGGCCGCGCGAGCCCCCGGCCCGGGTGAGCGGGGAGACGCGGCCGCGTGCGCGCGCGAGCGGGACCCCCGCCCCGGGCCCCCCTCCGCCGGCGCACGTGCAGCTGGCTGCGGCCCCGGCTGCTCTGAGAAGCTTCTGGAAGCTTCTCCCGGGCGGGCGCGTCCGAGGGGTCGTGGCTCGATGCCGCCTCTCGGGCCCTGGCCGTCTGCGCTCCTCCAGCGACAGGCGCCGTGGCCTCCGCAGGAACCGGCTTCGCGCCGGGCTGCGACCCGCGCCTGCGAGGTGCCGGCTCTGCGCGGCGCTGATCAGACAGAAGCTGCAGCCTCGCCGCGCGGGCCGGCCGGGCGCGCACCGCAGTGGCTCGTGCGCGGGGCAGGGGTCTTCCTGCGGAAGGCCGAGGTGGGTGTTGAGGCCAGAGGGGAGAGTGAGCGTTGGGGGCGGGCGAGAGCTGACGGACGGGGAGGCGGACGGCAGAGGCAGGCCAGCCCTGGGTGCAGCGCCCGCCCGAGGCTGGACCGCCACACGCCTGGGCCGCACAGGGGCCACCTGATCGGGTAGCGCCCCTGCAGACCTCTGGGCATGGCAGTGCAATGCAGGATCAGTGCCCCCTTCTCTAAATAGTCCTGAATGCTGTGATCCGGGAGAAGAGATGGAAGGGGCAGGGCGGGAAGATGCCCGCTTTCTCATGCTGTGACATGTTTGGTGCGTCTTTCTATGTCAGTACTGTTGGCGCTCGCATCCTTTCTTAGAATCTGCTTGATATTCTCCTGGGTGGAATGTTTGTAACGGAGCTTCTTGGGTCACTCCTGACAATAGACATTGCCATGTGTTTTGAAGTGCAAACGAGTGTTGCAACCTCCTATATATTTAGGAAAAAGTTACCGGGAAGCTCATTATGAGAAAACTATGCATGGACTTCAAACGTTTTTACACCAAAGTAAACCTGACTTAACTCCATGTTCTGCAAACTTTCTGATGTGCACTTGCACGTCGTTAAATATTTGTTAAGATTATACATGATTTTAGAGGATGTCTGTCATGGAATTAAAAGGGTATAATAATAACATCAATTTTTGAAATTGCTTGGCTTTTTAATTTATTTTAAATCTTTAAGGCAAAAAAATTTCATGTATTTCATGTATACAGATCTGGCAACATAGTGGCTCTTCTCACCTTACCTTCCCTTCGCCCACATTTTACAATGATCTACTTTCAGTTTACTTTATACTCATAAGATTGACACTACACTAAGTAAGGAGGTCAACAAATAGTAAGAAAAAAAAAAACCACTGTTCTTCAAGTAGATACAAGTGCTATAAATCATCAAATCTCAAAATGTCAATTTCATTCCTATATGTTACGTTGTTTTTAGTTACCAAAGTTCAGGAAAGACATGATATTTGCCTTTTTGGGACTAGCTTCTTTCGCTAAGTATAATGGTTTCCAGTTGCATCCATTTTGTTGTCATTTTTAGGGCTCAGTAGTATTGCATAGTGTATGTATATCATAACTTCTTTATCCACTCATTAGTTGATGGACATCTAGGTTGATTCCATTTCTTAACTATTGTGAATTGAGCTGCTGTAAACATGGGGGACAACAGATAACTTTTTGAAATGCTGATTTCATTTCCTTTGGGTACATTCTCAGGAGTGGGATTGCTGGGTCATAAGGTAGATCTATTTTCAGATTTCTGAAGTATCCCCATACTGTCTTCCACAATGGTTGTGCTAGTTTGCATTCCCACCAAAAGTGGCTTGGATTGTTCCCATGGTCTCGCCCTGTGTGTGAGGTGAGCAGAGTCCTCTCCAGTCCCCACCCTCTGTCTGTCTGCCTTCCCCCAGCCAGGGCTCTGCAGTCACAAGGACAGGCTCAGCCAGCTGTCAGGGGCAAAGAGCCGGGGTGAGCTCAGCCCCCGACTGCCTGCTCAGGGTGGAGCCATGGGCTCCTTGCCCTGCACAGGACACTGATCACTAAACACACAGTGAGACCAGAGAGGCCAAGCTCCACCAGTCTTTGAGACCTCAGTTTCCCCACAGCAGACAGGATGAAGGCATTCTAAGCAGATTGGGGATTCATGGAGGCTGGAGAGGCAGAGATGAGATCAGCTTCTCACCACAGGCCCACCCTGGCCTGATGGGATCTCAGGAGATGCCCTCCCAACCAGCAGCCCCTCAAGGACACTGGGACCCCGCCCTGCTGTGACCCTCCTCAGGGAGGGGCTTCCGGTTGTGGGGCAGGGACTGCAGATGCCCGCCCTCCTGCCACCCTATTTAGGCAGCTCCCAGCTAAGTAGGTAGTGTGGACCTAGACAGGCTGCAGCACCACTCGGACCTGCTTGGGACTGCTAGGATCACCGGCTGCAGGTAAGGGGGAGGGAGGGCAGGGAGCAGGAGCGGAGTCCTGATTTGGCTGACGCTGTTCTGTGTGAGGTCTGAGATCACGCCTTCCAGGAAACCGCATCTCAGGGCAGGTTACAGGCAGAGTGGAGAGTGAGAGAGAGAAAGAACGAGAGAAAGGTTTTCCTTTGCCATGGTTCATCCTCCAATGGTCACTGCAGCCGGCGAACTGTGCTGATCCCATGGCAGGAGCCCGGTACTTCTCCTGGTCTCCCATGGGGTGCAGCTCTGGCCCAGCTCCCTCTCACTGTCTAACTCTACCTCTCATTTTTTACAACGATTTATTTATTGATTTGAAAGTTGAGTTACAGCGAGAGAGGCAGAGAGAAAGGGATCTTCCATCTGATGGTTCACTCCCCAATTAGCCGCAACAGCCGGAGCTTTGCTGAACCGAAGCCAGGAGCCAGCAGCTTCTTCCCGGTCTCCCACGTGGGTGCAGGGGCCCAAGGTCTTGGGCCACCTTCCACTGCCTTCCCAGGCCACAGCAGAGAGCTGCATCACAAGAGGAGCAGCTGGATTTGAACCGGCCCCTATATGGGATGCTGGTGCTTCAGGCCAGGCCGTTAAACCCCTGCACCACAGCACGGCCCTGCCCCCCTTTTTTTAAAGATTTTATTTATTTGAGATGTAGAGTTACCAACATTGAGAGGCAGAGAGAGGGAGAAAGGTCTTCCTTCCGCTGGTTCACTCCCCAGATGACAGGAGCCAGGAGCTTCTCGGTCTTTCACGTGGGTGCAGGGGCCTAAGCACTTGGGCCATCTTCTACTGCTTTCCCAGGCCATAGCAGAGAGCTGGATGGGAAGAGAGCAGCCGGGACTAGAACTGGTGTCCATATGGGTTGCTGAACCGCAGGCGGAAGGTTAAGGTCCTGTGCTGCAGCGCTGGCCCCGACCCAGGTGTTCTGAAATGGAATTGCTACAGCTCTCTGCTGTGGCCTGGAAACCAGGGGAAGATGACACATTGGGGCCCTGCACCCACTTGGGAGACTTGGAAGAATCAGCAGGCTCCTGGCTTCGGATTGGTGCAGTTGGGCCATGGCAGCCATGTGGGGAGTGAACCAGAGGATGGAGGACCTCTTTCACTCTCCCTGTCTCTCCCTCTCATGGTCTGTAACACTTCCTCTCAAATAAAAAGAAAATGGAATAGCTACAAAACCCAGCTCCCCGCTGTGTCCTAATGGGAGAGTGAGGAGCAGCCTCTGTGTCTGCCCAGCTGACGGAGGGGCTGGCCTGAGGCCTAGTATGCCCTGGGGAACAGTGAGGGAGGGCTGGAGGTCAGTGGCAAAGGAGGAGTGAGCCCATGGGGCCTGGTTTAGACTCAGTCAACCCTAATCCAACCCGTGGGCATTAAGACATGGGGGCTTAAGTAGGATGCCTGAGTCACTCACAACCTTTTGTTTGTTTGTTTTTAAAATTTCTTTGTTAGAAAGGCAGAGTTTCAGGGCAGGGTGGGGGAGGGTAGGGACAGAGAGAGGGAAAGAGATCTTCCATCTGCTGGTTCACTCCCTAAATGTCTACAATGGCCTGGGTAGGGCCAGGCCAATGGAAGCCAGGAGACAAGAGCTTTTTTCAGGTCTCCCACGTGGGTGCAGGGCCCTAAGTACTCTGCTGCTTTCCTGGGCCATTAGTAGGGAGCTGGATTGGAAGTGGAGCAGCTGGGACAAATTTGGGCATCCGGGTGGCAGGTTTACCCGCTTGACCACGACACCAGCCCCCAGTCACTCCTCTTGAGGGACGTGGAACCTGGCCAAGATTTGAGTCAAGGGGCTGTGCAGGTCAGGCCCTAGGAGATGTGGTCATGGAGGCCATAGTAACCTGGAGCACAGATCCCCGAACGCGTTTATTACAGCCACAGGCACAGAGTTAAAAGGACAATTCATAACTGTCCTTGCTGTCCCATGACTCTGCGGTGGGGGAGAGGATGGGTGGATTAGCAGGAAGTCACCAGTGAAGTGATAGCTGGCCTCAGCCCAGGCAGGAAAGAAGGGACCAGCCTGGGCTAAGGGGCTGGGCCCCAGGGAGCTCACGCTGCCTGAGAGAGGCAGGCAAGTGAGAGCTGCAGAGCCAGATGCTGGGTGATGTTGGGTCCCGGGGAAGGGCTCGGCCTCACCCTGGGAACAGCTGTCCTGTGAGACAGGGTCCTGATGGGATTTCTGTGTGCAGACAGGATTCCAGAGGCCCTAGGAGTGCTGATGGAGTTGGAGGTCAGGGCTGGTGCAGGCACAATGAAGGGCAAGGCAGAAGCCTTGGGGGAGGGTGGGAGTAGTGAGAACAAATGCATGTGCCCTGGGCATGGGTCCCGAGGGTGGAACACCACTGAGTACTTCTGTGGACCAGGCCTGCTGCCAGGAACAGCCTGGCTCTCAGAAATCCTCTCTGAGCAGTCCAAGGTCCCACGTGTGCAAGAAGGAGCCAGGGTTTCAGCCCAGGCAGGCTGGGCAGAGTCCCAGTTCTCCATCCCCCAGGCTTCCTGCCCCTGCCCTGCCCCTGTCTGTTCTGAGGTCTTGGCCAATCAGAGTAGAACATTTTCCCCTGTTCTCCACTCTGCTTCTGGAGTATTTACAGTAATCAATCTTCAGTTTTCCTAATTGTCCGTCTTTGTTTCTATTATTTGCATTTTCATGGTCCCTTTTTTTTATTAATGATTTATTTATTTTAAAGAGTTACACAGAGAGAGGAGAGGCACGCAGAGATCTTCCATCCGCTGGTTCACACCCCAGATGGCTACAATGGCCAGAGCTGTGCCGATCAGGAGACAGGAGCTTCCTCCATGTCTCCCCACGTAGGAGTAGGGGTTCAAGGACTTGCGGCCATCCTCTGCTGCTTTCTGAATCCAGAGCAGAGAGCTGGATCGGAAGTGGAGCAGCAGGGACTCGAATCGGCGCCTGTATTGGTCAGGGCACTGGAGGCAGCAGACTTAGGATTTACCCACTAAGCCATGGCGGTGGCCCCTGAAGTGACTCTGTGGTGACACCTCCAGGGCCCATGCTATTTGCCTTTTTTGTTTTTTTAATTTGACAGAGTTAGACAGTGAGAGAGAGACAGAGAGAAAGGTCTTCCTTCTGTTCGAAGCCAGGAGCTAGGTGCTTCCTCCTGGTGTCCCCTGTGGCTGCAGGGGCCCAAACACTTGGGCCATCCTTCACTACCTTCCCGGGCCACAGCAGAGAGCTGGCCTGGAAGAGGAGCAACCAGGACTAGAACCCCGTACCCATATGGGATGCTGGTGCCGCAGGGGAGGATTAACCTAGTGAGCCAGGTGCCAGGCCCACATTTCCATTGTTAACACTTTCAGTTGGCAATCACAGCCTGGAGCTACCCACCCAGACTCAGGGAAACTCAGGTATCCCCCCCACCAGGTCTGAAGTACTGAATGCACAGACTCCTGAAACTCCATTGTGATCCTCCATTCCTTCTGCCTTCAATTGCATAGCAGTTCTTTGATCTCATTTCCAACCTGGGGGTTGCCAGGACGCATTTGCTGCGGGTGTCCTGAATTCCAAGTGTGGTTTCCTCAGCCCCGAAAGTCTGCTGAAGCTATGCAACCTCCCAGCTTCCATCCGAATCGGAAACTGCTTCTAGGAGAAGGCGCCAGTCTCACTGCTCAGGCCCTCGTCCCCACCCATCCTTTCCTAGCTGGTGGCAGCTTCAAGGACGAGGCGTTTCTGTCTTCTAGCCTGTCTCCTGCTGAAGTCCTGACCTCCAGTTTCATTCCATGCACCTGGTGTGGGATCAGTTTCCCTACTCTGCAAGGTCTTCATTTACCAGATCTCCCTAGAGTTGGGTGGCCGTGTTAGACACTTACCCCAGGCTCCCAGGCAGTGGGTGCTAAGGTCGGCATTTACCCCATGGACAGAGGATCCAGTCCCAGAGCCATACCCTTTCCAGAGCTCCACGGCATCACTGGGCAGTAGCTGAAACCATTTAGAGTCGAGGGGATGGGCAAGGATCTAACAAAATGTCAGTCTCAGGTTTCCAGGGGACCCAGAGGGAACTTGTCACTGCACCTTGCAAGCCTGCTCTTTTTTTTTTTTTTTTTTACAGGCAGAGTGGACAGTGAGAGTGAGACAGAGAGAAAGGTCTTCCTTTGCCGTTGGTTCACCCTCCAATGGCTGCCACAACCAGCGTGTTGTGGCGATCGTACCGCGCTGATCTGATGGCAGGAGCCAGGTGCTTCTCCTGGTCTCCCATGGGGTGCAGGGCCCAAGCACCTGGGCCATCCTCCACTGCCTTCCCAGCAGAGTGCTAGACTAGAAGGGGGGCAACCAGGATAGAATCCATGCCCTGACCAGGACTAGAACCGGGTGTGCCAGCGCCCCAAGGCGGAGGATTAGCCTATTGAGCCATGGGGCGCCGAGCCTGCTCTTGCGCCTGCCCTCTCCCTGTGCAGGCACAGCCCTCCTCTACATGTCTTGTCACCCCGTGGGGACTGTCCTGAGAGTCCTGCAGTGCTGGGGTGGTGGGGCGATGTGGAGCTTCGGTGACCAAGTCCTTTATTAACAATCAAGCGGCTGGTGCTGCAGCTCAGTGGGCTGGTTCTCTGCCTGCGGTGTGGGTACCACGGGTTCTGGTCCCAGTCCGTGCGCCGATTCTGTCCTACTAGCTCCTCTTCCAATCCATCCTTCACTGCTGTGGTCTGGGAAGGCAGTGGAGGATGGCCTAGGTTCTTGGGCCCTGCACCCGTATGGGAGACCGGGAGGGGAAACCTGGCTCCTGGCTTCAGATGGGCGCAGCGCGCTGACCTTAGCGGCCACTTGGGGTGGTGAACCAACGGAAAAAGGCAGACTTTTCTCTCTTTCTCTCACCGTCTAACTCTACCTGTCCAAAAAAAAAAAAAAAAAAAAAATCGAGCACAACTTTTAAAGGCAGGCAGAGGGGGCGTAGCTAGTTCAGGGCAACACAAATTCTATAGGATGAAGCCAATATTGACCCTTCCATGCTTCTCCAATCAGCTTGAAGGTCATATAGCCTATTAAGCCTTCCAGGTGCTCCTTAATGGGTGTGGGCCACAGCCAGGAGCTGTTTCCCTGATTGGCAATTCCAAGACCCTTCCATGGGAAGCAGGATGGGGGCAAAGTGCCTGGGGCTCCTGCCGCCCGCCAGCAGTCAGGTCCTAGGGTCTTTGCCGGGAGGCATGGTGTGCGGTACCCTCTTCACCTCCTGCATGGGCTAGGCGGCCAGTCTCCCAGCCAGGCTCAGGACCACCCCATACCCCCTCCTGCAGAAAGGGCAGGGTGAAGTCAGGCAACAGATCCCATCAGAGGAGTTTCCCGGGAGCAGTGATGTGGGAGGAGTCCAACCCTCCAGCCCCCACCTATCCCACCTCCAGTGGGGAAGTGCAGTCAGGGAGGAAATGGGACATGCAGGTGGGAGCCTGGGACTGCCCTGGAACTGGGGGCATCTGGGTCCAGTGAGGGCCCGAAAAGGAAGCTCCCTGCAGGATTACGCATCCCAACAGCCAGAGCTGGAGCCCCAGGCCCACAGAGAGATTGTGTTGTTGCCTGACCTGCAAGCACAGGAGAAGCCTTCAGGCCCTGTTCATGCTCAGGGGACCACACCCAGGTCTGGGGGCTGTAGGAGCAGGACAGTCCCCACCCCCCAGTTGGCAGAGCTAGTACCCCAGCAGATTTTGGTGTTCAGTGAACACCGTTGGTACCATAGCAGCCTGATAGGTGGGACCCAGCTGGAAGGGGCAGGGGGTCTTGGGCCAGGCTTGGGGGCTGCTCCATGGGGATTCTTCTCAGGTGCTGGCTCAACGTGGGTGATCTTTAGGGGCTCACCATGGCTCAGGAAGAAGGAGAGGGGGGAATCTGCACTGGCCAGGGTGGCACTCGGGCTGTGCAGAGGAAGGGCTCCTGGACTCATGTGGAGCAGACTGGGGCCAGAAGTAAGACAGGGCCTGGGCAGGTGAGGTACAAGGTCTTCCTGTGCACAGTGGCCCCAAGGCCCTAGGGACTGTGCACTGCCCTAGGAGACTGCACACGAGACAGGGTGGGAAAGTACACAGTGCTGAGAGTCTGCTGTGAGCCAGAGAATGCTCATTTGTGCTTTGTCTTTCTAATCACCAATTCCATAAGTTGACTTATGTGTGTGTGTGATTATTTCATTATTTTAGTGAAGATGAAATGCATGGTACTCACATCCAATATATATGGGTATGTTGTCTGTAAATATATACACACACATGAGGTTCCCTCTGAAAACGTTAATTTTTTTCCATTTTCATATCTGGCATCCACTGGTTCCCTCCCCAGGTGTCTGCAATAGCTGGCATGGGGCCTGGCCAGGCCATAGCTAGGAGCCTAGGACTCTATGCACGTTTTGCATATGGCTGGGAGAGGTCCAAGCACTGAAGTCATCATATGTTGCCACCTGGGTATGCAAGAGCAGGAAGCTGGATGAGAAGCAAAGGAGCTGACTTGAATGTGGGATGTGGGTACCCCAAGTGGTGACTGAATGACTGTTCCACATATCCATCCTTTTGTTTTTGTTTTTGTTTTTAAAGATTTATTTGAAAGTTACACAGAGAGGAGAGGCAGAGAGAGAGAGGCCGTCCACCTGATGGTTCACTCCCCAGATGGCCTCCAGAGATGTGCTGATCCAAAGCCAGGAGCCAGGAGCTTCTTCCAGGTCTCCCACATGCGTGCAGGGCCATCTTCTACTGATAGATGGGACCCAGCTGGAAGGGGCAGGGGGTCTTGGGCCATAGTAGAGAGCTGGTTTGCAAGAGGAGCAGCTGGGACTAGAATTGGAGCCCATATGGGATGCCGGCACTTCAGGCCAGGGTGTTAACCCGCTGTGCCACAGCGCTGACCGCACTGTCCTTGTTTTTAATATAAAGGTCATAATCATAATATCCTCATCAGACAAGATTGTTATCATGAGAGTGCTTTCCAATTTTTTTTTTTTTTGCAATGTGATAACATTTGTGAAATAGACACATGGTCTTCATTGCTTTATGTAAATATTGTCCTTTTTCCTTCTTGTTGTTTTATGTTGAAGGAACCTGTGCAGTTGGCCTGTCTCAACGTCTGGAACTCCCTCTTTCATAAGAAAGAAGAAGAAATCGCAAGCTTGAATCTGAGAGCAAGTGGATCTGGTGCTGGGGACCAGTGAGTGCTGGGCCGCACTTCCTGATAGCTGCAGGGACAGGCCTGCACACGGGTGTGTGGGGTGTAGATTTCTGCAGACCCCAGGGCCCTTCAGGAGAGAGTGCTGGAGTCACCAGATTCCCACTGTCCCTGGAATTCCTAGAGAACCAGACCGGCCAGAGAGAGCCTTCCCGGACTCCACCTGTCCTCACACAATGGCCTTTGCCGCTTGTCTGTCTGAGCTCCAAGCACAGGCCAGCTGCCCCATATGCCTGGACTACATGAGTGACCCAGTGACCACCGAGTGTGGCCACAACTTCTGCTGTTGCTGCATCCAGCAGTGCTGGGAAGATTTAGATGATGTCTTCCCCTGTCCCGTCTGCCAGCACCACTGCCCTGAGAGAAACCTCAAGAGAAATACCCAGTTATGCCAAATGATAGATATTGTGATGCAGCTTCCCACCACAGGGAGCGAGAGGAAAGCCCTGTGTGAGACGCACGGCCAGGTCCTGGACTTCTTCTGTGAGCGGGACCTGGAGCTGCTGTGTCCCCAGTGCAGGGTCTCCAGGGCCCACGAGGATCACCACCTGGTGCCCATTGAGAAAGCTGCAGCTCATCACAAGAGGAATCTGGAAATAGACATTGAGTGGCTGAAAGAGCAAGTAGAAGATGCTGAAATGGAATGTGAAATGCAAGCTAGGGATTGTGATGAACTGAGGAGCCGGCTGGATAACTGGAGGCAGGAGGCACAGTCTAAATTTCAGGAGCTTCACCACTTCCTGAGAAGGCAGCAAGAGGAAGCACACCACAGGCTGATCCTCAAGGAACAGGATGCTAAAGACCAGCTAATTGAAAACAAAAGTCGGATTTCAGACCACATAGCCGCAGTGGAAGATCTGTTGAGTGAAATAGCAGAGAAGTGCCTGCAAACAGACGTGGATTTTCTGAGAGGCCTTCGCAGTATTAACCACAGGTATGAAGGTCTCAAAGCTCCAGAGATCTTACCCTGTGAGATAAAGGAGAGGTGTTGCGTCCTGCCACAGTTATTTGGTCTGCAGAAAATGATGAGCACACTTCAGGTGGATTTGACCCTGGATCCTGAAACCGCTCACCCAGATCTTGTGGTCTCCGAAAATGGAAAAAAAGTTGTGTTGATGGAAGCAAAGAGCCCACCTCATCGCTCTCATCAGCGTTTCACTGTCCGGGGTTGTGAGAAATTCGCTAGTGGGAGGCACTTTTGGCAGGTGCACACCAGAGGTAGAGGGGAGTGGTCGCTGGGTGTGTGTCAGGAATCCTTCCCCACCGATGCCAACACAGCACCCTGCCCAGACCACGGCTGCTGGCAAATCGAGCAGTTCATGGGCCAGGACGAATCTGAAGACAGGTGGCTTGGCGTCTTTCTGGACTATGAATTGGGAGAAATTTCATTCTATGATTTAAGTGACAAATCCCACTTGTATACTTACACTGCTACGCTTACAGAAAAGCTCCAGGCTTACTTCTCAATTCTGTCTTGTTCACTTATTGAAATCAGGATCCTTGGGGAGATTTGATGAATCATCTAATAAAAGATCATTTCCTATGTGGCCATGTGTATCTCTCTGTGCTCCTGGAAGTTCCTTGGAATAAAGATTCTGATTCCATTTTGCTGTTGGACTGTTGACCTCTTAGGATTCATGTTCGTGCTCTTTCTCTCCCACTGCTGGGAAAGCTGATGGGAAAGTGGGGGTGTTCCCCCCGTCAGCACAAGTGCGAGGATCAAAACCAGCAAGCCCTGGTCAGGCAAGGAGCCCTTGTCCCAGCCCTAACTGGAGTCACTCCCATAGAGTCGCCTTTGCCTGCTCTCTTAGTCCCTCGTGGTCCCACTCAGTGACCACACTGTGTACCCAAAGTTATGTGCACAAGAAACCAGGTCACCTCTTGGTATATGCGTGGCATCCTCAGTCTCAGCTTGGTGTTCTCTAAAGTTTATTTTCTTTTAAAGATTTTATTTATTAGAGAGGTAGACTTACAGTGAGAGAGAGAGGGGGCTCCCATTCACAGGAATGGCCGCAATGGCTGGAATGGGCTGATTCAGAGCCAGGAGTCAAGAGGTTCTTCCAAGTGTCCCACGCAGGGGCAGGAGCCAAGCACTAGGGCCATCCTCCACTGCCTTCCCAGGCCACAGCAGAGAGCTGGATCCGAAGTGGAGCAGCCGGGACTAGAACCAGCGCCCATATGGGATGCCAGCGCTGCAGGTGAAGGATTAACCCACTGCACTGCAGCATCAGGCCCTCTAAATTATATTTTCTTCTCCTTCCTTCTCTTCTTCCTCCTTCCTCTTTTTTTCCCCTCTTTTTTCTTTTATTTTCTCTTGAACAGATCGAGGGGCTGCTCAACAAACAGACAGCAGGATAGCAACTGCCGCCCTAGGACTAGGACATCAGTGCAAATCAACAAAGTGCCTTAAGAGATTATCCCTTCTCAAGGAAGTTCTTGAACTTTGTGCTATGGGTTCATTTTTTGTTGAGGTGGAAAGGGATGCTGAACCAACAGAGAGAAGATCTCCCCCTCTCTAACTCTGGCTTTCAAATCAATGAATACATCATAAAATAATTTCCTGGTTCTCAGGAACAGGAAGAAACTCACTAGTCAGCTGGTGCCCCAAGGCTTCCTCGGCTAGTCCTCCTCCTGCGGCACAGGCATCCGGTGTGGGCGCCGGGTTCTAGTCCCAGTTGGGGCGCCTCATTCTGTCCCGGCTGCTCCTCTTCCAGGCCAGCTCTCTGCTGTGGCCCGGGAGGGCAGTGGAGGATGGCCCAAGTGCTTGGGCCCTGCACCCCATCGGAGACCAGGAGAAGTACCAGGAGATCAGCGCGATGTGCCTGGGGCAGAACTCCTGATGCAGCGGCGATTGGAGTGTGAACCAATGCCGAAGGAAGACCTTCCTCTCTGTCTCTCTCTCTCTCTCATTTTCTCTGTTCACTCTGCCTGTCAAAAAAAGAAAAACCACACACTAGGCACCCTTGGCACTGGGAAGTGTTTATTCTAGTCAGGCTCAGCTCAGGCTTTTAAACTAGAAAGTAACAGGTGCTATAGGGGAGACCCTAAGGTGGACATGGACATGGGGTAAGAAACTTACAAAAATGTGAAGGGTTAAGGGAACATCCCAGAAACATATCGGGGAGCTGCAACACACACGAAAAACATATAAAAACAGAAGAGAGAAACAACGCAATTGAAACTGGAGTTACAGTGAGGACAAAAAACACTGCCAGAGATCCATAATTTCACTGGATTTGTATGCAAACTTTATTAAAAGAATGCAAAGAACAATAAAAAAAAAAAGATAGAAGTGATATGGGGGTGACCCTGGGCAGGCTTCGTTGAGGTTCTTGTCTCCATGTGAACAGAATTGAAAGAGACTTAAGAGGCTGGTTCTATGGCACTGTGTGTTAAATCCCCAGCCTTTGGTGTCAGCATTCCATGTGGGTGCTCGTTCAAGTCCCCGCTGCTCCACTTCCGATCCAACTCTGCTATTGCCTGGGAAAGCAGTGGAAGACTTGGGCTCTGCACCTGCATGAGAGACCTGGAAGAAGTTCCTGGCCCCTAGCTTTGGATCCGCACAGCTCCGAGTGAACCAGCAGCTGGAAGACCTCTCTCTTTCTACCGCTCTCTGTAACTGTCTTTCAAATAAATAAACTACATCTAAAAAAAGAAGAGACTTACATAAAAGAAGAAGATTTATTTAAAGGCAAAGACAAAAAGTACACAGTTAGGAGGAAGTGCAAGAAACCTTGCACAAGTAGGTCTTCAAACCAAAGAAAAAAGAAAAGGAGTCTTGGCCGGCGCCGTGGCTCAACAGGCTAATCCTCCGCCTTGCGGTGCCGGCACACCAGGTTCTAGTCCCGGCCGGGATGCCAGATTCTGTCCCGGTTGCCCCTCTTCCAGGCCAGCCCTCTGCTGTGGCCCGGGAGTGCAGTGGAGGATGGCCCAAGTGCTTGGGCCCTGCACCCCATGGGAGACCAGGAAAAAGCACCTAGCACCTGGCTCCTGCCATCGGATGAGCGCGGTACACCAGCCACAGCGCACTGTCCGCGGCAGCCATTGGAGGGTGAACCAATGGCAAAGGAAGACCTTTCTCTCTGTCTCTCTCTCTCACTGTCCACTCTGCCTGTCAAAAAAAAAAATTAAAAAATTAAAAAAAAAAAGGAGTCTCTGATGAGATATTCTATTTCTGATCCTGTCACAGTTCTTATAGCTGAAAATCTTCTGTGAAGAAATGTATGTCAATTTACAAAGTATTTCAGGAGGACAGTGTTACCAGCTGTGTCAGATTCTGCTAAGAAATCCTTTGGGTGGAGGACTGAAAATGATCAGCCGAGCAGAAATGCTTGGTGCCTTTCAGAAAGGTGTGAGTGGGGTGGGAACTATGAAATCCTGCTTTCTGGGGGGGGGGGGCAAAGAGAAATGGGGGAACATGGGAAAGTCTTTTGAGGAACTATATTGGGGAAAGAGCAGAGAAATGGGACAGTAGCTGGAGAGGGAAGCGGGGTGTTCCTTTACAAGAGGAGCAGTCGCAACTCAGTGCCACGTTGATGGGAATGATGTGAGAAAAGGCAGCCATTCAGGCAGGAGGCATGCAAGAAAGTAGGGAGGGATCCGACACGATCCCTGACTTAGAGTGTTTCCACTTACTATTTTCAACAAGGGATGCTGGGCTGGAGAGTGGCCCCCATTCAATAGAAGCCATTCTTCACGTTTTGAATTTTGGTCTTTTCCCTTGTTAGCGATCTGTTGTATGCTGTCAGTCGTGTGGGCAGTGGCAGTGAGCTAAGGCTGACAGTCAGCCACCACCGTGAGGGTAAACACTGGCACTGTGCAGTGGCCACAGTACTAAGCTATGGTGGCCGAGAGGTTAGATGTGTTAAATGCATTGATAAAAATGCTTATTTTCATCTAAATGAAAGGCAGAGAGACATAAACATACACACGGAAATACATGCACACACTGAGACACAGACACAGAGAGCTATACAGAGAGACAGACAGACATATACAGAGAAACACAAAGATACATGAGGAGAGACAAAGACAGAGTCACAGAGAGCCAGACAGAGAGCCAGATACATACACAAAGGGATACACAGAAACACAAGAACACAGGGACACACACATAGAGACCCAGAGAGACATTTATGCATAGGGACATAGACATAGACACACAGGGTGTGAGACACAGAGACCAGAGGTTGAGAAAGTCAGAAGCCAAAGGAGACTGAGAGAGTGACAGAGCAAGAGAGAGAGACTGAGACTGGGAGACCGAGAGAGCCATACGGGAAGAGAGAGAGACAGAGACAGAGACTGTGATCAAAGCAGGAGAGATTGTGAGGGGCAGAGAGAGGAGACAGAGACTGAGAAACAAGTTCCATCTGCTTGTTGACTCCCCAGTACCCGCAACAGCCAGGGCTGGGCCAGGCCAGCTCAGAACTCCATCAGTGTCTCCCAAGTCCTCCCCCAAGCAGAGCAGCCATTGTCTGCTGCCTCCCAGGGTGGGCATTAGAAGGAAGGTGGATTGGAAACAAAGTAGCTGGGATTGGAACCAGCACACCAGGACGGCTTCCAGGTGTCCAAAACAGTCATTTAACCCCCTGCACCACGATGCCCGCGCCAGAAATACATTTCTGACTTGCAATATTTTCAGTTCATGATGAGTTTATCAGGACATAACCCGATTGTAAGTTGGGGAGCACCTGTGCTCTGGACACGGCACGTGATACGAGGAACATGACCCAGTGTGGAGAAAACCTCGGTTCCATGGAGGATACAGAGACAGGTCAGAGTGGGGCTACCCCCATTTGGTCCTGAGACCTTTTCCCTCCCCAGTGCCTCAGGTGCTTTGTGCATTGATCCACTTTGCACAGTTATTCTCCGTGGAGGAGTTAGGCTAGAAGCAGAGTTGGGTCTTCCTTTTTTGGAGAACTGAAAACCTTGAAACACATTGAAAGGTAGGTAGGTAGTTGCATAAAATGAACCTAAATGGATCCATCATTGAGTTTCAGTAGTAATTAGTTTATGGTTTGCCTTGTGTCATCTCCACCACACCCTCCCTTGCACCTTATTCTGTTGAAGAAAATTCTAGATATCATCTGAGCCGTGGCATTTCATCCCCTTCTGCTTGCTTTTGCACTCTGAAGGATAGAGGACTGTCTCCTTAAGAAATTCCATCAGCACACACTCACACACACGCTTCCCTGCCGTCTTCACATGTTCAGTTTCCATGACTGTCTTATTGTAACCACCAGGCAATTTTCTCAACAGAACTTTCTGATTCACAAAACTAATACGCCACCCTTGTTATCAGATTAGGAGGAAGTGAGGCAGGGACCGCAGCAGTGTCAAGCACTCTCTTCTGTGGGAATCTACTCCCCCACAACGTGGCAGGTCAGGATCAGCAGCCCAGACCCACCCTGGGAAGTATGGGAACAGCCCTGGCTAGAAGGCTTCATGTATCACGGTGAAGTCTCTGTGGTGTCTTCGAGGGACACACAATATCCACCCAACAGACCAACTCTAGTGACCCCATCAGTATTCGTGGCACATTTACAGTTCCTCTAGGGCCAAATGCGTCTGCTCACTAGAGATCATTCTTTTTAAAGATTTCTTTGTTCATTTGAAAGAATTACAGAAGAGCGAGTTTCCATCCACTGGTGCCCTCCCCAGATGGCCACAACAGCCAGTGCTGGGCCAGGCTGGAGCCAGGAGCTTCATCCAGGACCCCCACCTAGGTGCAGGGGTCCACGCACCTGAACCGTCTTCCACTGCCCTCCCAGGAACATTAGCAGGGAGCTGGATTGGAAGTGGAGCAGCCAGGACTCAAACTGATACCCATACGGGTTGCCGGCGTCTCAGGATGTGGCTTAACCCTCTATGCTACAACACCAGAGGGATTAGTATTTTGCCATAAGACATGTTGCTAGCAACAAGTGTCCTGCCTACCTGTGAGGTTGCTAAGGAACACAGTAAGGAAGTTAACTGCAAGTCACCTGAAGCTCCAATAGATAATCTCTGCATGGATTTAAAAGTTTTCTGCACCAAAATTAACTTGTCCTTTCATTCTGAATTCCCGCAAACTTTTAGAATTACCTCCTGTGGGTGGGGGTGGGGTGGGGTGGAGGAGTTCTCCACATGGGGGAAGGGCTATGTTCTTCCCATGTGTTTACCCTTCTCCCTACCCTCACCAGGGCACAGGCTCACCTGCAGAGAGTGCCATGACACAGGTGAGGGTGACTTGCACACACACCTCTCTGGGGGATGCTCTCTGGGCAACACGTGGGGAAGGAAGCCAACAGGATCACGTCCAGGGGGGCTTCAGGGGCACTCAGACTACATCACTGTAGGGAAAGAGACTGGCTGGCAGTTCCTATTTTGGTTACAAGATGGGGGCAGGAGTAAGAGTGGACAGGCTCCTGTGGGTTCATGTGAGCCAAGAGGGAGCCCCTGGACTTTCCTGCCATTACTGAGAAGAAAAAAGAGAGACAAGCCGGCGCCACGGCTCATTGGGGCAATCCTCCGCCTGTGGCACAGGAACACTAGGTTCTAGTCCCGGTCGGGGGGCTGGATTCTGTCCCAGTTGCTCCTCTTCCAGGCCAGCTCTCTGCTGTGGCCTGAGAGTGCAGTGGAGGATGGCCCAAGTGCCTGGGCCCTGCACCCCATGGGAGACCAGGAGAAGCACCTGGCGCCTGGCTTCTGATCAGCACGGTGCGCGGCGAATGGAGGGTGAACCAATGGCAAAGGAAGACCTTTCTCACTATCCACTCTGCTGGTCAAAAAATAAATAAATAAATAAATAGGAGAGAGAGAGAGACAAGTGACAGATAAAAGCTAAAAGAGGTCACTTGACTTTGATTTTCAGTATCTTTTTACCCTGAAGTGAATAATTCTTGAGTAATGGCTCTCTGTTCTATGAAATGTGCCTATGGAGCTGTTGGTCAGTACCCCCAGGCCTAAGATGACCGCTGCATTAACTTGCAGTCACTACAACAAAATACCTGAAATCTCACTTAAAAGTAAAGACTTTTATTTTGAGACTCTTAGAAATAATAATTATTTATTTGAAAGGCAGAGAGCAAGCGAGCAAGCTCTGCTGATTTAGTCCCCAAATGCCTATAACCGTCAGAGCCTGGCCAGGTTGAAGCCAGGAGCCAGGAACTCCATGCAGGTCTCCCATGTGGGCTCCAGGGACCCGAGTACTGGAGTCATACCTGCTGCCTCCCTGAGGGTGCATTAGCAGGAATCTGGAATCAGAAACAAAGCTGGGGCTTGTACCCAGGCCCTCAGATTCGGGATGTGGGTGTCCAAGCATCTTACCCACGGTGTCAAATGCCTGCCCTTATTTTGGAGATTTTTAAATAAAAATATATATTTGTGGTGACTGTTCCTTGCCACCGCCGAAGAATTAGGCTGGCTGCCCACAGTTGCCTTGACCGAGGAGGGGAAGTGCGCCACCAGCCACTCAGCCTACCCCAAACCTAGGGACAATCAGGCGCGGTGTGGAGCCCAGTCGAAGCAGGGTCTCACTTCATTGAAAAAGGGAGGTGTATATATAGCTGAGGTACAGAGCAGGTGGTACAGAGCAGATGCACAGATGCGGGCAAGGGGTGGGGTGTTGTGATGCAAAAGGGTCCTAGCCACTCCTATTCTACCACCTTAATGATCCTTAGGCAGAAGCGCCCTGGGGCTGGGTGTTTGCCACCAGGGATTTGAAACCTAAAGTCAGGTTTTCAGACTTGAGGCAGGCTCAGGAAGTTTCCTCTAGGCCTCTCTGGATTCAGCCTCCCCCACTTATGTTAATGGTCTTTTCTTAGAAGGTTAATACTAGGCCTGTTGTCCGTGTGCTCTTGTTACTTTTCTGCATAATGTATTGATATTTCAACATTTATGTAGGAGAATATTTTCCATTTTGGAGGCATTCCCCCAAAATTTGAAAGGGGGTTAATCTCCCATCCATGCTTCACTCCCCCAATGGCTGCAGTAGCCAGAGTTGGCCAGGCTAAAGCCAGGAATGCAGAACTCAATCCCAAGTCTCCCAGCTGAGGGGCGCAAAGTCAGTATTTGAGTCATCACTGCTGCCTGCCTGGGTGTGAATCAGCAGAAAGCTGGAATTCAGAGTGGAGCCACCAGGGGCGTCTAACCACTGCGCTAAATGCCCTTTCCCTGAAGATTTTAAGTAAGATCTTGGTGCAGCTCAGTTCCTGGGCCATTAGAGATTCGATGCAGTCCCCAGGGTCTCAGTTCTCAGGAATTAGAGAGGGATAAAAGTAGTAACTGGAACAGGTGTTGTGGTGCAGTGGATTGAGCCACTACTTGGGACGCTTGCATCCTATGTTGGAGTGCCAGCTTGAGTCCCAGCTACTCTGTTTCTCATTCTGCTTCCTGCTAATGTGTGCAGATGATGGCCAGAGTAATAGATTCCTGCCACCCACATGTGAGACCCAGATGCAGTTCCTGGATCCTAGTTGGGAGTGGGCCAGCCCCAGCTATTCCAAGTATTTAGAGAGTGAATCTGCAGATGGACGATGTCTCTCTCTCTGTGTCTCTCGCCTTCTATCACTCTGCCTTTCCATAAATAATTAACTCTTTTTAATATTGACTTATTTGAAAGTTAGAAGTTAGAGAGAGGTCTTCCATAAGCCTGTTCACTCCCCAATTGGCTGCCATGGCGGGAGCTGAGCCAATCTGAAGCAAGGAGTCAAGAGCTTCTTTTGGGTCTCCCACATGGGTGCAGGGGCACAACGACCTGGACCACCTTCCACCGCTTTCCCAGGCCATAGCAGAGGCAGAGAGCTGGATCGGAAGTAGAGCAGCTGGGAGTCGAACCAGCACCCACTGGGATGCCAGCACTACAGGCGGCAGCTTTCCAACTAAGCCCCAGCCCCAGCCCCAGCCCCAGCCCCAGCCCCAGCCCCAGCCCTGTATAAATAGTTAACTCCTAAAGAGAAAGTGTTAAAGAGAAAGGCTCCTCCTCCCTTGGTGGTGCTGCTACGTGGTATGCTACATCCTTGTCAGTCTAGCCTGGCTGCAGCTGGTACAGGTGTCTCATCCTCCTGGTTGGACTGATGGTTCACCAGTGATTTCATCCTCCCCAGGGCCATGAGTGGAATTGAAGTGCAGGTTACAGACCCCACCCTAGGAGGCGGAATTCACCTTAGGCGCAGGTCAGGTGTTCCTAATGGCTGGTTCCCACTGATCACTCTATCAAAGCCACAGATTCCGTCCAGAACCTCAGCCTGTACTCATGGTCTCAGGAACCATCGAGTAGCCAGGCGCGTGGCCAGGCAGCACAGAGGCAGCCCTCAGAACTTGCCTTGGCCCATGCACCTGGCCCTCTGCTGGCTCAGAACCCAGCTGTGGCTTGCTGACCTGCTGTTGTTTTAAAGATCTATATCACTTATTTGAAAGGGAGGGGGAGGGAAAGAGAAAGAGAGAGATTCTTCTACCAGCTGGTTTACTCTGCAAATGGCCACAGTGGCCAGGGCTTGGTCAGGCAAAAGCCAGGAGCAAGGAACACCATCTGAGTTTCCCACCTGGGTGGCAGGGGTCCAAGCACCTGGGCCATCTCCCCAATGCCCTCCTAAGCCCATGAACAGGAAGTCGGATCAGAAATGGAACAGCTGGGACTTGAACCAGTGTCCTAATGAGGGATATCTCACACATGGCACCTCAACCACTTGACCCCAGGATACTTTATTTACACAAAGAAAACTATTTTCCATACAAAACTCTTTCAAAACCACTTTATATTAACTGAAGATTGTAGGTCCCCTGCCAGATCCATAGAACTTTTTTTTTAAAGATTTATTTTGCCGGCGCCGTGGCTCAACAGGCTAATCCTCCACCTTGCGGCACTGGCACACCGGGTTCTAGTCCCGGTCGGGGCACCGGATTCTGTCCCGGTTGCCCCTCTTCCAGGCCAGCCCTCTGCTGTGGCCCGGGAGTGCAGTGGAGGATGGCCCAGGTGCTTGGGCCCTGCACCCCATGGGGAGACCAGGAAAAGCACCTAGCTCCTGGCTCCTGCCATCGGACGAGCGCGGTGTGCTGGCCGCAGCGCGCCGACCGCGGCGGCCACTGGAGGGTGAACCAACGGCAAAAGGAAGACCTTTCTCTCTGTCTCTCTCTCTCACTGTCCACTCTGCCTGTTAAAAAAAAAAAAAAAAAAGATTTATTTTATTTATTTTAAAGACAGAGTTATGGTGAGAGGTAGAGACAGAGAGAGAAGTCCTCCATCCACTGGTTCACTCCACAGTTGGCTCAACTTTTAGAGCTGCGCCGATCTGAAACCAGGATCCAAGTGCTTCCTCCGGGACTCCCACATGGGTGCAGGGCCCAAGCACTTGGGACATCCTCCACTGCCCTCCCGGGCCACAGCAGAGAGCTGGACTGGAAAAGGGGCAACCAGGACTAGTGCCCCAGCCGGAACTAGAATCTGGGGTGCCGGCGCCGCAGGAGGAGGATTAGCCAAGGGAGGCACGGCACCGGCCAATCCATACAACTTTGATACGAGGGGCTTAGTTCCTTTCTCTATGAGTTAGCCTTGTGGGGAGAAGGTGGAACTGGGGACACTAAACTGCACCTGTCTGCACCTACAGGTGGATGGAGAAGCAGGGGAGAGTATAAGCAGCAGCCCTGGCCTTCTCCAGAAAATGTCACCATGAATTGGAGCTGCCACCCTCTGTATCACGTACAACTCCTGGGCTGGTAGGAAGAGGGGGGTCCCGTGGAGCCTCCTGAGGTCCCAGGTCTCTGGAGCAGGAGGCAGGAGTGGGCTAGGCTGTCCCCTCATACTTCTCTCCCAAGGAAAGGAGTACTCCGGGGAGGGCAGGCCGGGCTTTCCGTGTCCCTGGGAGGGAGGCAGGACATGTGCTGCCTGAGCTTGTTGATCTGAGTGGTGTTTGCAGGGTTGCCATTCCACTCTCTGTCTCTGCATCCCCAGCCCTCCCCTGCCAGTGCCATCTCTAGGCGAGAACACAGTTGCCGTGTAGGGTGAGAAGATGAAGCAGGTGTCCAGTCCTGGGCAGGGCACACATTTGACTGATCATGTGCGCAGATGAGCCCCCCCGCCCCCGCCTCTTACTCAATGTCTGCTGTGGGGGACGACAGTCACTGTGTGGATAGAGCCCCTGAGGGCTCCCAGACTCTAGGTGAGGCTCATTCATCCACCCTCATCAGAGACCCTAGATCTTTTTTCTCTTTCAATTTATTTATTTTAACAGCAGAGTTCACAGAGAAACAGGGCAGGGGCCGCTTCCGTTTACTGCTTCACTCCCCAAACTGCAGCAGCAGCAGCCTCCCAAGACGGGGTCAGGCCAAAGCCAGGGGCCAGAAACTCCATCCAGCTCTCCCATGTGCATAGCAGGGGACCAAGCACTCGGACCATCACGCACTGTTTCGTCGGCACTTTAACAGGGAGCTGAAAGAAGAGGAGCCAGAATGTGAACCCCGCACTCCCATATGCTCTTGCGGGCATCCTGAGTGGCAGCTTACCCCGCTGTGCCACGTTGGCCAACACACAAATCCCAGACCTTAAAGACTCCCTACCCCAGCCAGCTGTACGGTGGGCAGGCGTGGGAAGTGCTAAGTAGATGTGGGACCTCCGAGGGCAGCAGTGGCTAAGGATGGCTGTTGCTGATCGAGGGCCTCACACTAGCCTCTGCCCAGACAAGAGTGTTTGGACAGAGAGGCTGAAGGAGCTGGTCTCCTGGCCTCAGCCCAGCCCATGAAGGGAGCAGGTTCAGCAAGTTGAGCTTCCACCAGAGGGGCTCAGCACACAAGGGCTCCTCCCTGCAGAGGGCGCCAGACACTCCCAGCAGAAAATCCCTTTAGATGCCTATGAGCCAGTTGACTTCTCAACACACACAATCTGTCTTCTGTGAATCTCCCAATTCATTGTTGACTTAGCAGTGAAAGTTCAAAGCAGAGAGCACTGTGGAGCCCTGGACACAATTAGAGCCACTGACAAGCTTGGCAAACTACACACATGCTTAATCGGTCGGTCCTTATGATGTTTTCTCCGGATATTGTAAACTCGTATTTTGTGAGTGTAATCTATTTACAGATTGGAAGCACACATGAAATACAGTCGTATGTGGCTTCATGATGGGGTGTTCTGAGGAATGCATTGTACTGACACCTTGACGGTAGGGAGTCCATCCTGAGAAAGCAGCCCCCGCCGTGAGACTCTGGTCTGAAACTAAGATCTAAAAAGCTCAGACAATAGCAGTCCACTGCTTCACACTGTGCAGAGCACAGAAACCCCCTAGCGTGGTCGCTCAAGCTTAAAAACGGATGGACTGCACTTGGGTTAATAAGATTGTAATTTGTCTATGTACCACATATGATACAGACCAACAACTGAATTAATGTCAAGATTATAACTGAAATTGTTAAAATTGTAATTGTTGGGGGTCGGCACTGTGGCACAGCGGGTTAACACCCTGGCCTGAAGCACCGGCATCCCATATGGGCACTGGTTCAGGTCCTGGATGCTCCTCTTCCCATCCAGCTCTCTGCTGTGGCCTGGGAAAGCAGTAGAGGATGGCCCAAGTCCTTGGGCCCCTGTCCCCACATGGGAGATCAGGAGGAAGCTGCTGGCTCCTGGCTTTGGATTGGCACAGCTCCGGCCATTGCAACAAACTGGGGAGTGAACCACTGGATGGAAGACCTTTCTCTCTCTCTCTCTCTCTCTCTCTCTCTCTCTCTCTCTCTTTCTCCTCTCTCTAGTAGCTCTGACTTTCACATAAATAAATAAATCTTTAAAAAAATAAAATAAAAACCTTCTTAAAAAAATTCTAATTGGTGGGACCGGCACGGTGGTGTAGCAGGTAAAGCCACTGTCTGCAGTGCCAGCATCCCATACAGGCACTGGTTGGAGTAACAGCTGCTCCACTTCCACTTCAGCTCCCTGCTATGGCCTGGGAGGGCAGTGGAGCATGGCCCAGATGTGTGGGCCCCTGGACCTGCATGGGGGACCCAGAAGAAGCTCCTGTCTCCTAGCTTTGGATCAGCCCAGGTCTGGCCATTGCAACCTTTCAGAGGTGTACCAGTGGGTGGAAGAGCTCTCTCTCTCTCTTTCCTTCCTTCTCTGTGTCTGTAACTCTGCCTTTCAAATAAATAAACAGAAAAAGAAAATTTCCAAATAAATTGATGAGTCACAGAATTTCAGAGTTCAGAGCTTTCCAGAGAAAGTGCCCGTCAGATTGGGTTCTTATGAAAAAGGAGGTATACCTATAGAACTATCCAGTGTTTAGCAGACACATGAATACCTGTGATGTGTGTGGGGGGAGGGGCAACCTATGCAAAACCTGTGCTGCTGTATGCTGAAGGTGGGGGAGAGACCAGGGTAGTGGGGGTGGAGACAGAGAATGGGTGGGGAACCCCACTGTGCAGGCTCTTCTGGCGCTGGGCAAACAGATTGCCTCTTGCAAGACCAATAGAAACTGCTCCTCCTGATTAAGGAACAGGATTAAAATTGCAATTTAAACAAAGAAAACACATAGGGAGTGGAATAGGGTGAGAGAGAAGGTAGAGGAGTGAGTCGCTGAAGAGGCCAGGCAGTGAAAGTGGGTACAGAGGGTCACCAGGTCACTGGGCTCAGGCAGGGTCTGGATTTGCCTGCAGCTGGGAATGGGGTAGAGGATTGCAAAGAGTGAGAGTCACTCTAAGCCTGGGACATAAACCTGAAAAGGAGTCATCAGGGGCTCAGAGGCCAGGGCACTCTGGCTCTGCCGCCTCATGGCTCTGGGCTTTCTGCTGGTGCGCTGGTGCCCTGGGGTTCTGTCCCTGCAAGGGCTCATGTCCCCAGCTCCTTCCTTGCTCAGAGTCAGTGGCTCAGGGAGTCCCAGCCATCATAGCTGCACAACTGTCCCTGGCTTGGATTGTTCCCACGGTCTCCCCTGTGTGTGAGGTGAGCAGAGTCCTCTCCAGTCCCCACCCTCTGTCTGTCTGCCTTCCCCAGCCAGGGCTCTGCAGTCACAAGGACAGGCTCAGCCAGCTGTCAGGGGCAAGGAGCCGGGGTGCACTCAGCCCCTGTCTGCCTGCTCAGGGTGGAGCCCTGGGCTCCTCGCCCTGCACAGGACACTGATCACTAAACACACAGTGAGACCAGAGAGGCCAAGCTCCACCAGTCTTTGAGACCTCAGTTTCCCCACAGCAGACAGGATTAAGGCATTCTAAGCAGATTGGGGATTCATGGAGGCTGGAGAGGCAGAGATGAGATCAGCTTCTCACCACAGGCCCACCCTGGCCTGATGGGATCTCAGGAGATGCCCTCCCAACCAGCAGCCCTTCAAGGATTCTGGGACCCCGCCCTGCGGTGAGCCTCCTCAGGGAGGGGCTTCCGGTTGTGGGGCAGGGACTGCAGATGCCCGCCCTCCTGCCGCCCTATTTAGGCAGCTCCCAGCTAAGCAGGTAGTGTGGACCTAGACAGGCTGCAGGGACACTCGCACCTGCTTTGGACTGCTAGGATCACCGGCTGCAGGTAAGCGGGAGGGAGGGCAGGGAGCAGGAGGGAAGCCCGATTCTGCTGATGCTGCTCTATGGGAGGTCTGAGATCATGCTTTTGGGGAAACCACATCTCAGGGCAGGTTACATATTGTGGCACGCGGGTGCTGTGTTTTATTTTTTTTTTTAAGGATTTATTTGAGAGGTAGTATTACAGCGAGAGGGAGAGACGCAGAGAAAGATCTCCTTCCACTGGTTCACTCCCCAGAAGGCTCCAAAGCCAGGAGCCTCCCATGTGGGTGCAGGGCCCAAGCACTTGGGCCATCCTCCACTGCCTTCCCAGGCCACAGCAGAGAGCTGGACTGGAAGAGGAGCAGCCAGGACTGTGCCCGAGCACTGGCCCCAACCCAGGTGCTATTAAGGAATTGCTAAAGGCCCCAGCGCTGTGGCACAGTAGCTTAATCCTCCGCCGGAGGTGCCAGCATCCCACAGGGCTGCTACTCTTCCCATCCAGGACTCTGCTATGGCCTGGGAGAGCAGTAGATTGGGAAACCCGGAAGAAGCTCCTGGCCTCAGCTCAGGCCATTGCTGCCATCTGGGGAGTGAACCAGCAGATGGAAGACCTCTCTTTCTGTCCCTCCCTCTCACTGTCTGTAATTCTACCTCTCAAATAAATAAATAAAATCTTAAAAAAAAAAAAAAAAAAGGAATTGCTACAAAAAACCAGTTTGCCACTGTGTCCTAATGGGAGAGTGAGGAGCAGCCTCTGTGTCTGCCCAGCTGACAGAGGGGCCGAGGGGCCCAGGCGGTACAGTGAGGGAGGGCTGGAGGCTCAGTGGCAAAGGGGGAGTGAGCCCATGGGGCCTGGTTTAGACTCAGTCAACCCTAATCCAACCTGTGGGCATTAAGACATGGGGGCTTAAGTAGGATGCCTGAGTCACTCACATGTTTTTGTTTGTTTTTAAAATTTCTTTCTTTGTTAGAAAGGCAGAGTTTCAGGGTAGGAGTGGGGGAGGGTAGGGACAGAGAGAGGGAAAGAGATCTTCCATCTGCTGGTTCACTCCCTAAATGTCTACAATGGCCTGGGTAGGGCCAGGCCAATGGAAGCTGGGAGACAAGAGCTTTTTTCAGGTCTCCCACGTGGGTGCAGGGGCCTAAGTACTTGGGCCATCCTCTGCTGCTTTCCTGGGCCATTAGTAGGGAGCTGGATTGGAAGTGGAGCAGCTGGGAGAAATGTGGGCATCACCGGTGGCAACTTTACCCGCTTGACCACGACACCATCCCCCAGTCACTCCTCTTGAGGGACGTAGAACCTGGCCATGATTTGAGTCATGGGGCTTTGCAGATGAGGCCCTAGGAGATGCAGTCATGGAGGCCACAGTAACCTGGAGCACAGATCTCCAAACACGTTTATGACAGCCACAGGCACAGAGTTAAAAGGACAATTCATAACTGTCCTTGCTGTCCCATGACTGTGCGGTGGGGGAGGGGTCGACTTTTCATGGAGGCAGGGGATGGGTGGATCAGCAGCCAAGAACAAGTGAGGTGATAGCTGGCCTCAGCCCTGGCAGGAACTAAGGGGCCAGCCTGGGCTAAGGGGCTGGGCCCCAGGGAGCTCACGCTGCCTGAGAGAGGCAGGCGAGTGAGAGCTGCAGAGTGCAGAGCCAGATTCTGGGTGATGTTGGGTCCCGGGGAAGGGCTCGGCCTCACCCTGGGAACAGCTGTCCTGTGAGACAGGGTCCTGATGGGATTTCTGTGTGCAGACAGGATTGCAGAGGCCCTAGGAGTCCTGGTGGGGTTGGAGGTGAGGGCTGGTGCAGGCACAATGAAGGGCAAGGCAGAAGCCTTGGGGGAGGGTGGGAGTGGTGAGAACAGGCGTGTGCCCTGGGCATGGGTCCGAGGGTGGAACACCACGGAGCACTTCTGTGGACCAGGCCTGCTGCCGGGAACAGCCTGGCTCTCAGGAAATTCTCTGAGCAGTCCGAGGTCCCACGTGTGCAAGAAGGAGCCAGGGTTTCAGCCCAGGCAGGCTGGGCAGAGTCCCAGTTCTCCCTCCCCCAGGCTTCCTTCCCCTGCCCTGCCCCCGTCAGCTCTGAGATCTCTGTCAATGATATGAGACACAGAACAATTCTATGCATGCTGCTCCTGGATTATTAAAAATGATATACTTTGCTTCATAATTGGGTATTTGTTTCCAATTTACAATCACTCAAATCAAGAAACTATGCATTATTCCATTTTTTAATGCATAAATGTAACTTATAGACTTATCTCAATTACACCTTGAAATGTTTCCCAGGATGTACTCTTTTTTTAAAACATTTACTGATTGATTTGAAAGTCAGTGACACAGAGAAGGAGAGGCAGAGAGTGAGAGGTCTTCCATCCACTGGTTCACTCCCCAGAGGGCCGCAACGGCCGGAGCTGTGTTGATCCGGAGCCAGGAGCTTCTTCTGGGTCTCCCACATGGGTGCAGGGGCCCAAGGACTTGGGCCATCCTCTACTGCTTTCCCAGGCCACAGCAGAGAGCTGGAGCAGAAGTGGAGCAGCGGGATGCCGGTGCTTCAGGGCAGGGCATTAACCGGCTGAGCCATACCGCGGCCCACCAGGATGTCCTCTGAATGGGATGCTCTGAACTCCAGGCTTGGTTCCCTCAACCTTGACCATCAGCTGAAAGCTCATCTCAACACTTCAGCCTCTCAGCTTTGGTTTCAGAATTGCAGACGTTTTAGAAACTTCTTCCCAGCCTGAGGTCCCATCCTCGTCTCAAGATCTTGTCCAACTCCCATCCACTTATGTACACAGATGGATATCCACCCATTGAGAAGGTTAGGTGAAAAACTTGTAAATGCAGGTGTAACATGAATTCCATATCAAAAATATTAAGTATCAAAAATACCATTGGTTGAAGTTAGACAGTACACAAAGATGTTCTGAGATTTCTCAAGAGATTGAAATTACTTTTAAAACTATTTATTTTGGGGCCAGCACTGCGGTGCAGAGGGTTAACACCATTACCTGAAGCACTGGCATTCCATAAAGGCGCTGGTTTGAGACCCGGCTGCTCTACTTCTGATCCAGCTCTCTGCTGTGGCCAGGGAAAGCAGTAGAAATGGCCCAAGTCCTTGGGGCCCTGCACCCATGTGGGAGACCCAGAAGAAGCTCCTGGTTCCTGATTGGCACAGCTCTGGCTGTTGTGGCCATCTGGGGAGTGAACCAGTAGAAAGAACGCCTCTCTATCTGCCTCTGCTCTCTCTGTGTAACTCTTTCAAATAAATAAATCTTTAAAAATATATTTATTTATTTATTTATTTGAAAGGGGGCTAGGTGCTGTGGCGTAGCAGGTAAAGGGGCCACCTGCAGTATAAGCATCCTATATGGGCACTGGTTCTAGTCCTGGCTGCTCCACTTCCAATCCAGCTTTCTGCTATGGCCTGGGAAAGCAGTAGAGGATGGCCCAAGTCCTTGGTCCCCTGCACCCATGTGGAGAACTTGGAAGAACCCTTGGCAGCTAGCTTGGGATGGGCACAGCTCCTGCCATTGTGGCCATCTTGGGAGTGAAACAGTGGATGGAAGACTTTTCTCTTTCTCTCTTCCTCTCTTTCTGCCTCTCCTCTCTGTGTAACTCTTTCAAATAAATAAATTTTTAAAAGATACATTTATTTGAAAGGGGCTGGTGCTGTGGCTATAGCAATTATAGCTGCCACGTGCAGTGCTGGCATCCCATAAGTGAGCCGGTTCTAGTCCCAGCTGCTCCACTTCTGATCCAGCTCTCTGCTATGGCCTGGGAAAGCAGTAGAAGATGGCCCAAGTCCTTGGACCCCTGCACGTGTGTGAGAGACCTGAAGGAAGCTCCTGGCTCCTGGCTTCAGATTGGTGTAGCTCTGGCCTTTGCGGCCAATTGAGGAGGAAACTAGAGTATGGAGGACCTCTCTTTCTCTCTCTCTCTCTCTGCTTCTCCTTCTCTGTGTATAACTCTTAACTTTCAAATAAATAAATAGATCTTTAAAAAAAGAGAGAGGAGACAGTGAGATCTTGCATCTGCTGGTTCACTCTCCAATTGGCCACAATGACCAGGGGTGGCCCAAGGCAAGGTCAGGAGCCAGGAACACCATTGGGTGTCCTACGTAGGTGGCAGGACCTATCACTTGGGCCATCTTCTGCTGCCTTGTCAAGCACATTAGCAGAGAGCAGGACTGAAGACAAACTGGTGTTCCTACGGGCCCCAGCATCACAGGTGGCAGCTTCACCTGCTGTGCCACAGTGCCTGCCCCGAGATGGGAATTTCTGAAGGTGGGATCCTGTGCTCATTTCCCTGCCTCTCTAACAGTTGGTCAGACCAGTTATGCACTTTCCCTGGGTCCCCCAGACAGTAGGTGCTGAGGCTGGGGTCTAACCCCAGGGACAGGGAGTCTAGGCTTGAAGTCATCCCCTTTCTGTACTGAATGGTTGACTGGATGCAGGTGGATGGTTGGCAGTGGAGAGAAAAGCCAGTGGCAATGAGCAGGCCTCTAGGGATAGCAAGCAGCTTTTTAAAAATCAAAAAATGTTTTTTCATTCCCAGGAACAACCAGAAGCTTGAGTTGGACCTGCTTTCTGACCACCAGAGTTGCTGAGCTTGGTTGCCTACGCTATTGTCTTTGCTGAGTTCCCCAACTCCTCTGGTACCAGTGACCGGAGACAGCCGAGGCCTGGACACCTGCTTCTGCCCTGTAGGCGATCAAGGCTGCCCTTGATGGACGAGAACATCTTTAGGACACAAGACAGTGAGATCCAAGGGTCCACCTGCCTGGCACTGGAGGGCACCTGCGCAGCCACTCCCCAGCAGAGCCCAGCACAAGCCCACAGCGGCACGGAAGGCCAGATGGCGGAGGCCGCAGCCCTGGCAGCACTGCAGGAGGCCCTCAAGTGCCCCATCTGTCTCGATGTCCTGAGACAGCCCATCACCACTGAATGTGGACACAACTTCTGCTATCCCTGCATCAAGGAGACATGGACGTATGCAAAGAGCAGCTTCCCGTGCGCTGTCTGCCGTCACCAGTACAGACGGGGATTCATCACACTCAACACCCAGCTGGGAAGGATGGCAAGTACCGTCAGGCTTCTCCAGCACCAGAGCGAGACAGAGAGTCAGGGAGAGTCGCCCAGCTGTGAGAAGCACAGCCAGACCCTGAGCCTCTTCTGTGAGGAGGACCTGGAGGTGCTGTGTCACCAGTGCACTCAGCTCCCTGACCACGAGGCCCACCACGTGAGGCCCATCCCGGAGGCTGCCTCTGATCACAGGGCCAGGATCCAGAGTTACACGCAGCCCCTGAGGAGGCAAGTGACAGACGCTCAGAAGCAGCTGGTCACTCAGGAAAGAGAGTTATTAGGGCTGAGCGAGAAGGTGAAAAGCACCAGACAGCAACTAACCTCTGAGTACGCGTCCGTGAGCCAGCTCGTGAGACATATAGAAGAGGCAGTTCTCTCAAGGCTGGATGAGGACGAGGAGGACCTTCAACAGCAGTCCGACGCACACACGCGAGCCCTTTCGGATCACATTTCCACACTCAATCGTCTGCTCGTGGAGCTGGCAGAGAAGAGCGTGATGCCAGAAGTGGAGCTGCTGGCGGCTGTCAAGGGCACCTTCAACCAGTACGGGCACCTGAAGTCCCCGGAGCCCTGCTCATTCCACATACGGGCACCAGAGATTGTTACTCCTCTACCGTATCCAGCGAGGCAGAAATTTAGGGAAGCTATTCGTCTGGATCCTGAAACAGCACACCCCAAGGTGTATATCTTTGAGGATAAAAGACATGTGATGTTCATAAAGAGAAAGCAAAGTGTTCCCCCAAATCCAAAGAGATTTACGGTTTACCCAGCAGTCCTGGGTTCTGAGGGCTTCAATTCCGGCCGGCATTATTGGGAGGTACAAGTGGGCGGCAAAACCAGGTGGGCTGTGGGAGTCTGTACAGAATCCCTTCCCCGGAGCATGAAGCAGGCCCTGGCAGAACAGAATGGGTGCTGGACAGTCCAGCTGCACCGTGGTAACTATATGGCTTGCGGCACTGAGCCAGTCACTCTTCTGCTAAGGGAACAGCCCAGAGGGATTGGCATTTATCTAGACTGCGACTTACAGGAGATTTCTTTCTACAATTTAAGTGACGGGTCTTACATCCATTCTTTCATGTACAATTGCTCTGAAGTACTCAAGCCTTATTTCTATGTGGGACATGAGTCAAAACCTCTTGGGATCTGTCAAGTAACAATGACAGATAAGTGCTAACACTGCTTCACTTTCTGTTTTAGCATTTATGCATAGTAAGTAGAAATTTATACAAATGTCAATGAATCTAGCATTTAACAACTTTAAAATTCTGGTGAAATGTCCTCATTTCATTTCATTAGCAACAGATGTGGACACTAACAGAGCTGTTTGAACTAGAAAATGTGTCTGGATTCCTACAAACATAAACTTGTAATTTCACAGCTGTAATAAACTTTTTACACACGCTGATAGTGTCTATACCTATGCATTTATGTGTTCCATTTGCTCCTAACAAAGTCCAGGTAGCAGTGAAGACATTAAAGGGAGAGGCAATTCTGCAGGGTGGGGAGTGAGACAGGGACAGATTCAGGTTGTTTTCAATGAATTTCTGTTTTAGGACTTAGTTGCTTGAAAGGCAGAGTTACTGAGTGTGAGTGTGAGAGTGTGTGTGTGTGTGTGTGTGTGACAAAGAGAGAGATTTCCATCTGCTACTGCTGCTTCATTCCCCAAATGGCCACAATAGCCAGGGTCGGGCCAGGCTGGAGCAAGGAGCCAGGGTCTCTCTCCAATTCTCCCATATGGGTAGCAGGGGCCCAGGTACTTGCATCATCCTTGGCTTTCCCAGGTGCATTCAGCAGGTAGCTGGATGGGAAGCAGAGCAGCCTGGGCTCAACCAGCTCTCGCATGGGATGCCACCATCACAGGCAGCAGCGTCACCTGCTGTGCCACAACACTGGCCCAAAGGATGTTCTTAGAGGGAACAGCCTTGGAAGACAGAGATAGTGCCTCCCTCCAGAGCAAAGGGCACGTTTGTTTACTCCAGGATAATCAAGATAATGTCTCACTTCCAAGAGGTGTCAGGCCAACTCACTGCCTATTATAAAGCATTTGAGTTGCTATTTACCAGAACCGTATGCTTACCTATCATGCCACATAATTATGAAGATTAAATGAGATGATTTCTACTTAAAACAAAACATAGTCTACCCTTTGCACCTAACCTTGGATTCCACCAAGGATTTAAGTCTTAAAATTTATATTATCTTTCAAAGATTTATTTCTTTGAAAGGCAGAGTCACAGGGAGGGAGGGGGAGGGAGGGAGAGATGGAGAGAGGGAGAGAGAGAGAGAGAGAGAGAGAGGTCTTCCATCCACTGGTTCACTCCCCAGGTGGCTGCAATGGCCAGAGCTGCATTGATCTGAAGCTAGGAGCCAGGGGCTTCCTCTGGGTCTATTACACGGGTGCAGGGGCCCAAGGACTTAGGCCATTTTCTACTGCTTTCCTAGGCCATAGCAGAGAGCTGGATTGGAAGAGGAGCAGCTGGGACTCGAATCAGCGCCCATATAGGATGCCAGTGCTACAAGCCGCTGTTTTAACCCACTGTGCCATAGCACTGGCCCTGAAAATTTAAAATATTAAACAGATATTTTTTAAAAATGAGAGAGCACATGTTCTTCCATACTCTGCTTCACTCCTCAATTAGCCAGAAATGCCAGAGCTACACCAATCTTAAGCCAGGAGCTTCTTTCAGGTCTCCCACGCAGGTGTAAGGGCCCAAGGACTTGGGCCATCTTCTGCTGTTTTCTCCAGCATCGTGGCACAATCTCAGAGCACTAGTTTCAGTCTCAGATGCTGCTAATGTGCCTGGGCGAGCAATGGAGGATGGCCCAAGTTCTTCCATCCCTGCCACATGGGAGACCCAGACAATTCCTGGCCCTTGGCTTTGGTCTGGCTGGCCACTGCGGTCATTTGGAGAATGAACCAGCAGATGGAAAACTCTCCTACCGTGTCATTAGGCCTTTAAATATTTTAAAGGAGTAATGTTGTTGCTGACATGTACTATCCAGTTAGGCCTGCAATGGTTGCAACTGCACTAAACATGTTGACATTGTTTTCTTGTTATTACCTATACAATAAAATGCAACAACTATTTACATAGGATTTACATTATATTAGAAATTATAAGTAATCTAAGGATGAGGTAAAGTGTATAGGAGGATGCTGGTAGGTTCAATCCAAATATATTCCATTTTAAACAATGAGCTTGAGTGTATCTGGATTTTGGTATGCACGAGGTGGTTATAAAAACACATGCATATGTATACAAATACACTCACACCTGGGATATAACTAATGTAGGAAAAGATCAGTCTGCAGATCAGTCACAAATCAGTTTCTTTGATTTTACACTTATGAGGTATAATGAGGTTTTCTCTTTGTGATTTACTGTAGGTAGCACACTGTTCTATTTTACTTCCACTGTTGGGAGAATTCTGTCCCGACATCCGCGTTTACCTGGCTGCCATGTTTCTCTCTAGTTCTTTTTTTTTCTTTTTAAAGATGTATTTATTTCTTTGAAAGTCAAGAGTTACACAGAAAGAGAAGGAGAGGGAGAGAGGGGTCTTCCTTCTGCTGGTTCACTCCCAGGTTGGCTGAAACGGCCAGAGCTGAGCCGATCTGAAGCCAGGAGCAAGGACCTTCCTCTGGGTCTCCCACGCAAGTGCAGGGGCCCAAGGACTATGGGCCATTTTCCACTACATTCCCAGGCCATAGCAGAAAGCCAGATCGGAAGTGGAGCAGCCAGGTCTTGAACCGGCATCCGTATGTGATGCCAGCACTGCAAGGCGGCAGCTTAACCCACTGCGCCACAGTGCCAGCCTCTCTCTAGTTCTAGCAGAAGTTGAGTGTGGTTTAGATATTATCTTGCTTTGTTTTTAAAAGAAGCCTACAAACAAAAGTGGGTTGACATGCAGGTGTAACTTAAAGAACAATACAATGAGTTCTTATATAGCACCCAGATTAAGAACTAAAAACAGAGGCCGACACTGTGGTACAGTGGGTTAAGCCACGGCTTGCCATGTGGCATGCCATACCCAAAGCGCTGGTTCAAGTCCTGGCCACTCCAGTTGCAATCCAGATTCCTGCTAATAATGTGTACCCTAGGAGGCAGCAGATGATAGATTGAGTACCTCCCCCACATGGAGGAGACTTAGATGGAGTTCCTAACTCCTGGCTTTAGCCTGGGCCAGATCTGACTGTTGTAGCTATTTGGGGAATGAACCAAGGAATGAACGATCTTTCTCCCTCTCTTTATCACTCTGCCTTTCAAATATATCTGAAAAATAAGTAAAACAGCCTCGGTGGCCACCTCCAATTGACATCACTCTCCCTCATCATTGAGGAATTTGCTATCTTGTTTTAAAAATAAATTTTGACTTGTGATACAGACAGAAAAATTTCCCATCTGCTGGTTCATTCTCCAGTGCCTGGGGCTGGGTTAGGCCAAAGCCAGGAGCTGGGAACTCAATCTGGCTCTTCCACATGAGTGACAGGGACCAACTACTTGAGCCATCACTTGCTGCCTCCCAGGATGTGCATGAAAAGGAAACGGGAATCAGCAGTAGAGCTGGGACTTGAGCCTGGGCCCTCTAAGTTGGGATGTGGGGATCCCAAGCGGCATCTTAACCACTAACACCAAATGCTGACCCCATTTACTACCTTGATGTTCATAATTCCCTTGAGAGGACTTAAAGTTGAAATGAAAGGATGCTAAACAGTAACACCAGAGAGGAAGAAAGTTGAATTTGTTGGCAATGAATACAAGGCTACTTCCCAAAACTCACAGGAAATGGCATTAAAATGTGTCGGGTGGTTGTTGTACGGCAGGTGAAGCTGCCCTTGCAATGCTGGCATCCCGTAACTGTGCTGGTTCCAGTCCTGGCTACTCCACTGCTGATCCAGCTTCTGCTAATGCACTTGGGAGGCAGCAGATGACGACCCAAGTTCTTGGGTCTCTTGTCACCTACCAGATAGAGTTCCTGGCTCCTAGCTCCCGCCTGGCCCAGCCCTAGATGCTGTGAGCATTTGGGGAGGGAACAAGTAGATGGAAGACAGATCTCTCTCTGGTCCCCGTTCTCACTCTCTTGCTCTCATTCTGCCTTTTTTTTTTTTTTTTTTGATAGGCAGAGTTAGACAGTGATAGAGAGGAGAGAGAGACAGAGAGAAAGGTCTTCCTTCCGTTGGTTTACCCCCCAAGTGGCTGCTATGGCCAGCGCGCTGCGCCAATCTGAAGCCAGGAGCCAGGTGCTTCCTCCTGGTCTCCCATGCGGGTGTAGGGCCCAAGCACTTGGGCCATCCTCCACTAGTACCCGGGCCACAGCAGACAGCTGGACTGAAAGAGGAGCAACCGGGACTGAGCCAGTGCCCCAACTGGGACTAGAACCCAGAGTGCCGGTGTCACAGGTGGAGGATTAGCCTAGTGAGCCACGGCGTCGGCCATCATTCTGCCTTTCAAGTATATGAAAAAATAAGCATTTTAAAAATACTGTTTTCCAATCTTATCAAGATATGCAGACATGAGTCTGTATAATATTTTTAAGACTCAGCTATTTATTTGAAAGAGTTACACACAGTGAGAGAGAGAGAGACAGAGAGAGAGAGAGAGAGAGAGCTCGTTCATCTACTTCACTGCTGTTCACTCAAAGGGCTGGAACAGCCAGGGCTGGGCCAGGCCCAAATCAACAGTGATGAACTCCATCTGCATCTCCCATTTGGGTGGCAAAAGCCCAAGTACTTGAGCCATCTTCTGTTGCTTCCCCAGGTGCATCAGCAGGGAGCTGGAGTGCAACTGAAGCAGCCAGGACTCAAACTGGTGTTCACATGGATGCAAGCAACACAGGCAGCAGCTGCAGCTGCTGTGACACAACGCGTGCACCTATGTAATACAGAGAATACATTCTATCATTGCCGTTCAGCTGTATTTACAGATATGGACGTTAAGTTCTAAAATAAACCTGTTGTTCTATTTTTTATGTAAAATCATTAAGTAGTTCAAAAAACCTTAAAAGCTAATTCCAAAAATAAAATGGATTAAGGAAAGAAAATAGGCTAGGTGGGTCAATTTGTAATAGGCTCTGTAGAAGATGTCAAACTCAGAATTTACTCCAGCGTATGTAACCTGGTTGGGGTAAAGGCTGTGATCTTCCTGCCTAACAAGGACTTGGGACATGGGAAAACTCACTGCTTCCGGGCTCAGGAAGAACACAAAAAGCTAGTGGGCTACTATGGTCTTCAATAACAGGTTTCATGAGCCAAAAACTTCACGATATCCCAAAAGTTGATATTTGCGTTTCTTATCTCTGATTTCCAATCTGCAAGTTACACTGACCATTGGACATATAATCAGACAAAAGTGAATCAGGCAGCTTGGAAATCTCTTCTAACTCTTAACATTCTGTTTCCCACAGAACACATAAATTAAGTTCCAGAATAAAAATTCATATTTAAAAAGGAACTATTTAAGCACAAAACAAAAATACACAAAGTAAAAATAGCCAAATAATCCTTAGGCTGACAACGGCTTTCTAGGTAGGTGTTATAGACAATGCTAATGATAATAATAAAACTCAAATTAGTTTTTAAAAAAGAAGGCAGCCTCTTACATTATCGACAAAATCTTAAAATCTCCTATAAATAACTTTCACCAAAAGAAAACAGACAAGCATGCCAGTGGAGCTCAATAGGGAAAATACAGTAGAAAAAATACAACAGACAAAAACAAGTTGTTAATACAAGACAGTAAAATGAAAAAATAAAAAGTTCAGATTAATCAGTCATAAAAGAAAAGGTAAGGGGTAAGTGGATTAAGCCACCATTTGGGATGCCCACATCCCATACTGGAATGTCGGTTCAAGCCTGGCTACTCCATTTCCATTCCAGCTCCCTGTTAATGCCTGGAAAGCCCTGGAAAGATGGCCTAACTGCTCGGACCCCTGAAACCTATGTAGGTGACCCAAATGGAGTCCCAGCTTCCTGGCTTCAGACTGACCCAGCACCAGCTATTGTGGCCATTTGTGAGAAAACTAACAGATGAAAGATTTTTTTTTCTCTTTCTCCATCTCTGTTGCCCTGCCTTTCAAATAAATAAATATTTACAAAAGCAAATATAATTTGAAAACATAAGATCACTATTTGTTGCTTAGAAGACTTGAGACAATGCAGTGCTAGGAAATGGGTTGTACAAGGAAGATGGATACTCCCACATTTTAAGAGTGTGTGCCATAAATATGTAGTGTCTTTTGGGAAGAAATCCTGCTTTATCAATTTAAATAGAGTTTTGCTTTTAATTTCATATTTGTCATCTAGAAATTAGAAGGAAGCCAGAATTTCGAGCAAACCCAGAACGCAAAACCAAGGATTCCTATACGTGATGTCAGTAACACCAACAGCAACTTAACTTGTTCCATACCTTCAGGGCTGGCACTGTGGCATAACAGGTAAAGCTGCTGCCTCCAGTGCCAGCATCCCATATGGGTGCCGGTTCGAGTCTCAGCTGCTCCACTTCTGATCCGGCTCTCTGCTATGGCCTGGGAAAGCTGTGGAAAATAGCCCAAGTCCTTGGGCTCCTACACCCATGTGGGAGACCTGGAGGAAGCTCCTGGCTCCTGGCTTTGGATCAGCTCAGCTCTGGCCATTGCGGCCATTTGGGGAGTGAACCAGAGGATGGAAGACCTCTCTCTCTGTCTCTCTCTCTCTCTCTCTCTCTGCTTCTCCTGATCTCTCTGTGTAACTCTGACTTTTAAATAAATAAATAAATAAATCTTTTTTTTAAAAAAGAAATACCTTCATACATATTTCAGAATATGATTCCTTTTAGGAGATATAATTGACTTGCTATTTTGTGTGTCTACTTTTTTATACTATAATGTTCTTCTAACAATGATATTAATTCCAAGCAATTTCTGTGTATTTATGAAGCACTTTACACAGATCTTATTTTTTTCTGTACTCACTTTTTAAAATTTTATGAAATTTCAAACATATACACAGGCTCAAAGAGTACTAAAGATCCCATGGGTGACTTTTTTAACAGTCATCCACACATGACCAATCTTGTTTCATCCGCCCACTTTGGTCCAGACTCACTTCCCTTAGATTACTTTGAAGTTCATCTTCCCATTTGTAGACATCATATCATTTCACCCAAAACATTTCAACATATATTTAATGTTTTCGAAAATTTTTATTTATTTGAAAGGCAGGACATGAGAGAGAGAAAATCTTTTTTTATCTGCTGGTTTACTCCCCAATGGTCTCAATACCCAGGGCTTGGCCACACCAAAGCCACATGCCAGGAATTCCATCCTGCTCTTCCATGTGGGTGGCAGGAGCCCAACTTGGGCCATCATCTATTGCTTTCCCAGGCATATTACTAGGAAGCTGGATCAGAAGCAGGATAGCTGGGACTCGAACTGGCACTCATATATGGGATGTTGGCATCACAGTGCTGGCTTAACCCACTGTGTCACAATGCTGGCTGCTCAATGTGGGGAACCACAGGCCCGCCACCTGTGGGGACCTCCTCATTGCACTGCCTCATCCTGCAGAGCAGAACAAGGTCAAGGAAGTGCTGAACAAAAGACTTGCAAACAACCTGATGGGATGAGATACACCCTGACCTGAGACTATGCCTGCCCTTTGATCTGACTGCTGGACTACTCGCCCTAGCCCTGGGGGACTGGGAATGGATAAAAGACCATGTTAGGGGCGGGAACTGGAGCAGCCTCTTCAGTCTTTCTACTCCTTTCTCTGGACTGCTTCCCACTCTTTCTCTCCTTTCCTTCTTCTATCACTAAAAATAAAAGTTCCTCGAGAACCGATCAACCGTGGTCCTGTCTTGACTCCCTGTGTTGGACCTTCGCTGACAAGGGTTCTCGACAGCTCAACATATATTTCTAAAAGATAAGAAGTATTTAATACCAGCAATAATATGGCCGGCACCATGGCTTACTAGGCTAATCCTCCACCTGCGGTGCCGGCACTCCAGGTTCTAGTCCCGGTTGGGGCACTGGCTCTGTCCCAGTTGCTCCTCTTCCAGTCCAGCTCTCTGTTGTGGCACGGGAAGGCAGTGGAGGATGGCCCAAGTGCTTGGGCCCCCTACACCCGCATGGGAGACAAGGAGGAAGCACCTGGCTCCTGGCTTTCGATTGGTGCAGTGTGCCGGCTGTAGCGGCCATCTGAGGAGTGAACCAATGGAAGGAAGACCTTTCTCTCTGTCTGTCTCTCTCATTGTCTAACTCTGCCTGTCAAAAAAAAATAATAATAATAGTAATAGCAATAATACAACAATCAGCCTTAAAAATTAAACACAATTCCAGTATCCTCAAATAGCCCATCTGTGTTCAAGTTTTCTAGGATGTCTTGTGGATTTTTTTTATTTAATTCAGGATCCAAACAAGATCTAAACATTATTTTTTCCTAGTACTCATGTGATTATAGGAGTAAATATGATCAATTATTTATATGTCTTCTTGCAGATGCAGAAAACAAGATTCCAAATGGTTGTAAGTAACTTTCCCAGAGTTAATGAGCTAAGAAATGGCAGAGCGGGGCTGGCACTGTGGGTAGCAGGTGAGGCCACCTCCTGTCGCGCCAGCATCCCATATGGGCACCAGTTCAGGTCCCGGCTGATCCAACTCTCTGCTGTGGCCTGGGAAAGCAGTAGAGGATGGCCCAAGTCCTTGGGGCCCTGCACCCACATGAGAGACCTGGAAGAGGCTCCTGTCTTCGGATCCAGCTCCAGCTGTTGCGGCCATCTGGGGTGTGAACCAGCGGATGGAAGACCTCTTTCTTTCTCTCATCTCTCTGTGTAACTATGAGTTTCAAGGAAAATAAAGAAACCTTGGCCGGCGCCGTGGCTCAACAGGCTAATCCTCCGCCTTGCGTCGCCGGCACACCGGGTTCTAGTCCCGGTCGGGGCGCCGGATTCTGTCCCAGTTGCTCCTCTTCCAGGCCAGCCCTCTGCTGTGGCCCGGGAGTGCAGTGGAGGATGGCCCAAGTGCTTGGGCCCTGCACCCCATGGGAGACCAGGAGAAGCACCTGGCACCTGGCTCCTGCCATCTGATGAGCGCGGTGCGCGGGCCGCAGCGCGCTGTCCGCGGCAGCCATTGGAGGGTGAACCAATGGCAAAGGAAGACCTTTCTCTCTGTCTCTCTCTCTCACTGTCAGCTCTGCCTGTCAAAAAAAAAAAAAAAAAAAAAAAAAGAAACCTTAAAAAAAAAAAAAGCAGAGTAGCAGGGACTGGAACTGACACTTCCATGTGGGATTCAGGCTTACCCAGTGTGCCACAAGGCCAGCCCCTAGTGCCATCATTTCATCCAGATCACACTCTTTAAAACCTCTCTCTCATTCTGGGAATTTTCCCATTCCCATTCTCCTTATCCCTTTGGAAGCAGGTGATCTGTCTTTCAGTATGGATATATTCCTGCAAAAACAGAAACTACTGGTTTTAAGTATGTAATCTGCTTAATTTACTGATATATTCATGCTGGGGTTTGCTTTTCAGTTAGTGGTATTCACGTAAGCACAGTATTGGCATTTTCTTTTACAATACCCCACAAGTGGTATCAATAATTCATCAATCACTGTATTTGGGGCCTACAATCTACCAGTATTGACCAATAACCATATACTGAATTTCATATTAGTGACTTGCCTTTTAAGGGGTTAGCTAAGAATGCCACTGTGCACAATTTAGTATTTCCTACAGATGCCAGTACACAAGATACGGCATTCACGTGAACACGATGATTTTTCCACTATACGATCTTTCGGTTCCCCAGTTACACCTTTTTTAGGTGTCACTCTGGAAAATGCAAAGCTTACACAGAGAGACTAGGATAACCAACCTCCAGGGAACCACCACCCGCGGCACCGTCAATATTCCAATCTAAAAACCAAGTTGCAATTCCGACCTCTGGGTACCTCGCCGACGGGACTTGGATGACTTTTCCAGCACTGCCTGGTAAACCCGGTGCATCTCCGGGCAGCTGCCTGCAGCGCTGGGTCTCCCCAGGTCCGCGTGCGGGGTAGGCGGCCTCGGGAGTGGGGGCGCCCGGTCTGGAAGCCCTCCTATCTTCTTCCTCTTTGCAAGACATAAAACACAAGTGATGGAATGCATAGAAAAATAATAAATAAATAACGCACAAGAAGCCAGTGACAAAATAGAAGCTGGGGACGCTCCACGTAGCAGCGCCAGCCTGGGGGGCCCGGGCGGGTGGGGGCCCCGGCGGGAAGCACGCCCCGCCCCGCGCACCGCCCACTTCCTAGGGGAGGCGCCGCCTCCCTCAGCCCCCGGGGCCGCCGTCCCGCCCCCCGCAGCCCCCCCCGCCGTCCCGCCCCCAGCCCCCCCCCCGCCGTCCCCCCCCCACGCAGTCCCTCCCCGCCGCCCCTCCTCAGGCCGCCTCGCCGGGACCCTGCTGGGCGCCCGGCCGGGGGTCTTCAGCGCCGAGACGGGGCCGCGCGAGCCCCCGGCCCGGGTAAGCGGGGAGACGCGGCCGCGTGCGCGCGCGAGCGGGACCCCCGCCCCGGGCCGCCCTCCGCCGGCGCACGTGCAGCTGGCTGCGGCCCCGGCTGCTCCGCGTCCAGAAGCTTCTGGAAGCTTCTCCCGGGAGGGCGCGTCCGAGGGGTCGTGGCTCGATGCCGCCTCTCGGGCCCTGGCCGTCTGCGCTCCTCCAGCGACAGGCGCCGTGGCCTCCGCAGGAACCGGCTTCGCGCCGGGCTGCGACCCGCGCCTGCGAGGTGCCGGCTCTGCGCGGCGCTGATCAGACAGAAGCTGCAGCCTCGCCGCGCGGGCCGGCCGGGCGCGCACCGCAGTGGCTCGTGCGCGGGGCAGGGGTCTTCCTGCGGAAGGAAGGCCGAGGTGGGTGTTGAGGCCAGAGGGGAGAGTGAGCGTTGGGGGCGGGCGAGAGCTGACGGACGGGGAGGCGGACGGCAGAGGCAGGCCAGCCCTGGGTGCAGCGCCCGCCCGAGGCTGGGGCCGCCACACGCCTGGGCCGCACAGGGGCCACCTGATCGGGTAGCGCCCCTGCGGACCTCTGGGCATGGCAGTGCAATGCAGGATCAGTGCCCCCTTCTCTAAATAGTCCTGAATGCTGTGATCCGGGAGAAGAGATGGAAGGGGCAGGGCGGGAAGATGCCCCTTTTTCATGCTGTGACATGTTTGGTGCGTCTTTCTATGTCAGTACTGTTGCTTGATATTCTCCTGGGTGGAATGTTTGTAATGGAGCTTCTTGGGTCACTCCTGACAATAGACATTGCCATGTGTTTTGAAGTGCAAACAAGTGTTGCAACCTCCTGTATATTTAGGAAAAAGTTACCGGGAAGCTCATTATGAGAAAACTATGCATGGACTTCAAACGTTTTTACACCAAAGTAAACCTGACTTAACTCCATGTTCTGCAAACTTTCTGATGTGCACTTGCATGTCGTTAAATATTTGTTAAGATTATACATGGTTTTAGAGGATGTCTGTCATGGAATAAGAAGGGTATAATAATACCATCAATCTTTGAAATTGCTTGGCTTTCTTTTTTAGTTTATTTTAAATTTTTTAAGGTAAAAAAATTTCATGTATTTCATGTGTACAGATCTGGGAACATAGAGGCTCTTCTCACCTTACCTTCCCTTCGCCCACATTTTACAATGATCTACTTTCAGTTTACTTTATACTCATAAGATTGACACTACACTAAGTAAGGAGGTCAACAAATAGTAAGGAAAAAAAACCACTGTTCTTCAAGTAGAGACAAGTGCTATAAATCATCAAATCTCAAAATGTCAGTTTATTCCTATATGTTACGTTCTTTTTAGTTACCAAAGATCAGGAAAGACATGATATTTGCCTTTTTGGGACTAGCTTCTTTCGCTAAGTAGAATGGTTTCCAGTTGCATCCATTTTGTTGTCAAAGAAATTCATTCTTTTTATGGCTCAGTAGTATTCCATAGTGTATACATATACATATCATAATTTCTTTATCCACTCATCAGTTGATGGACATCTGGGTTGATTCCATTTCTTAACTAATGTGCATTGAGCCACAATAAACATGGGGGGTAACTTTTTGAAATGCTGATTTCATTTCCTTTGGGTACATTCTCAGGAGTGGGATTGCTGGGTCATACAGTAGATCTATTTTCAGATTTCTGAAGTATCCCCATACTGTCTTCCACAATGGTTGTGCTAGTTTGCATTCCCACCAAAAGTGGCTTGGATTGTTCCCACGGTCTTGCCCTGTGTGTGAGGTGAGCAGAGTCCTCTCCAGTCCCCACCCTCTGTCTGTCTGCCTTCCCCCAGCCAGGGCTCTGCAGTCACAAGGACAGGCTCAGCCAGCTGTCAGGGGCAAGGAGCCGGGGTGCACTCAGCCCCCGACTGCCAGCTCAGGGTGGAGCCCTGGGCTCCTCGCCCTGCACAGGACACTGTTCACTAAACACACATGAGACCAGAGAGGCCAAGCTCCACCAGTCTTTGAGACCTCAGTTTCCCCACAGCAGACAGGATGAAGACATTCAAAGCAGATTGGGGATTCATGGAGGCTGGAGAGGCAGAGATGAGATCAGCTTCTCACCACAGGCCCACCCTGGCCTGATGGGATCTCAGGAGATGCCCTCCCAACCAGCAGCCCCTCAAGGACACTGGGCCCCCGCCCTGCTGTGAGCCTCCTCAGGAAGGGGCTTCCGGTTATGGGGCAGGGACTGCAGATGCCCGCCCTCCTGCCACCCTATTTAGGCAGCTCCCAGCTAAGCAGGTAGTGTGGACCTAGACAGGCTGCAGCACCACTCGGACCTGCTTGGGACTGCTAGGATCACCGGCTGCAGGTAAGGGGAGAGGGCAGGGAGCAGGAGGGGGGTCTGAGTCGCCCATACTGCTCTGTGCGAGGTCGGAGATCACGCCTTCCAGGAAACCGCATCTCAGGGCAGGTTACAGGCAGAGTGGAGAGTGAGAGAAAGAACGAGAGAAAGGTCTTCCTTTGCCTTGGTTCATCCTCCAATGGTCGCCGCAGCCGGGGCACCGCGCTGATCCGATGGCGGGAGCCAGGTGCTTCTCCTGGCCTCCCATGGGGTGCAGCTCTGGCCCATTTCCCTCTCACTGTCTAACTCTACCTCTCATTTTTTACAACGATTTATTTGTTGATTTGTAAGTCAAGTTACAGCGAGAGAGGCAGAGAGAAAGGGATCTTCCATCTGATGGTTCACTCCCCAGTTAGCCGCAACAGCCGGAGCTTTGCTGAACCGAAGCCAGGAGCCAGCAGCTTCTTCCCGGTCTCCCACGTGGGTGCAGGGTCCCAAGGTCTTGGGCCACCTTCCACTGCCTTCCCAGGCCACAGCAGAGAGCTGCATCACAAGAGGAGCAGCTGGTTTTGAACCGGCCCCTATATGGGATGCTGGTGCTTCAGGCCAGGCCGTTAAACCCCTGCACCACAGCACGGCCCTACCCCCCTTTTTTTAAAGATTTTATTTATTTGAGATGTAGAGTTACCAACAATGAGAGGCAGAGAGAGGGAGAAAGGTCTTCCTTCCGCTGGTTCACTCCCCAGATGACTGAAGCCAGGAGCCAGGAGCTTCTCGGTCTTTCACGTGGGTGCAGGGGCCTAAGCACTTGGGCCATCTTCTACTGCTTTCCCAGGCCATAGCAGAGAGCTGGATGGGAAGAGAGCAGCCGGGACTAGAACTGCTGTCCATATGGGTTGCTGAACCGCAGGCGGAAGGTTAATGTCCTGTGCTGCAGCGCTGGCCCCGACCCAGGTGTTCTGAAATGGAATTGCTACAGCTCTCTGCTGTGGCCTGGAAACCAGGGGAAGATGACACACTGGGGCCCTGCACCTACTTGGGAGACTTGGAAGAATCAGCAGGCTCCTGGCTTCGGATTGGTGCAGTTGGGCCATGGCAGCCATGTGGGGAGTGAACCAGAGGATGGAGGACCTCTTTCACTCTCCCTGTCTCTCCCTCTCCTGGTCTGTAACACTTCCTCTCAAATAAAAAGAAAATGGAATAGCTACGAAACCCAGCTCCCCGCTGTGTCCCAATGGGAGAGTGAGGAGCAGCCTCTGTCTGCCCAGCTGACTGAGGGACTGGCCTGAGGCCTAGTATGCCCGGGGGAACAGTGAGGGAGGGCTGGAGGCTCAGTGGCAAAGGAGGAGTGAGCCCATGTGACCTGGTTTAGACTCAGTCAACCCTAATCCAACCCGTGGGCATTAAGACATGGGGCTTAAGTAGGATGCCTGAGTCACTCACAACCTTTTGTTTGTTTGTTTTTCAAATTTCTTTGTTAGAAAGGCAGAGTTTCAGGGAGGGAGTGGGAGGGTAGGGACAGAGAGAGGGAAAGAGATCTTCCATCTGCTGGTTCACTCCCTAAATGTCTACAATGGCCTGGGTAGGGCCAGGCCAATGGAAGCCAGGAGACAAGAGCTTTTTTCAGGTCTCCCACGTGGGTGTAGGACCCTAAGTACTTGGGCCATCCTCTGCTGCTTTCCGCCCAGGAAAAGGAGTAGGGAGCTGGATTGGAAGTGGAACAGCTGGGACAAATGTGGGCATCCGGGTGGCGGCTTTACCCGCTTGACCACGACACCAGCCCCCAGTCACTCCTCTTGAGGGACGTGGAACCTGGCCAAGATTTGAGTCAAGGGGCCATGCAGGTCATGCCCTAGGAGATGTGGTCATGGAGGCCATAGTAACCTGGAGCACAGATCTGCAGACGCGTTTATGACAGCCACAGGCACAGAGTTAAAAGGACAATTCATAACTGTCCTTGCTGTCCCATGACTCTGCGGTGGGGGAGAGGATAGGTGGATTAGCAGGAAGTCACCTGTGAAGAATAGCTGGCCTCAGCCCAGGCAGGAAGTAAGGGACCAGCCTGGGCTAAGGGGCTGCGCCCCAGGGAGCTCACGCTGCCTGAGAGAGGCAGGCGAGTGATTGCTGCAGAGCCAGATGCTGGGTGATGTTGGGTCCCGGGGAAGGGCTCGGCCTCACCCTGGGAACAGCTGTCCTGTGAGACAGGGTCCTGATGGGATTTCTGTGTGCAGACAGGATTCCAGAGGCCCTAGGAGTCCTGATGGGGTTGGAGGTGAGGGCTGGTGCAGGCACAATGAAGGGCAAGGCAGAAGCCTTGGGGGAGGGTGGGAGTGGTGAGAACAAAGGCTTGTGCCCTGGGCATGGGTCCGAGGGTGGAACACAACTGAGCACTTCTGTGGACCAGGCCTGCTGCCGGGAACAGCCTGGCTCTCAGGAAATTCTCTGAGCAGTCCGAGGTCCCACATGTGCAAGAAGGAGCCAGGGTTTCAGCCCAGGCAGGCTGGGCAGAGTCCCAGTTCTCCCTGCCCCTGCCCTGCCCCTGTCAGCTCTGAGATCTTGGCCAATCAGAGTAGAACATTTTCCTCTGTTCTCCACTCTGCTTCTGGAGTATTTACAGTAATCTATCTTCAGTTTTCCTAATTGTCCCTCTTTGTTTCTATTATTTGCATTTTCATGGTCCCTTTTTTTTATTAATGATTTATTTATTTTAAAGAGTTATACAGAGAGAGGAGAGGCAGACAGAGATCTTCCATCTGCTGGTTCACTCCCCAGATGGCTACAATGGCAGAGCTGTGCCGATCAGGAGCCAGGAGCATCCTGCAGGTCTCCCTACGTAGGGGTAGGGGTTCAAGGACTTGGGGCCATCCTCTGCTGCTTTCTGAATCCAGAGCAGAGAGCTGGATCGGAAGTGGAGCAGCAGGGACTCGAATCGGCGCCTGTATTGGTCAGGGCACTGGAGGCAGCAGACTTAGGATTTACCCACTAAGCCATGGCGGTGGCCCCTGCAGTGACTCTGTGGTGACACCTCCAGGGCCCATGCTATTTGCCTTTTTTGTTTTTAAATTTGACAGAGTTAGACAGTGAGAGAGAGACAGAGAGAAAGGTCTTCCTTCTGTTCGAAGCCAGGAGCTAGGTGCTTCCTCCTGGTGTCCCCTGTGGCTGCAGGGGCCCAAACACTTGGGCCATCCTTCACTACCTTCCCGGGCCACAGCAGAGAGCTGGCCTGGAAGAGGAGCAACCAGGACTAGAACCCCGTACCCATATGGGATGCTGGTGCCGCAGGGGAGGATTAACCTAGTGAGTCAGGTGCTGGCCCCACATTTACATTGTTAACACTTTTAGTTGGCAATCACAGCCTGGAGCTACCCATCCAGACTCAGGGAAACTCAGGTGTCCCCCCACCAGGTCTGAAGTACTGAATGCACAGACTCCTGAAGCTCCATTGTGAGCCTCCATTCCTTCTGCCTTCAATTGCATAGCAGTTCTTTGATCTCATTTCCAACCTGGGGGTTGCCAGGACACATTTGCTGCGGGTGTCCTGAATTCCAAGTGTGGATTCCTCAGCCCCGAAAGTCTGCTGAAGCTATGCAGCCTCCCAGCTTCCATCCGAATCGGAAACTGCTTCTAGGAGAAGGCGCCAGTCTCACTGCTCAGGCCCTCGTCCCCACCCATCCTTTCCTAGCTGGTGGCAGCTTCAAGGACGAGGCATTTCTGTCTTCTAGCCTGTCTCCTGCTGAAGTCCTGACCTCCAGTTTCATTCCATGCACCTGGTGTGGGATCAGTTTCCCTACTCTGCAAGGTCTTCATTTACCAGATCTCCCTAGAGTTGGGTGGCCGTGTTAGACACTTACCCCAGGCTCCCAGGCAGTAGGTGCTAAGGTCGGCATTGACCCCATGGACAGAGGATCTAGTCCCAGAGCCATACCCTTTCCAGAGCTCCACGGCATCACTGGGGCAGTAGCTGAAACCATTTAGAGTCGAGGGGATGGGCAAGGATCTAACAAAATGTCAGTCTCAGGTTTCCAGGGGACCCAGAGGGAACTTGTCACTGCACCTTGCAAGACTGCTCTTTTTTTTTTTTTTTTTTAAACAGGCAGAGTGGACAATAAGAGAGTGAGACAGAGAGAAAGGTCTTCCTTTGCCGTTGGTTCACCCTCCAATGGCTGCCACAACCAGCGTGTTGTGGCCATGGCACCGCGCTGATCTGATGGCAGGAGCCAGGTGCTTCTCCTGGTCTCCCATGGGGTGCAGGGCCCAAGCACCTGGGCCATCCTCCACTGCACCTCCGGGCCACAGCAGAGCGCTAGACTGGAAGGGGGGCAACCAGGACAGAATCCACGCCCCGACCAGGACTAGAACCGGGTGTGCCAGCGCCCCAAGGCGGGGGATTAGTCTATTGAGCCACAGTGGGGCAGCCAGCCTGCTCTTGCGCCTGCCCTCTCACTGCAGGCACAGCCCTCCTCTACATGTCTTGTCACCCCACGGGGACTGTCCTGGGAGTCCTGCAGTGCTGGGGTGGTGGGGCGATGGTGAGCTTCGGTGAACAAGTCCTTTATTAACAATGAAGCGGCTGGCGCTGCGGCTGAGTGGGCTGGTTCTCTGCCTGCGGTGTGGGTACCACGGGTTCTGGTCCCAGTCCGTGCGCCGATTCTGTCCTGGTAGCTCCTCTTCCAATCCATCCTTCTCTGCTGTGGTCTGGGAAGGCAGTGGAGGATGGCCTAGGTTCTTGGGCCCTGCACCTGCATGGGAGACCGGGAGGGGAAACCTGGCTCCTGGCTTCAGATGCAGGGCGCTGACCATGGTGGCCACTTGGGGTGGTGAACCAACGGAAAAAAGAAGACTTTTCTCTGTCTCACTGTCTAACTCGGCCTGTACAAAAAAAAAAAAGAACCAATTTTTTAAAGGGCAGGCAGAGGGGGCGTAGCTAGTTCAGGGCAACACAAATTCCATAGGATGAAGCCAATATTGACACTTCGATGATGCTTCTCCAATCAGCTTCAAGGTCATGTAGCCTATTAAGCCTTCCAGGTGCTCCTTAATGGGTGTGGGCCACAGCCAGGAGCTGTTTCCCTGAGTGGCAATTCCAAGACCCTTCCATGGGAATCAGGATGGGGGCAAAGTGCCTGGGGCTCCTGCCGCCCGCCAGCAGTCAGGTCCTAGGGTCTTTGCCGGGAGGCATGGTGTGCGGTACCCTCTTCACCTCCTGCATGGGCTAGGCGGCCAGTCTCCCAGCCAGGCTCAGGACCACCCCATACCCCCTCCTGCAGAAAGGGCAGGGTGAAGTCAGGCAACAGATCCCATCAGAGGAGTTTCCCGGGAGCAGTGATGTGGGAGGAGTCCAACCCTCCAGCCCCCACCCATCCCACCTCCAGTGGGGAAGTGCAGTCAGGGAGGAAGATGGGACATGCAGGTGGGAACCTGGGACTGCCCTGGAGCTGGGGGCATCTGGGTCCAGTGGGGGCCCGAAAAGGAAGCTCCCTGCAGGATTACGCATCCCAACAGCCAGAGCTGGAGCCCCAGGCCCACAGAGAGATTGTGTTGTTGCCTGACCTGCAAGCACAGGAGAAGCCTGCAGCCCCTGTTCATGCTCAGGGGACCACACCCAGGTCTGGGGGCTGTAGGAGCAGGACAGCCCCCCACCCCCCAGTTGGCAGAGCTAGTACCCCAGCAGATTTTGGTGTTCAGTGAACACCGTTGGTACCATAGCAGCCTGATAGGTGTGTCCCAGCTGGAAGGGGCAGGGGGTCTTGGGCCAGGCTTGGGGGCTGCTCCATGGGGATTCTTCTCAGGTGCTGGCTCAACGTGGGTGATCTTTAGGGGCTCACCATGGCTCAGGAAGAAGGAGAGGGGGGAATCTGCACTGGCCAGGGTGGCACTCGGGCTGTGCAGAGGAAGGGCTCCTGGACTCATGTGGAGCAGACTGGGGCCAGAAGTAAGGCAGGGCCTGGGCAGGTGAGGTACAAGGTCTTCCTGTGCACAGTGGCCCCAAGGCCCTAGGGACTGTGCACTGCCCTAGGAGACTGCACACGAGACAGGGTGGGAAAGTACACAGTGCTGAGAGTCTGCTGTGAGCCAGAGAATGCTCATTTGTGCTTTGTCTTTCTAATCACCAATTCCATAAGTTGACTTATGTGTGTGTGATTATTTCATTATTTTAGTGAAGATGAAATGCATGGTACTCACATCCAAAATATATGGGTATGTTGTCTGTAAATATATACACACACATGAGGTTCCCTCTGAAAACGTTAATTTTTTTCCATTTTCATATCTGGCATCCACTGGTTCCCTCCCCAGGTGTCTGCAATAGCTGGCATGGGGCCTGGCCAGGCCATAGCTAGGAGCCTAGGACTCTATGCACGTTTTGCATATGGCTGGGAGAGGTCCAAGCACTGAAGTCATCATATGTTGCCACCTGGCTATGCAAGAGCAGGAAGCTGGATGAGAAGCAAAGGAGCTGACTTGAATGTGGGATGTGGGTACCCCAAGTGGTGACCCCATTACTGTTCCACATATCCATCCTTTTGTTTTTGTTTTGTTTTTAAAGATTTATTTGAAAGTTACACAGAGAGGAGAGGCAGAGAGAGAGGCCTTCCACCTGATGGTTCACTCCCCAGATGGCCGCCAGAGATGTGCTGATCCGAAGCCAGGAGCCAGGAGCTTCTTCCAGGTCTCCCACATGCGTGCAGGGCCATCTTCTACTGATAGATGGGACCCAGCAGGAAGGGGCAGGGGATCTTGGGCCAAAGCAGACAGCTGGTTTGCAAGAGGAGCAGCTGAGACTAGAATTGGAGCCCATATGGGATGCTGGCACTTCAGGCCAGGGTGTTAACCCGCTGTGCCACAGCGCTGACCGCACTGTCCTTGTTTTTAATATCAAGGTCATAATCATAATATCCTCATCAGACAAGATTGTTATCATGAGAGTTCTTTCCAATTTTTTTTTTTTTTTGGCAATGTGATAACATTTGTGAAATAGACACATGGTCTTCATTGCTTTATGTAAATATTGTCCTTTTTCCTTCTTGTTATTTTATGTTGAAGAAACCTGTGCAGTTGGCCTGTCTCAACGTCTGGAACTCCCTCTTTCATAAGAAAGAAGAAGAAACCGCAAGCTTGAATCTAAGGGCAAGTGGATCTGGTGCTGCGGACCAGTGAGTGCTGGGCCGCACTTCCTGATAGCTGCAGGGACAGGCCTGCACACGGGTGTGTGGGGTGTAGATTCCTGCAGACCCCAGGGCCCTTCAGGAGAGAGTGCTGGAGTCACCAGATTCCCACTGTCCCTGGAATTCCTAGAGAACCAGACCGGCCAGAGAGAGCCTTCCCGGACTCCGTCTGTCCTCACACAATGGCCTTTGCCGCTTGTCTGTCTGAGCTCCAAGCACAGGCCAGCTGCCCCATATGCCTGGACTACATGAGTGACCCAGTGACCACCGAGTGTGGCCACAACTTCTGCAGTTACTGCATCCAGCAGTGCTGGGAAGATTTAGATGATGTCTTCCCCTGTCCCGTCTGCCAGTACCACTGCCCTGAGAGAAACCTCAAGAGAAATACCCAGTTATGCCAAATGATAGATATTGTGACGCAGCTTCCCGCCACAGGGAGCGAGAGGAAAGCCCTGTGTGAGACGCACGGCCAGGTCCTGGACTTCTTCTGTGAGCGGGACCTGGAGCTGCTGTGTCCCCAGTGCAGGGTCTCCAGGGCCCACGAGGATCACCACCTGGTGCCCATTGAGAAAGCTGCAGCTCATCACAAGAGGAATCTGGAAATAGACATTGAGTGGCTGAAAGAGCAAGTAGAAGATGCTGAAATGGAATGTGAAATGCAAGCTAGGGATTGTGATGAACTGAGGAGCCGGCTGGATAACTGGAGGCAGGAGGCACAGTCTAAATTTCAGGAGCTTCACCACTTCCTGAGAAGGCAGCAAGAGGAAGCACACCACAGGCTGATCCTCAAGGAACAGGATGCTAAAGACCAGCTAATTGAAAACAAAAGTCGGATTTCAGACCACATAGCCGCAGTGGAAGATCTGTTGAGTGAAATAGCAGAGATGTGCCTGCAAACAGACGTGGATTTTCTGAGAGGGCTTCACAGTATTAACCACAGGTATGAAGGTCTCAAAGCTCCAGAGATCTTACCCTGTGAGATAAAGGAGAGGTGTTGCGTCCTGCCACAGTTATTTGGTCTGCAGAAAATGATGAGCACACTTCAGGTGGATTTGACCCTGGATCCTGAAACCGCTCACCCAGATCTTGTGGTCTCCGAAAATGGAAAAAAAGTTGTGCTGATGGAAGCAAAGAGCCCACCTTATCTCCCTGATGAGCGTTTTGCTGTCCAGGGTCGTGAGAAATTCGCTAGTGGGAGGCACTTTTGGCAGGTGCACACCAGAGGCAGAGGGGAGTGGTCGCTGGGTGTGTGTCAGGAATCGTTCCCCACCGAAGCCAACACAGCACCGTGCCCAGACCACGGCTGCTGGCAAATCGAGCAGTTCATGGGCCAGGACGAATCTGAAGACAGGTGGGTTGGCGTCTTTCTGGACTATGAATTGGGAGAAATTTCATTCTATGATTTAAGTGACAAATCCCACTTGTATACTTACACGGCTACGTTTACAGAAAAGCTCCAGGCTTACTTCTCAATTCTGTCTTGTTCACTTATTGAAATCAGGATCCTTGGGGAGATTTGATGAATCATGTAATAAAAAAGATCATTTCCTATGTGGCCATGTGTATCTCTCTGTGCTCCTGGAAGTTCCTTGGAATAAAGATTCTGATTCCATTTTGCTGTTGGACTGTTGACCTCTTAGGATTCATGTTCGTGCTCTTTCTCTCCCACTGCTGGGAAAGCTGATGGGAAAGTGGGGGTGTTCCCCCTGTCAGCACAAGTGCAAGGATCAAAACCAGCAAGCCCTGGTCAGGCAAGGAGCCCTTGTCCCAGCCCTAACTGGAGTCACTCCCATAGAGTCGCCTTTGCCTGCTCTCTTAGTCCCTCGTGGTCCCACTCAGTGACCACACTGTGTACCCAAAGTTATGTGCACAAGAAACCATGTCACCTCTTGGTATATGCGTGGCATCCTCAGTCTCAGCTTGGTGTTCTCTAAAGTTTATTTTCTTTTAAAGATTTTATTTATTAGAGAGGTAGACTTACAGTGAGAGAGAGAGGGGGCTTCCATTCACAGGAATGGCCGCAATGGCTGGAATGGGCTGATTCAGAGCCAGGAGTCAAGAGGTTCTTCCAAGTGTCCCACGCAGGGGCAGGAGCCAAGCGCTAGGGCCATCCTCCACTGCCTTCTCAGGCCACAGCAGAGAGCTTGATCCGAAGTGGAGCAGCCGGGACTAGAACCAGCGCCCATATGGGATGCCAGCGCTGCAGGTGAAGGATTAACCCACTGCACTGCAGCATCAGGCCCTCTAAATTATATTTTCTTCTCCTTCCTTCTCTTCTTCCTCCTTCCTCTTTTTTTCCCCTCTTTTTTCTTTTATTTTCTCTTGAACAGATCGAGGGGCTGCTCATCAAACAGACAGCAGGATAGCAACTGCCGCCCTAGGACATCAGTGCAAATCAACAAAGTGCCTTAAGAGATTATCCCTTCTCAAGGAAGTTCTTGAACTTTGTGCTATGGGTTCATTTTTTGTTGAGGAGGGAAGGGATGCTGAACCAACGGATGGAAGATCTCCCCCTCTCTAACCCTGGCTTTCAAATCAATGAATACATCATAAAATAATTTCCTGGTTCTCAGGAACAGGGAGAAACTCACTAGTCGGCTGGCGCCCCAAGGCATCCTAGGCTAGTCCTCCACCTGCGGCACAGGCATCCGATGTGGGCGTCGGGTTCTAGTCCCAGTTGGGGCGCCTCATTCTGTCCCGGCTGCTCGTCTTCCAGGCCAGCTCTCTGCTGTGGCCCGGGAGGGCAGTGGAGGATGGCCCAAGTGCTTGGGCCCTGCACCCCATGGGAGACCAGGAGAAGCACCAGGAGATCAGCGCGATGTGCCTGGAGCAGAACTCCTGATGCAGCGGCGATTGGAGTGTGAACCAATGGCGAAGGAAGACCTTCTTCTCTGTCTCTCCCTCTCTCTCTCTCTCTCTCTCACTGTCCACTCTGCCTGTCAAAAAAAGAAAAACCACACACTAGGCACCCTTGGCACTGGGAAGTGTTTATTCTAGTCAGGCTCAGCTCAGGCTTTTAAACTAGAAAGTAACAGGTGCTATAGGGGAGACCCTAAGGTGGACATGGACATGGGGTAAGAAACTTACAAAAATGTGAAGGGTTAAGGGAACATCCCAGAAGTATATCGGGGAGCTGCAACACACACGAAAAATATATAAAAACAGAAGAGAGAGACAACGCAATTGAAACTGGAGTTACAGTGAGGAAAACAAACACTGCCAGAGATCCATAATTTCACTGGATTTGTATGCAAACTTTATTAAAAGAATGCAAAGAACAATAAAAAAGATAGAAGTGTCATGGGGTGACCCTGGGCAAGCTTCGTTGAGGTTCTTGTCTCCATGTGGACAGAATTGAAAGAGACTTAAGAGGCTGGTTCTATGGCACTGTGTGTTAAAGCCCCAGCCTTTGGTGTCAGCATTCCATGTGGGTGCTGGTTCAAGTCCCCGCTGCTCCACTTCCGATCCAACTCTGCTATTGCCTGGGAAAGCAGTGGAAGACTTGGGCCCTGCACCTGCATGAGAGACCTGGAAGAAGTTCCTGGCCCCTAGCTTTGGATCCGCACAGCTCCGGAGTGAACCAGCAGCTGGAAGACCTCTCTCTTTCTACCGCTCTCTGTAACTGTCTTTCAAATAAATAAACTACATCTAAAAAAAGAAGAGACTTATATAAAAGAAGAAGATTTATTTAAAGGCAAAGACAAAAAGTACACAGTTAGGAGGAAGTGCAGGTAACCCTGCACAAGTAGGTCATCAAGCTAAAGAAAAAAGAAAAGGAGTCTTTGCCGGCGCCGTGGCTCAACAGGCTTATCCTCCGCCTTGCGGCGCCGGCACACCAGGTTCTAGTCCCGGTCGGGGTGCCGGATTCTGTCCCGGTTGCCCCTCTTCCAGGCCAGCCCTCTTCTGTGGCCCGGGAGTGCAGTGGAGGATGGCCCAAGTGCTTGGGCCCTGCACCCCATGGGAGACCAGGAAAAAGCACCTAGCACCTGGCTCCTGCCATCAGATGAGCGCGATATGCCAGCCGCAGCGCGCTGTCCGTGGCAGCCATTGGAGGGTGAACCAATGGCAAAGGAAGACCTTTCTCTCTGTCTCTCTCTCTCACTGTCCACTCTACCTGTCAAAAAAAATAAAAAAGTTTAAAAAAAAAAGGAGTCTCTGATGAGATATTCTATTTCTGATCCTGTCACAGTTGTTACAGCTGAAAATCTTCTGTGAAGAAACGTATCTCAATTTACAAAGTATTTCAGGAGGACAGTGTTACCAGCTGTGTCAGATTCTGGTAAGAAATCCTTTGGGTGGAGGACTGAAAATGATCAGCCGAGCAGAAATGCTTGGTGCCTTTCAGAAAGGTGTGAGTGGGGTGGGAACTATGAAATCCTGCTTTCTGGGGGGGGGGGCAAAGAGAAATGGGGGAACATGGGAAAGTCTTTTGAGGAACTATATTGGGGAAAGAGCAGAGAAATGGGACAGTAGCTGGAGAGAGAAGCAGGGTGTTCCTTTACAAGAGGAGCAGTCGCAACTCAGTGCCACGTTGACGGGAATGATGTGAGACAAGGCAGCCATTCAGGCAGGAGGCATGCAAGAAAGTAGGGAGGGATCCGACACAATCCCTGACTTAGAGTGGCTCCACTTACTATTTTCAACAAGGGATGCTGGGCTGGAGAGTGGCCCCCATTCAATAGAAGCCATTCTTCACGTTTTGAATTTTGGTCTTTTCCCTTGTAGGCGATCTGTTGTATGCTGTCAGTCGTGTGGGCAGTGGCAGTGAGCTAGAGCTGACGGTCAGCCACCACCGTGAGGGTAAACACTGGCACTGTGCAGTGGCCATAGTACTAAGCTATGGTGGCCGAGAGGTTAGATGTGTTAAATGCATTGATCAAAATGCTGATTTTCATCTAAATGAAAGGCAGAGAGACATAAACATACACACGGAAATACATGGACACACTGAGACACAGACACAGAGAGCTAGACAGAGAGACAGACAGACAGACATATACAGAGAAACACAAAGATACATGAGGAGAGACAAAGACAGAGTCACAGAGAGCCAGACAGAGAGCCAGATACATACACAAAGGGATACACAGAAACACAAGAACACAGGGACACACACATAGAGACCCAGAGAGACATTTACACATAGGGACATACACATAGACACACAGGGTGAGACACAGAGACCAGAGGCTGAGAAAGTCAGAAGCCAAAGGAGACTGAGAGAGTGACAGAGCAAGAGAGAGAGACTGAGACTGGGAGACCGAGAGAGCCATACGGGAAGAGAGAGAGACAGAGACAGAGACTGTGATCAAAGCAGGAGAGATTGTGAGGGGCAGAGAGAGGAGACAGAGACTGAGAAACAAGTTCCATCTGCTTGTTGACTCCCCAGTACCCGCAACAGCCAGGGCTGGGCCAGGCCAGCTCAGAACTCCATCAGTGTCTCCCAAGTCCTCCCCCAAGCAGAGCAGCCATTGTCTGCTGCCTCCCAGGGTGGGCATTAGAAGGAAGGTGGATTGGAAACAAAGTAGCTGGGATTGGAACCAGCACACCAGGACGGCTTCCAGGTGTCCAAAACAGTCATTTAACCCCCTGCACCACGATGCCCGCGCCAGAAATACATTTCTGACTTGCAATATTTTCAGTTCATGATGAGTTTATCAGGACATAACCCGATTGTAAGTTGGGGAGCACCTGTGCTCTGGACACGGCACGTGATACGAGGAACATGACCCAGTGTGGAGAAAACCTCGGTTCCATGGAGGATACAGAGACAGGTCAGAGTGGGGCTACCCCCATTTGGTCCTGAGACCTTTTCCCTCCCCAGTGCCTCAGGAGCTTTGTGCATTGATCCACTTTGCACAGTTATTCTCCGTGGAGGAGTTAGGCTAGAAGCAGAGTTGGGTCTTCCTTTTTTGGAGAACGGAAAACCTTGAAACACATTGAAAGGTAGGTAGGTAGTTGCATAAAATGAACCTAAATGGATCCATCATTGAGTTTCAGTAGTAATTAGTTTATGGTTTGCCTTGTGTCATCTCCACCACACCCTCCCTTGCACCTTATTCTGTTGAAGAAATTTCTAGATATCATCTGAGCCGTGGCATTTCATCCCCTTCTGCTTGCTTTCGCACTCTGAAGGATAGAGGACTGTCTCCTTAAGAAATTCCATCAGCACACACTCACACACACGCTTCCCTGCTGTCTTCACATGTTCAGTTTCCATGACTGTCTTATTGTAACCACCAGGCAATTTTCTCAACAGAACTTTCTGATTCACAAAACTAATACGCCACCCTTGTTATCAGATTAGGAGGAAATGAGGCAGGGACCGCAGCAGTGTCAAGCACTCTCTTCTGTGGGAATCTACTCCCCCACAACGTGGCAGGTCAGGATCAGCAGCCCAGACCCATCCTGGGAAGTATGGGAACAGCCCTGGCTAGAAGGCTTCATGTATCATGGTGAAGTCTCTGTGGTGTCTTCGAGGGACACACAATATCCACCCAACAGACCAACTCTAGTGACCCCATCAGTATTCCTGGCACATTTACAGTTCCTCTAGGGCCAAATGCATCTGCTCACTAGAGATCATTCTTTTTAAAGATTTCTTTGTTCATTTGAAAGAATTACAGAGAGAGCAAATTTCAATCCACTGGTGCCCTCCCCAGATGGCCACAACAGCCAGTGCTGGGCCAGGCTGGAGCCAGGAGCTTCATCCAGGACCCTCACCTAGGTGCAGGGGTCCAAGCACCTGAACCGTCTTCCACTGCCCTCCCAGGGAACATTAGCAGGGAGCTGGATTGGAAGTGGAGCAGCCAGGACTCAAACTGGTGCCCATACGGGTTGCCGGCGTCTCAGGATGTGGCTTAACCCTCTATGCTACAACACCAGAGGGATTAGTTTTTTGCCATAAGACATGTTGCTAGCAACAAGTGTCCTGCCTACCTGTGAGGTTGCTAAGGAACACAGATAGGAAGTTAACTGCAAGTCACCTGAAGCTCCAATAGATAATCTCTGCATGGATTTAAAAGTTTTCTGCTCCAAAATTAACTTGTCCTTTCATTCTGAATTCCCGCAAACTTTTAGAACTACTTCCTGTGGGTGGGTGGGGGGGTGGAGGAGTTCTCCACATGGGGGAAGGGCTATGTTCTTCCCATGTGTTTACCCTTCTCCCTACCCTCACCAGGGCACAGGCTCACCTGCAGAGAGTGCCGTGACACAGGTGAGGGTGACTTGCACACACACCTCTCTGGGGGATGCTCTCTGGGCAACACGTGGGGAAGGAAGCCAACAGGATCACGTCCGGGGGGCTTCAGGGGCACTCAGACTACATCACTGTAGGGAAAGAGACTGGCTGGCAGTTCCTATTTTGGTTACAAGATGGGGGCAGGAGTAAGAGTGGACAGGCTCCTGTGGGTTCATGTGAGCCAAGAGGGAGCCCCTGGACTTTCCTGCCATTACTGAGAAGAAAAAAAGAGAGACAAGCCGGCGCCACGGCTCATTGGGGCAATCCTCCGCCTGTGGCACAGGAACACCAGGTTCTAGTCCCGGTCGGGGCGCTGGATTCTGTCCCAGTTGCTCCTCTTCCAGGCCAGCTCTCTGCTGTGGCCTGAGAGTACAGTGGAGGATGGCCCAAGTGCTTGGGCCCTGCACCCCATGGGAGACCAGGAGAAGCACCTGGCTCCTGGCTTCTGATCAGCACGGTGCGTGGTGAATGGAGGGTGAACCAATGGCAAAGGAAGACCTTTCTCACTATCCACTCTGCTGGTCAAAAAATAAATAAATAAAATAAATAAATAAATAAAAGAGAGAGAGAGACAAGTGACAGATAAAAGCTAAAAGAGGTCACTTGACTTTGATTTTCACTATCTTTTTACCCTGAAGTGAATAATTCTTGAGTAATGGCTCTCTGTTCTATGAAATGTGCCTATGGAGCTGTTGGTCAGTACTCCCAGGCCTAAGATGACCGCTGCATTAACTTGCAGTCACTACAACAAAATACCTGAAATCTCACTTAAAAGTAAAGACTTTTATTTTGAGACCCTTAGAAATAATAATTATTTATTTGAAAGGCAGAGAGCAAGCGAGCAAGCTCTGCTGATTTAGTCTGGAAATGCCTATAACCGTCAGAGCCTGGCCAGGTTGAAGCCAGGAGCCAGGAACTCCATGCAGGTCTCCCATGTGGGCTCCAGGGACCCGAGTACTGGAGTCATACCTGCTGCCTCCCTGAGGGTGCATTAGCAGGAATCTGGAATCAGAAACAAAGCTGGGGCTTGTACCCAGGCCCTCCGATTCGGGATGTGGGTGTCCGAGCATCTTACCCACGGTGTCAAATGCCTGCCCTTATTTTGGAGATTTCTAAAATAAAAATATATATTTGCGGTGACTGTTCCTCGCCACCGCCGAAGAATTAGGCTGGCTGCCCACAGTTGCCTTGACCGAGGAGGGGAAGTGCGCCACCCGCCACTCAGCCTACCCCAAACCTAGGGACAATCAGGCGCGGTGTGGAGCCCAGTCGAAGCAGGGTCTCACTTCATTGAAAAAGGGAGGTGTATATATAGCTGAGGTACAGAGCAGGTGGTACAGAGCAGATGCGCAGATGCGGGCAAGGGGTGGGGTGTTGTGATGCAAAAGGGTCCTAGCCACTCCTATTCTACCACCTTAAGGATCCTTAGGCAGAAGCGCCCTGGGGCTGGGTGTTTGCCACCAGGGATTTGAAACCTAAAGTCAGGTTTTCAGACTTGAGGCAGGCTCAGGAAGTTTCCTCTAGGCCTCTCCGGATTCAGCCTCCCCCACTTATGTTAATGGTCTTTTCTTAGAAGCTTAATACTAGGCCTGTTGTCCATGTGCTCTTGTTACTTTTCTGCATAATGTAATGATATTTCAACATTTATGTAGGAGAATATTTTTCATTTTGGAGGCATTCCCCCAAAATTTGAAAGGGGGCTAATCTCCCATCCATGCTTCACTCCCCCAATGGCTGCAGTAGCCAGAGTTGGCCAGGCTAAAGCCAGGAATGCAGAACTCAATCCCAAGTCTCCCAGCTGAGGGGCGCAAAGTCAGTATTTGAGTCATCACTGCTGCCTGCCTGGGTGTGAATCAGCAGAAAGCTGGAATTCAGAGTGGAGCCACCAGGGGCGTCCTAACCACTGCGCTAAATGCCCTTTCCCTGAAGATTTTAAGTAAGATCTTGGTGCAGCTCCGTTCCTGGGCCATTAGAGATTCGATGCAGTCCCCAGGGTCTCAGTTCTCAGAGGAATTAGAGAGGGATAAAAGTAGTACCTGGAACAGGTGTTGTGGTGCAGTGGATTGAGCCACTACTTGGGACGCTTGCATCCTATGTTGGAGTGCCAGCTTGAGTCCCAGCTACTCTGTTTCTCATCCTGCTTCCTGCTAATGTGTGCAGATGATGGCCAGAGTAATAGATTCCTGCCACCCACATGTGAGACCCAGATGTAGTTGTTCCTGGATCCTAGTTGGGAGTGGGCCAGCCCCAGCCATTCCAAGTATTTAGAGAGTGAATCTGCAGATGGAAGATGTCTCTGTCTCTGTGTCTCTCGCCTTCTATCACTCTGCCTTTCCATAAATAATTAACTCTTGTTAATATTGACTTATTTGAAAGTTAGAAGTTAGAGAGAGGTCTTCCATAAGCCTGTTCACTCCCCAATTGGCTGCCATGGCGGGAGCTGAGCCAATCTGAAGCAAGGAGTCAAGAGCTTCTTTTGGGTCTCCCACATGGGTGCAGGGGCACAACGACCTGGACCACCTTCCACCGCTTTCCCAGGCCATAGCAGAGGCAGAGAGCTGGATCGGAAGTAGAGCAGCTGGGAGTCGAACCAGCACCCACTGGGATGCCACCACTACAGGAGGCAGCTTTCCAACTAAGCCCCAGCCCCAGCCCCAGCCCTGTATAAATAGTTAACTCCTAAAGAGAAAGTGTTAAAGAGAAAGGCTCCTCCTCCCTTGGTGGTGCTGCTACGTGGTATGCCACACGCTTGTCAGTCTAGCCTGGCTGCAGCTGGTACAGGTGTCTCATCCTCCTGGTTGGACTGATGGTTCACCAGTGATTTCATCCTCCCCAGGGCCATGAGTGGAATTGAAGTGCAGGTTACAGACTCCACCCTAGGAGGCGGAATTCACCTTAGGCGCAGAAGGTCAGGTGTTCCTAATGGCTGGTTCCCACTGATCACTCTATCAAAGCCACAGATTCCGTCCAGAACCTCAGCCTGTACTCATGGTCTCAGGAACCATCGAGTAGCCAGGCGCGTGGCCAGGCAGCACAGAGGCAGCCCTCAGAACTTGCCTTGGCCCATGCACCTGGCCCTCTGCTGGCTCAGAACCCAGCTGTGGCTTGCTGACCTGCTGTTGTTTTAAAGATCTATATCACTTATTTGAAAGGGAGGGGGAGGGAAAGAGAAAGAGAGAGATTCTTCTACCAGCTGGTTTACTCTGCAAATGGCCACAGTGGCCAGGGCTTGGTCAGGCAAAAGCCAGGAGCAAGGAACACCATCTGAGTTTCCCACCTGGGTGGCAGGGGTCCAAGCACCTGGGCCATCTCCCCAATGCCCTCCTAAGCCCATAAACAGGAAGTCGGATCAGAAATGGAACAGCTGGGACTTGAACCAGTGTCCTAATGAGGGATATCTCTGACACATGGCACCTCAACCACTTGACCCCAGGATACTTTATTTACACAAAGAAAACTATTTTCCATACAAAACTCTTTCAAAACCACTTTATATTAACTGAAGATTGTAGGTCCCCTGCCAGATCCATAGAACTTTTTTTTTAAAGATTTATTTTGCCAGCGCCGTGGCTCAACAGGCTAATCCTCCGCCTTGCGGCACCGGCACACTGGGTTCTAGTCCCGGTCAGGGCACCGGATTCTGTCCCGGTTGCCCCTCTTCCAGGCCAGCCCTCTGCTGTGGCCCGGGAGTGCAGTGGAGGATGGCCCAGGTGCTTGGGCCCTGCACCCCATGGGGAGACCAGGAAAAGCACCTAGCTCCTGGCTCCTGCCATCGGACGAGCGCGGTGTGCCGGCCGCAGCGCGCCGACCGCGGCGGCCATTGGAGGGTGAACCAACGGCAAAAGGAAGACCTTTCTCTCTGTCTCTCTCTCTCACTGTCCACTCTGCCTGTAAAAAAAAAAAAAAAAAAGATTTATTTTATTTATTTTAAAGACAGAGTTATGGTGAGAGGTAGAGACAGAGAGAGAAGTCCTCCATCCACTGGTTCACTCCACAGTTGGCTCAACTTTTAGAGCTGCGCCGATCTGAAACCAGGATCCAAGTGCTTCCTCCGGGACTCCCACATGGGTGCAGGGCCCAAGCACTTGGGCCATCCTCCACTGCCCTCCCGGGCCACAGCAGAGAGCTGGACTGGAAGAGGGGCAACCAGGACTAGTGCCCCAGCCGGAACTAGAATCTGGGGTGCCGGCGCCGCAGGAGGAGGATTAGCCAAGTGAGCCACGGCACCGGCCAATCCATACAACTTTGATACGAGGGGCTTAGTTCCTTTCTCTATGAGTTAGCCTTGTGGGGAGAAGGTGGAACTGGGGACACTAAACTGCATCTGTCTGCACCTACAGGTGGATGGAGAAGCAGGGGAGAGCATAAGCAGCAGCCCTGGCCTTCTCCAGAAAATGTCACCATGAACTGGAGCTGCCACCCTCTGTATCACGTACAACTCCTGGGCTGGTAGGAAGAGGGGGTCCCGTGGAGCCTCCTGAGGTCCCAGGTCTCTGGAGCAGGAGGCAGGAGTGGGCTAGGCTGTCCCCTCATACTTCTCTCCCAAGGAAAGGAGTACTCCGGGGAGGGCAGGCCGGGCTTTCCGTGTCCCTGGGAGGGAGGCAGGACATGTGCTGCCTGAGCTTGTTGATCTGAGTGGTGTTTGCAGGGTTGCCATTCCACTCTCTGTCTCTGCATCCCCAGCCCTCCCCTGCCGGTGCCATCTCTAGGCGAGAACACAGTTGCCGTGTAGGGTGAGAAGATGAAGCAGGTGTCCAGTCCTGGGCAGGGCACACATTTGATCATGTGTGCAGATGAGCCCCCCCGCCCCCGCCTCACTCAGGATCTGCTCTGGGGGATGACAGTCATTGCGTGGATAGAGCCCTTGACAGCTCCCAGACTCTAGGTGAGGCCCATTCATCCACCCTCATAAGAGACCCTAGATCTTTTTTCTCTTTCAACTTATTTATTTTAACAGCAGAGTTCACAGAGAAACAGGGCAGGGGCTGCTTCCGTTTACTGGTTCACTCCCCAAACTGCAGCAGCAGCAGCCTCCCAAGACGGGGTCAGGCCAAATCCAGGGGCCAGAAACTCCATCCAGCTCTCCCATGTGCATAGCAGGGGACCAAGCACTTGGACCATCACGCACTGTTTCGTCGGCACTTTAACAGGGAGCTGAAAGAAGAGGAGCCAGAATGTGAACCCCCCACTCCCATATGCTCTTGCGGGCATCCTGAGTGGCAGCTTACCCCGCTGTGCCACACTGGCCAACACACAAATCCCAGACCTTAAAGACTCCCTACCCCAGCCAGCTGTACGGTGGGCAGGCGTGGGAAGTGCTAAGTAGATGTGGGACCTCCGAGGGCAGCAGGTGGCTAAGGATGGCTGTTGCTGATCGAGGGCCTCACACTAGCCTCTGCCCAGACTAGAGTGTTTGGACAGAGAGGCTGAAGGACCTGGTCTCCTGGCCTCAGCCCAGCCCATGAAGGGAGCAGGTTCAGCAAGTTGAGCTTCACCAGAGGGGCTCAGCCACACAATGCTCCTCCCTGCAGAGGGCGCCAGTCACTCCCAGCAGAAAATCCCTTTAGATGCCTATGAGCCAGTTGACTTCTCAACACACACAATCTGTCTTCTGTGAATCTCCCAAGTCATTGTTGACTTAGCAGTGAAAGTTCAAAGCAGAGAGCACTGTGGAGCCCTGGACAAAATTAGAGCCACTGACAAGCTTGGCAAACTACACACATGCTTAATCGGTCGGTCCTTATGATGTTTTCTCCGGATATTTGTAAACTCATATATTGAGTGTAATCTATTTACAGATTGGAAGCACACATGAAATACAGTCGTATGTGGCTTCATGATGGGGTGTTCTGAGGAATGCATTGTACTGACACCTTGACGGTAGGGAGTCCATCCTGAGAAAGCAGCCCCCGCCGTGAGACTCTGGTCTGAAACTATGATCTAAAAAGCTCAGACAATAGCAGTCCACTGCTTCACACTGTGCAGAGCACAGAAACCCCCTAGCGTGGTCGCTCAAGCTTAAAAACGGATGGACTGTACTTGGGTTAATAAGATTGTAATTTGTCTATGTACCACATATGATACAGACCAACAACTGAATTAATGTCAAGATTATAACTGAAATTGTTAAAATTGTAATTGTTGGGGGTCAGCACTGTGGCACAGCGGGTTAACACCCTGGCCTGAAGCACCGGCATCCCATATGGGCACTGGTTCAGGTCCTGGATGCTCCTCTTCCGATCCAGCTCTCTGCTGTGGCCTGGGAAAGCAGTAGAGGATGGCCCAAGTCCTTGGGCCCATGCACTCGCATGGGAGATCAGGAGGAAGCTGCTGGCTCCTGGCTTTGGATTGGCACAGCTCCGGCCATTGCAACGAACTGGGGAGTGAACCACTGGATGGAAGACCTTTCTCTCTCTCTCTCTCTCTCTCTCTCTCTCTCACTCTCTCTCTTTTTCTCCTCTGTCCAGTAGCTCTGACTTTCAAATAAATAAATAAATCTTTAAAAAAATAAAATAAAAACTTCTTAAAAAAATTCTAATTGGTGGGACCGGCACTGTGGTGTAGCAGGTAAAGCCACTGTCTGCAGTGCCAGCATCCCATACAGGCACTGGTTTGAGTCCCAGCTGCTCCACTTCCCATCCAGCTCCCTGTTATGGCCTGGGAGGGCAGTGGAGCATGGCCCAGGTGTGTGGGCCCCTGGACCTGCATGGGGGACCCAAAGAAGCTCCTGTCTCCTAGCTTTGGATCAGCCCAGGTCTGGCCATTGCAACCTTTCAGAGGTGAACCAGTGGGTGGAAGAGCTCTCTCTCTCTCTTTCCTTCCTTCTCTGTGTTTGTAACTCTGCCTTTCAAATAAATAAACAGAAAAAGAAAATTTCCAAATAAATTGATGAGTCACAGAATTTCAGAGTTCAGAGCTTTCCAGAGAAAGTGCCCATCAGATTGGGTTCTTATGAAAAAGGAGGTATACATATAGAACTACCCAGTGTTTAGCAGACACATGAATTCCTGTGATGTGTGTGGGGGGAGGGGCAACCTATGCAAAACCTGTGCTGCTGTATGCTGAAGGTGGGGGAGAGACCAGAGTAGTGGGGGTGGAGATAGAGAATGGGTGGGGAACCCCACTGTGCAGGCTCTTCTGGGGCTGGGCAAACAGATTGCCTCTTGCAAGACCAATAGAAACTGCTCCTCCTGATTAAGGAACAGGATTAAAATTGCAATTTAAACAAAGAAAACACATGGGGAGTGGAATAGGGTGAGAGAGAAGGTAGAGGAGTGAGTCGCTGAAGAGGCCAGGCAGTGAAAGTGGGTACAGAGGGTCACCAGGTCACTGGGCTCAGGCAGGGTCTGGATTTGCCTGCGGCTGGGAATGGGGTGGAGGATTGCAAAGAGTGAGAGTCACTCTAAGCCTGGGACATAAACCTGAAAAGGAGTCATCAGGGGCTCGGAGGCCAGGGCATCTGGCTCTGCCGCCTCTTGGCTCTGGGCTTTCTGCTGGTGCGCTGGTGCCCTGGGATTCTGTCCCTGCAAGGGCTCATGTCCCCAGCTCCTTCCTTGCTCAGAGTCAGTGGCTCAGGGAGTCCCAGCCATCATAGCTGCACAACTGTCCCTGGCTTGGATTGTTCCCACGGTCTCCCCCTGTGTGTGAGGTGAGCAGAGTCCTCTCCAGTCCCCACCCTCTGTCTGTCTGCCTTCCCCCAGCCAGGGCTCTGCAGTCACAAGGACAGGCTCAGCCAGCTGTCAGGGGCAAGGAGCCGGGGTGCACTCAGCCCCCGACTGCCAGCTCAGGGTGGAGCCGTGGGCCCAGGTCCTCGCCCTGCACAGGACACTGATCACTAAACACACAGTGAGACCAGAGAGGCCAAGCTCCACCAGTCTTTGAGACCTCAGTTTCCCCACAGCAGACAGGATTAAGGCATTCAAAGCAGATTGGGGATTCATGGAGGCTGGAGAGGCAGAGATGAGATCAGCTTCTCACCACAGGCCCACCCTGGCCTGATGGGATCTCAGGAGATGCCCTCCCAACCAGCAGCCCCTCAAGGACACTGGGCCCCCGCCCTGCTGTGACCCTCCTCAGGGAGGGGCTTCTGGTTGTGGGGCAGGGACTGCAGATGCCCGCCCTGCCGTTGCCCTATTTAGGCAGCTCCCAGCTAAGCAGGTAGTGTGGACCTAGACAGGCTGCAGCACCACTCGGACCTGCTTGGGACTGCTAGAATCACTGGCTCCAGGTAAGCGGGAGGGAGGGCAGGGAGCAGGAGCGAAGCCCGATTCGGCTGACGCTGCTCTATGGGAGGTCTGAGATCACGCTTTTGAGGAAACCACATCTCAGGGCAGGTTACATATTGTGGCACGCGGGTGCTGTTTTTTTTTTTTTTTTTTTTTTAAGGATTTATTTGAGAAGTAGCATTACAGCGAGAGGGAGAGACGGAGAGAAAGATCTCCTTCCACTGGTTCACTCCCCAGAAGGCTCCAAAGCCAGGAGCTTCCCATGTGGGTGCAGGGCCCAAGCACTTGGGCCATCCTCCACTGCCTTCCCAGGCCACAGCAGAGAGCTGGACTGGAAGAGGAACAGCCAGGACTGTGCCCCAGCACTGGCCCCAACCCAGGTGCCATTAAGGAATTGCTAAAGGCCCCAGCGCTGTGGCACAGAACCATAATCCTCCGCCTGGGGTGCCAGCATCCCACAGGGCTGCTATTCTTCCCATCCAGGACTCTGCTATGGCCTGGGAGAGCAGTAGCGTGGCAAACCCGGAAGAAGCTCCTGGCTTCAGCTCTGGCCATTGCTGCCATCTGGGGAGTGAACCAGCAGATGGAAGACCTCTCTTTCTGTCCCTCCCTCTCACTGTTCAAACCAGAGAGCACTGTGGAGCCCTGTACAAAATTAGAGCCACTGACAAGCTTGGCAAACTACACACATGCTTAATCGGTCGGTCCTTATGATGTTTTCTCCGGTTTTTCTACCTCTCAAAAAAATAAATAAAATCTTAAAAAAAAAAAAGGAATTGCTACAAAAAACCAGCTCGCCACTGTGTCCTAATGGGAGAGTGGGGAGCAGCCTCTGTGTCTGCCCAGCTGACGGAGGGGCCGAGGGGCCCAGGCGGTACAGTGAGGGAGGGCTGGAGGCTCAGTGGCAAAGGAGGAGTGAGCCCATGGGGCCTGGTTTAGACTCAGTCAACCCTAATCCAACCTGTGGGCATTAAGACATGGGGGCTTAAGTAGGATGCCTGAGTCACTTACATCTTTTTCTTTTTAAAATTTCTTTCTTTGTTAGAAAGGCAGAGTTTCAGGGTAGGATTGGGGGAGGGTAGGGACAGAGAGAGGGAAAGAGATCTTCCATCTGCTGGTTCACTCCCTAAATGTCTGCAATGGCCTGGGTAGGGCCAGGCCAATGGAAGCTGGGAGACAAGAGCTTTTTTCAGGTCTCCCACGTAGGTGCAGGGGCCTAAGTACTTGGGCCATCCTCTGCTGCTTTCCTGGGCCATTAGTAGGGAGCTGGATTGGAAGTGGAGCAGCTGGGACAAATGTGGGCATCCGGGCGGCGGGATTACCCGCTTCACCACGACACCAGCCCCCCAGTCACTCATCTTGAGGGACGTGGAACCTGGCCAAGATTTGAGTCATGGGGCTGTGCAGGTCAGGCCCTAGGAGATGCAGTCATGCAGGCCACAGTAACCTGGAGCACAAATCTCCAAACGCGTTTATGACAGCCACAGGCACAGAGTTAAAAGGACAATTCATAACTGTCCTTGCTGTCCCATGACTGTGCGGTGGGGGAGGGGGTCGACTTTTCTGGAGGCAGGGGATGGGAGGATCAGCAAGAAGTGACAAGTGAGGTGATAGCTGGCCTCAGCCCAGGCAAGAACTAAGGGACCAGCCTGGGCTAAGGGGCTGGGCCCCAGGGAGCTCACGCTGCCTGAGAGAGGCAGGCAAGTGAGAGCTGCAGAGCCAGATGCTGGGTGATGTTGGGTCCCGGGGAAGGGCTCGGCCTCACCCTGGGAACAGCTGTCCTGTGAGACAGGGTCCTGACGGGATTTCTGTGTGCAGACAGGATTCCAGAGGCCCTAGGAGTGCTGATGGGGTTGGAGGTCAGGGCTGGTGCAGGCACAATGAAGGGCAAGGCAGAAGCCTTGGGAGAGGGTGGGAGTGGTGAGAACAAAAGCATGTGCCATGGGCATGGGTCCGAGGGTGGAACACCACTGAGCACTTCTGTGGACCAGGCCTGCTGCCGGGAACAGCCTGGCTCTCAGGAAATTCTCTGAGCAGTCCGAGGTCCCACGTGTGCAAGAAGGAGCCAGGGTCTCAGCCCAGGCAGGCTGGGCAGAGTCCCAGTTCTCCCTCCCCCAGGCTTCCTGCCCCTGCCCTGCCCCTGTCAGCTCTGAGATCTCTGTCAATGAAATGAGACACAGAGAACAATTCTATGCATGCTGCTCCTGGATTATTAAAAATTATATACTTTGCTTCATAATTGGGTATTTGTTTCCAATTTACAATCACTCAAATCAAGAAACTATGCGTTATTCCATTTTTTAATGCATAAATGTAACTTATAGACTTATCCCAATTATGTACTTTTTTTTTTAAACATTTACTGATTGATTTGAAAGTCAGTGACACAGAGAAGGAGAGGCAGAGAGTGAGAGGTCTTCCATCCGCTGGTTCACTCCCCAGAGGGCCGCAACGGCCGGAGCTGTGTTGATCCGGAGCCAGGAGCTTCTTCTGGGTCTCCCACGTGGCTGCAGGGGCCCAAGGACTTGGGCCATCCTCTACTGCTTTCCCAGGCCACAGCACAGAGCTGGAGCAGAAGTGGAGAGCGGGATGCCGGTGCTTCAGGGCAGGGCATTAACCTGCTGAGCCACACCGCAGCCCACCAGGATGTCCTCAATGGGATGCTCTGAACTCCAGGCTTGGTTCCCTCAACCTTGACCATCAGCTGAAAGCTCATCTCAACACTTCAGCCTCTCAGCTTTGGTTTCAGAATTGCAGACGTTTTAGAAACTTCTTCCCAGCCTGAGGTCCCATCCTCGTCTCAAGATCTTGTCCAACTCCCATCCACTTATGTACACAGACAGATGGATATCCACCCATTGAGGAGGTTAGGAGAAAAACTTGTAAATGCAGGTGTAACATGAATTCCATATCAAAAATATTAAATATCACAAATACCAGTGGTTGAAGTTAGACAGTACACAAAGATGTCCTGAGATTTCTCAAGAGATTGAAATTACTTTTAAAACTATTTATTTTGGGGCCAGCACTGTGGTGCAGCGGGTTAACACCATCACCTGAAGCCCCAGCATTCCATACAGGCGCTGGTTTGAGACCTGGCTGCTCCACTTCTGATCCAGCTCTCTGCTGTGGCCAGGGAAAGCAGTAGAAATGGCCCAAGTCCTTGGGGCCCTGCACCCATGTGGGAGACCCAGAAGCTCCTGGCTCCTGATTGGCAGAGCTCTGGCTGTTGTGGCCATCTGGGGAGTGAACCAGTAGATGGAACGCCTCTCTATCTGCCTCTGCTCTCTCTGTGTAACTCTTTCAAATAAATAAATCTTTAAAAATATATTTATTTATTTATTTGAAAGGGGGCAGGTGCTGTGGCGTAGCAGGTAAAGGGGCCACCTGCAGTATAAACATCCTATATGGGCACCGGTTCTAGTCCTGGCTGCTCCACTTCCAATCCAGCTTTCTGCTATGGCCTGGGAAAGCAGTAGAGGATGGCCCAAGTCCTTGGTCCCCTGCACCCATGTGGGAGACTTGGAAGAACCCTTGGCTCCTGGCTTTGGATCGGCGCAGCTCCTGCCATTGCGGCCATCTTGGGAGTGAAACAGTGGATGGAAGACTTTTCTCTTTCGCTCTCCCTCTCTGTCTGCCTCTCCTCTCTGTGTAACTCTTTCAAATAAATAAATTTTTAAAAGATATATTTATTTGAAAGGGGGCTGGTGCTGTGGCATAGCAATTATAGCTGCCACGTGCAGTGCTGGCATCCCATAAGTGAGCCGGTTCTAGTCCCAGCTGCTCCACTTCTGATCCAGCTCTCTGCTATGGCCTGGGAAAGCAGTAGAAAATGGCCCAAGTCCTTGGACCCCTGCACGTGTGTGAGAGTACTGAAGGAAGCTCCTGGCTCCTGGCTTCAGATTGGTGTAGCTCTGGCCTTTGCAGCCAATTGAGGAGGAAACCAGAGTATGGAGGACCTCTCTTTCTCTCTCTCTCTCTCTCTCTCCCCTTCTGCTTCTCCTTCTCTGTGTTAACTCTTAACTTTCAAATAAATAAATAGATCTTAAAGAAGAGAAAAAAAGAGAGAGAGGGGACAGTGAGATCTTGCATCTGCTGGTTCACTCTCCAATTGGCTACAATGACCAGGGGTGAACCGAGGCAAGGTCAGGAGCCAGGAACACCATTGGGTGTCCTACGTAGGTGGTAGGACCTATCACTTGGGCCATCTTCTGCTGCCTTGTCAAGCACATTAGCAGAGAGCAGGACTGAGGACAAACTGGCGTTCCTATGGGCCCCAGCATCACAGGTGGCAGCTTCACCTGCTGTGCCACAGTGCCTGCCCCAAGATGGGAATTTCTGAAGGTGGGATCCTGTGCTCATTTCCCTGCCTCTCTAAGAGTCGGTCAGACCAGTTACCCACTTTCCCTGTGTCCCCCAGACAGTAGGTGCTGAGGCTGGGGTCTAACCCTAGGGACAGGGAGTCTAGGCTTGAAGTCATCCCCTTTCTGTACTGAATGGTTGACTGGATGCAGGTGGATTGTTGGCAGTGGAGAGAAAAGCCAGTGGTAATGAGCAGGCCTCCAGGGATAGCAGCTTTTTAAAAATCAAAAAATGTTTTTTCATTCCCAGGAACAACCAGAAGCTTGAGCTGGACCTGCTTTCTGACCACCAGAGTTGCTGAGCCTGGTTGCCTACTCTATTGTCTTTGCTGAGTTCCCCAACTCCTCTGGTACCAGTGACCGGAGACAGCCGAGGCCTGGACACCTGCTTCTGCCCTGTAGGCGATCAAGGCTGCCCTTGATGGACGAGAACATCTTTAGGACACAAGACAGTGAGATCCAAGGGTCCACCTGCCTGGCACTGGAGGGCACCTGCGCAGCCACTCCCCAGCAGAGCCCAGCACAAGCCCACAGCGGCACGGAAGGCCAGATGGCGGAGGCCGCAGCCCTGGCAGCACTGCAGGAGGCCCTCAAGTGCCCCATCTGTCTCGATGTCCTGAGACAGCCCATCACCACTGAATGTGGACACAACTTCTGCTATCCCTGCATCAAGGAGACATGGACGTATGCAAAGAGCAGCTTCCCGTGCGCTGTCTGCCGCCACCAGTGCAGACAGGGATTCATCACACTCAACACCCAGCTGGGAAGGATGGCAAGTACCGTCAGGCTTCTCCAGCACCAGAGCGAGACAGAGGGTCAGGGAGAGTTGCCCAGCTGTGAGAAGCACAGCCAGACCCTGAGCCTCTTCTGTGAGGAGGACCTGGAGGTGCTGTGTCACCAGTGCACTCAGCTCCCTGACCACGAGGCCCACCACGTGAGGCCCATCCCGGAGGCTGCCTCTGATCACAGGGCCAGGATCCAGAGTTACACGCAGCCCCTGAGGAGGCAAGTGACAGACGCTCAGAAGCAGCTGGTCACTCAGGAAAGAGAGTTATTAGGGCTGAGCGAGAAGGTGAAAAGCACCAGACAGCAACTAAGCTCTGAGTACGCGTCCATGAGCCAGCTCGTGAGACATATAGAAGAGGCAGTTCTCTCAAGGCTGGATGAGGACGAGGAGGACCTTCAACAGCAGTCCGACGCACACACGCGAGCCCTTTCGGATCACATTTCCACACTCAATCGTCTGCTCGTGGAGCTGGCAGAGAAGAGCGTGATGCCAGAAGTGGAGCTGCTGGCGGCTGTCAAGGGCACCTTCAACCAGTACGGGCACCTGAAGTCCCCGGAGCCCTGCTCATTCCACATACGGGCACCAGAGATTGTTACTCCTCTACCGTATCCAGCGAGGCAGAAATTTAGGGAAGATATTCGTCTGGATCCTGAAACAGCACACCCCAAGGTGTATATCTTTGAGGATAAAAGACATGTGATGTTCATAAAGAGAAAGCAAAGTGTTGCCCCAAATCCAAAGAGATTTACGGTTTACCCGGCAGTCCTGGGTTCTGAGGGCTTCAGTTCTGGCCGGCATTATTGGGAGGTACAAGTGGGCGGCAAAACCAGGTGGGCTGTGGGAGTCTGTACAGAATCCCTTCCCCGGAGCATGAAGCAGGCCCTGGCAGAACAGAATGGGTGCTGGACAGTTCAGCTGCACCGTGGTAACTATATGGCTTGCGGCACTGAGCCAGTCACTCTTCTGCTAAGGGAACAGCCCAGAGGGATTGGCATTTATCTAGACTGCGACTTACGGGAGATTTCTTTCTACAATTTAAGTGACGGGTCTTACATCCATTCTTTCATGTACAATTGCTCTGAAGTACTCAAGCCTTATTTCTATGTGGGACATGAGTCAAAACCTCTTGGGATCTGTCAAGTAACAATGACAGATAAGTGCTAACATTGCTTCACTTTCTTTTTTATCACTTATGCATAGTAAGTAGAAATTTATACAAATGCCAATGAATCTAGCATTTAACAACTTTAAAATTCTGGTGAAATGTCCTCATTTCATTTCATTAGCAACAGATGTGGAAACTAACAGAGTTGTTTGAACTACAAAGTGTTCCTGGATTCCTACAAACATAAACTTGTAATTTCACAGCTGTAATAAACGTTTTACACAAGCTCATAGTGTCTATACCTATGCATTTATGTGTTCCATTTGCTCCTAACAAAGTCCAGGTAGCAGTGAAGACATTAAAGGGAGAGGCAATTCTGCAGGGTGGGGAGTGGGACAGGGACAGATTCACATTGTTTTTAATGAATTTTTGTTTTAGGACTTAGTTGCTTGAAAGGCAGAGTTACAGTGTGTGTGTGTGTGTCAGAGAGAGATTTCCATCTGCTACTGCTGCTTCATTCCCCAAATGGCCACAATAGCCAGGGTCGGGCCAGGCTGGAGCAAGGAGCCAGGGTCTCTACCCAGTTCTCCCATATGGGTAGCAGGGGCCCAGGTACTTGCATCATCCTTGGCTTTCCCAGGTGCATTCAGCAGGTAGCTGGATGGGAAGCAGAGCAGCCTGGGCTCAAGCAGCTCTCGCATGCGATGCCACCATCACAGGCAGCAGCATCACCTGCTGTGCCACAACACTGGCCCAAAGGATGTTCTTAGAGGGAACAGCCTTGGAAGACAGATAGTGCCTCCCTCCAGAGCAAAGGGCACGTGTGTTTACCCCAGGATAATCAAGATAATGTCTCACTTCCAAGAGGTGTCGGGCCAATTCACTGCCTATTATAAAGCATTTGAGTTGCTATTTACCAGAACCGTATCCTGACCTATCATGCCAAATAATTATGAAGATTAAATGAGATGATTTCTACTTAAAATAAAACATAGTCTACCCTTTGTACCTAACCTTGGATTCCACCAAGGATTTAAGTCTTAAAATTTATACTATCTTTTAAAGATTTATTTCTTTGAGAGGCAGAGAGAAAAAGGTAGGGAGGGAGAGAGAGAGAGGTCTTCCATCCACTGGTTCACTCCCTAGGTGGCTGCAATGGCCAGACCTGCATTGATCTGAAGCTAGGAGCCAGGGGCTTCCTCTGGGTCTATTACACGGGTGCAGGGGCCCAAGGACTTAGGCCATCTTCTACTGCTTTTCTAGGCCATAGCAGAGAGCTGGATTGGAAGAGGAGCAGCTGGGGCTGGAATCAGCCCCCATATAGGATGCCAGTGCTGCAAGCGGCTGTTTTAACCCACTGTGCCATAGCACTGGCCCTGAAAATTTAAAATATTCAACAGATATTTTTAAAAAATGAGAGCAAGTTCTTCCATACTCTGGTTCACTCCTCAATTGGCCACAAAGGCCAGAGCTACACCAATCTTAAGCCAGGAGCTTCTTTCAGGTCTCCCACGCAGGTGTAAGGGCCCAAGGACTTGGGCCATCTTCTGCTGTTTTCTCCAGAATCGTGGCACAACCTCGGAGCACTAGTTTCAATCTCAGCTGCTGCTAATGTGCCTGGGTGAGCAATGGAGGATGGCCCAAGTTCTTCCATTCCTGCCACATGGGAGACCCAGACAATTCCTGGCCCTTGGCTTGGGTCTGGCCATGGCGGTCATTTGGAGAGTGAACCAGCAGATGGAAAACTCTCCTAAGCATTTTAAAAATACTGTTTCCAATCTTATCAAGATATGCAGACATGAGTCTGTATAATTTTTTTAAGACTCAGCTATTTATTTGAAAGACAGAGTTACACACAGTGAGAGAGAGAGAGAGAGAGAGAGAGCTCGTTCATCTACTTCACTGCTGCTTCACTTAAAAGGCTGCAACAGCCAGGGCTGGGCCAGGCCAAAATCAACAGTGATGAACTCCATCTGCATCTCCCATTTGGGTGGCAACAGCCAAGTACTTGAGCCATCTTCTGTTGCTTCCCCAGGTGCATCAGCAGGGAGCTGGAGTGCAACCGAAGCAGCCAGGACTCAAACTGGTGTTCACATGGGATGCAAGCAACACAGGCAGCAGCTTCAGCTGCCGTGCCACAACGCGTGCACCTATGTAATACATAGAATACATTCTATCATTGCCGTTCAGCTGTATTTACAGATATGGACGTTAAGTTCTAAAATAAACCTGTTGTTCTATTTTTTATGTAAAATCATTAAGTAGTTCAAAAAACCTTAAAAGCAAATTCCAAAAACAAAATGGATTAAGGAAATAAAATAGACTAGGTGGGTCAATTTGTAATATGCTCTGTAGAAGATGTCAAACTCAGAATTTACTCCAGCATATGTAAGCTGGTTGGGGTAAAGGCTGTGATCTTCATGCCTAACAAGGACTTGGGACATGGGAAAACTCACTGCTTCCGGGCTCAGGAAGAACACAAAAAGCTAGTGGGCTACTAGCTTCAATAACAGGTTTCAGGAGCCAAAAACTTCACGATATCCCAAAAGTTGATATTTGCGTTTCTTATCTCTGATTTTCAATCTGCAAGTTACACTGACCATCGTACATATAATCAGACAAAAGTGAATCAGGCAGCTTGGAAATCTCCTCTAACTCTTAAAATTCTGTTTCCCACAGAACACATAAATTAAGTTCCAGAATAAAAATTCATATTTAAAAAGGAACTATTTAAGCACAAAACAAAAATGCAAAAAATACACAAAATAAAAATAGCCAAATAATCCTTAGGCTGACAACGGCTTTGTAGGTAGGTGTTATAGACAATGCTAACGATAATAATAAAAGTCAAATAAGTTTTTAAAAAAGAAGGCAGCCTCTTACATTATCGACAAAATCTTAACATCTCTAATAAATAAATCTCTAATAAATAACTTTCACTGAAAGAAAACAGACAAGCATGCCAGTGGAGCTCAATAGGGAAAGTGCAGTAGAAAAAATACAACAGACAAAAACAAGTTGTGAATACAAGACAGTAAAAGGGAAAAATAAAAAGTTCAGATTAATCAGTCATAAAAGAAAAGGTAAGGGGTAAGTGGATTAAGCCACCATTGGGGATGCCCACATCCCATACTGGAATGTCGGTTCAAGCCCTGGCTACTCCATTTCCATTCCAGCTCCCTGTTAATGCCTGGAAAGCCCTGGAAAGATGGCCTAACTGCTCGGACCCCTGAAACCTATGTAGGTGACCCAAATGGAGTCCCAGCTTCCTGGCTTCAGACTGACCCAGCACCAGCTATTGTGGCCATTTGTGAGAAAACTAACGGATGAAAGATTTTTTTTTTTTCTCTTTCTCCATCTCTGTTGCCCTGCCTTTCAAATAAATAAATATTTACAAAAGCAAATATCATTTGAAAACATAAGATCACTATTTGTTGCTTAGAAGATTTGAGACAATGCAGTGCTAGGAAGTGGGTTGTACAAGGAAGATGGATACTCCCACATTGTAAGAGAGTGTCCCATAAATATGTAGTGTCTTTTGGGAAGAAATCCTGCTTTATCAATTTAAATAGAGTTTTGCTTTAATTTCATATTTGTCATCTAGAAATTTGTTCTGTAGAAATCCTTGCAGAACTAGCAAGCAATCTTCCTCAAGTCTCACTGGGGAAAGCAGTGGGAGATGGCCCACATGCTGAGACCCCTGTACTCACTTGGGAGACCCAGATCCAGGATTACAAAAACACTAGGAATGGATTTCAACCATTTTGGGTCCAAAACAAACTTCACTTTTTAAATTCCATGGTCCAGAAACGTACTGCAGTACCCTTGCACATCTTTAAATATTTGTTCAGGTTATACCTGGTTTTATACGATGCATATTGTGGAATTAGAAGGGCAAAATATAAACATCAATTTTTGAAATTGCTTGGCTTTCTTAAAATTTTTTAAAGATGTATTTATTTATTTGAAACAGAGTTACAGAGAGGCAGAGCGAGAAAGAGATAGAGAGGTCTTCCATCTACTGATTCACTCCCCAGATGGCCACAACAGCTGGACCTGTGCCCATCTGAAGTCAGGAGCCAGGAGCTTCTTCTGGGTCTCCCACGTGGGTGCAGAGGCTCAAGGATGCCCAAGGATTTGAGCCATCTTCCACTGTTTTCCCAGGCCATTAGCAGAAAACTGGACTGGAAGTGGAGCAGCTGGGACTTCAACTGGCGCCTATATGGGATGCCAGTACTGCAGCCGGCAGCTTTGCCCACTATGCCACAGCGCTGGCCCCAGCTTTATTAATTGAAGGAAAAGAAAAAGGGGGGCCGGCACTGTGGCGCAATGGGTTTACACCCTGGCCTGAAGCGCTGGCATCCCATATGGGCACTGGTTCAAGAACCAGCTGCTCCACTTCCTGTCCGGCTCTCGGCGATGTCTCGGGAAAGCAGTGGAAGACAGCTTCAGATCAGTGCTGTCCCGGCCATTGCGGCCATTTGGGGAGTGAACCATCGGATGGAACACCTCTCTTCTCTCTCTCTGCCTCTCCTCTATCTGTGTAACTCTGACTTTAAAATAAAATAAATAAATCTTAAAAAAAGAAAAAAAGGTTTCTGGGGCCAGTGTTGTGGCACAGTGGGTTAAGCTGCCACTTGCCACATCAGCATCCTATATCAGAGTGCTGATTCCAGTCCCGGCTGTTCCTCTTCTGATCCAGCTCTGCTTACTGAGCTTGGGGAAGCGGAGGGAGATGGCCCAAGTACTGTGGACCCTGCCACCCACATGGGAGACCCAGACAAGGTCTCAGCCTCCTGGATTCAGCCTGGCCAGGCCCAGCAGATGGGGCCATTTAGGCATGAACCAGTGGTTGAAAGATCTCTGGCTCTGCCTCTCCTTTCAAATAAATAAATCTAAACTTTTCAATCAGTTAGATGTTATTTACATGATATAGTATGATGCCACGGAGAAAGAGGTAGAATACTAACTGGATTGTTTAGAAAAATGTTTACAATATATATTTCAAGAAAATAAGTTGAGTGCAATATGCTATCCTATTTAATCCTGGAATAGAAAAACATTAGAGAACAACTGGGAAACCAGAATCTGTACTTACTAATATCAAACAGAGGGTGATTGCACTGGGTTAATACCTGTACTATCATTATATAAGAGGCTGACATTAGGTGAAATCTAGTAGAAGAATATAAGAACTCTACTATTTTACACCTTTCCTTTTCCTTATTTTTTTTTAAAAAAATTGTTATTCTTATTTGAAAGGAGACAGAGACACAGAGAGATTATCCATCTGCTGGTTCACGACCCAAATGTCTGCAACAACTGGCCCATGCCCAGAGCCCAAAACTCAATTCAGGTCTCCCATCGGGGTGGCACAGACCTAAGTCCCTTAGACTTGAGCTATCACCTGTTACCTTCAAGTGTGAGTTTTTCAGAAGCTGTATTGGAAGTGGAAAAACCAGGATTCAATATGGGATGTGGATACTCCAAGCCTCAACTTAACGGCTTAACCAAATGCCCATCCCTGACTTTTCCATGAATTTTGTTGTTGTTGTTGTAAGACAGACACACACACACACAGCCCACACGAGTCAGGGCTAGGCCAGGCAGAAGCCAGGAGCCTTGAGCTCAATCCAAGTCTTCCAATGGGTGAGCAAGACACAATTACTTGAAACATCACCTGCTTCCTCCCAAGGTACACATAGAAGGAACCCAGCATTTCGAGCAGACCCAGAACGCAAACCCAAGGATTCCTGTACGTGATGTCAGTAACACCACCAGCAACTTCACTTGTTCCATACCTTCAGGGCTGGCACTGTGGCATAACAGGTAAAGCTGCTGCCTCCAGTGCCGGCATCCCATATGGGTGCCGGTTTGAGTCTCGGCTGCTCCACTTCTGATCCGGCTCTCTGCTATGGCCTGGGAAAGCTGTGGAAGATGGCCCAAGTCCTTGGGCTCCTGCACCCATGTGGGAGACCTGGAGGAAGCTCCTGGCCATTTGGGGAGTGAACCAGCAGATAGAAGACCTCTCTCTCCCTCCCTCCCTCCATCCCTCCCTCCCTATGCCTCTCCTTGTCTCTGTGTGTAACTCTGACTTTCAAATAAACAAATAAATATATCTTTCGTTTTAAAAAAATAAATACCTTCATACATATTTCATAATATGATTCCTTTTAGGTGATATAATTGACTTGCTATTTTGTGTGTCTACTTTTTTATACTATAATGTTCTTCTAACAATGATATTAATTCTTATTTTTTTCTGTATTTACTTTTTAAAATTTTACGAAATTTCAAACATATACACAGGCTCAAAGAGTACTAAAGAGCCCATGGGTGACTTTTTTGTAACAGTCATCAACACATGGCCAATCTGCCCACTTTGGTCCAGACTCACTTCCCTTAGACTACTTTGTATTTCATCTTCTCATTTGTAGACATCATATCATTTCACCCAAAACATTTCAAAATATATTTATTGTTTTTGAAAATTTTTATTTATTTGAAAGGCAGGACATGAGAGAGAGAAAATCGTTTTTTTATCTGGGTTTATTCCCCAAATGGTCTCAAGACCCAGGGCTGGGCCACTCCAAAGCCACATGCCAGGAATTCCATCCTGCTCTTCCATGTGGGTGGCAGGGGCCCAACTTGGGCCATCATCTATTGCATTCCCAGGCATATTCCTAGGAAGCTGGATCAGAAGCAGGATAGCTGGGACTCGAACTGGCACTCATATATGGGATGTTGGCATCACAGTGCTGGCTTAACCCACTGTGTCACAATGCTGGCTGCTCAACATATATTTCTAAAAGATAAGAAGTATTTAACACCAGCAATAATACGGCCGGCACCATGGCTTACTAGGCTAATCCTCCACCTGCGGTGCCGGCACTCCAGGTTCTAGTCCTGGTTGGGGCACTAGCTCTGTCCCAGTTGCTCCTCTTCCAGTCCAGCTCTCTGCTGTGGCCCGGGAAGGCAGTGGAGGATGGCCCAAGTGCTTGGGCCCCTGCACCTGCATGGGAGACCAGGAGGAAGCACCTGGCTCCTGGCTTTGGATTGGTGCAGTGCTCTGGCTGTAGCGGCCATTTGGGGAGTGAACCAATGCAAGGAAGACCTTTCTCTCTGTCTGTCTCTCTCATTGTCTAACTCTGCCTGTCAAAAAATAATAGTAATAGCAATAATACAATAATCAGCCTTAAAAATTAAACACAATTCCAGTATCCTCAAATAGCCCATCTGTGTTCCAGTTTTCTAGGATGTCTTGTGGATTTTTTTCATTTAATTCAGGATCCAAACAAGATCTAAACATTATTTTTTCCTAGTACTCATGTGATTATTGGAGCAAATATGATCAATTATTTCTACGTCTTATTGCAGATGCAGAAAACAAGATTCCAAATGGTTGTAAGTAAGTTTCCCAGAGTTAATGAGCTAAGAAATGGCAGAGCGGGGCTGGCACTGTAGTAGCAGGTGAGGCCACCTCCAGTAGCGCCAGCATCCCATATGGGCACCAGTTCAGGTCCCGGCTTCTCCTCTTCCCATCCAGCTCTCTGCTGTGGCCTGGGAAAGCAGTAGAGGATGGCCCAAGTCCTTGGGGCCCTGCACCCACATGAGAGACCTGGAAGAGGCTCCTGTCTTCGGATCCAGCTCCAGCTGTTGCGGCCATCTGGGGTGTGAACCAGCGGATGGAAGACCTCTTTCTTTCTCTCATCTCTCTGTGTAACTATGAGTTTCAAGGAAAATAAAGAAACCTTAAAAAAAAAAAAAAAGCAGAGTAGCAGGGACTGGAACTGACACTTCCATATGGGATTCAGGCTTCACCCAGTGTGCCACAAGGCCAGCCCCTACTGCCATCATTTCATCCAGATCACACTCTTTAAACCCTCTCTCTCATTCTGGGAATTTTCGCATTCCCATTCTCCTTATCCCTTTGGAAGCAGGTGATCTGTCTTTCAGTATGGATATATTCCTGCAAAAATAGAAACTACTGGTTTTAACTATGTATATCTGCTTAATTTACTGATATATTCATGCTGGGTTTTGCTTTTCAGTTAGTGGTATTCACTTAAACACAGTATTGGCATTTTCTTTTACAATACCCCACAAGTGGTATCAATAATTCAGCAATCACTGTATTTGGGGCCTACAATCTACCAGTATTGACCAATAACCAATAACCATATACTGAATTTCATATTAGTGACTTGCCTTTTTTTTTTTTTTTTTGACAGGCAGAATGGACAGTGAGATAGAGAGACAGAGAGAAAGGTCTTCCTTTGCCGTTGGTTCACCCTCCAATGGCTGCCGCGGATGGCGCGCACCACGCTTATCTGATGGCAGGAGCCAGGTGCTAGGGGCTTTTTCCTGGTCTCCCATGGGTTGCAGGGCCCAAGCACTTGGGCCATCCTCCACTGCCTTTCTGGGCCACAGCAGAGGGCTGGCCTGGAAGAGGGGCAACCAGGACAGAATCTGGCGCCCCGACCGGGACTAGAACCCTGTGTGCCGGCGCCGCAAGGCGGAGGATTAGCCTGTTGAGCCACGGCGCCGGCCATGACTTGCCTTTTAAGGGGTTAGCTAAGAATGCCACTTGCACAACTTAGTATTTCCTACAGATGCCAGTACACAAGATGCGGCATTCACGTGAACACGATGATTTTTCCACTATACGATCTTTCGGTTCCCCAGTTACACCTTTTTTAGGTGTCACTCTGGAAAATGCAAAGCTTACACAGAGAGACTAGGATAACCAACCTCCAGGGAACCACCACCCGCGGCACCGTCAATATTCCAATCTAAAAACCAAGTTGCAATTCCGAACTCTGGGTACCTCGCCGACGGGACTTGGATGACTTTTCCAGCACGGCCTGGTAAACCCCGGTGCATCTCCGGGCGGCTGCCTGCAGCGCTGGGTCTCCCCAGGTGCGCGTGCGGGGTAGGCGGCCTCGGGAGTGGGGGCGCTCGGTCTGGAAGCCCCCCTTTCTTATTTCTCTTTGCAAGACATAAAACACAAGTGATGGATGCATAGAAAAATAATAAATAAATAACGCTGAAGAAGCCAGTCAGAGACGTGAAGCTGGGGACTCTCCAAGCTGCAGCGCCAGCCTGGGGGGCCCGGGCGGGTGGGGGCACCAGGGAGAAGCCGCGCCCTGCCCCGCCCCGCCCACTTCCTAGGGGAAGCGCCGCCTCCCGGGGCCGCCCTCCCGTCCCCCGCAGCCCCCCCCGCCGTCCCCCCCCCGCCCTCCCGTCCCCCGCAGCCCCCCCCGCCGTCCCCCCCCCGCCCTCCCGTCCCCCGCAGCCCCCCCCGCCGTCCCTCCTCAGGCCGCCTCGCCGGGACCCTGCTGGGCGCCCGGCCGGGGGTCTTCAGCGCCAAAACAGGGTCGCGCGAGCCCCCTGCCCGGGTAAGCGGGGAAACGCGGTCGCGTGCGCGCGCGAGCGGGACCCCCGCCCAGGGCCGCCCTCCGCCGGCGCACGTGCAGCTGGCTGCGGCCCCGGCTGCTCTGAGAAGCTTCTGGAAGCTTCTCCCGGGCGGGCGCGTCCGAGGGGTCGTGGCTCGATGCCGCCTCTCGGGCCCTGGCCGTCTGCGCTCCTCCAGCGACAGGCGCCGTGGCCTCCGCAGGAACCGGCTTCGCGCCGGGCTGCGACCCGCGCCTGCGAGGTGCCGGCTCTGCGCGGCGCTGATCAGACAGAAGCTGCAGCCTCGCCGCGCGGGCCGGCCGGGCGCGCACCGCAGTGGCTCGTGCGCGGGGCAGGGGTCTTCCTGCGGAAGGCCGAGGTGGGTGTTGAGGCCAGAGGGGAGAGTGAGCGTTGGGGGCGGGCGAGAGCTGACGGACGGGGAGGCGGACGGCAGAGGCAGGCCAGCCCTGGGTGCAGCGCCCGCCCGAGGCTGGACCGCCACACGCCTGGGCCGCACAGGGGCCACCTGATCGGGTAGCGCCCCTGCAGACCTCTGGGCATGGCAGTGCAATGCAGGATCAGTGCCCCTTCTCTAAATAGTCCTGAATGCTGTGATCCGGGAGAAGAGATGGAAGGGGCAGGGCGGGAAGATGCCCGCTTTCTCATGCTGTGACATGTTTGGTGCGTCTTTCTACCTCAGTACTGTTGCTTGATGTTCTCCTGGGTGGAATGTTTGTAACGGAGCTTCTTGGGTCACTCCTGACAATAGACATTGCCATGTGTTTTGAAGTGCAAACGAGTTTGCAACCTCCTGTATATTTAGGAAAAAGTTACCGGGAAGCTCATTGTGAGAAAACTATGCATGGACTTCAAACGTTTTTACACCAAAGTAAACCTGACTTAATTCCGTGTTCTGCAAACTTTCTGATGTGCACTTGCATGTCGTTAAATATTTGTTAAGATTATACATGGTTTTAGAGGATGCCTGTCATGGAATTAGAAGGGTATAATGATAACATCAATTTTTGAAATTGCTTGGCTTTTTCAAGTATTTTAAATGTTTAAGGCAAAAAAATTTCATGTGTTTCATGTGTACAGATCTGGGAACATAGAGGCTCTTCTCACCTTACCCTCCCTTCGCTCACATTTTACAATGATCTACTTTCAGTTTACTTTACACTCATAAGATTGACACTACACTAAGTAAGGAGGTCAACAAATAGTAAGAAAAAAAAAAACCACTGTTCTTCAAGTAGAGACAACTGCTATAAATCATCAAATCTCAAATGTCAGTTTCATTCCTATATGTTACGTTGTTTTTAGTTACCAAAGTTCAGGAAAGACATGATATTTGCCTTTTTGGGACTAGCTTCTTTCGCTAAGTATAATGGTTTCCAGTTGCATCCATTTTGTTGTCAAAGAAATTCATTCATTTTTAGGGCTCAGTAGTATTCCATAGTGTATACATATCATAATTTCTTTATCCACTCATCAGTTGATGGACATCTGGGTTGATTCCATTTCTTAACTATTGTGAATTGAGCTGCAGTAAACATGGGGGGTAATAGATAACTTTTTGAAATGCTGATTTCATTTCCTTTGGGTACATTCTCAGGAGTGGGATTGCTGGGTCATATGGTAGATCTATTTTCAGATTTCTGAAGTATCCCCATACTGTCTTCCACAATGGCTGTGCTAGTTTGCATTCCCACCAAAAGTGAATTATGGTGCCTTTTTCCTCACATCCTTGTTAGTGTTTATTGTTTATTGATTTCTGTATGAGAGCCATTCTAACTGGGATATGGTGAATCCTAACTGTGGTTCTCATTTGCATTTCCCTGATGGCTACTGATCCTGGGCATTTTTTCATATGTCTGTTGGCCATTTGAGTTTCCTCTTTTGAAAAAATGTCTTTTTAAACCATTTGCCCATTTCTTAACTAGGTTGTTTTGTTGTTTAGCTTCTTGAGCTCTTTATAGATTCTGGTTGTTAATCCTTTATCTGTTGCATAGTTTACAAATATTGTCTCCAGTTCTTTCCGCTGTTCATTTTGATGAGCGATTCCTCTGCAGTTCAGAAGCTTCTCAGCTTGATGTAATCCCACTTGTTTATTTTGGCTTTGATTGTGCTTCAGAGGTCTTTTCCAAGAACTCTTTGCCTTATGTCTTACAGAGTTTCCCCTAATTTTCTCTTGTAGTAATTTGATAGTATCAAGTTGTAGATTTAGATCCATAATCCTTGATTCATCTTGAGTTGATTTTTGTATAAGGTGTAAGATAGGTGTTTTGTTTCATACTTCTGCACGTGGAGATCCAGTTTTCCCAGTACCATTTGTTGAAGAGACTATCCTTTCTCTAGGGATGGATTTTAGCTCCATTGTTAAAGATTAGTTGTAGATGCATGGATTGAGTTCTGGAGTTTCTCTTCTGTTCCCACTGGTCTACATATCTATTTTTTGTGCCAATACTAGGCTGTTTTGTAACTGCCGTGTGGTATGCCTTGAAATTGGATATTATGATGTCTTTGGCTTTGTTTTTGTAGTTTAGGATTTCTTTAACTATTCGGAGTCTCTTGTGTTTCCATATGAATTTTAGCATCATTTTTCCTAGATCTGAGAAGAATGCCCTTGGTATTTTGATTGGGATCACATTGAATCTATAAATTGCTTTCGGTAGTGCGGACATTTTGATTATATTCTTCCAATCCACAAACATGGAATATTACCTCCTTTTTTTGTGTCTTTCTATTTCTTTCTTTAGTGTTTTATAATTTTCATCATAGAGATCTTTCACCTTCTTGGTTAAATTTATTCCAAGATAATTAAAAAAATTTTTATAGCTATCATGAATGGGGCTCATCTTAGAAGTTCTTTCTCAGCCATGGATTGTTTGTGTATACAAAGGCTATTGATTTTTTTTTTTAAGATTTTTTATTTATTTGACAGGTAGAGTTACAGACAGTGAGAGGGAGAGACAGAAAGGTCTTCCTTCCGTTGGCTCACCCCCCAAATGGCCGTTATGGCCTGAGCTACACTGATCCGAAGCCAGGAGCCAGATGCTTCCTCCTGGTCTCCCATGCAAGTGCAGGGCCCAAGGACTTGGGCCATCTTCCGCTGCCTTCCCAGGCCACAGCAGAGAGCTGGACTGGAAGAGGAGCAACCGCAGCTAGAACCCAGGGCCCATATGGGATTCCAGTGCTGTAGGCCACGGCGCCGGTCCTAAAGGTTTTTTTTTTTTTGTGTGTTAATTTTATATCCTTCCACTTTACCAAACTCTTATGAGTTCTAATAGTCTTAGTGGAGTCTTTTGGTTCCTATAAATATAGATCATGTTATCTGCAAATAGGGATAATTTGACTTCCTTCTTTCCAATTTGTATCCCTTTGATTTCTTTTTTCTTACCTAATGGCTCTTGCTAAAACTTCCAGAGCTATATTCAATAGCAGTGGTGAAAGTAGGCATGCTTGTTTGGTTCAAGATCTTAGTGGAAATGCTTCCAGCTTTCCCCCACAGCTGGCTGTGGGTTTGTCATATATTGCCTTGATTGTATTGAGGAATGTTCCTTCTATACCTAGTTTGCCTAAGGTTTTTTTTTTTTTTTTATCATCAAAGGATGTTGTTTTTTATCACATGCTTTCTCTGCATCTGTTGAAATAACCATATGGTTTTTCTTCTAAAGTTTGTTTATGTGATGTACCACATTTATTAATTTGCATATGTTGAGCCTTCCCTACATACCAGGGGTAAATTCCACTTGGTCCAGGGAAATGATCTCTCTGATGTGTTGTTGGATTTGATTTAAAGATAAAAAAAAAAGGCCGGCGCCGTGGCTCAACAGGCTAATCCTCTGCCTTGCGGCGCCAGCACACTGGGTTCTAGTCCCGGTTGGGGCGCCAGATTCTGTCCTGGTTGCCCCTCTTCCAGGCCAGCCCTCTGCTGTGGCCCAGGAGTGCAGTGGAGGATGGCCCAAGTGCTTGGGCCCTGCACCCCATGGGAGACCAGGAAAAGCACCTGGCACCTGGCTCCTGCCATCAGATGAGTGCGGTGCGCCGGCTGCAGCGCGCCGACCGTGGTGGCCATTGGAGGGTGAACCAATGGCAAAGGAAGACCTTTCTCTCTCTGTCTCTCTCTCTCACTGTCCACTCTGCCTGTCAAAAAAAAAAGATTAAAAAAATGGTTTCTGGGTTTGGTGTTGTGGCACAGTGGGCGAGGCCACTGCCTGTGATGCCGGCATCCTGTATTGGAGCACTGATTGCAGTACAGCTGCTCTTCTGATCCAGCTCCCTACTTAATGAGCATGTGAAAGCAGTGGAAGATGGCCCAAGTACTTTGACTCCTTCCATGCACGAGGGAGACCTAGATGCAGTTCCTGGCTCATGGCTTTGGCCTGGCCCAGCCCTGGCTATTGTAGTCATTTGAGGAATCAACTAATGGATAGATCGATCTCTCTCTCTGTCACTCTGCCTTTCAAATAAATAAAAAATAACCCTTTAAGGGACAGAAAAAAGGTTTTGACTTTGTATGTCTCGAATGTTGAGTCTATACCTCCTAAAGCAAGATATTACTAGTGTTTTCAGTCTTACCCATACATAAAACTTAAAAGAGGCAATATAACCATTCAGTGTGCCATTCTCAGTTCATTAACATTCTTTAACTGTTATGTTTATGCTCCTTTTTCTACATCAGTGTATTCAAGTTTTGTCTATTTTACTTTCTTAACTTGATGTATTTTGTTTAGGCATTATGACATTCTTTTTTAAAAGAGATTTGCTTATTTGAAAGAGTTACAAAGAGAGAGAGAAGGATATACAGAGAGAGAGAGAGAGAGAGAGATCTTCCATCTTTCATTGGTTCACTCCTCAAATGGCTGCAACAGCCAAGACTGAGTCAGGCTGAAGCCAAGAGCTTCTTCCAGGTCCCCCATGTGGGTGCAGGGTCCCAGGCACTTGAGCCATCCTCCACTGCTTTCCCAGGTATATAATCAGGAAGCTGGATTGAAAGTGGAGCAGCTGGAACTCAAACTAGTGCCTATACGTGATGCTAGTGCTGGATACTGGGGCTTAAACACGCTGAGCCACAGCGTGGCCCCTAGGCATAATGACATTCTAATAGTAAATACTGAAAAATATTTTCCGTGTTGTTGATAGTCAATTTGTATAAATGTTACATCCTCCTGGGTTTCATTTCACAAATAAGATAGATCCTGCTGTGGTACCTTGAGCTGGACAGAAGCAAAGATGAACGAGGTAAACCAAATCTGGCAGACAGGAATCTTGAGCCATCAGAAATATCTTTTTCAGTCCCCAGACTGATGGACTTTCTTATCTTATTCCAAGAGTTGGGCCTATAGCTTTCTCCAAATCATGGAGGCAGTTGACCAAGACTGTGTTCTCACTCGGTTGTGGTCTGTTGGCTGCAGACTTTTGTGCCATTCCTACAGCGCCCGAGAGAGTGAACCGGTAAATTCATGGAGGGTAGGGATTGTGGAGTAGCTAGGACACAAAAACAAAAGCATGGGAATGAGAGATTGGGAACAAGGGAGAATAATCTAGGTTTGACTAGAATGTACAGTGGGTAGGAATCACTCAAAATAAACTCAAAGGTATTTGTTTTGTTTTGTTTTGTTTTTAAAGAAATCTTCTCACATCAACTTTGAGCTGCCAAAACCTGGAAGAGTACATTTCCCACTGAGCTGTGATTGGCTGCAGGCCTGCGGGTGGAACTCCTTTTGCCAGTTAGAATTAGAGGGTCTGAAGACTCACAGGACTTCTAAGACTGACACTAAGACCTGAGGAACTGAGAGGAGACTGCAGTGAGATCATCAGTTATCTCCAGGAAGGTCAGTGAGGTCCAAGGGCACACTTGCCTCTCACTGGAGACACCTGTAGTGTCACCTCCTGAAGAAAGCCCAGCTCAGTCCCCAGCCTTACTCACAGAGCAATGGCAGAGGCCGCAGCCCTGGCAGCGCTGCAGGAAGCAGCCAAGTGCCCCATCTGCCTTGATTACCTGAGAAGCCCCATCACCACTGAATGTGGACACAACTTCTGCTGCTCTTGCATCCAACAGTCCTGGGCAGATCTACAGAACAGGTTCCCTTGCCCTGTCTGCCGTCACCAATGCAGAGAAGGGCGTGTCATGGACAATGCCCAATTGGGAAGGATGATAGAAATTGCCAAGCATCTCCAGCCCAGGAGGAACAAGACAAAGAGTCAGGGAGAGTCGCCCAGGTGTGAGAAGCACAGCCAGATCCTGACCCTGTTCTGTGAGGAGGACCTGGAGGTTTTGTGTCACCGGTGCGCTCAGCTTCCTGACCACCAGGGCCACAACGTGAGGCCCATCACAGAGGCTGCCTCTGATCACAGGGGCAGGATCCACAGTTACATTGAGCCCCTGAAGAGGCAAGTGGCAGACATTCAAAATTTAATCAGCATTCAAAGCAAAAAGCCCTTTGAGCTGAGAAAGAAAGTGGAAAACCAAAGAAAACAACTATCCTCTGAATTTGAGAACTTGAACCAGTTTTTAGAACGTGAGCAACAAGCAGTTCTCTGGAGGGTATCTGAAAGTGAGAGGGACAATCAACAGAAGCTCAGCACCAACATAGCAGAATTTTCAAACTATGGTTCAGCCCTCCAGTGCCTCTTAAACAAGGTACAAGAGCACAGTGTGATGCCTGAAGTGGAGCTACTATCACAAGTCAAAAATTTCTATAAGAAGTCTGACAATGAGGTTAGTCCATCTATCTTTTCAGTTGATTTAAAGAGAGAAAGTTGTAACTTTCCTCCCCAGTATTCTGCTCTGCAGAAAATTATAAAGAAATTTAAAGTGGATGTAATTTTAGACCCTGAAACAGCACACACTAACCTGATTGTCTCTGAAGATAAAAAATCCGTGAGATATACAAAGAGAAAGCAAAAAGTTCCTGATCTTCCAAAAAGATTTGTAATCAATCCGGTTGTGCTGGGATTCCCGTATTTTCATTCTGGCAGGTATTTTTGGGAGGTAGAAGTGGGAGACAAGCCTGAATGGGCTGTTGGCATTTGTGCAGTCTCTCTCTCCACCAAGGGAAGGAGGGCCCCATCAGTGCCACAGGGATGCTGGAGGGTCCAGTTGAAGGTTGGTGGCTATGATGCACAAGGAGCTATTCCAAACCCTCGGGTGTTAGGAGAGAAGCCCAAGGGCATTGGCATTTACCTGGACTATGAGCTGGGTGAGATCTCATTCTATGTTATGCCGGAGAAGTCGCTCATGTGTACTTTTACTGACAATTTTACTGTACCTCTCCGGCCTTACTTCTATGTAGGACCTGACTCAAAACCCCTCAGAATCTGTTCAAGAACAGACTCTGAATGAAAACCCCCCATGATAGCCTAAACATTCTAAATAGGTGAGTTCTTTTTTTTTTTAATGGAAGGTGCATAGATTATTGTGTTAATACAACTATGAAAATAACCCCTTGAATTTTTCCTTTTTTAATTTCACCACTTCCAAGAACAGAGTTTCATTTATTTTGATTCCATGGTTATCTATAAAACAGTACCAGTAAATGCCTGCCCCACAGGGGTATTGTCAGGGGTTACCTGTCATTGCATGGACGTTGCTAGGTGTGAGGGTGGACATCCTTAACAAGGAATGAACCAAAACAGAACTGGTCAACCTTGCCTTGTCTCTGTGAAGGTTGAATTGTGCTATTCCTGACATATACAAGGGAACTTCTCAAGGTGTGTGGGAAATGGAATTAGAAGTCTATTTTGGTATAAAACATTTTGAAATATGTGCATTACTGTTTCATAATATGGATTTACCATGAGCTTTTTGAGAACCCTTTTGTCCAAAACTATTTACCAGGCAGCAGGTGGTGCTATCACGGACACAGCTGAAAGCAATGTAGTTGAGGAACCTGGGAGAGGTGCTGAGCAATATCTGCCTTTATGCTATCAGTTACTGACAAGTTTTTTTGTTCACTCTAGAAGCTGCCCTCTGGCAGCACTCACCACATCATCTTTCTTAGAAACCCTCTGATCTACATAATTGTCACTGCATCCTAGTTTTTTTGCCATGGTACATAGTGTATTATGGCATAGTGACTTGTTAGGACATTGTAGAGAACTAGAAGTTCCTATGAATATAGCTGATATTTATTGAGCCCTGTGACCTAGGAGTTGTAGTATATTCAAAACAGCTCCAAGGTGCAGGCAGGAGACTGTTAAAAGAAAATTCAAAATTAAGAATATGGTCACAAAGTACCTTTGTTGAATTGACAGACCCAGTAGTAAGAGACATCAAGGGATGCTTTCAAGACACTGATAGGCTAGTATGAGTAAATGGTTTTATCGATACAATGCTGTTTATATAAACAGGAAGTTGAGAGGTAGTATTTTCCCTTCTGACTATAATAAAGGAGACAGCCTTAGATATCTGCTTAAATCCTGGCATTCCACTCACCCAACCACAAAGATTGGGGCTTAGGTTTTGATAATTTCTGGCAGTGGTCTTAAACTCAGTTGCAAAATGGAGATAATATTTATTTAGCAAGACATTTAGGGATATGAAATTATTTACTAGTGGCTGTGTGTGTATATGCACTAAAGTTAATTTTCACATATTTCTCTACTTAAAACAACTTTATACATCAGTCTTTTTCATCACATTACTAATGTTGACCTATTCTGGTGTCATTTCTATTTGTTTTTCTCCTCCAAATAAAAATCTTTGATTTTTGAAGAAAACAGATATGATTAATATGTGGATCTTTTTTTGGATTCTTTGATTTGAAAAACTGGAAAAGATAACTTCAGATTCAGTAAGCAAAATGTGAGCATGGCTTTCTGTTAGGTGATACCAGGAAATTGTCAATTTTGTTAGACATACTGTTAGATTTTGGGAGTGCCCTTAGTCTTAGATATTCAAAGCACTATATTTAAGTGTGAAATTGTATTAAGATTTTCAAGAACTCCAGACACAAAATGGGGATAAGTGAACCAAATGTGAGTAAATATTGATAATGGGGGAATCTAGGTGATTGTGTCAGACAGTTGTTTCATGTACTACTTTTTTGTAACTTGGTTGAAATAAAAAAAACAAGCAAAATGTCTCCTTTTATTGGTGTGCTCTGGGTTAAGTGTTTCCGTGTGAACTCTGCCATCTCTACGTGAAATGTGATTTGATTCATGTACAGGTGGAGGAATATATTTAATCCTGAACTGTCTATAGTTTGCTTGAAATTTTTTGAGTAGTTTCAGACTTCTTGAGTCTAAAAAACAATTTCTTTGGTTAAAAGGCAGAGAGAGAGAGGGAGCGTGATAGAGATCTTCCGCACCCTGTTTTTGTGCCGGTTCTAGTCCTAGCTGCTCTGCTTCCCACGTAGCTCCCTGCTAAAGCACCTGGGAAAGCAGCAGAGGATGGCCCAAGTACTTGGGCCCCTGCACCCATATGGGAGACCAGGAAGAAGTTCCTGGCTTCTGGCTTGGCCAGCTCTGGCTGTTGCAACCATCTGGGGAAGTGAACCAGTAGGTGGAAGATTCTCTCTCTCTCTCTCTCTCTCTTTCTTGGTGTCCCCCCCTCGCAACTCAAACAAGTGCAAAGATGGATATGCTATTGATTGAAATGTGCCTCAGCTCAATAGACTAATCCTCCGCCTGTGGTGCCGGCAAACTGGGTTCTAGTCCTGGTCAGGGCGCTGGATTCTGTCCCGGTTGCTCCTCTTCCAGTCCAGCTCTCTGCCATGGCCTGGGAGTGCAGTGGAGGATGGCCCAGGTGCTTGGGCCCTGCACCCCATGGGAGACCAGGAGAAGCACCTGGCTCCTGGCTTCGGATCAGTGTGGTGCACCGGCCGCAGTGCGCCAGCTGCAGTGGCCACTGGGGGTGAACCAACAGAAAAGGAAGACCTTTCTCTCTCTCTCTCTCTCTCTCTCTCTCACTGTCCACTCTGCCTGTCAAAAAAAAAAAAAAAAAAGTGGGAGATGGTGGAGGAGAGCAGATTAGGGATTTAATTTTGGAAATGTTAAGTTGGAAATGTTTATTTGATGTCCTAGTGCTGACCAGGCAATTGGACAAGCAGTTCTGGAATTTAGGAGAAAGAGCCAGACTGGCAATTTAAATTGGAAGCTTACTTAAGGCAATGAAATTGAATAAAATAAAAATGAGAGTGTGGTATGTGAATGCAGAGATGACAACAGGGCCAAGGACTAAGCTCTTAGTTTCTAAAGTCTTGAAAATTCAGAAAGGGTGGGTGGGCAGGTGCAACCCTTAGGATGCCACTTGGGAAGTCTGTACCTCATCTGAGAGTGCCTGTGTTTGAGTACTGGCTCTGCTGTGAAATCCAGCTTCCTGCTAACAAGCACCCTGGGAATTAGCAGTAATGGCTTCAGTAGCTGAGACCCTGTGACCCATGTGAGAGATCCGTATTGATTTCCTAGCTCCTGGTTTTGGCCTGGCCCAGTGACAACTATTGTGGGCACGTGGAGAGTAAACCAAGGGAGACAAACAATCTATTTGTGTGTGTGTATGTGTGTGTGTTTGTCTTTCTCTCTTCCTCCCTTTAGAACAAAATGAAAAATAATTTTTCACAATTTAGAAAATTAGGGGGCAGGGAATGAAGGATCTCAACCGAAATGGGGTGAATCTTCTGCTTCCCATCTGTCCCACGGATTATAACCGAGAACTTAGACAAAACACAGAAAGACAGGGAGGCTGGAAAGGACAGGCAAAACCTGAGGAGCAGCCTGTGTAGGTGGCAGTGAGTTCCCTGGGTTTTGTCTCTGTTTGGATGTGTCAGCAGTGTGAATCACAAATGGCAAAAGCATAGAGAAGCTATCTAGGGAGAGGACCTGGCCCCCCGAGAACTGAAGTGTGGGCTGTTTTCTTTTTCCTTCCCAGTTGTTCCCCAAGATCAGCCCAAGTCCCAGTTGGAGAACTAAATTCCCAGGCACAGGCTGGGTGGAAGAACCCAGGAAAGGGACCCCTACTGGCAAAGAGGTGGGGAGGGAAACCACCCCCCCCCCCCATCATTTTCTCTCTTGCTGCTTTGCCATTAGGATAAGCCCAGTTGCTAAGTGGTGCACAAACTGAAATGTTCAGGAAAACTCCCATCTTTCTGGCTAAAGTAATTGGAAAGTGGAGAACTATAGGTGATTCCATGATCTTATGCATAGTTCCAAGCCTACTCCCAAGCTGTGCAAGAGGGAACACTCCCCGTGAAGTGTGGCAGATGCTTTGAGATGAGCAACAGAAGCCCCTACATCAGCACAGGTAACCCAAGGGATTCACACGAGAAATAATAAGAAAACAAACAACACAGAGGTGAGTGTTAGGACAGAGAGATTGGACCAATGTTTGGGATGCTGACTTCCATGTCAGAGTGCCTAGAATTGGGTCCTGACTCCAATCCCAATACAACTTACTGCTGGTGTGTAACCTGGGAGGCAGTGGATGGTGGCTCAAGAACTTGAGTTCCTGCCACATACATGGGAGACCTGGATTGGGTTCCTGGCTCCTGGGTTAGGACTGGCCCAGCCCTTGCTATTGAGAGCATTTAGGGGGTGAACAAGCAGATGGAGGATCTCTCTATTTCACATTGCTTTCCAAATAAATTTTAAAAGTATACTTAAAAAAAAAAAAAAAGAGCCAGCACTGTGGCACAGCAGGTAAAGCCGCAGCCTGCAGTGGCATCCCATATAGGTGCTGGTTCAAGTCCCAGCTGTTCCACTTCAAATCCAGCTTTCTGCTATGGCCTGGGAAAGCAGTGGAGGATGGCCCAAGTCCTCAGGTCCCTGCACCCACATGGGAGACCCAGCTCCTGGCTCCTGGCTCCTGGCTCCTGGCTCCGGATAAGCTCAGCTGCGGCTGTTGCAGCAATTTAAGGAGTGAATCAGAGGATGGAAGACCTCCCTCTCTCCCTCTCTGCCTCTCTGTAACTCGGTCTTTCAAATAAAATAAATAAATCTTTGAAAAACAAAGTCCATTGAAAATGGCCAAAAGATTCTAGCAGACCCTTCATCAAAAAAGATATACATATGGTTAAAAAAAAAAAAAAGTACCTGGAAAAATGCCCAACATCCTACCCATTGTTGAATTGCAAATTAAAAGCAGTAAGAGGAGGCTGACATTGTGGTACACAGAGTAAACTGCTGCTTACGGCACTAGCGTCCCATATCAGTGCCTGTTCAAGCCGTGACTGCTCTGCTCCTGATCCAGCCTCCTGCTAACGTTCCTGGGAAGGCAGTGGAAGATGGCTCAAGTGCTTGGACCCCTGCACCCATGTGGGAGACCTGGATGGAGTTCCAGGCTCCTGGGTTTGACCTGGTCCAGCTCTGGCCACTATGGCACTTTGGTGAGTGAGCCAGAAGGTGGAAGATGTCTGTTTCTATGTGTGTGTGTATCTCTAACTCTGCCTTTCAAATAAATAAATCTTTTCCTAAAAATGCTGATGTAATTGGATTACTAAGAAATGACTGTTCATTCAAAACTAAAAATTTATCACTGTACTTTGTTTTCATAAGCCCATTTCCCCATCATGTTTGCATCCTACATAGGTGATTTGCCATAGACCTGCAACTAAACTTAACCAGCTAAAGTACATAAAACAGTACTCTTAATCCCAATTCTACTTAACTATGTGGATCCATGTTTTTTAAAGATTTATTTATTTATTTATTTGAAAGTCAAGAGTTACACAGGGGAGAGGCAGAGAGAGAGAGAGAGGTCCTCCATCTGCTGGTTCATTCCCCAGTTGGCTGCAATGGCACCTGCGCAGATCCAAAGCCAGGAGCTTCTTCCATGTCTCACATGCAGGTGCAGGGGACCAAGGACTTGGGCCATCTTCTACTGCTTTCCCAGGCCATAGCAGAGAGCTGGATTGGAAGAGGAGCAGCCAGGACTAGAACCGGCACTCATATGGGATGCTGGCGCTTCAGGCCAGGGTGTTAACCCACTGCACCATAGCACTGGCCCCTCCATTTTTAAAAATAAAACTATATAAAAATTGAAACAACAACAATGATGATCTAATCAACTATTAATGTAGCTAATTTTGTAACAGACTTTATTTATTTACTTGAAAGGCAGAGTTATAGACAGAGGGGAAGAAAGAGTGAAAGGTCTTCCATCTGCTGGTTCACTCTCCAGAGGGCTGCAACAGCTGGAGCTGAACTGATCTGAAGCCAGGAGCCAGCAGCTTCCTCCAGGTCTTCCACGTAGATGCAAAAGTCCAAGCACTTGGGTCATCCTCCACTGCTTTCCCAGGCCACAAGCAGAACGCTGGATCAGAAGAGGAGCAGCCGGGACAAAAACCGATGCCCATATGGGATGGCAGTGCCATAGGTGGAAGCTTAGCCTACACTGGCACAATGCAGGCCCCAAGATAGCTAATTTTTTTTTTTTTTTTTTTTGGACAGGCAGAGTGGACAGAGAGAGAGAGAGAAAGGTCTTCCTTTTCCATTGGTTCACCCTCCAATGGGCGCTGCAGCCAGTGCATCGCACTGATCTGAAGCTAGGAGCCAGGTGCTTCTCCTGGTCTCCCATGCAGGTGCAGGGCCCAAGCACTTGGGCCATCCTCCACTGCACTCCTGGGCCATAGCAGAGAGCTGGCCTGGAAGAGGGCAACCGGGACTAGAATCTGGTGTGCCGGCGCTGCAGGTGGAGGATTAGCCAAGTGAGCCGCAGCATCAGCCATAATTTTTTGTTTTGTTTTTTCATTTTTTATAGCTATTTTTTTAAAAGTGATAATATCAGGTATTAGAAATAATGCAGAGAAACTGAGCTCCTGTGTGTTTCTGGTAGAAAGGAAAAATGGTAGTTACTTGGGAACACCTTGGCAGTTTCAAGGTAAAGGTATACTTACCATACCACTCAGTAACTCCATTCCTAGGCATCCACTCAAATGACACAAAAACCTGTGTTCATGCAAAAACCTTCATGCAAATGTTTGTAGTAGATCTATTCATACTAGCTGCAGACTGGGAGCAACTGCAAAATTCCTCAACTGGGAAATGGACAAACTGTGGTGTACCCAAAGAATACATTCAGCAATAAAAAGGAAAGAATGAATTACTGACATTCACAACACGGATGAATGTCAAGTGCATTATATTAGGAAAAAGAAATCTAATTTGAAAGGCTATAAACTTATATATGATTTCATGTATATGGTATTCTGGAAAAGACTAATTGGTATCAAGAAAGAATAGGTATCAAGATCAGTCTTTGACAGTGGTTAAAGTCTGGAGGAGGGTTTGACTACAAAAGGAATATAAAGCTCAGAAATTTAGGGGGAAAGAGGAATGAACCCATTCCCTGTCAACAGTTGTATTAGTTTACTGTTGCTACTTAACAAATTACCATAAATCAGTGGCTTCACCCAACCACTTCTTTTCTAAAAATTCTGAGCTTGGGGCCAGTGCTGTGGCACAGTAGGTTAATCCTCCGCCTGTGGTGCTGGCATCCCATGTGGCCACTATAGCCGCCCATTCTAGTCCTGGCTGCTCCACTTCTGATCCAGCTCTCTGCTGTGGCCTGGGAAAGCAGTCAAAGATGGCCCAAGTCCTTGGACCCCTGCACCCACGTGGAAGACCTGGAAGAAACTTCTGGCTCCTGGCTTAGGACTGGCACAGCTCTGGCCAATGCAGCCTTGTGGGGAGTGAACCAGCAGATGGAAGAGCTTTTTCTCTGTCCCTTCCTCTCACTGTCTGTAACTCTACCTCTCAAATAATTAAAATAAAATCTTTAAAAAAATTCTGGAGTTCAATAATGGTAAAGTCAAAGTGGTTGCAAAGCCACGTACCTCCTGGAGGTTGTAAGGGAGAAATGGGTTCTTTCCTTCTTGCCTCCTGCAGCTTCCAGGGACACCTGCGCTTGGCTCCTGGCCCTTCCTCCACCTCCAAGGCTAGCCGCAGAGACTCTCTTGCCTTCCTAGTTCTCTACAGGGTAGGGATGTTTTTTTCCTGCCATGGGCCGTTTGGATATTTACAACATCATTCAGAGGCCGTACAAAATTATCAACTTGAAAATTAGCCCAAGGACCCAGGCCATAGCAGAGAATTGGATTGGAAGAGGAATAGCTGGGTCTCGAACTGGCACCCATATGGGATGCCAGCGCTTCAGGCCAGTGCGTTAACCTGCTGTGCCACAGCGCCGCCCCAATAAATAAATCTTTAAAAAAAAAATGCACATCTGATCATATTGAGATAGCTCTGAAATATCAGAAATGAACAACTTGTTCAAGTACATGCCTTTCTAGCCTTTTCTGTACAAAGGAAGACACACAATTCATTTTCCATTTGAATTTCTGGATTATTACAAAGTCTAAAAGTTAAATATTTTCTGTAAGTTGTATTAACAGAAAGATGCTCTATAAGTAATTTTTTTTCTTGTTTTTTTTCATTGGGTACCTTTTTATCCTTAGACTGATTCCAAACATTAGCTATTATAGTTTTTTTTTTTTTTTTAATTAGACAGGTAGAGTTATGGACAGTGAAAGACAGAGGGAAATGTCTTCTTTCCGTTGGTTCACTCCCCTAATGGCCACTAGGGCCAGCGCTGCACCAGTCTGAAGCCAGGAGCCAGGTGCTTCCTCCCGGTCTCCAAGGGCCTTCCTCCACTGCCTTCCAGGGGCACAGCAGAGAGCTGGTCTGGAAGAGGAGCGATCGGGACGGAATCCGGAGCCCCAACCGGGACTAGAACCCGGGGTACCGGCGCCACAGGTGGAGGATTAGCCTAGTGAGCCGCAGCTCCGGCCTTCTATAAGTAATTTACAAAAGAAACCCAGTGGCTGTTTTGTCTACTGCATTCATTTCCATCTTCACTCCACAGCCCCTCCCCAACTAAAATGTAGGTTCCTAGGGGCAGGAACCTTTTGTGTCAATGACCCCTGTGTTCCCAGCACCTAGAACACTCTCTGGTGACAGCAGGTTCTCAGTTAAATGAAATGCAAGCGTATGGAGACATTTGTGGCTGTCATAACCAGAGGTTTGTTCTGGACATCCTAGGCCCAGGATGTGGCCAAACATACTGAGGATGCAAAAGTCACTCTCCTGTATTTCAGGCAAAGCCAAGATGCTCTGGCAAAAAACAAACAAAAAAAAAAACAAAAAACCCTAAATGAAAGATCTCTGAGTGAGATCCCAGTGGAAAAAATGGGCCATCATAGAAGGAGGTACCTGTCTCTGAAGGGAGGAGAGAACTTCCACTTGGACTATGACCCTGTCGGAATAAGATCGGGATTAAAGAACTCAAGAGGCTTCCATAGCCTTGGCAACCCATGACAAGAGCCTTGGGTGATTACTGACATCATAAATAAGAGTGTCAACTGTTAAATCAACAACAGGAATCATTGTGTACTTACTCCCCATGTAGGATCTCTGTCCTTAATGTGTTGTACTATGTGAATTAATGGTATAACTAGTACTCAAACAAACTTTATACTTTGTGTTTCCGTGTGGGTGCAAACTGTTGAAATCTTTACTTCATATATACTAAATTGATCTTCTTATAAAGAAAATTGAAAATGAATCTTTTTTTATAAAGCAGGAAATTGCCTGCTTTTCTTATTTATGTATTTATTTATTTTTTTTCCACAGGCAGAGTTAGACAGTGAGAGAGAGAGAGAGAGACAGAGAGAAAGGTCTTTCTTCCATTGGTTCACCCCCAAATGCCCGCTACGGCCAGCACGCTGCGCCGATCCGAAGCCAGAGCCAGGTGCTTCTCCTGGTCTCCCATGCAGGTGCAAGGTCCTCCACTGCTTTCCCAGGCCACAGCAGAGAGCTAGCCTGGAAGAGGAGCAATCTGGCGCCCCGACTGGGACCAGAACCCGGGGTGCCAGTGCTGCAGGCGGAGGATTAGCCGAGTGAGCAGTGGCGCCGGCCAAAAATGAATCTTGATGTGAATGAGATGGGAGAGGGAACTGGAGATGGGAGGGTTACAGGTGGGAGGAAGGTTATGGGGGGAAAAAGCCACTATAATCCAAGAGTTGGACTTTGTAAATTTATTTTTATTAAATAAAAGTTAAAAAAAGAAAAGTCACTCTCATATCTCCAGCAAAGACTGACCTGACCCAAAATGTCCAGCGCTTAGGCTGAGAATCCTTGCCTTAGAGGAAACTTGAGGAAAGTTTTTAAAAAGATAAAAAGTTGACTAGTTTGAAATCCTGGAAGAAGAAAAAGAGCCTATAGCAGAAGCTTGGGTATATGAAGGTTCACTTGAGCCACCAGGAGTTCTCCATAGCCACGGTGGCCTGGGGGATTCATTCACGTGAACTTTTCCACCAGTGATGGGAGTGGAAGAACCCAAGCTGCCATATTTGAAGAGTAAATAGTGTGGAGATGTTTAAATTGTATCTCTGATCCTAGTGTTACCTGTGAAACAGCTGAGAAAAGATTACCTCTGTTCTTGGTCTCCCAGGAAAGAAAATGTCCAAGCAGACAAGGCAAAGAAAAAAAGCAAGATGTATTTAAAAGCAAGGTTTATTTAAGTCAGAGACCTCCAGCCAGAGGGGCCCTGAGGGGGTACTCCCAACAAAAGCAATACCCAAAGGGGTGGTGATAGTGGGATTTCTAAGCACAGTTTTGGGGAAGAAACTGTCAATCAGTACAAGGTGGGGACAAACCCATCAAGACACCTGATTTGTAATCTTTTTATCCTGTCTGGCTTGCTCATGATAAAACAAAGCCATCAGAAGGGCTCTGTTTGACAGTAAACTGGGAGCTCAGAGGGTGGAGTCACCACTCCCTTGCTACCCTTATGATAAGACTGTAACCTCCCAAGGAGTAGGGCTGGTGCTTTTCACCTTGCAAAAAATAACTTTTGGGGGGAGAAAGCATTTTGCACCCTAAATTTCCCACTGGGACCAACCTGGCTGCCTATCAACCTGACTCCTCATACTAGGATAAGCTAATTACTTCAAAATGAACAAAACAAAGTAGGACACATTTTCAATAAATTTAAACTGAGAACTACCCTTAATATATCAAGGAAGACAGAAATTTTATAAAAATATTGCAGGAGAATAATAAGCAAAGGACTTGAAGATACATGTCATGAAAGATTTATAAAAGGCCAAAGATCATGGGAAAAAATGCTCAACCTCATTAGTATTCAAAGAAATACAATTTGAAGTAATAACCCACCCAAATGGGCTAGGTTTCATAGATTGATATCACCCACAGTTGGCAAAGGTATGAGATAACAAGCTGTATAAAATGGCACAATTCCTTGGCAGGGGCAGTTGAAATAGTTTTCTTTATATTTTTCAATATTGCCATTAAAAATAATGAGCTTTTAATTTTACACTAAGTCATGATGCTATTGTCATTCGGAAAACACATATACAGATAAGCATCTCTATATATACACACACAGAAATATTTATACTCAAAGAATGGTACTACATCTGCCCTCATTCAGGGCCATCTTTTCTTCATACTGAACTACAACTGGATTCTCCTAAAAGTGATCTCGCTTCCTGGCTTGAAATCCTTCAGTGGTTCTGATTTCAACAAGAGAAAGTGTGAACACCTCCACATTGCATCAATACCCTTCAAGATCTGATCTTGTCTACCTTTCACCTCACATTTTTTGGTTGGAACTACATATAGGAGCTGGCACTATGGCAGAGCGGGTAAAGCTGCTACCTGCAGTGCCAGCATCCCACATGGGCGTCAGTTTGAGTCCTGGCTGCTCACTTCTGATCCAGCTCTCTGCTATGGCCTGAGAAAGCAGTAGAAGATGGCCCAAGTCCTTCGGCCCCTGCACCTGCATGGGACACCCAGAAGCAGCTCCTGGCTCCTGGCTTTGGATCAGCCCAGGTCCAACCACTGCAGCCATGTGAGGAGTGAACCAGCGGATGGAAGGCACCTCTCTCTCTCTCTCTCTCCCTCTGCTTTTCTGTAACTCTGCCTTTCAAATAAAGAAATACTTAATAAAACAAAACAAAAAACTACATATAGTGTTTCTGGCTTCCTTACACATTAACTTGCCTGAAATCCCTAAAACACTCTTCCCCCTAGGGTACCCTCCCACACTTAATAGTACATTGGGCTTCCCTTCCATTATTACACTTAGTGCAGAGCTTATAAATCCTCTTCTCATCAGGTTGGAATGTAACCTGAAGCCAGTCTTTGACTTCTGAATCCACAGTGCTAGCACAGTACCAGCCCACTGGACACACAAATTGTGCTTTACATAGAAATTGCTTTGTTTACTTTTCCATTTTCTTGTTCTGATACCTAGCTTCATTTTCATTTATTGTCTGAAATGTTCACTACTGAATTTACAAAAGTGTTGGCGATTATACAGATCTACAAGAGAACTTGAACATACTAACTTGTTTTGTGTATCTTTCTCTGTAAACCAAAGTTTATCCCCTAAATCTCAGAGACTGATGACAGTTGAGCTTAAAAAGAAATCAGAATTAATTATCTACCACTGGTGTATTCGTTTTGAGGAGGAAAGCAGCTAAAGTCAAGGTTTAGAGGCTCTTCCAATACCTAGAAACAGATGTTCAGAGAAGGCAATGGCTTGAGACTTACTAAAATGAAGGGAAAAAGAAAAGGAAGAAGGGAAGGAACTTGGGCACACTCTGAATTGAAAACACGAGTACAGTTTGGCTTCTGCTGGTGAATGTCATTGTCGTGAAGGTTTGGCTGTGTTGCTTGCAGATGACAAATGGCCATCTTTATGGTCCAGCAATAACTATAGCTGAAGGCAACAGGTTTCTGCCTTCCAGGAGCAACAGCGGTTATTACCAAATGAACACATCCTTTGTCCAGTTACATCCAGTGTAGTTAGGTATAGCATTTAAAACATAGATTTATTTGAAAATCACAGCAACAGAGAAGGAGGGCGAAATCTTCCATTCACTGGTTCAGCTCCCCAAATGCCTGCAACAGCCAAGGCTGGGCCTGGCTGAAGCCAGGAGGCATACACTCCATCAAGGTCTCCCATATAATTAGGCCATCATCTGCTGCTGCCCAGACACATTAGTGGGAAGCTGCATCAGAAGCAGAAAGCAGCCAAGACTCAGTCGGGCACTCTGATACGGGATGCAGGCGTCTCAAGTGGTGGCTCAGCCTGCTGTGCCCCGGCCTCCCCAGTGATGTAGAGCTTTCAAAGTAAAATACCAACTACTCAGCTAATGACCAAAGAAGGTTAACAGCCTACATAATCAGATATTGTTTTTCTTCACTAAGCCTTCAACCAAAGGTCTTTGAGGGTAGCACATCAAGGTGCAGACAGCAAATTCATAAAGGGAGAAAATAGAGAAACAATGCCATTTACTCATAAAATACTTCATTTTATCTCAAGAATTAGATATGTTTAATATCTATATATAAATCGATTGGATATTTCAGCCCCAATCAGTTTTTAAGTCTATTCTAAGACTTAAAAAAGTCGTTTTTTTTTTTTTTTTTTTTCCTATTTAGATTTTTGACCAGAGAAGGTTCCTCTCTTATATGTGAACTTATTGGTCCAAGTAAGGTATAATCAATACTGAAATGCAAGGCAACTTCTGGAAGAAGGGCAACAATAAAGTGCAAGTTCTAAATTCTTTTCTAATTATTCAGCCGGGCCAATGGGAGGTCCTGCTAATGTCAAAGGCAGCCCTGGTTTGCGTCTGAGCAGTCATCTTATTTCTGAAAATGATAGGTGTTTGCATAGTGAAGCACCCAGGGACATAGTGGCTCTACAGTTGGGGCTTCCTGATTAAATCCGCTGTCCTAAGTGCTCGTCCAGTACCACACAGGCAGCTCAGACATCTGATAAGGCTCTACACAAAACAACAGCGTTCCGCACAAGAATGATGATTTCTCTCGTCAACTTAACAACAGAGAGAACTTATTTGATTGAACCCCTGTTTTTAAAATAGATTGCCATGTCAGTTTTCCTCTAAAAACTGCCAAACTATGAGAGGGTTCTTATGTCAGGTAGAAAAACTTGACCATGGAGATGTTTAAACTACTCCTCTGATCCTAGGATAAACCAAGTAGTTCATATTTCAAAATGTACACAACGGGCATTCTCCTCAGGTTATCAGGACATCTTCAAAACACGTCTCAAATGATCCAGAAGCCTGCCTGTTGAACAGTGACACAGGCAGAACCAAATTCATGTTTTCAGGGAAAAGTATAAAACATTGTTCAGCAAAAGCAGCAGCTTGTCGGGCAGGCAGTCCAGCTCGAATCACCCCCGCTTCCTCTGTGTGCCCACTGGGACTTCCTCACGTTCTACTTGATTGAGAGCCTGGGTCCAAGGAAGTGAGAGCCAACAGTCGCTTACTTAACAGTGCGTTGTGTCGTTTCAGGTATACTATTAGGTCTCCTTGCTTTTCCACGACTTCTTCTAGGCTTGAAATGGTCCTGCAGAGAACCGAGACAAACATGGGTTACCTGTGTTCACCAGCATTCACGGTCTCAAGGCAAACAGGTCCCTGCTGGTTTGCGGCACAGCATAGCTGGAACCTTTTATAAGATGTTACATAACACTCTTTCATGACGCGTTTTCCATCTCTGAAACAAACCTATTTTATATATTTCCATTTGAAATTGTAAAAACTTTCACAACTCTAAGACTTTAAAATGGCATCATTACTTTATAAGGCATTTTAATTTGCTAAAGTATAACTGACTCTATGTAAAATTTGAAGAGACAAGTAAAGACAAAAGTTGCTCAATAACTGAGATGATTTAGTATTATAACAGACTACTTTGACCAACGGAAGCATTTTTTAAAAAATGTATAACACTATTTTCCCTTTATTCATTTGATAAAAATTAAAATAGACAAGAATATAAAATAAAATACAAATCTAACTCCTTCTTTCACTACTCTTCATCCCACTTGGGAATCACTCCTTAGAAGTGTCAGCTACAGGCATGGGTGTTTGGCCTAGCAGGATTAAGATACCATTTGGAAGATGCACATCCCATATGGGAGTGCCTGGGTTCCATTCCTGGCTCTACCTCTGATTCCAGCTTCCTACTAGTGCACATCCTGAGAGGCAGCAGGTGACGGCCCCAGTGACTGAGTCTCCCACCCATTTGGGAGACCTGGAGTGAGTTCCTGGCTTCTGGTTTAGGCCAGACCCAGCCCTGGGTATTGTGGGAATTTAGGGAACGAACTGGCAGCAGGTGAGAGCTCTCTCTCAAATCAAATAAAGAAAGAAAGAATTCAAAAAATTTATAAAAGACTTTGAGGTGCCAGTGTTGTGGCAAAGTGGATAAAGCTTCCGCCTACAACACTGGCATCCCCTAGGGGAGTTGATAAGAGTCCCAGCTGCTCCACTTCCGATCCAGCTCCCTGCTAACATGCCTGGGAAAGCAGCAGAAGATGCCCTAAGTGCTTGGGTCTCTGTCACCCATGTGGGAGACCTGAAAGAGACTCCTGGCTCCTGGCTTTGCAGCCATTTGGGGAGCAAACCAGCAGATGGAAGATTCTTTCTCTCTCTCTCTCTCTTTGTCCCTCTCTCTGTAAACTCTGACGTTCAAATAAATAAAATCAATCTTTACAATAAAATACTTTGAATTTTCTTCTGCATTAAAAAAATGAGTACTAGACATAGTAATGATAATTATAAATACATCCAGATGGGGGCTGGTGCTGTGGTGTAGTGGGTAAAGCTGCTGCCTGCAATGCTGCCATCCCATGTGGGAGCCACTTCAAGTCCTGGCTGCTCTACTTCCATCCCAGCCCCCTGCTAATCAGCCTGGGAAAACCGTGGAAGATGGCCCAAGTGCTTGGGCCCCTGCACCCATGTGGGAGACCCAGATAAGGCTCCTGGCTTTGGCCTGGCCCAGCCCTAGCCATTGAGGCCACTTGGGGAATAAACCAGCAGACAGAAGACCTCTCTCTGTCTCTGTCTTTGCCTCTCTCTCTCTCTCTCTCTCCCTGTAATTCTTTCAAATAAATAAAGCTTTAAAAAATACCAGATGAATTTTTAATGTTGTGACTAAAGATGGTCTATCCAGGAAACACAGTTAGCATGTATTTTACTTGTTTATCCTTTATGTGTTGAAAGGGAAAATGTCAAGGGGTGATAAGTGAAATGTATTCATGGTGAACAGTACTGTGTATAAAATGGCCCCATGTGAAAAAAATAAAAGACATATGCTTATAAATACTGGGGTACAGGCGTGGGCTGGAAAAAACCTTCTGAATCCCAATCCTGCCTTTGCTACTCCCTGGTTGTGGGACCTTAGCAAGCTACATAAACTCTCTGGTCTTAGCAATTAAAGTAACAACAAGCATTCACCACTTAACATGGTAACGCACCTGGGACTCCTCTTCTTGTTTCCCCCAAGGTTGGCTACTCACTGAGGATGCACTTTGTCGGAGGTCTTCAGGCTGTCCTGGTGGAATTGAGGATGGATGCCAGGAGCAGGGACGACTCTCCAGTATGCTTTCAGCCACTGTCCTGGCTCCCTGTCCTGAGTCCAGCAGGACAGGGGGAAGTGTCTGTCTCACTCCCTGGGGCATTCTGCTTGCTTCTGAGTCCCAAGGCCTTCAGGGCTCCACAGAAAGAACGGCCACCTCCTAACACTTTTCACTTTTTCCGTATCCTCCAATTGCAGCCTGCTCTGACCTACACTATTCAAAGTACAGCTCCTGCATCCACTATCCTTACCCTACACATTTTTTAAAACGTACTCATTTGAAAGCAGAGAGACAGATACACAGTTTTCATATGCTGGTTCACTCCCCACGTGCCCTTAATGGCTGAGACCAGGCCAGGCCAAAGTCAGGAGCCTGGACCTCAATCCAGGTCTCCCACATGGGTGGCAGGGACCCAATTATGAGCCCACTACTGCTGCCTCCCAGGGTCTACATTAGCAGGAAGGTGAAGTTAGGACCCACGGTTGCTTGTGAAACCAGGTACTCCAACGTGGGACATGTACAGCTTAGCCTTAACTGCTAGGCCAAATGCCTGTCCCCTCCTCACTTTCCGAAATCACTCGTGCACTGGCGGCCCCTTCCTCCTTCAGTTCCTCTGTAAGAGCGAGTGGTGGGGCCTTTTCTGTTCCTTCACCAAGATCAGACAAGCCTGGAGAAAGGATGAGTAAGTATGTGTAGCTCGATCCAGAGCCTTTAACTGATGGTACTCAAATTTTCAAACCCAGATACATTTTCAAAGGGCAATTCATACAGATTTTAAAATTAAAGGAAAGCCATGAAATGAATCTTGCTACCTCAAAGTTAACCATATGAGGTAAAGGAATACATATTACACAAACTGGACCTAACTGTGAAGGTACGAATGAAAGTCACAAACTCCAAGATTAGAACAGTTTCTAGATTACTAAGGGGGGGAAAATCCTCAAGTGAATTAACTATTACTTAATTTGAGAGATGGAGACAGCAAGCCCCATCTGCTGGTTCATTCCCCCGTGCCTGCAATGGCACCCCACTGGGACCTAAGCCAGGAGTCCAGAACTCATCTCCCAAGTGGGTGGCAGGAAGCCAACTACTTAACTTGGGCTGTCACTACTGCCTCCCGGGCCCTGCATCAGCAGGGAGCTGGAGACAGGAGTGGAACCAGGCACGGTACTCCAGTGTAGCACATGGGTGTCCCAACCTACGTCTTAACTGCTAGGCCAAATGGCCACCCTGGAAAGAATCTTTTTTTTTCCTCTTGTATTCCACCCAAACCTTACCTGAATCCAGTCTCTGAGGTAATATTGCTGGGGTAAGCACAGATTTTTTCTTCTTCAAGTACATCAGGCTGTGGTTTGGCTCTATTGAATTTTCTAATTTTCTCTAAAACAAGAAAGTCTTTATCAGTCAAGATTATCAATTCCCAGAAAACTTTTTATTTTCATCTATTCAAATTACATTAATTTTTGTTCAGATAAATTAACAGGCATAAAAGTGTTACATAAAGTAAATATATGGGCTTATTAACATGCTCAAACATGTCAGCACCTGTCAGGCCTGTACAAAGCTCTGGAAATACAGAGACTATAAGAGTAATAATAAAAATAGCTGGTCTTCATTGTGCACATCCAACGAGAGACATGGTTTTACTGTTTCACCTGGGTGCTCTTCACCATGGGGTGGGTGCTCTTACTCCTCCTCTGTTACACAAATGCATAAAGTCAAGTCCTTTACTTACCAGGCTTCCAACCTGGGAATCATGACCACTGACACTACTTTATAAAGGGGCTAGAGGCCTAGGGGACAACACAGATAGTAAGTCTACATTCTAAGACAGTAGGAAAAGTCACTTAAACAGGCTTGCACAAGGAGTCACCATCCCTGGAAAGCAGGTGCTGACTTGGCAGGTTCAACAGGAGGAGGAGGGAAACATGGGAGGGAGTTAACCACACAGAGCAGGGGAGTGGAGAAGAAAGGGTTTCGGGTGCAGGAAGGGCCTGAACCAATGCTTGCGGTATAGAGAACAGATCTGTGTGTGCCTGGGAACTGACAAGAGGTGAGGCTGGAGGGCTGGGAGGGGAACACGACATGAGCCAAGGCAGATTTTACCCTAAAGCCACTGGCAGTCATTGGAAGGACACCACCACCTTCACTGAGGAGCAGGTGAGATGGGCTGTGCAGTCTTTTCTGCACACTCAGATTTCATATTTCTCTTCCACAGGCCATGAGAAAACTGGGCAGGGACGTTGTTAATGATCTGAGTTCTCTAGCAATGAGATAACACTGGCAGGAGTTAGAGGATACAGAGAGGGAGACTGTAATGGAATCATCCAGGCAACGAATGACCAGAACCCAAGGCAGCAGCAGTGACAATGGAAACAAGACAGAGCTGAGAGGCAGGTGGACTGCACAGGACTGAAGACTGATGGATGACTGATGGACTGCTAATCCTATCAAGTCCTTGGAGAGAAAGGGGGGAGAGCACAGGGTGACACCTGGGTTTCTGACTTTGGCAATTTGGAGGCCACTAATGAACCAGGCAGTGTTTGGGAGATGGTATTATGGGGTAACTACTTGCCCCCAAAATTCACATGTCCATGCCTTAAACTCCCAGTGTGGCTATATTTGAGAATGGGGACTTTAAGAAGGTAATTAAGGTTGCATGAAGTCATCAAGGTGGGATCCTTAATCTAACAGGATTGGCATCTTTATAACAGCATGCCCAGAGAAAAGGCTGTGTGAGGACACAGGGAGAAAGCAGCTGTCTGTAAGCCAAGAAGAGAGTCCTCAGTAGAAACCAATCCTGCTAATACCTTGATCTTGGACTTCCAGTCTCCAGGGCTGCAGGAAAATAAATGTCTGCTAAGCCACACAGTGCTCTGTTGCACAGCCTTGGGAAACGAATACAAGTGCTTGGGCCCCTGTCACCCACATGGGAGACTCGCGTGAAGCTCCTGGTTCCTGTCTGACCCAGCTCTGGTCATTGTGGCCATTTGGGAGTAAGATCTCTGTGTGTCTCTCCTTTCTCTCCCTGTAACTCTACCTTTCAAGTAAATAATTCACTCTTTTAAAGTATACAATTCAGTGGTTTCAAGATATCAAAGAGTTCTGCTCTCTTGTTATATCCATAATAAATGTTAGGACATTTTCATTACTTGCAAAAGAAACCTGTACTCATTAGTAGTCACTCCTCAAGTGAGGTTCCCTCCAGCCAGCCTTGAGCAACCACTAATCAACCACTTGTCTCTATAGATGTGCCTGCTCTGGGCATTTCACATATGTGGAATCATAATTATGAAGTCTTTTGTAACTGCTTCATTCACTTAGCATAATTGTTCAAGGTTCATGTGCTCATCCAAGTCTGTTAGTAACTTCTTTCACTATTCATTCCCTGTTAGTTGCAGAATACTCCTCCCTATGAAAACAGCACATGCAGGTCACTCATCCCGACAACGCTTTGGGAGTGTCCACCTCTTGGCTCTTATGAGTAATCCTGCTTTGAACATTCGCATCCGTGTTTTGTGTGGTTGTGTTCCCAGTTCTCTGGGATACACAGGCAGGAGAGCAGCTGCAAACTTCCTTTAAGGAACTGTCAGACTCCAATGCTGTTACGCACAGTGGCTGAGAACTAGGTGGAAGAAGCTTAAGAAGCAAGACGAAGAAGTAAGTGGAAAGACTAAGAGATTGTCAGGGCACCACCAGAAACAACCAGGAAAACAGCAGGCCTAACAGTGTGCCTAAAGAACACAGTGAAGACGTCTAACCAGAAGCCTCTGACCTTCACCCAGAGGCCAGGAGAGCTAGAAATGAGAGGCACGTGAAGCCTCAAATGGAAGTGGGCACAAAACATGAGATCCACCCTGCCAGGCTAGAGAAGACGGGGACGTGCCCTGAGGCTGCATCAGACGGGTCTCGGAGGACACGTGGCAAAGCTGAATAAAGAGGACGGCGAGTGGGGCTCGCCGAGCCAGGACAGTGCGTCCCAGAGCGAGGGCAGAGCCCATTTCAAGCTGCGAGTGACCAACTGTGTCCACTATCACAGGAAGATCCAGTAAGGTGAGGGCTGCCTGTCAATCTGACACCAGCTGTGGGTGTTCATATCATTTCTCCCTAAAATGGTGTCTCCCATGTAATTTCTAAATAACAAAAAAAAAACCCTGGCATGCGTTTACTTCTTGAATTTGGGGAAAGGGGATAACAGTTATACAGTATTATCAAAACTAAGGGGCAGAAATTAAAAACATACACATTGTCTGACAATATGAATATGTCCATCTTTCAGACTCACTTTGGTCATTTAAAAAAGTGTTTATTTATTTATTTATTGAGAGAGAGAGACAGAGAGTATTTCCATTTGTTGGTTTAGTCCCCCAATGCCCACAACAACCCAGGTGGGGCCAGGGCTGAAGTTGGGAGCTAGAAACTCAATCCAGGTCTCTCATGTGGGTGGCAGGAGCCCAATTACCTGAGCCCCCACTGCTGCCTCCCAGGGTCTCCATTGGCGGGAAGCTGCTGTCAGGAGTCAGGACTGGAAGTCTAACCCACACACTTCAATGTGGGATGCAGGTCTTTAACTGTCTTTTTTTTATTTTTTACAGGCAGAGTGGACAGTGAGAGAGAGAGAGAGACAGAGAGAAAGGTCTTCCTTTGCTGTTGGTTCACCCTCCAATGGCTGTTGTAGCTGGCGCACCGCGCTTGATCTGATGGCAGGAGTCAGGTGGTTTTCCTGGTCTCCCATGGGGTGCAGGGCCCAAGCACTTGGGCCATCCTCCACTGCACTCCTGGGCCACAGCAGAGAGCTGGCCTGGAAGAGGGGCAACCGGGACAGAATCCGGTGCCCCGACCTGGATTAGAACCCTGTGTGCCGGTGCCGCTAGGCGGAAGATTAGCCTGTTGAGCCGCAGCACCGGCCCCTTAACTGTGTCTTAACCAGAAGGCTAAATGCCCACCTCAACTTTTGCAGTTTTTAAAATAAATTAGGTTGGGAACTAGCACTGTGGCACAGCGGGTTAAAGCTCCAGCCTGCAGTGCTGGCATGCCATACGGGCGCCAGTTCGAGTCCTGGCTACTCCACTTCCAATCTAGCTCTTTGCTATGGCCTGGAAAAGCAGCAGAAAATGGCCCAGGTCCTTGAGCCCCTGCACCCTCGTGGGAGACCTGGAAGAAGCTCCTGGCTCCTAGTTTCAGATCAGCTCAGCTCTGGCTGTTGCAGTCATTTAGGGAGTGAACCAGCAGATGGAAGACCTCTCTATCTCTGCCTCTACCTCTCTCTGTAACTCTTCCAAATAAATAAAATAAATCTTAAAATAAATAAATAAATAAATTCACTTGGATGCATTCAGCAGCTTTTAGATCAGGTCTAACAACAACACCAAGGCCAACCACATGGAAAAAGAATCTTCCACTTGTGAAAACCCTAAGCCAAGCAAAGCGAGTGTGCTACACCATCGGAAGACCATGGCCACAGGCGACCTGTTCCTTGTGTGTTCTTTGATCCCACATTGATGCTCTCACAACCTGGGTGCTGCTGAAAGGCTGGGAACTGGCAGGAATGGATTCCTCTGCTGCTGCTTCTTTCTTTCGAACATTTATGTATTTATTTGAAGAGAGGAGGAGAGACAAGGAGAGATCTTCCAACCACTGCTTCACTCCTCAAATGGCTCTAATACCTGGGGTAAGTCAGGCAAAAGCCAGGAGCCAGGAACTGTATCCCAGTCTCCCATATGGGTGGCAGGGGCCCAAGTACTTGGGTCATCATCTGCTGGCCCCTGCTTATTTGTAAATGAATGGAGAGGTAATGAAATTTAGTATTAGTTTAAAATTTAGTATTCTGAAACTAAATTTGATTTTCCATTTTTCCATGTACAGGCAGTAAGGCAAATTAATGTTCAACAAGAGGAAATTGTTTAAACAAATGTTTAAATCCCAGATGTTCCATTTCCAATCCAGCTCCCTGCTATTGCCCCTGGGAAAGCAGAAGATATCCCAAGTCCTTGGATCCCTGTACCTACAGGGGAGACCCAGGTGGAGTTCCAGGCTCCTGGCTTCAGCCTGGCCCATCTTTGGTCATTGTGGCCATCTGGGGAATGAACTAGCAGATGGAAAATCTCTCTCTCTGTAACTCTGCCTTTCAAATAAATAAATACTTAAAAAAGAGGTAAGCCTTTCACTGGGAAGGTAGAAGAAAAGTAGTCACATTAAACCTCCTAAAGAAATGCTGTATTTGTATAAACCCTGTATCATATAAGTTTATAATAATTACAAACCTTCCTTATACAAATAATCTTTCATTTATTTTGCAAATCTGACTTATGAATTATCAGATATTCTTGAAGTAGGGAGTCTATCAATTTGACATTTAAAAAGACAATTTTGAATGGTGAACTTCATTCATATAAAACATTTAAAAATTAATGTAAATGAATATGAAATATGTTTCTATGTCTTTAACTACAGACCAAAACAATATTTTTAACTTAAGGAGACAATGGAAAAAATAAACGCTGTATACTAATAAAAATTCTCTTTTTGTTCAAATTTAGGTGTCAGGTAACTAATGCAAGATGCTTCAAAAAGCTCATGGGAAAATGGATTAAAAATAAGTTCATTTTACTGCAAAGAATTTTAGAAACCCATGTGCACAGTCTTAATATTCTTTTTTTCATAACAGACATTTTCCATGGACTTTCTGAAGCAGCCTTGTATATTTGTGCCCAACTGTTAAACTGAGTTCTTCTGAGGACTCTTTTTTTTTTTTAAATATTTTATTTTATTCAACAGGCAGTTACAGATAAAGGGAGAGACCAACGGAGAAAGAGAATTTTCCATTTGCTGGTTCACTCCCCAAATGGCCACAACAGCCAGAGCTGGGCCGTTCTGAAACCAGAAGCCAGGAGCTTCTTCCTGGCCTCTCACATGGATACAGGGGCCCAAACACTTGAGCCATCCTTCATTGCTTTCCCAGACCATTAAGATCGAGCTGGATCAGAAGTGGAGCAGCCAGGACTCACCAGCGCCCACAAGGGATGCCGGTGCCGCAGGTGGTGGTTTTACCCGCTACACCACAGCACTGCCATGAGAACTCATAGCATCTGCTTCCTCTAGCTCCCTTTAAATGGGCTCAGGTTGGGTTTTGTTGCTGTTTTTAAATATTATCTGTATTATTTAAAGCATAATTAATTTTAAAATGCTATAGAAAATCCTTTAAAACTAATGGAATAAATCCTAGAGAAATAAATCTTAGACTACATTTTTATAACATACATTTTAAAAAATATTTATGTACTTATTTTCATTTGAAAGAGAGAGAGAGACAGATAGAGATCTTCCATCTACGGGTTCACTCCCCAAATGGCCCAGGGCTGGGCCAGGACAAAGCAGGGAACAGGAAACTCCATCCAGGCCGCCCATATGGATGGCAGGGACCCAAGTACTTGGGCATCACCTGCTGCCTCCCAGACTGCTCATTTGTAGGAAGCTGGAACGGGAAGCAGAGCCAGGAGGTGAAGCCAGGCACTGTGATATGGGATACAGGCATCCCACAGGGCACCTTAACTGTTAAGCCAAATGCCCTGCCTCGTTCTACCAATGCTAATTCCCTGCATTTCCATGACACTGTCACCTCCTTCTATGTCACAGAGCCTTAGGAGGTATCATACAAAATAGTTTTTCCAATGTACCCACCTAAAACTTTACTGAAGGCTTGCATCTCTTGGCACTAAACATGAGCTGGGCAGATACCAAAAAGTCAGAAGCTAATTGAATTATATGCTTAGCTCTAAACTACGACGCCCAGTTTACAGCACTGAACAGACATGACACATCACACAATGGAACTGATTCAATCAATATGATTCAGTGTTCACTCATGACACATGGATCACTTTATTGATACACTGAGCCATTCTCGACATACTGAAAAATTAGCCTTATGTTAAAAGTAGTCTTATTCCACTCAATGAGGTTATTTGGGTGGTATGCATCCTTTAGAGTGAAGGGTAAATGTAATCTTATGCCTAACTGTGCTAATTACTTTCTGACAAATACAGACAAATTGTAAGATGAGTAAGAATATGACATCCAGGGGAGGAGTCTGACCTGGCCATTAAGACACCTGCATCCCATAGTGCCTAGCTTCAAGACGTGGTTCTGCTACAGATCCCATCTTCCTGCTAATGCAGATCCTGGAAGCAGTGGTGATGGTTCAAGTAGCTGGACCCTTGCTACCCATGTGGGAGACCTGCACTGAGTTCCTGGTTCCTAGCTTCGGCCCTGACTGTTGCGGCATTTTGGGAGTGAACCAGTAGATGGTCTCTTTGTCTTTTTCTCTCATCTCTCTCCCTAAAAATAAATAAGTAAATAAATGAATAATTTTTTAAAAAGAATGTGACATCATTCACATTTACAAACTTGTCATTCTATTTCTAGTATAAATACCCTTCCCCTCTGGACTCAAGAGAGACACATGCAACGTTCAGTTCATGAAACACCAAGCTAACACCCACATGACTTCTTTGATAATCAGAAAAATGATTTCTTTCAAAATAAATAATATTTAGTGTCACAAAACAAATGTCAGCTCAATGCCACCAGGTTAGCTACTATCATGGACAGATTTCACTGCATGTTAATACTGCATCAGGAGAGAAATCCACATTTCTCCAGGGCCTGGATTTTTTTCTGTTTAAGTATCCTTGCTATTTTTCACATTAACGTATCTGAGGCCTACTTGATTTTAAAGGTTTGCAGAGAGACTGACTGACTGACCCACCCTCAGGCAGCTCAACACTTAGAAGCAGGTTCCTACAAGGCTCTTCCCAAAGCAGTCGAGGGCTACATGTAGTCTTGCATCTATAGTTTGCTTATTTATTTCCCTATTTTGTTATTTTTAAATGCCAAACTTACATTTCAGTTGCCTCCAGGCAAACAGGCAAAAGTTTGTGTTTTTTGTTTTTGTTTTTTTTTTTTACAGCAAGGCCATACTATAGCTGACATCAATGCAGGGGCGACCCAGACTTGGAAATGTGACTGCCTGGTGGTGACTGGAACTTCCTGTCAGTTTGCAATGAGCGAAGTCCGGATGTGATCAGCAATGAGATACACATGGGTGCTAAATAGCTTCTCAGTCACACAGAAAAATTTCTTTGTCACCACTTAGTGCTGAAGATAACCTCGGGCTGTGCTTCTAACAGGGAGGACAGTGGCAGTTAAAGGTCTTTACCAGAACAGCCTGGTGCAATGCCCACCTGCGTACAGGAGCAGACACATCATGGAGCTGATGAGTTCCAGGGCCAGCACGGCCAGGATGAGGTCGAGATACAACCTGCTGGGCTCGGGGAAGGAGTGCTGCAGGCACAGTATGAGGAGGAGGACCGTGCTGCCTGGAAAGGAGAAACACAAGTCACGGTGTGTCCTGGGAAATGCGTACTTCGTCTTCCTCCAGTAGACGCTTGGTGTCCGTCTGCTCCCCAACACCCAGTGCCTGACACCTGTAATTTCCCAGGTGGTAAGAGTGGCAGGAGCGTGTTTCTGTTGTTAATATTCAGTTTCTGAACTGAGGTCCCAAAACCCTTGGAAATTTCCCAAGTGATACAAACGTTTCATGATTCATAACAAGCATGGGAGGTTATGTTAACGAGATTACTTCGAGTGGGGCCCTGGTCACCAGAAAAATTAAGTTATCAGAGGGCTGGAAACCTCAGCCCTACCCACCAACTTCAGGGAAGATGATGATGCTGAAAATTTAAATGCTAAAAAAGCTCTTGAACAGAGTGAACCTGCTGGTTCACTCCCCAAATGCCCACAACAGCCAGGGCTGGGCCAGGCCAAAGCTGGGTATTCAGAACGTGATCTGGGTCTCCCATGTGGGTGATAGGGGCCTAGGTACATGAGCCATTACCTACTGCCTCCCAGGGTATACCTTAGGAGGAGGCTGGGTTAGTAGTAGAGTTTTATAAATAGTATTCCTTCCAGGATTTACCTTCCAGAGTAGCTCCCTTAATCTCTGGGGTCCCTCTCTCAGGCCCTAGAGAGGAACGCTGCTTCTGTGGGCCCACCTGACAGTTTGAAAATGACTGTTTTTCAGTGCAGGGGCAATGGGAGAAGGGGAACATTCAAATATGCAATTTCTATGTAACTAATATCTGGCAGTCCAAAATGTATGTGGATCTACAAAAGGAGAACAGATAAATCAGGGAAACACTTTTGACTTACATAAGAGGAAAGTGAGTCCTTCCCTCCATCTCCACCCCCATCCCCATCCCCATCCCCAAAATAATTGTTTTCATGCCCGAGAAAACAATGAAAAGGGCCAGGATGAAGTTAGTCCATGTCAGCTAGGCCATCACACAGGAAAACAGAATGGTCACATTCTTTTGCTCAGCTAGAGTTCTATGCTGCCATGGATTTAATTTTTTTTTTTTTTCCAAATTAAAGACTACAAGAAAACAGAAACAAGATACACAGCTGCCCCCAATGCCTTTGATTTTCCGGGTCTTCACATGAGCAGTATAAAACTGATATACTGATTAACAGTTCAGTGGTTTAGAAACTTATCGTGACGAACAGTCACATGTTTAACAAGAATTGGAAAGCCAGGAAAAAACCAATGGTCACTCTCTTTGTGCAGCCTAACAACACTATTTCCTGACCATCACTTGAGAATCTGGGCATTACTTCAGTCATATATTACAAAAGGTCTTTCAGTAGTTACATAGGTTTTTGATTCTGTGTTTGTGGTAAGATGATATCTTTAGGCCAAAAGAGAATGCTACAACCACAAGTTGAATATATAAACCAAGCTCATCCTCCGAAGAGGCAGGGAGCCACTGGTCCCCAGGGTCAAGATCTACCCTCTGCTGAGACGTGCCCTTTAGCTGACATTGAGAACTTCACTGAGGGGTTGAAGTTGCAGCCTGCCCTTTAAGAAAACATGTTCAAAGAACACAGAAGAAAAAGTAAAAGCAAATTCTGTAGAGCAGTTTTTCTGGGGAATAAGTCACTCCTACTCTGGATTCAAATTTTCAAAGATGCATTCTGAACTCAGATTGAGGAAGATCTTCTAAAAAGGTGGAAACTTTGATGCTACATCAAAAATCCCCAAAAAAGTTCAAATTGATTCCATTAAAGCTTTACAATGTCTGCAACAAGGGTGAGTTCTCAGGCAGCTGGCAGGACGCCACATGGGACACCCACATCCCACAGCAGACACAGGGTCAGGATCCCTGCTCCACTCCATTTCAGCTCCCTGCTGATGTGCACAGGGGAGCCAGCAGGTGATGGCTCAAGCAGCTCTGTGCCATCCACATGGAAGCCCTGGACTGAGTTCCCAGCTGCAGGCTTTGGCCTGGCCGGCCTGGCAACTCAAGCATTTAGGAGTGAACCAGTGGACGGGAGGCCTCTGTCCGTCTCTCCGCCTTTCAAATGAATAAAAGCAAACAGAATGTATAAGAATAAAATAAAATGTCTGCAACAACAAAGAAAAGGAGCACTAATGTATTCCAAATCCTCTAGAAGCCTCTGATTTTGCCTCCATAAATAAAGATCTGTGCATTTTCCCAAGCTTCCATTTTGAAAAATGCATCTCATTACATAACAGTGTCTGTTTCCAAGATTTTCACCATCACCATATCCTACTGGGAAAAAGCAGTGAGCTTTCAGTAAGAAAAAAACAACTTAGCCTTCACCCTCAGAAATAAGACAAAACCCGATGATATCCAAAAAGGAGGAAATTTTACATTTCACACAGGGTTGCATGGATACCGTGTTCAGAACAAATCCAGATTTCAAGTGAAAATTAAGATTGCTTATAAAAAAAACCCTTCAAGACATTAAGGTGATCCAAATTTTAATAGCCACAACAAACGTCACCTCAGAAAAATAGGAGGATGTATTTGACTACAAAATGAAACCTCGGGGCTGGCACTGTGGTGTAGCCGATTAAGCAACCGTCTGCCACACCAGCATCCCACGAGTTCCAGTTCGAGTCCCAACTGCTCCCCTTCCAATCCAGCTCCCTACTAATGTGCCAGGGAAAGCAGTGGAAGATTACCCAACTGCTTGGATCCCTGCCACCCATCCGGGAAACCGGGATGGTGTTCCTGTCTTCTGGCTTTGGCCTGGGCCCAGCCCCAGCCATTGTGGCCATTTGAGGAGTAAACCCGTGGATAGAAGATATTTATCTTTTTTAAAGATTTCTTTATTTATTTGAAAACCAGAGTTACACAGAGAGGGGGGGAGGGGGTATTCTATCTGCTGGTTCACTCTGATTGGCTGCAACAGCCAGAGTTTTGCGCCGATCTAAAGCCAGTAGCCAGGAGCTTCTTCTGGGTCTCCCACGTGGGTGCAGGGGCCCAAGGACTTGGGCCATCTTCTACTGCTTTCCCAGGCCATAGCAGAGAGCTGGATCAGAAGTGAAGCAGCCGGGACTTGAACCAGCTCCCATATGGAATGCCAGCACTGGAGGCGGTGGCCCTACCCACTACGCCACAGTGCCGGCTCCCCAAAATATAAATTTTTTTAAAAAAAGAAAAATCGATTTCTGCCTCCTACACCAACAATCCGCAGAGAGGCTGAGAGACAGCAGGGCTTACCAGCCGAATGTATCATGAGCGCGAGGCTTTTCAGATGCCTGGTGGAGCGGTAGATCAGGCTGTAACCCCGGCTTCTCACTTTCCTGTGGTGGTGCTGGATGTACCGTTCAAGAAGGAGATGCAGAATCCACAGGATGACTTTTCCCAGGATGATGACTGTCTGCACTTTCAACGGGTTGGTGTAGTTTCCTGGGCACTTGTCCTCATTTGGATTAGGGTAGGAGCAAAGCACACCTGTTAAAAAGGCCAAGACAACAAACACCACCTGGAGGACAGGAAAGCGGCAGGATTAATATTCAATACGTGGGATTAGGACACAGTCACCATCACCCCAGCTCATGCTTTCACTGTCCTCTTTTTGTGGATGTTTTAAACATTTTTACAAACTTTAAAAACAGATTTTACAAATTTGCAGAAAATCTGGAAAACAAACAAAATCACAAATGAGAAGATAAAAATTACCCCAAATGCTATCTCACAGATCACTTAATGTTAAAGGCAGTTTCCTTCCCACCTGTCTTTAATTAAAAAGAATTTTTAGGGGCCCGTGCCGTGGCGTAGTGGGCTAAGCCTCTGCCTGCAGCACCAGCAGCCCATATAGGCGCTGGTCCCAGTGTATTCTGTCTACTTCATTACAATGAAACCCACATTGAAAACCTACTCTAAGGGGCAGGCGAGGTGGTGCAGAAAGGTAATCCTCCGCCTGGGAGGCTGGCACACCATATAGGCGCTCGTTCATGTCCTGATCCAGCTCTCTGCTGGTAGCCCGGGAAGACAGTGGAAGATGGCCCAAGTGCTTGGGCACCCAGGTGGGAGACCTAAAAGAAGCTCCTGGCTCCTGACTTTGGCCTGGTCCAGCCGCAACAGTTGCAGCCATTTAGGGAGTGAACCAGCCAACAAAAGACCTCTCTCTCTCTTAATTCTGACTCTCAAATAAAAAAAAAATAGATTTTTTTTTAAAAAAAAGTTAATTTAGCATCTCAAAAGTAAATAATAAATATCATGGCTTAAAAAGTTTATTTCTAAATGGTATTGGCATAAAAACAGACACAGATGAATGGAACAGAAGAGAACTGAGAAATAAATTCATATAATTACAGATTTTTTTTAAAAAAAGTATTTATTTATTTGAAAGCAAGAATTATAGAGAGAGGGAGAGACACAGATCCTCCATCTACCAGTTCACTCCACAGATGGCTGCAACAGCCAAGGAAGGGCCAGGCCAAAGCCAGGACCCAGGAGCCAAGAGCCTCCTCCAGGTCTCCCATGCAGATATGAGGGCCCCAAGCACTTCAGCCATCCTCTGCTGCTTTTCCCAGGCCATCAGCAGGGAGCTGGATTTGAATTGGAGCAGCCAGGGCTCAAACCAGCATCTATATATGGGATGCTGGCATTGTAGGCAGCGGCTTTCCCCGCTATACCACAAGGCCAGCCCCTACAGCCAACTGGATTTTGACAAAGGCAGCTATTACATACATTGGAGAAGGGAAAATCTCTTCAACAAGTGCTGCTTGGAAAGCTGGGTACCCACAAACAGAAGGAAAAATGACCCCAACCTCTGACCGCAAACCAAACTCAGGTCGAATGGATCAAAGACCCAGATGCTTACATCTGAAACTATGAAACTACCAGAAAAAACACAAATAAACACTTTCCAGATATCTGCATAGGCAATGTTGTTTTTGGGTAAGATCTCAAAAGCACAGGCAACAAAAGTAAAACTAGACAATGAGGTTTTATCAAACTAAGATTCTTCTGTACAGCAAAAGAATCAATAGAGAGACAACCTATAGATTGTGAGAAAATATTTGCAAACCATGCGACTGACAGAGATTTATTTCCAGAATATTTACCTATATATATATACACACAGAGAGACACACACAAAAGCAAAAAAAAAAAAAAAATCAAAAAAACGGCAAAACAAATAATCTTATTACAAAATAAGCAAATGACCCACATACAAATGGCCAATAAGTGTGAAAAAATGCTCAACATTACTAATCATCAGGGAAATGCAAATCAAAAACCACAATGAGATGTCATTTCACCCCAAAGAGAATGGCTATAACAGAAATGACAAAAAAAAAAAAAAAAAAAAAAAAAACCCACTGGCAAGGGCGTAGAGAAAGGGGAACTTGCATACACCGTTGGTGGCAATGTAAATTAGTACAGCCACTATGAAAAACAGGGTGGAAGTTCCTCAAAACACTGAAAATAGATCTACCATATGACCAGCTATCCCACTTCTGGGAAAACTGCTGCACTACTCACAACAGCCAATATAATGACCCAACTTACATGCCCATCAACAGAGGAATGGATAAGGAAATATATGTATATACATAATATATAGTACATATATATGTATTATGTATATATATACATATATATTACCACATGTTCTTCCTTACATGTGGAAGCTAAACAGATCTCAAGGAAGTAATGAATAGAATAGTAGTTAGCAGAGATTAGTTAGAAGGTGGGGAGGCAGGGGTGGAGAGAGGACAGTTCATGGGTACAGCTGGATAGGAGGAATAACTTCTAATATTCTACATCCCACTACTGTAGGATAACTATCATTGACAGGGATTAGCTGAGTATTTTCAAATAGCTAATATTTTAATCATTCTCTACATGAAAGAAATGACATATGTGGATATGCCAGTTAGCCTGATCTGATAACCATACATTAAAAACATGTTTTGAAATGCTACACTGTACTCATAAGTAAGTACAATTACTATGAAAGGATTTCAGAAAATGGAATTAAAAGATAAATTTATTTTGGTGTAAAAAAAAACCCTGAAATCTATGCATATGAAGGGTACTCACAAAATTTATGGTAATGTGTATATATTAAAAAAATTTTACAAGGATTTCAATTATTTATATTACATGTTTCACTTAATTCAATTTTCATGAATTTGATGTTCTCTCATGTGTTAAATAAACATATATATAAATTTTTAAAAAATTTAGGCCGGCGCCGTGGCTCAACAGGCTAATCCTCCGCCTTGCGGCGCCGGCACACCGGGTTCTAGTCCCGGTCGGGGCGCCGGATTCTGTCCCGGTTGCCCCTCTTCCAGGCCAGCCCTCTGCTGTGGCCCAGGAGTGCAGTGGAGGATGGCCCAGGTGCTTGGGCCCTGCACCCCATGGGGAGACCAGGAAAAGCACCTGGCTCCTGGCTCCTGCCATCGGACGAGCGCGGTGCGCCGGCCGCAGCGCGCCGACCGCGGCGGCCATTGGAGGGTGAACCAACGGCAAAGGAAGACCTTTCTCTCTGTCTCTCTCTTCTCTCTGTCTCTCTCTCTCACTGTCCACTCTGCCTGTAAAAAAAAAAACAAAAACAAAAATTTTTAAAAAATTTAAAGAATTTTTCGGAGAATAAGTATAACCAGTGATTAGATTGACAAAAATTTAAATGATTGTTGCAAACAGATATTCATATTTTGCTAAATGGATTGGGAATTCTTTTTGGAAAATAATTTCTAAGTATATTGGCCTAGAAATCCTTCTTTAAGGACGTTATTCCTCAAAAGTAAAAGCACAGGACCTAGGACACCTATAGATATTATAGTCTTTGTATTCGAAACAATTTAAAACTTCCCAAGTATGCACCCATACACAGAAGAATGCTTCAATGAATTAAGACACATCTGGGCTGGTGTGCTGCAGCTGCTTAAGTTGCTGCTTATGCTGCCAGCATCCCAACTTGGGGTGCTGGCTCCAGTCCTGGCTGCTCTGCTTCTGATCCACCTGCCTGCTAATGGACCTGGGAAGGAAGTGGAAGATGGCTCAAGTACGTGGGCTCCTGCCAGGAGATGAGGATGGAGTTCCTGCCTCCTGGATTCCACATGCCTCAGACCTGGCCATTGTAGCCATTTGTAGAGTAAACCAGTGGATGGAAGATCTATTTCTCCCTCCCTCTCTGTCACCCTACCTTTCAAATAAATAAATATCTTTTAAAATTAATTGAGACACATCCATACAAATTGCAAAATATTATGCAGCTATAAAGGAATTAACTAAATCTCTGTGCACTAGTTTGGAGAGATCTCTATGGTACACTAAGATGAAAAGAAACACATTTAGAGCAGTATTTCTCAGAGCCTGGTTTCAGACCAGAAGCACCAGTATCACCTGAGAATCTGTTAGCAATGTATATTTTTGAACCTGCCCTAGCCAGCCTGAGCTAGAATCCTTGGAGGTACAGCCCAATCTTTACTCTCACAAGCTTTCCAGGGGCAGTCTGATGCACGCTGAAGTGTGAAGTTTGGGGAAAAAAAAAAAAAAAACCATTGTAGAGTAATAAGTACAGTATTACCCAAATTTTTGGGGAAAAAATGGGGGGAAACCCTTAGACATGTGCTAATGTCTTTGAAATATTTACAGGAACTTAACAAAAGGCAGTGGAGGAAATGCAAGGAACTGACCTGACCCCATTCATTAACTCGGGGAGAAGGGCCCAAGTAGAGAAAAGGGAGATTATATTTCACCTGTGTATGCTTTGCTAATGCTCTATTTGTTTTTTTTAAAGGCTTATTAATTTATTTGAAAGTCAGAGTTACAAGGACAAAGAGGGAGAGCTAGAGAGAGATCTTGCATCTGCTGGTTCACTCCCCAAATGGCCATAATGGTTGGGCTGAAGCCAGGAGCCAGGAGCTTCTTCCAGGCCTTCCATAAGGGTGCAGGGGCTCAAGCACTTGGGCCATCCTCTGCTGCTTTCCCAGGCCATTAACAGAGAGCTGGATTGGGAGTGGAGCAGCTGGGATTTGAAAGTATGCCCAAAGGGAATGCCTGTTAATGCAGGTGGCAGCTTTATCCAGTACGCCATACACTGGCCTGTTTTTTTTAAAGTGATATGGGTGTGCATTTGTACACACATAATATGTTATGTAAAAAGGAAGAAGAGAAACAGGCCAACATCTAGGTACCACAAGGCAACCACTGCATTTTGTAGCACCAGGAAAGAAGTGCTTCAGCTGAGACTCAGGGATAAGGAAGCCATGGCAAGAGCTGCCACATCTATAGAAGCCCCACAAGGAGGATGACTCAGTTCTGAATTCCAGGATCTCACAGTGCTCCCCATTGAAGGGGAGCCCTGGCTGCAGGCTCACGTGGAAACACGCCCTGCGTGCAGCCCAAGCAGGCGTGCTGCCTCTGCAGACGGACAAGCACACAGGAAGGGGCGGAGCAGCTGCTGGGCGAGTCTGCTGACCTCAACCACCTGTTCACCGACCCAGGAGCGGCAAGCGTTGCCCTGCTTGATCTGTCACAGTGCAGCACGGAGTAACGATAAGCCCTAGTGCTTCTGATCGCAATAAACAAAACACAGGAAGCCAATTAGACCTGGAATAGAGCGACCTCCAAGGAGGCCTTCCAGAAGACCTTTCACATAATGTGTCTTCAAAAGCCCCCAGGCATCTCTAATTTTAGCATCACAGAAACATGAGGCAACACTGCACCTATTGTTCTGCTGCAACTTGAGTTCTCCCTTTAACATTATTTCCTGAGCATAAGTAAATTGATAAAGCACTTTGTCAACTTATGGAGACTCATCTACAGCTCTTTGGTTTGTATGACTTTAAAAGGATACGTGCATATGGTTAAAAAAATAGCACAAAAAGTAAACAGTAAAGTAAGAGGGTGCTTCAAAAAGTTCATGGAAAATAGGTATGTTTAGGGGTGGGCGTTATGGTGCAGCAGAGTAGGCTCTGCCTGGAGCTCCAGGATCCCATACTGGAGTGTCAGTCGAGTCCTGGCTACTCTGCCTCCAATCCAGCAAGCAGCAGGTAACAGCTCAAGTACTTGGGTTCCTGCCACCCAGGTGGGAGGACCAGATGGAGTTCCTGGCACAGCCTCAACTGTTGTTGAGGGAATGAACCAGTGGGTGGGAGATTTCCGTCTCTCTGTGTCACTCTTCCTTTCAAATAAATACAAAAGATAAGCTTCTTCTACTGCAAAAAAAAAAAAAAAATTTAAATCCATGTATATACGGGGTCTTCAAATAGTCCATGAAAAAATTATGTACAGACTTCAAAGGTTTTTTTGCACCAAAATAAATTCATTTTTATGAACTTTTTAAAGTACTTTCATGTAATCGTATCATTTCCACCAAGGCCCTCAGCCTCCACCTTGGTGGCAACCTACATTAACTAGATCTGTGAGTGCATCTGGAATGTTCTGTCATATCCAGGAGTGCACGTACTCACTAGCCCTCCCAAAGCCCTTTTAAAAACTGCAAATAGAAACATTCTGCACAAAATGGTAATTTCTCAGTCAGTGTAATCATGAGCACTATTCCATATTCCACACACACACACACACACACACATCCCTACCCTAGTTCTCTTAGCGTTGTACAAACTGCCCTCTGACCGCAGGCAGTTTGCACTCTCTTGATAGGACAGACATTTCTATGATCAACAACATCCTTACACACGTGCAAATACATCTACGATAAATTCTTTAGAGAGACGTGAGTAAAAACGTGCACGTCTTCAACGCTGGTAGCCTGATGGCCTCCTGAAGCACTTAAACATAGCTGAAGAACGTCACCTCTGGTGGGCCCCTCTCTCCCAGCCAACTTACGTGGATGAACAAGAGAAGATGTGCGATGATGACTGTAGGGACAGGATGGAACCTGGGTCTAAAATGGGCTTGCAGTGAGTGGTGCGGCAGGAGCTGGGCGTCCAGAAGAGGGTCGTCGTCAACACTCTGCATGATTTCCAAGGAACCCTGGCGTACAAAACATGGAAGGAACACAGAACCACCACTTTCTGATTACACTGCCAAAACCAATCTCCTAAACTACAAATTTTTTTAAAAATGATTTTAATTTTAATTTTTAATTGGTTTTTAACAGATTCATGTGATTTGCAGATACAATTCTAAGAACATAATGATATTCCCTTCCTCCATTCATGTAAAACTAAAAAGTTAGATGCAAAAGAACCCTAATCCCTACCTAAAGCCAATTTAAAAAAAAAAAACCCTCCTTATATAAATACTATATCAAACTGAGTGAAAACAAGAAGAGTGAAAAATCTGTAAAATAAATTTTAATTTATTTCTACATCTCACAAAGAAGGTAATACAAAAGGAGATTTAGGCAAATCATTCCCTTCAAGCTCCCAAAACTTAGATATTGATTTATTTAACATTATTCATAGCACTGAAATCATTGCATTTGATTTAATTTTTTTCAAATAAACTTTTAAAATTATTTCTTTGGGAGGGAGGGAAAGAGAGAGAGAGAGAGGCATAAAGAGAGATACAGCTCTGTTTCCCCCAAATGTCTGCAATGGCCAGGACTGGACAAGGCCAAAGCTGGGAGCCAGGAACTCACATCAGTTCTCCCGCATGGTGGTGGGAACCCGGTGTGTGCAGCCATCACTGATGCCTCCCAGTGTCTGCACCAGCAGGAAGCTGGAGTTGGGACCAGAGCTGGGGTCTGATCCCAGATACCCTGACATGGGATGAGGGTACCCTAACTAGCATGTGAAGTGCTACGCCAAATTCCTGCTCCTTAAGTAAACTGTATTGAATATATTTAGAGTATACAACAAGATGTCTGGGGATATGTATACAAGGACATTTCAAAAAGCTCACGGACAAACAAAACTGGAAGGTAAGCTCATGTTGGTACCAAAATTTTCCTTGAAATCCGTGCGTAGTTTTTTCATATGTGTTTTTCCTATGTTTTTTTCATGAACTTTTTAAAAAAGTTATTTTTATTTATTTGAAAGATATAGCAAGAGGGAGGGGTAGAGACATTAATCTTCCATCCACTGGTTCATCTCCCAAATACCTGTGATAACTCCACCTCTTTACTACAGTATAGCCGGTTAACATACCCATCATATCATTTCTTTTTTTTTTTAAAGAGTTATTTATTTACTTGAAAGGCAGAGCTATAGAGAGACAGAGGCAGAGACAGAGGGAGAGGTCTTCCATCTGCTGATTCACTTCCCAAATTGCCAAAACAGCCAGAGCTGCGCCAATCTGAAGCTAGGAGCCAGGAGCTTCTTCCAGGTCTCCCACACGTGGGTGCAGGGGCCCAAGGGCTTGGGCCATCTTCCACTGCTTTTCCAGCCCATATAAGATATGCAGAGAGCTGCATATCCATCATTTCACTTAGTGACTTTGCTTTTTTATGGAAAGAGCAGCTAAGATTTACTCATTTAGCATGTACATATACAGTACAATTGTATACCTATAGTCTTCTGTAGCCACGTTCACGCTATAGATCTGCATTTATTTATTTCAAAGACAGAGATAGAGAGGGAGAGGGAGAAGAAGAGGGAGAGGGAGAGAGACAGAGGCAGAGACAGATCTCCCTTCATCTGGTTCACAATCCAAATGCTGCAATAGCCAGGGCTGGATCAGGTCAAAGCCAGAAGCCAGATACTCAAGCCGGACCTCCTACACGGGTAGTAGGGATCCAGCTACTTGAACCATGGACTGTTGCCTCTCAAGGTTTGAATTAACAGGAAACTGGAATGAAGAGTGGAGCTAGGACTAGAACCCAGGCACTCCAATATGTGAGGCAGGCTTCCCAAGCCACACAGGGATACTCTGGCCTGCCTCGTGTTTGCTACTTTGTGTCCTCTGACCCACATCTCCCACTACCTAACCTCTACCCCACCACTGGTACAATCAAGCTGTCTCTGGTGTTACACAATATTTTGAAAAGCTGATGGAAGCTTTATTAAGGTTGTTTTAAAAAACAACTTTTACTCGTGCTAGAAATACATTTCACTAAAGGGAACAGATCCCTTCTCGGCCTTTTAGGGAACAGAGTGCCCTGATGGACCCTCGAGGGGACTTCAGTTTGCAGCCATCGGATAACCACATCTCATGCTGCAGGACCAGATCTGTGGTGGGCACCTGGATTTCCAATCTCAGGCTGCTCTGCAGCTTTCTCTTTTGTTTTCCTGTTCCTCCATTTTGGCCACCCTGCAACGCTTTACTCATTGCCCTGACAGCTTCCTGTTTAGTTTGCATAACTCACGGTACAATTCTGCTTATTTCTGTTGTTGATATTCCTCCACCCTGGTATCAGCAGATATCTAAGCCTAGGCAGCTCTTCCCCTAGCTGATGTCTGTGCCTCCCACCCTGCCCAGATGGGGTGACCGACTCCAGGTAGCTTTCTGGAAAACCAGATCTGGTCACGCCACCTCCCATGGCTCCCAGAGCATTTCATGTTCATCTCTCTGTCACAAGTCCTGTGGTGGTCTCTCTATTGATCTGTCTTCCCCACTAGACCACCAACTCCCTACCTTGTCTGTGCCATCCTAGAGCCCGACAGTGCCTCACGTTGTCACTCGGCAAACATGCCGTGGATGAATGAAGGAATGCCCCAACCCTGTCTTTGCAGAGTTCCCTAATCCAGTTGCAGGCATCATCCAAGAGCTCCATGAATTGGAAAAGGTTATCAGGAGCCGCAGGATAAACTCTGACCAGAGGCAGCGGAGGCAGATTTCTAAGACAACCTGCCGGGTGCAAATACTCAGTGACACAGCCTACGGCTTCAGAGCAAGTTACTTGCTTCCCTGGGCCTCAGCTTTCTCAACTGAGAAAAGGAGACTAATAATAGCATCTGCTTCGCAGCTTTGCTGGGAAGATTAAAGGAGTTGGTTACCCCACATCAAAGTGCCTGACGGAGTGAGCAAGCTCTTTTAGTTCTACCGTTTCCCTTGCTTCCCAAGTGAACGACTTCCAAAGCTGCCCTCTGCTCTGTATTCGCAGCATTTTCCATGGCCTCTGAGAGCACCTCCTCGTGTTCTGGCCTTGGGGACCTCTCAGTGCTGCCGCAAGCTCTTCTGAGACGAACATTCACGTCTCTCCTCCATCTCTCCTCTCCCTCACCTCTACTCATTCTTCCCCACTTGGCAAATGCTTTTGTTACAGCAAAAAACGGGCACCTCCTGTGATGCCTGCTCAGCTTCCTGTAGGCCTGTTCTACTGCCCCGTTTTCATCTCCACAGGTTTCAGCTGAGTCTACTTTATATCTCCCATGTCTCTACTTTGCATTTTTGATCACACAGACAACAGGTATACTATTTTGTACTGGCCTTGCTTGCTATTTCTTACATATATCAATTCTGGTCAGTTTCAATGGACTTACTATAGGTCGGATTGTCCTGCCTCTTTGCATGCCTGGTTATTTCTGATCAGATGCCAAACACTGTAACGTTTACCTCTGTGAGGCTGAACATGTCTGTAGCCCTACATTTGCTCTGGGGTGCAGTTTATTTACTTGGAAACAGTTTGATCTCTTGCCTTTCATGCAGCCAGGGTTAGTCCGGGGTTAATAATTGGCCGCTGTTGAGGTGAGACCTTTGTGAGCACTCTGCCCAGAAGTCCTGTGAGTCCTGCGGCTCCCAGTCTGGCTGGTGGGTGAACGCACTGTCCCTGGCCCTGCAGGAGGACCGTTCTCTCTAATCATCTTCCATGACTCTTCCAAGGCCTCTCGGAGTCTCCTCCTTCTCTGATCAGGACTCCTAATACCTGGGCGCGGTGCCCTCAGCTCTTCAGAGCTCTCCCTCTTTCCAGCTCTCCGCTCTCTGTCCTGAGAACCCTCCTCTCCTTGAACTCCCAGACCCTCAGCTCCATCTTCTCAACTCGGAGGGTCTATCAGATTTTGCCTCAGTTCTCTCTTCCTCATCACAGCTGACCAGTATTCTCAAGGTGGATGCAGCTCACATCGTTTGTTTCTTATCTCTGAGGTCACAGTTCTTCATTGCCTGTTGCCAGTACCTCAAAAAAGCGTGGGTCATCTGTTTTATCTGGTTTATGGTGGTTTCTGGCGGAAGGGTAGATCTGGTCCCTGGTACTTCACCTTGGATGGGAACAGAAGTACCCACTGCATCCTTGTACATCTCCATCACAACTTACAGTACTAAGCACTGGCTGGCACCCTTACCACCTGACACACTGCAGGAGTCCAGTGTGTGTGCTGACTGAATAAAAGATTGCCCAACTTCTTGACTACTTGGGATCAGAGAAAATTAAACAAAGCCAACATTGAAACCTCAACTGCAGGACAGTAATCAACTTCTATGCACCAGCACACAATCTTCACCCACCTTCTCTAGCCTATACAGGCTTCCTATAGTGCCCCACAAATCTTCCACCTTCTTTTATCTTTTTTAGAATTCAACTAATTGTTCACGGTCCCAACGAAGACTCTAGTTCTCCACAAAAATGTGTCCTAAAGTATTTCTTTTCTCTGCTTTAAACTACTGTAAAACACAGTACTCATAATATTCATTAGCAGTATTTCTTATGCTGCCTTGTATTGCTTTCTTCTTTATGTGTATATCTTGATTCCCCTGAAGCAGTTAGGACCTGTAATGATTTGGTTGTGTATCAAATACTCACACACTGTCCAGCGGCTCCTACAAGAAGTATGAAGCAGGACCACACTCCCAGGACCAATCATTCTGTGAACCCACTACGTGCAAGTGAAGGATGAGGGGACAAGGATTCCTGAAATCAAATGATTTATTCATGGCCAGTATTAACAATTCCATTAGCACCTGTAAAAGACATCTCTTGTTCCTGTCCACTGTGGACCTTTGCCTTAAGTCTTAGTGGGAACATCTTCAGGACTCTTCACCCTCTGCTGGCCCCAGGGGTGGTCACGGAGCAACAGCAGCTGGGTCAATCCAACTCTTTCTGGGCAGCAAAGTCTACGGTTGTTGCACATTTATTCTGCGGCAGGCCCTAAAAGAACTCCTGTAACTTAGACCCCTGGAGCTGACTATGGCTCATTTCAGAGACCCTGCTGGTCATTCACCCTATATCTTTCAAATAAATCCCTGTCTTAAATTAGCCACAGGTGGTTTCACTGTTTGCAAACAATAAACCCTAACTAACCTACAGTCTTTCCATTTTCTCAATTAAAATAAATAATTACCAAAAAGAGTGACTTAGAGCTAAAGAGATATAGTTACATAACTGCTGGTGAAACAACTGCTAGGTGAAATGGAGATTGGTAGGTCTATACTCATCCTGAAACTGAAAGTCACAGATCCAAGATCTCTGGAGCTGCTAGCAGCCAACCAAGATGCATTCAATGTGTTTTTCTAAGACTCTCATTTTCCTCTTAGATATTTATTTTTTCCATAAATTGTCAGTTCATTAATCTCATCCTGAGGAATTCACAAACAGGGGCAGGCATTGGGCACCACACTTAAAGTCACTGCTTAGGATACCCACATCCCATATTTTTAGAGTGCCTGTTTTCTCTACTTCTGACTCAGTTTCCTGCTAATGGGCCTGGAAACCACCCCTGTGGGAGAGCAGGATAAAGTTCTGGCTTCTGGCTTCATCCTGGCCTAGACTTGGCTCTTGTGGCCACTTGGAGAGTTAACCAGGATATGGAAGATTCCCCACCCCTACCCCCTCCGCCTCGATGTGCCTTTCAAATAAATAAATAAATCTTTAAAAAAAAAAATCACATCCCTAGACGTTCACAAAAAGTGGTGGCCATTTAGTACTACGGGTAAGTGGCTGCTTGGGCACCTGCATCCCACACAGGAGTGCCGGGTTCCAGTCCTGGCTCCTAAGCTTCTGATTCAGTTTCTTGCAAATGCACATCCTAGGAGAGCTCAGTACTTGGGGTCCTCCCACACGTGTGGGAGACCCAGATGTGAGAGATCCAGCTCTGGGGTCCTGGCTTTAGCCTGGCCCATCCTTGGTTGCTATAAGCATTTGAAAAGTGAACCAGCAGTTGAAAGATCTTTCTCTGCCTCTCTCTGAATCTCTTTCAAATAAAAGTGAAAAATAACATTTTTTTAAAAATTCACAAGGGATTCCGCTTTAGCTACAAGTCTCAAATCTACTTTCAGGTTTTACCATTAGCTTTCTGTTTTATCAAACAGAAAAGAACTAAAATTTTTAGTCATATCATTAGGAACTGGTCTCTATTTTGTCAAGGTGAGTTAACTACGGTCACTATTTGTACTACAACCTAAGGTCTTGCAGCACTGCAACCAGGGTTCCCATGACTTTCCTCTTTACCAGTGTGCTCCATTCAGTGAAGGGATCATAGCAATATTCCTATTTGTTTATTAACCCAAGCAAGCGCTTTAATGTACCTGCCATCTTTGCGTTCCGAAGAGCAAGCATTTTCTTATGTGCAATGGGCAACCCGGTTAATTATAAACAGTTTTCGTATAAACTCAGGCAAGTAAGACTTCTGCAATTTTGCTGTCATTCTGCACTATACGCACCGGGATTTTACGGCATCTGCCGCGGATCGAAGATTTGAGACCCTTTTCCTGCTACCATGCCTACACAGAAAAACAGCACGTGACACTGTTTTCCTCCAATGGGGGTTTCCGGGCTGTGACAGCGCCAGGTCCAGGGCTGCCCACGGGACGCCGGCGATCTGCCCCAGCCGATGTCAGGGGCCCCTGTGCGTCCCCAGGGGGACAGCGCGGCGCCCGGACACGCGCGGGGCGCAGGGCGGCCGGGCCAGGCGCGCGTCACGTGAGGCGCGCAGCTCCGGGGCCACGGACGCGCGCCAGCCTGCGGCGCCCGCCCCCGAAGCCCACCCGGCCTCGCGCGGGGAAAGCCGGCGAACTGCGGTCCCCGGCCTCCAGGGCCGCCCGCACCCAGCCCCGCGCCCTGGGCCGCGCCGCACCCCCAGTCTCCGCCCCTCGCGCCCCGGCACAGGAAGAACGGGATTCCGGAGACAGCCGCCCACCGCCTCCCCTTCCGCGCACTCACGTCCTCCATCCGGTCCCCCGCTGCCATTTCCCGACGCCCGAGACCGGACCCCGGGCCAGCCCGGCCTGCCCACCTGCGCCCGGCCGCCGCCGGCCCAGGAGAAATCGCCACCTTCGGGGACCGGCGGGCCCTCCCCGCGGACACGCCCCCTTCTCGCCCGCCCCGCCCCTCGGGCCCAGGCCCCGCCTCCCCTCGCTCCCGATTGGCCGGGGCGGAAGGAGGGGCGGGCCTCGCCCCAGGACCCGGGCTGCCGCTTCGCGCCGCCGCGTCCCTGTCAGCTCTCGGCCGCGCTGAGGCGTGCTTGCGCTGCTAGTCCGCCAGTTGAACCCTGTTCGGTAAGGTGTTTTCTCTGTGCTGAGGGAGAACCCTGGTAAAATCCCACCCCACCCGTAGAGGGACGGAACAGATCTAATTTACCCGGCGTCTGAGTGGTTTAACTTCACCAGCGTCATAAACGGAGTCACACCACGATCAGTGTGCAGAATAGGCACCTTGGGGAACAAACAAATTTTTGGATTTTTTTGCTCCTTTGTTAGAACAGAGAAGGCTGGGGAATTATCTGATAATACTTTATAATTAAAATGTAAGCAGAAAAGGAAGGTGAAATTTTCTGTCAGTGCCACCCCTCCCCCCACAACCGGATGAATGCTTATTTGCACATCGTGTGTTCTGGGGTCCTGTTTGCAAGGCTGGGGAAACATGAAAACACGTAAAACATTACGTGGTAAAACCACGTAAATGTCAGCAAAGGCAAGGACGGTGTCAGACTCCACGTGGTCCGAGGGTGTCTTAGTCCCGAGATTCTGTGAATTATTTCTCAAGTTTCTAGACATGCATTTCCCCTCCATATTTCATTTGGAAAATTGTCAAGGCTATAGCAATGTTGAAATACTAGTACCCTGAAATCCATGGATGTGCCCCTTACGTGAATTTATCAGTTGTTAATATCATACCAAAATTGCTGTGTGTGTGTGTAACTGAACCATTTAAAAGTTGAGGGCAATATGAAGCTCTATACTCCATTCCCTAAAAGTAAGGATAGTTCCTTCATAAAGACAATATCATTACACACCTAAGAAAACTCATAATACTATGTTTACTACCATCATAGCATAGTATTATAATTCTGTTTATTAACTACTCTAGGCCAATGTTTTTCAAACTGTCCCTGTAGGGGTGGGAAGATGTGTTACCTTCTCTTCCCGTGATCACAGCTGATAGTCCTCTAGCAAAAGACAGGTTAGCTAAAGGAAAGGATGACAAACGAATTTTTTTTAAAGATTTATTTATTTGAAAGGCAGAGATGCAGAGAAAAGAGAGAAGGCAAGGAGAGAATCTTCTATCTACTGGTTGACTTCCCAAATGGGTCAAACTACTGGGGTTGGGCCAGGCCAAAGCCAGGAGCCAGGAGCTTCTTCTGGGTCTCCCATGTGGATGCAGGGGCCCAAATACTTGGGCTCTCCTCTGCTGCTCTGCCGGGGCCATAGCAGAGAGCAGGATCCGAAGTGGAGCAGCCAGGACTTGAACTGGTACCCATATGGGATGCCAGCACTGCAAGCGGAGGTTTAACTAGGTACAACACAGCGCCAGTCCCCCACGCTTAACATTCCAATATAAGTTTTACAGGACACAGAAGCCTCCAGAAATGAGGAATCAAGCACACAGAGCAAAGGGTTCTAGAATGAACAGCATGTAGAACTGTTGGACAGAAGAGTATGATCTGCTAGAAACAGACTGAGGAGGCAGCGGGCCTGTCTGCTCTGATTCTTGGCCTCTCTGCAGCATTCCTTGCTGCCCCGTGTGGGACAGGACCTTTTCTGTAATGGGGATGTTATGACCAGCTAGGTCAGACGATTTCTTTATGTCCAGCTCTTACACAGAAAGGGAGGAGTTTTGCATTATGTATTCTGAGGTTTATGGCTGGATTTGGGGGAGAGTAGTTCTTTAATGCCTTGGGGAGAGGAATTCTGGTTTCCAGGCTTGCCTGGGGTGAGAATGAAGTGCCTGAGAAAGTCAGACAGGAGGTTGGCGCCGTGGCTCACTAGGCTAATCTTCCACCTGCCGCGCCGGTACCTAGGGTTCTAGTCCCAGTTGGGACGCCAGTTCTGTCCCGGTTGTTCCTCTTCCAGTCCAGCTCTCTGCTGTGGCCCGGGAAGGCAGTGGAGGATGGTCCAAGTCCTTGGGCCCTGTACCCTCATGGAAGACCAGGAGGAAGCACCCGGCTCCTGGCTTCGGATCAACGCAGCGCGCCGGCCATAGTAGCCATTTGGGGAGTGAACCAAAGGAAAGAAGACCTTTCTCTCTCTCTCTCTCTCTCTCTCTCTCTCTCACTCACTGTCTGTAACTCTACCTGTCAAATAAATAAATAAAATCTTTAAAAAAATATGCTAAAATATTGTGTTAGTGACAGGTGTTTGGTGCCGTGGTTAAGTCAGCACTTGCAACGCCAGCATCCCATATTGGAGTGCCTGGGTTTAAGTTTTAGCTCTGCTCTCGTTCCAGTCTTCTGCTTATATGCACCCTGGGAAGCAGCTGTGATAGCTCAAGTATTTAGGTCCCTGCCACCCAGGTGGGAGACCCAGATGAGTTCCCAGATCCTGGCTTTGACCTGGCCCATCCCTGACTGTGGTGGTGTTTGGGAAGTGAAGAGCAGATGGGACATCTCACTCTTTCTCTTTCTTTCTTTGCCTTTCAAATAATGAAAGTCTTTAAATATTATGTCATTCAAATAACTCAGCACAGCACATGTTTTTTTCTAGAGATTGAAAAGTATCAAAATAAAGGAAGGTTGGAGGAAAAAGATGGTGAACTTTGTATGCTAAAGGGCATGTTCTCACTTTCAGGTAGTAATAATCTGTGCTTAGCCAGCATAAACCAGAAGGGGGCAGTGGTGTTAGGAAATAGAATTCTGAACTGGGCATGGCTTCATGGGATGGGAGGGGATACGTGAGTTTTTCAGGCTAAGAGGTATGGTTCAGGAGGAGACCTTGACTTCCAGGAGATAGAGTGAGGAGAAAACGATGCTCTCTGGAAGATCAGGGTGACTTTAGAAGGAAGAAGGGAGCATGAACCATCTGGTCTTAGGAGGTTGCTTAGGCCTAGCCACACCAGAATAGATACTATTTCATGTTTAGTTTATCCATGTCAAAGGTTAGAAATAAAGAGAGGCCGGCGCTGTGGCTCAACAGGCTAATCCTCCACCTTGCGGCGCCGGCACACCGGGTTCTAGTCCTGGTCGGGGCACCGGATTCTGTCCCGGTTGCCCCTCTTCCAGGCCAGCCCTCTGCTGTGGCCCAGGAGTGCAGTGGAGGATGGCCCAAGTGCTTGGGCCCTGCACCCCATGGGAGACCAGGAAAAAGCACCTAGCACCTGGCTCCTGCCATCGGATGAGCGTGGTGCGCTGGCCGCAGCGCGCCATCTGCGGCAGCCATTGGAGGGTGAACCAACGGCAAAGGAAGACCTTTCTCTCTGTCTCTCTCACTGTCCACTCTGCCTGTCAAAAAAAAAAAAAAAAAAGAAAAGAAAAAGAAAAAAAAAGAAATAAAGAGAAATCTGTAATTGTTACTGAGAGTCATTGATATGAATTCTCAGGAAATATAAGCAGAAACAACAGGTTAGGTGCATAAGTTGAGTGCTGTGGAACTCTGTCTCATATGCACCCTCCCTAAGAGTATTTTTATTTTTTTAAAGACTTTATTTATTTGGAGCCAGTGCTGTGGAGTAGCAGGTAAAGCTGCTGCCTGCAGTGCCAGCATCCCATATGGGTGCCGGTTCAAGACCCAGCTGCTCCACTTCCAATCCAGCTCTCTGCTATGGTCTGGGAAAGCAGTAGAAGATGGCCCAAGTCCTTGGGCCCCTGCACTCACATGGGAGACCAGGAAGAAGCTCCTGGCTCTGGTTCAGCACAGCTCCAGCTGTTGCGGCCATATGGGGAGTGAACCAGTGGATGGAAGACCTCTCTCTCTCTCTCTCTCTGCCTCTCCTTCTCTCTCTGTGTAACTGACTTTCAAATAAAATAAATAAAAGAGCACCGGCCCCAACCTAAGAGTATTTTTAAGGCACTTCAGGCACAGATGATATATATGGGGAATTAATACCTAGTCACTGTCAGAGAGCATTAAAATCTCAGTCCATATAAAACAATTTAAATAGACATAACTCTGTAAGGAAATTTTACGTATGAAAGTGTCTCCCAGGCTGATGTTGTAGCATCCTGTATGGGTGCTGGTTTGTGTTCCAGCTGCTCCACTTCTGATCCAGCTCTCTGCTATGGCCTGGGAAAGCAGAAGATGGCTCAAGTGCTTGGGCCTCTGCACCCACAAGGGAGACCCAGATGAAGCTTCTGGATCCTGGCTTTGGCTTGATTTATCCCTGGCTGTTGTGGCCAGATGGAAGATATCTCTCTCTCTCTCTCTTTCTGTCTCTGTAACTCTGACTTTCAAATAAATAAATAAATAAATCTTTTTTTTAAAAAAAAAAGTGTATCCTACTTCATTTTTTCATGAATGACACCTTGTGAAGATTCCTCATTTGTTTAACTCAGAGAGATGCAGACTTGAGGGTGGACTGGTGGCTGTCGAGGCCTAAGTCAGCCAGGAGATTGTTGTGTGCTGTGAAGATGCCCTACAGTCACTTCTCCAGCGAACATGATTTCTCAACAAGCTCTGGGACCCAGGAACTCTATCTTAGGAAGGAGTAAGCTTTTCAGATTAGGGCCTGTAATTCACAACTCCATTATTTACCTCTATATGCAAACAAACAACATTGAGCATGAGAATGTAAATAACCAAGGCTGTGACTATCACCAGGTATTCCTCAGGATTGTTTATGTGATTAACAATTACACATAAAGCTGTCTTGCTGAAATCTTGACTCAAAGTACATATCCACCCTGTAAGAGAAGCAGAAAACCCGCAACCAAACAGAAGCTTGGGAAGCAGCCAATTCAGACTGCTTCTAAATCCTCAGTTTGGCCAGCTGAATAATGTTTAACTTTGATTTTCCAGACTTGGATTATTTCAGTTGACAGTAAGAAAAGAAGTAGAGAATCTGTATTTCCTTTTTCTAAAATCTTTTTTTTTTTTTTTTTTTGACAGGCAGAGTGGACAGTGAGAAAGAGACAGAGAGAAAGGTCTTCCTTTGCCGTTGGTTCACCCTCCAATGGCTGCCACGGTCGGCGCGCTGCAGCCGGCGCACCGCGCTCATCCGATGGCAGGAGCCAGGTGCTAGGTGCTTTTTCCTGGTCTCCCATGGGGTGCAGGGCCCAAGCACTTGGGCCATCCTCCACTGCACTCCAGGGCCACAGCAAAGGGCTGGCCTGGAAGAGGGGCAACCGGGACAGAATCCGGTGCCCTGACCGGGACTAGAACCCGGTGTGCCGGCGCTGCAAGGCGGAGGATTAGCCTGTTGAGCCACAGCGCCGGCCTAAAATCTTATTTTTTTAAAAAAATTTTATTTATTTGAAAGTCAGAGTTATAGAGACAGTGGGGGGAGAGAGAGAGAGAGAGAGAGAGAGAGAGAGAGAGAGAGAGAGAATCTTGCAGCCACTAATTTATTCCCTTAAATGTCTGCAACAGCCAAGGCTGGGCCAGGCCAATGCCAGGAGCCTGGAACTCCATCTAGGTCTCTCACGTGGGTTTCAGGGGCCAAGCACTTAGATCATCTTCTACTGCTGTCCCAAGAGCATTGCTAGGGAGCTGAATCAGAAGTGGAGTAGGCGGGACTCAAGCAGGTGATCATATGGGGTGCTGGCGTCATAGGCGGTGGCTTACCAACTGCCCCATAAAGCTGGCCCTGTCAATTCCTTTTTAGGTCTGTGGTGCTCCTGAAGTGTAAGATACTAAGCAAAATGTTTTACCTCACACTTTGGCATCTGAATAAAAGAAACAGTGGCTGATGCTGTGGTACAGAGGGTTAAAGCCATGGCCTGCAGTGCTAGCATTCCATAAGGGCACCAGTTCGAATCCTGGCTGCTCCACTTCTGATCCAGCTCCCAGTAATGTGCCTGGGAAGTCAGCTGAAGATGACCCAAGTCCTTGGGCCTCTGCACCCACGTGGGAAACCCAGAAGAAGCAGCTCCTGGCTTTGGCCTGGCCCAGCCCTGATCATTGCAGCCATTAGGGAGTGAACCAGCAGATGGAAGATCTCTCTCTCTCTCTCTCTCTCTCTTTCCTTCTCTAACTCTTTCAAATAAATAAATAAATCCTAAAAAGAGTCTTTTTCAGTCTTTTGTAGGACATACTTTCTTTCATCCCAAACAGTATGGTATATACATCTCTGCCTTCCATCTCTGAATGCTTGGGAGTTGTCATATTGTCTTTAAGAGTCCTTTTATTTTTAGCACACTCCCAGGGGCAGTGAACAAGCCTTCACATCCCAAAACACCTTAAACTTCAGTTCTATAACTTATTGCTCTGAGTCCCAATTTCCCTATCTATAAAATGGACAAAATAACAATTATCTCCCAAGATTAAATTCTTTACCTTACATGGGGTTGGCACAGACGAGGAACTCATGAAATGATTTAGCTCCCTTCCTGTCTACCCTCTACCCCTTCCCACTATCTTGTAATCTGCGGGAGAGGGGACCAGGTGCACACAGTTCTCTGCAGGCGTCCATGTAGCACGGCATGTAATTAAGTACTTAATAAACACGTTTTGATTAAGTTCAGCATCATCATAGCAGGCGAAAAGCACTTTGCTCAATCACTCTGATGAGATGTTTTCCCTTGGCAGAAGTTCATGGCACCAGTGCACAGTTCAGGATATTGTTTTGGCAAATCACATAAGGACGTTTCAATTTATTTCTCCCCGAGATGGAAAGCAAATTCTCACACCTGTCTCACACTTCAATTCTCTGCTTTAGCTGTGTAATCTGAGGGCCTGTCCTTTCGCCAATAATGTAGTTAAGGAACCTACAGGCAAGCAGGCTGAGAAGCCAGGGGCTAGTTAGAGCAGTGAGTGGGTTTGTTGCTCATTTCTGTCAGCACCCCTGCACCTTTCCACAGGTCAGGGACAGAGGGGCAGCTCTGCCTTCTGTGGAGGATTTCAGAACAGGTGCCCTTCTTAGCCAGGGTCTCCCTGCCCTTCTCACTGATTTATGAGAAACCAGATGACACCAGGGGGTTGTGGAGTCCGTGGCATATTCAGAGCACCTGGGCGAAAACATAGGGCCATCTGTCTTACAATGGGGTCAGCCTTTTCCCTCCCCTCCACTTTTATCTCCGGAAAAGCAAAGAAATGTCTCTCTTGGCTTCATGCATATTCAGTCAGCTTATATCTTTTGTTACTTCAGGAAGCTTTGGTTTTGGTTTGTAAATTTTTAAAGTTTATTTTTATTCATTCAGTAACTGAGTGAGAGAGCAAGCGAGAGATCTTCCATTCTTTGATTCAGTCCCCAGAGGCCACAACAGCCAGGTCTGGGCCAAGCTGAAGCCAAGAATCAGGAACTCCATCCAGGCCTCCCACATAGCTGGCAAAGACCCAGGTGCTTGAGCCATCATTAGCTGCTTCCCAGGCACATTAGCAGGGAGCTGGATCAGAAATGGAGCAGCAGGGACTCAATCTAGCATTCTGAGATGGGATGCTAGTGTCCCAAACTATTTCCACCTGTTATGCCACAATGCCAAACTCTTGAGATAGCTTCTGATACTCTATCCTTACCCAAGAAGCTTATCAAAATATATTCTTCCAACCGAACTCAGAGAAGAAATTGGTATGAAATTGTCTCCATCTCATCAGTCTTTCCTCCTCCTGTTCTCCACACCATGTCCCTCCGCCAGCCCGGTGGCTGCTCCTTAGGAGCAAGCAGTGAGGTTAGTGCAGCTTGTGCTCACTGCAAACCATCAGGAAACATTAAGGAACCTCAAGGCTGCCCCCTAATAATCTAAACAAGGTAATTGGAAATTCCCCCCAAGCATGCTTGCATTTAGAGGTGCAGTTGTCATCCTGCCCACTAAGCGGCGCTGCTTCTCTATTAGTAAGAAGGCGGTGGCCCACTCGGATCAAGGGTCACCTGTTCTCTTCCAAATGAGACATCCATGGAGGGTTTCTGGCTAACTCTTGAAGACAGAGGTTCGTGTTCCCTTCTGTGCCGTGTTTGAAGAGGCTTTTTAATGACTCCCGAAGAAGTAAAGTGATTATTATTTGAATAGCACTGAATATGTGTCAGGCATTGGGCTAGGAAGCTGATAAACCGAAATATCCAGAGAAAGAGCTTAGAAAGGGAAGACTTACCTGCCTCAGGGGTCATCCTCCTCGTGATCGGCAGCAGACTCATCATCACCGGATACCCTCCTCCTTGTGCAGGGAGAAAGCGCAAAGCCAGTCAGCATAACCAGAACGCTTTAGCTGCAAGACTGAGGAAAGACATTAAGATGCCTTTATTTCCTCTTCTCAAGAACAGGGAATGGAGATAAAGACTTACTCAGTGCCCACTGTATATCAGGTATTATGTTGCTGTTCCCATTAAATCTAAATTTTATGAGATGGTATTATGCTCATTTTCCAGGAAAGGACACTGAGACTCAAAGAAGCTAGATGATTTCACCAGTCACACAACTGCATCAGGTGATAAAGCTAAGTATACGTGACCCTGTAGCCCATGGTTTAACAAACACGCCGCCACCACTACCAACAACAACCACAATAAGGCAGACATTTCTGATGGGACAAAGTCTTTTCAGTTTCTGGAATTATTCTAAAACAGCGAGATTGGAAAACTTGGATAAGATTGCTGTGTTACGTAGAAACTGATTTGATGCATTCAGTCTCTTCTAAGCAGCATTTTCTTCAGGATCAGTGGCATACCAGTTAAAATGCTGTTTGGGACAGCCACATCCCACACTGGAGTGCCTGGGTCTGAATCCCGTTCTGCGCCTGATTCTGGATTTCTGCTAATGCACACCCTGAGAGGCAGCAGGTGATGGCTCCTGTAGTTGAGTTGCTGCCATCTGTCTGGAGACCTGGATTGAGTTCCTGGCTCCTGGCTTCTACCTGGCCCGGCCTTGACTGTTGTGAGTATTTGGGGAGTGAACCAGAGGATGGGTGCTCTGTTTGTCTGTCTTTCGAGTAAACAAATATTAAAATTTTTTAAATTCAATTTCTTCAGTATTGCCTTTATGGAAATCTTAGCTGGTTGAGAGTTATAAACTAAATGAGGAACAGCATAGAACACTTTCATTGCAGGTTTAAAAAAAAGATTTATTTGTTTATTTGAAAGGTAGAGTGATAGAGAATGAAGTAGAGAGAGATCTTCCATCTCTTCAATCAGCTAGTTCACTTCTCAAATGGCTATAACTGCCAGGGCTGGTCCAGGCTGAAGCCAAAAGCCTAGTACTCCATCCAGGTCTCCCATATGGGTGACAGGGACCCAAGCACTTGGGCCATCTTCTGCTGCCTTCCCAGGTGCATTAGCAGGGAATTGGATCAGAAGTGGAACAGCAGAGATTTGAACCCAGACCCATAAATGATGTCAGTGTCATAAGCATAGCTTAACCCACTATGCCATTATGCCAGCCCCCCATGCAGATTTTTTTTTTAAATGTGTATTTATTTATTTGAAAGGAAGAGTTACGGAGTGGGGGGAAGGCGGGATGTCTTATCTCCTGGTTGACTCTCCAAATGGCTACGTTAGTTGGAGCTGGGGGAGGCTGAAGCCAGTAGCCTGGAACTTCATTCAGGTCTCTCAGATGGGTGGCAAGGGCCCAAGCACTCGGGTGTTACTACTTTCCCAGGGAACTGGATCAGAAGCAGACTCAAAGTGATGCCCATATGGGATGCTGGCACTTTAGGCAGCCCCTTAACCTCCTGTATCACATGCTAGCCTCTCATTGCAGATGTTGAGTTTCAGCTCATTCTTATAATTTTTCATCATGTATATTCATATCAGTCTGCAAACTTCAGGGAGTTTCATTTCTGCTCTGGGAAAAGATATCACGTGACCTTTACCCTAGCACATAGAAAGCATAATGAAGACAGAGGGGTCATTTCCTTTTGTTCTCCGCAGCAGGCTGGCTTTATTCTACCAAAAGAAGCCTAAGGAAGGAATAAAAGTTGTGTTCTTCGGAGCACCTGACTGATTATTAGGAGATTTTCTTCCTCTCCACTATTTTTAATCCAATTGTGGGTGCTTGACAGACTTGAGGGTATCCCACGCCTGGTCAAGACATCTTTAGAAATTTTGGAGACTCCGTCAAGTACCCCACCTATTAACTTAGTAACAGTGATGAAATTTAGCCAACACAAAAATTATTTGGATTATAAGTATTATAAATGTTCTCTTTTCTGTTGACTGTTTATGAGAAATCTTTTAAGATTTCCTGACATCTGTTTCTAAAAGGGGAAGGAATGGGAAATGATTTGCCAGTATTTGAAACATGATGTTTATATTTACCCGTTGGGTTAAGCTCAAGTTTCTGCAGTATCTTTGGTCTGGGAAAGAAGGTTTAGCTACTTACTGTTGCCCCAGTTCATTGGGATGTTGCTTCATAAGATTGGAGAAACATGCGATAACTGATTTTCGTGAAACAACATTCACATTTTTCAGCTCCTATTGTTTGCAAGGCAGCAAGCCAGACATATCAGCTTGCTGGGGCTGCTGTAGCACAAAGTACCACACCCTGCGTGGCTTGCACAATAGAAGTTTGTTTTCCTACCACTGTGGAGACAGAAGTCTGAGATCAAAGTGATGGCAACTTTTTGTTTATTTCTTCTTAGTCCTCTTCTTGATTTTGATAGATGCCTATCTTCTGTCTGAGCATGGTCTTTCCACTATGCCTATTTTTTTAAAAGATTTATTTTATTTATTTGAAAGAGTTACAGAGAGAGGTAGAGACAGAGAGAGAGGTCTTCCATCCACTGGTTCACTACAACCAGATGGCCGCAACAGCCGGAGCTGTGCCAAACCGAAACCAGGAGCCAGGAGCTTCTTCTGGGTCTCCCACACGGGTGCAGGGGCCCAAGGACTTGGGCCATCTTCTACTGCTTTCCCAGGCCGTAGCAGAGAGCTGGATAGGAAGAGGAGCAGCCAGGACTAGAACTGGCGCCCATGTGGGATGCCGGCGCCTCAGGCCAGGGCTTTAATCCACCGTGCCACAGCACTGGCCCCTATAAATGTTTATTACAAATTTCTTCTCCTCATAATAATAACACCGTATGCCTGTTTATAGTGCTTTGGCATGCTGAGAATTTGAAGAGATTGAAAGGCCTCAGGAGCAGCACCAGAGGCAAGCCCTCTGACTTTATCCTGCCCTCAAGAGAAGTTATAGCAACTAGAATCCTCTGCACTAGGGTGGGTCACAGGAATCAGAACTCCTTTCCCCCAAATCCAGCCCATAACATGTAAGACTATTACTCAAACCTGCCTCCCTTTCTGTGAAACAGCTGACCATAAAGAAGTTCTCTGGCCTACCTTGTCTGATAGAAGATGTAAGACCTTCACTCCAGAAAAATCCTGCCCCATACCCAATAGGAATGAATGTTGTAGAGGGACCACAGAGTCTGAACACACAGGTTTTGCTGGGTTTTTCCCTCCATCTGTTCCCATTGGATCAGGCCCTTTCTGGGAACCAAACATAGAAAGAGATGGTTCCTATGGGTCTTTGGGTCTTTGTCTCTGAAGGCTCCTCTGTCATATAAAACTATGATCAAAAACACATATTATTTTTTTTTGTTAACCTGTTTTTGCTTTTGTTAAAATTTATCTACTTGAAAGGCAGAGAAAGAGAGAGAGAGATCCTCCATCTACCAGTTCACTCCCCAATTGCTCACAACAACCAAGGCTGGGCCAGGCCAAAAATGAGAGCAAGGAACTCCATCCAGGTCTCCCGCATTGGGTGGCAGGAACCCACGTGCTTGAGCCCATTATTTGCCGCCTCTCAGGGTACACATTTAACAGGAAGCTGGATTAAAAGAGGAAGCAGGACTCCACCCGAGGCACTGTGATATGGGATGTTGCATCCCAAGACACAGCTCATCCAAGTCACCACCATGCCCAACCCCTGTCTTTCATTCTAGGAGTGATGATCATGGCTCTCCTGATAGGCTAGGGAAGGCATCACATTTTCTGCCCCTACAGGACTTACCCTAAAGACCTCATTTTAGCTTAATTACATCTTTCAAGACCTTATTACCAAATGTGGTTATATTCTAAGATATTCAGTATTCGGAGTTGAACAAATGAATTTTGGGGAGACATAATTCAACCTCTAACAGAAACAGAATAAGTGAACAAGAAAGATATGACCCATGTACTCACAGAATTTCCAGTTCAGAGGCAATACAAATAAACAAACAGGAGATGATTCAGTGTGATAAATTCAAAATAGAAAGAAATGCAGAGATGTGGAGAGAGGCCTTCAATGGGAAATGATTCCTAAATTAAGGCCTGAAGTGTGAGTAGGGGCTAGCCAGGCAAAGAGCAGAGGTTGGTGGAAGAGGGGATTAGGGAGAAAATAATGCTTTAAGCTTAAGAAACAGACTCACAGAAGGAAGGAAAAAACAGGCTGTGTGAAGAGCTAAAAGGAGTGTGCTGGAGAATAATAATACAACCATAATATTCACTGAGCATTTGTTATGTATTAAGCACTCTGTATATATTGCCTCGGTTTATTCTCACAGAAAGTTAATGAAGTAGATGATTGTCACTATTTTCATTTTATAGCAGAGAAGCTAAGCACAGAGAGGTTTAGTAGATTGTTCAAGGGCACACGTCTATGCACGTGGCACAGCAGCCAAGCAGGCCAACTCCAGGGACAACACGCTCAATTTGCATGCCAGAGGGAGTGCAATTGTGCATAATTGCGGATGCAACCCAGAAAACAGGAGTAAAGGGAGACTATTTGGGAGAAGGGCTGAGGAGAGGTGAAAAGGGGGATTTGCGAGGTAGTCCTGGGACCTATCAGTAAAGGTCTTGCCATACCAGTGAAGTGAGGAGATTTGATCCTACAGGTGATCGGGACTCACTGAAGGCTTTAAATAGTACAGTGTGAGTCTAACACAAGTAACTGGTTTGCTAAATCAAAACTATCAAAGTTCTTTAGAGAAATAGAACGGAATTGAGAATCTCTACAACATAACATAAACAATGTTCTGCATACAATCCAAAATCACCTGATATGCAAAGAAGCAAGAAAATATTATTTATTCTCAAGGAAAATACAATCAACAGAGGTCATCCATATCATTGTCAGATGTTGGAATTAAAAGAATTTTAAAGCACACATTATAACTATGCTTAATGAGAAAAAGGGAAGCTTTTACCCAGTGCAAGTAGGTATGAGAAAGAAAAAAAAGAAGTCAAATTATCACTGTTATAAATAATATGATCTGTAGAAAACCTCTTAGACCCACCAATGAATTATTAGAATGAATAAACAAATTCAGCAAAGTTACAAGATATGAAATCAACATATAAAATAAGTAAAATAAGTAGGGTTTCTATGTAGCAGTTGTGAATTATCTGAAAAAGGAATGAAGTAATCCCATTTGTAATAACTGCCACAAAGAAAGAGACCCAAAAAGCAAAAAAAAAAAAAAAACCACCCTAGGAATAATTTCCATCTGCTGGTTCACTTACCAGTTGGTGGCAATAGCTGGAGCTGCGCTGATCTGAAGCCAGGAGCCAGGAGCTTACATCACATCTCCCATGAGGGTGCAGAGGCCCAAAGCAGAAAGTTGGATTGGAAGTGGAACAGCCAAGACTCGAACCAGCACCCATATGGGATGCTAGCACTGCAGGTGGCAGCTTTACCTGCTATGCCACAGCGCTGGCCCTGAGATTAGGTGTGGGGAGGTGAGGGAGAGAGAGAGAGAATCTTCCATCTGCTGGTTCTCTCCCCAGATGGCTGTGTCGGCCAGGGCTGGGCCATGCCGAAGGCAGGAGCCAGGAGCCTCTTCCAGGTGGATAGCAGGGGTCTAAGCACTTGGGTCATCTTTTGCTGTTTTTCCCAGACCATTAGCAGGAGTTGGATTTGCAGTGAAGCAGCTGGGCCGTGAACCAGCTCTCACATGGGATGCAGGTGTGGCCGGCAGCAGCTTTTCTCTGCTACGTCACAATGCTGGCCCCTAAAGATAATTTTTTAAAAAGCAGGAAAAAAATGAAAAAATATGTTCATAGTAAAGATCTGGATGGGATTTGTAGTAGAAAGAAATAGAGGAGATGGGGGACAAATGACACAGACGAACAAGTTCCTTTTCTCTGTCAGACCCGTAGCAACATTTGATGTGTCTTTTACCCTGGGCAAGGGTAGGTGTCTTGGCAAGGACAGTGTATATTGTCTTGACAGGGCCTCTATTGAGAGAAAAGTCACTGTTTGAAGCAGAGAAAAATGGGTCAAGTTTGAGTGGGTGTTGTGAATTGGGAGAAGGGAAAGTGCAAAGCAGCCGCGTGAGATGGAATCTGAAGAGCTGGATCAAAGCCTTGTTTAAAACCATCAGCTTGGGCATATCACTCAACTTTTGAGCCTCAAATTTGCTCACCTACCAAATGGAGATACTAAGTAATACTATAAAGGGTTGTGGTAGAGATTAACTAGGCAAATATAATGTATATGTAAGGTTTTTTGTTTTTGTTAAGAATTGTGTTTTAGAATGTTAAACACAACACTAAATTTAGTGCAAGATATAATTAGATAAAGTTTTTATTTTATAGAACATTCAAGAATAACAAGTAGCATAAATATAAAATGTGCCTTCTGCAATGTTTTCTCTGGGAAGCTTTTAGAGAAAGTTCCTTTTTTCCAGCTAGCAATCCAATTAAATTATATAGCTATTGAGAAATACAGTTAACTTCAAGTGTATTTCACAAATAAAACTTGAGGCTTTTTGGCATGTAAAAAAAAAGTCTGGCTTTACAATATTTTAAAAATTTTTGTTATTTTTATTTTAATTTTTAATAAGTTTTAACATATTCAGTGTGATTTGTAGATACAATTCTAAGAGCATAATGATATTCCCTTCTTCCCTCCCACCCTTTTTCCTTCTCTCTCTTACTTTTTTTAGTTTTTTAGATAACATATTCTAAAATTACATTACAGTACAAAGGCTTAATACTTCACAACATACAAAGCTTAACAGTAAAAAGGAAAAAGACCCTAGTTGCAGTATAGACAGTGGCTATAAACAAAAACGGAATGGAAAAATGACCATTTCACCCATAACAGTAAGTTTTAAAGTAATCACAGATCATTAAAACTATAGTAGTATAACATTCTTAAGCATTGGTTCCACAAAGATATAAAACAAAGTTCTACAAAACTGTATTTCTAGCAATACTGATACACACAGAAATTTCTTTCATTTTTCTTTCTTTTGTTTGTTTGTTTTTTTGAATTTTAGCTCCCACATATGAGGGAGAGAACATGCAGCATTTGTCTTTCTGGGTTCAGCTTATTTCACTCAGCATGATGTTCTCCAGTTGCGTCCATTTTGCTGCAAATGGTAGAATTTCATTCTCTTATAGCTGAATAATGTCCCATTGTGCATATCTACCACATTTTCTTTATCCATTCATCTGATGATGCACACCTTGGTTGATTCCAAATTTTGGCTACTGTGAACAGTGCTGCTATAAACATGGTGGTGCAGGTAATGCTTTGACATGTTGTGTTCAAATCTTTTGAGTATATAAGCAATGGTGGGATTGCTGCATAATATCACAGATCTATTTCGAGTTTTTGAGAAATCTCTACACTGTTTTCCACTAATTTACATTCCCACCAGCAATGTATAAGTGTTCCCCTTTGTCCACAAACTGGCCAGCATTTGTTGCTGTGTTTTGGACTGTAGCCATTCCGACAGTGGTAAAGTGATATCTCATTGTGGTTTTGATTTGCATTTCCCTGATGATTCGTAATGTTGAACGTTTTTCATATTTTTTTTGGTTAGTATTTCTCCTTTTGAGAACTGTCTGTTGAAGTATTTTGCCCATTTCTTCCATCATGTTTGATAAATTTCATTGTAGATATTGTTCACTTCTTTGGTTAAATTTATTCCCAAATATTGGATTTTTTTGTGGCTGTTGTGAAAGGGATTCTTCCTTGATTTCTCTTTCTGTGAATTCATCATTAGCATACCAAAAAGCTGGGCCCTGGCTCACTAGGCTAATCCTCCACTTTGCAGCGCTGGCACACCAGGTTCTAGTCGCAGTCAGGGCACCGGATTCTGTCCCAGTTGCCCCTCTTCCAGGCCAGCCCTCTGCTGTGGCCCAGGAGTGCAGTGGAGGATGGCCCAAGTGCTTGGGCCCTGCACCCCATGGGAGACCAGGAGAAGCACCTGGCTCCTGCCATCGGATCAGCCCGGGGCGCCGGCTGCAGCACGCCGGCCGAGGCGGCCATTGGAGGGTGAACCAATGGCAAAAGGAAGACCTTTCCCTCTGTCTCACTCTCTCTCACTATCTACTCTGCCTGTCAAAAAAATAAATAAATAAAATAAAAAAATATAAAACATACCAAAAAGCTACTGTTTTTGTATGTTTCATTTGTAACCTGCAGCTTCACCAAATTGGCTTATCAATTCTAACAGCTTTTCGGTGGAGTATTTAGGTGTTTCCATGTACAACATCATGTCATCTGCAGACATGGATAATTTGGCTTCCCCTTTTCTGATTTTGATATCCTTTATTTCTTTTTCTTTCCTAGTTGCTCTTGCTAAAACTTCCAGTACTATATTAAATAGGAGTGGTGAAAGTGAACATTTTTGTCTTGTTCCAGACCTGAGGGGAAATGCTTTCAACTTTTTCCTGTTCAATATGATATTGGCTGTTAGTTTGTCACATATAGCCTTTATAATTTTGAGTACTGTCCTTCTCTTCCTAATTTGTGGAGAGTTTTTATCATGAAGGGATGTTGGATCTTATCAAAATGCTTGTTCATGGGGCTGGCACTGTTGCACAGCGGGTTAAAGCCCTGACCTGAAGCGCCTTGTATTTCTGGCATAAATCCTACTTTATTGTGATGCATAGTCTTTTTTTAAAGTTTCATTTATTTATTTATTTTGAAAAACTTTATTTAATAAATGTAAATTTTGAAAGTACAATTTTTGGATTATAGCAGTTTTTCCCCCCATAACCACCCTCCCACCCACAAATCATCCCATCTCCTACTCCCTCTCCCATCCCATTCTTCATTAAGATTCATTTTTAATTATCTTCATATACAGAAGATCAACTTAGTATGTACCAAGTAAAGTTTACAACACAGACACACAAATAATAAAGTATTGTTTGAATACATGTTTTACTGTTAATTCAAAGCATAGAATTTTAATGTGGTTTCAGATTCAGTTTGCATGTATTTTGTTGAGAACCCTTAGATGTATGTTCATTAAGGGTATAGGTCTGTAGTTTTCTTTTTGTGTCATGTCTTTGGTTTTGGTATCAAAGTAATGTTGCCCCATTATAAGAGTTTGGTAGAGTCCAGCACCGCAGCTCACTAAACTAATCCTCCACCTGCGGCGCTGGTACTCCGAGTTCTAGTCCCGGTTGGGGTGCCAGATTCTGTCCCGGTTGCTCCTCTTCCAGTCCAGCTCTCTGCTGTGACCTGGGAAGGCAGTGGAGGATGGCCCAAGTGCTTGGGCCCTGCACCCCATGGGAGACCAGGAGAAGCACCTGGCTCCTGACTTTGGATTGGCACAACACGCCAGCTGTAGTGGCCATTTGGGGGGTAAACCAACAGAAGAAAGACCTTTCTCTCTCACTGTCTAACTCTGCCTGTCCAAAAAAAAAAAAAAAAAAGGAGTTTGGTAGAATTCCATCCTGTTCAATATTTTGGAGTAGTTTGAAGAGTACTGGAGTTACTTTGTCTTGAATGTTTTGTAGAATTCAGTAGTGAAGCCATCAGGTCCCAGACTTTCCTTGATGGAAGACTTGTGATCACTGCTTCAAACTCGTTGCTTGTTTTGGATTTGTTTAGATTGTCTATATCTTCTTGATTTAATCTTGGTAGATTGTATGACTCCAGGAATTTATCCATTTTTTTTTTCCAATTTAACACCAAGATTTTTTTTATTTTTAATTATCTTTATATACAGAAGATTGATTCAGTATGTACTAAGATTTCATCAGTTTGCATCCACACAGAAACACAAAGTGTAAAATACTGTTTCAGTACTAGTTATAGCATTACTTCACATTGGACAACACATTAAGGACAGATCCCACATGAGACGTAAGTACACAGTGACTCCTGAAGTTGATTTAGCAATTTGACACTCTTGTTTGTGGCGTCAGTAATCTCCCTAGGCTCTAGTCATGAGTTGCTGAGGCTATGGAAGCCTTTAGAGTTCGCCAACTTCAATCTTATTCCGACAGGGTCATAGTCAAAGTGGAGGTTCTCTCCTCCCTTCAGAGAAAGGTACCTCCTTCTTTGATGGTCCCATTCGTTCCACTGGGATCTCTGATTCTTAGGCCAGAGTGCTATTTAGGACATCTGCCATTCTATGAGTCTGCTGTGTATCTCGCTTCCCATGTTGGATCATTCTCTCCCTTTTTGATTTTATCAGTTAGTATTAGCAGACACTAGTCTTGTTTGTGTGATCTCTTTGACTCTTAGACCTATCAGTGTGATCAATTGTGAACTGAAATTGATCACTTGGATTAGTGAGATGGCCTTGGTACATGCCACCTTGATGGGATTGTATTGGAATTCCCTGGCATGTTTCTAACTCCATCATTAGGGGCACAACTGATTGAGCATGTCCCAAATTGTACATCTCCTGCCTCTCTTATTCCCACTCTTATATTTCATAGGGATCACTTTTCAGTGAAAATTTAAACACCTAAGAATAATTGTTTGTTAATTACAGAGTTCAACCAATAGTACTAGCAAATAGTTCTTTATAGTAGTTTCTTGTGATCCTTTGTATTTCCATAGTGTCAATTGAGATGTCTTCTTTTTCATCCCTAATTTTATTTATTTGAGTTTTTTCCTTTGTTAGTCTGGCTAGAGGTATCTATTTTGTTTATTTTCTCAAAAAACCAATTTTTTATTTTGTGTTTTTTTTTTTTTTTTTTTTTTTTTTTTTTTTTTTTTTTTTTTTAGTTTCAATTTCATTTATTTCTGCTCTGATCCTTATTTCTCATCTCCAGGTGATTTAGAGTTTGGTTTGTTCTTATTTTTCTAAGTTTTTTTTTTTTTTTTTTGGACAGGTAGAGTGGACAGTGAGAGAGAGAAACAGAGAGAAAGGTCTTCCTTTGCTGTTGGTTCACCCTTCAATGGCAATTGCACCAATCAGCACCATGCTGATCCGAAGCCAGGAGCCAGGTGCTTCTCCTGGTCTCCCATGGGGTGCAGGGCCCAAGCACTTGGGCCATCCTCCACTGCACTCCCTGGCCACAGCAGAGAGCTGGTCTGGAAGAGGGGCAACTGGGACAGAATCCGGTGCCCTGACCGGAACTAGAACCCGGTGTGCCGGCGCCACAAGGCGGTCGATTAGCCTAATGAGCCACAGCTCCGGCCGTTTTTCTAAGTCTTTAAGATGCACCATTCGACCTTGAATTTGAGACTTTTCTCTTTTTTTACTGTAAGCACTTAATGCTATAAACCTCCCAGTTGATACTGCTTTTACTGTATCCCAAAGGTTTGGGATACACTCCTGGGCCATAGCAGAGAGCTAGACTGGAAGAGGGACAACTGGGACAGAATCTGGCACCGTGACCAGGACTAGAACCTGGGGTGCTGGCGCCGCAGGCAGAGGATTAGCCTATTGAGCCGCGGTGCTGGCCAGAATGTGTTTTCTGTAACTGTTGTGTTAAATGTCCTGTAAATGTCTGCGAAGTCCATTTGCTCTATAGTATGTTTTAATTCTGATGTATCCTTATTTATTTTTTGTCTGGATTATCTGTCCACTGATGAGAGTGGGGTGTTGAAGTCACCCACTATTATTATACTAGAGTCTATCTCTCCCTTTAGGCCTAATGGTATTTTCTGTTTATATCTGGGTGGTCTTGAATTCATTGCATGTATATTTATGATTGTTATGTCTTCTTGCCAAATCGGGCCTTTTATCAAAATATAGTGTCCTTCTTTATCTCTTTTTACAGTTTTTGATTTAAAGTCTGTTTTATCTGATATCAGGATAGCTACATTTGTTCACTTTTGGTTTCCAGTTTCCTGGTATATCTTTTTCCAACCCTTCACTTTCAGTCTGTGTTTCTTTGTTTGTAAACTGAATTTCTTACAGGCAGTATAGAGTAGGGTCATACTTTCTTTTTTCATCTATTCAGCCAACCTAAGTCTTTTGGTTTGTGAATTTAATTCAATTACATTCACGTTTAGTATTGTTAGATAAGAACTAACACCTGTCATTTTGTTGATTGGATAATGATTCTACCTGCTCTGTTAGTGAGTTTGGTGGTGTCATATTTTTTCACGATGTTTGCTTCTAATGCACAATGCCCTTCAGAATTTCTTATAAGGCTGGTCTAGTAGTGGTGAATTCTCTCAGTTTTTGCTTATCTGGAAAACATTTTATTTCTCCTTCACTTTTTTTTTTTTTTTTTTGACAGGCAGAGTGGACAGTGAGAGAGAGAGACAGAGAGAAAGGTCTTCCTTTGCTGTTGGTTCACCCCCCAGTGGCAGCTGTGGCCAGCGCGCTTCAGCTGGCACACGGCGCTGATCCGATGGTAGGAGCCAGGTGCTTCTCCTGGTCTCCCATGGGGTGCAGGGCCCAAGCACTTGGGCCATCCTCCACTGCACTCCCTGGCCACAGCAGAGAGCTGGTCTGGAAGAGGGGCAACCGGGACAGAATCTGGCCCGACTGGGACTAGAACCCGGTGTGCCGGCACCACAAGGCGGAGGATTAGCCAATTGGGCCGCGGCGCCGGCCTCAAGTTGTTTTGAGACAATACCCTATTCAGCAATCTCGGATAGCTGTAAAATATTTTTAATCTATTTATTTGAGAGATACAGAGAGAATTCTCATCTACTTCAAATGCCTGCAACAGTTGGGCCAGACTGAAGCCAAAAGCCTAGATCTTAACTCAGTCCACTTGGATGGCAGAAACTTAAGCCATCAGTGCTGGCTCCTAGGGTCTCCATTAGCAGGGAACTAGAATCAAAAATTAAACCCAGGTACTCAGATGTGAGACGTGGACATCTTGCCCCTCTCCCAAATTTCTGGTTTATTAAGGACTTGTTTGTTTTGAGAAAATGTGTCCCAACATCAGACTGTTCACAAAAATAACCCAAAGTGTCAACTTTAGAAAACAAATGTTTTTATGTTTTTTATTTTATAGTTTTTTTTTTTTTTTGACAGGCAGAGTGGACAGTGAGAGAGAGAGAGACAGAGAGAAAGGTCTTCCTTTGCCGTTGGTTCACCCTCCAATGGCCGCCGCAGACGGCGCGCTGCGGCCGGCGCACCGCGCTTGTCCGATGGCAGGAGCCAGGAGCCAGGTGCTTTTCCTGGTCTCCCATGGGGTGCAGGGCCCAAGCACCTGGGCCATCCTCCACTGAACTCCTGGGCCACAGCAGAGGGCTGGTCTGGAAGAGGGGCAACCGGGACAGAATCCGGCGCCCCGACCGGGACTAGAACCCGGTGTGCCGGCGCTGCAAGGCGGAGGATTAGCCTGTTGAGCCACGGCGCCGGCCTATTTTATAGTTTTTAACATTTTTCCATATTCATTTCAAATGTAGACATTATATAGATGCACATATATGCCATTTTTCTTGAAAACAGATGTTAATATCACAGAGTGACAATTCATGGCAGTGATCAAACCATGCATAAAGGAGAATGTACTGTCATTTACATGGTATGACTTAGTGAAGCAGTGCTTACAACTATCCAATGATATGACAGCACAATTTTGAAACTGTATTACTGCCGGCACAGCGGCTCACTAGGCTAATCCTCCTCCTATGACACTGGCACTCTGGGTTTTCGTCCGGGTAGGGGCGCTGGTTCTGTCCCTGTTGCTCCTCTTCCAGTCCAGCTCTCTGCTGTGGCCTGGGAAGGCAGTGGAGGATGGCCCAAGTGCTTGGACCCTGCACCCGCATGGGAGACCAGGAGGAAGCACCCAGTTCCTGACTTCGGATCAGCGCAGTACGCCCACCGTAGCGGCCATTTTGGGGGTGAAGCAATGGAAGGAAGACCTTCTCTCTGTCTCTCTGTCTCTCTCACTGTCAAAAAAAAAAAAAAAAAAAAAAAAAGAAAGAAAAAAGAAAAGAAACTGTATTATTAACTTCCATAAATAAGAGAAAATGTGATATTTGTTTTTCTAGGTTTGGCTTATTTCACTTAGTATAATAATCTCCAGTTTCATCCATTTTATTGCAAATGTCAGGATTTCATTTTTTTAAATAGCTCAGTAATATTCCATCATGTATCTATACCACATTTTCTTTATCCAATCATTAGGGCACCTTATGGGCATCTAGGTTGGTTCCATATCTCTGCTACTGTAAACTGAGCTTCTGTAAATATGGGAGTGTAGGTATCTCATATGCTGATTTCATTTCCTTTGGGTATATTCCAGAAAACAAATATCAGTGAAGACTATAGCACTTTTTTTTTTTCTAGAGGTCACATTTGACACGCTGACTCTCATCCACAAAATCACAGCCTTACAGTTACGTCAAACAGCCCAGCATCTTTCAAGGGGTAGAACACACACACCTCTAAGTCAAAGCCGCTCTTAGATGCTGCTCAAATGAATGAGATGGACTTTGCAGTTAGGGAAGCAACTACAAAACTCATGGATGAATGGGGAGGACGGTACTCCCTGTAGGACTATACTCCCTGTAATAACAAAAGATCATTTTGGAGACAGTTGACAAAAACCATGCATCCTTTTTATTGCTAAGTCATAAAGAGGTATCAAAATTAAAAGCAAAAATTACAAGGCAAGCTTTAACAAAACTACTAGGAGCATCAAATGAAGTGAAGATGGGACCAGACGTGGGGCAATGTGAATTAATGAACATGCAGTGGGCAGGGGTGGGGGAAAGGTGAACATGTGCTGAAGGTGCTGGAGGAGAGGATTTGGTGGGAATTTTGGTCTTACACTGGCAGCTAGGAAAAGAAATGATGGGTAAGATTGCTAATCCTCATTATGTGCTCAGGGGTCCTCTTCAATAATGGAACATGGACATCTTAACTGCTAGGCTGGACACCCAGCCCAATTTTTTTTTATATGTCTAATTATATTTTTCTCACACATTCTGATATGGTGCTGTGATTTTTCTATCTTTACAAATTTCCTGATTTTTCTATCTTTACAAATTTCCTGATAACCTGTAAAAAATATTAGTTACTTCTCTCTTTCCATCCATATTTAAAAACTGTAGGCATTCACTGAGCATAAGGAAATGAATTTAAGAAAAATTTTATCGACTGTGTTTGACCTAAGAACATATTTAATCTAAGAAATTTCTTTTGCAAAATGGTAAAATGTCAAGAGACTCATTGACATTTCTATAAGGATGTCCGCTTCTTAACATTGAGGTTACCATGAGGACTAACCATACAGGAGCTATAAATAGCCACTGCTGGTGTTCAGCCCCAGTAGCACTTCGATGCCATTTTTAGTCACTCCAGAATGGAGTGACATGAATGTTTGAAATTGCACCATCAGAAAATGACATGGCACTTTCCCCCTTATTGAAATTAAAGTATTTCTAGGGAAAAGATGCATAACATTTCCATCACAATTTATAGCTTGATGTGAGTTAGTTCATTAAATCTTTACCCAAGAGCATAGTTGGGGGAGGAAGAAAAAAGTGAAGATTCGTTTTGCCTACTTGATATTGCCCTTGAACGTCTGATGGACATCTCAAATTTAAAATATATAGAAAAGACCTTTTTATTTCCTACCTTTCTCTTCCACAGGCTTCCCCATACCATTAGGCAGAAAACCTACCTTTCAACCAGTTTCTAAGGCCAGCAAACCTGGAAGTAGCCCACATTCAAGCCAACAGCAAATCCTGTTGGCTGTAGTTGTAAAATATATTAAAAATCTATTTCCTACCACCTCCCTAACTTAGGTGGTTATTACTTCTCGCTTGGACTATTTTAATGACTTTCAAATTAGTTTCACAGTTTCAATCCTTATGTCCATCCCAGCCTATTTGCAACACACCAGCCAGGTAATCTGGGAAAAGAAAAAAATCCAATCATGACACTGTTCAAAATGCTGACATGACTTTCCACCTCTCTCTCGATAAAATTAGACTTCTTACCATGGCCTTTAAGTAATGAGAGGAGAATCTCAAAGTTTTCTTCAGTCTGAAGGAGTTCAGCTCTGCACTCAGAATTCATACAAAATTATGCTCCTCCTAGGGTATTTGGAACAATGTTTAAGGTCACAAACATTAGAATACTATGAGACAACATCAAAACCTCTGGATTTTAGATTGAAAGGAGAATCATTTTTATTTATTTATTTATTTGAAAGTCAGAGCTACGGAGAGGCAGCAGAGGCAGAGACAGAGAGAGAGGTCCTCCATCTGCTTGTTCACTTCCCAAATAGCTGCAATGGCTAGAGATGAGCCATTCCGAAGCCAGGAGCCAGGAACTTTTTCCACGTCTTCCATGCAGGAGCGGGGCTTGAGCCATCTTCTACTGCTTTCCCAGAGTATAGCAGAGAGCGGGATTGGAAGTGGAGTAGCCTGGTCTCGAATCAGCGCCTGTATGGGATGCTGGCACTGCAGGTGGCAGCTTTACCCACTAGGCCACAGCACTGGCCCCAAAAGGTGAATCTTCAGTGAGAGGAAGAAGTAACTAGGCAAACTCATTTTGTATTCTTAAATTTTACTTTAAATTGGTGCTGCTACCAACAGGTTAGTACCTTAGTTTCCTGATTTTGTAAATAGACACTAATAGTAAGTATCTCCTAGGGTAGTGGCAAAACTTTAAATGAGATAGATCATGTGAAACCCTAGCACTAATTTTGGTACACAGTAAACATTCAGTAAGCTTTAACTAGTATTCTCAGAACAACAGTATCCTAGTTCCTAATCATAACACTGTATTCAATAATATTACTGATCTTATCTCAAGAAGTAACTTATTTCACTTATCTATCATTGCTCATAAACAGTTGTTTATGTGGGCAATGGTAAACTGTAGGACAAATTGACCCTCAAACATTTTGATAAGAAAGAGGTTATCTAGGGGCCTGGCGCTGTGGCATAGTAGGTAAAGCCACTGCATATCGTTTCAGCATCCAATATGGGCACCGGTTTGAGTTCCGGCTTCTCCATTTCTGATCCAGCCCTCTGCTATGGCCTGGGAAAGCAGCAGAAGATGGCCCAAGTCCTTGGGGCCCTGCATCCATGTGGGAGACCCAGAAGGAGCTCCTGACTCCTGGCTTCAGACTTCAGATCAGCCCTGCTCTGGCCATTGTAGCCATCTGGGGAGTACACCAGTGGGTGGAAAATCTCTCTCTCTCTCTCTCTCTCTCTCTCTCTCTCTCTTCTTTCTGCGACTGCCTCTCTGTGACTCTGCCTTTCAAATAAACAAATAAATCTTAAAAAAAAAAAAGAGGTTATCTAAAGTTATCTAACCTATCTATGAACAATTGACAAAGTCATTGCTTAATCCTCCATTTGTGAGAACATGTTCATTTAAATTTGTAAAAATATTTCTTTGAGGGCCGGCACTGTGGCTCACTAGGTTAATCCTCTGCCTGTGGAGCCGGCATCTCACATGGGCACCAGGTTCTAGTCCCAGTTGCTCCTCTTCCAGTCCAGCTCTCTGCTGTGGCCCGGGAGGGCAGTGGAGGATGGCTCAAGTGCTTGGGCCCCTGCAACAGCATGGGAGACCAGGAAGAAGCACCTGGATCCTGGCTTCGGATTGGTGCAGTGCCAGCCGTAGCAGCAGTCATTTAGGGAGTGAACCAACAGAAGGAAGACCTTTCTCTCTGTCTCTCTCTCACTGTCTACAACTCTACCTGTCAAGTAAAAAAAATTTCATTGAGAGAGGTTTATTTATTGGTTTGTTACTTGAGATGCTGAGAGATCTAGAGGGAAAGAGAGAGTTCTGCAGTTTCCTGCCCCAAATGCCCTCAGTGACCAGAATTGGGTCAGGCAGAAGCCAGGAGCCAGGAACTCAGTACAGGCCTCTCATGTGAATGGCAGGGACCCAACAACTTGAGTCATGGCCTGCTGCCTCCCAGGGTCTGCAACAGCAGGAAGCTGGAGTCAGGAGTCAGAGCTGGGACTCAAACCAAGGCACTCCACTATGGGATGTGGTTGTTTTAACCACAAAGTCAAATGCCAGCCCCTCACTTTAATTTTTGTTGGAAACATTGACACTATTTTAATTATTTTTAAAGATTTGTAATTACAGTTTCTAAACAATTTATTTTCATTGTGTTTTCCTAAAAGATTTGCATAGGGGAGTGGTGCTGTGGTGCCACTTGTGACTCCAGCGTCCCATATCAGAGTTTCAGTTTGAGACCTGATACTCTGCTTCCAGTCCAGTTTCCTGCTAACGTTCCTGGGAAGGCAGTGAAAGATAGCTCAAGTACTTGGGCCTCTGCTACCCTGGCTTCAGCCTAGCCCAGCCCTTGCTGTTACAGGCATTTGCATTTGGAGAATAAACCAGCAGAAAGAAGATCTCTCTCTCTCTCTCTCTCTCTCTCTCTCTCTCTCTCTCTCTCCTGTGTCACTCTTACTTTCAACTAAATAAATAAATCTTAAAAACAAATTCTTTGTCTGGAATCAGGGATGACCTAGTGAAAACCTAAGAGCTTGGTTGCCTGTGCAATGGAACCAAGACTGTCCTATCACACTGCATTAAGCAAGCCCCATCCTGTCACTATGTAACCTGGCAGGAATTCAAAAAGTTCTTCATGTACCACTTGGAAAACAAAAAAGAAATGTAAGCTCTGTGATCAGCAGTTAACAAGCAAAGGAGGCCAAGTTGTTGTCACTTGTTCTAAAAGGTCCATTTTGTTTTAGGGACCATTAATAATTTAGCTTTGTTGTAGGATTTGTTTTTTACATCAATTTCCATGGAGAGTGCAAAATGCTAGGGAAGAAAATAACAGGTTGGGTCCACAATGGGCACAATTATAAGGGAGGTACGATGTGGCTTGAGCACTTTCCTGTCCTTGAGGACTTCCTGTTCTGACCTTTCTCTTTCTCTCCTCTCCTGTGTTTCTTCTCCCTACTCCACAGGCCAGTGCCTACTATCCTGGCATAAATACCCATGCTCAGGCTGCCTCTGGTTGTTCAGAATCTTGGCTAACAAGACCCAGTCTGTCACCATTGTCCACTTGTCACCACTGTTCCTTGACCCATCAACCATCTACACTGAAAATAACAGAATTTTCCATCATGCTCAAGGTCCAGAGAGCTGGCTGCTGCTCACCAGAGAAGTTAACCAAAGGAGCAGGTGACCAATATCGTTTTTCATATAACCCAGTAAATATGTGTTTCTTATTAGTAGGGATTTGGGAGAACGGCAGCACCTTAACTCAAAGGCCGATTTTTCCAATGATAGAATTGCAGATATTTTGGCATTCCAGTTAGGGAAATAATTTTGTCCTTTTTTGTATTATCATCAATAAAATTTAATTTTATTATTCATAATTTAAGCATATATAACTCACTGTGACCCAGGTTTTATGTTATTGTTTGATTTTTGTTTTTATTAATTTTTTTAGATTCAATTCACACACCATAAAATTTGCCATTTTAAAGTGTATAATTTAGTGGGGTTTTTTTTAGTATATTTACAAGCTGTACAACTATCACCACTAATTCCAGAATTAGGAGATATTTTTAGTAGAAAAATCTTTAAAATGTTTTTATTGCAAAACATGCCAAGTTGTGAAAAATAGATTAGATGCTCTTTATTTTTTAAAATGTTTATTTATTCATATTTATTTATTAGAAAGAAAGAGTGACAAAGAAGGAGACAGACAGATTATCCACGGTTCCCTCCCCAAAAGCTTGCAACAGCACGGGCTGGGCCTAGCTGAAGCCAGGAGTCAGGAATTCCATATGGTTCTCCCACCTGGAGGGCAGGGGCCCAGTACTTGTGCCATAATCCTCTGTCCCCAGGTGCATGAGCAGGAAACTAGACTGGCAGCAGAGGTAGGACTGGATCCCAGGCATTCTCAAATGCAATGCAGGCATCGCAAGCAGTGGCATAGCCCCCTGTACTGCAACGCCCTTCAAAAGACCTAGATTTCCTTGGGTGAGAGGAACATCCAAGGCAATCACACAGTAACAGCTTCCTGCAATTAAACTGATTACATTTTCAATAGAACTGTAATATTAAGAGGTCTACAAATATTTTTGCTTTGCTAAAAAAAAAGAGAGCAGATGGGATAAGGGTAGTAGGAGAAAAATGTATCCTTTCCTCACTTTTGAAATAACAAGTTCTTCATTTTTATGGAGGTTGTGGTAAAGGAGCCTTGGGAGTTTATTATTTGGGATTCACTTGTCTGCAAGCAGTAGAAATGGACTCTAACCAGTGTTATGGTGCAGTGGATTAAACCACCATAGCACTAAGGAGAGAGAAAGATACATAGGACACAGGCCAGGAGTGGACTGGAGCTAGAGCCTGCAACATCATACTGAACCAGGGGAATATTTTGCACCATTTCTTATCTGTTACCTTCTCTCTCCATGCTAATCAACAGTCTGTTTCCCAAGGCACCTGAAGAAAACATGGCTGCCAACACATCACCATTTTTTTATTAGGCTGCAGGCCCAGCTACCTAGTGAGAGAATTTTCGATTTCTCAAAGATTGGGATTGACCTGTTTGGGGACAGTTAGTCAGAGCAGGCCCAGTCCATTGCTGATCATTTAAACAGACTTCAGGGTGAGCCAAGAAGGAAAGAATTCCTTGGGGTGGGCATTTGGCATGGAGGCTAAGATGCCACTCAGGACACCTACGTTCCCTACTGGAGTACTTTGGTTTCTGGTGCAGCCCTGCTGATTCCAGCTTCCTTCCGTGCACACCCTGGGAGACAGCTGATGGTGGCTCCAGTACCTAGGTCCCTGCCACCCGTGCTGGATACCTGGCCTGGCTTTGGGCTAGTTCCACCTCAAGTGTTGCAGGCATTTGGGAGTGAACTAGGAGGTAGAAAATCTCTCTCTCTCTTTTTGCCTCTCAAATAAATTTAAAATAATTTTTTGAAGAATTGCAAAAGAATTCCCTGAAGAAGAGATATTTTACAACAGATTTTGTGGTTTCATCCAAATAAATAAGATTGTCATTGTTTAAGATCATATGCTTCCCTATGGTTACAACCACTAGCCTGGACAAGAAACATAACAGCTATCTTTTTTGCAAACTAATTCTTGTAGATGCTTCTAATGTCCAATGTCTTCTTTCAGACTTAAAGAAAACAAGGCCACTTACTCATACATGGTGGGAAATGTATAGCATAGGGTCTATTCACCCTGGCCTTGGACAGACTGTGATTAAGACTGATGAGGAAATAGCAAGGGAAAGATAACAAGGGCTCTGTTACTGACAGAGTCTCGGATTCCACTAGAGTTTTCCATCCCATCACTTAAATAATGAAGAGCTACTGAGAGATGGAGCCAAATGTTTGTGTTACCACTTATCAGGTTGAAAGCAAATAGAAGCAAGCACTATTTCTGGCCTTCTAGCTTTGGTACTTAAAAAGAAGATTCTGTGTTTGTCCTATTTATCTCAAAAAGTGTTGCAAAAGTGTCCTATGAGAAACAAATGGCCATTGAAAAGTTTAATGTGCAGCCTCATTTGTCATCTAATCAATAAATAATAGAGCAGCTCCCATTGGTTTGGTTACCAATTTGGCAGTAATTTAAGAAAGTGATAATTATTTATTATAGATGCAAAAATATCGAAATGGACACTGTAATGCTTTGTGAATGGGGTGAAAAAATAAACAAACCTTATAGAAGTAAATTTGGTTGTCTGCATCAAAAACTTTAAAGGAATTTTTCTCAGTAACCCACATACACAAAAATATGTACATGATGTTTATTACAACACTGCTTCAATAACAAAGAGACAGAAAAAAATCAAAATATCAAATGTGAAAGGGTTAAATGGCTAAGTAAATTAAGGTTTAGCAACACAATAGAACACAGTACTATGCAACTTAATGTCTTAAATGATGCAAAGATATTAATATCACTCCAGGGAAAATTGAAAACACTCATATATTCAATGGTAAGGAATTTTTTTTACAAAAGATTTATTTTATTTATTTGAAAGAGAGTTACAGAGAGGTGTAGAGACAAAGAGAGAGGTCTTCCACCCGATGGTTCACTCCCCAGATGGCTGCAATGGCGGGAGATGCGCCAATCCGAAGCCAGGAGCCAGGAGCTTCTTCTGGGTCTCCCACGTGGGTGCAGGGACCCAAGCATTTGGGCCATCTTCTGCTGCTTTCCCAGGCCATAGCAGAGAGCTGAATTGGAAAAGGAGCAGCTGGGACTAGAACCAGCCCATATGGGATGCCGGTACTTCAGGCCAGGGCTTTAACCCGCTGTGCCACAGCACTGGCCCCAATGGAATTTGATATATAAACATGATATATCCATTTGATAAGTAAGGGGGAATGCTATGAAATAAAATTAAGTGAAAAAAAAAAGAATTCAATCTGTTACCCTTCTATACACATGCATATAGAACACAAAATTAAGAAAGTATCTCACAGTTCTCACAGTGATTATATTCCATGTAAGGAATGGAATAAATGTTTTAGTTGATCTTTATATTTTCGGATTGTTTTATAGATCATATGTATTAGTAAGCATGGTGTTAACTTTGCAACAGTATCCAGCTACTCTACACGGGTAGAGTTTTACTCTGTGATAGCACTATTGATGGTATCTTCTAGAAGGGTCAGAGTCTATTTCTCTAGCCCTCTTCTGCCTAAATATTGAGTTCTGAGGCTCCTTCATTCCTGCCTTTCTTATGCACCCCTACCCCCAAGAACCACAGTACTTGGTCCCCAGAGGAAATCTAGTCCTTTGCCCTTATACTTAAGTTTCTGTCCCTCTGCACCTGCTATTTTACTTTAAGTTTTATTTTATTTATTTGAAAGGAAGAGTTACAGAGAGGCAGAGGAAGAGAGAGAGGTCTTCCATTCACTGGTTCATTCCCCAGATGACCATAATGACTGGAGCTGCACTGATCTGAAGCCAGGAGCCAGGAGCTTTTTTCAGGTCTCCCACATAGGTGCAGGGGCCCAAGGACTTGGGCCATCTTCTGCTGCTTTCCCAGGCCATAGCAGAGAGCTGGATCAGAAGTGGGCCAGCCAGGGCTCGAACCAGCACCCACATGGGATACCGGCACTGCAGGCAGCAGCTTTACCCATATCCCACAGCGCTGACCCCTGCACTTGCTATTAATTATATTGGCGGTTTATTAAGTATACCAGGCACTTGCATTCAAGGATGTTATCTCATAAATCAGAATTACACTATGAGATAGCTATTTTTAGAAGGGGAAATGAAGCTCCAAAAAATTAAGTACCTTCCCCAGCATCACACAACTAGAGGGGGACAGGACCAGATTTCAGATCCAGATCTGTCTTGACTTGAAACCCAATGCGATCAGGTCTGCCCAGCACATGAAACAGCTTCCTGCACTGGCATTGTGCGGACTCCTCATAGGATCCCTTTCTCTCCCAAACCCCACCCCTACATTTACCTGTGATTTCACAGGAGTTGCCAGTTGTGTACTTGGCTAAACATTGCAAGTGTCCCTTTAAGGCCACACTTCTCAGTGTATCTCTCAGCCTGCTTCTCCTTACTCCACTTTGTGTCCAGCACACCTGAGTACAGCTGCTGGCTCCTTCTGGCTTCTTTGTATCTATCAGCGTCCTGGAGATCAATTTAGCGGAGCCATGTTTCCTACCCTTTCTTTTCTTCAAAGTGCATTTTTTTTTTTTTGCGCAGCAATGATGCTATGAAAATACTAAATACTAAATGTTCCTTAAATGCGTCTTCATTTAAATTTGATCTTCCTTCTCTTTTTTAACTTTTATTTAATAAATATAAATTTCCAAAGTACAACTTTTAGATTATAGTGGTTTTTTCCTCCCATAACCTCCCTCTCACCCGCAACCATCCCATCTCCCACTCCCTCTCCCATCCAATTCTCATCAAGATTCATTTTCAATTATCTTTATATACAGAAGATCAATTTAGTATATACTAAGTAAAGATTTCAACAGTTTGCACCCACACAAAAACACAAAGTATAAAGTACTGTTTGAGTACTACTAGTTATAGCATTACTTCACATTGGACAACACATTAAGGACAGAGATCCTACACGGGGAGTAAGTGCACAGTGACTCCTGTTGTTGATTTAACAATTGACACTCTTACTTATGGCTTCAGTAATCACCTGAGGTTCTTGTCATGGGTTGCCAAGGCTATGGAAGCCTCTTGAGTTCTCCAATTCCAATCTTATTTAGACAAGGTCATAGTCAAAGTGGAAGTTCTCTCCTCACTTCAGAAAAGGCATCTCCTTCTTTGATGGCCCATTCTTTCTGCTGAGATCTCACTCACAGAGATCTTTCCTTTAGGTTTTGTTTTTTTTTTGTTTTTTGTTTTTTGTTTTTTGTTTTTTTGCCAGAGTGTCTTGGCTTTCCATGCCTGAAATACTCTCATGGGCTTTTTATCAGATCCAAATGCCTTAAGGGCTGATTCTGAGGCCAGAGTGCTGTTTAGAACAACTGCCATTCTATGAGTCTGCTATGTATCCCACTTCCCATGTTGGATCAGTTAGTCCTTTTTAATTCTATCAGTATTAGCCGACATTAGTCTTCTTTATGGGATCCCTTTGACTCTTAATTCTATCATTATGATCAATTATGAACTGAAACTAATCACTTTGACTAGTGAGATGGCATTGGTACATGCCACCTTGATGGGATTGAATTGGAATAGTTTCTAACTCTCCCATTTAGGGTAAGTCCGAGTGAGCATGTGCCGAACTGTACACCTCCTCCCTCTCTTATTCCCACTCTTATATTTAATAGGGATCACTTTTCAGTTAAACACCTTAGAATTATTGTGTGTTAATTAAAGAGTTCAACCAATAGTATTAAGTAGAACAAAAAAAAATACTAAAAGGAATAAAGTATTAAGTTGTTCCTGGACAGTCAGGACAAGGGCTGATCAAATCATTGTTTCTCATAGTGTCCATTTCACATCAACAAGTTCCCTTTTAGGTGCTCAGTTAGTTGTCACCAATCAGGGGGAACATATGATATTTGTTCCTTTGAGACTGGCTCAAGTCACTCAGCATGATGTTTTCCAGATTCCTCCATTTTGTTGCAAATGACCAGATTTCATTGTTTTTTACTGCTGTATAGTATTGTATAGAGTATATGTCCCATAATTTCTTTATCCAGTCTACTGTTGATGGGCATTTAGGTTGATTGCATGTCTTAGCTATTGTGAATTGAGCTACAAAAAAAATTAAGGTGCAGAGAGCTCTTTTATTTGCCAATTTAATTTCCTCTGGGTAAATTCTAAGGAGTGGGATGGCTGGGTTGTATGGTAGGGTTATATTCAGGTTTCTGAGGAATCTCCAAACTGAGTTCCATAGCAGCTTTACCAGTTCACATTCCCACCAACAGTGGGTTAGTGTCCCTTTTCCCCCACATCCTCTCCAGCATCTGCTGTTGGTAGATTTCTGTATGTAAGCCACTCTAACCTGGGTGAGGTGAAACCTCATTGTGGTTTTGATTTGCATTTCCCTGATGGCTAGTGTTGATCTTCCTTCTCTTACAGTCATCATTATGTTAATTTCCTACAGAGTTACTCTTGCTCTGTGGCTTTCCCAGTTGTTAAAAACTACCTGGCCCCCAGCAATTTTGCAACCATCTTTACATCTTCACTAAAACTACCCATTCTCATTTCCAGTGACTCCCTAATTATCAGATAATCAAAATACTTTTGATTGTTTTGGTCTCTCAGCAACATTTACTAATACTTCTCTCTTTTCACTTTATCATAGCCTGAATTCTGGAATACTATTACTTTCTCTTTTCCTGCTACGTTTCTCTTTTTCTCTCTTTCACTCAAATTTCCCCTGTTCTTTAATTCTCTTAAACTTGGCCTTTGCTTTGATCCCTTTAAATCACCATTAGAATGGGTTAATTCCAACATCCTGCCTGTCTCCAAAAACCCCTCCAAAGCCATATTGAACGTATTTTTTAAAACAAAAAGATTTAATCAAATCTTAAATGATTCAAGCCACAATTTACACAGTTTAAAATAATCTTGTCTGGGTTTAAGCCTAGCTCTGCCAGTAACTGATCATATGACCTAAGCAAGAATGACCACTGTTAAGCCTCCACTCAATAGTAAATTGGCCAAAGCAGAGAGGATAGTTGCTTATCAGCAACCTCTCCTGTGAGAGCAGTCTGTCACGAGACTATTTTGTTCACGAGACATGTGTAGACTTGCAGACCCTGCTGGGCACAATAATTCCTGTTTCACTTTCCTGCCGTGGCTGCCGCTCAGCTTGTTTGCGACCTCCCCTCCCTGCTCTGTCCCCACGGCTTGGCTGGAGCTTCCTCTCCAGCTGGAGTAGGGGGGCGGGAAGCTCCCTGGTGGTCTCTATTCTCTAATATCCCCTAATTAAAACAAATGGCTTTCACATATAAAGTTTAGCACTCATGTCTCAATTTTTTTCCGGATTTTTTTTAATTTATTGGACAGATAGAGTTAATGAGAGAGAGAGAGAGAGAGAGAGAGAGAGAAAGGTCTTCCTTCTGTTGGTTCACCCCCCAAATGGCCGCTACGGCCGGAACTACACCTATCTGAAGCTAGGAGCCAGGTACTTCCACCTGGTCTCCCATGAGGGTGCAGGGGTCCAAGCACTTGGGCCATCCTCCACTGCCTTCCCGGGCCACAGCAAAGAGCTGGACTGAAAGAGGAGCAACCGGGACAGAATCTGGTGCCCATATGAGATGCCGGCGCCGCAGGTGAAGGATTAACCAAGTGAGCATGGCGCCGGCCCCTTCTCCAGATTTATACAAACAACTCTTTGTAAGTGTTTGCTTGATTATTGACACTAAGCTTCATGTCTCAGCAATTGACTGAGTCATCTCCCATTGACATTTCCTTTAGGTATTAGTATCTCCATAAGTCCAGTGTACTTGGTAGAAAACCTTGAGGTATATATTTTTTTTATTATTGCTTTATTTGAAAGGTAGAGCAACAGAGTGGGAGGGAAAAGGAGACATCATCCATCCTCTGGTTCATTCCCCAAATGCCTGAAACAGCAAGGGTTAGTCAGGCCCAAGCCAGGACCAGTAACTCCATCCAAGTCTCCCATGTTGCTGGCTGGGACCCAAATACTCGGACCATCATCTGCTGCCTTCCTAGATGCATTAGTGGGAAGCTCCATCAAAAGTGGAGTACCCAGGACTCAAACCAGCACTGCAATATGGGATGTGGGCAGCATCCCAACTGGTGGCTTAACCCACTCCACTGTGCCACAACAGCCCCAAGAGGTCTATCATTTGACACAGTCTTCACTCACAATCCAAACATTCTTCTCTCCAGGGTCCTGCGAATTTTCTTATGCTTGATATCTTCAGTCGCATCTTTGGGTGTATGGCCCCAGTCTCCTTGCTCTGATATACTATTTCCCTATTTCCTCTTCCGCAGAATTCTTCAGATAAGTTCCCTTGAGCACATTTTGCATCGTAGCATTTCCCTTTTCAGAGTTCCACAGCAGCCTTTGATAGGCCTCACCATAATAGATGAAAACCCTGACTATACCAGACTACTCATTCACTCCCTCCTTCACCTGCTTCCCCAAGCTTAATCTACATTATTTTCTCCCCTAGGTTTTCTGCTCCGTCATAAACCATCTATTTGTCCCCTTTGCAGTGGTACACAAATTCCAGGGTAGTTCACAAGTCCATGGAAAATGAAATTAAAAGATGAGCTTATTTAGGTACAAAAACAATTTTGAGATAAATGCATATATGGGGATCTTCAAAAAGTTCCTCAAATTCATATTATGAAAAAAACTGTTGCATGGATTTCAGAAATGTTTATACCATAACTAACTTACCTCTTAATTCCTCTCTCCAAAAATGTTTTGAAATGCTGTCATATTATTCAAGGAAAGATCAAATACATTAACCACTTCTTCAATGATTGTAGAGCATAACTTTTAAAAAAATTTTATTTATTTATTTATTTGAGAGGTAGAGTTACAGACAGAGAGAGGGAAAGACAGAGAGGAAGGTCTTCCATCCACTGGTTTACTCCCCAAATGGCTACAATGGCCAGAGCTGGACCAATCACCAGGAGCCAGGAGTCACCTCCAGGTCTCCTACATGGGTGCCAGGGGCCCAAGCACTTGGGCCATCTTTCCAAGGCCATAACAGAGAGCTGGATTGGAAGAGGAACAGCTGGGACATGAATCAGCACCCATATGGGATGCCGGCCCCCGGAACAGAACATTTGAGTCAGCAAGCATAGGTGTGCATCTCAGCAGTGCTATTCATTTGTGCGACCTTGATTTTCTATTTTTTAAAAGATGGATTTATGTATTTGAAAGGCAAGTGACACACAGAGAGAGATTTTCCATCCACTGATTCACTCCTCGAATAGCCACAACAGCCAGGACTGGGCCAGACCGAAGCTAGGAACTTGAAAATCCCTCTGGGCCTCCCATGTGGGTGGCAGGGACCCAGATATTTGAGGTGTCTTCCACTGCTTTCCCAGATTCATTAGCAGGGAGCTGGATCAGAAGCAGTGCAGCTGGGATTCAGGTTGACAGTCCAGCATGTGATGCCAGGCGGTGGCTTAACCCACTGCATCACAACAGTGGCCTCTATGTGATCTTATTGAAGCTGTTCCCTCAAGTTCAGGTTCTTACCATACAAAATAAGATCCATAGTACAAGGCTTAGGTTTGCTATTGTGAGAACCACCTGAGATGACATGTGAGAATATATTTATAAACCACCAAGTAACCTGCAAGAATGAGGAAGGTCAGTGAAACTGACAGGCCTATATTCAGGAAGCTGCCAAGCTTGATTTGATTTGGTATACAGAATCACACTAGAAAAATACGTTTTTTATTTTAAATTTTTTAAATTAAAAAAATAAAAAAACAACTCTTGAATTAAAAACATGTGACTTTCAGATGTCTCTTTGCTTGGTCCCTTTTTCTTGAGGTCTATTCTCTGCTCAGCATCTTGGTTCATCATGACAAGTAAATCCTGGCTCCTTAAGAGTTGGCAAGCGAAACTCTTGTCTCCGAGGATATTTAAATCTTTCTTGGCTTATGATTGTTTCCTCTTGGGTGTTAAGATAAAACCATGCCTTCCAGCGTCTCTGAAATAGAGCCGTAGAAAGATTCGTGATGTTCTGATTTTGACAAAATGATCTTCATAAATCACAGATGTAATAGGCTGTGGTCACAGTTAACAGCTCCCAGATCTTGCTGATCTCCTACTTAAGTTTCAGATTCTAATTAGTTAGATTGTTTTTCCACCTCTCTTTTCCTTTTCTTTCTTGGTTTTAATTAATTGAGGATATTGACCTGATATTTTTTTCTCTGTTGTTTTCTCAATGCTTGCAATGTTTTTTTCTGGGAGTTCTGACAGACCATCTGTCATAATTTTGCTGGTTTCATAGCATTTCCATGCTAATTTTTCCCTCTCTCTTTTTATAAATAAGTTATTATTGCAAATGGCTCAAGTAACACAAAAATTCCTAAGGGAACCTATTGGGATTCCTGTTTACCCCATTCCCATCGCTGGTTCTCTACTCAGGGGTAATCACCACGATTATAACTTGATTTCCACCCTTCACTTCTTTTTACTGTATGTGTATCTCACAGACATATTTCTTTTACACAGTGGATCTGTGAGACATGCTTTTAAAAATGTCAATACATATTAACCCACTTCTCATGTCAGAACACACATGCCGGGCTCAACCTTACGGTGGCTGCTCAATTATGTTCCACATCCAATGATGCTACCATCCCTTTATCATTCACCCCTGTAGGATGTTCTTCAACACAGGAAACTGCTCCAGCAAATACCCTTGTGCCTCCATACATTTATGCATACAGAGGGAGTTGAAAAAGTTGGTGGAAAAATGGAATTAAAAGATGTTTATTTGGGTGCAAAAATTTTCTTTTCTTTTTCTTTTCATTTTTTATTTTAAAGGCAGAGAGAGAAAGAGAGTATGTGTGTTTGTGTGTGTGTGTGTGTGAGAGAGAGAGAGAGAGAGAGAGAGAGAGAGAGCGCGAGCGCGCTCTTTCACTTACTGGTTCACTCTCCAAATGCCTACAACTGCCAAGGCTGGACCAGGTCACAAGTAGGAGCCTGGATCTCTATCCAGATCTCTCACATGAATGGCTGGGACCCAAGTACTGAGCCATCATCTGCTGCCTCCCAGGGTGCTTATTAGCAGGAAGCTGAATTACAAGCTAAGGAGCCAGAACTCAAATCAGACCCTGCAAAATGGGATGAGGATATCCCAAGTGATGATCAATCTACACCAAATGGTGGCCATGCAAAAACCTTGGAATTCATGCATAGCTTTTTCATAATATGCATTTTTCATAAGCTTGTTGAAGGCGCTCAGTGCACCTGCGGAATAAATCCCTAGCAGCAGAAGTGCTGGGTGAGATGGATCCATTGTAATGTGAACTTCAATGGGATAGGGATTTAATATTACAGCAGCAGGTGTTAGGAGTGCTCGCTCTCCACCAGGTCCTAATTTAGACACTGAATAATCAGCACAAAACATTTTTTTTCAAGATTTAATGATTTATAGAATGACACACATAAAGAGGGAAAGATATGAGAGACAGAGAGACAGAGAGAGAGAGAATCTTTCATTTGCTGATTCATTCCCTAGTTGCCCACAAAAGCCAGAGCTGGACCAGGCCAAAGCCAGGAAACTAGAATCCCATCTGGGTCTCCCACAAGGGTGGCAGGGACCCGAGTACTTGTACCATCATCTGCTGCTTCCCAGGTGCATTAACAGGGATCTGGATCAGAAGTGGAGCAGCTGGGACTCAAACCAGCCCTCCGATATGGGATGTACAGGGCCCAAGCAGTGGCTTAACCCACTGTGCCACAATGCCCGCCCAAACATGTATTTTAAAAAATGTTTATAGGGTGGGTGCTGTGGTGTAGTGGGTAAGGCTTCTGCCTGCAGTGCCAGCATCCCATATGGGTGCCAGTTTGAGTCCCGGCTGCACCACTTCTGATCCGGCTATCTGCTGTGGACTGGGAAAGCAGGGGAAGATGGCCCAAGTCCTCATATCCCTGAACCCTCATGGGAGACCTGGGGGAAGCTCCTAGCTCCTGGCTTCGGATCAGCCGTTGCAGCCAACTGGGGAGTGGAGCAGCGGTTGAAAGACCTCTTTCTCTCTTTGCCTCTCCTCTCTCTGTGTAACTCTGACTTTCAAATAAATAAATAAATCTTTAAAAAAATATTTATGGGACCAGCCCTGTGGTGTAGTGGGCTAAGCCTCCGCCTGTGGTGCCAGAATCCCATATGATCACTAGTTGTTGTCCCAACTGCCCTTCTGATCCCCCTCTCTGCTATGGCCTGAGAAAGCAGTGGAAGATGGCCCAAGTGCTTGGGCCCCTGCATCCACTTGGGAGACCCAGAGGAGGCTTCTGGCTTTGGATCGGCTCAGCTCTGGCTGTTGCACCCATTTGGGGAGTGAACCAGCAGATGGAAGACCTTTCTCTCTATCTCTCCCTCTCTCTATCTGTTATTCTACCTCTCAAATAAAAAAATAAAGTATTTTAAGAATATTTATGTATTTGTTTATGTATTTAATTTGAAAGGCAGAAAGACAGAAGAGACAGAGACAGAGTGAGATCTCCCGTTTACTACAAATCCTGGAAGGTAGCAGGTTATGGCTCAAGCAGTTCACTTCCTGTCACCCTTCTGGAAGACTTGGATTGGATTTCCAGCTTCTGGCTTTGACTTTGCCGACCTTTTGAGAGTAAGCTGGAAGATTCTTTCTCTCTCTCTCATATATATATATATATATATATATATATATACACACACATATATATACACACACACACATATATTGCATACATATACATATATGTATATATATGTACATATACATACATATGTATACATATACATATATGTGTATATATTATTTTTAAAAGAAAAAATAAAGAGAAAAACAGTCCAGTCACAAAACCAACCTTGTAGGGGTGGGTGGGTGTTGGCACAGCAGTGAGATGTGCTTGGGGTGTCTCCATCACATATTATGTGCCTGGTTGAGTCCTAGCTACTTCACTTCTAACGTAGCTGCCTGCTAATGCATATGGCGGGAGGTAGCAGTGATGGTTTAAGTACTTGGTTCCTGGCATTCATCTAGGGGACCTAGTTTGAGTTCTGGGCTCCTGACTTTGGTCCAGCCCAAGTCTGGCTATTGTGGGCATTTGGAGAGTGACCCGGTAGATGGACGATCTCTCTCTATCTCTGTCGGCCTTCCTGTCTCTCTACATTTCAAATAACATGAAAAAATAAATAAGTAAGTAAGATTGATTTTAAAAGATATCTGGAAAATAAACAAAACTAAAGTCTTTTTTAAAAAATTGTTCTTGGAACCAGCACTGTGGTGGTGTAGCGGGTAAAGCTGCCACCTGCGGTGCTGGCATCACATATGGGTGCTGGTTTGAGTCCTGGCTGGTCCTCTTCTGATCCAGCTCTCTGCTGTGTCCTGGGAAAACAGTGGAAGATGGCCCAAGTGCTTGGGCCCCTGCACCTGCGTGGGAAACAAGCTCCTGGCTCCTGGCTTCAGATCTACCCAGCTGCAGCCATTTGGGGAGTGTATCAGCAGATGGGAGACCTCTCTCTCCCTCTGCCTCTGTGTAACTCTGCCTTTCAAATAAATAAATAAATAAACCTTTTGTTTAAAAAAATATTGTTCTTATATACCATTAGTAAAAATCTGAAAGTGTGAAGCCAAAAAGATTCAAGGTACCTGTAATGACTTTTTCCCCCTGGTCGATCCTTGGCAACACTTTCCCACAACCACAACCAAGGGAGCCAAAATGTCTACTTGTTGGAATTTGGTTCTCAAATACTCATTTCTCCAAGCATCACCTTCTATTCTTTTGGCTCAGCTGCACAAGTAACACCCACTCCTGGGTGCACATTCTCCCCTCATAATTCATGGAGAAAACAGAAACAATCAGACTTCAACTTCCTCATCTTCCTATCCAAACAAAACTGCATACCTGCCTCTGTGGACCCTTCTACCTCTTCCATAGAAACCGCTCTCCTTCTATCATCAAAATGTTAATCAAATTAAACCAAACGATAAAACTGAAGAAGTTATTAATTCTTAGATAAGCAATTTCCTTATCCACATGTCTGATTAAAATGGAAATTGTCCTTTTCCTTTTTTTAAAGCTAAAATTTTTTAAAGCCTTATTTTTTATTTATTTGAAAGACAGTTACTGAGAGAGGTAGAGACAGAGAGAGAGGTCTTCCATCTGTTGGTTCAGTCCCCAGATGGCCACAACGGCTGGAGCTCGCTATCCCAGGCCATGGCAGAGAGCTGGACCAGAAGAAGAGCAGCTGGGACTAGAACCGGCGCCCATATGGGATGCTGGCACTTCAGGCTGGGGCTTTAACCCACTGCACCACAGTGCCAGCCCCAAAATTGTCCTTTTCTTTCTTTCTTTTTTCTTTAGAAAAGTTTTTTCAGAATAACTGGATCCTTTGTGGGGGAGTGTGAACTTTGTAGATAAGTCTGTGTTTTATCTCGGTGGTTCTTGGGAAATTATCATAGACTACAATGTTGGGATGTTTTAATCCGTGAAAAATCTGGCTATGTTGCAGTAAAATGTTCTATAGCTGTAATTTTGTCTATGTTAGAAAAAAATCTTGGACTATAAGTCTCTGGAGATAGGCCAATGTGTCCCAGAATTACATGTAATGTTATTAGAGTAATATCTAAAACTAATTTGAATATGGAAACCTGCTATAATTCAAGGGAGCTCTTGTCTTCTATGAATTGGTTTGATGGAATACAGCAGAGTCATCCATAAATAAAACAGAAGGTGTTCAAAACAAGCTTTCTAAGAAGAGAGTTCTCCAACTATCCCATTTAATACAGTTTTCTAATGAATCTGGCTTCAATTTTTTAAAAATATAAATTACATTTATTTTCAGGTTATTTTTGCCTGCCTGAGATAATTTGAGTTGTGCAACACTGAGATAATAGTTATGTATCCAAGGACTTCTGGAATTGGAATTGAGCCCTAGGACAGTCTTAAAATAAATGAATATGCAAATAAACAAGCATATTGCTTGTTTGGCACAGCATAAGGAAGAAAGACATACAGGAAAATCAGCACAAAAGGAGCAGATGAGGGGTATGTGTGTAGCCTAGTGGTTAAGGCCCGTGCCCCACATCAGAGTGCCTGCTTCTCATTTCTGCTTTCTGTGAACGCACACCCTGGGAGGCAGCAGTAACTGGGCACTGCCAACCACGTGGAAAAGCTGGGTTGAGTTCCCAGCTCAGGCTTTGACCTAGCCAACCCCAGACCACTTCAGGAATTTGGGGAATGAAACAGTGGATGGGGCGTTCTCTTTGTGTGTGTGTGTCTCTCTCTGTCTCTCTCAATCTCAAATAAGTTATTTTTTTCCAAAGTAAAAAAAAATACACTAGAGAAGCATTGCTAAAAAACAAATCAGCTCTCAGAAACAATTTGCTCATCAAATATTATCTTCTTTTTTAAAAAAGATTGATTGATTGATTTACTTACTTGAGAGGCAGAATTACATAAAGAGAGAGAGGGAGAGAAAAAGAGAGAGAGGTCTTCAATCCACTGGTTCACTCCTCACATGGCCACAAGGGACAGAGCCAGGAGCTTCTTCTGGACCATCTAACACTGTTTTCCCTGGCCAGTAGCAGAGAGCTGGATCAGAAGAGGAGCAGCCAGGGCAGGAACTTGCACCCATGTGGGATGCCAGCGCCATAGGCAGAGGCTTAACCTACTATGCCACAGTGCCGGCCCCTGTTATCTTCTTTTTAAGTATCCACTCACCAGCCTGTTGGATTTGTGGTTGAGTTCCTGAAGGAAGATGGGATTTCTCTATGTTTTTAAGATAGTTGGAGTTTATGGCTATGCTAATAACGAGGCAGAGAGGGCTTCCTAGGCTTGTGTAGGAAGGGCCTTCAAAGAGTACACTGAAGGGTGCACGTTTGGTATAGTGGCCAGAGTGCCACTTAGGAAGCCCACATCCCGTATCAGAGTGCCTGAGTTTGAGTCCTAGCTCTGCTTCTGAATCAAGCTTCCTGCTAATATGTGCCCTGGGAGACAGCAGGTGATGGCTCAACTGCTTAGGTCCCCACCACCGACCCAGGAGGCCCAGACTGAGTTCCTGGCGACTAGCTTCAGCCTGACCTAGCTGAGCTGTCCAAGACATTTGGGGAGTGCACCAGGATATGAAAGATCTCTGTCTGTCTCTCTCACTATACGTGTGTGTGTTTGTGTGTGTGTGTACCTCTTCCTTTCAAATAAAAAATAATTTTTTAATGTACATGGAAAATACCTATTATGAAAAAATGCAAGATTTCAAAATAGTTTTGCACCAAAATAACCTTATCCTTTAATTCCAATTTTTTCATGAACTTCTTGAAGGACTCTTGTATATTGGAGGTAGTTCCAGAATACCTAGGTGGAGGGGTGAGCATTTGGTATAGTGGCCAGAATGGCACTTGGGAAGCCCACATCCTGTATCAGAGTGCTTGAGTTTGAGTGTCGGCTCTACTTCTGGCTCAAGTACATGGGTTCCTGTCATCCATGTAGGAGACCCAGGTGGCTCCTGGCTTTGGCCCAACTGGCTTCTGGGTAATAAAACTATGAATGGGAGATCTCACTGCATCTGTCTCTGTTTCTCCACCTTTCAAATAAATAAAATAATAAATAAAAAATTTAAAAAGAACACTTAAGCTAAAGATCAAGGAAGAAATTAGGAGAGTTTTAAGAATTTGAGGTTTCAGGGGACAACACAAAGATTAAGACCAGTGATTTGTTGCGCCAATCTATAATATATGGTATGTTAAAATTTATGTAAAACAGGTGGATTCCATTAACCAAAGTAGAAAGTAAGTCCTCTGAGCAGAACACAAGGAACTTGAGTAGACTTAAGTTGAAAATATTAACATGAATTCATTGTTCTTTTAGGACATTACTGCTGTTACCATGGTGATTTGAGTCATGACCCCTCTGTTGTCATTCTGCCTCCTTCCAACACTCAAGTGAAACAATCCCATATGCTCTAGGGCCCAACTTCTTTTTTCTCCAATATTGCCCTCAGAAAGAACTAAGGCATTTTGAAATATTTGATGCTATATCTTGGGGAAGAAAAAAATCAAGATGATCCTGAAACTTTTTCCCCCAGAAGCAAGGATGCTTTCCGAGGCACCTGTGTATTCAACAAGCAAAGGCCACCCTGAAGGAGGGCTCGCAATGACAACTTGGAAGCAACATTGCCATTTAGTTACTGTGTGGCTTCATTTCCATGGTACTCCTTAAGATCTTTAATTCTGGGGTGGATGTTTGGTACAGGGGTTAAGATGCCCGGATCCCACAGCAGAGCACCTGGATTGAGTCCCAGCTCCTTTCAATTCCAGATTTCTGCTAATGTGCACCCTGGGAGGCACCAGGTATGGCTCAACTACTTGGATCCCTTTCACCTATGTGGAGACTTGGACTCAGTTCTGGGCTCCTGACTTTGGCCTGGCCCAGCTCTGGCTGCCACTAAAGTGATAAAATTAGATACATGAAAATATTTGTTTTACTGGCACAGTTTTAGCCAGGTGGCCGAATGGCCCAGCTACCTGAGCCAGGCTCCATCCCCATCCTAATGGGATTCGCTGCTCCCGCTTCCCTGCCTGCCCTCGGGCCAAGTTTTAAAAGGGCCTGTTCCTGCACGCGAGCTCTCTTGGCTCTGCTCTCTGGGTTCCTCTCTCTAGCCTCCTCCTCTGGTCTCTTGGCTCTCGGTTCTTCTCTCTTAGCTCCCCTCTCCTGCTCTCTTCTCTCCTTGCTAGCTCCTCTCCTCTCTGTTTCTTTCTTATATTCTCTTTCTCTCTCTTTCCCTTCACCGCCCTTCACTCCGGTCTGTTGGGTGTTCCCCAATAAACCCTTTCCCTTAAAAAAAAAAAAGAAAATATTTGTTTTATAAGTTCGGCTGGAATGTGTTGACATTTACATACTATTGTGTTTCTAAGTATTGTTTTTATCTCTATTAACTAGTAGTGCACATATATTATCTCAAAAAATTAACTACCTGCTGAAGTGTTGAGCAATTGTTTATCTGATGACTAAAATAAAAATTCAAATACATGTTCAAAACCAACCACTATACTCAATAGCCATAGAAAATATTTTTTCTCTAAATTATTTTTGGATTCTTGATTTACCTAAACAATGCAGTAATCCTTCCTCTCTGCTTGTATAGACGGTCTCAGGCAAGTTACTGGAAATGCAGGTGTAGATGAGGTATCAGGTGAAGAGTGAACACTGCTTCAATTAAAAGGATCCGTTCTTATTTGAAGGAAAGTAAGCCAAATGCAATTGCTTTGATTTCACTGGTCTCTGGCTGGATTTCTTGCATAAAAAATAATAACAGAAGGCAATTAAACACATGAACAGACTGAGTAAAACTGTAGTGCACTAACCCTGAAAGAGAACACACCTAAAATGCCATTCTCATGATTTTGATATTTCATATCTGCTCTCAAAAGAGGTTGCAAATGTGTCTTGCAGAAAATACGGTTTAATTTCATAAATATTCCTAAACCACAAATGTATATATAATTCCAGCGATACATTCATGAAATTGAAACACCTTTTCATCCTTCTCATTCTGCTCATAGAAAAAAAGTTGTATTATGTTTTCTTTTGTATTATTGTTTCATATTCTTGGTTGCTGTTCACTGACTACATTCAGTGGAAATTTTGCTGTTTTTATTTATTGCATAAACAATACACCTGGATTGAAAAGTCAGAAAAATAATAGTCTATTATATATATATGTCTATTTTAATAACAAAGCAGCTGCATCCTGGCTCATTGTGTGAAGGTTAAGAGGTTCAGGACCTTCCAAGCTCAGACAGAGAGCAAATGTACCACAATGTCCACCCCTCATTCTGTTTCCTGCTCTTTTCAGCCACCACTGGTTGTTGGGATAATCCTGTTGCTATGCCTATGTCTGGTGTTTCTGACTGTGACACTTCCAGGTATACATCTAGCTTAGCTTACAGATCTATTCCCAGTGACGGTTACCCAGATAGCTTCCAACCATCTCCATCAGTACTGCAATGAAAGCATACATACTCATACACATGTACTTTTTTATTTTTTTATTTTATTCTTTTGACAGGCAGAGTTAGACAGTGAGTGAGAGAGAGAGAGAGAGAAAGACAGACAGAAAGGTCTTCCTTTGCCATTGGTTCACCCCCCAAATGGCTGCTACAACCGGCACGCTGCGGTGATCCCAAGCCAGGAGCCAGGTGCTTCTCCTGGTCTCCCATGGGGTGCAGGGCCCAAGCACTTGGGCCATCCTCCACTGCACTCCCTGGCCACAGCAGAGAGCTGGCCTGCAAGAGGGGCAACCGGGACAGAATCCGGCGCCCAGACCAGGACTAGAACACCGGAGCCTCAAGGCGGAGGATTAGCCTAGTGAGCCGCGGTGCCGGCCCCACACATACTTTTAAAAGCTCATGGAAAAAGGAATTAAAAAGACAAATTTATTTTGGTGCAAAAATTTGAAATTCATTCATAGTTTTTCAAAATAAGTATTTCTCATGAGCTTTTTGAAAACCATTTGTATACATTGTTCTTAAAATTGTTTGCACAAAATAAGTTTATCTTTTTAGATATTCCCTGCTAATGCGCCTGGGAAAGCAGCTGAAGATGGCCCAAGTACTTGGGCCCCTGCCACCCACATGGGAGACCAGGATGGAGTTCCAGGCTCCTGGCTTTGGCCTGGCCCAGGCCCCACTGTTGCAACCATCTGGGGAATGAACCAGTAGATGGAAGATCTTTTGCGCACTGCCTCTCCCTCTGTCTCTCAGTAGCTCTGTCTTTTGAATAAATAAGCAATGTCTTTTTCACTTTATAGTAGTCAATTGTCTGTTTTCTTTCAGCTCTATTTCTGTCCTCTGTGTGCACTGTCAGTGCCTAATGCACAGTAGGTCTTACTGAACATGTGAATTGGTGGGGGAACAGGAGTACCATCAGGACATCAGAAATGGGGCAAACGTGAGAGGGTCTTGGAAGGTGGCCAGCATTTCTTCTTGACCTTCTTGCATCCTTGTCTATCATCAATCATCCTGTCCCCAGATCACTAGCAAAACAGGGAAACAGAGTTTCTGGGCCTTGTCATTTTTTTCCTTAATAGTGTATTTTAAAAATCAAAGTTTTTAGTTATATTGAAGTCTAACTTGCCATTTTTGTCTTTTACACTTTTGTATTTGTGTGTACTATAAGAAATCTTCATATAACTCTAAATCACGAAGATTTTCTCTAATGTTTAAAAATATTTATTTATTTATTTATGGTAAAGACAGAAAGAGAGATTTCCTGTCCACTAGTTCGTTTCCCATATGTCCACAACAGTCAGAGTCGGACCAGACCAAAAGCAAGTGCTGGGACTCAATTCAGATCTTCCCTTTGGGTGGCGGGGACCCAACTACTTGAGCCATCACTGCTGCCTCCCAGGGTGCACATTAGCAGGAAGCCAGAATTATAAGCAGAGCCAGGACTTGAACCCAGGCGCTCTGTTATGAGATGCGGACATCCCAAGTGTGTCTTAACTGCAGTCCCACCTCAAATTTTGCCTCCTATGTTTTCTTCCAGAAGTTTTATCTTTTACATCGATTCAACTTAGTGTTTGTTTATGGTGTGTATGATTCACATTTTTTTCTACCTGGAAGCTTAATTATCCCAGTACCATTTGTTTAAAAGAAACCTTCTTCAAGACCTCTCTCTCTCTCTCTCTCTCTCTGCCTGAGCTTCTCTGTAACTCTGCCTTTCAAATAAAATAAATAAATCTTTTTTAAAAAGAGAGAGAGAGAAAGAAACCAACCTCTGTCAATTAAATGGCCATGGCGTCTTTGTTTATCTTGTGACCATATATTTACAGGCCTGTTTCTGGACCATTATTCTATATCTGGATGTCTTCATTTTCAGTACGACACTTGAATGACTGTGGCGTTATGTTAAGCATTGAAATCAGGCAGCGTCATACTTTCACTTTGTTCTTCAAACCATTAGGATTTTATAAGTAAAACCTGATGAGTAGATAAACTGTGACCCAATCACCCTTCCCCTGAGCCTCAAACTATCTCTGCCCTCCCTTCATGAAGCAAAGCAAGTATGAGGGAGGCGATCATGGAGATAATGCTGTCTGTTGGCTGACCCAACCCAAATCCTAGCCCTGACCTCCCCAGTCACTCTCCCCCATGGAGGACTGTCCATATGACCCACTTCTGCTCATGAGATAGGAATTTCAGCTGCTGCATCTGTTACACAAATATTTCCCTTATGAGAAAATCTTGGCAAGAAAGTGATATAGGTCAGTACAAATTATCATTGTTATAGGAAAGTATCTTAAAATTTATGTCTAATGGTGAAGAGGTAGTAATAGCTTCATTCTTGAAGACTTCTAACCTTTCCCCCACCCTGTGGTGCTTATTGTAATAATTAATGATCCAGCACGTCCCTATTTGATTGATTGCCAGGACTCCTAGCCCTCTTTCAGATTTAAATAATGGCGCTCAAGGATATGGAACACAGAGATGTCTAGTTTATGTAATTATTTTACTATTATCTATCAATAGTAGCTAGAAGTGGTCATGGTATAGTACTATATCACGTTGTTTAAGAAAACCATTTTTTGGGGTCTGCGCCTTGGCTCACTTGGTTAATCCTCCGCCTGTGGCACCGGCATCCCATATGGGCACTGGTTTCTAGTCCTGGCTGCTCCTCTTCCAGTCCAGCTCTCTGCTGTGGCCTGGGAGTGCAGTGGAGGATGGCCCTGCTGCTTGGGCCCTGCACCCGCATGGGAGACCAGGAAGAAGCACCTGGCTCCTAGCTTCGGATCAGCGCAGCGCTGGCCATGGCGGCCATTAGGGCAGTAACCAACAGAGGGAAGACCTTTCTGTCTGTCTCTCTCACTGTCTAACTCTGCCTGTCAAATAAGTAAAAATTAAAAAAAAAAAACAATTTTTCATGTGTTGTTTTTCAAATCAGATAGCCAAACATTATAACTACTAGATAACAAACCACATAAAAATGTTTTTTCAAAAATCAAACCCAAGTCTCTCAAAACATATGGCTGCATGTATAGAGCTGGCAGGTGAGGGCAAACACTGAGTAGAATTTTTCCTGTGTGAGGCTTGAAATCAGTGCTACTGCACCCTCCAGTACTATAATTTCCAAATTAGTCAGCGTTCATAAACACACCCTCCTGAATCACGAATTAAGGATTAAACACAGACTTGATTACATTTTCCTAAAAGATTCCCCAGACCAGGCTAATTTCTTGCCTGAAGTGGCATAATCTTTTGGGCCATGAAAGCAGCAGAAGGAGAACTTGGGTTTTGACTCCAATGTGGTCTTTTAGGCCATATATCGAGGATTGAGTTATAGATGGTTGTAGGGTCTGAAAACAGGGACTGCAGCATTCCCAGGAAGGGCATTGAGCCTGGAGAAGATTGTATGGATTAGACAGGCTTGTCTGACACACACGTCACTGTTGTCCCACATGCCTCCTCTCTTTTGTCCTTTGTGGATATTTCTCACCCAACATACTCCCAACCCATTGCCAGGAGTTTCTCCGCTCCCTCTGCAGTAACAGCAGAAAACACAGAAATTCAATCGAATTTGTGCAAATGTGTTTTAGATTTATGTCTTCTGAAGTGTAAAACCATTTGTAGCAAAATCTTAAAGAAGAGGAAAATTAGTTTATCACTCCCTGGGGCTGGTACACAGAGGATTTCTAGGAACCCTGTAAATTTCTCTGTCTGCATTAGTCAAGAGATTTGGAGTTTTCTTTGCTCCTCTTTGCAGAAAAACTTCCATTTTCAACAGGAGGATTCAACATTCTAAGCTCACCTTAAGAAGTAGAGGGGAAAAGAGGGGAAATAATTTATTCTTGTGTATGACCCAACACTTTTCCCTTGTGTGATACTAACTGTATTTTGCCTGTCAAAAGAAAACAAAAATAATATTTTATTTTATTTTTTGACAGAGTTAGCAAGAGAGAGAGAGACAGAGAGAAAGGTCTTCCTTTTGCCGTTGGTTCACCCTCCAAAATGGCCACTACAGCTGGTGCGCTGCGCTGATCCGAAGCCAGAAACCAGGCACCTCCTCCTGGTCTCCCATGGGGTGCAGGTGTCCAAGCACTTGGGCCATCCTCCACTGCCTTCCCGGGCCACAGCAGAGAGCTGGACTGGAAGAGGGGCAACCAGGACAGAACCTAGCGCCCTGACCAGGATGTGAACCTGGAGTGCCGGTGCTGCAGGTGGAGGATTAGCCTAGTGAGCCGTGGCACTGGCCTAATGTTTTATTCAGATACAATTTAAACATAGTGGAATTTAGCCTTTTAAAGTGTACAGCTCAATGATATTTAGTCTGCTTAGAGTCATGCAGTCATCACCACTATAATTTCAGAACACTTCCGTTGTCCTGAACAGAAACTTCATCCATTAGCAGTCATTCTGCGTTCCCCACTTTCCCAGCCCCTGGCAACCACTACTGTACTTTCTATCTGTCTGCATTTGCCTATTAGGGACATTTCATACAAATGAAATCATACACTGTGGGCCCTCCTGTGACTGGCTTCTTTCATTTAGTGTAAGGTTTGAAAGATTTTTTATCTATATTGTAGTGTGTATCAGAACTTCATTTTTATGGCTGAGAAATAAGGTATGGATATATTACATTTTGCTTATCTATTTGTCTGTTGATGGATAATTGGGTTGTTTCCAGCTTTTGGCTACTATGAATAATACTATGAATATTTGTGTACACATGTTTATGTGGACATATGTTTTTAATTCTCTTGGATATATATATATATATATACATATGACCTCAAAATTTTAATATTATTAATTATTATTTAAGCAAATTCATATTTATTGTCTCATATAGAGCTTAATCCATATGAGATAATAATTCTACTTTATAAAACATATGGTACTTTAAATGAATTGATTATGGGGCAGGCATTGTGGTGCTGTGGGTTAAGCTGCTCATTGAAACACCTGCATTCCATATCAAAGTATCTAGTATCAAGTCTTGCTTCTACCTTCCAATCCAGTTTCCTGCTAATGTACCTGGGAGCCAGCAGATGTGAGAGACCAGGTAGGAGTTCCTGGGTTCTGGCTTCAGGCTGATCCAACCCTGACTGTTGTTGGCGTGTGGGGAATGAACCAGTGGATGGAATATCTTTCTGTCTCTACCTCTGTCACTCTGCCTTTCAAATAGTGTCTTTAAAAAAATTAATTGACTGAATTTATTAAAGTAGCAAAATAAAGATGAGTTTAGAGAATTAAACGTTAAGATGCACTTATTGATAATCAAATTATGCATATATTTTTAAATTTTTATTTTTTCATCCCAGTATATTTGAAAGGCAGACAGAGACAGAGACACAAACAGAAAGAGATCTTCCATACACCAGTTCATTTCTCAATCAAATGCGCACAACAGCCAGAGCTGAGGGAAACCAAAGTCAGGAGCCCACAACTCAATCTGAATCTCCCACATGGGTGACAGAGACCCATGTACTTGAGCCATCACTTAGTGCCTTATGAAATTAGCAGGAAACTGAAATTGAAAGTGAAGCCAGGCCTGGAACCTAGTCACTCTGACACAGGATGTAGGTATCCCAAGCAGAGTTTTAACCACTGTGCCAAGTGCCCATCCCTGCAATCAAATTACAAACATAAAAACAATCTTGAATATCTTGAACAATGCCCAGGAGTACATTAAAAGACTGATCCTCCATGATCAAATAGGATTTATTTCAGAAATGCAAAGTGGCTTATAGCTTCAAAAACTGTCAGTATAACTCACTAGATTAATAAGTCACAAGAGAGAAATTCTATGATCATCTTGATGCATGCCAAAAATACCTTTAATAAAATTTAACATCTATTTCCAATAAAAATACTTAGTAAAGTAGAATATTTTCTTAACTCACTAAGGTCAGAAACAGAGGTGCTGCTGCTAATGTATTAAGTTAAGGTTTCAAATAAGAGCTGTAAAGGTTGAAAATGTTCACTTTTAAAGGTTTTTTTAAGCTATTTATACCATTTATATAGTAGACATATCTAAAATATATACTGTATAGTTAAACTATGGACTATATAGTATACTACATACACACACAGGGTGGGTGTTTTGAAGGCATTTTTAAACTATATATACTATATATAAAATATACATATAAACTATACCCCATATGGCATACTATATATGTGTGTATATATATATATATATATATATATATATATATATATATATATATGGGTGGATGTTTTGCTCAATGGTTAAGGGACACCCACATCTCTTATCTGTGTGCCTGGGTTCCAGTCCCGGAGCTGCTTCCTGCTAATGTGTACCATGAGAAGCAACAGGCCATGACTGAAGGTATTGTGTCCCTACCGCTCACACAGGAGAGCTGAACTGAGTTTTGGGCTCCTGGCTTCAGCCTGGCCCAGTCATGGCTATTGCAGGCATTTGGGGAGTGAACAAGTGGTTTAAAAATCTCTGTCTCTTTCTGTGTGTCTCTGCCTTTCAAATAAAATGAAAATAAGTAAATAAAAACTGAAAAATCCACTATATATAAATATATATATATATACACAAAATTAATGATCAGATTATACATTAAAATATCTAATTAGAAAACATTGGTAGAAAATATGCCAAATTTAATAACTAAAATGTAAATTACAATCAGAAAACTTCAGTGAGATGAGCTATCTGAATAAAATCCATTTTAAATATTTTTTTTTATTTGAGAGGTAGAGATGGCAGAAGGAGGGTTGCCATTCAGTGGCTCACTTGGGGTATGAAGCCTCCCAGGGCCTACACTAGTAGGAATCCTGGATCAGCTTGAGCCAGAGCCAGGAACTGAACCCAGGCACTCACATGTGGGACATGGGGCTCTTCACCAGTAGGTCAAACATCACCTCAGAAATGATCAGATTTTACTGAATACAATGCTTAAATTCCTATTCTGGTTTTATTCATAAATATTCATTTAAATGAAAAAGATAGAATTTAAAGTAAGTGCTGAAAATTAATTATTCAGTGAGGGTTTGCAACAGCAAGTCAGTTATCTGTAAAAAAAAAAAAACAAAAAACAAAAAACAAAAAAAAACAACTGATCAAGATTTCAGTTCCTTAATAGAATAGTGGTCATAAGGGCTGGGGATGAGGATGGAATTGGAGTTGTCAGAGGATAGAGAATTCTAGTTAGAAAGGAAGATAAACTGTACAGCTTAGTTAACAACTTATGTGAACTTGAAAACAGCCAAGAGGTTCGATTTTAATGTTTTTATTATAGAAATGATAAATATGTGAGGTAATGCATGTTAATTATCTCAATTAAGTGATTCCACAATTTATACATATTTCAAAACATTGTGTTGTACATCATGAATATATACTTTTTAATTTTTCAATAAAAAAAGATGTCAACTATTTGCATATAAATACTTTATGGATAGATTCGAGGTGTAAGTGTGCCAGATGAAGTGTAAGAAGGACTAGGGGCCGGCGCCATGGCTCAATAGGCTAATCCTCCTCCTTGAGGTGCCAGCACACCGTGTTCTATTCCCTGTTGCCCCTCTTCCAGGCCAACTCTCTGCTGTGGCCAGGGAGTGCAGTGGAGGAGGATGGCCCAAGTGCTTGGGCCCTGCACCCCATGGGAGACCAGGATAAGTACCTGGCTCCTGCCATCGGATCAGCGCGGTGCACCGGCTGCTATGGCCTGGAAAAGCAGTAGAAGATGGCCCACATGCTTGGGCCCCTACACCCATGTGGGAGGCCCAGAAGAAGCTCCTGGTTCCTGGCTTTCGGTTGGCCCAGCTCCGGCCATTGAGATAATTGGGTGAGGAGTGAACCAGCAGATGGAAGACCCCTCTCTCTCTCTCTCTCTCTCTCTCTCTCTCTCTGCCTCTGCCTCTCTCTAACTTTGCTTTCCAAATAAATAAATAAATCTTTTTTTAAAAAAGTAATAATATTTTAAAGATTTTTTTAAAGAATTATTTTATTTACTTGAAAAACAGTTACAGAGATCATAGAGAGGTAGAGACAGAGAGAGAGAGAGAGAGGTCTTCCATCTGCTGCTTCACTCCCCAGAAGACCAAAATGGCAGGAGCTGAGCTGATCCGAAGCCAGGAGCCTCCTTCGGTCTGCTACATGGGTGCAGGGCCCCAAAGACTTGAGCCATCCTTTGCTGCCTTCCCAGGCACACCATCAGGGAGCTGAATTGGAAATGGAGCAGCCAGGACATAAACCAGCACCCATATAGGCTGCCAGCGACACAGGCCATGGCTTTAACCCACTGTGCCACAGCGCCGGCCCCTATTTCAGAGGCAGAGGGAGAGAGAAGTCTTCCATCCACTAGTTCACTCCCAAATGGCCGCAATGGCTAGAGCTGGCCCAGGCCAAAGCCAGGACCCAAGAGCTCCTTCTAGGTCTCCCAGGCATGTGCAGGGGTCCACAGACTTGGGTCATCTTCTACTGCTTTCCCAGGCTGTAACAGAGAGCTGGATCAGCAGTGGAGCAGCTGTGACTCGAACCAGCACCCATATGGGATGCTGGCACTGCACGCAGTGGCTTTACCTGTTATCCCAGCACGTTGGCCCTGAGAATAATATTTTTCCCTATGGAACTCAGCAGGCCTTTTAAAAATTATGTCACAGAGAACTCAGGGACCAAAAAGAATAAGATCAATATATATATTTTTTATTTTTGACAGGCAGAGTGGACAGTGAGAGAGAGAGAGAGAGACAGAGAGAAAGGTCTTCCTTCGCCATTGGTTCACCCTCCAATGGCCGCCGCGACTGGCTCGCTGCAGCTGGTGCACCACGCTGATCCGATGGCAGGAGCCAGGTGCTTCTCCTGGTCTCCCATGGGGTGCAGGGCCCAAGCACTTGGGCCATCCTCTTCCACTGCACTCCCTGGCCACAGCAGAGAGCTGGCCTGGAAGAGGAGCAACCGGGACAGAATCCGGTGCCCCGACTGGGACTAGAACCCAGTGTGCTGGTGCCGCAAGGCGGAGGATTATCCTGCTGAGCCACGGCGCCGGCAAGATCAATATTTTTGACTTTAAACTTCTGTGCTATGAGGCAGGCCCGTGGGATGCACATTTGGCATTGCAGCTAAAATGGCGCTCAGGACACCTGCCTTCCGTGTCAGAGTGCCATGACATGGTCATTCTGTATGGAATGACACCTGGACAAGTGGTTGGTTGAACAGAAGCCTATTCCAGAGCAGTGCTTACAGTGTTTTTCACTTATGTGCAAACGTGTTTGCTTGGAAATGTGTATGCTGACCCAGAGAAATGAAAGGCAGAGTGACGGAAACAGAGACAGACAACCAGAGATCTCCCAGGTGCTGGTTCACTCCTCAAATGCCCACAATAGCCAGAGAGCTGGGCCAGGCGAAGCCAGGAGCCAGGAATTCTATACAGGTCTCCCCCATCAGTGGCAGGGACCCAGGTGTGAGCCATCATTGGCTGCCTCTCAGAGTGTGCATTAGCAGGTCGCTGGATCAGCTGGGACTCGAACCCAGGCACTACAATATGGGGTGAAGACGTCACAAATGACAGCTTAACCTGCTCAGTGTGTGTCCTATTTTAGAACACTGCTCCGGTTTTAATATCCTGACCCTATGTGTGGCTCCTCCCAGTGTGGGAGGGCGTTTGTTAGCAATCTAGCACAGACATGGCAACGATGATCATGTCAAGGGCATTTCTCCCCTAAAGCAGCACACTTGGTCCTAAAACAAAATATAAAAATCTGAGTAATTAGAGAAAACATTTGGAGTGATTTAGAATACCAGAAATAAGGTGATTCAAATAAAGCCAATTAGCTCCATCCTCAAAAACGTGACCTTAAAAATGAGTTAAATATCCATGTATCCCTTTAAACACCCTGATACCAAAATATCACATTGATATCACAAGAGACAGTGTCTAGAAACGTCAACTCTTGAATATGCACACATTCCTGTAATGAAAGCATCATTGTAAAGTGTCATTCACTCCCATTTGTCATCAGAGTCCAGAGTCCAGTATTATTGCAAGGCCAAGTACATTACACATCATTGCCAGAAACACATTTCTGGCAAAGGAATAGGACTGGTAATTGAACTATAGGCAACCTTTAAAGAAAATTTCATCTTACATAAATTTCCTTGGAATTACATATTCAGTCAAATTTTATATTCTATAAACAAATGATTGGAAAATTTCAGACCTTGCCATCATAAATTCTATTTCTAGTTGTAGCACTGCTACACTGTTTAGCTTGGACAAACTTCTTGTTTAAAGAAGTCATTTATTTTCATTTCATTTGAAAGGCAGAGAAAGACTCAGACACCTGCACACAGAGACAGAGAGAGAGATGTGAGGTGTGTAGCGGGAATGGACAGAGATATGGAACACCAAGGCCCTTAACAGGAAAACAGCCTTTATTCTTGCCGGTGGAGGACAATTTTGTCTCCATTTTCTGGGCCCGGAACAAAGCAGGGTGTTCTTATAAACTCTGCCACAAACAACTCTAAGTTTTCTGATACATACTCAGTTATACAACTTTCAATTGGCTATCCTAGAGCTGCAGCAGTACTTACACACCTTCACACACAGTTACATCTGCAGGCACCCGAATCGCTGCGCTTGACCTACCTGCATCACTTCAGTTGACCTAGTTGCATTGCAGTATTTCTCAGAAAATTCCCTCCACCCCGCTGTTCCGAAAAGCCCCTGTTTGAAAGCCTCCATTATTTTTGTCTTTAGCCAGTTTTTTTTTTCTCAAGGGAAGAGGTCCTGCCACAAGGGAGAGAGAGAGAGAAAAAGAGAGAGAGAGAGAGAAAGCGAGCGAGCTATTATCTGCTGGTTCACTCCCCTACAACAGCTGACCTAAGCGAGGAGCCTAGAACTCAATCTACTTGAGCCGTCACCTACTGTCTCCCATGATGTGCGTTAACAGGAAGCTGGAATCAGAAGCAGGGCCAGGACTCAAACCCAGGCTCTCTGATATAGGATGTGTGCACCCCAAGAGATGTCTTAACCACTATGTCCAACATAGGGAGGGAGGAAGGGAGGGAGAGAGAAAGAGAGAGAGGGCGGCAGGAAGGGTGAGTGAGATAATCCTGATAGCCTACTTTCAGTGAAGAGGGAAAAAAATGCTATAGATATGCTTATTGCAAATTGATTACAAAAAGAAACACTGTAGTCCCACAAATAAAAAGCATGTGCAAACTTTAATATACTGATAGAGGGATCCTAGCTTGGTGCCTTGCTGAGGAGCGTATACAACTTCAACTTTAAAAAGACCAAAGTTTCCAAGGTTGAGAAATGCTGAGAGGCAAGCTGACCATATTGTTCCAATTTGTTCAGCCTTATCCATTAATCAATCTGTAACTGCTGGATCTCATTTTTTTCCCTTCAGGAATGTGTACAAGCCAATTTAGTATAGAAACTCCAGTGTGAAGCCACATATTTTGGAAAAAGGGTTTAAAATAAAAGAGTTGTTGAGACAAGTTAAATAGTTTCCTCAATTCACTTCAGCACAGTTGGAAACACAGGGATTATCACGGGCTGCTAATTTTCACTAGTTGCAAAATCTACAGTTCTTATTGCAAGGGTCTGGTAACAACTGTAGATCCTCTTAAGAAGCTGAACATTCCCCCATAGAGACCAGTGAAGACTCCATAGTACCCCAAAGTATTGGCACCATGCAATTTGGAATATCTCCAACAGTAGCAATTTACTCTTTAGATGTCTTTTCTCCCAATTTTGGCAGATTTACTAACCCAGCTCCAAGGAGCAATACATTTAGACCAGTGATTCTCAAAACAGACCATGGGAGAGAGCAGTCAATCCCAGCCCCTTCCCTCCCTCACTGAAGTGCGGATAGCAATCTCTAGGTGGGTGTGAGAGCAAAAGAGTTTCATTCTATAATCTTATATAACATATTTTTATATTTACATAATTTTATTTTGCAACAACATTACAGAAAGGAAAACGCTGGAATAACTAGATGTATAAGTTGAAAAAGATTGAGAAGCACTAATGAATACTGGAAATTACTGTGAAGGAAGGAGAACTGAAAAGAGCTGGCCATTTAACTGGGAGCTTAAGAAAATGTTCTTGGCTGAAGAGGTGACAGAGGGACGAGGCGGATCATGCTGTACCAGAGTGTTCTGTTCCAGCTTCCTCCCTCATCCCAGACTTGTCTAGTTCAGGAGCAAGCTGTGAATCTGGATGGCTTAATCTGTGACTTGATTAGCTCGATTAAAGGCCGAGTTATGTTGAAATAGTTGGCACCGCATTTTAGAACTGCAACACATCAGTATCATCCCTTGCTGGGAGGCAGTTCCAAAAGTCGAAGGGCTTTAACAAGGGCTGGAGGTGATCGGCACAGTAAACAGGGGAAGATTTGGTAATAAGGGATGGGGGAGGGAGGAAGAGAAACCATATTTGGGGAGAAAGGAAATATTTTTAATTCGCTTAATTTTTAAATTTATGTAGAAATGCAAAATCACAAAGAATAAACAATCATAAAGTTGAATATTGCCAATAGGTAAAAAATGCTATTCAGTACAATGCACAGATAGTTAACATTTTTGTTCTTTTTAAATACAATTCTTATTTATTTAATTTTATTTGAAAAGCAGAAAAAGAGACACAGAAAGTGACAGAGACAGAGAGAGAGAGACATCTACTCACTGGTTCACTCCTCAAATGTCCACAACAACCAAGGTTGGGTCAAACCAAAGTCAGGAACTGGGAATTCTTTTTTTTTTTTTTTTTTGACAGGCAGAGTGGACAGTGAGAGAGAGAGAGACAGACAGAAAGGTCTTCCTTTTGCCGTTGGTTCACCCTCCAATGGCCACCGCGGCCTGCGCGCTGCGGCCTGCGCACCGCGATCATCCGATGGCAGGAGCCAGGAGCCAGGTGCTTTTCCTGGTCTCCCCATGGGGTGCAGGGCCCAAGCACCTGGGCCATCCTCCACTGCACTCCCTGGCCACAGCAGAGGGCTGGCCTGGAAGAGGGGCAACCGGGACAGAATCCGGCGCCCCGACCGGGACTAGAACCTCCAATGGCCACCGCGGCCGGCGCGCTGCGGCCTGCGCACCGCGATCATCCGATGGCAGGAGCCAGGAGCCAGGTGCTTTTCCTGGTCTCCCCATGGGGTGCAGGGCCCAAGCACCTGGGCCATCCTCCACTGCACTCCCGGGCCACAGCAGAGGGCTGGCCTGGAAGAGGGGCAACCGGGACAGAATCCGGCGCCCCGACCGGGACTAGAACCCGGTGTGCCGGCGCCGCAAGGCGGAGGATTAGCCTGTTGAGCCACGGCGCCGGCCAGGAGCTGGGAATTCAATCTGGATCTCCCACATGGGTGGCAGGGACCCAACTACTTGAGTCATCACCCATTCCCTCCCAAGGTCTACATTAGCAGAAAGCGGAATGGGAAGCAGAGTTGGAACTCAAATCCAGGAGGTGGGCATCCCAAGCAGTGTCTTAACCACTATAGCAAATGCTTGTTCCTTTATTCTCTTTTTAAAGTGTGTTTTATATGTTTATTTAAGTTGCAGAAGATGATGGTCTGATATACATATACATTCTGAAATGATAACTAAGATGTTACCGGTCACAGAGGGGAGGGTGGCTGCCAGAGCGAGTTTCTTGGGTTCTTTTCCTTAGCTCAGGATAGAAATAAAAAGCAAGGAAACAATTTGCAAAGAGGAGGAAACTTTGATTTGATTGGCAAGCGACAGAAAAGTATCTGGTCCGAGAGGAGCGCAGGCAGAGTGCCCGAACGGGACACTGGCTTTCTGGTGGTGCTCAGGGTTTTTAAGGCATTGCTATCTGTTTATTGGGTCATTCTATGGGAGTCCCTAATGGATGGGGGGTTTCACAACTGTATGCTGATTGGGTTTGGGGCTCATGGAGATAACAGGGGTCTTTTGGAGGCAGCCTGATTCCTTAGGGTCTCAGCTCCTTCCTCAGCTAGCACTGGGTAGAAGATTGCAACTAACCTGAAGACATGATTTAAAACCACAAGGTCACACGTGCAACACTAGAAGCTATAGCAGAGGCGATGCCGGTTGGTCTGGAGACAGGCTTTCCAGCCACAGCTGACAGCATACTTGTGAAGGACATTCTACCAAGTCTGAGGGGCCCACAGACTCCCAGCCCACTGGACGGTCTCATGTGTCAAGGACATTAATAAATCCATTATCTCACACAGTTTTGTGTGTGTGTGTGTGTGTGTGTGTGTGTGAGAGAGAGAGAGAGAGAGAGAGAGAGAGAGAAAGAGAACACTTAAACCTCTTAGCAAATTTCCAGGGTACAATGCTATCTATGGTCCTCATGCTGTATTTTGGATCTCTAGATTTATGCATCCTACATAAGTGCAAGTTTGCATCTGTTGACCTATATTTCTCAATTTCCACACTCTTTCTCAACCCCAGTAATATTCACTGTTGTAACCTCTGTTTCCATGTGTTTGACTTAAAAAATAAGATTCCATTTATGAAATAACTCAATTGTATTCTTATGGTGTCTGACTTATTTCATTTAGCCCAATGTCTTCCGGTTTCATCCATATTCTTGCAAGAGGTAGAATCACTTTCTTTATAAATTCTCAGTAACATTCCATTGTGCATATTTACAGCAATTTCTTTTATGTATCCATCGACAGGTGCTTAAGTTGTTTCCTTATCTTGGCTATTGCGAATCATGCTGCAAAGAATGTGAGAGTATTCTACATGGTGCCGATTTGATTTCCTGTGGATAGATAACAAGAAGGTTAGCTGGGTCAAATAGTAGTTCTATTTTTAATTTCTTGAGTAACCTCCATACTGTTTTCTGTAATGGCTTCTCTAGTGGTATTTGACATTTTAGGGTAACAAATCTCTTGCTTTCAGAAATTGAAGTTACAAAATAATAATCAAAAGGATATATTAAATAGAAGCAGACAGACACGTTTCCACACTCCTAATCCATTCGCTTCACCATAATTCTACTGAAGAAATACATTCCCCAGAGAAGGAATTGAGACATTCCACCTGTATCCTATGGAGGCCAACTTATTTTAAGATGCAAGCAGAGCCACTTTTGAAGGTTGGGACTCCTATATTTTTGTGTTTCTTGTGACCTTTTTTTCAGGCAATATGGTGCAGCTGGGTCCCACAGGAGGCTACTAGGTTGGCCTGGGATGACTTATCTGGGTTAAAATACTCAAACTAATTCTCCATTTGCCATCCTTCCTAAAGTGCTTCATTAAAAGCCATCAGTAGGTGGGTAAAATTGCTTAACATAGTGAAAACTAATTCACAATAATTATGTGAAAGACTCAAGTGAATTAAAGTCTGATGCATGAAGTTCTTTCTGAGACCCAAAAGTTTGTCTTTCAAAGCTTTCCTGGAATATGAGCTGATGCTCCTACATTTCCAAGGAGAGTTCCTTTCAGGCCCCTCTTAGCAAACAGATAAAAATCACTTTTAATTAGTTCACCATTCATATGCAAATAAACACTGCTACAGAATGTCAAGAGTGCTTGAAAGGGCTTCCTAAAGAAGCTTCCCTCTGGATTCTTTTTTCATTAATGATTTATTCAGCAAACTTTCTTTAGAAAAAGTACAAAGGTCAGGATTGTACCATGCTAGAATTACTCTAGTTTCTTTTTTGTTTTTTTAAGATTCATTGATTTATTTATTCAAAAGGCAGAGTGACAGGAGAAAGTAAAATCTTCCATCTGCTTCCACCCGCAAATGACTACAATGGCCAGGACAAAGCCAAGAGCTAGGAACTCCATCTGGGTGTCCCACGTGGGTGGCAAGGGCCCAATACCTGGGATTCATCTTCCACTGCCTTGCCAGGTGCATTAGCGTGGAGCTGGATGCAAGCGGAACAGACAGGACTCGTCTCTTTGATAAGGAGTACCAGTGTCACAAGTGGAGATTTGACCTGTTGCACCATTAACTCTGGCTCCTTTCCAGTTTCTTAAGTACTGGATTGATTTAATGAGGTATTACTGAAATCCTCATCATGACTTTTATCACACAAGAATGGTAATTGTGTCGTGTGTAGAAACTTTGTGAAAAACAGTCCAGAAGGCACTTCCTTATGGCTTGATTTTTAGCTATTCCTAGGACATTCATTTCAACATTCAACAAGATTCTGGAAAATTTTGTGGGTTTTGTGTTGGTTTGTTTAATGAATATTTATCTGTGTCTTTTTTCAAAGATTTATTTTATTTATTAGAAAGGCAGAGTTAGAGAGAGAGAGAGATCTTCCATCCACTGGTTCATTCCCAAAAGCTTGCAACAGCCAAGACTAGATCAGGTGGAAGCCAGGAGACAGGAACTCTATCCAGATTTCCCATGTGGGTGGCAGGAACTCACTGACTTAACTCATCACCTGCTGCCTCCCAAGGGTTCACATTAGCAGGAAACTGGAATTGGAAGCAGAACAGAGACTCAAACCCAGGGATTCTAATATGCAATAAGAGCATCCCAAATAGTGCTGTAAACACTCTGCCACAACTGTCCTGATTTACCTTTATCTTTTTCCTCCTAAGGAACGTGTTGGCAGATGGGACAAAGGTAAAGATCCAAAGCCATTGATTCAAAGTAATAAGGAGAGCAAACCTCAGTGCACTGAGGCTGGAGGGGAGGCAGAGCCTCCCAGCTAAATTCCAGCTTGGTCAGCTACCAAAGAACCTGTGAGTGTGAGAAGTAACGTCAAGTCACTGAACCATGGGGCGGTTTATGTGCTGTACAGACATGGCAATAGCTAAGATGCTTAGATAGACTGAATTGGCTTTATTATTAACTTAAAGAGACTAAATGTTAGCAAGTGGAAAAATATGAAAAGAAATGACATAAATACAAGATGGGGGAATGGGTGATCAGCCTAGCAGTTAAGATACTTGCATCTCAAGGGGCTGGCATTGAGGGGGTGGGGAAGGGGATAGAGAATCTTCCATCCACTGGTTCATTCCTCAAATCCCAAATGGCCACAGCAGCTGGTGCTGGGCCAGGCTGAACCTAGAAGCCAGGAACTCCATCTTGCTCTATCAAGTGGGTAGCAGGAACTCTAGTACTCGAACTATCATCTGCTGCCTTCCCAGCACATTAGCAAGAAGCTGGATGGGAGGCTAAGTAGCTAGGACTCAAATTTGTACTCCAGTAAGGGATGCAGGCATTCCAGGCAGCAGCTCAACCTGCTGCGCCATGTGCCTGCTCCCTGCATCTCCCCAAGATCCTGATTCTGGCTTCCTGCTAATGCAGACCCTGGAAAGCAGTGGTGATTGTTGCTGTGGATTTGTTCTGAGAGGGGGGGGGGGGGGGGCAAGAGGCTCGTTGTCACCATACACAGACCCCGGGAGCCGGATGAAAGCGGGCCAGAGGCGAGCAGCCTGCAGACTCATTTATTTCAGTTGGTACAGCAGCTTAAATAGCCAAGGCAGCCAATCCGGTCAAGGGGTGGTTCATGCCCTAACCGATCATAGCCTGTTGCCAGGCAGTATCCGAAGCCATCCAATCACAGCCTGTTGCCAGGCAGGCTCTGTTGCCAGGTGAGTTTGGAAGCCATTCCTGAGTAACTGATGCTCGCTTGCCAGCGGCCATCTTGGCATGGCTTCTCATTCCACCACAGGTGATAGCTCAAGTGATTAGGTCCTTCCCACCCAAGTGTGAGTCCTGGATTAATTCCTTCTCTCCACTTCAGCCTGCCCCCGACCACCCCTAGCCATTGGGGGCATTTGGAGGGAGTGAACCAGTGAATGGGGGTTCTTTCTCTCTCTCTCTCTCTCTCTGTCTCTCTCTGCCTCTGAAATAAGTACCAATAGTAAAAAGAAAAGAAGAGTGAGAAAATATCTTGGTCAAGACCCAAGCAAATATATAAGTCAAAAAGTGAAGTCTGTTTTGCTTTCTAGGGTAGAGATGAAGGTTGGGAGGGGGATGTGTGTGTGTGGGGGGGTGGGGAGACAACTATGAGAACTGCCCAGATCTTCAAGTCCTCATTTTATGGAGGGAGATAGTGACTCTCACCATGGCAGAGGTAGGTCATTCTTTTCCCCATCCATTGTCCCTGCCCTGGAAATCCTACCACCCTTCAAGACCTCACTGTGAAGCAGTAGTGCCCTCTGTGACTGCTTCTCTGGTTTTACCAACTCAAAGTCATCTCTTTCACCTCTGAATGTTTGCAGACATTTGTTGTGTTCATATGACACTTTCTGCTGATATTTCGGTCATGTGTGTGTATGAAGAGGTTTCAAAATGTTCATGGAAGATAGACATTCCAATATATATATAAGAGGTGGGCATTTGGTGCAGGGGCTTAAGTCACTGTTTGGGATACTTGCATCTTATATCAAAATGCCTGAATTTGAGTCCTGACTCTTGTGGTGGAACGAGAAGGCCATGCCAAGGTGGCCGCTGGCAAGCGAGCATCAGTTACTCAGGAATGGCTTTGAAACCCACCTGGCAATGGAGACTGCCTGGCAACAGGCTGTGATTGGATGGCTTTGGAAACTGCCTGGCAACAGGCTATGATTGGTTGGGGCATAGACCGCCCCTTGACCAGATTGGCTGGTCTTGGCTATATAAGATGTTGTACCAAATGAAATAAACGAGTCTGTGGGCTGCTCGCTTCTGGCCGCCTTTCACCCGAATCCCAGGGGTCTGTGTGGTGACTCCGCGCCTCTTGCCCCCACTATCCTCCTCCTCTCAGAAACAATCCACTGCAACATTGTTGAGAAATCAACTGCTACAGACTCTGTTCCACATTTCAGCTTCCTGCTACTGTGCACCCTGGGAGGCAGCAGATTATGATTGAAGTTCTTTCTTGAGAGACACAAAATGAAGTCCGGGCTCCTGGCTTTGGCCTGTCCCAGCCGTGGCTGTTGAAGGCATTTGAGTAGTGACTCAGTGGAAGATCTCTGTCTCTCTCTCTCTCTGTACCTTTCAAATAAAATGAAAATAAGTAAAAATTTTAAAAGTATGCATGCAATCCAAATTTTTGTACCAAAATAAACTTCTCTCTCTATTATTTTAAAGATTTATTTATGTATTTAAAAAGCAGATTTACAGAGAGAGAGAGAGAGAGAACAATAGAGATCTTGCAACTGCTGGTTTTCTCCCCAAATGATTGCAACGGTCAGAGCTGGGCCAGGCCGAAGCCAGGAGCTTCATCTGGGTCTCCCATGGGAATGCAAGGGCCTAAGCACTTGAGTCATCTTCTACTGCTTTCCCAAGCACATTAGTAGAGAGCAGGATTGGAAGTAGAGCTTCTGGGACTTGAACTGGTGCCCAAATGGAATGCTTGTGTTGCAGACTGTGGCTTAACCCAGTGTACCACACACAGGCCCCTAAACTTCTCTTTAGATTCCCTTTTCCCACAAACTTTTGAAGTACCTTTGCATGTGTCTCAACAGGAGCCTTCAGACTATCTTATAGGGTGTCATGTATGGAACAATAAACCTCTGTTAATAAGGATGAGTTAATGATTCTCAAGACTGTATTTTTAAAAATGCACCGATTCCTGACCTCTGTTGGAATTTAAAAGAAAAGCAATTTGTTTTTCCTGGCTTTCTGGGCTGCTTCAAGTGTGAGCCTGAATAGGCACAGGCTTACGCAGGAGGGCACCAGGGACAAGGGTGTAGACTGGGAAGGGTGTCCTGCCTGGACGGAAAAAGCACAGGAAACAACAGATGGAAATGAAATGTGCCCTGACCTCATCCTTTCTTTTTTCTTTTCAATAACTGACCTTCATGAACTCCACTTGCCTTTTTTCTCCCTGTTCCCATGAATTTTGGCAGTAGACGATTTAAGGTTTCCCCTTAGAGGGTTCTTTTAGCTCCATGCTAGGATTCTGTTTAGAAGACAGGAAGATAATCTAGAGACCTTTGGTGGAACGGAGTCCTGAGGACTTCAATTTTTCTCTTTCCTCTTTGAGGCACAGTTAGCTAGTAAACCATTCGAGTCAAACCTGGTTAGTGTGGTGTCGCTAGTTGTCACAGAGCTAGAAAAATTAGAGGTATAATAGCTAACTGGTATTTCAGAGAGAGAAGAATGGACTTTAAACTTTTGCTATTATTATTATTATTATGAAAGAGAAATAATTATGAAATAATGTTAGAAGAGAAAAGATGGTTTATATCTAAAGGAGGAATCAGCAGCTTGGAAAAAGAGATGTTTACCTCTTGCAGTGAGCTATTGTGAATTTACTTATATTCTATTTATACAGTTTTATTTGTTATTTTTATTTGAAAGGTGAGAGAGAGAGAGAGCGAGAGAGAGAGAGAGAGAGAGAGCAACTTCCATCCACTGGTTCACTCTCCAAATGCTAAAGCCATGAGCCTTGAACTCCATCTTAGTCTCCAGGGGTGCTAGGAACCCATGAACTTGAACTATTACCTGCTGCCTCTCAAGGTGCACATTGGCAGTTGGATAGGAAGTGAAGCTAGGCCTTGACCCTTTTCAGGCTTGAGTTCCTGAAAACATTCCAACAGATAACATAATTAATCTGCTATTCTCCTAGAAAATCAGATGTGAGAGACTATAAGTGAAACACCAAGTCCACCACCCATGAAAAACTTCTGGTAGAACAGTGATGAGACCCAAGCAATATCAGACGCATCAGCTGATGTAATTTCAAGAAACAAAGGGTATGTATTCTAGATGCTTGCAAAGCCCTGGAAAGCAAAGTAGTAGTTGATGATCAATTCCTTGAGGGCAGAATCTGTGCTTTGTTTGCCCACAAATTCCCTGCAGTGCTCAGCAGCATGGAGCAGGTGCTCAGGAAATGTCTGAAGCATCAACATCTTTGAGGCTTTCTTGGTATAGAACAGGCAGCGTGTGCCCAGGTTATCTCTCGTGTTGAGCATTTCTGAGTCTCTGCCAATCTTTTCTGTTCTTTGCACTTCACAAATTGGTGACAGGAAAGCAGATGCCCTCAATCTTTGTACTATCTGTTCTATGCCTGAGTTTCACAGTAACTTCTTCTTTCTTTCTTTTCTTTTTTTTTTTTTTCTTTTAGTGAGAAAGTGATGACTTTCCTGGTAAATGATGTACATCTCCATTACCCTAAAAGATGATAAATCCAAAGGCCTCCAGGGCCCTGTGTTTCATGCCTGGAGACAATTACTATTGCAATTTGGTTGTGGAGTTTAATGGTTTCCTTCCCACACCTTTGGCATGGAGGAGGTGGGAGATTCCCATCCCACCTGTTATGCTTCTTAGTCCTCTCTGATTCACACTGACACAGCCAGACAGCTCTGTCTAGAGCGTCTACTGCTCTATTTAAAAAGATAAGGTTTTCTTGATCATAAACACAAAATATTCCATTGTTCAAAGATGGTGTTGGAGGTCCATATGGAGAAAGAAGGAAGAGCTGCCACCCTTCATCATCCACCAGAGGTCACAGCTGATAGCACTCGGACCTTGTGGGAGTCAGATCATGTCACCGCCAGTGCTTTAAAAAAAAGAAAAACCTTATGTTCAAAACAATCCTGTCTTTGTGCCTTGCAATCATACATTTGACAGCTTTGATAAAACACTGGACAGGTACCATAAAGGATGTTTAAGCTATTACGCCCAGTACATCCTGCGTGTGGTACAGACTGCCAAACGTACACCTTGTATTATTCTTCATACATCCTGGATTCCTGGGGAGAGGGTGTATGATGTGGGCGTATTTCGTGTGCTTGATATCTATAAATACACTCAGAGGCTGCTCAAAGCTGCTGCCTGTTATTTCAGCACATTCACTATCCCCGGATTTTACATACACCCGCACCCTCCCATAAAAGGAGTAAAGCTGAATTTCATTTCTGCTATGATGACCATGATTCCAGATAAATTGCTGTAAAAACAGATATCATTTAAAATTTTATTTATTTGAGATACAGAAAAAAAAAAAAAAGAGAGAAAGAGACAGACAGAGAGAGCTCTATCTGCTAGTTTACTCCCCAAATGCCTGAAATGGCCAGGGCTCACCCCAGGCTGGAGTCAGTAGCCAGGAACTCTATCCAGGTCTCCCACGAGGGTGGCAGGAAGCCAAGTACTGGAGCCGTCACCGCTGTCTCCCAGGGTCTGCATTAGGAAGAAGCTGTAATCAGAAGCTGGTGCGGGGATTTGGACCCAAGCAGTCCAATACGGATGTGGACCAGTGTTCTAGCTGCTAGGCCAAACCCCGACCCCTGGGTATCATTCTATGTATGAGCCTCACACCAAAGATGCAAAATTAACTTCTAGTTCTTCAGCAGCCAAGAGCAAAACACTGTTTCTACTCCATCCTTTTGACTGTCTTCAGTACTGACTTCTGACATACTGATGTCTATTTCTCTACCTACCTTCTCTCTCTCTCTCTCTCTCTCTCTCTCTCTCTCTTAGATTTATTTACTGGGGCTAGCACGGTGATGTAAGGCCACTGGCTGTGGTACTGGCATCCTATATAGGCACTGGTTTGAGTCCCCATTGCTCCACTTCTGATCTGGCTCCCTGCTAATAAGCCTAAGAAAGCAGTGGAAGATGGTCCAGTCCTTGGGCCCTTGGATCCTTGTGGGAGATGCAAATTAAGCTCCTAGCTCCTAGCTCCTGGCTTCGGCCTGGCTCAGCCCTGGCCGTGGTGGCCATTTGGGGAGTGAATGAGCAGATGGAGCCCGGGTGTCTGAGTTCAAGTCTTGGCTAAGCCTCTTACTAGTTTGGTTTATCTAACACCTTGCAGAGCTTTAGTCACTCATCTTAAAAATGGGACTATGAGGGGCCGGCACCATGGCTCACTTGGTTAATCCTCTGCCTGCTGGGCCAGCATCCCATATGGGCACCGGGTTCTAGTCCCAGTTGCTCCTCTTCCAGTCCAGCTCTCTGCTGTGGCCTGGGAAGGCAGTGGAGGATGGCCCAAGTGCTTGGGCCCCTGTACCCGCATGGGAGACCAGGAAGAAGCACCTGGCTCCTGGCTTCATCGGCGCAACATGCTGGCCGTGGCAGCCATTTGGGGAGTGAACCAACGTAAGGAAGACCTTTCTTTCTCTCTCACTGTCTATAACTCTACCTGTCAAATAAGAAAAAAGAAAAATGGGACTATGAACAGTAAATACTCCTCCATCTTTTTACAAAGATTGTGATGGATTGTTGCCATAATGGCAAACCTAATCAATCATACCTTCATGAACCCAGGCTCTTAGGAAGGCCCTTTGCATAATGATTTTGGGCTTGGCCTGTGGCCTGCTTTGGCCAATCTTATATATGCTTGCATACTCTGAGAGACACCTGTCCCAGATGACCCCAGCCTCTTAGGCCACCACTAGACATGTGAATGGGACATCAGTGACTAGCCTGTCCAGGCTAACTTGCCAAGTGATCTAAAATATGGGAGGTATCCAGCTCACACTGTTGGGGGCTAAGAGATGAGAACAAATAAGTAGTGATGGGGGCTGGCATTGTGGCGTAGTAGGTAAGGCTGCCACCTGCTATGCTGGCATTCCAGATGGACACCGCTTTGTGTCCTAGATGTTCCATTTCCAATCCAGCTTCCTGCTAATGGCCTGGGAAAAGTAGCAAAAGATGTCCCAAGTGCTTGGGCCCCTGCTCTCCATGTGGGAGACCTGGATGAAGCTCCTGGCTTTAGTCTGGTCCAGCCCTGGCCGTTGTGATCTTCTGGGAGAGTGACACAGTAGATGGAAGGTTTCTCTCTGTCTCTCTATCACTCTTTCTGTAACTCTGACTTTTGAATAAATATGTAAATCTTTAGAAAAGAAAATTAAGTGGAGATAGAGTCATTAAGTTTTGAGCTGGTTAGCTATGTATTAATAGTTAAATTAACAAAATAAAAAAAAAAGAACAAATGAGTGTTGGTAATGGGTGGGGAACATCCGGCCTGCAGGCCATATAAGGCCACCCTGTGGAGGCAACTGCAGGCAGGACTTGAAATTCAGTAACTCTGTAGCAGGCTAATTTTGAAGTTGATAATTTTGTATGGCCTTCGAATGAGGTTATAAATATCCAAATGGCCTTTGGCAGATAAAAGTTTCCCCACCTCTGGTTTATAGAGCACTCAGGAAGTAATGTATAAAGTATCTGGCACATGGTATGTCAGTAATTGTTTATTATGTTATTGTTATTATTATTAATCATGAGGTCAAGCCATCCTGGAAACACCTGATTGGCTAAGCCTTCTCACCTAGCCACTTCCCCTGGCTGCGCACATGACCAAAACTTTTCTGATTGCATTCATAGCTTGTCTGTCACCTACTTGTCCCTCAACTGGTGTGACATGTGCACCAACCAGTCAGGTATGTCCACCCGAATATCAAGTCTCCCTTTAAGACTCACTAAGCTAAATCTCTAACTTAATATTGCCACCGGACCCCTGGCCTTCTGTTGTTTACCCTGAACCCCCCACCTTGTCTTCTTACAAAGTCACTCTGTCATTGAGTCAGGATCCTGGAAACCGAATCTAAGCTTGATTCATTATTGTTGGTCCATGTGGTGCTTGATATTTGACTCAGTTATGCACATTGGAAAATTAGGAGGTTGTGTATAAAGTTAGTATTTCTGGCTTCCCTTGAAATATCAGAAGATCCAGCAACGTGGCCTGCATTTCTACAGGGCACACGCAGCTGAGATATGAGGAGCAGCCTCTTGCTTTCACTGGGCATGAGCGCTGCAGCTCTGGTTCCTCACTTGCACTCCCACCATGGATCGCTTCCCCAGCGGTAAGATCAGATGCCAATGCTATGGATCATCTTACAGCTGGGCTGATTTAATCGCTCAGGATATCTTCCTGGCTTCCTGCAGGATCCGTAGTCTAGTGGGTTGTGTTTGATGATATACGACCAACACATACTTGGAGTCTTCAAAATAACTCTGCTTCTATGATATAACTTGATATTCACAATACAACTAAGACGTAGGTAGGCCAAGTATTATTAGCTCTACTTTTCACACAAGGTAGTGAAACATTGGAGTGATTAATGTTATTGATCCTAAGGGTAGAGTTGGTTCTGGAATTCATATTTTCTGACTCTGGGGCCAGGATTTTGGTGTAGCAGGTTAAGCCTCAGCCTGAAATGCCAGCAACCCGTATTGGAGTAGCCAGTCCTGGCTACTCTGCTTCTGAACCAACTCCTTGCTATATGCCTGGGAAAGCAGAGGAAGATGAACCAACCAGTGGTTGGAAGATCTTTTCTCTTTTCCTATCTCTCCCCTTCTCTGTGTCATACTGCCTTTCAAATACATAAAATAAATCAGAAAAAAAATAATTCTGACTTGTATCTTAAGTTTAAAGAGTATTGCAGAGTAATTTCTCTCCCTTCCCCACCCTCTTCACTATAATATTCTCAGATGGAAAGAAGTCAAAGATTGGAGAGGGAAGGGAAATTAATAGGAAATTAAGTTTAGAGTGTTGACTATTACTTAAGACTAAATTGTGACCTTTTAGGACTATAATTGGCTAGAGGATTTTTTATTATTTGAGAGTCATGGGCTTGTTCAACATTTCATTTTAGGATAGGAAACGATCTCAGCAATTAATACATGTATATAGGGACAGTGGGAGACATAAATTGTATTTCCTATGCAATCAAAAGTGTCTTATTTGTTCAATATTAGTAACGTGTAGGTGTCCACACACACAAGCACACATACTCTTTTTTCTTTCACATACAAGAGATTATACTATACACAGAATTTTGTAATTTGTTTTTCCCTTTCAATAATAAATAATCTTTTTATAATATTAACTATTATACATATCAGTTTTAATGCCCCTATACTGGTCTATTGTGTGGTGATATTATAGTAGTATTTAGCCAGTCATCTATTTATAAATTTGGATTTTGAATTTGTTGTTATATAAATATGTTGCATTAAATATTCTGGCAGTTGACTCATGTGCATTTTTGATTACTTCCTTAGGATAAATTCCTAGAAGTGGAATCATTGTGTGTCATGGGGCACAGCTGTCTTTTAAAACATTTGGTGCATGTGTAATGATGTTTTCCTTCCAAAATCTCCCTCCACCCAACTTGGTCTATGTACTTCAGCCAGATAAGTATCATTAAAGTGCTACTTAAGTATTTTACTCCTTTGTTACAAATCCTCAGGGGTTGCCAGCTTATTGGGTTAATTTCAAACCACCTCTCCTGCAACTTTGGGGTCCCCAGGAAAACACCTCACCTTACCTATCCAACTTAACCTTTTGCCTCCAGACTCAGGGCAGGACTATCATTTCTGCCTGATCTACGATTTTTTTTTCTTTCTGTACCTGAGGACTTTTCTCCCTTTTATGTTTTTAAAAATTTGTATTAATATGAAGAGAACAGATTTATACATTCCATAGGTACAGTTCCAAGAAAAAAACCATACTTTCCTCACCACCCTGCTACCTCCCCATCACCCTCCCTACCTCCCCACCTCCCCTATCTTGAGCAGTTTTTGCAAAGCCATAATTTTAAAACTCTCCATATTCACAGGCTTAATTTGCCACTAATCATAATATTCAACCAGTAAAAAGTAGGAAGACCACAATTCCAAAGGACTATACACACAAGCTAAAAATGACAGTCCTTTCCAAGGTGACCATTTCAATCCTATACATTTTTTTGTGTTCTATATTAGCTGCCATATTATCAGAGAAAACACATAATATTTGTCTTTTTGAGACTGGCTTATTTCACTAAGCGTAATGGTTTCCAGTTGCATCCATTTTGTTGGAAAAGACAGGATTTCATTCTCTTATATGGTTGAGCAGTATTTCATAGTGTATATATACCACATTTTCTTTATCCAGACATTGGGTTGATTCCATATCATAGCTATTGTGAATTGAGCTGGGATAAATGTGAGGGTATACATAACTCTTTTGTATGCTGACTTCATTTCCTTGGGGTAAATTCCCAGGAGTGGGATGTCTGGGTTATATGGTAGATGTATTTTTCAGATCTCTGAGAAATCTCCATACTGTCTTCTGTAATGGCTGTACTTGTTTGCATTCCCACCAACAGTGGATTAGGGTACCTTTTTCCATACATCCTCATCAGAATTTATTGTTCTTCAATTTTTGTTTTTTTATTTTTTAATAAATATTTATAGTAATGATTAAATATAATCAAAGTCCACTAGTGTCAACTTTTTTTTTTTTTTTTGACAGGCAGAGTTAGATAGTGAGAGAGACAGAGAGAAAGGCCTTCCTTCCATTGGTTCACGCCCCAAATGGCTGCCACGGCCAGTGCACTGTGCTGATCCGAAGCCAGGAGCCAGGTGCTTCCTCCTGGCCTGCACTCAGGTGCAGGCGTCCAAGCACTTGGGCCATCCTCCACTGCCTTCTTGAGCCACAGCAGAGAGCTGGACTAGAAGGGGAGCAACCGGGACTAGAACCTGGCACCCATATGGGATGCTGGCGCTGCAGGTGGAGGATTAACCAAGTGAGCCATGGTGCTGGCCCTAGTTCTTCAATTTTGGGATGCTAGCCACTCTAACTGAGGAGAGGTGAAACCTCATTGAGGTTTTGATTTGCATTTCCCTGATGGCAAATGGTCCTGAGCATTTTTTCATGTGTCTGTTGACCATTTGAATTTCACCCTTTGATAAATGCCTGTTCACATCTTTGCCCATTTCTTGATTGGATTATTTTGTTGTTGAGCTTCTTGAGCTCTTTATAGATTCTGTCTCTCTCTCACTGTCTAACTCTGCCTGTCAAAATAAATAAATAAATAAAGTTAGTGCGGGCCACAGGGTTCCCCCTCAGGCAATATTACCAGTGGCATGGACTGCCGCAGACACAGTCGGCTCTCACCTTGTTCTTAGAAGCTGACGTCTCCTCCAGCCTCAGGCTGCAGGAGTCTTGGGTGGTGTCCCAGCTCGCTACTGCATGTCTGCCCTTTCTAAGTTGCCCAATGGCTTCTCTCTTCTTTCTGTAGAATTTCCACTGCAAACATCTCTCCAGCTCTCCCCTGGGAATGCACTTCCTTTACTTTTCTTCTGTTATCTTCCCCTGATCAAAATCAGCACCATCTTCTCCCTGTTCAGCCATCTTGGAATCCCACTCCCTTTTCTATTAATCTAAATCCTTATGTCCAGGCTGGCATTGTGGCACAGTGGGCTAAGCTGCCGCCTGCGAAGCCAGCATCCCGTATTGGAACACTTCTTCAGCTCCTAGCTACTCCTCTTCTGAACCAGCTTCCAGCTAATGTGCCTGGGAATGCAGAGGAAGATGGCCCAAGCGCTAGGGCCCCCTCCACCTATGTGAGAGGCTCTGGACGGAGTTCGCAGCTCCTGGCTTATGCCTGGCCCAGCTGCAGCTGTTGAGGACTTCTGGGGAGTGAACCAGTGGATGGAAGGCCTCTATCTCTCACCACCTCTCTCTGTCACTCTGTCTTTCAAATAAATAAAATTTCTAAAAAATATTGATTTTATTTATTTGAAACACAGAGTGACAGAGAAAGAGAGAGAGAGAAGCCTTCCATCCACTAGTTCACTCCCCAAATGTCCACAATGGCTGGGGCTGGGCCAGGCTGAAGCCAGGAGCCAGGAGCTTCTCCTGCATGTCTCACGTGGGTGCCAGGGCCCAAGAACTTAGACCATGTTCTGCTGCTTTCCCAAGTGCATTAGCGGGAACCCAGATTGGAAGTGGAGCAGCTGGGACTTGAACCAGCACCCATATAGGATTGTTTGGATTGCACTGAAGGTGGAGGGTTAACCTTCTGTGCAACAGCGCCAGCCCCTAATAGGATAAATTTAAAGAAAAAAAATAAATCCTGGGGCTGGCGCCGTGGCATAGCAGGTAAAGCTGCTGCCTGCAGTGCTGGCATCCCATATGGGCACCAGTTCACATCCCAGCTGCTCCACTTCCGATCCAGCTCTCTGCTATGGCCTGGGAAAGCAGTGGGAAATGGCTCAAGTCCTTGGATCCCTGTACCCACGTGGGAGACCTGGAGGAAGTTCCTGGCTTCTGACTTCAGATTGGCACAGTTCCAGTTCTTGCCCGGCCATGTTGGGAGCGAACCAGCTGATCAAAGACCTCTCACTCTCTCTGCTTCTGCCTCTTTGTAACTCTACCTTTCAAATAAATAAATAAATCTTTAAAATAAATAAATAAATCCTGTATGTCCCTGAAGTCCAGATCAGATCATACCCCCTTCCAGAAGATGTTTTTAGGGAAAAAAAAAATCCCACCCCCAATTGTCTTTTCACTCATGAATCACATTGCTCTTTGATTTTAGGTGTGTATGTATACAGCGTTTCCTCAGGCAGACAAGTTCTTTCTAGGCTGAGGTTTTGTTTTTTCAGTCTGCCTCCACAACAAGCACAGCTCTGGGCACTGAGTCTTGAAAAGGACTGTAAAATTGTGGAATGAGTTGCTTGAAAAAACTTCTGGAATATTCTCTGCCATTAAAATCAGTCACAATCCAATCTGAAGTTAGGTGAATAGACTAGATGTATTTGCAAAGTGACTTCACCCACCCACCCACCCCCCTTTTTTTTTTTTCAGATTTATTTATTTACTTGAAAGTCAGAGTTACATAGAAGGGGGGGGGGGTCCTTCCATCTGCTGATCTACTACCCAGATGGCTGCAATGGCCGGAGCTTCACCAGTCCGAAGCCAGGAGCCAGGAGCCTCTTCCTGGTCTCCCACGCTGACGCAGGGGCCCAAACACTTGGGCCATCCTCCACTGCTATCCCAGGCCAAAGCAGAGAGCTGGATTGGAAGTGGAGCAGCCAGGTCCTGAACCGGCACCCATATGGGATGCCAGCACCAGAGTTGGGGGCCCCACCCGCTATGCCACAGCGCTGGCCCCTTCACCCATACTTTTTAAAAGATCTACTCTTTAAGGATTACTCTTGTAGTTAGTTATTGATGAAATGCCAATAATTTTCAGCTGGTCCTGTGACTGACACCTCCACTTATTTGCAATAATTATTTTATGTGCAATTCAGTGTAAAAAAAATCTCTGGGCAGGTGCTGTGACGTAGCAGGTAAAGCTGCTGCCTGGCAGGCCAGCATCCCATATGGGCGCTAGTTCAAGACCTGGCTGTTCCACTTCTGATCCAGCTCTCTGCTGTGGCCTGGGAAAGCAGTCGAGGATGGCCCAAGACCTTGGGCCCCTGCACCCATGTAGGAGACCTGGAGGAGGCCCCTGGCTCCTGGCTTCGGATGGGCCCAGCTCTGGCCGTTGCAGCCATTTGGGGAGTAGACCAGTGGATGGAAGACCTCTCTTTCTCTCTCTCTGCCTCTCTGTAACTCTGCCTTTCAAATATATAAATAGATCTTTAAAAAAAAAGAAAGAAAGAGAAATCTCTTAAAATGATTTCATCATCAGAATGACCACAGTACTTAGTGGTGGTCACATGACATGGATTTTGAAAACCACATTAGTGAGCCTCCATTGTGTAAAGATATTCTAATTCATAGCTTATGATAGAAAACAGAACCAATGAATTTTAAAATTATCCTAGATACTGAACACTAAAAAAAACCTTAAAATTTAAAAATACATGAATTATTTCCATTCCGCCCCCCCAAAGTATGGTATTTCACGGTTCCAAAAATACTACACATTCAAATAAACTGTAATTATGAACACATATAGCTTCCCACAGTTAGAACTTTAAAAATGGTTTGTGCTAAATAAAATGCACGTTACCGCAATATTTAAACATGTTTTAAAGTAAATCATTATTATAAGTAGGCATGTAATTACACTGGCTTTGGGAAGGTTTAAGCGGAAACTGAAACACAAAAGAAGAACATTCCTGAAGCTTTTGACCAGCATATTGTGAATAGATATCCATCACAATTCAGATTTCCCAAGGTCATCTTAGATGAGGCAATTGGAATGAAAAGTCATGGAAAGAAACAAATGTAGATAAGAACAAAAGAAATGGAAAAAATAGAGACTCTAGATATGCTGAGATTTCTGGCAATCTCAAATCCAACTTGCAAAAAACTAATCTTTACTGGGCACCGAGTGGCTTTTAATCTTGCCCCCTAAGGATTGAGGCAGAAGTAAGATTTCTAAGGAGTGGGCGTGTTGTGAAGGGAGGGCCTGTGACTGCAACGGAGTATCCACCTGTGCCTTGTGCTGTTGAACCTAACGCCTTAGTCAGTCTTCTGATGGCCAAAGTCTTGCCTGAAATTTGTATCCGTTTAAACCCTGGATGTCTTGGCAACTGGCAGCCCAGCTCTCCCTGCTTGGTTTCCCACAGCTACAGCAATTTGGCAGGAAGGCTTCCTTAGCAGCTAGCTGCTAATGGGCTGAAGCTACCACAGAGCTTGATGCCACGTGCGCAGAACAAACAAATGCAAACACACATTTCCTTTCTTTCTTTCTTTTCTTTTCTTTTTTAAATATATTTGAAAGGCAGACAAAGACAGAGGAAAGATCTTAGATCTGTTGGTTCATTCTCCAAACGCTGCAGCAGCTGAGCCCGGGCCAGAGTGAAACCAGGAGCTGAGAACTCAGTCCAGGTCCCCCAGGAGGGTGGCAGGAACCCAACTACTTGAACCCTCATCTACTGCCTCCCAGGATGTACATTTGCATGAACCTGGAATTGGGAGCGGCCAGGACTCAAATGCCAGCACTCCAACATGGGGTGGTGAATCTTAACAGCTATACCAGATGCCCACCCTTAATATATTTCTTTGTGGATCAGGTGTGCATGCAACTGCATAGAAAAATGTTTGAGGGGCCAGTGCTGTGGCTCACTTGGTTAATCCTCCGCCTGTGGCGCCAGCATCCCATATGAGTGCCAGGTTCTAGTCCCAGCTGCTCCTCTTCCAGTCCAGCTCTCTGCTGTGGCCCAGGAGGGCAGTGGAGGATGGCCCAAGTGCTTGGGCCCTGCACCCACATGGGAGACCAGGAGAAGCACCTGGCTCCTGCCTTCGGATTGGCACGGTGCACAGCACACCACAGCGGCCATTGTGGGGTGAACCAATGGAAAAGGAAGACCTTTCTCTCTGTCTCTCTCACTGTCCACTCTGCCTGTCCAAAAAAAAAAAAAAAAAAGAAAAGAAAAGAAAAAAGAAAGGACACACATAGTTAACATGTGTTACTTTTGAGGAGACTGGGTGAGATGTAAATGGAGACCTCTGCATTGTTGTTTGGATTTTTATGGTAAGAACATACTTGTGTATTATTTGATTATTTTTTAAAACTAAAAGTTGTCCTTTTTTCTCTCTGTTGCTGCCTCTCTTTCTGTCTCTGCTTTTCAAATAAAATGCAATAAATCAAATAACCAAAATAGAACTAGTATTGTGGCACAGTGGGTTAAGCCACTGTTTTTGATACCAGCATCCCACATCCAGCTCCCTGCTAATGTGCCTGAGGAAGCAGGAAAAGTTGGCCCAAGCACTTGGGCCCTTGCCACCCACATGGGAGAGTAGGGTGGAGTTCCTGCCTGCTGGTTCAGTCTGGCCTAGTCCCAGCCATCTGGGGGGTGAACCAGCAGATAGAATATCTCTCTTGCTCTCTCTCTCTCTCTCTCTCTCTCTCTCTCTCTCATTCTGTCTTTCAAATAAAATACAATGATTCTTCAAAAGCCACTCTGGAAGGCTAATCTGGACAGGGACAAATGTGGAGAACATGCAGAGGGTTTTCATGTGGTAACATAGTAGCTCACCTCAGAAAGCTGCATTTCCAGTTTCTTCAGGCACCAAGAACCTTATGAGAATGATTACATCTCTGGAGCTGGCTTCCTTGTCCTGGCTTATCTACAACTTCCTACTGGACACTTCCTGGTTGTTTTGCTATTTCTGCCAACAGGGCAGGCCTGTAACCGCACAAGTTATCATCTCTCCCATGGCACTTTCTTACTGTGATTGATTTCAGCATATTTTCAGGTTCCTTTTGCTGGAATATTTGTTCACTTTCTTTCCCTTAACATTCCCCTCCCTCTCCCCCAGATATTCCTTGAGTTCTGCTCATTCTACTTTGCTGTTTGGCCTTTCGTTTTTCATCGATACTTCACTACTCTGCTTCAAGCTTTATCACACATGAACTCTTGTAGTATCAAGCTCATCTTCCTTTTTCCTGCACCTCCCATTTGTCATTACTTCTGTACACCAATGTGAGGACACATTCGATGTCACAAAATTGATTATGCTTGTTCTACTAACTGGACACATATACTCCTGCAATCACTATGGGCTTCATGTAAAGCCTAGAATCTATTCAGAGATCCCAAGAATCTGACCTTAACAGGTCAGTTTTATATCTCGGTGTTCTGTTCCTAGAATCATTTGTCTAAAACCAGCCACCCCTTTACCACCCAATGAACATATTCCCTTCCCTTTCTTTTCCTTAAGTGGTCTAGTCAGTATCTTATTAGTAATCTCTTATTTTTAAATTAATTTTATTCAATATATTGGATATACTTTCATTTTTATTACTTTTTTTTCTATTTGAGATTTGAAGGGAAGGTATGGAGGAAAATGGAGGGCAAGAGAGAGAAAGACAGAGAGAGAGAGAGAGAGATTGAGATTGCAATCACTGGTTCACTCTCCAAATGCCCCCAACAGCCAGAGTTGGGCCAGGCCAAAGTCAGGAGGCAGGAAATCCATCCAGGTCCCAACCGCCTGAACCATCAATGCTGTCACCCATGGTCCACAATAAAAGGGATCTAGAATCAGGAGCAGGGCTGGGACTCAAACCCAGGCATCCCAATACGGATGCAGGCGTTCCAGTCAGCATCTTAAGCACTGGGCCAAATGCCTGCCTTGGATTTTCTTATTTTTTGTGTGTCTGAAGTTGATTGCAAATATCTTAATGAAAGATCCTTGCCTTAACCTTTATGTTATTCCTACCCATCAAACCACACTAGCAACTCATCTATATGCATGTTCATCAATGAAAGCATTCAGTAAATGTTATCTGATTAACTGACTGAAATAGAAAATTTCTGCATGCCTTCCTTATTTCTGGGGAGCATTGTTTATATGTTTTTAAAAGTAAAAAGAATAAAAAATAATATGTGGACATAGTATGTGTCTGTTCAAATGCAAGTTGGGATATATGTTCCCAGAGATAAATGCATTGATTGTTGCCAATTCATCCCTTCAGCATTATTTGTTGAGTGTTAATGTGTACCAGGGACTCTGCTAGGCTCTGGGGCTAACATAGTGACCATCCAGAATTGGGATTCAGATTCAGGAATTGAATCCAGGCACCCTTATGGGGGGCATGGGTGTCTTAACCACTAGGCCAAGTGCCCACCTCTAAAGTAATCTTTTACTTCTATTTCTCATGAACTTTTTGATGTACTCTCCTATAATACCATTAAGATTAGTTTGAATCAGTTTGCCTCAGAAAATATGATGAGGGATATTTTTCCCATGATTTAATTTTAGTTGGCTTTTAACAAAGCCTTCAAAATGGCAGCTCAGGTTCATTTTTAGTTCAATGAAGAATAGCTCTCATACATATGCAGGCTGGATCCAATTCTATTTCTTGGATTGGATCATTACCAAGATCTCAACAAGGAAAATGAAGAAATATGGATGCCTCAGGAATTGAGTAACCACATATATCCTGCATTAAACATGTCTTTCTCTGTCCAGAAGCTGACTAGTACCAGATTAAGAACCAGAAAGGATTGCTTGGCAAAGGGTCCACACTTGCAAAAATAATTCCAAGACTTGGGCTGGGGCTTAACCTTCGGGATTTATGTGGGAATTCAAGAATTGTCTTTTTACATTATCATGTGAACAATTTGAACAAGTAGTACAAACTCCCAGAGGTTTCATTTCAGAAGATCTGGAGTTTAAGAATAATATTTTTTATTCTCCTATATTCAGCATTATCTGTTAGCAAAGTGAAACATTCTCTTAGGGTGTTATACAGTAATTCCTCCACTAATGAAAAATGTTGCCAACAATTTTTGTGATTCAAATCATGTGGAAGGCACTGGAATACTAATAGGGAACAAGTATGAAGCTGTTTTTTAGCTACAGTAATACCAATAGAAAGTTACTCCATGTCTAAGAGCTATTTTTATTAAAGTATAATCCACCAATCATCCTGTTAACTGATATTGGATCATTCTCCTTTTCTTTTTTGTCTTTTAAAGATTTTATTTATTTATTTGAGAGGTAGAGTTATAGACAGTAAGAGGGAGAGACAGAGAGAGAGGTCTTCCCTCCTCTGGTTCACTCCCCAGTTGGCCACAATGGCTGGAGCTGTGCCGATCCGAAGCCAGGAACCAGGAACTTTCTCTGGGTCTCTCATGCGGGTGCAGGGGTCCAAGGACTTGGCCATCTTCCACTGCTGTCCAGGCCATAGCAGAGAGCTGGATGTGAAGAGGAGCAGTGGGGGGCGCGGTGCCTTGGCTCACTAGGTTAATCCTCTGCCTGTGGTGCCGGCATTCCATATGGGCACTGGTTTCTAGTCCCGGTTGCTCCTCTTCCAGTCCAGCTCTCTGCTGTGGCCCAGGAAGGCGGTGGAGGATGGCCCAAGTATTTGGGCCCTGCACCCGCATGAGAGACAAGGAGGAAGCACCTGGCTCCTGGCTTCAGATCGGCACAGCACCAGCCATAGCGGCCATTTGGGGGGTGAGCCAACGGAAGGAAGACCTTTCTCTCTGTCTCTCTCTCTCACTGTCTAACTCTATCTGTAAAAAAAAAAAAAAAGAAAAAAAAAGAAAGAAAGAAAAAGAAAAAAAAGAGGAGCAGCCGGGACTTGAACCGGCGCCCAGATGGGATGCTGGTGCTTCAGGCAGAGGGTTAACCTACTGCGCCACAGCGCCAGCCCCTCTTTTTTTTTTTTTTTTTAATTTTATTTGAAAGAGCTATAGAGGTGGAGTGTGAGGCAGAGGAAGAAAGAGGCCTTCCGTCCACTGGTTCACTCCTCAAATGGCATCAATAGCCAGAGCTGAGCCAGGCTGAAGCAAGGAGAGAGTTTCTTCCAGGTCTCCCATGTGGGTGGCAGGGCCCAAGCACTCAGGCCGTCTTCTGCTTCTGCTAGGCTATTATCAGGGAACTGGATTGGAAGCAGAGCAGCTGGGACATGAATCTGTACCCATATGGGATACTGATGTTACCAGCGGCGGCTTTACCTGCATCATTCTTCTTCTGAAAAAAAGTTTGTTTTTTTTTTTTTTTGTTTTTTTTTGTTTTTTTTTTTTTTGTGACAGGCAGAGTGGACAGTGAGAGAGAGAGAGACAGAGAGAAAGGTCTTCCTTTGCCGTTGGTTCACCCTCCAATGGCTGCCGCGGATGGCGCACTGCGGCTGGCGCACCACGCTCATCCGATGGCAGGAGCCAGGTGCCAGGTGCTTTTCCTGGTCTCCCATGGGGTGCAGGGCCCAAGCACTTGGGCCATCCTCCACTGCACTCCTGGGCCACAACAGAGGGCTGGCCTGGAAGAGGGGCAACCGGGACAGAATCCGGCGCCCCGACCGGGACTAGAACCCGGTGTGCCGGCGCCGCAAGGCGGAGGATTAGCCTGTTGAGCCACGGCGCCGGCCAGAAAAAAAGTTTTTATATTTGTTTTCATTTTATTGAAAAAGCGGGGTTAGGGAGAGGCCAGATTCTCTATCTGCTGGCTCACTCTCCAAATGCCCGCAATAGCCAGTGCTGAAGTCAGGATTCTGGATCTCAGCTCAGCTCTCCCATACAGGTGTCAGGGACCCAAACATTTGAGCCACTCTCTGCTGCCTCCCGGGGTGTGCATAAACAGGAAGCCAGTTTGGAAATGGAGTAGCCAGGACTAGAACCAAGCACCTTGATGTGGGATGCAGGCATACCAAGCAGAAAACTTATCGCTGTGCCAAACTCCTGCCCCTTGTATCAGATGGTTTCTAAGTTTGGTTAGGGATAGATAGAGAGGACACTGGAGCTCTGTGTAGGTGGTAAGGTCAGAGGTGAGAGTTGTATTGAAGCTAACAGGGAAAAAAAAGAACAGATTGGGGAAAATGAGAATACCAAAACAAACTTACGTCACAATTTTGCTTAGGGATTGTGCTATTACTAGTTAGCTGTGATGGACAAACATCAGCTGTGGAGAGGAGCTTTCCTATGTGTGTGTGTGAATGTGTAATTTGAGATGAATGACAACAAGCTGATGATACTTCACATAATTTACTCAGAGTTTTGCTTCTCCTTCCCCTCGGCATTGCTGATTGTGTAGAAGGATGTTTAGTCCTAGATAATTCTAAAATAAGGTATTACATCACTGGACTACATAAGCAGATATTCTATAAGTATATACAAGCAAAAATAGATTGAGCAAATTTCCTTTTCTAAAAAAAAACACACAGAGAAATGGTTTACCTGATATTCAGGAGTGTGACACTATTTTTGGATACTTCCTGTACTAATTTTAACAAATTTCCAATTAAACTTTGCAGCAAACAATTTGACTTCGTTTCTCCAGGAACCTCAGATGTAGGAAAATGGGCAGGTATGCTGTACTGGAAGCAAAGTCGGCATCTTCAAAGACTACAATAAGCATTTGTAAAGTGGAAGACTCAGGAAAAGAAAGGACTCCTTCCATTAAAGCCTTTCTTTTAGTCTGGAGCAGAGCACTCATAGTGCCCCGTTTGACACCACAAAGCTTGTAATAAACACCTTAATGGGTTGACAAATCCATTTGCTGAATAGCAAAGTCTTACAAGAATTCTTTGAAATGCTTCATCACATACCAAGTACACAGAGCTGCTTCCAAATCAAAAGGATAAAAGCAGAAGCCCTAACTTAGAAAAGCAACTTAAGAAATGCATTTGTGACCAACTGTTCAGGATAGAAAATACAACTTGAGAAGGACGCCATCTTCTTTGGTGCCTCTTATTGAATGAGTGATTCTTTTCACACTTGTCATCGTCACATAGGAAAGAATTAGATACAGGATCTAATAGTTGTATGTTCTTTGATGAAGTCGCATCTTTTCTTTACAGGAGCAATTCTCAGTACCCAGATTTTTGCCGTAAGATGTGTTTGTGTCTTTTATGTCATGTTATTAGCTTTATTGCAGTGTCTGATTTCAGCTCAATCCAAGCAATTTTGCCACCTGCTGCTATCATGAACTTGTTCATCTGTGTCATTCCATCTTCTTTACAAGCAATACCTTCTGGTCACTTACATTAGCTTTAGACTATGACTATTAATATAGCTCAAGGGTTTTATTTCAACAATATAGCAAATGGACGGACTTTTATAACATCTCAACCCTCTGTGAAGTGCATAATAGTATTAAAATATTCATGAAAAAAACGGAATTAAGAGAAGTTTATTTTGGTGTAAAAATTGAAATCCATACATAACTTTTTTTTTTTTTTTTTTTTTTTTTTTTTTTTTTTTTACAGGCAGAGTGGACAGTGAGAGAGAGAGACAGAGAGAAAGGTCTTCCTTTTGCCGTTGGTTCACCCTCCAATGGCTGCCGTGGTCGGCGCGCTGCGGCCGGCGCACCGCGCTTGTCCGATGGCAGGAGCCAGGAGCCAGGTGCTTTTCCTGGTCTCCCCATGGGGTGCAGGGCCCAAGCACCTGGGCCATCCTCCACTGCACTCCCGGGCCACAGCAGAGGGCTGGCCTGGAAGAGGGGCAACCGGGACAGAATCCAGCGCCCCGACCGGGACTAGAACCCGGTGTGCCGGCGCCGCAAGGTGGAGGATTAGCCTGTTGAGCCACGGCACCGGCCCATACATAACTTTTTACAGTACATATTTTCATGAAAATTTGAAGGTTTTGTATGTGAGTAAAAGGGTACTCTATTCCAGTCCACTTGTGGAACCTACAAATGGGAGGTGGTAGAGAAGAAAATAAAGGTCGGTGGTGACATTTAGCATGATAGATTAGTTGTACCCCTTAAGAAGCAAATAATTGTGACGGCCAAAATTAACCTAGAGGAAGATGTGAAGGGGGCTGTGGTTTGAAGTGTGGGTCTGCTTGTCAGATTGACACATTGCTATCTTCTTAGCATGCACTTGTGCATACAACACTATTTTGGGGTGTCATGACAAAATATTATAACATTGTAAGAAGACATTATTTTTTTTTCCTGAAAGATCTCCTAAAATGGCTGGTTTTCTATACCTGCTTGCTCAGCTTGCACTCAGAAGGAAGTCAAGTTGAAAATTTGGTTGAATCTACATTGGTGCATATTTTCTGACTCTAGTACCTATCTCCAATTCTTGAGTCAAGTGTAACTAATGGTCACAGAAATGTGTAGAAATAACAGTAGCAACTAGTATTTATTAAGTACATGCAATTCATACTTGGTTTACATAGATTGTTTCATTCAGTTCTTACAATAGTGTTATCAAGCAGAAACTTTTATTATGGCTCTAAAAAAAACAACTATACTAGAGAAGTAACTCATTGTGTTCATCCTATGCATGGTGGATCAGTAGTGCCACCAGAATAGCGAAAAGTTAGTTCATGTTAGAACACATGATGGTATCTGCCTGGTTTTCCATCTGCTGGTTCACTTCTCAAATGGCCCCAAATGCTGGAGCTGGGCTGATGGGAAGCCAGGAGCCAGCAGTTTCTGCTGGGACTCTCACACAGGTGCAGGGGCCCAAGCACTTGGGCCATCTTCTACTGCTTTCCCAGGCCATAAGCAGAGAGCTGGATCAGAAGAGGAGCAGCCAGCACACAAACCAGTGCCCGTGTGGGACGCTGGTGCTGCTGGTGGACACTTAGCCTGCTACACCACAGCGCAGGTCCCATAATTCTACTTTCCAAATGTTGGGTGCCTCAGGGTTCACATCTTGGTCCTCTTCTCTCTAGCTACAGTATCTAGGGAATGTCCATGAGTCCCATGATTTTATATATCAGGTATATACTGATGACCTCTTACTTCATGTACTTCCCAGCTACAGAGATGTAACTGTCTATACCTAACTTCACATGGATGTTTGGCATCTCAAACTCACCAAATCTAAGTAAGAGTTCACAAACACTACCCACTCCCATTTTTTTCCTTCCTAATCTTTCCAATCTCAGTAAGTGGCAGCTCCATTCTCCCCAGAGCCCAGCCAAAACCTGTAGGGTCATCCTTGACTCCATTTTTCTCTTAAACTCCAAGCTCATCTGTCATTAACCCCTGTATGCAGTATCTTCTACACACAGAGAAGCTGATCACTGCTCCCAATCCCCGGGACTCCAGTCCACCAATCCTTGGTTTTCATCCAGTGAGGCTAATCTCTCTGACTGCTTGTTGCTTTCTCTGTGTATACTGCCCATACACCAACAAAGTTAACTATTACTTTTAAAAACATTCACACAAAATACATACATTATGACCAACCCTAAGCACCCATCATCACATGGCCTCAAAAATTTTCTGCCAATTACGTTTTATATATTTGTGTTCTCCCTTTTTATTGGTGCAGTATTTTAAGATATCCTAAGTCATCTTTTAAAAAAATTATTTATTTGAAAGGCAGAGGTACAGAGATAAAAGGGAAAACACACAGAGATCTTCCTTCTGCTAATTCACTCCCCAAATGGCTACAACTGCTGGGGCTGGGCCAGATCAAAGCCAGGAGCCGGGAGCTTCTCCCAGCATCTCCCACTTTGGGTCACCCTCTGCTTTCCCAGCCACATTATCAAGGAGCTGGATTGGAAGTGGAGCAGCTGGGGTTCTAACCGATACCCATGTCCATATGGGCTGCCCCTGTTGCAGGCTGAGGCTCAACCCACTCCACCACGGCTCTGACCCCGAAGTCATCAATTCACGACCTCGGCTAGCTGCTCACAACTTTCCAGTTGCTTCTCTTCTCACAAGAGGCCAATCCCTGATTGCGGCCTAGTACGCTTCTATGGGTTTGAGTACCCTGGCCCTCCCCAAGCTCTCCTTCCAGCTGCTTCTGCCCTCAAGCCAGCTTGGGCCACAACAGAGGGTCTCAAACGGGAGGGCTACCTATTGCACACATCAGCAGGCCCCACCTCCAGAGTTCCTAATGAGTCTGAGCTGGGCCTGAAGATTTCGCGTCCCCACCCAGTGCCCAGGTGCTGCCATGCCGGCGGGCACACCGGGACCACCAAGCTTCCTAACAGTTCCTCAACAAGGGAGCCCTGGCCTCTGCCCTAGGCTTTCTCGGCCTTACTCAAGGTTCGCGTTGTCCTGTCTCTGTCGAGCTTTGGAGAGGCCTCGCTTGACCGCTCCCCCTTGTTTTCTGGCCTGTTTCTAGGTCCTCTTGCCCCGTCTACGTGGACAGCTCCGCAAGCCCAGACTTGGCTCTGCTCTCTTCTGTCTCCCTGTCCCCAGATCTTGCCCACCAAGGTGCTCACTTCGCTTGTCCACGGAGAGACCCCCAGCTTCGGGCGAGAGCCACCGGACAGGCCGCTTGGTTGCTGCGTGCCTCAGTTTCACCACGTGTAAAGGGACAGGTTGGGGACGCCTGCCTTTCCCTTGTGCCCCCTCCCCGCACAGGCTCAGAACTGGGCGAGCGCGCCTGGCACGCAGCGCAGGGGGAGCCCCGAGCGTGCACGCCGCGCTTTTTGCAGAAGCCCGAGCGAGGCCGGGGCCCGGCACGCCCGCCGCCGCCGCAGGAGGAAGGGGAGGCGCCGAGGGAGGGGTCCGCGGCCGCCGCGGGAGCCGCCCCGCCGTCCCGTCACGGCGTCGGCGCCGGCCGGGCCGAACCCGGAAGTGGCCGAGCCCGCGCGCCCGCCCGCCCCGCACTCGGGCGAGCGCGGGAGCCGCGCAGCAGACGGAGCGCGCCCGGCCGAGCGGGCCATGGCCGCGGGGGCCGCCGCCGCAGGTGGTGGCGCGCGCTGAGGCGAGCGCGGGCCCCGCTGCGGGGCGGATGGAACGCAGCCCGGCGGGCGGGCAGAGCCGGCGTCCGCGGCTGGAATGGTGCTGGCGGCGGCGGCGCTCGGTGCCTGCGTTCTGAAGCCCGCGAGGAGCCACCATGGAGACGCCGCCGCTGCCCCCCGCGTGAGTGAGCGGGCTGTGCCGCGGCGGCTACGCGCGCCGCTGCGGAGCCGCCGGGGGCCGCGGGAGGTGGGAGATGCGGGGCGCGACGAGGCGCGGTGGCCGCGGGCGGAACCTCGGGCTGGCCGGGCGGGGGCTGAGCGCCGGCCCGGGATCCCCGGCGAGGAGGCGGTGTGGGGGTGTCTCCCCGGGGCCCGGCGCATGGAAGGTTCGGGATGGGGCCGGTGCGCGGGGGCCGCCGTCTGTGCCGCGGCTGCCCGGGCTGCCTGCGTCTTGCGGGGGGATGGCTGTGGGGTGCGCGGAGTCCCTAGGAAGGAGGAGGCTGGACAGTGCCAGATGCCCGGCGTCTCGATGAAGCAGAGCGAGCTGGCTGGCTTGCTTGCTTCCCCCGAATTTCTGACAACCGTGATATCCCGGGAGCTTGTCCATCACTCGCTAAATGAGCCGCGGCCGTGTAGGGCGTGTGACCTCTTACCTGGCACTGCAGACGATTTTATCCAGCAATCAGAGCATTTTCTGTCTCCCCGGCACCTTGGGCGGAGGAGTATCGTAGCGACCTGCCAGGCACAGGTGTCTATTTCCTTGGTACCTGAGCACGGCTAAGATCAGCTGCAAACGGAATTACTTTCTAGAAATAATAGCAGCTGAAGAATTATGTGGACGGTATTGTTGCATTATTCAGTACAAGGTTTTTTTTTAAATTAATTAATTTTTTTTAACATCTTGGTAGAAGTGTGGACGTCAATCCCCAGGAGTTTTTGAACAATTCCATTTTGATGTGCTATCCTGAGTTTAACCTTTGTCAAGGAACAAGAGCCCTTTGAATCTGACTTTTCAAACCGCCGGCAATCTCATTCTAAGGAACTGTGTCCCTTTCTCTGAGAGCTGTTTCATGGAGCCTTACCATTTTTTTTGCAGTTAGATTTGGCCAGTCTCACTCCATGCCAGTTGTATACCGCACCAGCCTCTTGTGGTTATTTGGCAGAGTTCCAGCCAAAATATGGAAAATTCGATTAGAGCTGAAAAGATTTTTTGATGTCGTTTCTTTCAGGAGAACTAATGGGATTCGGAATTGCAATTTCTGAAAGTGCATTACAGAATTTCTAGCTCGAGTGGAACAGGTCATGGGGATCTGGAGAGGCGATGCTTAGACCCTTGAACTGACCCTCCTCTGCTGATGAAAGCGGTGGAGGCTCAGCCACTCCTTGACTGCGGTGCCTTTGAGGGCTCTGTGGTCTGGTCCTCCCCTTCGGCAGGTCGGAAGGCTCGGGAACATGATGGTGGATTGTTAGCATCAGCAGCGTGCACACGCTCAGAAGCGTTTATGGCTGGATGTGTTATCTGTGTTTCTAGACACATGGCATGGCATAGATAACATGTGGGTACCTCATCTGTGGTGCACCAGCCCCCTTTATGGCAGTTGTCTGCAGTCCCTTTTTACTTCTGTAGTTCGAGGAACTACAGGGAGGAACAGGGGAATCTTCGAATGCAGGTGAGAAGAAGGGTGTGGAAAAGCAGGCTCTGGAGCGAGGGAGGAAAGGCATAGCCAGTGGTTTAACCTGAAGTAATAAACAAATGCGGTGGATGTGAGTATGCAAATGCTGATCAAACTGAAACTAGGGAAGATCAGCTCATCCTGATTTTGATGTGCAGCCCACTTCAGTGCTGAGACCCGGTCAGTAGTGCTGGAACAATGAGAGGCTGAGATACCAGGACAAACCTGATGAAAGAATTGCTAAAGCTCCCTTCACACATGAGTGGCTGAAGTTGTGGAGATTTGTTTTATAATTATGCACATCCATTTAGTGATAGACGTAAGTAGGTTTTATTTGATTTTAGCCTTAATTCCAGAATTTGTTGTAGTGTTATTTACCTTTCCATAGATCAGAAGTGCCCCCCCCCCTTCACCTGTTGACGTGTTTGCCTCCACGCCCTTGAACTGTCTGCCTGCCTGGTTGAGGGTGCTGGCTTTGAGAAATACAGGCAGCATCTTTGGGAAGGGACTTCATTGTTGTGATTGGAACAAGACTGAGGCCAGTGGAAGTTATTGGGAAAAACTTGGATTTTTACAAGGTTGGATTTCTGGTCTGAGCTTTAATGCAAAACAAGATGTTTGACCTGGACTTAAGAGTGTCTTGGGTGGTGTGGTTGAAAGCAAGGACTGATTGTGTGTGTGTGAATGTGTGTTGATGAATTTATTCAGTTGGCAGCTATTGAATGGCTGTCTCTGCCTGGCACCGGGCGGGAGCAATTGCTTGCGCTTCTGTGTGAATAACTAGTCGAGTTTACATTGTTCTCACACCTGAGAGATCTTCCATCCACTGGTTTAATTTTACTTGAAGAGGGGTGGGGAGAGTCGTGGAGACATAGAAATATGGAGAGGATCTTCCATCTGTTGGTTTATTCCCCACATGCTCATAGCAGCTGGGGCCGGGCCACACTGAAGCCAGGAGTACAGAATTCAGTCTGAGTCTCCCACGGGAGTGGCAGGGACTCAAGTACTTGAGCCATCATTTGCTACCGCCCAGGGTGTGCATTAACAGGACCCTGGATCAGAAGGAGGGGTAGCCAGGACTTGAACCACGCACTCAAACATGGGATGCAGGCATCCCAGGCAGCACCATAACCACTGCACAACATGCTCCCTCCCCTCCCCATCCTTTCTGATCTCATATTGATCCCTGTTGGACTTTATATTTCTTCTTACTGCTTTTTGCATCCTGAAGTATATGTGGCATTTAGATTCTGTTGCATTTTGAGGTCTGGGTGATGTTGAGACACTGTGACATTTGCTTCTGACAAGACCTGGAAGCTGTGCAACTCAAAATTAGGTGTAGATTAGAAAGAAACTTCAGGTGGTAAGTGGAGCTATCTACACTGATGAGCCCTGGCCTCAGGACTGTTTTACATATTGTAACTTTTGTAGTTGTTGTATAAGGATTTTCCTAATCATTAAGTTGGAGGAAGGCTTGAAGGCCTGAGCTCCCCTCCCTGAGCAGTTTTCTTGGCCCTAATTTGCTTACTGGCTCCTCTCTCACAAGTTGGCATACTCCCACAGGCCTCGCTTTTTTGCTTGGCCTTCACAAAACTAGGCCTCAGTTACAACCATGATTTTTCACCTGATGCTTCCACGTGATTGGAGACTCTCGTCACCAGCTGTGTTCACTCACAGGCAGACAACTCGTTGACTGTATTCTAAGGGATTCACGCAGCAGATTGGTTGGCTTAGAGCAGCAGTTCTCAGATTGTTGGACTTCACTGACCTGTAAAATGAAAAAGAAGTTCAACATAGAATTGCTGAGTTTTTTTGATTGTGTCAAAACAATTATTGACAGATAATAAGTATCAACCATCACAATCTTTTTATGAAAGAAAGGATGTTTAATACTCCTCCTCAAAAATAAGGAGACGTCATCTGGCTGAAGGAGAGTCCTTGAGTTGAGTAAATACAGTTTTTGGAAACTTTTTACATTGTCTTCATTTTGTCACAGACCAGTAGAAAATTTACTGAAGCCCAACGTTTGCAAACCACTGGACCAGTTGATATTTTCCATTCTTCTAAGGAGTGGATTACTTTGGATTTAGAACTTTGTGACAGGTTATGCCAATATTCATTTGCTTGTCTTTTATAAAGTGCATTGGGGTGTATTCTTGCTTTTTTTAAATTAGTCCTCCATGTGAATTGGACATCTCTTATTACATCATAGGCATGGTAGACAAAGATGTTTAAAACATTTAGGAGCAGTAATGGCCCACAGCATAATGGTGAGAGGAGACATATGGACCCATGTGTGTTGAAGGAAGTGTATTCAATTCTGGGATGCACTTGGGAACTTGAGACGTGGAGTCTGGAAACAAGAAATGTGTATGTGGTGGTCTGAAACGTTTCTGATGCTGGAAGATCACAGACCTCCCTCCCACAGAGAAGCCCCGAGGGTGTAGTTTCTGATTCGAGTCTCGTCGTGGGCCTTCGGTAAATGGTAGTAATGCTTCTGTGAAGGTGCTTGCACTCACTTGTGACTCGTGGATTTGCACTAGCAGTGTTTGTGAAAAGCCCTGAACTTCCTAGGATCAGCCAGAAGTTTATGCCTTTCAGTTGCTTTTCTGTCATTCTTCTTCCAGATTCGATATGTTTACCACTGGTGATGAGACAGTTTGGGTTCTTCTTTTAAATCCGTGCTTATTAAATGCTGACTATGACCAGGTTATAGAGGTATCTCAGAAAACAGGACAAAGTCTTTTCTTCATGATTGAAACTAACAGCTAATATTTATATATGTATATATGTAAAATAGCTAAGTATATAATAATATATATAATGTATTCATAGTAGTAAATATTCTAAGGAAAGCTAAAGCAGGATAGGGAGTAGAGAGTAGCAAAGTGCAGAGAGTGAGAGTTCAGATAGGGTCCCGATGAGGGAGTATTTGGGTGTTTGAGAACGGCTTACAAGGTAAAGGGAACAGCAAGTGCAGACATTCTTCCCTTCTTTGCACAGTGAGATAATTGCTCTAATGAGTGGAACAGGATACTTCCTGTGTGTTATACACTGTGCTTTCTTACATTTTAGGCAGTTGGCATTTGCTAAACCACTCCTTTGACATGTTCCTTTCACTGATCTGCCTTGAAAAACAAACCCTTGCTTCTCATGACACCACTTTTGTTTTCCTCTCTTAGTTTCTACGTTGCTAAGTGTGATTTACACTATTGTATTAATCTGGTCAAAAATCTTATAATGCAAGTCTCTTGGGTTCGTGGGTTTTTTTCTTTTTCTTTTTTTTCAGCTGAGGAAATAAAGCATGTTACTTTCCAAAGTTTATTCATGATTGGAAAAACCAGGGACTCTTATCTCTTGATCATTGTCTTTGTCTTTGATGACTTCTTTTCTAGTACTGTTCTTGAGCAGCAGAAGTAGGCTGTGCCAAGTCTTTTCAATGATTAATCCCCAACTCCTGGCTCCATTTGTATCTTAAGTCTGGGACCTAGATCTGTGCGTTGGTCTTGAATTCTGAGCTTTGAGTGAGCTCTGCTTTTAGTTCATAGCTCAAACATGGCGTGTCTAAAACTGAGTTCAAATCTTTGTTCTCAGACTGACTTCACTGTATATTAACTCCACTTACTCAGTGGGATAACTATTCTTTTCTTTGATTTGTCTCTCTTCGTCTTCCACGTCTCACTGGTCCCCGTGGACTGTAGAGTCTTGATTTCAAGTATCCATTGTCACTGTCCCCGTTGTGGTGAATGAATTTCATCATTCGATGCTGATTTTTTTTCCAATGGTCTCCTATTGAACTCTGTGTATTCTCTCCTCACCTTTCAGTCACCTATTCTTTTACCCTCTAGCATCTAAGAGTCATATGATGTGACTTGTCAAAACCAGATCCTCCAGCAGTCACAACCTGTCGACATTTTGACCTACTAGATCCGAGGTCGTCATGTGATTCATTCCCCTGCCTTATCGCAGGCCTGCCGGGATTGTCTGTCCTTTTCCTATGCTTCCATCCTCCTGTCCCTGGTTAAAACAGTGTGGACTTCCTGTCGGGCCAGTTGGAGCCCCATCTCCTTCACAAAGCCTTTAATTTTTATTCCAGTTCATTCCAGCATGTTGTTGCATTCCTATAGTGTCTTCTAATCAGGAGCCAGTAATCTTGCACCTGTGTGCTGGCTGGGACATGATGGCCTCCCAGTAAGACAGTAACTGGAGAAGGGTCCTTTTTCTCCCTCGCTGATACCCCTCACCCCGCCTAGAACAAGGCATGCGGTGGGCATTTAGGTAGAAAATAGCTATCACAGCTGTTGTCATTTTGAGTATTTCTAATAATTTGGAGTTGAATGTTATAGTTAAAAATGAGGGAGGCCCACAGTATTGGTAAGAATATATCTGCATATTCAGTTTGACTCCTGACCTCAACATTTTTTCTTTGTAAACTATAACTTCATATAGTGTTGAGTGCTTATAATAGTTTTCTGACATTAGTAGGTAAAGTGAATACCTTTGACATTTGTGTTACGTTTCACACTCAGACATATTTGTGGACTAACTTTTGTAATGAACTGTCTGAAGCCCAGACAGAACGTGATTGATCCGAGGTCACTTTGTTAGTATTTGGCACAGGCAAGACTACAGTTCCAGCCTTCCTGATCCTGGTTCTCTTGTAGTCCTTTTTTGTTCAAGTGCTGGAAAATGTGGTCCAGTGTACAGAACTGCTAAGTCATATTGCTGCCCCTATTAGTGACCAGTAGTAGGAAAAGAGGCAAAAGAAAGGTCAGGAACACGAGTGACAAAGGACATGGGGCTGTTTGAAATGGTCAACCTTCTCTTCCCTGTTTGAGCACCTCACAGAGACCCAACTCTGAAAGTGCTTTAATTGTTTATGAGATACTCTCTAGGGGCCAGCACTGTGGCGTAGCAGGCTTAGCCTCTGCCTGTGACGTTGGTATCCCATATGGATGCGGGTTCAGGACCCAGCTACCCCTTTTCCAATCCAGCTCTCCGCTTACGACCTGGGAAAGCAGTAGAAGATGGCCCAAGTCCTTGGGCCCCTGCAACCCAAGTGGGAGATTGGAAGAAGCTTCTGGAGACCTTAAGAAGCTCCTGGCCGGCGCTGTGGCTCAACAGGCTAATCCTCCACCTTGCGGCGCCGGCACACCGGGTTCTAGTCCCAGTTGGGGCGCCGGATTCTGTCCTGGTTGCTCCTCTTCCAGGCCAGCCCTCTGCTGTGGCCCGGGAGTGCAGTGGAGGATGGCCCAGGTGCTTGGGCCCTGCACCCCATGGGAGACCAGGAAAAAGCACCTAGCACCTGGCTCCTGCCATCAGATGAGCGTGATGCGCCGGCCGCAGTGCGCCATCCGCGGCAGCCATTGGAGGGTGAACCAACGGCAAAAGGAAGACCTTTCTCTCTGTCTCTCTCTCTCTCACTGTCCACTCTGCCTGTCAAAAAAAAAAAAAAAAAAAAGAAGAAGAAGAAGCTCCTGGCTCCTGGCTTCGGATCCCTGGCCATAGGGGCCACTTGTGGAGTGAACCAGCAGACGGAAGACCTCTCTCTCTGTCTCTCCCTCTCTTTGTAACTCTACCTCTCAAATAAATAAAGAAATAAATGAAAATTTTCTCTAAAAGATTGATCTTGCATAAGACACGCTTTTACCCTAGTCCCTTTCCTGGTAATAGTCACTGTCAGGGACAAAAAGTGCCTGATTTTGCTGTGCTTGTCATGTAGGTGGGAGGGAAAGAGGGAGAGAGAGCTGAGTGGAACTGAGGGGAGCATTTTACAGCTCTATTGTTCTACTATCAGAGAGCAATTATACTCCTGCTTCCATGGACCTCCCCACCTCAGCCTCCCCACCACCCGCCTCCTGCCAGTGTTCTGCCCTAGGTTCTGACACCTAGCAGACAGCCACGCAGCCACACAGTCAGTTATGGGGGAGCACAGGGGTGGTGTGTAGTGGCCCTCCCTGTCCTTCACTGGGTTGAGGGATCTGGTTTTTAACTGCTGATCCATTTTTGTAAAATTGGGCATTTCTAGGTTTTCTGGAGGTTTCTTTTCCACATCAGCGAAATTCCAATTACAGCTTTTAACCACGTACGTATTACATTCTAAGTATTCGGTGGCTTTGTAATAATACTGTGTGTAAGGTGCTCTGTGATTTAGCACGGGATAGGAAGTTTATTTTTGTCTCATAAGATGCTTCATATTCAGTTCAGAGGTTTACATACTGAAGATGTGTTCCAAGTTCTTATATGTCTGTAGGGCAGACGTTAATATTTTTTATAAAGTATAATCTACCTGATAAAAAAGCCGTATGTTTATAGATTACAGTTAGTTTATTGGCACCATACCTAACAAAAGTTTAAATTCCCAAGACTTGAAGGAAATTTGCAGAATGTGTTTCCTTGCCTTTAGTTAATTGCAAAAGCTGAAACTTGGGCCCTGCCACCCACTGAAGTGTGTTTCCAGGAGAGAACGTCACTGACTTGTGCGGCATCTGAGCAGTGTGGTGGTCTGGTTGAGGTGAGGAGCGTCCGAGTGTTATAAAAAGTATGGAGTAGCCCAGCAGAGGATCTTAAAATACTAGTCACGTTTGCATCTCCACTGTGGGTATCCTGGAAGTGTGTGTGGCAGCAATGTTAGTAAGACACGGCTTCAGAAGAAGACAGCAGGGAAAATAGAAAAAATATTATGAAGTAATGGAGAAACTTCAAAGCAGTACAGCCCTGGATGGTGACTTTGAAAACAACAGCTGCTGACGCGAACTTGGCAGAAATTTGTGAGTAATGGTGGGTGACTCACTGCAAGCAGGGGAGTCGCGCTGCTTTTGAGGTGAACAGGCAGAGGGGAGAGCAGAGATGGTGGTGACCACCCAGGGGCCACGTGTGTGTGTCCGGAACATGAAAATGTCTTTGATCCCCTGTTAATTTTTGAAGCTGCATCATTCCCCTGAATTGTGGCATTGTTTCCACTAAGAAACCCTAAAAACATAAACAACTTGTATTTTCTAAGGTCCTTGTTCTCAATCTGGGAGGATTGTCCTGGGGTGGGAGGGAAGTGGGTGGTGGGACATATTACATCACCTGTTTTGTTTTTCTTTTCTTTCTTTATTCAAGCAAAGCTGCCTGTCACCCCTCCCTCTGGAGGTGCAGAGAGCTTGCCTGACTTTTCATGTGGGAAGGGGTGGCCATGTGTGGTTTGGAAAAACACTTGGGGTCTTCAGATCCTTCTACTCCCCATTGAAGATCGATGTTCTGAATCAAAAAATAAATATCCAGGAAAATTGCACCTGATTGCTAAGGCGTCCTCAGCATGGTTGCACTACGTTTGAACGTTTGCAAGGGTTGTGAAATCTTGGCCAATGGAGGGAGACAAGTGGTTGGAGACTTTAATTTCTTCCTCTCAGAACTTAGTGCCAAGAGTTGTGTGTTCTTCGGCAGTTAGTCACTTCACGTGGGAAGCCAGTCTTGCCCATGGTTGGGAATTTGCAGGAGTCAGTGGCTGAAGGAGGGCTTTGGGATTATCTGGTCCCAAGCGTGGGCAGTACAGTGGAATCCGACGCCTGGGACACCTCAGCCACTTTAGAAGCTGTTTTAATCACAATAGGCTGTAGGATAATTGCAAGGCTAGCTGTAGTGTAGAGTTGGAGAAGACTTTAAAGGTGAAAGACGCTTGACAAGGTCTCCTTTAGAGGAGCAGCTTTTCTGGAAAAGGCTGGCTGTTGGCTTCAGAAGGGGAAGAGGGAGAAGGTGGAACTCCAGCCTTGAAGGGCAAGCCCTTACCTCCCACTTAGCCACTTGTCCCTAGTTTGTGCCGTGTTCACGTCTGTAGTTTTAGAAGTGATGCGTCATTTTGTGTTACTCAGTTCTGCTCCTGAATGAGAGGCCATCTAACACAGAGCCACGTAGGAAATGGAAAGTCATAGAAAGGACATTAGTGTTGAAAATAGACCTGTGCAGCAGGAGTGCTGTGTTTGTAAGTGGCTCTCGGTGCAGAGAACGCTTGAAAAGAAAATTCAGTGTGATTTCTTACGTATTCTTTTAAAGCTTTGAGTAAAGTCTTTTCCTTGCAGAGTTTCTGGAGTACATCAGAAAAAGCGGGAGCTGAAAATAGCTTCCAGAGAGCACCGATACCAGCATTGGTTGTGGTGCGGCAGCTGTGGGAAAGTTAATTCTGTAATGCAGGCAGTTTTAATTCCTCATTTCTTAAGCAAATATAAACACTCTGACTCTTAAAGAAGATACTCTTTTGAGGGCAGAGTCGCTGCTGCTTCCACTCTGAGCATTGAAAACTCTTCTGATCCTCAGTGTAGTGTTTTCCTTCTGTCTGAATCTTTGAATTATTAAACTAGAAACAGATAAGTATCATTATCTTGCTATATGAGTGGACATCCAGTGTATGTTGGCAGAAAGTGAGTATGGATGTGTATGTCTACACGATGGTTCCTTTGCCCGATTCCCACTGTTTTCTTTACAGTGAAGATGAGAATATCTGTTTTATACTATAAGTGTTCTTCAAAAAGTTCGTGGAAAATGTGTATTATGAAAAAATTATGCATGGATTTCAGAAAAATCTTTTGCACCAAAAATAAACTTACCTTTTAATTCCATTTTTCCACAAAAAGTTTTATTTGTATTTTATTTATTAGAGAGATAGGGAGCTCCCATCCACTGGTTTACTCCCCAAATGCCTGCAATGGCTTGGACTGGGCTGAGCTGAAGCCAGGAGTTGGGAGCTGGGGCAAAAACCCAGTCACCTGAGCCATCATTGCTGCCTTCAAAGGGTCTGCATTAGCCAGAATCTAGAATCTGGAGCAGGATCAGGGCATCAGACCGAAGAGCTCCATCCAGTATGGGACGTGGGCATCCTGACCACTAGGCTAAATGCCCGCCCCCATGAAGTGTTTTTTAAAAGATTTATTTATTTGAAAGGCAGGAGTTACAGGAAGAGGGAGGGATGAAGAGATTTTTCATCTGCTGGTTCACTCCTCAAACGGCTGCAACGCTGGGGCTAGGCCAGGTCAGAGCCAGGAGATTCTTCTGTGTCTCCCACGTGGGTGCATGGATCCAAGCACTTGGGCCATCCTCCGCTGCTTTTCCAGACGCATTAGCAGGGACCTGGATCGGAAGTGGAGCAGCCAGGACAAGGAACCGGCTCCTATGTGTGATGCAGGCTTTGCAGGCAGTAGCTTTACCCACTAGGCAGTGACGCCAGCCCGCCTCCCTCCCTCCAGAACTTTCTGAGGTATCTTTGTAGAGAGATTTCCCGGCATCCTTTTTCAGGTGTGACTGTTTTCTCACCTTTCTGCTTCTAGACCTAACACTGCTGTCTCTTTTCTAGACAGATGTAGCTTGTGCTCTGCACACGTGCCCACACACCAAGAAGCCCTAGAGAATAGAGGGGACCTCTTCCTCCCACTGCAGCTCTGGGGTTTCCCGCTGGAGGCGCTGCCTTGTGCCAGTCATCATTTAGGCCCTTGGAAAACTCTGAAGTGCTGAAGCGATGGACCTGATTTCCATTGCTAGCAGGCAGACACTCAAGGAATCAGGTGCTTCAGCTAGCGCCAGGAAATGAGCAAGGATAAGTCCTCTGGTTAGCTTCAGAGGTCTCCTTAGCGTTGAGTGTGCTGGTTTCCTGGCCTCGTGTTCCATCTCCGTGTAAACAGTGAGCCTCCAGTTTTTATCTCCAGCTATATATGTCTCTCCACTCCAACCTTTATCTTATGATTTGATGTCTTCAGTTGGATGTCTGAAATCTTTAAGCCAACGTGCATAAACACGGAACTCTTCTTTTCCTACCCCAGTTAGGTTCTACTTGCAGCCTTCCCAGTCCGGGTTAATGGAAACTCAGTCAGTCTGACTTTTTTTTGACACACACTTCCATTCTGTCAGCAAATCTTGTTAGCTATACTTTTAGAATATCCAGAGCCCAACCACTTACCATCACCTTCACCGTTGTGACACAATGTTCTGAGCCAGTTATCCTTTACTGTATGACCATGACAGCCTCTTAAAAGTTACCCCCTTTCCATCCTTGACTCATGGAGACTATTCCAAGCCAGCAGCTAGAGCAGGCCTTCGGAAACACAACTTGGGTTGTGTCGCTTCTCTGCAGCCTCACTCCAGGTACAAGCCAACGTCCTCACAGTGTCCTCCAGGGTCCTGTGTGGTCTGCATGTCCCTCTTCCTCTCAACACTAGCCCTTGCTCTGGCCATACCGCTCACATAGTGGTACCTAGGTGTTCCTCCACCTGGGTGTTCTCAGTCTCCCATCCCAGTCTTCTGGTCAGTCTCAGGTCTCCCTATCTACTCCACATTGAACACCTCACACTTCTGTCTCTTTTTACCCTGCCCTACTTTTTCTTTTTCCCATGTTTTCTAAGATGCCATCTACTTCACTCCTGTTTCTCGCCTTTCCCTTCTCCCCACTAGACTCCAAGTTCTGTGATGACAGGGGTCTTTGTTTTATTCACTAATGTATTCCATGTTTTGTAGGATAGTGCTTAGTGCATTATCAGCACTAAAAAAATTGCTAATTGCATTAGTGAACGGTGGTACAGTATTAAAAATGGAACCATCCTTTCAGAAATGGGCTGGGAAAGGAAGAGACTTACAGCAATAAATGATGATTGCTTGTTTTTAGTGTGATATATATATATATACACAGTACAACTATAACTTAAAAAAATTTTATTCATCAGAGAGAGAGAGAGAGATACCCCTGTGTACTGGTTCACACCTCAAATGCCCACAATAGCTGAGACTGGGCTAGGACTGAAGCTAGAAGCTAGGAACTCAGTCTGGGTTTCACAGGTGGGTGGCAGGGACCCAATTATGGGATCCATCACCTGCTGAATCCCAGGGTGCACACTGGCAGGAAGTTAGAGTCAGAAGCCGATGAAGGGACTCTAATCCAAGTACCATGATTTGGAATGTGGGTGTCTTAATTGCTAGGCTAAATGCTTGCTCCTACAAGTATGGTTTTTTAGGCTTAATTTGGTACCTTTAAAAAATGTAATAGCTTTATTGAGGTATAATTTACATACCATAAAGTCTTACCCATTATAATTGCACAATCCAATTATTTTTAGTAAATTTAGAATTGTGCAGCCATCACTTCAAAAAAGCCCCCTGTGTCCATTAATTTGCAGTTGATTCTCTCTATCCTTTCATGGTGCCCTGATTGTACTTGTTAATTTTTTGCCCCTCAAGTCTTAAAAGAATAATTCTGTAGTAATTCTAATACAGCTTTGTAAATTTAAATATGGAAAACTGTAAATTTAAATATGAAGTTACATATCCCTTCTTGAGTGTAGGAAATGGTATTGAACAGCAGTGAAAAAAATGAGATGGAGAGGCAAATTCGCCACATTCTTACCAGTTCTGCCCTTGACCACCCAACCCAGACTTTTTTTTTTGTTTCAACTTCATCATTGAATAAATGGGGATAATAATGGTAATTAGTTCCCAGGGCGTGTTGAGAGGATTACAGATGATGAACGCAAATGACTTGGTACAGTGGCTGCCGTATGGTAAATAGTCAACACTGGCTCACTTGGTTAATCTCTGTGTAGGACCACAGCCTATAGGGCTAGTACCTTTGCAGCCAGAGAGCTCAATTTAAATGTGATTGGAAGTATCTGAAGTTTATGTGTAGTGTGGTCCTACTCCTGTCTGGCTTTGTCGGTAATGTGTGACTATAGCAGATAGTTATTTTCCAACACAGAAGATCATTTCTCAGCATATTTATGTGGTGGTATCTGTTAAGCCACTTTGAGTGCGTTTTCTGTGTTCATCCTTGGCAGGGCTCTGCCACCAGGGAGGTGATTACCCCTAACTGTTTTGGTGAGATTGTAGTGACCGTGACGAAGTGTTCTGATCTGTGTAGTATTAACAGTAGGCTGGCCTGTCATTGAGACATTCTCCAAAGAAAGCGGGGGAGGAAAGCATTCATTGTGTCTCCTGTAGTTTGATAAGCTGGAACTAAATTATTTTTAATGATTTCTCTCTCTTTTTTTTTATGTACAGATGCACAAAGCAGGGTCATCAGAAGCCTCTCGATTCAAAAGATGATAATACCGAAAAACATTGCCCTGTGACAGTGAACCCGTGGCATATGAAGAAAGCTTTTAAAGTCATGAACGAGTTAAGAAGGTATCATTGCATTAATGTACATGTAACAGTTGGTCTCTTTTATTTTTCAGTTGTTGGTCCTGAATAATACCCTCTTCCCCGTTGTTGTGTTGGTAGAGGGAGCATTGAAAACCTAGGCTCTGTAAGTTTTATTTTTCTTAAGAGACAGACAGAAATCTCCCATCTGCTGGTTCACTCCCCAGTGCCTGCAGTGCCTAGGCCTGGGCTGAAGGGATTCAGGGGACTCAGTGCAGGTCACCTCCATGGGTAGCAGGAACCATATGTGAATGAACTTTTCCTCCCACGTCCATATTGGCAGGAAGCTGGAGATAGGAGCTGGTGCTGAGAATTAGAGCCACTCTGTTGTGTCCTAACTGGCAGCTAACTTAACTTCTATTTCAAACGCCTGCTCCTGCAAGTTTTTAAAGAAAGGAAGGGAGTAGATAATTTAACAGAAATGTGGATGATGTAGGGCTTTTCTGTCCATTGTTGTAGCTACAACTAACTAGATTTGCCAGTCTGAATTGAGACACCCAGTAGTGGAAAATATACAATGGGTTTCTAAGACTTAGTGTAGCAAGAAGTAGAATATTTCATTAGTAACTTTAAAAAATATTGATTACAAATTTATGGATTAAAGAAAAGGAAAAAACTATATAGAACCATTTAACAACAAAATAAATGTGCTTTTGACTCAGTGTTTGTAACGTAAATGTGTAAAGTGATGGGGCATTTTCAAGAGAAAATTGAGATATGTCTTGGCCTATTAATGTTATCTAGGATCACTGGCATTAGAAATGGTATTAGGGTTAATTTATAAAATAGCTGAATATTTTAAATGTATGTTTTAATATTTTATAGAATTGTTTTTGATAAATTATGTAACACATTAAATGGAAAATATTGATTACATGTTGAAATGAAAATATATTGGATTTTTGGGTTAAATAAAACTTAGTAAAGTTAATTTCACTAGTTTCTACCTTTTTACTGTGACGTTGCTTGCATTACAATTTTATTGGACAGCAGTAGTCAAGGATTTCTAACTCACTATTACAAAGAATACAGAAAGAAACCTGTAGACAGAGAAATACATAACTCTCTTTGCGGTGGTGGTTGTAGCTTATGGGGGGTGAATGCCCATTGCTAAGGGCATTCTCAAGTGTTTTGAGAGCTAAGGCAGTGAGAAGAGTGACATTAACAGTCAATTAAAAAAAGTCTGTTTTTTTTCTTTTTCAGTAACAGGCTGCTGTCTGTGTTAATACTAGTTTTCTTCTCAGCATTTTGGAAAGCTGTTTCCTATGCCACTCCTTTTGTGAAAGTACTGTGCACGTGAGGGGTGCTCACAGTGGCCATGGGAAAGCTGTACGTGGATCTCAGAAACTTTTTGTACCAAAATTAACTTTAAATTCCATTTTCCTTGACCTTCCTGAAATCTCCATGCACCTCCCACCTGAAATGCTGGAAGCTTGGCAAGGAAGGGCGGGGCTTAAGCCTTCACTTCCTTTAACCCGTGTGTGCCAGTTCATCCTGAAGTCCTCGCTGTTGGTTCTTTAATTAAATTCAGTAAAGGACTCTCTGGTAGGCACTAGAGATGCAGATACATTTGCTCCCTCCTGGCACCACGGTTGACTGTAAGGTGTGGACATTCACCAGAGAATCCCCAATGTAATTTACTGTAACTTGTAATAGCAATAAGAGCTATGAAGGAGGGCTCGCTGGTGCTGTGAAGGTGGGTAACAGTAGATAGGAATAATTATACTAAGATTGGAAAGTAAAAAAAGGTAAGGGGTAAAGTCAGTGTGGGAGTGAGATTAGAGAACAGTGGTCCAGGTATGGGGAGTGGGGAAGCAGAAAGTGTGGAACCACACCAAGAGAGGAGAGGAGTAGGCAGGCGAGGGCCAGCATGCATAGAGCCCAGCAGTTTGGTCTTTATCAGAAGTTGCTTTAGGAGGATGCTATTGGAGCATTTTAAGTAGAGATGTGACATGATCAGATTTGTATTTTGAACACACTGGCTTCTGGGTGGAAAACGGATTGGAGAGAGACCAGGAAAGGTTAGACTGAATATTGGATCATTTGATTTGCCTCCTACTACTGCTCTGACAGCATTTTCAAAATGTGGGTTTTCATTTATTCACTGGGAGAATATATAGCTGAGATAATCCAGCAGGGCTGGCCACGCTGTTTCAGTTTTCTTTTAATCCTATTGTGACAGTAGTTTTAGAATGTAAAATGCAGTGGTTACTAGGTGGAGCTGAGAGAAAAGGAAGAAAAATTGTGTGCTTAAGACGGACATTAAAAAATTGTTTTAAGGTAACTTGAGAGGCAGTGAGTCAGGGAGAAAGCTCCCGTCTGCTGGGTCAGTCTCCAGATACCCACCGCTGCTGTTAATGGGCCAGGCTGAAGCCAGGAGCTGGGAACTCAGTGCGGGTCTTCCATGTGCGTGGCAGGACCCCAGCTACGTGAGCTGCCACCTCCTGGCCTCTGCGTTCGTGGAGTCCGGATCCAGAGCCAGGCGTGGAACGCAGGTACTCTGATGCAGGATGCCCACATCGTAGCTGCTGGGCTGAATGCCTGCCCCAAGACTGGGATCTTCAGTGGCTGTCTCTTCTTTCTCTTGCTTCACACGTCTGAAAGAACTGACTGTTAGCAGGACTGGTGAAGTTTTCCTCTCTGCCCACTCCTGTGGTGTGTGAGTGGAGCTGTGTTGACCCAGGTGTTACTCACCAGACTGCAGGGATGGGAACACCTGGTGCTCCTCTTGAGGTGAATGACCTGAGTTTTGGGACAAACTCTTTGGTCTTAGGCCTTGATTCGCTTCTTTGAGCCTTGACTATGAAATAAGAGGCGTGGACAGGATGGTCTAACGGGTCAGTGCTTGCTCTGATGTTCTCTGAGCTTTGAGATTTTTCTTTTTCCTATTTACCTGCAAGTCCTGTGGCGTCTTTGCCTCTTGCAGTGTTTTGAACTCTGACCTCCGTTTACCAAGTTGAACCATTTTGGGTATCAGCTGTGAAATAGGACCCTCTTGTTCTTTGTTGCACTGTTTCAGGAGCTAGTGTGTCCCCTGCTCCTAGCTGAGGCTGATTTTCAGAACAAAGAATCATCTTTGAATAGCCAGAGGATTGGCTGTCAGATCAGTAACCAGGATTATTTTGATGACGTCACAAACCAAGAATGTTTTTTAAAAAATGGACTGTCCCGGGGGCTTATCAGAACACCCCCCTCCCCCCGTTAAGAATATCATTCTCTTTCTCTTTTATGCCTTGCAGCCAATTTGGATAATTTAAAAAAAAAAGAATCTCTGAAGAAGCCTATTTCATACACAGTGGAAAATCCTTAATTATTTCCTGTCCTTGCTTCAACTTCCTGTTGCCATGAGAGGGGAGCTGAGAGTGGTTTCCTGTCTTCTGGGAAGGGAGAACTTCCTTGTTTTCACCCTCTGCTCTTGGGCTCCAGCCTCAAAGCGGCAGAGTGAAGCTGGGTGCTGGAGTGTGTTTTGGTGAACCTTGGGCTGGTACAGGCAGAATTTAAGCAATGCTTGTAAAAGTCGCTTTCAGTTATAGTCGGTGAAAGGTGTGGTAATGTGAGTAAGAGGATAGGAATTTTGTAAGGTTTAAGTTAAAGAGTTAAGATAATTTTATAGCAAAATAACATGGTACTTCCTGTAATATATATATATATATATTTTTTTTTTGACAGGCAGAGTGGACAGTGAGAGAGAGAGAGAAAAGTCTTTCTTTGCTTTGCCGTTGGTTCACCCTCCAATGGCCGCCATGGCCGGCGCACTGCGCTGATCCGATGGCAGGAGCCAGGTGGTTCTCCTGGTCTCCCATGGGGTGCAGGGCCCAAGCACTTGGGCCATCCTCCACTGCACTCCCTGGCCACAGCAGAGAGCTGGCCTGGAAGAGGGGCAACCAGGACAGAATCCAGTGCCCCGACCGGGACTAGAACCCGGTGTGCTGGCGCCACAAGGCAGAGGATTAGCCTATTGAACCACGGTGCTGGCCTGTAACATTTACTTGAGTTAAATTTCTTTAGACAGGAGGCCCAGAGGCTTAGCTCTGTGTCATAACCCAGTATGAACTTGAATAACATAAAAACTGTATGGTGTGAAAACAGGTGTTTGTGTGAGCACCTGGTTCTCCTTTGAAATCAGCTCGAATGTCCAAAAGGCTATGTGGGATCCACAGTTACAGACTTGGCCCAGGCCCCCTTGGGTATTTTGAGAGCTGCTGGAGACAGACAGGAAAGAGGATGAGGTGGGGGTTTATGGGATGCAAAACATGGGTTTCCAGAGAATTCTCATAGGAGGGTTCACAGAAGTGGGCTTCAGCCAGCCCTGATGGGAAATGCAGTGGAATTCATCCACAATTCCGAGTGGGAAAGCCGTTCCTCATCTGATCAAGTGGCTGAGCTAGGGAGGGCATAGACATTACCCACTGGGCAAAGTGAATCAGGGGTTCCTGCTTGGGGAGTCTGTGCAGAAGAGGTGTGGAAGCCAGCAAAGGGCAGAGTTGTGGCAGATTTAAATAGGGTGATGAATTTGGACTTAGTACTCCAGGCGGTGGGATTCAGGGAAGGTGTTTTTTTTTTTTTTTTTTTTTTTTTAAGTTTTCAAGATTCATTTATTTATTTGAAAGGCAGAGTTACACAGAGAGGGGAAGACAGAGGGACAGAGAGAGGGGTCTTCCATCCACTGACTCATTCCCCAAATGGCTGCAGCAGCCAGAATGGGCCAATCTGAAGCCAAGAGCCAGGAGTTTCTTCTGGGTCTCCCACATGGGTACTGGGGCCCAAGTACCTGGGCCATCTTCTGCTGCTTTCCTAAGTACATTAGCAGAAAGCTGGATTGGAAGAGGAGCAGCTGGAATTCGAACCAGCTCCAATATGGGAAGCTAGCACTGCAGGCAGAGGCTTAACCTACTATGCCCTTCGCTGGCTCTCATCAATGTTCTTTCGAAACTAATTTTCTTTGTGTAAACTTTTTTTTAGGTTGTTTTCTTTCTTTTAAACTTTATTTAATAAATATAAATTTCCAAAGTACAGTTTATGGATTACAGTGGCTCCCCCCCACAACCTCCCCACCACCTGCACCCCTTCCATCTCTCAGGGGAGGTTTTGAGAAAGCGAGTACCACCCTAAGAGTAATGCTGTTAGAGCTGCGAGAGGATGGCTGTCGTTCAGCTGCACACCGATGGCGAGAAGTTTTGCCCTTTGAGTTTCCCTAGCATAGATGGAGGGCAGTACTCCTTACAGAGTACCAGTTATGTTTTTTCTTTTTTTAAGATTTATTTATTTGAAAGACTTAGAGAGAGAAGGAGAGGCAGAGATAGAGTGAGAGTGAGAGTGAGAGAGAGAGAGAGAGAGAGGTCTTCCATCTGCTGGTTCGCTCCTCAGTTGGCTGCAATGGCTGGAGCTATGCTGATCTGAAGCCAGGAGCCCATATGGGATGCGGGAGGTTAACCCGCTGCGCCACAGCGCCGGCCCGAGTACCAGTTATGGACCATACACTGCACTGGGTCTGTGGCGGGGACAGAGAAGCACGTTATTTCCCAGACACACATTTTCCTGAGAAATGTAGATTCCTGGCTTTTTGAAATGACCAAAAGGGGAACTGTCCTAAAGGTAGGTTGCATTTTGCCTTTAAATTTAAAAAATAAAAGTGAAAGCTTTTCTTTTGTAGGATATGGGGAAGACTACTTGAGCTTAAAATCTCCAGTGATTATCAGTGAGAGAGGAATGTTTGTTTTATTTACAGGAAATATAATTTAAATCGTTAAGTTACATTCAGGAGTTGAAAGTGTTTAGTAAGGCCAAATCACATAAAGCACTTAAGATGTTCACCTTCGGAAGGGGCCTTCAAAAAGTTGGTAGAAAATGCATATTGTGAAAAAAAATGCATCTGGATTTCAGAATTTTTTGCAACATAATAAACTCAGCTTTTAATTCCACTTTTTGAGGTTTTCTTTATCCTACATAAACCACAACTATGTAGTTGTTTGTTATAAGAGCAATTATTTCTTTCAGAAAATATTTACACCTGAAGCATACTCGTATTGGAGTGCTTAGTCTTTTCTCCCCAGGATTTTAGACATCGTGGGCCCAGATCACTTACTCGATGAGATTACCTGTTACACATCTGTGAAAAGTTTGAGTTGTGGCTGTTCTGTGGTTGTTTACGCTTTGCCACTTGGAACTTAAGCGAGTATGCCTTTTTCTTCCTAGCTGTGTTACCACTTGCTTTTTTTTTTTTTTTAAATTTCAAAGTCAGAGTTACACAGAGAGAGGAGAGGCGGAGAGAGAGAGAGAGGTCTTCCATCCGCTGGTTCACTCCTCGAATGACCACAGTGGCTGGAGCTGTGCCGATTCAAAGCCAGGATCCAAGAGCTTCTTCTAGGTCTCCCATGCAGGTGCAGGGGCCCAAGGACTTGGGTCATCTTCTTCTTCTTTCCCAGGCCATAGCAGAGAGCTGGATTGGAAGGAGAACAGCCGGGCCTTGAACTGGTGCCCATATGGGATGCCGGCACTTCAGGCCAGGGCGTTAACCCACTGCGCCACAGCACCGGCCCCTACCACTTGTTTTAAAGGGATTGTATTAGTCTGTATTCCGTTGCTGTAACAAAACACCTGAGGTGGCTAACTTACAAAGAAAGTACGCTTATGTGGCTCATGGTTTTGGAAGCTGAAAGTTCAAACAGCATGGTGCTCTACCTGATGGGGGTCCCCTTGGTGAGGGCTGGTGGCATCCCGGTGAGAGTGCACATAGACCCACAGATGATACCAAGACAGGAAGGCTGGAGGGTGGGCAGGCTTTTCCTTCCTCTCCCCCTCCCTCCCTCCCTCTCTGGTTTGTCTGCCCCTTGGACTCTGGCCAGCCACTCATCTCACCAGCCCAGCATGTCGGATGTATTTCCATTTCTGCTCACTGGCAGCAGGTGCCTCCAGATTGCCTAGCACCTGCAGGGGAAAGGTGGCCAGATGCCGCGTGAACCCCCCGCACCCTCTCAATCGCAGGGTGTGAATTCGTTTCACATGACAGCTGAAATTGTTTCTGATCTCTCACAGCCCGATGGGACACTGGACCTTAAGAAGATGTATTTTAAAAGTGATAGGTTTGTTTTCCAGTCTTAGGAATTAATTTATTTTATGTCAGAAAACAAAGAATGTCCTGAAATATTCAGGCATGTTTCACTCATTTTCAAAGCAGTTCTTTTTTCTCCTGAGAAAGCATCGATTTTTAAGATAATTGTTTTATTTAGGAGATAGAGTACTTTTTTCTTTGGTGCCATTTGAGTTTTACATAAGACCTAACTCCCATTTTCCTTTTTAAAATTTTTTTAAAGATTTATTTGTTTATGTGAAAGAGTTACAGAGAGAGGAAGAAACAGAGCTCTTCCATCCACTTGTTCACTTCCTGAATGGCCACAACGGCTGGGACTGCACCAGGCAGAAGCCAGGAGCTTCATCTGGGTCTCTCATGTGGATACTGGGGCCCAGACACTTGGGCCATCTCCCACTGCTTTCCCAGGCACATTAGAAGGGAGCTGAATTGGAAGGGGAACTGCCAGGATTGGAACTGGCACCCATGTGGGATGCTAACATTACAGGCAGCAGCTTTACCCACTATGCCACAGTACCAGCCCCATTTCCTCTTTTTAGATTTGAGTTTAGAAGCCACTTCCTGGGGCCAGTGCTGTGGTGTAGCGGGTAAAGCCGCTGTCTACAGTACTGGCATCCTGTATGGGAACAGTTTGAGTCCAGGCTGCTCCTCTTCCAATCCAGCTTTCTGCTGTGGCCTGGGAAAGTAGAATAAGATGGCCCAAGTCCTTGGGTCCTTGCACCCACATGGGAAAACCAGAAGAAGCTCCTGGCTCCTGGCTTTGGATCAGCCCAGCTCCAGCCATTATGGCCACTTGGGGAGTGAACCAGCAGATGAAAGACCTCTCCCTCTCTCTGCCTTGGCCTCTCTGTAATTCTGACTTTCAAATAAATACATAAATCTTAAAAAAAAAAAGTAACGCCACTTCCTTTCTGCAGCTTGTCCATTTGGTCTGCCTCAGCCTCTCCTGTGTGTTCCCAAGCACCTTGCACTTGCCCTTCTGTAGTAGTCATGGGTTCATTTGGTAACTTCTGGTGTCTTTGTGTGTCCCCCCGGGTTTAACTTAAATTCCTTGCCATCTCAGTCACTGTCCTGTTGTGCTGACAGTGCTTGCTACCCCCAAGCACACTCTGGGTATTTGATGAATGAATGAATGCAAAGTTTACTAAATAATAGCTTTATTGATTGCATTGTTTTGGAGGCCTTTTCATTGTAGTCGGTTCTTTTACTAGATTACAAATGATGGGAAGATACATTCAGAAATCTACCAAGTAAGATGTTGGGTAGGGGCTGCTAAGGCAAGTTTCCTTTATTTGTATTGCCAGACTTTGCATTTGTAGCTTTCTCACCCCAAAGCCTTTCAGCTTCTTGTAAGTGTGCACATTGTGAAAGAGATCAAGGCCAGACTCAGCTTAGTATATGAGGGTAGTACAGAAATTTCCTGGAAAAAATGGAATTAAAAACTTTATTTTGGTGCAAAAAATTTGATATCCATATGTAGGTTTTTTCCCCTAATACATATTTGCCATGAATTTTGAAGACCCTTGGTACCCTCTCTGTGTATTCAGGGACATACTGATGATAAGGTTGGTCAAATCTCTCTTATCTTTGAGTGCTGTTTTAACATGTTACTGCTGGAGACAAAAATATGACAAATGTCCTTGGTTTGTTATGTGGCCCTTAGCCTCCCTGTGACCTAACCCGGGGTCTGGCTACATATTTTCTTGGCAGTGATTTTAATCTTCTTAGTTAACTAACACCAACTTCTCAGTCGGGAAAACTGGGCTGTTTCCGTAATTGACAGCCAACAGGTGTTAGGCTAGCAGGTTTGGATCAATGAGTAATTGTAATTGAAACTGAATGTAATTAATTATGTGATTTTGAGGTATTCAACTGTAATTCCATTTAAGTTTCATCTTGAAACTAGAGCATTAGGAGGGATTACTGAGAACAGGAACATGGGCATACAGAGGCACTTGACTCATGTTTCAGTGGTGTCCAGATTGTCTGGTTAAGACAGGAAGACCTGGATGGCCTTGTCGTGGAGAGACGGTGCAGCTCAGCTGGTGCACCGTGCCTCCCTCCCCTCCTGTGCGCGCACCCTTGTCACCCTTGGTTCACAGCGTGCTGGGATGCTCCCCTGCACGTACGGTCCTCTCTGCTGGGGATGCTCTTATCCTGCCTTGCTCAACTGACTCCTGCTTTTTAGAGCTCAGCTCGGGGGCAATAGCGGCAGGGAGCCTTTTCTGACCTCCAGCCCAATCGGGGCGCTCCTGTTTTCCCAGCGCCTCGACTGTACTCTGATTGAGGCATTGCCAGTTTTTTCTGCTGTCTGCTTAAGGGCAGAGACGGCCGCCATGCTTTGTTGGATTAGTGGTTGAAGTTTATTTTACCTTTCTGAATATTCGGTGAAGCTTATATGAAAATACACTAAAATGGGCCTTTAAACAGCTATCCACTGTGTTGAGACAGTGGATAGCATATCCATACATGTATGTCTGCTCACATGTATGTATTTGGATCTAAAAAAATAAGTCGTTGTTATTTCTGATTTTGATTTCCTGTTTTATCCAAGCTTTAACAGATCTTAAAACCATAGAGCTTTAGCTGGTTTTGTGGAGTGAGTTAAGAGGCTCTGGAATCAGATTTTGGATTTGAATCCTGATATTGCCAGCAGTTAGGGGATGCTCAGAAAGTTATCAATCTTTAACCTTTGTTTCCCCATCTATAAATTTGGAGGATAAAGTCATTATAATATCTGCTCATTATACTGTGGTGGGGACTAGATGAAATGACACATTCAGGTGGAAACTCTCTCACAGCCCCTTCTTGCAGACACCACCGGCTTTTCCCACCCTGGCAATTTGTGAACCTGCACAATCCATAGGATCGCAGAGCGGCTTATATTCTCAGAGCAGACTTTGTCAGTTCTGCACACTGATCTGGAGGAGTTACAAGTTAGTGACATTGTGTGCCACTTTTTATGACTGTCATGGGACCTGCCTGGTAGCGTTGTTAGCCATTCATTCAGCACCACTCATTGAAATGGCCAGGCAGGCTCACCAGCAGTGGGGCACTGGAACGCAGTCATCATTGGTGCTGATCTCCTCCTCCTTCCAGTTTCTCTTGGGCCAGAGGGAGGACACATGCCAGGAGGAACTCCAAAACTTTCCATGTGAACCTCTCGGGGACAAGTTTATAAGCAGTATGGATACTTGAAGGAGTTGGTTAAACTTCTGTGAACATGTTGTTTGTATGTCTCTGGAAAGTTACAGACATTGACAGGCCATCGTTGTAGGAAATTGGCAGAATGATGGAGGTGGGGACTGTTTGTGACCTGTGTACACCATGCACACGTGTGTACCTTCAGTACCTGGATGTTTGAGGGGTGGAAGGGTTGCTTGCTCTCACCATACATGTTTCAGTCATTCACGACCTTGTTAGGCTTTGGAACCTTCTTGCATGTTCTGGAATAACAGACATTCTGAATTACCTGGAGAATCCACATATAGCATTTACAAAGTACATGATCACGTGTTTTTCAGTACATTGAAATGGGTATTTTAAAATTAGAGATATAATTATGGTAGCTGAATAAATGGTTTGTTTTAAGGTATCAAAATGCCTTTCAGTCTTATATGTGATAGTATTTTCTAGCCTTAGAGAATGACATGTTTTGCATGTGTAAAATGTTCTAATTAAGTTTGGTTTTAAATGCCCAAATGCCTTTTAAGCAGCAGGTATAATTAAATATAATGTTGCCCTTGGTTGATGACCCAGAGTAATTCTAAATATCCTTTTTAAATTTGGAGGTAGCTTTTCACTTGCGTGTTTTTGTTTCCTATCTTAATGTCAGACCATCCTCTGCCTTTTCTGTTGATACTGCCCTTACTCAGACCACCCCTTCTGTTGCCGTCAGTCCATTGATGGCTTGCTGCGAGTAATCAGTAATCATGTCAGGAAGGATTTCTGGGTTAAATAAAGGCAGGATTCTAATGGAGGCAACCAGACACGCTAGGCTGCTATTACAGCTGCTTGCCGTGTGCTGCGTGTTTAGGGGTCCTGTTGTCGAGGATAGCCACCTTGTCTCCCAGAAAACTGGGCCTGACAGTGGTGGCTTCGCGTCAGATGTTCAGTAGGTCCCTCACTCAACTTCTTCTCCCTGCTTTGGTCAACAGTCAGAACTTGCTGTGCGATGTGACAATTGTGGCAGAAGACATGGAGATCTCTGCTCACAGAGTGGTGCTGGCCGCCTGCAGCCCTTACTTTCACGCCATGTTTACAGGTATGAACTAATTCAGTGAGTGTTATTTTTCTCCAGTGTATACAGATCTGAGCTTCTCTTTCCACGTCGTCTTCTGTTATTAACACCCAGCTATAATAAGTGGAGACTTGTGGTGGGAGAAAATGCTCTTGCTCAGCTCGAAGTTCCTCCTTGTGTCTGTCTGTGTTGAGACAGTGGGTAGCATATCCGTCCCTGTATGTCTGCTCACATGTCTGTATTTGGGGCTGAACTCTCCTCCTCTACAGCTTTATGTCCATGTATTATTTCAGTTCGACTCCTTTATTATTATTTTGTTTGTTTGTTTGTTTTTGTTTTTTGACAGGCAGAGTGGACAGTGAGAGAGAGACAGAGACAAAGGTCTTCCTTTGCTGTTAGTTCACCCTCCAATGGCCGCCGCGGCCGGCGCACCACGATGATCCAATGGCAGGAGCCAGGTGCTTCTCCTGGTCTCCCATGGGGTGCAGGGCCCAAGCACCTGGGCCATCCTCCACTGCACTCCCGGGCCACAGCAGAGAGCTGGCCTGGAAGAGGGACAACCAGGACAGAATCCGGCGCCTGACTGGGACTAGAACCCAGTGTGCCGGCCCCGCAAGGCAGAGGATTAGCCTATTGAGCTGCGGCGCCGGCTTCGACTCCTTTACTTTATTACAGCTTTTTGGTACTTTATGGCGAAACAGAAGCATTTTTACTAATTTTTTTATTTAAATTTTTTTTTTTATCATTTGAAAGGCACAGTAATAGACACACACACACACACACACACACACACACTTACACAGAGTGATTCTTCATCCATTGGTTCACTCCCCAAATCACTGCAATAGCTGGGTCTGGGCCAGGCCAAAGCTAGGAGCCAGGAGCTTCTGCTACACCTCCCATGTGGGTACAGGGGATTAAGGACTTGAGCCATCTTCTCTGCTTTCCCAGGTGTATCAGCAGGGTGCTGCATCGGAAGTGGAGTAGCTGGGACCCCCAGTATGGGATGCCAGCCTTGCAGGTGGCGGTTTAACCCACTGAGCCACCACACAGGCCCCATTGATTATTTTATTTTTAAATTATTTTGACAGTTGCTTCATCTGATGTTTACAGTGAACAAAACAATGTTTATTTAATGTCCTTGATTTGGAAATATGAAGAAATATAGCAGTTTGTCCATAAGCTTAGGTTTTACTTTTGAGCTGTAAAAATGTATACAGTGATTTTAGTATTTCAGTATTTCTGGAAAAGGAGCATTTATAACCATACACTTGAAACCCTTAACCTCAATACTTTTTATTATTTTTCAATTTAAAAATATACAATTGTTCCCTCTTATCCCTGGGGGATACATGTTCCAAGTTTTTCGTATATACTATTGTTTTTTCCTATACACACATATCTATGCTAATGTTTAGTTTATAAATTGGCACAGTAAGAAGTTAATAGTAATAAAGTAGAACAGTTAACACAATACGCTGTAATTAAATTGCCAGCATCAGTTCTCTTTACTATGAGGCCATTATTCAGTAAAATCAGGGTTACTTTAACACAGGACTGTAATACTGTTGTGACTGTGGTCAGATAACTGAAATAGCTACCAAGTGACAAAGGGATGTTTTACAATCTTGGCAGGACACAGTGAGAAGTGCATGGTTTCATCGTACTACTCAATACAGCTTGCAGTTTATTTATTTTTTTTTTTAAGATTTATTTGAAAGCAAAGTTACAGAGAGGTAGAGGCAGAGAGAAAGAGAGAGAGGTCTTCCATCCGCTAGTTCACTCCCCAGATGGCAGCAGTGGCAGGAGCTGGGCTGATCCAAAGCCAGGATCCAGGAGCTTCTTCCCAGTCTTCCACGTGGGTGCAGGGGCCTAAGGACTTGGGCCATCTTCCACTGCTTTCCCAGGCCACAGCAGAGAGCTGGGTCAGAAGAGGAGCAGCTAGATCTCAAACCAGTGCCCATATGGAATGCTGGCATGCAGGTGGTGGCTTTACCCACTGTGCCACAGCACTGGTCCCAGCTTGCAGTTTAGAAGGTGTGATTTTTTTTTTCTGAAATTTTCCATTTAATATTTTTGGACCACAGTTGACTACAGGTAACTGAAACTATAGAAAAGGACAACCTAAGTTAAAGTAGGAAGTACTGTTACTACTATACAATGAAATGAAGTTATTTGTTCCATCAATGAGTTTGTATTTGTGTATTGATACACGAAACAGAAAATACCAACATGAATGTAGTTACGTAAGAAGTAAAAATACAAAGCTATTTATGTCTTAGAAACTACTTAGTATTTCCTGTTCCTGACATTTTGCTGGATACTTCCGTGAATACAAAAACAGTCTGAGCCTGCTTCCTGCCCTGGTAGCTTATTGGGGAACTGGGAGATGAGATGTGCATGTTAGTGTATGGACGGGCCAGTGCTGTGGGGCAGTGGGTAAAGCTGCCACTTGCGATGTTAGCATCCCATATGGGCACTGGTTTGAGTCCTGGCTGCTCCACTTCCGATCCAGCTCCCTGCTAATGCACCTTGGAAAGCAATGTATTACGGCCCAAGACCTTGGGTCCCTGCACCCACGTTGGACATACAGAGGAAGCTCCTGGCTCCTGGCTTTGGACCAGACCAGCTCCGACTGTTGTGGCCATTTGGGAAGTGAACTAGCGAATGGAAGACTTCTCCCTCTGTCTTTCTGTCTGTCTCTCTGTCTCTGTCTCTCTGTCTCTCTCTGTCTCTCTCTCTCTGTCTCTCTCTCTCTGTGTGTGTGTCTCTCCCCTTCTCTGTAAACCCTGACTTTCAAATAAATAAATAAATCTTAAAAAAAAAAAATAGTGCGTGGAGAGCTGTGTGCCTTAGCAGTGATAACGATCGTGAAGGCAGCATTGAGGAAAAGGGGAGCTGCTTCTTGCCTCCTGATGGATGGAAAGGATTTCCACAGATAACTGCGGTAGGGAGAATGGATTTGATGTAAACTCTGTGCCTTGGGAGTAGAGAGGAGAATCGAGTCCCCCTTCCTCTTCAGCCTGATGAAGCCCCGCTGTTCCTGAACCAGGGTAAGTAGTGGAAATGTAGGAGGCACCATAGCCAGGCTGTGAACCACGTCGGAGAAGTGATTTAGGAGGGGTCAGTCAGCTGGGGCTGACCAGAAATGTCAGTGAGGTGAGACCGCTCAGCTTGGTAAGTCCCAGGGTTCACTTCAGACTCTCTGTTTATCTTGTTTGTTGTCCCTGGACACTTCCAGAGAGTCTCAGTTTGTAAAAGAAATATTTGATCTGTTGTCCTAGTTCAGGAATTCCCTAGTAAAGTGCTGCTTCTCCATAACTGGCCTGCCTTCAGGTCACTGCTGTTGTCACATCCTCATCAGAATCACTGAGCCTTTGCAAGACTCACTGGATCAGTCTGTTTCAGTTTAGTCATCTGGAAAATGGGGGCGATAATATTACACACTGTGTAGAACTTTAGTAGTGATGAAATGTGTTTATATATATGAATTTCTCAGCATTGTACTTGGCACAAAGAAAATGTTCAATTAATATTAACAGTAATTATGGCCATCATCTTTTTCTTGTTTGTTCTAAATTCTAAATTCATAAATTTTGTTGTTTTTTTAAAGATTTATTTTATTTATTAGAACAAATTACAGAGAGAGAGAGAGAGAGAGAGGGGTCTTTCATATGCTGGTTCATTCCCTAAATGGCTACAATGGCTGAAGCTGAGCAGATCCGAAGCCAGTAGCCAGGAGCTTCTTCCAGGTTTCCCATGTAGATGCAGGGGTCCAAGGAGTCGGGCCATCTTCCACTCCACTACTTTCCCAGGCGCATTAGCAGGAAGCAGCCAGGACTCAAACTGGCGCCCATATGGGATGCTGGCACTGCAGGCCAGGGCGTTAACCCACTGCACCACAGCACCAGCCCCTATATTTATATTCTTTAAGAACAAAAAAGCTTTATTTTCCACGGAGTAATCAAAATGTATGTAATTTTAGAATCAGGAGCAGGGTGTTTTTCCTTTCCCTTCCAGAGGCTTTGCGTAGGCCTGCATTTGGCCTGGCAGGTAAGATCCCCATGGCCCATTGTAGTGCCTGGGGTTGAGTCCCTGCTCCGCCTCCTGATTCCACCTCCCTGCCAGGGCAGACCCTGGGAGGCAGCAGGGGGTGGCTCAAGTAGTGGGGTCCCTTCCACTCACACGGGAGCCCGATGGAGTTCCCAGCCCCTGCTTTACCGTCCTCTGTCCCTGGCTCTTCAGAACATTTGGGAAGAGAAGCAGTGGACGTGAGTTCTTTCTGTTTGTTTCTCTCTCCCTCTTGAGTAAGATACATAAATTTCCTTAAAAAGGGCCTTGCAGACTCACAGTCACCAACTTCCCTGAGCTTTAGATACCCAGAGAAATGAATGTGGAGACAGAGTAGGAGTGTTCCCTGTGCATCGGCTTGCTTTCCTGCTGTATCATCAAACTGCATTTGTTTCCCCCAGTTTTTTTCTTTCTTTTTTTGTGGTCTAATAGTTTTCCTCATATTTTGGCTGACAATGAGACCTTGCAGACTTTCTGGTGTATCTCAGTTAACTTGTAAGGGGGTACTTTTCTTTGTACTTGAAAACATTATTTATCTTTCAGTCCAATTAGTTCCTGCCTGAGAATAGACCTTCTATTCTTGGCCAAATTTTACATTGCTAAGGTAGATGGAAAAAAAGGAATAATATGTTAATTTCTGGCACTTATAAAATGTAAATTGAGTGTTTGACTTGTAAATTTTTACAACTTTTTTGAGGCATATGGGGGGTACTTCAGAAAGTTGTTAGAAAAATAGCTTGTTTTGATGCAAAATTTTTTCCCATAATATTTTAAAAATGTATATTATGAAAAAGCTGTTCATGGATTTCAGTGTTGTTTTTTATACCAAGATATACTCCTACTTTTAATACCTTTTTCCATTAGTTTTTGGAGTGCTCTCGTATTTTAAATGTCATCGTTTTATATTTACCCATTTCAAATGTGTAATTCAGTGAATTTTAGTAAATTTTCCAAGTGGTGCTTTCATCAGCACAGATCAAGTCTACAACCTCTTTATTTCCATGAACCGTTTTTGAGGTCCATCCATACTATATATGCTTCTAAGGAAAGTTTGTTCCTTGTTGTTGCTTACTAGGTTTCCGTTGTGTGGATGTCCCACATGTTAACTTCCCATTCACCAGCCACTGGCTGTGCGCATCCTTTCAGCTTTGGCTTATGGATAATGCTGCTGCTGTGAGCGTTCATGTGCAGTTCTTTTTGTGGACATTTTCATTTCTCTTTGGAGTAGATGCCTGGGGTGCAATTGTTGGGTCATATGATAAATTTATACTTGATTTTTTAAAAAAACTGCTAAGCTGTTTTCCAAAGTGGCTGTACCATTTTATACCCCACCAGCAATATAGACGAAGGTTCCCCTTGTTCAGCCTCCTTGCCAACATTTGTTACTGTCTGTCGGTTTTTTTTTTTTCTAAATTGCTGTTTAGTTGGTATGAAATGGCGTCTCATTGTAGCTTTAATTTGCATTCCATAATGACTGTGAGAGACCCGAGCCTGGATCAAGGTGCAACTTTTTTTTTGTATTATTATTTTTGACAGGCAGAGTGGACAGTGAGAGAGAGACAGAAAGAGAGAGGTCTTCCTTTGCTGTTGGTTCACCCTCCAATGGCCGCCGCGGCCGGCGCACTGCAGCCGGTGCACCGCGCTGATCCAATGGCAGGAGCCAGGTGCTTCTCCTGGTCTCCCAAGCACTTGGGCCATCCTCCACTGCACTCCCGGGCCACAGCAGAGAGCTGGCCTGGAAGAGGGGCAACCGGGACAGAATCCGGCGCCCGACTGGGACTAGAACCTGGTGTGCCGGCGCCGCAAGGCAGAGGATTAGCCTGTTGAGCCACAGCACCAGCCAAGGTGCAACTATTTTAAAAGAGGCCTGCATCTTGTAACTTGGGCCTGACCAGGCCCTGAACCCTGAGCCAGAAGCTCCTAAAAGTAAATAAATGAACTCCCCTTGCAATAAACTCTCCTAGCAGCAGCCAATTAGCAGATAACAGAGAAATACCTAGAGTTTCTGGTGTCTTCTCAAGGCAGATAAGGTGATTGATAACTTTAGGAGACCCTGCAGTTTGGCACTACACCCCAGCAGCTTGGACCCTATACTTTAGCCAATCAATTTAAAAGGCATCAACCCCAAAGCCATCCAACCACCTTTACTAGGTCCATTCCCACCACTGGATGCACTAATCAATTCTAAGAGATGGCCTTTGAATTTCCCACGGGATGAGATGATTTGCTAAATGGTACCATGATGTATGCAATGTCTCTGAAAACCCTATAAAAACCTTGTTAACGGAAGGGTCGGGGCTCTCAATTCAAATCCGCTGTGTTGATGATAGTTGAGAGCCCAGGCCCGGACCTGTAATAAAACTCTCATGTGTTTTACAGCGGTATCGGCTCCTTGGTGGTCTTTGGGGACAGTCAAACTGGACATAACAACTGATAATGTTGAGTGCTTTTTCCTGTGCTTATTATTTAGGTTAAACTTTTTAGGGTTCTTCAGCATGCTAATTTTTTTAAGATTTATGTATTTTATTTGAAATAATTACAGTGAGAGAGGGAGAGACAGAGAGAGGTGAAAGATCTGTTGGCTGGTTCACTCCCCAAATAGCTGCAACAACCAGGATTGGGCAGGCCAATGCCAGGAGCCAGGAGTTTCATCCGGATCTCCCATGTGGGTACAGGGGCCCAAGCACGTGGGCCATCCTCTGCTGCTTTCCCAGGCACATTAGCAGGGAGCTGGATCAGAAGTGGAGCACCCAGGGCTCGAACCACCAGCCATATGGGATATTGGCACTGCAAAGGATGGCTTAACCCATTGCACCACAGCGCAGCCCTTTCAGCATGCTGTTTACATTTTTGGCAGTCTTGGTGCTTTGCTTTCTCTCCACTTAAAAACAGTTAGTTACTTGTTTTTATTTATCTGAAAGGCAGAGCAAAAGTGAGAGAGATACGCTGTCAAATGCCTGCAACAGCTGGGACTGGTCTAAGTCAAAGCCAGGAGCCCAGAACTCAATCCAGGTCTCCCACATGGGTGGCAAGGACCCAGTTTCTTGGGCCATGACCTCCTGCTTCACAGGGTGTACATTAACAGGAAGCTGGGATCGGAAGCGGAGCCAGGACTGAAATCCAGGCACTCCGCTTGAGATGTGGGGGATTCCCAAGGGACATCTTTTGCTTTTGAATACACCGTGTAGTCTACAATGTTATGAAGATTAGGTAAAGAAGGGACAAAGATTTGATCCTGGTAGTTTAGTGTTCCTGTATTCATTTCAGTGTTGGCCAGATTGTGAGTCCATTGTTGATGTTCTTCATGGTCTGAAGTTCTATTAAAACTACATTGTAAAAAATATAGTGAGCTCAACCAGGTAGATGTTTAGATGCTGTGTGTGTGTTTATAGACCTTTGCTCAATGACAGGGCATTTCCCTACTCTTCCTTTTTGTTTTTTTCTGTTTTTTTTTTTTTTTTTTTTTTTGGTGTGTGACCAATCTATTGGGGAATGGGTAACATGCAGATATTCCTTTTTGACCTTTGTTTTTAATCTCCCCTAAACTGTCATTGAGTGTTTCATTCAAATTATATCACCTAAAAATTCTGTTACTTGGGGCCGGTGCTGTGGCACAGCGGGTTCAGCCGCCATCTGCAGCTTTGGCATACCATATGGGCGTTGCTTCCAGTCTTGGCTCTCTGCTTCTGATCCAGCTCCCTGCTTATCTGCCTGGGAGAGCGGAGGAGGGTGGCCCAAGGACTTGGGCCCTTGTATCCACGTGGGAGACCTGGATGAAGCTCCTGGCTTGTTGTAGCCATCTCTGGGGTGAGCTAGTGGATGGAAGATTTCTCTCCTTTTTCTCTCTGTCTCTCCCTCTCTCGCTGTAACTCTTTCAAATAAACCTTAAAAAACAAAAATTCTGTTACTCATCATAGTTTCATGTATTGGAGTAGAGACTGAGGTGAAAAGTAATTCTGCAATGTAATCACAGGTTCATACTTTGTGCATGAAGTGTGGGCCTGTTTAGAGCTAGGTTTATTACTTGAGAAAGAACACATCAAGGTTTTTTTTTTTTTTTTGGTGGGAAAATGGAACTAAAAACTTTATTGTAATGCAAGAAACTTGTACTACATGCACAGTATTTTCTTTTTTTAAATTTTATTTAAGGTATACAGATTTCATGCATTCATATATACAAATTTAGGAACATAGTCATTTTTCCTATCCAACCTCCCTCCTACCTGCGTTCCCTCCCTTCTTCTGCCTGTCTTTCCTATTCCTACACTTAATTTTTACAAAGATCTATTTTCAACTTGAGTTCTTAATGCTTTTAGATTACTTGATTGTTACAGTTGAGGCATTTAAAAAGCTTTTTGTTGAACAAATACATTTGAGGTTTATTGGAGCCACAGGCAAAACTTCCTGAAACCTGGTGGGAAATATTGAATTTTAGTTTTTATTGCTGTGTGTGTGTGTGCGCGCGCACACACATGCATTTTTTATTTTGAATCGGACATGATTCAGTGAGTTAAATTAGAATAAGAAAATATGTATTATTATTTGAATAATTAAGAAGTGAGATTGCTTTTTCTTGCTTTGTTTTAAAAGATTTATTTATTTGAAAGGTAGAGCAATAGAGAGAGGGAGAGTCAGAGAAATCGACCATCTGCTCTTTACTCCCCAAATGGCTGCAACAGCCATATCTGGTCCAGTATGAAGCCAGGAGCCAGTGACTCTGTTCTGGTCTCTCACGTGGCTGGCAGGGGACAAGCACTTGGGCTATCTTTTGCTGCCTTCCTGGGCATATTAACAGGGAGCTGGATCAGAAGTGGAGCAGCCAGAACTTGAATCTGCACTTTGATTTGGTCACCACAGTACCAGGCCCTGGGAGGTGAGATTTCTTAGAGTTTTGTACATGGTGGCTGGCTTGGCAGTACAGCAGGTTAGACTGCCACCTGTACCTCAGCATCCAATATTAGCACCTGTTTGAGTCTCAAACTCTCTGCTTATGATCCAGCTCTCTGCTAATACGCCTGGGAAAGCAGCAGAAGATGGACCAAGTACTAGGGCTGGCCCCTGCCACCCATGTAGGAGACTTGGATGCAGTTCCTGGCTCCTGGCTTTGGCCTGGCCTGGCACAGGTCATTGCAGCTATTTGGGAAGTGAACCAGTGGATGGAAGATCCCTTCCCACCCCCACCCCCACCCCCACCTCCAACCCTCTGTTGTTCTGCCTTTTCAAATAAATAAAATCTTTTGTTAAAATAGTTCTGTATATGGTTATGTTTGTCTAAGAATTATGCTTTAATTCATCCAGGAATATTTATCGAGCATCTTGTATGTGCTAGGCATTTTCCTAAGTTTTGGGGATCATAGAGATGCACAAAAACAGCTTTTTTTTTTATGATTTTAGTAGAGGAGAGGAGGAAGATCAGAAAACAGAAAGAAGAGGTAATTTCTGATATCCATGACTGCTGTGAAGAAAAATAGGCTATAATGCATAAAGAGCTTACGTTAGACTGCTTTAGGCTGCATGTAACAGAAAACTCCACTCAGACTGGTGTACATAGTTAAGGAGTAGGCTGGGTATCAGGCGTGATTGGATCTGCAGTTGACAATTTCATCAGGAACCTGTTTCCCATGTCTGTGTGTGTACTCTGCTACCCTCAAATAAAATATTCTGGTAAGGTTGGTTCCCCTCCTGTATGCAGGATGCTCACAAGAGTAGACACAACATCTTCGGGGAGGAGGAGGGCTATCTCTTTATTTTTTTCCTCTCTTTTAGGAGCTAAGAAACCCTTCCTAGAAGTTACCCAAACCAGACGAAAAACCAACAGAGGAATGCACTTACCATGTTTGCCTTAGATTAGTTTTACAACTAGGAGTTAATGAGGGAGCTTGGTGGGGGCCTGGGTCAGCTTGTGTGTTTCAGTCAGTAGCTTCTTTGGGTTACCAAGACTAATAAAGGACAGGTGGCAGTAATGACTAGGGTAGATGACAAGGAAACTTGAAAACTGATGAAATGAAGTTTATTTATCAAATATAGCTATAAGTCTGTCGTTCATTTCTTAGAGTTTCAGCATAGTCAGTGTTTGTTTTGTACTTTCATTTTTCCTCCATGCAATTTTATGTGCTGCACAATAGAATCATAGCATCAATTTAAAAACTAAATGGATCTTAGTGTTTGTCCTCCTAAACCTATTCACTTTTCATTTATCCATATTCAGCATGGATAAATGAAGTTGCCAGTGTGTGCAAGCCTTTAGGACTGCTGATTAAAGGCCCTTTAGATGGAAGTAATTTTACTCATTGGTACTGGGCCTTCAAAAAGTTAATGAAACATGCATATTATGAAAAAACTATGCATGGATTTCAAAAAAGATTTTTTTTTCCACCAGAGTAAACTTATCTTTCATTTCCACTTTTCCACAGACATTTTGAAGTCCCTCCCATGTCCTTAAGTTTTTATGGTTTGGAAGATTTCATTTCTTTTCTCAGAAAGAAAAAGTAAAGATGATGCAGTATTTGTTAGTGGAAAAGCTCAGCCCAACCTGAAATGTACAGTGGGTGCTCAGGAAGTATTGCCTGGAGTCCTTCACAGCTGGACTGTCATGCGCATGACTAATTTAAATCACGTTAAGGAAAAATGCCAGATTGGCATTTGTTTTGTTTTCTTCATTCTGTAGTATTCATTCATCCAAACAGTACTTGTTGGGTGATTCTCTCTAGCATTGTTGGATACAGAGATTAGAGAAACGTCATCCCTGATCTTAGGGAGTCCAAGCCTTCTGGTGGGGAGAACTAACTACAGAGTGGACTATAATAGAGTAGATCTGCCTGTGTTACCCAGCATACCTAACACGAGAACCTTGTCCAACCTTGGGCTACCAAGCGATAAGCCTGCATGCAGAAGTTCTAGCTGTATCTTGAAAACTGTGTGGCGATTACAAGAGAAAGGGGAGCTAAAGAGGACAAGATTCTACACACACATTAAGGTTAAGAAATTCCTGTGTGTGTGTGTGTGTGTGTGTGTAAAACCCAAACTGTTCCTTGTTAATCTATTTTCAGTCAAGAAATGGGAGAGGTGGGGTTAGATACTGATTGAGAGGGGTTTGTGTGCTTGGGCTGGGAGAAGCTGAAGAACTTGGAGTGGTGTGGTCAACTTTATGGAGACAGTACTGGAGTGAAGAAAGAATTAGGAGGTTGCTGAAGTGGTGCATATACGAGTCTTGAAAAAGATAATAGAAAATGCATATTAATGAAAAAACTATGCATGAATTTCAAAATTATTCTGCACTAAAATAAATATATTTTCTATGAAAATTTTGAGGTTACATTATATCTATATTAATCATGTAGGTTTTGGTGAATCGTAGGACTGATGAGTGAGGACAAAAAGGGAAAACTCAGGAATGACTCTGACACAGGATTTTAGCATAGGTGGCTGTGTGGATGTCCTAATGCATCTTCAGAATTCTAACATAGCTCCACAGTTACATGATCAAAACATAGAAACACAAGGCTCAGATCCATGGAAGGGTATAGGGAGCTTCCAAATGGTGTCTGGTAAACAGTGTGCACAGTCACTGGAAGCAAGCATGAATCTCACAAGGGCATATTGTTTACAGATCCTCCAGAAACACAGCAAAGGCAATGGTTAACAACTAGAATTAGATATCAATACCTTTTTTTCTAATATGAATTTTGATTCATCATAATCATTAGAATTTTTTAGACTGTTAATCTAATCAGTGGTAAGTCTTGTTTTTGCAAGTTAATGTGACAAAAATACAGATAAAAAAAATTTTTTTGACAGGTAGAGTTAGAGAGAGAGAGAGACAGAGAGAAAGGTCTTCCTTCTGTTGGTTCACCCCCCAAATGGCTGCTACGACTGGCACTGCACGGATCTGAAGCCAGGAGCCAGGTGTTTCCTCCTGGTCTCCAATGCGGGTGCAGGGCCCAAGGACTTGGGCCATCCTCCACTGCCCTCCCGGGCCACAGCAGAGAGCTGGACTGGAAGAGGAGCAACTGGGACTAGAACCTGGCACCCATATGGGATGTCAGCATCGCGGGGGGAGGAATAACCAAGTGAGCCATGGTGCTGGCCCCAGATGAAAATGTTTTAAAAGCAGTATATACTTAAAGTTGAGTTTCTGGAAGCAGATACAATATTCTAAGAGAGAAATAAATAAAAGTAACAGAAAGGAATATGTGGGTTAGCAGAGTACATCTTACAGCAATACTTTAAAAATTGTAATATTAAAAACTATCTAACAGAGGACTATTTTGCAGTCACTTATTCAAATTAAAGCCAGACCTGGTTTTGTTTAAGCTAAGTCATGCCCACGTCTAAGACCCAGGTGTGTGACTTTGCGGTCTTGTGACCCCAGGCTCTGCAAGGATTTGCACATCACAGAGCCCGGGTAGATGAAACAGAGATGGCTGTTGTCTAAAGGCCAAATGACAGTCCCCAGGGTGGTTTAACTTTTGGCACAAAGGAGCCTTTAGATCATGCAGATTCCCAGCTACCCACAAGATGCAGAGAGAGTGAGAGGGAAGAAATGAGGAATTCCTTGCCTCTTCTTGCCTCGTTTGCGGCAGTGACAGTCACGTACTCCAGCGCCCCTTCTTCTTCAGACAGAGGGGTATTTAGCTTTTGCTCATTGACTGTGCTCCTCCTCGTGATGCAGTGGGTGTTGTTCTCCCTGGAAGAAGCTTCGAGGACAACTTCCTTCTGAGATGCTGTCAGAGTTCTTCCCAGGGGAGCACGCAGTTAAGGAGACATCACTATTAAGACTTCTCTCCTCCCAGGGTGTTTACAAAGGGATTTCTTGTAGTTATGGATTCCTGTAGGTTTTCTGATAGTTCACAGTCAATGACAGTGCACTGTATCTGAAAAAGAACTGAGCTTTCAAGAGATCTTGGAACCATTGTGTGATTTTTTTTTAGGGTGCCAGATTAAGGAGAAAGAGTCGGAGGGTGGCATAGTCTTCATGTTTCTACTTTGACTTCTAAAACCTGTCGATTTCTAGACCCAAACCTTTTTGCCAAGGATGTCCTATGGCACTCGGCATTATTCTTGAGATTTTTCTTTTTCCAGTGTTCAGTTGCTTGTGTCACTTTGTATCTTTGATTGTTTGGTGTTGTCCTTCGCAGATCAGCTTTCTGCCTTCCCCAGGTCACCTTGGATTAAGGACTACCCTTCTCTTTTCTGTCTAAAAATGGTGGGTAGTACAAATAATAAGAGTTGGTGTAGAAATGGCTTTCGAGTGAAGTGACTGCAGATAACAGATAGGAGCTGAACTTTTACTGAAAGGGCTCTGTGACAAGCCTTTGCTACAGACTAACCTCTGCGATCTGTTCTCTCCTGGTTTCCTGCATGGAGGTTGTGGCCTCCCACCAAGGGTCCAGCCTCTGTGTCTGGCCGGCATGCTCCTGGCATTATCTTGTGCTTGTTGAACCAATGATGCTGACCACGTGGGTTGTTTCAATAAGTGCTGGTTGCCATTCCCCCAAGGTGGTAATATCATTACTGTTGTAGTCATGTCTAGAAATCCACAAGGACAAGCTACTCAAAAGCACCTGGAATACAGAATCCGAACTTAAAGCCACAGGTTTGATAGTTCATGTAACTGGACACTTAACACGTTTGCTCATTGTTGTGTTGTGATTTTCAGGACTCTGGGTAACAAAAGTACATTGTATGATTTGCGGAGGTAAACTTGTAGCAGAGGTAGGGAAGTGTTGTGGGGCCTGCAGAAAGCAGTGGGTCCCGCCGCCTCCTGCATACAGGAGCGTGGTGGAAGATGGATCCGCCTGTGTTGGTGTTGGTGTTTCCACGGCAGAGTTTTGCTGCATTAACACTCTTAATCCTTTGTGTTCTAGGGGAGATGAGTGAGAGCCGGGCAAAGCGAGTTCGAATAAAAGAGGTGGATGGCTGGACCCTGAGGATGCTAATTGATTATGTTTACACTGCAGAAATCCAGGTCACAGAAGAAAATGTACAGGTAGGAGCACGCTCCTCAGACTGTTGAGCTCCTTGTATGTGTAGCTTTCAAAATAAAAGCATTCCCACACAGTATACGTTTTGTGCCAAAGTAATGGGATTCATTGTTAAAATTGTATTTCTAAGGGGCACGTGAAATGATTACATCTTTTTAATAATGTCTCTGATTTTAGTATCTTTTATATTAAAAGTTCTTAGCTACAGATCCTTTAGTTCTCTGGATGATGTTTGTTCTTTCTTGAAAACCCTGTCATATTCATTTATGATGATTGATTGATGCTGCCCACAGGTTTTCTTTATTCCTTTGAACAGTACAGTCTACAAAAGATGTTTTTGACTGTTAATAGTCCTTTACTCTTTGACTATTTCAGGATCTTCGTTAAATAGTACTGGGGTTTAACTCAAATCTGATATTGCATCTTTATTATTTTCTATTAATAAAACAAGTGTTTTATATATGTTATGTACTTGTTTAGCACAGATAGATGTGGAGTAAAAAGTGCAAGTCCTCTTTTGTAACTGTCCTATTCTCTGGACCCACACAGTGGTCACGTTGGTCCCCAGAGGGGAGCTTCTGTTGTCTGTGTGGTATGAATCCTTTCAGGCCCTTCCCTGTGCCTTCATCCTCTCTCTCCCTCCCTCCCTCCTTCCCCCTCTCTCTCTCTCTCTCACACACACACACACATACACGCATTTGTCTCTAGATAACTATATGTATACCATACTTGTTCTACATTTTTATTCATTGTACAGTGTCTTGAAGGTCTTTGCACATCCGTATATATTGACTTAGCTCTGTCTTTTGTGTGCTATCATGTATGTCAATCAGCATTGCGATTTTTCACCTTTATAAAACATGTTGCAGTGGAGCTGGTGCTGTGGCTTAGCGGATGAAGCTGTTTCCTGCAGCACTGGCTTCCCATATGGGCGCTGGTTTGTGTCCCAGCTGCTCTACTTCCAATCCAGCTCCCTGCTAATATGTCTGGGAAAGCAGCAGATGATGGCACAAGTGCTTGGGCCCCTGTACCCATATGTGGGAGACCCAGATGAAGCTCTTGGTACCTGGCTTCGGCCTGGCCCAACCCTGTCCATTGCGCCCATTTGGGGAGTGAACCAGTGGGTGGAAGCGCTGTCTTTCTCTCTTTCTCTCTGCCTCTGCCTCTCCTTCTCTATAACTCTGACTTTAAAATATATAAACCAATCTTTTAAAAATGTTGCACTGAATGGACATTTTTATATTTGCACACTAGAATTTCTTAGGCTACATTCCTCAGAATGGAATTGTTTGATCAGAGAGCATGTGTATATTTTAATTTTTGATGCTAATACCAAATTTCCATCTAAAATTTTATATATGTTTCATCTAACAGATACATTGTGTTTTGAAGACAGTGAAAAGTACTAGGACTAAATTCTTTTTTAAAAGTATTTATTTTTACTTAGAAGGGAGATTAAGAAAGAATCTCCCACCTGCTGATTCACCCCTCAGATGCCCATAATTGCTAGGGCTGGGCTAGTTCAAAGCAGGAAACAGGAACCATCAGGATTTCTAATGTGGGTGGCAGGAACTCAGGTACTTGGGCCATTACCTCCTGACTCCCAGCATGCATCAGTAGGAAGCTAGAACAGAAGCAGAGCAGCTGAGGCTTGATCCCAGGCACTCTGATATGGATGTGGGGTGTCCCAAGTGGTGGCTTAATCCACTGTGCCATGGGCCCACCCCTAGGACTAAGTTCTTTTTTTTTTTTTTTAAAGATTTATTTTATTTGTTTGAAAGGCAGAGTTAGAAAGACAGAATGGGAAAGAGAGAGATCTTCCATTTACTGGTTTGCTCCCCAGATGACTGCAACAGCCAGGGCTGGGTCAGGCTGAAGCCAGGAGCTAGCAATTTCATCCGGGTCTCCCACATGGGGGCAGGGTCCCAAGGATTTGGGCCATCTTCTGCTGCTTTCCCAGGCATATTAACAGGGAGCTGGATTGGAAGTGGAGCATCCAGGACTTGAACCCGTGCCCTTATGGGATGCCGGCATCACAGGTGGCAGCTTAACCCGTTACACCACAACACTGGATCCTAGGACTAAATTCTTAAGAAGCAATCTCTAAACTACAAGTTGCAGAATTAGGAAAAGTATGGATTCTTTTATCCCTTCTAACTGTTCGAAATATGCCACAAAATACTTAAATTTGGAGACTGAAATCTTTATGTTTTAACTTGTGAAGAATTGCTGTCAGTTGTTAAATGTGACACATTGGCCAAGCTAAGGCCTCTGGGAGATCCAGATGGTGTCTGAGTCTGCTGAGGAGTCCTGCTTGTTAGGCAAGGCATGAGGGTTGTATGTGAAGGTATGAATCAGATGCTAGTGAACACTTTTTTTAACGTGTACGAGCATGTTTGGTATATGTCATGAGAGTGTAACAGAAAGAGCTCATCTAATGCTGGTCTTTTCTGTGTGGGTAAATTAGTTGCTGAATTGAGGGTGTTGTTTTCTATGAAAATTTATTTTGGGCTTCTTTTTGCTCCTTTTATTTGTTTTAGTGCCTGGGCATCGTTGTGCCCTGTATCTGACCTTCCTAAAATCAGGACTGATTTCTCTGATTGACATAATGAGCCATGTAGGAGAATATTGGGAAAGAGCTATAGGGCTAAAAGGCTAGACTGTGAATGTAGCCCTGACTGCTGCCTGTAGTCGTTCTTGTGGTGGGGGTGTTGGCCTATTCGGAATGAGAGCACCTCTCACGTTTCTTTTAATAACTCTCACGTTCCAGTTTTGAAATAGTCACAGCCTTTCAGAAAACCTTGTACCGAGCTAATTTTCCTTTGTGTGTTTTGCTTAGCTCTTCAGAATACGTTCTAAGAGTTGCATTTGGCAGGCTTGTTAAATGCTGAATATTTGTATTTTTTTTTTTTTAAAGAGGGGGAGGAATAGCTGTTCACAGGACTATCCTGGTATGTAAGGCCGTGTTTTATAATCTTAGAAAGAAAATACTTCTTTAAAAAAAGGCAGCTTGGAAATTCAATCTATGAAAATAAGCTGCCCTTTCCATAACATGTGAACCATACAGGAAGGCTTTACACATCAGGATTTACTAAAGTGCTCTTTGCTCTGTTTTGTGTCTGTGTTGAATCTTTCTGGTCAGGTGCTGTCACCTTAAGAGAAGGAGCAGTGTGGTCTAGCGGTGTGGTGTTCTCCGGGTAGGCTGAGGCTTCAGGTGGTCGCGGCTGGATGCCCTGCTCTGAGTGTGTACCCCTAGAGTGCTGACAGTGCACACAGACCTTTCTGCACTTCAGGTGTACGCTGCTGTTGGCATATTTTCTCCTTAGGCTTAGGATGAAATACTTCAAGGTGGCCTCCCCTTCGCGAGTTTCTCTGTGTGATGTTGAACAGGTAGCAGGTGTCTTTGGGATTGTCAGATCAGTGCCATAGAAAGCGCAGGTCCAGCTGTCTAAAGACTGGGTGGCAGAACAGGACTTGGACGCTGGTTTTCCCCGTTCTTTCTGCGATTCCTGTGGTCTCCTTCTTGTGCACATTTAAAACCGTATGATAGCCATGTGAAGTGAAGGTTTGTAGTCTTTGAGTCAGAATGAGGAAATGAGTAATTTGTAAACTTTAACTCCAGAGAAGGAGCAATCCTTACTCTACTATATAAGCAGTAAGACTAATTTTTGGCTATTTTAGGCTTGTTTGTTTGTTTGATTGATTTTGCTTTTTTTTTTTTTTTTAAGTTTTTAAGCTTTGTTTGATTTGGGTGACTGGTTTTATTTATGATCATGTGAGATGTCAATTTGAGCTACATGAATTTGCAGTCCTTAGTCTTTTTTTTTTTTTTAAAGAAAGAACAAAGTGTTTTGTTTTTTACCATGGCCATGCTTTTAATTCACCTTTTTATTGTTGTTGTTATTGAGTGAATTAAAATTTAGCTTGCATCTTGAGTTTCCAGGCAAATTTTAGAGACCTGAAGGTTAAAGAAAATAAACCGAAAGACTGTTGCAAAGTGGGCTTTTAAACTTTTGGGGGCTGTGGTTGTCCATTTCCTGGTGGGTTTTTAGAGGGGCTGTCACACGAGATGATTTATTTACAGCAAATAAGGAAGCCATAGGAAATGACTTCCAAAGCATACCCCCATGATCAGAAGAACCGGTTATCTTTATTTTGGGGGTCGGAAATGATTGTAAAGTTCTTGTCGCGTGTAGAGGTGGTGCCAGTCCACATAGATTCAGTGCAGAAGCATGCTCCCACACAGGTCCGTGTTGTGGTGGTAGGGCTTTTGCTCCTCTTGGGGTGGAGATCTTAGTATTAAAATGAAACACAGGGTGACCTTTAGATACTTTTTGCAGTAGATGTGGGCCAGTGTGGGGTGGCTGGTGATTGTAATTCTCCCTTATGACAGAAAGTCTGAAAGACAGCTTTGGAGAATATTGGCAGTTTTTAGCGCCTTGAAATAGAAATGAGTCACAGTAGCGACTTTTGGGCTCTCAGGGTGGTAACCTGTGACATGTTTCCTAAGGAAAGGGCACCGAAGCCTCTGTGTATTTTGAGTTTTGTGCATTTCCAGAGAATCTCTGTACCTTATTGCCCTCTCCTTACTGTTGAGAGCACCTGGTTTTGGATATAAAGATATTAGTTTGTTTACATGTATGAATCAAAAAAGGATTCTCACATCAGAATGTCTTCAACTATAAGTTAGACACATAAAGGACCATGTTTCACATGTAAAATTAATTATTACCTCTTCAATAAATATTAAATAAGACTCAGGAAGATTAATTTGTTCAACATCACACAGCAGCTAATAAGTTTTCATTATAAGGAGAATTTATAAATTTAAAATATAGATAACTTTGTAACTGAAAAATATTTTTTTCATTATCCAAAATTATTCAAGATACATCCTTCTTCATTAGATGGATTTATGGAAAATCCTAAAGCATCTTGAATTTTTAAAAAGAAATAATGTGCTTCATTGTTAAATTTGCAGTTCTGTTGCATACATTTGACCTCTCAGCTTTTGGGCATTTGTTTTGGCTTACTCCAAGTAGGTAAGCATTTTTCACTTGATGTAAGTGTTAAAAGCAAAGATAAGGATGTTGATAAACAGGGCCAATGTAAGTAAATGCTCTCATTCCAAAATTATTTTGCATGTTCATCCATGGACTCTGTATTAGAACTTTTCATCACTTCAGAAGAATTTAAGAAACATCTGGTAATTTTGAATGAATGGATTTTAAAGCAATTCATGAACTTACATGGTGTGTAAATTCTGATTGAGACATCTCATGTCTTTAGAAGTGGAAGAAAGTTTTTCAAGAGGCATTTAAAATTAACCATCAGTTAAAAGGATACCAAAAGGTTTATTAGCACAACCTCAGTACGGTAGAAAATGCAACCTAGTGTGTCCATTTTATTAGCAGTGTAAGGCAGGTTGGTTTTGTTTTGTTTGAACCAGAGTTTTAAAAGTATTGTTGTGTAGTATTTTACCTCCATGGTCCTGAAAGGGAGGCATTTGCACAGAGGGACATACCAGACTTTGTCATAATTGAAAAAGGTTTTAAGAAGTTGACTTAAAATCAGTTATAGACCATTGAAGTAGAGAAGTTATCAAAAATAAGGAATACCTATGTAAACAATTTATTTTAACTTAAATATACAGTTGTGTAGTTGGATGTCAGTCTTTTGTTAAAAACTAAATATGGGGGGCAGGCGCTGTGGCGCAGCATGTTAAAGCCCTGGCCTGAAGTGCCAGCATCTCATATGGGTACCGGTTCTTGTTCCGGCTGCTCCTCTTCTGATCCAGCTCTCTGCTATGGCCTGGGAAAGCAGTGGAAGATGGCCCAAGTCCTTGGGTCCCTGCACCCACATGGGAGACCCAGAAGCAGCTCCTGGCTCCAGATCGGCACAGCTGCAGCCATTGTGGCCATCTGGGGAGTGAACCAATAGATGGAAGACCTCTCTATCTCTTCCTCTCTCTGTAACTCTTTCAAATAAATAAAATAAATCTTTAAGAAAAAAAAAACTAAATATGATCAGCTGTTTGGAGACTAACTTGTTCTTTCTTGAACAAACCACACCATAATCATGCATGAGCTGTGATTTTCTGTTTTTCATTAAAGTGCAGCAAGAACTGAGACACGTGCAAAAAGAAATCTCACTGCAAAGTCTTCTTCAAATTACATGATTTCTCTTTCGTTCCTCCCACATCTAACTTGATAAAATTTAGTTTTTGCAGTCACACATTGATCAAGCACTCTAAAGCAATTGGCTTAGTTTTCATAGAAACAGCTCCCATTTTACATTCACTTTTCACTGGATTACATATATTTATTCAGATTAGGTAATTTCAGTAGCAAGTACAAGTGTCATAAACAGATATGGGAGTAAATCCAGCAGGCGTGAGTTGGTAAGGCATACATCAGCTGGAGGAGCAGAGGTTGCCAGCATATTAAGGAGCATATGCCACCCGGGGCAAAGGTTACTCAGGTGAGCAGGGTAAGTAGGGATCAGTGGAGTGCTTTTGCTATGTGTCTGTCTTTTTTAAAATTTAATTTATTTGAAAAGCAGTGAGGCAGAGAGAAGGAAACCGACAGAGAGATCTTCCGTATGTTGGTTCACTCCCCTAAGTACCTGCTGTGTCCTGGGTTGGACCATGCTGAAGCAAGAGCCCAGGAACTCAGCATGGGTCTCCCGTATGGGTGGCAGTGCCCCAAGCACTTGAACCGTCACGTGCCGCCTCCTAGGCAGGAGGCTGGAGTCTGAAGTGGAGCTGAGACTTGAGCCCCGACCTTCTGACATGAGATGGAGGCATCTGGAGTGCTAGCTTAAGTGCCCTACCAAACACCTGCCCTTGTTATGTCTGTTTCTATATTTGACATGAATTTCCCAGTAGATGGATATTTATTTTTAAAAATGGGCTCTTTTGACATCCTATCAGACATTGATGGAGTATCTGCTAGATACTAGATCCTGGTGCTGCAGGAACTGAACAAAGAACACAATGAAACGAGAGCATACTTAGACTGGATTTGGAGCTCGTCTTTGCTCTGTAAATGCTATATGACTTTGTCCAAATCGCTTAACCTCTCTGAGCCTTCTTTTCTTGTCGGTGGAAGGGGGATAATGATTTTCTTTTACGTATAAGAGCTTGAGAAACAGCAGTCAATAGAAGACTGGTTTAAGTATAGGTGAGTTATGCTGGATCCTCCTGAGAAGCTTGCTTGAGGTTGGAGCTTGAGCCAGAAATGAATGAGGCTGGGGTAGGAGCACTGACCCAAGGAAGCAAGCACTCACTGCATATTTTTTTATTTTTTAAGATTTATTTACTTACTTGAAAGAGTTACACAGAGTGAAAGGGAGGGAGGGAGAGAGAGAGAGAGAGAGAGAGAGAGAGAGAGAGAGGTCTTTCATCTACTGTTTCCCTCCCCAGTTGGCTGAAATGGCCGGAACTGTGCCGATCTGAAGCTAGGAGCCAGGAGCTGCTTCTGGGTCTCCCATGTGGGTGCCAAGGACTTGGGCCATTTCCACTGCTTTCCTAGGCCACAGCAGAGAGCTGGAACAGAAGTGGATCAGCAGGACTCGAACCAGTGCTCATATGGGGTGCCAGCACTGCAGGCAGCGGCTTTGCCTACTACACCACAGCACCGGCCCCTCAATGAATATTTTTTAAACTGAGGGTAAAATGTTTAGGGGTGAGTGGCATATTCAGTCTCTGTGAGGTACTGCAGGAGTCGACTCAACAGCAGGAGTCTCATGATGTTGGTGCCTACTGTTAGGCTGATGGCAGTGTCTGATCCGGAAAGAGCTAGCCCAAGTGAACACTGACTCATCCCACAGCCCCTGTGTTCTAACTTGTCTGGAAGAGATGTGGTGAGGGGTAGGCTGTTGTAATGACCAGACCCAGGTAAACTAGGAGTCTGGAGAGTCTACATTCCCATAGGGAACTGGACAACAAACCCAGAGTGTAGGGCTTTGTGATGTGGGTCTTTAGGGATCACACTGTGACTTGGGAAAGTGTGAGGGTGCTTAGTGGCAAGAGCCATGTTTAGGGCAGAAAGGTAATGCCGGCCCGTTACACTGATTACCTGCCTGATGAACTTGCTCAGAATTATTTTATGGCTACATTGGTCTGAACTTGAGGACCTAAGGCTTTTAGAAATCTGTGGGTCAATCAGGCTAGGTCAAATAAGGACCACAGACCATTTTTCTTTGCGCTTTTATGCATGGCTTGCTCTTTCCCCTTCTTGCTTTTAAGCTATTGATCTTGTTCATTTTTTACTGCTACTATTGATTCTGATGAATTCCAGTTTTCCATCAATAGTTTATTAAATATTTGTGAATCATCTGTTATATTCAGGCGATGTTCAGCTGTTGGTGATACAGTGTCAAACAGAATGAAGTCCTTGACCTAAAAGCCTTTATACTCTGGTGGAAGGGTAGGGGTCGTGACAGATAATGAAACCTACAGATGGGAAAATTTTACAGTATCATTCTCTGAGGAGGAGTCATTGGAGCAGACTACTGAATGAAATGCAGAGAAAGAGGGAGTGATGCAAAGATGGAGAACACTTCAAGTGGAGCAGCATTCAGTGGAAAAGGTCTGAGATAAGAATCAGCTTGACAGGGCTTGGTGCTGTGGTGTGGAAGGTTAAGCCTCTGCCTGCAGTGCCAGCATCCCAAATGGGTGTTGATTCGAGTCCCAGCTCTTCCACTTCTGATCCAGCTCCCTGCTAATGTGCTTGGGAAAGCAGTAGAAGATGGCCCAAAATCTTTGAGCCCCTGCCACCTATGTGGGAGACTGGGAAGAAGCTCCTGGCTGTTGGCTTCGGCCGAGCCCAACTCTGGCTAGGGAGTGATGTGGCTATTTGGGAAGTGAACTGTGGGTAGAAGATCTTGTGTGTTTTTCTTTCTCTCTCTCTCTCCCTCCCCCCCCACCTCCCTCCTTCCCTCCCTCTCTCTAGTTCTGCCTTTCAAATAAATAAATAATAAACACACAAAAAAGAAAATCACCTTGAGGGGGGACAGCATTGTGGTGCAGTTGGTAAAGCTGCTGCCTGCGATTCCAGCATCCCATGTGGGCACCGGTTTGTGTCCCGGCTGCTCCACTTCCAGTCTAGCTCCCTGCTAGTGAGCTGGGCAAAGCAGTGGAGGACGGCCCAGGTGCTTGGGCCTCTGCACCCACATGAGAGACCTGGAAGAAACTCCTGGCTCCTGGCTTTGGCCTGTCCCAGCCCCAGCTGTTGTAGCCATCTGGGAAGCCAACCAGTAGTAGGATATTCTCTCTCTCTCTCTTTCAAATAAATGAAATAATTTTTTTTTTTTTTAAAAAAGAATCAGCTTGATATATTTAACAGCCAGAAGGGAAAAGGTGACCATTGTTTGATGAGAGATAGTGATAGGGAGAGTGGATAAAGTGCTACTGGGAAGGTCAGTGGGATCAGACAAACTGGGATTTCTAGACCTTGGTGAGGAGGTTGGGTTTTATTTCATTGGTGTGTTTTAGCGAGGATTTATGCTTAGATGACATGACTTTTACAGCTGTGTGTGATGAGCCATGGGGGTAGTGATAGAAGATGGGAGGCTGTTTTGGTATCTTTTTGGGTAAGCCAAGAAGAGATTACAGTGTCTGGATCCTAGGTTGTTGACCTGAGATGTTGAACAGTAGCCAGATTTGTAAGGTATTTGGAGGTCAGGCTGATGAGATTGACAATGCATTTGCATGAGGGGTTGGAGAAAGGAGAACTGTCAAGGATGGTTCCTGGGTTTTGGCTTGTGCAGTGGGGTGGATAGTTGTGTTATCATCTAAAGATGGTGAAGACGTGGGATGAGGCACCTTTTTGGAGTGGTTCTATTTTTGTCATGTTAACTTTTTGCCAGGTGGACTCGCAGGTGGAGATGCTGAGTATTTGATTCTGTGATGGAAAGGGGTGAGCTTAGACAGGTGGATTTGGCGTAGGTGATATTTAAAATCACTGAATTGGATGAGATCACTTGTAGAGAGAACACAGAGAATAAAAGAAAGCTAAGGGACACAGACTGTGGTGTTCCAGATTATAGATGAACAGTTGGTGGCATAGAAGAAAAACCAGTACGTGTGGTATCCCAGAATGCCACCTCTGGAGAGGAAAAGTTTCAGGGAGGGGGCGATCACTGGCAGGTGTTACTGATAGATCAAGAAAGTGAATGGGGAGTGAGTTTGGCCACTGACGCTGGTGTGACACTTGTGCAGGTGATGTTACCTCCCAGTTTGCCTGAAGTGGTCTCATCTTGCACCTGTGAGTTCAGTGTCTTGGTCTAGCTGCATGATAAGTTATATGGGAATGGGAGTCATCAGTAACCTTGAAAACAGCTACTTAGAGGAGATGAGAATGACTGCTAGAGTGCAGGGGACGGAACAGTGCTGACAGCTCTCTCAAGGCATTTGGCCGTGAAAGGGGAGAGAAGGGTGCCTGCTGAAGGGGCCCATGGGTTTTAGGGTTAGTTTTTTAAAGGGAATTTTGCCAGGTTGTTTGTTAGTTGGAATGACCAGCAGAGAAGCACTGTTGAGCGGAAAGGAGAAGAACGAGAGAAAGAGTTGATGGAGAAGTCTGCAGAAGTGAGAGTGGTTGAGTGGTTTTTAAACTGGTTTTTGGTAGGTGAACAAGTACTTCCAGTGAGTGTGTACTTGTATATTTGTACATTATCCAGTATGCACCATGTGTACCTACGTGACAGCATTGGCAGTCAGGGGATCACTGGATGAGTGTGGAATCACAGGCAAGGGAGTCTAGTTCAATGGGATAAAGGAGGGCCATACTTAGCTCCCATCCTGATGCAGAACATGGGCTGCTATGATTTGAATATTGAGTGTATAGTCATATCCAGTGTCTTTCCATGTGTACTGGAAAAACTTTGACAAATAATTGCTTTCCACATAACCCAGTTCTGAATTTCTATAACCTGGTAGTTGTCTGTTTGTGCCCCCAAGCACTTGAGGATGTCATGAACCCTACCAGCCACAGTGGCAATTGAAGCAGTCATTCTCAGGCCTGAGGCCCTGGTATTTTGAATTTTGGGGGCCATTTCAACCGTTATGTTAAAAATCATTTCTTCTGACAGAGACTGTAACTATACTCTTGATTACGTTTTACGCTTAGTTATAGCCGCATTCCAGATCTGTTCCACAGCATTGCAAAAAAACTCATCCTTCCCCTCTCCCCATCAAAAAAAGTTAAATTTGAGAGGGGCAGAAAGAAGCAGACATGCATGTGTGTGTCGACAGAGCTCTGCTGTCCTCTGGTTCACTCCTCAAACACCTGCAGTGGCTGAGGCTGGGCTGGGGCCAACACTCGGAGCCAGAAACTCAGTTCAGACTTCCCCATGGGGGTGGCAGGAACCCAGTTTCTGAAGTCACCACTGCTGCCTCCCTGAATCTACTGAAGCAGGAGGCCGGAAAGCCGGAATCAGGAGCCAGAAGTGGGACTTGAGCCAAGGAGCTCCTACGTAAGATGTGGGCACCTTAATTACTATCTCAACCACTAGGCCAAATGCCTGCCTTTTATTCATCGTGATTGGATGGCTATCCTTCAGTCTCACCTACATTTAATTTTTTTTCCATTAAGCAAATTTTTATTGAAGCTTAAATTGTGGTACAGAAATACATTTCAACTGATTTAAGTCCAACACTAATGAAGGGAGAAATTATGGCACCAAACTTTTCCTCTATCATACTGTTTAGATTACTTTTAAGTCTATACTTCTTGTTTTTGTAGGCTTTGTTCCAAACAATTTTGTGCAAATTTTCCACATTAGAATTATCAGGGAAATCATTACATTAGAAATCTATTAGGGGAAAAAAATTAGATCTCAAGCCAATAATCATCACCATCAAACTACTAGGGGTCAGCGCCATGGCTCACTTGGTTAATCCTCCGCCTGTGGTGCCGGCATCCCATATGGGCACCGGGTTCTAGTCCCAGTTGCTCCTCTTCCAGTCCAGTGCTCTACTGTGGCCCAGGAGGGCAGTGGAGGATGGCCCAAGTGCTTGGGCCCCTGCATCCACGTGGGAGACCAGGGAGAAGTGCCTGGCTCCTGGCTTTGGATCAGCATAGCGCTGCCCATAGCAGCCATTTGAGGAGTGAACCAAAGGAAGGAAGACTTTCTCTCTCTCTCTCTCTCTCTCTCTCTCTCTCTCTCTATCTCTCACACTGTCTATAATTCTACCTGTCCAAAAAAAAAAAAAAAAAAAAACTCTAGGATACTGTTCAAGAACAAAATCCACTTTCAGTATTGGTCCTCAAAACAGTGGGTGCTCTACTCATTACAAAATCAAACCGATCACATTGATTGAAACCTTCCAAGGAAACTTTCAATCAACCATGTGCTTAAACTAAGTCAAAACAGTGTTCCAACCTCTTGATTTCAAAGCAAGATGATTTTATGTTTTGAAACACTTTAAAAAAGGTGCTTCATTTATAAATATAGGAGGAACAAAACATCTCTGCATCAGTCCAGAAATTATTATTTTTTAAAATTTATTTAATTTTTTTTTTTGACAGGCAGAGTTAGACAGTGAGAGAGAGACAGAGAGAAAGGTCTTCCTTTTCCTTTGGTTTACCCCCGAAATGGCCGCTATGGTCGGCACTGCGCCGATCTGAAGCCAGAGCCAGATGCTTCTTTCTGGTCTCCCATGCGGGTGCAGGGCCCAAGCACTTGGGCCATCCTCCTCTGCCTTCCCGGGCCACAGCAGAGAGCTGGACTGGAAGAGGAGCAACTGGGACTAGAACCCGGTGCCCATATGGGAAGCCGGCACCACAGGCGGAGGATTAGCCAAGTGAGCCATGGCGCCGGGCCCCCCCCCCAGAAATTATTTTAACAAAATGCTGTGAGGACAAGAAATAAAAATGTTACTCCACATTACTGTTCTGTCAGTTGCTTAAATCCCACAGTAATTGCAAATATAGCTAAAAGATGCCAATTCTTGAAAGTCTGTATTTCTAGTCATTTCCTACTGACTTTTGGAATGCTACATTATATTTTGTTCATTCATTTATATATTTTTTTGTCGTATATCTAAGCAACCTGAACAATCCTCACTCTGAGCAGTCATTCATCTCCTCCAGTGTATGGCATGGTGAATGGAACACGATAGTTAGAGGCACATATGGAACACCATAGTTAGAGACACATATGAAGTCAGAATGAACACTCACGTCCATTACAAAGCCACAGAACTTTAAGCTACAAGAAAGAAAAGACACTGACTGCTTTGAACCAAACTTTACACTGTGGTAATAAAAGTTAAGGTCAGTAATCCAGGCTGACTTACTGAATCCAGCACAGCCTTTGCTAAACCTCCTGCTAATCAACTGGCAAAAATCCCTTTACACCACGACTTAGGAAGGTAGTTCAAGGCATGGCACTCATTAAAAGCCAATTTCATTTACTGTGGAGCGCAGAATAGCTTAGGTTTTCCATACAGGTGAGCCAGGACACCCTAGTCTCTACAACTCTCTATGGGTCTTCCTTGCTAATTAAAAATGGGTAAGTTTATTTTCACTATCTTCCAGAAGAGTTCATGCCAATTCAAATGACTCACAACCTTATAAAACAAGCCCAGGGACCACCCTCCTGCTCACCTACATTTAAATGTAGCCCCCATGGGAAGCCAAGACACTCTGGCAAAAAATAAAATAAATGAAAGATCTCCGTGAGTGAGATGCCAGGGGAAAGAATGGGCCATCAAAGAAGGAGGTACCTTTCTCTGAAGGGAGGAGAGAACTTCCACTTTGATTATGGCCTTGTCTAAATAAGGTTTGAGCTTGTGAACTCAAGAGGCTTCCCTAGCCTTGGCAGCTCATGACAAGAGCCTTGGATGATTACTGACATCATAAATAGGAGTGTCAATTGTTAAATCAATAACAGGAGTCACTGTGTACTTACTCCCCATGTAGGATCTCTGTCCTTAATGTGTTGTACAATGTGAATTAACAGTAAAACTAGTATTCAAACAGTACTTTATACTTTGTGTGCCTGTGTGGGTGCAGTCTGTTGAAATCTTTACTTAGCATATACTAAATTGATTTTCTGTATATAAAGATAATTGAAAATGAATCTTGATGAAAAATGGGATGGGAAAGGGAATAGAAGATGAGATGGTTTGTGGGTGGGAGGGAGATTATGGGGAAAAACTGCTATAATCCAAAAGTTGTACTTTGGAAATTTATATTTATTAAATGAAAGTTAAAAAAAGATACCAACTTAAAACAAAGAAATATAAACATAAATAAATAAATAAATAAATGTTGCCCAAGCACCAAAGGAGTTCAGTAAAAGGCTCATCTTTGAGGTGTCCAGAAGCATTTACTGGACAATTTTGTAAATGTTTTTAGTACCTTCTTAGCATAAAATCATTTAAGTTAGATATACAATGCTGCATATTTAAATTATTCTTTCACAACTTGGAAAATAACAATGATGAATCCTTAGAATGGCTCTCTGCAGGAAAACTTCATGGGCCAGTGGACTGGCCAATTAACATTTTAGAATTGAGAGCTCAAATCTTGAATTTTCCAGGGTCTTCAAGAATGGCCTTGAGTAAGACATTGACCTTTCTCAGCTGCTAAATGAAGCCAATAATGCTTTGATGCATCATAGAAATGCTGCAAACCATACCAGTTAAAAGCTTGTAAAAATATTAAGATGCTCTATAAATACTGAGCAGATAAAAGTACAGGACAGCAGTAAACAAGACAGGAGGGCATGAAGAGGAAGAGGTATGGCTCATTGAGATTGTTGTGGATCGCTGAGTAGAAAATGACTCACATGACCCTTTCCTCACTTGTTATATTCTGAATCAGGACTTATCGATGACAGTTCTTAATTTTCTGTAGAGTTCTGTGCACCCAGTGAATTCTGAGTATTTGAGTAAGTGTCGAGACAACATTTTAGCTGATTGTAGCGCCGTGCTAGATCCTTGATCCATAACAGCCTGCTCCATGGGTTGACGTGAGGTGGCTGGAGGAAAAGTGGTATTTTTCCTGGAGGAGTCAAAGGAGGGGTTGCCGCTTTTCCTTTCATGCAGTTTTTCTCTTCTGAGATAAAGAGGAAGTCCTCTGAGAGCAAAAGGGGTGGCAGATGATATGTTTGAAAAACATAGGTTAACACTTAAAAAAGCACATAAAAACCTTTTGAATCAAACCATCAGGATTAGTGGTTATTTATGGGAACCCCTATCACTGGAGTGAATTTATCCTGCATTGTAATGCCTAGAAATCTGTTAACCTGGTATTCTCTTTACCAGGACAGTGATGACTTTATTTTCAAGAGCCATAAAATTTTAAATTATTTACAATTGTGTCTTAATGTTCTTCATTCTATTATGTTTTAAGTCTAAATTTGGTCATCCTGATAAATTTTAATAAAAATAATTGACCAAATAGAATATCCATTCTTCAGTCATTCCAGTTAAATTATGTTTTGTTCTACCTAAGTTGGGTATATAGTGGAACAAGTATCAAGAGACAGTGGGTTAAGCTGCCACTTGGAATGCCTATTTCCCATATTGGAGTGCTGGTTCCAGTCCCTGCTTCTCATTTCTGATCCAGCTTCCTCCTCATTCATCTGGGAAGGCAGCGGATGATGGTAAAGGGAGTTGGCTCCCTGCCATCCACATGGGAGACCCAGATGGTGTTCTTGGCTCCTAGCTTTGGCCTGGCACAGCCTTGGCTGTTGTGGGCATATAGGGAATGAACCAGCAGCCGGAAGATCACTGTCTCTGTGTCTCTCCATCTCTCTGTTACTCTCCCTTTCATTTCAAATAAGTAAATTTTTTAAAAAGTACACAAATTAAAAGCTTACTCTGTAAAATTTAATATGGAAAAACCATTGAGTTCAGGTAGTTTGAGAAAACCTAGAGTCCTTATTATAAGAACATCGTATAAAATACATGGATATCACACTTGATGTGGTTTTTAGAAGTTTTTGTTTGAGATAAAGCCAGGTACTCCAGCAGCATGACTGATTCTGTTACTGGTTGTGGCTTTGTGCCATTAAAATCTGAGATGTCTGCACAGTGAAGTCATCTGAGGTTCAGATTTCACGTAGCTTTACTGGGTATGTAGAAGGCGTTTATGTTGATGAACGATAATGACCACATCCTGGTTGTGACTTTGCATCTTCCAGCTGCAGTGTAGTAAGTGGAACAGGAATGAGGAAGTAGAAACTAAAGTCCTGTATGCATGGACTTTTCTCTTGATCTTTGTTACTTCCTATTGCTGGGTTGTGAGCCTGGAGGGGACAGCGCCTTATATCTGGCTGACTGCCAGGGCCAGGGACCACCACTCCAAATGAGAGTCTGGAGTTGTTAAACTCTCTAGGGTTCTTGCTTGTTTAATTTGAGACCAGCCAAAGGTTTTATAAACCCTAACATTATTGACATACTATGTTTAAAAAATATTATTACCCTTTGGACTTTGATATCTTAATCTCATTGTTAGGTTTAGTAAAATAAATGTGTTTCTTATCATCTAGTTTACATGTGTTTGTGTCTTTCCTCTGGATATGTCATTTATAAAAAGCTCATTTCTTTTGAAAATAATTGTAGCTGTATTACTAATATATATATAGAGAGAGGCTACTGGGGCTTTCCAAAAAAAATGCATCATTAATTAATCAGCTTATTTGAAAGGTAGACACATACAGAGAGACAGGCAGGCAGAGAGCTCCTATCTGCTGGTTCATTGTCAAGTGCTGACAGTAGCTGGAATTGGACCAGATGGAAGCCAGGAGCCCGGAGCCCAGTCTGGGTCTTCCACGGAGGTGGCAGGGACCCAACTACTTAGTCAACACCTGCTGCCTCCCAGGGTGTGCATTAGCAGGAGGCATTTATATAGGGGGCGTGGGCATCCCAAGGGGCATCCTATGCCAGTGCCTTCCCCAAGCTGTTGGTTTAAATTAAGTTTGTGAATGCTATTTTAGAAATCTGGTCAGGTGAATACATTCTTTTTTAAAATTTAGCTCCTATTTTGGATTCTGTTAGGATTATCATTTATGATTAAAAAAACTCATTCTTTCCAAGGAAGGCCTTTGGTGTATGGTTAAGTCGCCACTCAGGACACTTGTATTGAAGTTCCTGGTTCGAGTCCTCACTACTCTACTTCCAGTCTAACTTCCTGAAAGCAGCAGGCAATGGCTCCAATACTTGGGCTCCTGCTACCCAGGTAGGAGACTCAGACTGAATTGTGAGCACCTGGTTTTGGCCTAGTTCAGCCCCAGCTGTTGTGTGCATTTGGGGAGTGAGCCAACAGATGGAAGATTTCTGTCTGTCTGCCTTTTAAAAAAATGAAAGCAAATAATAATTAAAATTATTTCTTTCCTATTTTTAATGCCATCCATTTACTTGGTTAATCCCTTAGTGTAGGGTTTAAGTACTCATTTCCCCCCTTACTTAAGTATAACATACATATAGATCTTACTTGCAGTTTGCCAAGTTCTAACAAATGCGTATGCCCAGTGATGCACAGCACTGTCAAGATACTGAACAATTATGTCACTGAATCCCCCTCTGCCTTTTCAGGCATCATGGATAGAAACCATCTTTAAAAATTGGTAGCAACTTCTTCAGCCTCAAAAAAGTCTCTTGGAATAAACTTGGTGATTTTTGGAGGCGTCTGAGTGTTATAAATCAGTTTAGAAGGAAGATGAGAACAGAGCGAGCATAGCATAAAGGGCACGAGGCCGAGAGAGCAGGCAGGAGGAGGGTGGACTTGTATGTAATAAAGTAATGCAGTGCCCCAGCGGCTGTGGATTCTCCTTGGGTCTGGAAAGTGACAGCTGTAAAAATGAGGCAGTGCAGATAAATAGTTTGGCAGTGACATTTGCCAGTTGTTTTGTTGATTGTCACCCACAGTTGTGAATTGTACCCATGTACCACGTTTGAAAAGTCAGGAATGTTATTTGTCCCTTGTATTAGGAGACTTAGATGTAGAAGTGCAAATAAGGAGTTGGCAGCAAACGAAGTACAGAAGGTTTCCTGTTTCAAAACTCTGCACCCGGCTCGCTCTACATCTCGGAAAGGGGAAGGAAACTGTCTTCCTCCTCTTTCCTGCACCTTGCAACCCCACCCCCCACCCCCAGCGTCACAGGTGCTGTTGTATTCTTTGACTTTGTGGTTTAACCCGTTATAATACTGTTTTAGAATAACTGAGTGGCAGCCGGCGCCGTGGCTCAACAGGCTAATCCTCTGCCTTGCGGCGCCGGCACACCGGGTTCTAGTCCTGGTCGTCGGGGCGCCGGATTCTGACCCGGTTGCCCCTCTTCCAGGCCAGCCCTCTGCTGTGGCCAGGGAGTGCAGTGGAGGATGGCCCAGGTGCTTGGGCCCTGCACCCCATGGGAGACCAGGAAAAAGCACCTAGCACCTGGCTCCTGCCATCGGATGAGCGCGGTGCGCCGGCCGCGGCAGCCATTGGAGGGTGAACCAACGGCAAAAGGAAGACCTTTCTCTCTGTCTCTCTCTCAGTGTCCACTCTGCCTGTCAAAAAAAAGAAAAATGTATTTTAAATATATGTGAGGGGGAGAGGGAGACACACTCATCTGGTTCACTCCTTCGATACCTGTAACAGCTGGTACTGGGCTGGCACTGAAGCCAGGAAGCAGGAACACAGTCCAGGTCTCCCATGTGGGGTTTCGGGAACTTAGTTCCTTGAGCTCCCACTGCTGCCTCCGAGGGGCTGCATTTTCGGAGCTGGAAGTCAAACCTGGGTCCTCGGCTGTGGGCTGTGGGCTGTGGGCTGTGGGCTGCAGGAATCCTAAGTGGGAGACTAAATGCCTGCTCCCAAACCTGCTTCTTCATCGGTGCACTTACAGTGAAGTCAGTGGTGACAACTGTGGGTTTCCTGTTTGCTTGTCTCTTAGGCATCAGGAAGCCTTATAAATATAGAGCAGTCAGACCATTGGTCGTCTCTTCCTAATAAACAAACTAGTGATGGCTTAGAGCTGAAAAGACTTACTACATAAATTATTTCCCTCTATGGAATTAATGCCCAAGCTGAAAATCAACTACAGATCCTAATAGCCATGCGGGAGTGTGCTTGTCTAAGCAGAACATCGTATGTATAATTTGGCTTGTCAGATAACATGAAGTGGAATGAAAGCATCTTACTTTAAAATGTGCAGCTGGTGTTAAGAGTGTCATACAGATGCTAATTGTTTGGCTTGGGTGTCTTCTCTGTCTCATATTCTGCTTGTCTTCACTAATCAATGATGGCTTTTTCCTCCACTTTTTTCATTGCCAAAAGTGTCTCTACAGTATAAAATGTGTAGCCTTTTATTTGTCTCCATGTGTTGGAAGTCAACAAATCTAACTGAAAAATGTTTTTCCTATTTTACAGAGTGGTAACATTTTTTGGTTAGGTTTAGTTAATCAGCTGTCTGTGTTCTTCTGCATGTTTCTCCAGATATTTAATGATTTCACTATTCACAGGAACATGGTGAGCCTTCTTAATTGTTCTGCACAGTACCAGCTTGATAGTCAAAGGCCTTTGAGACTTGTCATACTGCAAGGACAGGCCAAAGGGAGACATTCTCTTGAGAGTGTGATGATGGCCACAGGAGAGGCTGGATCCCGTAGACAGGACTCCTCCCCCGTGCCACAGGGCTGAAATTCTAGAAACACATTCCCTCCCTTGCTTCTCTCTTTCTTTCTTCATGAAATAAAGACAGAGTAAGAAAACTCAATCTTCTAGTGTACCCCCCAGATGCCTGCAGAGGCCAGACGGGCTAACACCTGCAGCTCCATTCATGTGGTTCCTAGGAACCCAACACCTGCTACCTCCCGCAGTGTGCATTTGCAGGAACTGGGATCAGGAGTAGGAACCTGGTATCAAACCCAGGCACTCCAGTATGGGACATGGGTGTCCTAACTGACATCCCCACCCTGACTTTCTTTTAAATAATGTATGACCATATAAATGACATATATTCATTGGGGAGAATTTTAGAAAATCTCTGTGTTACCACAGACCTCTGGTTAGTGATAGTTACAGTATATCCATCTAATGCGGTCTCAGTGTTTATATGTGTGTATTTATGAAAAAAGGAGCTCGTACTATATATTCTGTTTAGGAAACCAGGTTTTTATAATAAATATTTTAGAAAATTCCCCCAAGTCATTAAATACTTGTCTCATTTATTTTATTTTTAGCTGATACATACGTAAAAATTGTACATACTTGTGTGGTTTCATGTGATATTTTTTCTGTATAATGTTCTAATCAGGGTAGACCTTTATTCCGCGTTTAAAAAGGATGAAGTGTTGCCGTTTGCATCAACCTGGATGCAGTAAGACATGCAGGATGCCAAGGCCTGCATGATCTCACTCAGAGGGGCACCCCATAGCGGTTGCCAGAAGCTTGGTAGCAGGGGTGAGGGAAGGATGGGGAACAGGTTCTGTAAGTTATGGTTAGATAGGAATAAGAAGTGCTATTGTTCTCTTACACGTTATGTTGAATACCCGTAATGATAATACAATGTATCTTTTTCTACAAAAAGAAAATTCTAGAAGAAAGGATTTTGAGTGTTTTTATCATGCAGAAATGATAAATCAGAAAATTTCATCTCTTTTAATTATTGTCAGTTTTTGATTTTATAGAATTGATTTCATCTGTCTGTTGTGATTGGACATCTAAGTTCTTTTCAACTTTTGTATTACAAACAACACTGTAATTAACATTCAGTTAGCATTGCTGTGGCTAAGTATCTCCACATTGACAATTCCTTCCATTGTGTAATACAATTGCCTGGAGTTGCTCAGAAAGCAAAGCTTGTGTGTAGTTAATTTGGGAACCATTCCCAGGGAACAATTGCGGGCGAATGGGCGATTTGAGGAAAACTAATTCAAAAGTAAAGATCTGGCCACAACTAAAAATGACACATTTATTCTCACTAGGACCTTTGGAGGGAGCCTTGTGAACTGTGCCCTGGGACTGTCTGCTTGGGGGATGAGAGGGGAAGTGTTTGTCTTTGACCATTCTGCAGTGGTTGAGGCTGGCCCCACGGTGCTGTTGCCCTGTGCTTCCAGGCTACACAGGTGTGAAGCCCCAGTGTAGTACTGCAGTCAGGGGTAGGAAGCCAGAGGCGTGCCAGGTGAACAAAGCTCGCTTGGACCTGTCACTGCAGTGGTGGCTTTAGAGAGAGGTAGGCAAGGAGGATGGGAGGTAGGACGTGAGAAGTGTCCCACACAGAGACACTTTGAGAAGTAGGGTATGTAATTCTGGTTCAAAAGATATCCTAAATTGGCCTTTCAAAATGCAAATGTACGAGGGAGTAAAAAATTAATTTATATTCAGGTTGACTCACTTATGGGGCGCTTAGGACCTGAAGATACAGCAGGGGGTGCAACAGACAATGTCCTACCAGTGTGCAGCTTATGTTCCTTTGCAGGGACAAAGAGAATAAACACACGAGCAAATACCTAAGATCCATCCAGTTCCTGCAGTGTAAGTGCTGTGAGGCAAATGAGGCACTGCTCTTCATAGTGACTTGAAAGGGTGCGCGTGCAGTGAGAGCGCTAGGGGCCCCGCGGCTCGGTGGATGGAAGAGGAGGGAGAGAGACGCAGGGAGCAGGGTGTGCTGCCTGCTTTGCGTTTGTCCTACCTGAGAGCCCTGTGTTGGCTTTTGGAACGTAGCCCTGTCTCAGTGCATTTGTGTTGTATGGGGTTTAGACTTCTTAGAATATACCATTGACTTTCAGATATACAGCACATTATAATTGTTCTGTCTTTGATGTTAGAGAATATACTTCAAGATCTTAAGAGTGCCTCAGGGTTATTTTCATCAGTCTCGGGCTTGATACTAGTGAAGCATAAATAAATGGAAAATTTCCATTAGATCAAAAGCTTGGTGGCTTGGAGTGTATTATGTCAATGTAATTCAACTTCACATAAGAAACAGCACTGTGCAACTTTTTCTTTGCTCTAGAATTCTCAGAAACATTAGTTTTGAAAGACATACATTTATTTGTTGGACTTTGAATGACACTGCTCAAGATATTTTTGTGACGCTAGTAGCAGATTAAGAAATCACCTTTTCATTGTCGTTCTTCTAATTTAAAGCATTTAATTAATTAGTTTATTAACTTATTAAGGCAGGGAGGGAGGGAGACAAAGAATGAGGGAGAGGGAGGAAAGGAAAGAAAGAGGGAGATTGATCTTCCCTCCATTTGTTCACTCCCCAAGTGGCTGCAACTCCCAGGGCTGTGCCAGGCTGAAGCCAGGAGCCAGGAACTCCATCTGGGTCTCCCCTATGGATGACAGGGACTCCTGTACTTGAGCTGCCTCCCAGGGTGAGCATTGTCATTAAGTAGAGCCAGGACTGACACAAACACTCCTTTATGGGATGAGTGTCCCACGAGGCGTCTTAACCATTGTACCAGGTCCCTGCACCAAGACATTACCTCTTTAAGGGACGAATGTTTGGCCTAGCACTTAAGACAGCCAGATCCCACTTCAGAGTACCTGGGCGGGATTCCCAGCCGCTGCTCCTGACTCCCGTCTTTGTGCTGATGTGAGCTCTGAGAGGCAGCAGTGAGGCTCAGGTAACTGGGGTTCTGTCACCCACGTGGGAGACCTGAATTAAGTTCCTCGCTCCTGGCCTCAGCCTTTGCCCAGCCCTTGCCCTTGTGTGTATTTGGGGAATGAGCCTGGGAATGGGAACATTCTCTCTCCCCCTCAAATAAATTGTAAAAGAATAGCCACCTTCTTCTCAAAAATTCTAAAAAAACAAATCTCATCTTGACATTGCTAGGTGTTTCTCACTTTGCTGCCTATGATACAGTTTATTTGCTTCAGTGGAAAACAAGCCATGGATTCTGATAGGCCCAGGTTAAATAGAATCTTTTCTAGTGATATGTACAGCTACAGGAGTCAGAATGATGCCAGATATTAGAAGATGAGACTGTTAAATGTGCTTAGAGTTCACCAGTTTTCCAAATTTCAGTCGTGTGTGCGCCAGCTTCAGGATGTTGCTGTGTGTTCTGCAGTGCTGGTGCTTGTCAGCGTTTGATGTTTTCTGTGCATTACTCAGTTCTTGCTTTAGCAGATTTACTTACAAAAAAATGTCTATATTATTGAAATTAATGAGAGATAACTTTAAAAATATATTTCTGACTGGTACATTTCTAACTCAGGACACAAGAACATTTACCTGTGAGCCAACTAAAGTCGTTATTCCCATTGTGGTTAATACGCTCACACATCAGGCCTGACCTATCCCATACCAGGCGCATGACCTTGGGCGACTTATGCGTCTTCTCCAAACCTCTGTATTCACAAATGTCTACTGGGGATAATGAGCTAATGTTGGTGCCAAGTGCTTAGCACAGTGTCTGATAAAGTAACTACGCAGTCAGTGGAGACAACTCCAGAATGTGTTGTTGATGTGCTTGTCTTCATTACTTTGGCCTAGAAGGATACTGGAGGGGCTGCTGCTGTGGCAAAGCGGGTAAAGCCGCCACCTGCAGTGCTGGCATCCCATATGGACGCTGGTTCAAGTCCCAGCTGCTCCACTTCCCATCCAGCTCTCTGCTGTGGCCTGGGAAAGCAGTAGAAGATGGCCCAAGTCCTTGAGCCCCTGCAGCCATGTGGGAGACCCGGAAGCTTCTGGTGCAGCTCTGGCCCTTGTGGCCAACTGGGGAGTGAACCAGCGGATGGAAGACTCTCTCTGCCTCTCTTTCCCTCTCTGTGTAACTCTTAGTTTCAAGTAAATAAATCTTAAAAAAAAAAAAAAAAAAGAATACTGGAGATTCTGAAATTATATGAGCACTCTCATTCTGCATCTAGAACTGGGCCTGAAGGTATTAGAACAATAAACAAAATAGCCAGCCGATTTCTTTTTTTTTAAGATTTATTTATTTACTTGACAGAGTTACAAAGAGAGAGGAGGAGAGGCAGAGAGAGAGAGGTCTTCCATTCGCTGGTTCACTCCCCAAATGGCCATAACAGCAGGAGCTGCGCCGATCCGAAGCCAGGAGCCAGGAGCTTCTTCCAGGTCTCCCACGGAGGTGGGACTTGGGCCATCTTCTACTGCTTTCCCTGGACAAAGCAGAGAGCCAGATCAGAAGTGGAGCAGCCGGGACTCGAACCGGCACCCATATGGGATGCCGGCACTGCAGGCAGCGGTTTTACCAGCTACACCACAGCGCCAGCCCCAAGTCTGATTTCATTATATCTCTAGCATTCCATGGCCAGCTGTGGGCCAGCTGTGTGACTTGATCTAGCTGTTTAACCTCTCTAAGATTTGTTTTCTTCAACAGATAAATCAGGAGATTTTATTTAATTTGATCCCAAGGCATCCAGCTTATAGGCTATCTGCTTTCTGAGTGGTTTCTTATGTTCTTAAAGGTCTAGCCATCTGTTTGAAAGGCAGAAGATCTATCCATCTATCTACCTACCTATTGCTCATCTGAAAGGCAGAGTGAGGGGCGGGGGAGAGAGAGGGAAAGATTGAGATCTGTCATCTGCTGGTTCACTCCCAAAGTGTCTGCAATGACTAGGCTGTGTCATTTGAAAGCCAGGAGCCAGGAACTCCCACATGGGACAAGGTCCTAAACACTTGGGCCATCATCTGCTGCTCTCCCAGGTACATTCGCAAGAAGCTGGATTGGAAGCGGAGCAGCTGGGACTCAAAACCAGTGCTCTGAGATGCCAGTGTCACAAGAGATGGTTTCATCTGCTGCACCATAATGCCAGACTGGTCTGAGAGTGTTTCTGATCATGAAATATGGTTCATTTGAAAGCTGAGCATTTTAAATTTTGTTTTGTTTAACCAGCTGTTTATTTAAGTTAGGAAGTCAGTGTGGCACTCGGTTGCTTCACTATTTTCATTTCCCATATGGAATGCCAGTGTGCAGATCAGGGCTTTAACACGCTGTGCCATGGCACCGGCCCCTTTTGACTCACATTTAAATTGTGTATAATATGAATTTACCAAGTATGGAACCACTTGACTCTTCATTGCCATTAATAATATAGGCACATATAATTAAGGCAGATACATGTGTGTAAATATGGGTGTGTACATTTGTGATAGCAAAATATGCACTGATCACTTTTTTTTACACTTAAGAATGTATCTTAGAAGTAGTCCCATTTGTGTAGTGTCCTCTTTTTTTGGAATGACTAGAAAAAACATTGCTTTGGATGGATGCTTGTAGTTATTTGACCAGCCTCCTTGTGATGGACGTTTAGACTACTGCGGTAGTGAATACCTTGTAAGTATGAGATGTTGTTCATATGTTTCTGTATCTGTATTTTAAAGTGCTTGTAATTTTGATTAAAATAAACAGATTGTTCATAATTGAGCCAGCATATACTCTCTGTGCAAGAGCCAGCCAGTTTCTGCTGACCCAGGTTTCCCCATGCATTTCAGTCAGCAAACACTTTGAACACTACTGTACCACACTGTGTTGTCTCTGGGAAAATGCTGGTGAGATGGGTGATCATTCCAGAGACTGAATATTACTCTGAAGACCACTTTCTAAACTGGATGTGTGTGCTGAATTAAATGGCTGCACTGTTAACCATCTTGGAATCTTCTTTACTTTGCTTCAGAGTACAATTATACCAGCAAAGGGAAACCTCTGACTGGAAAATTATCAACAAATTAAAGCCTTCCGTGGGGATCCATTCCCATAAAGTAATGAAATACACTGTACATATTATGCAATAGCTTTGGCTAGAACAATATTTTTTATATTTCATTGTTCTTAAATTCAGAAGGAAAAGGCATTATCTACATAGTTTCCCTTTGTTTCAGAGAAAACTTTTAGTAGTTGGTAAGTCCGGCTGAAACACAAAAAGTCACACATTTAAGTTCTTAATTTTGTTCATTTGTGCACACATGCATGTATACATAAACACACATGTGTAGCCATACACACGTTAGATCTGAGAGTGAAAGCTTACGAGCGCTTTCTTTTAGAAAATAAGAGTATTTTATGTTTCAGAAAGATATGAATGCTCTCTTTTCCACATTCAGAACTTATTATGAAGATTTAGGAACATCATTAAAGATATTAAAAAACCATCATTTCTTTGCTCTGTTCTCTTTGCACCGCAGTGTTGTGGGCTTTAGGATGGTGTATATGAAAATGAACTGAAAGAACTCACAGGGTGTTTTTTTTTTTAATGCTAATGTGATCTTTTCTAAAATTGACCATTGTTCTAATAGTTAACGGGTTTTTTTTTTTTACTTTCATAAAAGAAAGCAGATGTTAAGTAACTTTTTTAAAATTAAGTTTTTCTCCTTAATTTGACTTTCAAATATGGTCCTTAACATAAACCTTACTAATTCACTTATAAGGATAAATGTTTCCATTGTTGACCTATTTGAAAAACAATGGTAGTGTTGGATGTAGGATTTATAGTGAAGATAATGGTAAAATCCCACCAAATAACCTTTAAGTAATATAAAATTGCTTATTTATTTGAATAAAAAATACAAATTTAAGTTACAGTTAGGTAGTCACCACTTATGTTGTCTTTTAGCACGTTCTAGAGAAACAGTGTGCTTGTAGCTAGAGATTGTAGGGTTTCAGATGTTCCACCTGCTGAGGGAAGCAGTTTATTGCATCACTGAGACAGGGCTAAACAAAAGCCTCTGCAAAATGAGGCTTTTTGTGATGTGTGTCACCCTGCCCCCATTTCCCACAAATCATTGCAGCTCCTGCCTGTTTCACTGAACCACAGCACCCTCTAGCATCCTAATGCTTTGTGTTTTTACAACTCAAGACAGGAACGTTTTGTTTTTCCTTACAAAATGAACCATTAATCTAACATGATTTGGTATCTGTTCTTCTGACCACAGAGAGGAGACCCTTGAAGGGAATTAGGGAGAAAGTGAAGCGTGAAGAGTCATCGCCATTTTTGCAAATAATTGTTACATTTGTTTTCTGTGTAATTTTTGAGTGTGAATGTGAATGGCTGGACCTTTGTGCCCCCTTGTGTAGCGGCAATACATAAGGGACTGGACCGTGACCAGCTGGTCACCTGATCTGGTTTCTCTGTATGTTGCAGGTACTTCTCCCAGCAGCTGGTCTGTTACAGTTACAGGATGTGAAGAAGACTTGCTGTGAATTTTTGGAATCCCAGCTTCACCCTGTGAACTGCTTAGGAATCCGGGCGTTTGCTGATATGCATGCGTGCACAGACCTCTTGAACAAGGCCAACACCTATGCAGGCAAGTGAGATCAGCTGGGCATGAAGCCAAAGTCTGGAACCCATGAGTTCTTGCCTGATTCTGCAGTGGTCTCTGGAGAGTTGTGTCGTGTTTCTAGACCTGGCTTTTATAAAAATAGATTCAGAATCTTTCAGTGAGAGCACTGCTGCTAGAAACATGCTCACAAAATTGAAAACTTAAGAAAAAAGCAACTGTAAATTGGGATGGAGCCTGAATAATGGAATGGCTAATTTTATGCAGATACTGAATCCCTATGTATTTTTCTTTCACATTGTCAAATTAATAGCTATGTAAGAAACTGTGTGCGTGTGGAAGTTAGTTATATCTCTGCAATTTTTGATGCCTTTTTCTTGGATTTGTGAAAACAAGCTTTGTGGCTTAAAACATCTTCAAAGTAGAGAACTGTGGGTCACATTCAGACGGAGTAGAAAAGTGGACCCCAGATTTGAGCAGCCCTTTCCTTAGACCTTGGTGTCTGTGACTTCCTCCTGGCTTCTCTTTGGGATGGAGTTGGGGGGCTGCTGCTCTTGTCATCACTGTGACTGTCATCGCTCCCCTCACCTACCATGGATCTCCAGGAAGGGAGTAGAGATTCATGTTACACAAGTTTCTAAAGGTAACCTACAGTTTTTCTCTGAGTTTGCATACTTTTAAAAATTCGTATTAGAAGTGATTACTAGGATGTTTCTAATTTTTTTTTTTATTTGTCTTCCTGTGAAGATAAACCTGGTAGAAATTACAATCCACTGCCTGCTTACAAGATTCTACCTGGCATCTAAAACCCAGGAGGAGGAGTTACAGCCGTTGCCCCCATAATAACCTCAGGATCCTCAACTTCCCTAGCCTTCAGATGCAGGGCCTGTGTCTACACTGCTTCCTGCACTGTGCTTGCTGTAGTGAGGGAGGGAGTTTCGGTACCTAGACCTTGGCATTGGAAAGAAGTCTTCCTAGTGCTTAGTTGGGACAAAGATGCAATGCTTCAGTAAGGCACAAGAAGTCTGATAAATGTGAGTTTTGTAGATTTCTGTGGGGTGATCTGGTGGCCTAGGTACCCTTTATAAAGTGGTTTCCATGGGAAAATGTGATTTGAGTTCCGGGAAGCTGATTTGTGGATGAGCTTTTACAACACAGCCCTTCTGTGGTTTGGGAATGCTGTGATACCTGACAGTGTTCATGTAATCCTTTTGAGTGAGATGAAGCACTTTGAAAGCATGTAAGGGCCGGCACTGTGGCGTAGCTGGTGAAGCCGCCGCCTTCAGTGCCGGCATCCCATGTGGGCACCGGTTCGAGATCTGGCTGCTCCACTTCCCATCCTGCACCCATGTGGGAGACCTTGAGGAAGCTTCTGGCTCCTGGCTTCCAATCGGCACAGCTCCAGCCACTGCAGCCAACTGGGGAGTGAGCCAGCCAATGGAAGACCTCTCTGTCTGTCTGTCTCTCTCTTTCTCTCTCTCTCTCTGCCTCTTCTCTCTCTGTGTAACTCTGACTTTCAAATGAAGTAGATAAATATTTTTTAAAAAAGCCTTTAAAAGATAAATGTGAATTCATTGATATATCCTAATATGACCAATTCTGTTCTTCAGCCAAGTAGAAATATTCCTTCTAAATTTAAACTCCTCTAAATTCTAGCCATAATGTGCCTCTTATAAATTACATAAATTAGGAAAACTAAGGAGGGTCGTATATTTTGGGCAGTTTTTTCCTGTGAGAAGCGACCATCAACATTATGTAGTTGTCAGGTTGTCAGTTGTGTCCCCATGGTAAAGGTTCCTGACTTTGGGGTGGGTTGGGGTTACCTGAGGGTTAATGCAACAGATACCCAGACTTCACACGATGTACTAGAACTCATGGTTTTGCTTATATCAGAAACAACTCATTTACTGTGTTTTCAGGAGTTAGATTTGATTTCTATTTGAGAATCTTAAGTTTATTACATTGTACTACAAAACATGACAATTTTCCTACCAGAATTATAACTCCAGATATTAGTCTGCAGGTTGTTTATTATAATTATGCCAACAGTTTGTGTGTGTGTGTGTGTGTGTGTGTGTGTGTGAAATTTATTGGCAAGGCTGGCATTGAGGCACAGTAAGTTAAGGTGCTGCATGCGACCCCAACTTCCCATGTTGTAGTGCCAGTTTGAGTCCCGACTGCTCTAGTTTCAATCCAGCTCCCTGATAATGTGCCTGGGAAAGCAGCAGAAGATGGCCCAAGTGCTTTAGTGACTGTCACCCACATAGGAGATCCAGATGAAGTTTCTGGCCATTTGGGGAGTGAACCAGTAGATGGAAGATCTCTCTCTCTCTCTCTCTGTCTTTCAGATAAATAAATTAATTTATTTAAAAATAAAAATTCTTGTCACTTTTATAAAAATATAAATACTGATTTTTTTTTTGACAGGCAGAGTTAGTAAGAGAGAGAGAGACAGAGAGAAAGGTCTTCCTTCCTTTGGTTCAGCCCCCAAATGGCCGCTACAGCTGGCGCACTGCGCTGATCCGAAGCCAGGAGCCAGGTGCTTCTCCTGGTCTCCCATGGGGTGCAGGGCCCAAGCACTTGGGCCATTCTTCACTGCACTCCCGGGCCACAGCAGAGGGCTGGCCTGGAAGAGGGGCAACCGGGACAGAATCTGGCACCCCAACTGGGACTATAACCCGGGGTGCCAGCGCCGCAGGCGGAGGATTAGCCTAGTGAGCAGCGATGCTGGCCAATAAATACTGATTTTTAAATTTTTAGTGTACCATATTTTATTTTACTGTTAAAAATTATTTCTTTTTTGAAAAGCAGAGTTATATAGCATGAAGTGGAGAGACAGAGATCATCCTCCATGCCACATGGTTACAGTAGCTGGGGCTGGGCCAGGCCAAAGCCAGGAGCTTCATCTGCGGTCTCCCATATGGGTAGCAGGGGTTTAGGTACTTGCCACTTTCATACCATGCTTCTGAATCTGATATTTACTTGAGCTTCTTAGATTTATAAATAGCATTTAAAAATATCTTTAATGACAAAAAGTTAGAAACATATACAAAAATGGAACAGTACTCACCTGTTTGAATAGTTGTCAACTTGTGGATAACCTGTTTCACCTGAAACCCTTTATATTTCCCCTTCTTCTTGTTTTTAATCTGTAGACTTTTTAATGAAATCTGATATACATATAGAAAAACACAAATCATTAAGTCACAGCCTGACGAATTTTTGCAAACTTTTGTTATTTTGAAGCAGTTATTTTATCTGTATGTTTCATTCTTATATTTTTTAACAAATGTAATTGCAAAGACAAATCTCATAATGAAAGTATGAATATTTCAATTTTTTGGTTTGTTGATAGCTCATTGTGACAAACTTTCTAAAATAAATGATCCAGAATAATCCTGAGAAACAGTTGTTCTTCAGTGAAAATATCTGATTGTTATTTGTATCGTTGGTAGACAAGAGGTGAGGGGCAGGGAGTCCTGACAGGAAGGGGTCTGTAGCTCTTTTTCTGCAAGAAGCAAAATATTTATTCTTAAACTTGTTTGTCTTTGTGCTCTTTATGTATGAAAAATATCCAGAAAATATACGCAGACTCCTAAATTGCTGACAAGTCAGGTCATGTAGCATATGAAAAGATCTGAGAGAATGGAGTCAGGCAGCAGCAGGGAGAGTTAGTATCACTGTTGTGATGCTGTTGCTGTCCTGGGCCTGTGACTGACTTAACTAGGTAAGGAAGGAAACAAGGACAGATGGGAAGGAAGAAACAGAGCAGTAGGAGAGTTGATACACGGTATGATTTCAGCTAAGATTTCAAAAATCCGTGATTTTGCATGGGTTTCAACGTTTGTCATACTAAAATAAATGTACTTTTCCATTCCATTTCCCACAAACTTTTCCAAATACCCTCATAGGTACATTGAAAAAAGGGAGGGGGAAAAGAGCTGAGGGAGAGAAATGTTACGTGAGCAAAGAACCCAAAGTACGTGAGTTTGTTCTTCACCCCGTCCCCCCTTCCAGCCATCTCTTCTCCCTCCCTCCTTTCCTGTTTGAGAGGCAAAGAGATGAGCGAGAGAGAGAAGGGAGAGAGACAGGAAGAGAACGCGCGCTCACACCTACGGTTCACTCTCCAAATGCATGCAAGGGCCAGGACAGTTTCCTAGCGGATGGGAGGGACCCAGCGATTTGTGCCATCACTGCTGCCTACCAGGTTCTGCATTAGCAGAAAGCTCAGGTGAGGAGCTGGAGCCTGGATTTGCATCCAGGCACTGGGATTGCAGATGTGGGCACCTTAACCACCAGGCCAGACGCCCACCCGCTCTGGGTGTTTTTTGGTCCATGGTGTGACTGTGCTAAAGAACCTCTCTGTTTCTCTCTTGAACTGTCTGTAACTCTACCTGTCCTCATCCTTTGAAGGCTCACCAGATATTCTAGACATACAATCTACTTCATTGCTTTCTCTTGCAGCTTAGAAATGAGTCTTCCAGTATTCATTATTATTGTCAAATTAAATTGTACAGATACGAAAGAATTAAAGTTTTCTGTGGAAATGTTTTCAATTCATGCTTAATAATATAAACGGATGGACATTTGTCACTTGGGACACCCACATTCCGTGTCAGAGTGTCTGGGTTTCAGTTCCAGCTCTCTTCCTGCTAGTGCACACCTGGGGAGGCAGTAGGCGGTGGCTCACGTTGTTGGGTCCCTGCCCACTCCCCACCCCTGCACGGAAGACCCGGATTAAAATCTGGGCTCCTGGCTTCAGTCTGAACCAGCCCTGGTTGTAGTATGCAGTTGGGAGGTGAACCAGTGCATGGAAGATCTCTGTTTCTGCCCTTCAAATAAATAAAGAAATATTTAAAAACCAACATCTCTAGGGAAAGTAGAAGCCTGAGCAGCCATATGGGGAGGGCAGAGCCCGAGCTGGGGAGGGCTTACTGATGCGCAGGCATGGCTTCGGCAGTCACAGCCTGACCCAGTGATCCACACGCTTCTCTCTCTCCACACAGAGAGCAGACAGCTGGTGACAACCGAGGGCGACCAACCAGCTTACGTCTCCATCTGCTGAAGTGTGGTCACCTCAACAGTGGTCGGCCTTTGTTCTGCTCTTGAATGATGATTTTCTTAGCTGAAAAATCTGTATGCTGGTCCTTTTGCTTTACATTTTAAATGTTTATTTTCACTTATTTGAAAGGCAGATAGAGAAGACAGATTGATCAGTTGATTGATCTATTGAACTATTGGTTGACTTCTCAAATGTCTACACAGCCTGAGCTTAGCCCCACCAAAACCAGGAGCTGGAAAATCCATTTGGGTCTCCCACGTGGGTGACAGGGGCCCAAGCAATTTACCCATCCTTTGCCACCTCCCAGGGTGCAAAAAATATGATGGGCCAAAAATATGAGTATAGAGGAAATAAAAATTGAACTCATCATCAGATTCTTTTGGAAATTAGGTTTTAATTATAATCGAAATATGAATTTTGTTTAACATTCCTTGCTGGTAACCAAGAGTTGCTGATGGTTGAGTTTCAAGAATTTCAAGCCAATTGAAAAAATAGTTTCAGATTCTTAGTCATTCCAATGCCTCACTTTTCCATAATGGAAATTTGAGAAACTACTGAATTCCAGTTCTAGCTGACCTTTGGGGAAGCTTGCAGCATAATTTTCTTTTATTTATTTTTTTAAAAAGATTTATTTATTTATTTGAAGGGCAAGTTGGAGAGCAGGAGATTGTCCATTCTCTGGTTCACTTCCCACATGGCCCCAGTGGCCAGAGCTGGGCCAATCTGAAGCCAGTCCGGGTGGGCACAGGGGTCCAAGCGCTTGGGCCATCCTCTGCTGCTTTCCCAGGCCATAGCAGGGAGCTGGACTGCAGGTGGAGCAACAAGCTGTGGCTTTCTCTCTTGCAGCCTCCTCTTCTTTTGGTCTCAGCTGTGCTTCTGCCTTTGACATTTAGATTATCTTTTCCATCTATTCTTTGTTTCTCCTGCCATCAGCAATTTCAAAATCTGTTTTCTTGGCTCCCTAGAGGCTCCCTCTTGATAGATTTGTAGTTGTCATCTTTCTTCCATAAGCACACTTGGCACCTTCGATCACAATTCCAGGATATGTTTTGGTATTTGGAACTCCAGTGTTTTTCAACCTTTGTGCTTGCCATATTCTGCCCCCTCCTTCTCTTGTATTTCTTTATAAATCTCTGCTCTCTGATCCCAGTTCTCCCAGCCACCTTTAGCTGTTCAACAAACGGTTGTTCGTTCCAAAGCCACCCTCTTTGTGCCTGGCCTTGTCCAAACTGCTGTGGGTGATACATGTGAGGCTCAGTAGGAGTTAACGCCTGCTTACTGGGGGGAGGGGGTCTTCTCCAGTAATAGTGAACGTAACACCCAAGCTAGGTATGTTTGGATTATGCTTTATTCTTTATTAAACAAATTCTGAAAACATCTTCGGGAAAAGAAAAATGTCATCCCGTCCCCTCGCCCCCGTAATTTGGCTAGGAGTGGCTGCTTATGGTAGACAGACACCTGTCAGAATAAGCCCGCAAAACGCCGGCCTGTTGGAAGCAACTCGTACCGAGTGAGTGGTTGTAATAATGGTGTTAAACCTCGTCTATGCAGTATTCATGCTACAGAAATAGATTCTGATTGCTGGAGGGACTATTGAAATGTTAATTTCCTGATACAGAGGATTCTTCTTTGGAAAATGTGAAGTACAGCACTTCTTCACTGAATTCATGCCAACTTAAATGGTACTTCTTAAAAGAATTAATCGTTTTTATGTTCTGTACTCATTGTGGTCCCGATTTATGTGTTAATAAACGACATGTAGTCTCTGCCCTGCTTTGTTGATAGTTTTTCTAGCTGAGGTGGGTTTCACCAAAACTGTCTGTGTTACTAGAACTGCTAGCGAGCTGTGAATTTTCTCCCAGAGAGATTAATAGTATTTTGAATAAAAAAATTAGTGTTAAGTCATGTAGGGAACATTAACAGTTATGTCTGCAACATATTCGTTTTACTAATGAGGAAAGGGAAGAATACAGGTTGTTATTTTTTAATTTTATTTATTTTTAAGATTTTTAGTTATTTATTTGAAAGTCAGAGTTACACAGAGGAGAGGCGTAGTGAGAGAGAAAGAGGTCTTTCATCCGATGATTCACTCCCCAGTTGGCCGCAACGGTCGGCCGATCCGAAGCCAGGAGCCAGGAGCTTCTTCCAGGTCTCCCACGTGGGTGCAGGGGCCCAAGGACTTGGACCATCTTCTACTGCTTTCCCAGGCCATAGCAGAGAGCTGGATGGGAAGTGGAGCAGCCGGGTCTCGAACCAGTGCCCATATGGGATGCTGGTGCTTTAGGCCAGGGTGTAACCTGCTGTGCCACAGTGCCAGCCCCATTCTTTTTTATTTTAAAGAAATACTTTTTCTATCAGAAATGAGCTACTATTGTCAGGGACCGATGCTGTGTTGTAGCGGGTAAAGCCACTGCCTTTGACACATATGAGCACCGCTCCGTGTCCTGGCTATTTGTGCTTCCATCCAGCTCTCTGCTGTGGCCTGGGAAAGCAGTGGAAGATGGCCCAAGTGTTTGAGGCCCTGCCACCCACGTGGGAGACCCAGAAGAAGCTCCTGGCTTCAGCCTGGCCCAGTGCTGGCCATTGTAGCCGTCTGGAGAGTGACCTAGCAGGTGGAAGATCTCTCTGTCTCTCTCCGTAACTCTGACTTTCAAAATAAACAAATATGCTTTAAAACAAAATAAGATACTATTGTCATCTGTGTTCTGGGCCTTGCTTCTCAGAGGGAATTCTGCTTTAGGTGGAGTATAGAGCAATTAGAGAGACCCCCTCATGGCGTCGGGTTTTGATGAAGAGGTGCTTGGTGTTTAGAAATCCGATCAGTGGAGTACTTTGTGCATTACTGCAGGACACACAATAGAATAAGTAAGATTTTGGACTTACATTGTTGATTCATTAGACTTGATTTGAGATGAAAGCCCTGATCTGAGGAATCCTGTTCACTTTGGGGCCGGCGTCATGGCGCACATGGTTAATCCTCCACCTCTGGTGCCACCATCCTATATGGGCACCAGGTTCTAGTCCCGGTTGCCCCTCTTCCAGTCCAGCTCTCTGCTGTGGCCCAGGAGTGCAGTGGAGGATGGCCCAGGTGCTTGAGCCCCTGTTCACTTTGGGGCCGGCGTCATGGTGCACATGGTTAATCCTCCACCTCTGGTGCCGGCGTCCCATATGGGCACCAGGTTCTAGTCCCGGTTGCACCTCTTCCAGTCCAGCTCTCTGCTGTGGCCCGGGAGTGCAGTGGAGGATGGCCCAGGTCCTTGGGCCCCTGCGCCCACATGGGAGACCAGGAGAAGCACCTGGCTCCTGGCTTCGGATCGGAGCAGTTCTGGCCGTGGCGGCAATTTTGGGGGTGAACCAACAGAAGGAAGACCTTTCTCTCTGTCTCTCTCTCTCACTGTCTGTAACTCTACCTGTCAAATAAAAAACCTGTCAAATAAGTAAGTAAATAAATAAATGAAAAAAGAATCCTGTTCACTCGATGTAGCAAATACTAGGGATTATCCTTTTATTTTCTTTCTTTTTTTTTTTTTTTAAGGTTTATTTTATTTATTTGAAAGGCGGTGTGACACAGAGGGAGAGACAGATTTTCCTCTGCTGGTTCACTCCCCAAGTGGCTGCCACAGCCAGGGCTAGTTCTGTGTCCCTGATGTGGGTGGAGGGGCCAAGGACTTGGGCCATCTGCTGCTGCTTTCCCAGGCAGATTAACAGGAAGGTGGTTTTGAAATGGAGCATCTGGGAATTAAACTAGTGCTCCAGAGTAGGTCAGCAGTATTGCCAGAGGTGACTTCACTCACTGTGCCACATGCTGGCCCCTTTTTCATTTTTTGATATGCTGTTGTGTTTGCTGGAGGGAAGCCAGCAGGGAAATTCAGCTACTATGGATAGTGAGGGAGAATCTCTGGACACGCCTACACAGTGTATGCATGAGAGTACTTCAAAACTTCATGGAAAATGCTCAATCGGACTTGCTCCAAACAGTAGAGTTAGAAACGTGCCAGGGGATTCCAATTTAATCCCATCCAGGTGGGATGTACCAATGCCATCTCACTGATCCAAGTGATCAATTTCAGTTCACAATTGATCACACTGATAGGTCTAAGAGTCAAAGGGATCACACAAACAAGACTAGTGTCTGCTAATACTAACTGATAGAATAAAAAAGGGAGAGCACGATCCAGCATGGGACGTGGGATACACAGCAGACGCATAGAAGGGCAGATGTGCTAAACAGCACTCTGGCCTCAGAATCAGCCCGTAAGGCATTCAGATCTTGCTGAAGAGCCCATGAAAGTATTTTAGGCATGGAAAGCCAAGATACTCTGGCAAAGAAAAAAAAAAAAAGAAGACCTAAATGAAAGATCTCTGCGAGTGAGATCCCAGTGGAAAGAATGGGCCATCAAAGAAGGAGGTACCTTTCTCTGAAGGGAGGAGAGAACTTCCACTTTGGTTATGGCCTTGTCTAAATAAGATTGGAGTCAGCGAACTTAAAATGCTTCCATAACCTTTGCAACTCATGACAAGAGCCTCGGGTGATTACTGACACCATAAACAGGAGTGTCAGTTTGTTAAGTCAACAGCAGGAGTCACTGTGCACTTACTCTTCATGTAGGATCTCTGTCCTTAATGTGTTGTACAATGTGAAGTAATGCTACAACTAGTACTGAAACAGTATTTTACACTTTGCATTTTGGTGTGGGTGCAAACTGATGAAATCTTTACTTAATATATACTAAATTGATCTTCTGTATATAAAGATAATTGAAAATGAATCTTGATGTGAATGGAATGGGAGAGGGAGTTGGAGACAGGAGGGTTGCAGGTGGGAGGGAAGTTATGGGGGGGTGGGAGCCATTGTAATCCATAAACTGTACTTTGGAAATTTACGTTTATTAAATAAAAGTTTAAAAATTGCCACTAAAAAAAAAAAAGAAAAAATGTAATTCGAAGATAGGTTTCTTTTGGTACAGGAAATTTTTGAAATTCATGGTATGAGGGTGCCTCTTTAAAAAGTTCATGAGGTGGGCCATTGCTGTGGTGCAGCAGATTAAAGCCCTGGTCTGCAGTGCCAGCATCCCATATGGGAGCTGGCTCGAGTCCCGGCTGCTCTACTTCTGATCCAGCTCCCTGCTAATGCACCTGGGAAAGCAGCAGAGGATGGCCCAAGTCCTTGGGCCCCTGCATCCATGTGAGAGACCTGGAAAAAGCTCCTGGCTCCTGCCTTCAGATCCTCTCAGCTCCAGCCATTGAGGCCATTTGGGCAGTGAACCAGTGGATGGAAGACCTCTCTGTCTCTACCTCTCTCGGCCTGTAACTCTGCCTGTTAAATAAATAAATCTTACAAAAGTTCCTGAGGGGCTGGAATTGTGGCATAGCAGGTAAAGCCTCTGTTTGCAATGCAGCATCCCATATGGGTGCTGGTTCAGGTCTTGTTTGCTCCACTTCCAGTCCAGCTCCCTACTGTTGGCCAGGAAAAGCAGCCCAAGTGGTTGGGCCCCTGCCACCTGTGTGAGAGAGCTGGAGGAAACTTGTGGTTCTTGGCTAAGCCCTGGCTGTTGTGTCCACTTGGGGATTGAATCAGCAGGTAGAAGATCTCCCTCTCTCTCTGTAATTCTGACTTTCAAATAAATAAATCCTTAAAAAACAAAAAAAGTTCATGAAAAAACTACATAGATTCAAGATTGTTGTACTAAAATAAACTTTTTGAAATGTCTTTCATGGGTGGAAGAATGCATATGTGTATTGGATATTATGTATGTGCAGAATGATCTGTCACTATGTGAATGTTAGAATTGGAGGCAGTAGTAGAGATTGTAACATTGTGAGAACTAGGCTAATGAAAGTGGAGAGGAGTGCATGATGCAGGATTGTGCACTTGTGACCCAGCCCCTAGATAAACTCCAGATGAGCTATACTTGAGCATTACATTTGGTGTCACTACTTTGTAAGTGCATTTTAATGTGTGCGTATTTATTGCCAGTGTGCTGCACACAGTAAGCTGAGTAAGAATCCACTTGGTGTAGAGGAAGAGGATCTCACCTCAGCGTTGTGAGTACTGTTGGGTTTGTATGGGGCGAATTAATCCAGAGAAATTGAGATTCAGTTGATAGTGTATTCAGTAGGAGTCAGTGATGTAACCACGTCCAGAAAGCTGTGAAGTGACGATCTCCATTCTCTTTTGCCCAGGTCAGACCATAACTATAAGAATGAATTCAGGGCTGACACTGCGGCTCACTAGGCTAATCCTCCGCCTGCGGCGCTGGCACCCCGGCTGTTTATAAAGTTTGGTTTACAGTTCTAGAGAATCACAGTCCAAGATCAAGCAGCCCTGTTGGTTCAGCCTCTGGTGATGTTCTTTCTGGCAGAGTCCCGAGGTCACACAGAGTATCACATGACAGTAGAGAAGAGAGTGTGCTGTGTGTCTGTCTGGTCTGTACCATTTTCCTTATAAATAAATATATATAAATATATATATATATATATATATGTTCATTCATGGGGGCCCCACCCAAATGAGTTAATCTAATCATTTCCCCCAGAAGCCCCACCTCTAGTTGCTATAATTGGATTAAGGTTCTACCTACTCCGTACTGTTGGCATAAAACTTTGTAGTGTTAACTCTTGCATGAGTCGGGAGGCCAGGTGGTACTCACACCATAGCAGGAGGTTGTACTGTGTGTAGTACTGGAGAAGTGGCTTACGGGAGATGTCTCATGTAAGCTGACCGTCGTGTGTGGCCTCATTTCACACAAAGCTTTTCTTTCTGAGAAGGCCAACAGATTCCTTTTAGAGATGTGTTTTGTACAATAGCTTTTACAGTTCCCTTTTTCCTTAAAAGTTTGAAATCAACAATTTTTCCTCAACAAACATAAAGCTAAAAATTTCTCCTTGACAAGATTGCTTTAAAAAATCTTATTTATTTGGAAGACAGATTTAGAGAGAGAGTGAAATCTGTCTTCCATCCACAGGTCCAATACCCAAATGACCACTGCAACTAGGACTGGGCCAAGCTGAAGCCAGGAGCCAGGAACTTCTTCCAGGTCTCCCACGTGGGTGGCACTGCTTTTCCCAGGCCATTAGCAAGGAGCTGGATTGGAAATGGAGCAGACAGGACTTGAACTGGCACCCATATGAGTTGCTGACATTACAGATGATGGCTTTATATGCAATGCTGCAACTCTGGCCACAGATTGCTTTATTTTAATTGAAAAGAATTAGTTATAAGTACTTTCATTGATTTTTTTTTAAAGATTTATTTATTTATTTGAAAGGCAGAGTTACAGAGGGGCAGAGAAAGAGAGAGAGAGAGAGAGGTCTTGGTTCTGAGCTGGGCCAATCTGGAGCCAGGAGTTTCTTCTGGGCCTCCCACATGAGTGCAGTGGCCCAAGGGCTTGAACCATCATCCAGTGCTTTCTCAGGCCTTAGCAGAGAGCTGGCTTGAAAGTGGAGCAGCCAGGACTTGAACCGGCGCCCAGATGGCACGTCAGCACTGCAGGCAGCAGCTTTACCTGCTATACCACAACGCTGGCCCCAATCATTGATTTTTTTAAAAAAATATTTGTTTGAAAGGCAGAATTATAGAGAGAAGTAGAAACAGAGAGAGAGAGAGACAGACAGACACAGAAAGAGGTCGGTGTTCCATCTGCTGGTTCACTCCCCAAATGGCCACAATGGCTGGAGCTGAGCCAATTCAGAGCCAGGAGCCAGGAACTTCTTCCAGGTCTCCCACATGGGTACAGGGGCCCAAGGTCTTGGGCCATCCTCTGCTGCTTTCCCAGGTGCATTAGCAGGGAGCTGGGTCAGAAGTGGAGCAGCCAGGACTTTGAACAGTGCTTGCACTGTGGGATGCCAGCACTGCAGGCCAGTACTTTAACTCGCTACGCCACAATGCTGCCCCCAACTTTGATTTGTAAGGTTCTTTATTTATTTGAAAAGCAGAATGACACAGAGAAGGACATAGACACACAGACCAAAAGAGATGGGTCACTCCCCTAAATGCGTTTAATAGCCGAGGCTGAGCCAAGATGAAGCTAGGAGCCAGGAACTCTTGGGTCTCCCAGCTGGTGGGCAGGAGCCCAAGCACTTGGACCATCACCCACTGTCTTCCCAGGCAAAGTAGCAGGAAGCTGGATCAGAAGCATAGGAACCAGGAACCAGCACTCTGATACGGATGCAGGTTTCCCAAGCTGTGGCTCAGCTCCCTGCACCAGAATAGTGAGGTACTGGCCCAGTGTGAGGTTCCTTTAAACACATACCTACTCTCCTCTCTTCATTCTGAGCGATAAATTGGGTCAAACATAGCTGACAGATTTAGATACGTGCCCATGATTGTGGGTGTGTAAATGTACACAAATAATGTAATGATTGCTCATGGTACTGAATGTTATTATCATTGTGGAACACTGGTCTGTTTTTATTTTTAGCAGTAGCGCCACTTGAGCCCCAGAATCGGAAAGCCAGGATGGTGTGAAGGCAACAAGGGAACTGTCACACTCAGCATAAAGTTTGAGAACCACCATTAGATTACAGTATGCATGCCACGTGTGTGTGTGTGTGTGTGTGTGTGTGTATTGGCCATTCATTAGAATATTTCATTAATTGAGTCGTAGTGAATTTACTGCTCTGTTACCAGTTTTCGGTAGCAGTTGTCAGAAGCTGAAGTCAGCAAACTGTTTTTCACTAAATCTCTTTTTCCTGGGTAGTACAAGAGTTACAAAGAAGAAGTGATAGAAGCTCTTGAAAATACTACAATCAATTTGGCTGTTCTTTTTAATGTTTTAGTTTGATAATCAAGTAAATTGGGCAGAGTATTTAGATGGGCTGGATCTTGCACACATGGGTTAATAAGAAACAATGAAAACTGAAAACGTGGGCCTTCAAGATGTGGTTGACAGCATCAGAGCACAAAGCTACTCTGGGAATCATGGATGGTGGCCCTAGGATGTCCGTGAGCTATGCTGATGTGTAGGGTAGAGTCAAGCCACATAAATTGTGTGGACTGCTGTGGGTGAGTGTGTAAAATCTTCAGTTTGAGTGGGAAAGATCAGTAAACGCTCCATTTAGATGGCATTAAATCAAGGTCATTCCCAGGACAAACTCGTATGGCCAAAGTTCAAGGTATCTGCAGTGGTGTGTGTCTACACGCATGCGTTACAGTGACTCAGGCCTCTGTGCAGCTGGCTCCTGGCAGCAATCCCATTAAATTACCTATCAGGTAATGCTACAGAACAGTTGATGAAATGAAAAGTAAATAGGTGGAATTTTCAGAAAGTTTTTGGGAAATCTGTTCACGGATTAAAAATGATTTTTGTACCAAAATAAATTTTAATTGTTTTTCCACAAGCTTTTTGAAATACCCTCGTATAAGATAGGAAAAGCAGGGCCTAAAGTAAACCAGTTTATGCCAGATTTTGCCAAACAGTGCCATCCAAATTTAGTGATGCTCTACATATTTAACCATACCTTTTCCAAAATAAGCATGATATAAGAGTACAAAAATTATAATACCAACACCAAGAGTTTTTTTTTTAAGAAGCAGGACATGTTTTAGTAGAATGTGAGAATTGAAAATAATTTATAAATATGTGTATTTTGAACTTGAGCATTATTTTTCCTTTTGATTTTGTTTTGTAATTGGCAACAGGTGATGTTCATTTGTTGAATCAGCTATATTGTGGTTTTGTTGGTAATTTTGTAATGCTTATTATAACTAGCAATATGTACTTAAAGTTCTTTTTGGTTTTCTGTGGCTTAATAACTCATTTCTTTCTATTGCTGAATAATATCCAGTTATTTATCCACTTACCTATTGAAGCACATCTTGGTTTAATTTTGGTGATTATATAGATAGCTGTGTAAACATGAGTGCAGCACACACACACACACACACACACAGAAGCCAGAAGGGCGGGGGAGGGAGGAGGATGAGTTTCTAGAAGCAGGTGTATTTGGTAATATATAGAGAATAGAATTACGTAGAATATATATGATATAGATATATAGATATCAGAAGGCCTCAGGTATGTCTGGAGAATAAAGGAAAAGTTTAGATTTTATTGAGAGGGAGAAGAGTTATGTAAGTTGTTTTGAAAGAGTTTGTGGGCATTGGCAGCATCTCACAAGAGAGCTGGCAAGTTATGACTGGCAGATGTCTGTGGTTCTAGGTAACACTTGCAGTCATGGATTTACAGTCAGAACTGAGCTTGCAAGACAGTTGAGATGGGCATATGTGTCTTGTGTCTTTTCCCTCGTGGCCTTTGATTCCATTTTAGTTGGGTATGACGTAACTGACTCAGTGTTGTGTAATCAGCTCAGTGTTGGTGTGTGGACATAGATTTCTACCTCATTTGGGTAAATATACCAAGGAGTGCAATTGTTGGCTTGTATGGTAGGAGTATGTTTGGTTTTAGAAGATATTGCCAGACTGCCTTCCTACCAGCACTGAACGAGAGTTGCTGTTGCTGCATTGACCTGGCCCTTGCTTTCTGTCAGGTTCCAGCTCCTTGCCAGTGGTAGATATTGTCAGTGTTTTGGGATTTAGCCATTCTAATGGTTGTTTCTGTGTGTGTGCAGTTCCATAATGCCATACAGTGTTGGTCATCTTTGCGTATGCGTCTTTGCCTTATTTGTATATATATTCTTTGCTGAGGTGTCTGTTGCCCATTTTCAAATTGGAATTTAAGTTATTTTTGAATTTTAAGGGTTCTCTGTACCAGTCCTTTACCAGATAGGTGTTTTACAAAGATTTTACCCCAAGCTGTGCCTGATCTTTTCATTTCTTAAGAGTGTCCTTTGTAGAGCAGAATTATTCCAGCTCATCAGGTATTTCTTTCGTAGGTACTGTCTTTGATTTTCTGACTGAAAAGCCATCACTGTACCAGAGGTCATCTAGAGTTTCTCTTATGCTGTATGTCAGGAATTTCATAATTTTGCATTTTAAATTTAGATCTGTGATCCATTTTGAGTTAATTTTTGTGAAAGGAACAAGGGCTCTGTCAAAGTGCATTTTCCTGCATATTGATGTTCACTTGTTGTTCCAGCATCATGTGTTGAAGAGACCCTCCTGTCACTATTGAATTGCCTGTTTCTTTGTCAAAGATCAATTGATGGTATATGTACGAGGCTGTTTCTGGGCTTCCTATTCTGTCCCATTGATCTACCTTCATTTTTATTTTTATTTTCCTACTTATTTCAGTGTGATACCTTACTTGACTAAGACTTTGAGTTTCAAAATCTTCTGTACCAGCTGGATTTTTGTAGATCCAATCCTCTTAGAATTGCCCTGGATCTTGTAATAAGCAAAAACGTATTACAAAGTTTATAGGAGCAAATGTTAGGGCACAGTGGGATTAAGGCACCTTTTGGGGCACCTGCAACCCATATTGGTGTGCCTAGTTTGAGTCCACACTCCTTGCACTTCTGTTCCAGCTTTTCACACGTGGGATGCAACAGATGATGGCCCACGTACTTGGGTTCCTGCCACCTATGTGGGAGACCCAGATGGAGTTCCTGGCTAATGACTTCAGCCTGGCTTAGCCCTGGCTGTTGGCAGCCATTTGGGGGGTAAACCAGCAGATGGAAGATTTCTCTTTCTCTCCTGCTCTGTCATTCAAATAAATCTCAAATGAGTCTCTGTGTAAAAATAAAATAAGAATTTATCAGGTTCATGAAAATGCAGATTTGATTTTTCAGATGTTTCTGAGGGTACATCTTTTTATGTGAAATACATATTGGCAATAAATCCTTTATTTCACCTTCGAAAATTCTTCTAAAAGCTTGACTATTAGAATGTGGTTAATTATAAAGACCTAGAAGATAACCTGTATTTTCTAGAACATTTTATCTTAGAACTGTGAAATCACAGAACTTTGTAATCACAATGCTAATAAGAGATAAATTATTATTTTTTGTACTGGCACTCAGAGTAGGGCTTTTTTCTTTTTTGAAAGGCAGATTTAGACAGTGAGAGAGAGAAAGAGAGAGAAAGGTCTTCCTTTCCGTTGGTTCACCCCCCCCCCCAAATGGCCGCTATGGCTGGCGCACTGCACTGATCCAAAGCCAGGAACCAGGTGCTTTTCCTGGTCTCCCATGGGGTGCAGGGCCCAAGCACTTGGGCCATCCTCCACTGCCTTCCTGGGCCACAGCAGAGAGCTGGCCTGGAAATGGGGCAGCCGGGACAGAATCCAGTGCCCCAACCGGGACTAGAACCTGGGGTGCTGGCGCCGCAGGTGGAGGATTAGACAAGTGAGCTGTGGGGCTGGCCAGGACTTTTTTTTTAAAAAGATTTATTTATTTTGGCCGGCGCCATGGCTCAACAGGCTAATCCTCCACCTTGTGGCGCCGGCACACTGGGTTCTAGTCCCGGTTGGGGCGCCGGATTCTGTCCCGGTTGCCCCTCTTCCAGGCCAGCCCTCTGCTGTGGCCCGGAGTGCAGTGGAGGATGGCCCAAGTGCTTGGGCCCTGCACCCCATGGGAGACCAAGAGAAGCACCTGGCTCCTGGCTCCTGCCATTGGATGAGCGCAGTGCGCCGGCCGCAGCGCGCCGACCACGGCGGCCATTGGAGGGTGAACCAATGGCAAAGGAAGACCTTTCTCTCTGTCTCTCTCTCTCTCTCACTGTCCACTCTGCCTGTCAAAAATAAAAAAAAAAATTAAAAGATTTATTTATTTTTTTGAGAGGTAGATTTACAGAGAGGAGGGGGAGACAAAGAAAAAGGTCTTCCATCCGCTGGTTCACTCCCCCAGTGGTGGCAACAGCTGGAGCTGTGCTGATCAGAAGCTAGCTTCTTCCGGGTCTCCCGTGTGGTTGCAGGGGCCCAGGCACTTGGGCCACTATCTGCTGCATCCCCAGGTCATAGCAGAGAGCTGGAATAGACAGGAGCGGCGGGACTAGAACCAGCACCCCTATGGGATGTTGGCGCCGCAGGTGGAGGCTTAGCCCAGTATGCCATATTGCCAGCCTAAGGACATTTATTTTTAAATCATAGGACATGCATATGTGTGTATCCATATGTCTAGTTCTACAAACCAGTACTCCTCCTTGCATTCTGATACCTCTAAGTTTGATCCATTCTCTTTCTTTTTCATAATACCACCCACAATCCAGTAATGGACTGTGATTCTTCGTTTGGAAAACACTGACCTGGCTGCCTCTGTGGGACGCAGCTCCTGGCCTCATACCTTGCCCCGCACATGACCTCCTGCTCCAGGAGGACCTAGCACAGAAATATTTCCCCCAGAATTTCTCATCTCTCCTCAGTGCCTCCTGCTTTTTCCTCTCCACAGGAGGCCTCCCCTGGCAATTCACATAGAATAAACTCTGCCACCCCAGCACCATGTCCTGTTCCTTATCTTGCTTGACTTTTTTCACAGCACTTAGGACTGCATGGTACATCACTTCTGTGTTTCTTCTGCTCCACTAGAATAAAAGTTCTACTAAGAGTGTCTTGTTTGCTGTTATAATCCCAGTGCTTACACCAGGCTCCCTAATGCAGGAGAAGAACTTAGAAGTAGTTACGGAATGAGTAAAACATGAGCTAAAGTGACTGAACAGATACGTTGGCAGAGCTAAGATTTTATAGAACTCGGAAGAAATTAGTACAATTTATTACACCGTGACTTACACAGTTAACTGTAATCATGGGTAGTTATCATCTATCGATTATCTATAACGTGCCAGATGTTCCACAGAGCACTTTACATAGATCGTTTCTAGTTGTTCCAGCAGCTCTGTGAAGAATTAGTTTTGCAGTAAGGACATTGAAGTTTAGGTTTCTGGCCAAAGATTGATACCCAGTTTTTGTATTTGTTAGCATTTGTTGTCGGACCTAGTTCTAAGCATTTTACATGGGGACATTGTTATTATAGCTAATGTATAGATTGGAAATGAAGGCATGAGACTTGTTTAAGGTCACACAGTCAGTAAGCGGTGACCCCAGAAGTCCAGCTTGGGCAGACTGGGATGGATGGGCTCATAGCATACGCACTGTTAGATTTCAGTCCTAGATGCTGAATGAAGCTTTAGCTTATCTAATCCTCACAGAAGCCTTCTCAGGGAGGGTGTTTCTGTTGACCTCACTGTACAGGCAGAGACACCAAGGCTTAGGGAGATTACCTAACTGCCCACGGTTGTGCGAACTGGAACATGACATAGCTAAGATTCCACCCTGCAGTACCTGAGAGATGGATTTGCAGGAAAATTTGTAAATAGGTCTTTGTCATTTTTGAAGTCATTAATAATATTTATAGAACATTTTTTTGTCTTCGGAGGAGTGGCCATATTGTTAATAAAGGAGAGTTTTTTTTCCCCCAGTAGTTGAAGAGTTACTAATTTTACTAGTTTCCGGAGAGGAGTTTGGGATAGTCATATAATTTGATTACCAGATAAACTGCTTACATAGAATTCAGAGCTCTCTATGTCATAAACCAACTTTTTTAAAAAAGATTTATTCATATATTTGAAAGGCAGAGTTAGACAGAGAGACAGAGAGGGAGATCTTATATCTGCTGGTTCACTCCCCAGTCCCAGGGCTGGGTTACTCCTGAGGCTTGGAGCTTAGAACTCCATCCGGGTCCCCCACATGAGTGGCAGGGACCCACGCACTTGGGCTATCTTCCTCTGCTTTCCCAAGTGCATTCGCAGGGAACTGGATCCGAAGTGGAGGAGCCAGGACTTGAACTGGCGCCCATATGAAATGCCAGTGTTGCAGGAAGTGGCTTAATCTGTTGTGCCATGATGCCAGCCCCAATTATGTTTCTTTTTTAGAAAACATGTTGGTCATATATTCGGATTGACCAGCATTAAGATTTATTTTCTTTAGTTTACATAAAGCAGGATTTTCTTTCTTAGTTGTAATGACCTAGAGCCTTCTGCTGTTTACTGCAGTACATTCAGGTGCATGAATTATAATGCCATGGAGTTTATCTTATTTATATAATCGAAACTTGCGCTTGTAGTGTCGATACCATATAAAAAATAGATATTTAACCCAAACGCTACCATATAAAACAGATTCAGCTGTGTTGCATGAGTGTGCATTAAGATCACCTTCTAGGGCTGGCATTGTCACACAGTGGGTTAAGCCACTGCCTGTGACACTGGCATCCCATGTGGGCTCTGGTTCCAGGCCTGGACACTCTACTTCCAATTCAGCTCCCTGCTAATGCACCTAAAGACTCAGCAAAAGATGGTCCAACTCCTTGGGCCTCTGCACCCATGTGGGAGATCCAGATGTGGGTATTCTAGACTCCGGGCTTTGGCCTGCCCAGCCCCAGCTGTTGCAGCCATTTGAGAAATGAACCAGCAGATGGAAGATCTCTCTTGCTCTGTCTCACCCTCTGTCTCTCTGTAACTCTGCCTTTAGAATGACTGACTGAATGAATGAATATTTTAAAAAAAAATCAACTTCCTACCTCTGATGCTGCTTTGCTAGCTTAGAAACAAATCTCCAAGGGTCTTTAAGTTTGTTGAAGTTTGTCTCGTTGATTCTTACCTGGAATTGCAGTTAATTTTGTCATTCTTACATTGGATTAAATTAAGAAATGGCTCTTTTTAAACAGCTTGGAACAGTGATAATAGAGTACTGGTATTAATGGATTTTCTTTCTAACCTCTAAACAGAGCAGCATTTTGCTGATGTCGTACTCAGCGAAGAATTTCTCAATCTTGGCATTGAACAAGTGTGCAGCTTAATCTCAAGTGACAAACTCACCATTTCTTCAGAAGAGAAGGTGAGTGGATGTGTCGTTGCCCAGTGTGCAGTAATGCTTTACTTCACTCTGTTGTGTAACTTAGTGATCCTGTTTGTGTAGGGGTGCCAGTTTGATCTGGAAGACAGGAGACCCAGCCAATTCACTGCTTGGTTGTCAGCTTAGGTGACTATGTTTTCACTTCCCTAAATTGTTACGTTAGAGTTTTGTACTTCACCTCCATAGCAAGAGCTTGCACTCATTCAACTATGGGAAATGAGTTCCTTTTGGGAAATAAATATCTTGCTACCACTGGATGCCTACAGACAGCTTGAGACCCACACACAGTGTTCCTCAGGAAAGACCTGCACCGTCTTGCGAGTTGACGGGAGGTACCCAGAATGGCAGTGTTTGACTAGTTCTGGACTGAGCGTCCACATGGTGACTTTGTGTTGTGCTGGTTCCCTGTGGCCTGAGCCTCACCCTCCTCAGAGCTCTGGGCTGCCTCTTCTGGCTCTGCCTTTGCTCCCTCGACATCCTGCACTGCCTGTGTTAGTCACCTGCGGCCTTCCGCTGCTCGGATGGAGCCCCTCTCTTGGGTGGCCTTTTCTTTGGGGGGTTTGTGGCACCCTTTAAGTCAGGGCATGACAGCTGGTGAAAACACTGTGCTCAGAGGAAATGCAGCTAGAATTTCTCCTTCGTGTGTTTTGCATTTGGAGCTCTCTAAATTCTTACTTTCCATCGCAAGGATATTCATTCTGCCTGGGCATAAAAAGACAGCTTTTTGTGTTTACAGTATGAGAAAATACGTGAAAATTTGTGAGATGGAGTCTTAGCACTGTAGGCATACAGAGGAGGATTTTGCTCTTCATATTTAGTAAACCTATTTGGAGTGCTTACCCTGTACCAGTCACTGTTGTAAGGGCCTGAATAAGAGAAGATGAGCAGAAGAGAATTCTTTACTCACAGAGTAATTGGACAGCCAGTGTGGTAAATAAATAAGTGTGGAATGCTATAAAGGAAAATGTAGCGTTTCATTTTTCTGGGAATAAGCATGAGGATGATGCTTCAGCTTGGGTCAGATATATGATCCAAGTCTTTAAAAATGAGTATTGGTAAACAGGAATTACTGCCTAACAGTTCAGATGTCTGCATCGCACTTTGGAGTGCCTGCGTTCAATTCCCAGATCCAGCTCGATTCCAGCCTCCTGCCGGTCACACCCTGGGAGGCAGTAGTAGCTCAAGTAATTGATTTCCTTCCACTATGGTGGAGAATGGTGGAGTTTCCAGTTTCCAATGTCAGCCTGACCCAGTCCTGGCCATTGTGAGCATTTGTGGAGCGCACCGTTGGATGGGAGCACACACACTCTCTTGCTGCCTTTTGAATAATGCTTTTTGTAAAATAACAAGAAAATAAAATATGTAATTTGCTAGGAAAATAGAGATCCATGGGAGTAGAACGGTAGAGGAAACAGATTACACAAATGTTCAGAGGTAAAAAGGAATGATTGCATTCATGAAGTTTGTTCAGTATGAAGGGTATTCAGAATTTGTTTAGAGTGGTAGGAGGTAAAATGGAAATGACGTCATAAAATATCTTCTCAGGTATCTTGAGGAACATTAACTGTTCTAGTGAGGAAGAGCTTCTAAGGGGTTTTAACCAGCAGGAGAATACCACATAGCATGGTAAGTTCTGACCCATAGAAATATGAGGGCCGTTCTGGGTTACTCTGATAGCCAACAAAGCCAGCCCAAAAGTGTAGTGGCTCAATTAATAACCATTTTTTAAGAAAAAGATTTATTTTATTTATTTGAAAGACAGAGTTACAGAGAGAGATAGAGACAGACAGAGAGGTCTTCCATCCACTGGTTCACTCCCCAGATGGCCGCAACAGCCGGAGCTGCACCGATCCAAAGCCAGGAGCTTCTTCCAGGTCTCCCACATGGGTGCAGGGGCCCAAGGACTTGGACCATCTTCTACTGCTTTCCCAGGCCATAGCAGAGAGCTGGATCAGAAGAGGAGCAGCCAGGACTAGAACAGGGGCCCATACGGGATGCCAATGCTTCAGGCCAGGGCTTTAACTCACTGCACCACCGCGCCAGCCCCAACCATTTTATTATATACCTGGTAATTCTGTGGTCATAGTTCATGTAGGGCACAATAGAGATGGCTTCCTCCTGCTCCATATTGCCTGAGACTTCACTGGGGATGGCCCAGATGGCTGGAGAGACCTGGGGTGGCTCCATTAGAGCTGTGGATGTGGGTCTGGAATATCCAAGATGGTTCCTTAACTCACTTGCCTGGGTTCTGGCTGGAGGTTTCTAGGTTCCTCTTTCTCAGTCTCCCTGTATGTCCCCTCCTGTCCTGTAGCTTGCTTGAGCTTTTTCTTGGCATAACGGTTTCAAGTAATCAGACCCCCTACTTTATATCTGGCTTGTCTCAGATGAGCATTTCAAGAGACCAGGGCAGAGGCTGCAAGACTTCCTGGAGCCCTGCTTCAAGAGTCACACAGTGCCATGTCCACCACCCCGTGCTGGTAACACAGGGCCAGGTTAGGCTCAGCATGTGGAATACTTCATGAGGGTGTGCGTTCCAGGAAATAGCATTTTTTAGTCTCCATCTTTGGAGACTGTCTGTCAGAGTGATGGGTAGAATGGATCAACAATGGGATGAGGGCTAACTAGAAGGATGTTGCTGTCATACCACTGAGCAGTAGGATCTGTGGTGGGAAAGTAGAAGCAGTGATTGAGAGAAGACAGAATGAGAAATAGTAGATGGGATTGACAGGATGCCGACTGTTGTTCACTTCTTTATCTCCGGCACCTGGCAGGTAGAGAGATACAGTAATACTTGCAGAATAATTTAAAGAGGGAAGTTAATTATGATCTGTTTTATTTTTAGTGTCTTGCTCTTTTCCTCTATTAAAGTTATCTGTATTCACTCCCAGTGACCCATTTGCATATTGTCAAACATTTTCTACAACCCTTTAAAGATTATCATGAGAAAGGTTCATCAGTTTGGAGGGAAAATATATAGACAAACTCTATCTCATTTTAATGTATTAACTTTCTCGTAGGTAAATGTTGTAAGTAATAATGCCCTTCTTGTTTAGCTTGTAAAAATTTCAAAATAAGGGAGGAGTTTGGTGCAGCTTTTGACATACTACTTGAGATGCCTGCGTCCCATATTAGAATGTTCAGGTCCCAGCTCTGCCTCTGACTCCATCTTCCTGCTAATATGCTCCCTGGGAAAAAGCAGGCGATGAATCAAGAACTTGAATGCTTGCCACCCACATGGAAGACCTGGATTGAGTTCTAGACTCTGGCTTCAGCATGGCCAGGGTTGTAGGCGTTTGGGAAATGAACCAGCAGTTGGAGGATCTGCATCTGTTTCTGTCTCATTCTTCCTATCTTTCAAATATAAATAAACAGTTTTTCAAATTTCAAAATATTTTAATATATTCTGCTATTACTGAGGTCACCTGTTCTGCAGATGCTTGACTTACAAATGTTTGGTTCAGTATTTGCTTGTAAACTGGAAGAAAAAGCTGAAATGAGTTGTTTACAAGGGTACATGATTTTCATCTTAGAATATCACTTTATTATTTTGGTGCTTTATTCTAAAGGGGCTTGAGGTTTAAATATAGGTAGGTAGAACTAAATTCATTTTGGAAAGATTATCAACAGTGAAACAGACCACATATCATCAAATTTTCGTAGCTATGGCTTGGTCTAGTAAGGTTAGATAATGTACTAATTGCTTAGTAAATACCAAATGAGAAAAATACTTGGTGAATACACAAAACTACTGAAAGTACTTGTTACAGTACTTACTAACTACCCTCTGAAAAAAGTAAAGAAAGGAGAAGAATGAATAGTTTTATAAGTACATCTCAAGTCAGGGTTTTGCAAATGTTTGAACCATGGATTAAACTTGGACATCTTAGCAAGAGACGCCTCATCCTGTTTTACCCAGATGTCTTGAAACAAAACTCATTACTTCTTCCTTTTTTCCCTATGTTTTCTGCCAAGGTATTTGAAGCAGTCATAGCCTGGGTGAACCATGACAAGGATGTGAGGCAAGAGTTTATGGCTCGGCTAATGGAACACGTACGGTTACCTCTGCTTCCTCGCGAGTACTTAGTTCAGGTAAACGCATGTGCAAGACATCGGGATAGACAGAGCTCCAGGTCCTGGGCCTGACAGCACCTCGATCCCCTTCGCATGATGACAAGAGCTGTAGACTATGGACCCATGGGGTGCAGGGCAGAGGACAGCAGAGCCACCTGCCGTCTTTGGTGGCTGCTTCTCTTGAGCCATTCTCTGTTCTTAGAAATGTGCTCCCACTTCTGTTTCTGATTGGTGAGTACTAGAGCGTATTGAAGTGGCATTTGTGCTCAGTTAAGTCCGTGTAAATAAATGCATGTGAGACCATGCCTCCTGCTGTCAGTCTTGTTTGCCACCGCTACTTACTTTTTTTTTTTTTTTTTTTGCTTTTAGATAGCTCCTCTTCTGATTGCCCTTTAGAAATGGAATTTGAAGATTTGACCCCAATATTATCTAATTCTACTTCATAATTTCACAGCGGGGTACATTTGCTATCTATCTATGAACAAAAAGCCCAGTCCTCCATTTGAGATCAGACTGCCAGGACAGGATTCTTTTGTATTGTGGATACATTACTTTAAAATATTTTGAATCTCTTCCAGATATTTTATTTGTCCTCTTGGGTTTGTAAAATGTATCATTAACCTACTATTAGTGCCTGTTGCACCCACAGCATTCATTATTTAAATTTTTTTCTTGCTTTCCTATTTGTCTTGATATTTAAAGATTAAAAAAGATAACTATAATATTATCTAAAGAGTTTATAATACTCTGTAGCTGACATTTAAGTTTATAATTTTTCAGTGCACCTCTTTATTACCTACATGAGGGTACTTCAAAATGTGCAGGGAAAAATGGAATTAAAAGGTAATGTAGGGCCAGGCATTTAGCCGAGGGGTTAAGAGGCCTGTATCCCATAGTAAAGTACCTGAGTCTGATACCTGGCCCAGCTCGTGCATCCGATGCCAGATTTCTACTAGTGTGGATATGGCAGGCAGTGGTGATGGCTCAAGTGATTGAGTTCCTGCCACCCATGTGGGAGACCTGATTTAAGTTTCCAGCTCCTGGCTTTAGCCTGGATCAGTCCTGGCTGTTGCACGCATTCAAGGAATGAATCAACAGATACAAGGTCTCTCTCAGTCTTTCAAATAAATGAAAATAAATAATAAAAATTGCCTTAGAAATTTTTAAAAAACACAGTGCACATTTTTCAGGCCCAGCATATTTGTATTTTTGTCTGTGGGCCAGGTACTTGAGTATTTTTTTTCCCTTAATCATATTTATAAACTTTGCTCTCTTAGTTCTACGCTGAGCTAATGAGAATAGTTACTGCTTTTTTGCTCTTCTGTTTCACTGACAGCGTTTTCATGAAGCAGCCTCACAGGGTGGGTCTGACTTTTTATTACAGAGAGTAGAAGAGGAAGCATTGGTGAAGAATAGCAGTGCATGCAAAGATTATCTCATCGAAGCTATGAAGTACCACTTGCTGCCCACAGAGCAGCGCGTGTTAATGAAGAGCGTCCGGACCCGCCTGAGGACTCCCATGAACCTTCCCAAAGTAGGATCTGTTGTTCATACTTGTTACATCATCTGAAAGGCCCACAACGCCGCTAACTCATAATGTTTTTGCTCATCTGAATCTCCATGCTGTATCGTTTGAGTCTCCCTTGCAAGAGACACTGTGCATGGTGGTGCGTGTAATCCAGCCGCTGTGGATTCTGTGCTAAGCCTGCAGATAGTTCGGTTCATTTAATCTTTATCAGCTGCATATTGCTCTCCTGGAGCAGAAGGCAGCTCATTTCTGTCTCTTGAGTTGAGCTACTACCTCTAGTAATAGTAGACACTACCAGTTATAGTAAAAGTTAGGCAGAAAAATCTCTGTGTAAGCTATGTTTTTGTCATAACTGAACCCAGTAGTTGTTCAGAACACGTTGGAATCTCAGATAACGTAGTAGCTTGTTCAGCTCTTCGCCTTCTTCTGTGTTGTATACTGTTTCATGGTTCCCACACACTGTGTGTAGTCATTCGAGCATAGATTTCTCACATTGTGTTCATATCTCCAGTGTTTGTTTTTCTGTGTGAAAGTTGTTTTTCTGTGTGAACGTTTGTATTCTACCTTTATCTTTTCATTCATGGCCATTTGTGTTTCACTCATTGACTTTCCTTGTGGATTAACCCCTCACTTGTGTGTGTCAGCTTGCAGTTCTTTCTGCTCCGTGTGTGTCTCTGCAGGGCTAGAAGACCAGCGTCTACAGCAGCGTTTGTGTGTGGGCCATCACAGTGATCCATGTCATAGCACTTTGACCTACATATTTATGTTAACGCTTGTGAGTGTCTGGGGTAATGCCAGATTAGGAAATAAGAATCTGTGTATCATCTTTAGTTTGTTGCTCTATCCTTTCCATTGCATAATGTCTTTTAAATTCTTTTACTTCAATGATTTTATTTGATGTTTTTTTCAACTTTTATTTTTGGAGTCTACATTTTTTTCAAATCTATATTGATATTGTTTGTCTGTTTTTTTTCCTAATGTTAACGATTCTCAGTTTAGAATTAGCTGCAGATTTTGCCAGTGTATTATTAGCTCAGTTTTCTAGATCATTAGTCAGTATTTAAATGTAGGACGGACCCCAACGAACTCTGTGATGACACCTTAGTAGAAACACCCGCCCGCTGATCCAGTCCCTTGGTAGGAAGGCTCACTCCGGGTGGTTACGTTTAGTATCTAAGCCAAAAGTGAGTGACTGGCATATAACATTCAGTGAGATTGAGGATCAAATGGGTATAAATTTGGCCTGTTTTCCTAAAATATCCTCTGTGTGTTATTCGTCATTTTATTGGCCCCTAGAGGTTTCAGTGCTTTTCTCAAAATCATTCTAAATTTTTACTGAAAATTATCGCTTAACAAAGGTATTTACAAGGCATTCACTCCCCACCCTGTTTTAAAAATTGGTATTTGCCTCTTTAAAATTTTCTGATCTCTCCTCAGTTCTCCCAGATTTTTCAAAATAATTGTAAGTGGCTCAGTAAGTACATTAGCTAGTTCCCTAAACACCTCAGTATGCATGCCATCTGGGTCTGCTGATTTTATAAGTGTTTACATTTTCCAAATGCCCTTTTACCTGCTTCTGTAAGTAGCCATCTATATAAGTCTTCATTACTTCATATTTGTCCTTGTTATTTGGAGGGAGTTTTTGTTCTTACAAACAATCAAATTTATAAGTAGTGTTCACAGTCTTGGCCGTAGTAGATTTAAAGTTATCATTTCTTTCATACAGATCTTTCCAATTTCCTTCTAAGTAGTTTATCTTTAATAGCATTTCATTTTTGTAAAGAAAAAAAAAATCCCTTCTTGTAGATTCTCTCTTTTGGCATCTTCAGCTATGCTATCTTTAGCTATGCCACAGAGACCTTTGGAGTGAAAACAGGTTCACTTCTGGTTTCTGGAATAAACCTGTCATCTGTGAGCACCTTCTGAGGAGTTGTTGGTAAAATCCTGCCAACTATTTTATTTTCTCGTCGGTGCATTTGTGGTCATCTATTCAGTCTGCAGTGTTTCTGGGCCTCTTTGGTTGTGGCCTGGAGTGTCTCTGCCAGTGTGTTAGACTTAGCTCTAGCTTTTCTTTTGTGAAGGGGGAGGGGCCCTGCAGGGACTTTGTTCTGCTCTGTCAGGGCTTCTAGAAAAGCAGGCAGCAGGGGTGGGGTGGCACTGAGCACCTCTGCCTGCAGGAACCTTTCCCAACGTGTATTCAACCATGCACATTTCATAGAGGGGCTTGTATCGGATGCTCTTTCAGCAGCACCAGTTGTCATTTAGAGTGGTTATATTCAAGATTAAGTCAGTGGGTAAGAATGAAGTAAGGATTAATCTCTTATGCATTCGATGATAGTAATGAGTCAGATCAAACAAAATCTGATAGTGGTGCCGAGGGAAGTACTATAAAGTTTTGATAATATTTTTTTACCACCGCAGTGCCTTAGTACTTTTCTATTGGGCTCTCATTTTGTGAACATACAATCATTTGCTTATGTGTCAGATTTTAGTTTTGCATTCTCAATAACTGGTAGTGGGGTTGTATTGATTATCATAAAAAAAGCTTCACATTTTGCTACTGTGCTTTACCAGCTCCCTGTCCACTTTGGGATTTGAGTCACAGATGCTTTTGAATCTGGGAGTATACAATAGTTTTCTAAATATTTACCTAAAAATCTATTGGAATTTCCAGTTACAAAATGATGAAACCTGGCTTTTCAGGGAAAAAATTTTAATATTTAATAAATCATGAAAATGAAAAGAACAAAGTTTAATTAATCTACGTTTCAGGATTGATCTTTTTTAAAAAAAGATTTATTTATTTGAGAGGCAGAGTTACAGAGAGAGAGAAGATGGTTCACTCTCCAAATGGCTGCAATGGCCAGAACTGAACCAGTGTGAAACCAGGAGATAGGAGCTTCTTCTAGGATGTCTACGTGGGTGCTGGGGCCAAGCTCTTGGGCTGTCTTCCACTACTTTCCCAGGCCACTAGTAGGGAGCTGGATTGGAAGTGCAGCATCCGGACTCAAATCAGCACCCATAATGGGTGCCGGTGCCACAGGTAGGGCTTAGCCTACTACGCCACAGCACCAGCCCCCAGGATGGATTCCTTGAAATGGCTTAACTCCCTACCCCTTTCCCTTCTCAAACATGCTACCTTTAACTTTTCCTGACAAAAGATCTTTCCTGTTTTCTTCTTTCTTCATAGCATAATTAGTGTGATGTTTCTCAGTTGGGATCAGGTGTCTTTTATAGGTAACTGGGGCATCAGAATTAAGACAATTCTTAGCCTGTGCCTCGGCTCACTAGGCTAATCCTCTGCCTTACAGTGCTGGCACACCAGGTTGTAGTTCCGGTTGGGGCACCGGATTCTGTCCCGGTTGCCCCTCTTCCATGCCAGCTCTCTGCTGTGGCCCGGGAGTGCAGTGGAGGATGGCCCAAGTCCTTGGACCCTGCACCCCATGGGAGACCAGGAGAAGCACCTGGCTCCTGCCATCAGATGAGCTCGGTGCACCGGCCGCAGCGCACCAGCCGCGGCGGCCATTGGAGAGTGAACTACGGCAAAGGAAGACCTTTCTCTCTGTCTCTCTCTCTCTCTCTCTCACTGTCCACTCTGCCTGTCAGAAAGAAAAAAAAAAAAGCCAAAAAAAAAAAAAAAAAAAGACAATTCTTGGGGCCAGCACAGTGGGTTAAAGCCCTGGCCTGCAATGTTGGCATCCCGTATGGGCACAGTTCAAGTCCCGGCTACTCTACTCCTGACCAGCTCCCTGCTAATGCACCTGGGAAAGCAGCGGAGGATGGCAAAAGTGCTTGGGCCCCTGCACCTACGTGGGAGACCCAGAAGCAGCTGCTGGCGCCTGGCTTCAGATGAGCTCAGCTCCAGCGTTGCAGCCATTTGGGGAGTGAACCATTGGATGGAAGACCTTTCGCTCTCTTTGTCTCTACCTCTCTATGTAACTCTGTCTTTTAAATAAATAAAATGAATCTTAAGGAAAAAAGACAGCTCTTCTGCTGATAGGTTCACAGTGGTTCTCAGCACCATGTCTTGGTTTCTTACAGCCATCCCCGTCTTCTGGTCCTCTTCTTGTATTTCTCCCTCGTGTCTTGTATCTCTGCTTCCTGGAATCCTGGAGCCCCACCCCATTTACCTTTTGGGCTGAATTAAGGGCAAATAACACTCCTGCTCTCTGTCACAGCACATTTTCCCTTTCGTCTTCATTTTGATGTGCCAGAGTGAACTATTGCACAGAAACGCATGAGGTGCAGTTTGAGAATCATGAAATCTATATACATCAGGATTTTTTCTCAAGGATTTTTTTTTAAAGTATTCCTTTCTGAGATTTTTTTTTTAAGTCGATCTTCATCAGATATGTCGTCCAGGACTATTAGTGTTGTCCAACTATTAGGCAGGGTTTTGGAGTTTCAACACAGATCCCTGAACACAAGGTTGATCTTCACGTGCGTTCCAGTTCTGCAGTTTTACGTCTTTTTCCCCCAATCCCACCACCTTTTTTGTTTTTCCTTGTAGTGGTAGGAGAGTAAAGTATACTTCCTTGTATTTGAATAGTTAACCTGAAAAAAAAAATTGTGTGGTTGGTCTATGTTCAGTCTTGTTTTAAGACCTTTAAAATTCCTTCCGCTGTTCAGTTACTCAATCGCTAAAATAGGCTTCTTTTGGGAAGCTTGGGATTTGCGCTGATGCTGCAGTGGTACCCCGTACGCCCGCCTTCAGTAGTGAAGCACAGGTGGGGCATTGCTCAGGCAAGGTTGCAGGCTCCCCTTTTTGTGTCTGAGTTACTCCATGTTCTGTTTTGATTTTTTGTTTCTTTTTAGCATGTTTTCTTATCATCATCTCATCTTTTTCCCAAGATCCTTGTTTAGTTTTCCACATATGACATTGCTGCCTTTCCATTCTTCTGATTTGATGGCTGTGTGTTCATTGTTGCCAGAACATGCTGGTTTGTACTTAGTAAGAGTCAGACACATTTATATCTGTCTCTCGAGGCCCTAGGTCCAGTTCTACCCCAGAAAGCTTTTGCTAAATAACAGCAGCTTTGTATTTTCTGATCAGCAGTGGCAGTTAATACCTATGCTTATTATAATGGCCTTTTGATCATATATAACTGTACATTGTTCTTTTTTTTTTTTTTTTTTTTTTGACAGACAGAGTAGACAGAGAGAGAGACAGAGAGAAAGGTCTTCCTTTTGCCATTGGTTCACCCTCCAATGGCTGCCGCGGACAGCGTGCTGTGGCCGGCGCACCGCGCTCATCTGATGGCAGGAGCCAGGTGCTAGGTGCTTTTTCCTGGTCTCCCATGGGGTGCAGGGCCCAAGCACTTGGGCCATCCTCCACTGCACTCCGGGGCCACAGCAGAGGGCTGGCCTGGAAGAGGGGCAACCGGGACAGAATCCGGCGCCCCGACTGGGACTAGAACCCGGTGTGCCGGCGCCGCAAGGCGGAGGATTAGCCTGTTGAGCCACGGCGCCGGCTATACATTGTTCTTATTACTTCCTGGATCTTGTTTCTATAGTGAGATCCGTAAGCTCTTAGGAGGTAGAGAGATGCCTCATAATTCTTATGTAGAACCCTGTTCGTGGCTCCAGCCAGAGAGAGATGGTGGGCACGTAGTATATAGTTGCTGGGTTGAGTTGAGGAAACATGTAGGTCTTATTTATTCTCAGCAATAGAGATTATGCATTCATTCACTGTGATTTCTAACATCTCCATGATCTGTCCCATTGAGTGGTTTTGTTTGGGGCAGTGAGGGAGTTGTGTTTACTTGAGGTCTGGGAATCTGTGCTTTCTTGTTAATTTCAACTCACTGCACTGCTTCTCCTCTGATAGATTTTTTTTCCTTCTTCCAGCTTTCTGTAATACCTTAGTGTCTTTTTCACTTCACCCACCCAGTAACATATATCTCATTTCAGTCTGTTCTTCTAGGTTGTTGAGACCCTAACCCCTGATCCTTGTAAAACCAGGATCTTGTGAATGGCAAGCTCTGTGACAGCCTGCAGCCTTGCCATGCTGACTGCCTGCTGGTTCTGTTTTTGTTTCGGCTTAAATATTGCTTTTGCTTGAAGGATCAGAAACTTGTGTTTCAGTTTCTGAAAGTCTTATTTTTGACTACGTGTGTAGATACTAGCATTGTAGTTCTAGCCCGTGCCCCTCTGTTGATGTTGATTAAGTGTTGGTCAGGTGGTGGTTCTTCACAGCTCAGCCCGGCATCTTCATGCCCTCATGCTCCCCACACCATGCCTTTGTAGGACTCTGTGAGTCCCTGAATATGTGAGAGCTGTGTGCTCAAGTGCTTACGTTTCTGCTTTTGCAGTTGATGGTGGTGGTCGGGGGCCAAGCACCAAAGGCGATCCGAAGTGTGGAATGCTACGACTTTAAAGAGGAGCGATGGCACCAAGTTGCAGAGCTGCCTTCCAGGAGGTGCCGAGCAGGTGAGCGCGATGCACGGCCGTCAGATCCCTCCCGCTGGGACACTGGACACTTCCCCCAGGTCTGACTTCATTAGTTAGAAGAATCTCTGTTAGACAACTGTTAGAAAATCTTTAAAAAACAGATTTATTTATTTGAAAGCCAGAGTTCAGAGAAAGAGAGGGAAAGATACAGAGAGATCTTCCATCTGCTGGTTCACTCCCCATATATCAGGAGCTCCATCTAGACCTCCCACGTGGTACAGGGGCCCAAGCACTTGGACCATAATCCGCTGCTTTCCCAGGGACATTAGCAAGGAGCTGAATTGGAAGTGGAACGGCCAGGACTTGAACTGGTGCCCAGATGTGATACCAGTGCTGCAGACAGTGGCTTAACCCGGTACACTACAGCTCTAGCCCCTAGAAAAGCTTTGACTACAGTAGTGAGGTCGTGAGGCCTTCTCAGGACCTTGATGGGGATAGGTGCTCTGTCTTCATCTTCGTATACCTTTTGATTTCTCCAGGGTAGTCTGGAGGAGCCAGATTCTTCAAGTTGGGACTCTTAGCTCCAGGACATCCCTGACTCAGCAATAAGCCAATTGCCTGCTTGCGGGAGTCTGTGTGACACACAGTGGTTGAAACAGACCTCATTTATCCCAAACTACAATCCAGAGAGGCAGTTAAAACTCTGAGGAGCCCTCCTGGGACTTGCCTTGAATCCATAATTCCTGTCTCCCTTTGTGAAATGAGTTCTAAATATAATGGCACTCTAGTAGTTCATCTTGGGGATTTTGGTGTCATTGTAACAAGTCATTTCATTCTATAAGAGTTGTCCCATATTTTATTTTGATTGGATTGTAGTGCAGTTTTACTAGCTGTTATCAGAGTATTAGAACTTACTCATTTCTCGTTTATGTTTCTATGAAAAGTGTACATTACTGTGTATATATGATTATGTATTTTGATAGGAAAAGCCTCCAGAACTAGAATTACTGATTCAAAGAGCATCCTAAGAGGATGTGTCAGTTATTACTTCCACTAACAGTCAAATAAGAAGGTGCCAGTGTCTCTACACTCCTGACAATACTCAGTATTTAAGAATTTTGAGCTGACTCCATGGCTCAATAGGCTAATCCTCCCCCTTGCGGCGCCAGCACACCGGGTTCTAGTCCTGGTCGGGGTGCCGGATTCTATCCTGGTTGCCCCTCTTCCAGGCCAGCTCTCTGCTGTGGCCTGGGAGTGCAGTGGAGGATGGCCCAAGTGCTTGGGCCCTGCACCCCATGGGAGACCAGGAGAAGCACCTGGCTCTTGCCTTCGGATCAGCGCGGAGCGCTGGCCGCAACGCGCCGGACGCAGTGGCCATTGGAAAGTAAACCAATGGCAAAAGGAAGACCTTTCTCTCTGTCTCTCTCTCTCTCTCACTGTCCACGCTGCCTGTCAAAAAAAAAAAAAAAAAAAGAATTTTGAGCTTTGTCAGTCTGGTGCTTGAGAAATATTTTAATTTGTACTACTTTAGTTATGGGGAAAGTTAAACATTTTTCTCTGAATTGTCATTTCATGTTTTTTGCTGTTTTTATTGTATTTTATTGATTTGACAGGTGCATTATTGTTTCATGTGCTGTAAATATTTGCATTAATGTTTTATCTTTTGACTTCACCAGTGCTACTTTTGCCATGTAAAATTTTAACTTTTTTACGTCGTCCTGTACATCAGAATTTTATACCGTTGGACTTAAGGATTTGTTTGCGGCATACAGAGGCTATAACTCTAAAATTATCTGTATTTGCATGTGTGAGTGAGTGTGTACACATTTTCAAAAAACTTCATGTTAAAATAAATTTATCTACAGAATGGCACTATTACTAATACCTCATATAAGCATCATACAGTTGTCTACTCAGAAATCAGCCTTGGCACATTTTTAGTAAATAAAGACTTTTCTGTTAACACCTGATTCTCTTCTAGGAGCCCATGTGCCAGTCAGTTGTCCTATCTTCTTTTTTTTTTTTTTTTAAGATTTTTTTTATTTATTTATTTGACAGGTAGAGTTACAGACAGTGAGAGGGAGAGACAGAGAGAAAGGTCTTCCCTCCGTTGGTTCATCCCCCAAATGGCCACTATGGCCGGAGCTACTCTGATCCAAAGCCAGGAGCCAGGTGCTTCCTTCTGGTCTCCCATGCGGGTGCAGGGCCCAAGCACTTGGGCCATCCTCCACTGCACTCCCAGGCCACAGCAGAGAGCTGGCCTGGAAGAGGAGCCACCGGGACTAGAACCCGGTGCCCAAATGGGATTCCTGCGCTGAAGGTGGAGGACTAGCCAAGTGAGCTACAGCGCTGGCCCTTGTCGCATCTCCTGATCTGTGACAGTTTCTAGTCTTTCCCTGTCTTTTGTGCCCTTGATGCTTTTGAAGAGAATTTGGTCAGGTTTTTTTTAATTATTATTATTATTATTTTATTTGAAAGTCAGTTACATAGAGAGGCAGAGAGAGAGAGAGATCTTCCATCCGATGGTTCACTTCCCAACTGGCCGCAACGGCCGGAGATGAGCTGATCTGAAGCCAGGAACCAGGAGCTTCTTCTGGGTCTCCCATGTGGGTGCAGGGGCCCAAGCACTTGGGCCATCTTCTGCTGCTTTCCCAGGCCATAGCAGAGAGCTGGATAGTAAGTGGAGCAGCCAGGACTTGAACCAGCGCCCATATGGGATGCCGGCTCTTCAGGCTAGGGCATTAACCCGCTGAGCCATGGTGCCGGCCTGGTCAGGTTTTTGAAGAATCACAATTTGGACTTGCCTGATGTTTTCTCATAATTAGATTGTGTGGTAATTTCCAAGGATGTTAATTTTGATCACTTGGTTAAGATGGTATCTGCTGTGTTTCTCCCTTTAACAAAATTATATTTTTTAAAACATGAAATTTGTTCTAATGGTCTTATAGGTTGGTTTTTTGTATCCTTTTTTTTTTTTTTAAAGATTCATTTATTTGTTTGAAAGAGTTACACAGAGAGGGAGAGACAGAGAGAGAGGTCTTCCATCTGTTTGTTTACTCCCCAATTGGCCACAACAGCCCGAGCTGCGCCGATCTGAAGCCTGGAGCCAGGAGCTTTTTCCACGCCTCCCACACAGGTTCAGGGGCCCAAGGACTTGAGACTTCTACTCCTTTCCCAGACCATAGCAAAGAGCTGGATCAGAAGTGGAGCAGCTGGGACTTGAACTGATGCTCTTATAGGATGCAAGTGCTGCTTTACCTGCTACACCACAGCGCTGGTCCCTTTTGTATTCTTATTGAAAACATCTGGGCTATATTTTGGCATAAGTAAAATATGGATTATGCTTTTTCAATAGCTAGCCAGTTGTCCTAACACCTTTTATTGACTAATCTGCGTGTTAACATTCATTTGAAATGCTTCATTTATCATGTACTGAATTTCCACATTCACTTGGTTTTGTTCTGAATTTTCTATTCTCTTCTATTCATTTGTCTATTCATGCAGGAAGACAAAGTGGCTTTATTTACTGTGTTTTAAAATAAATACGTGATAGGAATTGCAATGAGACTCACATTTTTTCTTAAGTCCCTCAGTAGATTTCTTAACATTTCTTCATATTGTTCAGTATGCTTCTTGGCAAATTATTCTTAGGTAATTTTCTCTATTGTTAATGTTGGAGATAAAATCTTTCAAGCTATTTACTGACTGGTTTCTTAATTCATAGCTGATTCCTGGCACAGTTCCTTGTTTTATTGCACCATAAATCATTAGATTGGACTTATCCTGAAATGTACTGTTCATTTATTAGGTAATGATGAGTAAATGCTACCTTTATGATGCCTTTTGCCCTCTACTCCCTTCCAATTTGGGCTAAAATCTTGGCCAAACTATTTAACAAACTCTTATAATCAAACTTCTGGGTAATTTGGTTCCCTGCTTACTTTGAGGGGTTATCACACTTCTTTTAGTTCAGTCCCCCTCTTCTCCCAGAATTGGGGGTACTGAGGACAACACTGCATAGATTGATTAATTTATTTTCCTCTTCCCTGACACATAAAATGCCCTAAAACTTTATAAGCATACTATGCAGGATTCTCCCCTTGTCTGGTGTTTGCTTTCCATAGTTTCAGTTACGTGGGGTCAGCTGTGGTTTGAAAATATTGAATATAAGATATTAAACTCCGTAAGTAAATAATTGATATGTTTTAAGTGCGTGCTGTTGTCAGTAGTGTGATACAGGCTGTGCCTCCTACCCCACTCTGCCCTATCGAGTCATCCCTCTGTTCAGCTTGTTCCCACTGTGTGTGCTACCTCTCCAATGGCCGCTGAGTGGCCATCTTGGTTACCTGGTTGATTATTGTGGAATGATAGCACCTGAGTTTAGATATGCTCATTTTACTAAATAATGGCCCCAAAATGGAAGAAAGTAATATTGGTAGTTTGATATGCCAAAGAAAAACTAAAATGCTTTCTTTGGGTCAAAAGGTAAAAATTATTGATTAGGAAAGGAAAAAAATTGGTACTGAGGTTGCTAAGATCTATGAAACTGTGAAGAAAAAAGAATTAGTTTTTTTGTTATAATTTTCCATTTTATTATTATTCTTTTATGCCTAATTTATAAATTAAACTTTATCATGGGTATGCATATATAGAGAAAACATAGTATTAGGGTACTTTGAAAAGTTTGTGGAATATTGAATTAAAAGATGAATTTATTTTGGTACAAAAAATTTTGAAATCCAAGCTAAGGCTCTTCAGAAAGTTGATGAAAAATGAGTATGATGGGCCGGCGCTGCGGCTCACTAGGCTAATCCTCCGCCTGCGGTGCTGGCACACCGGGTTCTAGTCCCGGTCAGGGTACCGGATTCTGTCCCGGTTGCCCCTCTTCTAGGCCAGCTCTCTGCTGTGGCCCAGGAGTGCAGTGGAGGATGGCCCAAGTGCTTGGGCCCTGCACCCGCATGGGAAACCAGGAGGAAGCACCTGGCTTCTGGCTTCGAATCAGCATGGTGCGCCGGCCGCAGTGGCCATTAGAGGGTGAACCAACGGAAAAAGGAAGACCTTTCTCTCTTTGTCTCTCTCTCTCTCTCACTGTCCACTCTGCCTGTCCAAAAAAAAAAAAAATGAGTATGATGGATGATGGAGAACTACATGCAGATTTCAAAAATGTTCTGCACTGAAATGTACTTACCTTTTAATTCCGTTTTCCGTGAACTTTGAAGCTTGGTATATATAAGGTTTGATGCTACCTGTGATTTAAGGTTTCCACCAAGGATCTTGGAATATAATCCCTGGGGACAATTGGGGAGTACTGTACTATCTCTGAGAGTTGATATATTTATTTGTAGAGAAAGGAAGATGAGAATTGGAGTGGCTCAGATTCCCACAGTGCCTACTGCCTGGTATCACTTAAGATATTTGGTCAGGAGTCTCAAATACACTGTTCTGTCACTGTCCACGGTCTCCAGGCCTCTCAGGAGGTCTGCCGTATTCCCTACCAGCCGGCGGCCAAAACAGCCTGCTTTGTTTGAATTTAAAAGGGTCTTGCTGCCATATGGTGGACCACTCCCATGTGTTTCAGGGGGACAAAGCACTGGGGAGGGTAGGACAGTAGAGGGTAGTGATGCCTTCCTTGCCTGATCACATTGGATCAGACATTGCACTAATCACTCACAGCCGGTGATTCCGGTACTCCTTCCTGGGATTCAGAAAACTGAACCACTTTGCTCGCAGACTGGCCCAGAGAAACATTATACTTTAAGAACAATGAAAATTTGAACACCTTGAAGCAGTGGTATTGCAGACTGTGTAAGATGTATTAAACCTCAAATGCAGTATACGGCTGTTACTCTGGGAATCAGGAACTGGAGGTTATCCCGGTAGGTTAGAGTGGACCAAGGCAGGCCTCGGAGAATGTGAAACTTGAACTGGGGCATGAATGTTAAAGCAAAGTGGAGTAGATGATAAGAACTTCTCAAATTAGGACCGCAGCATGGAAAAAATAGTTGAAATCCTGAGTCTAGCAGTCTCCTTTCTCTACCTAGGGATCCCTAATATCTCTTTAGCCTAGGAGGCAACAAGCTTTTTCTTAAAGGACTGGAAAGTAGGAATTTCAGATTTTTGGGTTATGTGGTCCCTGTCGCAGTGACTGTACACTGGCTGCCGCTACACTGTGGAAGCTGACATACATCTGTGAATGGGTGGGGCTGTGTTCCACTAAAATTTGACTCGTATTTATGGGCGCTGAAATGTGAATTACATCTTTTTATGTGTCATGAGATAGCCTTCTTTTGGTTGTTTCCGATTACGTAAAAATGCAAAAAAAAACATTCTTAACTCATAGGTTCTACAAAACAGTCAGTGAGCCGCTGTCAGTTAACTGCAGGCCTCTGAACACACCAATGTGGTATGCTAGGAGAATGTTATACAATAAAGGATAAACATTTAGTTTCATTTTAATGGAGAGCCATGAGATATGTGTACAGGTTCAAGTGGTTGGAAAACATTGGACATTTTTTAAGCCTGTCATTAACTATTAGAAAAAGCCAGGCATCAAAAGAGTACCTTTGACCATGACAGAATTTTTTAATACTGTTAGAAAGAAAGACAATTTATTGATTCTTGAAAATGAATAGCATTGTTTCAAGAACTAACAGCCAGGGTCCCAGCAGCTGTACGCTTGACTGGAAAGCACCCTTTAGATAGTGAAGTTGGATTGCTTACCCATCTAAATGCCTCATTTCATTTGCAGGGATGGTCTACATGGCTGGGCTTGTTTTTGCTGTTGGTGGCTTTAACGGCTCGTTAAGAGTCCGCACCGTAGATTCCTATGACCCGGTGAAGGACCAGTGGACCAGTGTCGCTAACATGCGAGACCGGAGAAGCACTCTGGGAGCGGCTGTGTTGAATGGCCTGTTGTATGCCGTGGGAGGCTTTGATGGGAGCACAGGTGATTTCCACTGCTATTAGATTAACACAGTAACTTCATCCATGGAAAAAATTGTAACAAAGTTAGGATATATTTGAATGTTTCAACAAGTGGGAGTATTATATTTCGAAGTAAGTTTTAAAATTGCCCCAAGAATTCCTTTAAATGATATGAGTGCTGACTATATATGTTAATGTAAGTTAAGATTTATTTTTTATTTGTTTGAAAGGCAGAGTTAGGGCCCGCGCCACGGCTCACTAGGCTAATCCTCCGCCTAGCAGCACCAGCACACCAGGTTCTAGTCCCGGTCAGGGCGCCGGATTCTGTCCCGGTTGCCCCTCTTGCAGGCCAGCTCTCTGCTGTGGCCCGGGAGTGCAGTGGAGGATGGCCCAGGTGCTTGGGCCCTGCACCCTATGGGAGACCAGGAAAAGCACCTGGCTCCTGCCTTCGGATCAGCACGGTGCACCGGCCACAGAGTGCCAGCCGCAGCAGCCATTGGAGGGTGAACCAATGGCAAAGGAAGACCTTTTGCTCTGTCTCTCTCTCTCACTGTCCACCCTGCCTGTCAAAAAAAAAAAAAAATGAAAGGCAGAGTTAGAGAGGGAGAGACACATGAGAGAGAGGTCTTCATCTGCTGGTTCACCCCCCAAATGGCCTAAATGGTGGGGCTGGGCCAGACCAAAGCCTGGAGCAAGGAGCCAGGAGTTTCTTCTGATCTCCCACATGGGTGCAGGTGCCCAAGGACTTGGGCCATCATCCACTGCTTTTCTGATCCAGCAGAGAGCTGGATCAGAAATGGCGCAGCCAAGAGTGGAACTAGTATCCCTATGGGATGGTGGTGCTGCAGGCGGCAGCTCATCCCACTAATGATGCCATTATGCCACAATGCTGGCCCCTGTTTTCTTTCATAAGCGTCACTATCAATCATCTTTCCAAGTTTTAAAAGCTTTTAAATGTCAATAGCTTGGGTAGGACCCTCTTGAGAGGAAGCTGTACCTGTTCATCATGTAGTTGGTGCATTTACATTGTACCATTTTCTTTTATTTTTGTCCTGTTGTATCATACGTGAAGTGTTTTCCTTTGATAGTATGTATGTAAAAGAACAGTTACATTTTTCTTAAAGGAGAAAATGAAGATCCTGGTTCTTTATTACAGGTTTGTCCTCTGTGGAAGCGTATAACATAAAGTCTAATGAGTGGTTCCACGTGGCTCCAATGAACACGAGGAGAAGCAGTGTGGGTGTTGGTGTTGTTGGAGGTAGGTGCAGCAGCTCTTCTAAGGGAACATGTCTAGGTATTGGTGCTCCTTGAGAGGGGCACCTCCAGCAGTCTAGTTTTATAAATGAGCAAGCAAATCCTCATCTAAAAAGAAAACTAGTAATAACTGAAATTTTAAGTACCTTTTTAAAAGTAATTCATCTGTATAAATGAAGTCCTTTTGTTTCCTCTATCCCCCTCTCTCCCCTTCCCACCTCCTTTGCTCTTTCTCTGTGACTTACACAACACTGTCAGCTGATGTGTTTCTTCGCAAAAAGATTTATTTATTTGTTTGAAAGACAGAGGACAGGGAGAGAAGGAGAAGGAGGGAGAGAGAAATTGATTTCATCTGCTGGTTCACTCCCCAAATGGCTGTAGTGGCTGCTGCAGGCTGTACTAATGCCAGGAGCCAGGAACACCATCTGGTCTCCACAGGGAGACCCAAGCACTTGAGCTGTCATCTTCTGCTTTCTCAGGCATATTAGCAGGAAGCTGGAACAGAAGCAGAGCAGCTGGGACTTAAATCAGCACTTTGATGTGAGAAGCCAGCATTGCAGGCGATGGCTTAACCCACTGCAACACATTGCTGGCCCCTGTCAGCTGATCTTGATACAACTGTTTGAGGAACAAATCAGACGACGTGTGTGAAACTTTATACCTGGAGAAGAACTGTTAATATGTAAGGGATGGATTGCCACTATTATTTATATCCTACTTTGTTCTCTCACAAAATTTAAGGAAGACTGTAAATATTATTCTTCAGTGTGACTTTGTTTCTAATATACTGTCTTCAGAAAATTTGTGGGTTTCCATACCATCATTAATGGGTATAATTCTTGGCACCAAGATTTTTAAAAAAATTGTATTGGGGTAAATGTTTGACTCAGAGGTTAGGATGCTGTGTGGGATGCCCACATCCCACATTGTGTCGTGTGGTTTTAAGTTCTGGCGTTGCTCCTGACTCCAGCCTCCTGCTCTTGCACACCCTGGGAGGCAGCAGGTGAGGGCTCAAGTATTTGGGTCCTCGCCACCCATATGGGAGATCTGGATTAAGTTTCTGGCCCAGTCCTGGCTGTTGTGGACATTTGGGATGTGAACCAGTGGGTGGGAAGTTTGTCTCTGTCTCTTTGCTTTTCACGTTAAATAAATTAATTAATTAAAATTTTAAAAGCACCTTTGTTGAGATACAATTTACGTACCATGCAGTTCACCCACTTAGTGGATACAGATCCATATGCATCTGGCACCAATCATTTTAGATTATTTTTCATTTCTCCCAAAGAGCAACCCTACTTCCTTCACCTGCATCCTTCCCAGCCTCAGACCACTAATAGCCTTTCCGTCACTATGTCAATTTGCCTGTACTGGAGAAGCCATACAGTATGTGGTCGTCTGTGACAAGCTGCTTTCACACAGCGTAGTGCTTCCAAGTTCATCATGCTGTGGCATTGATTAGTGCCTCTTGTCTTTTTATTGCCAGATAATATTTCATTGTTTTACAGTATTAACTTGATTTAACTTTTTTTCAATTTACTAACATAACTTCAGTATTCCAGGATGTTATTCACATAGTAAATAAACACTGTTATCTAAGCATATAACAAGATTACTTTTTTTCCAGATTATTTATGGAAATGTAAAATTAACATCATGATATATACACTGCAGATCCTCACAATGAGGCTTAATCGTTCTACAAATCACTATTTTTTTCAGTTTTTTTCAATTTTTATTTAATAAATATAAATTTCCAAAGTAAAACTTTTGGATTATAGTGTCTTTTCCCCCCATAACCTCCTTTCCACCCACAACCATTCCATCTCCCATTCCCTCTCCCATCCCATTCTTCATCAAGATTCGTTTTCAATTATCTTTATATACAGAAGATCAACTTAGTATATATTAAGTAAAGATTTCAACAGTTTGCACCCATACGGAAACACAAAGTATAAAGTACTGTTTGAGTACTAGTTATACTGTTAATTCACATAGTACAACACATTAAGGACAGAGATCCTACATGGGGAGTAAGTGCACAGTGACTCCTGTTGTTGATTTAACAGTTGACATTCTTATTTATGATGTCAGTAATCACCCAAGGCTCTTGTCATGAACTGCCAAGGCTATGGAAGCCTCTTGAGTTCTTCAACTCCAATTATTTAGACAAGGTCATAGTCAAGTGGAAGTTCTCTGCTCCCTTCAGAGGGAGGTACCTCCTTCTTTGATGGCCCGTTTTTTTTGTTTGTTTGTTTGTTTGTTTGTTTGTTTTGACAGGCAGAGTGGACAGTGAGAGAGAGAGAGAGACAGAGAGAAAGGTCTTCCTTTGCCGTTGGTTCACCCTCCAATGGCTGCCGCGGCCGGTGCACCGCGCTCATCCGATGGCAGGAGCCAGGTGCTAGGTGCTTTTCCTGGTCTCCCATGGGGTGCAGGGCCCAAGCACTTGGACCATCCTCCACTGCCTTCCTGGGCCACAGCAGAGGGCTGGCCTGGAAAAGGGGCAACCGGGACAGAATCCGGCGCCCCGACCGGGACTAGAACCTGGTGTGCCAGCGCCGCAAGGCGGAGGATTAGCCTGTTGAGCCACGGCGCCGGCCGATGGCCCGTTCTTCTTGCTGGGATCTCAAAGAGATCTTTCACTTAGGGTTTGTTTGTTTGCTTGTTTGTTTGTTTTTGACACAGTGTCTTGGCTTTCCATGCCTGAAATACTCTCATGGGCTTTTTAACCAGATCCAAATGCCTTAAGGGCTGATTCTGAGGCCAGAGTGCTGTTTAGGACATCTGCCATTCTGTGAGTCTGCAGTGCTTCCCGCTTCCCATGTTGGATTGTTCTCTCCTTTTTAATTCTATCAATTAGTATTAGCAGACACTAGTCTTGTTTGTGTGATCCCTTTGACATTTAATCCTATCATTATGATCAATTATGAACTGAAACTGATCCCTTTGACTAGTGAGATGGCATTGGTACATGCCACCTTGATGGGATTGAATTGGAATCCCCTGGCACATTTCTAACTCTACCATTAGGGGTAAGTCCGAGTGAGCATGTGCCGAACTGTACATCTCCTCCCTTTCTTATTCCCACTCTTATATTTAACAGGGATCACTTTTCAGTTAAATTTAAACACCTGAGAATAATTGTGTGTTAATTACATAGCTTAACCAATGATATTAAGTAGAACAAAAAAATACTAAAAGAAATAAGTAATAAGTTGTTCCTGGACAGTCAGGACAAGGGCTGATCAAGTCATTGTTTCTCATAGTGTCCATTTCACTTCAACAGGTTTCCTTTTTGGTGCTTGGTCAGTTGTTAGCGATCAGGGAGAACATATGATATTTGTCCCTTTGGGACTGGCTTAATTCACTCAGCATGATGTTTTCTAGATTCCTCCATTTTGTTGTAAATGATCGGATTTCATTGTTTTTGACTGCTGTATTGTATTCTATAGAGTACATTTCCCATAATTTCTTTATCCAGTCTTCTGTTGATAGGCATTTAGGTTGATTCCATGTCTTAGCTATTGTGAATTGAGCTGCAATAAACATTAAGCTCTTTTATTTGCCAACTCAATTTCTTTTGGGTAAATTCCAAGGAGTGAGATGGCTGGGTTGTGTGGTAGGGTTATATTCAGGTTTCTTAAAAATCTCCAAACTGACTTCCATAGCAGCTTTACCAATTCGCATTCCCACCAACAGTGGGTTAGTGTCCCTTTTTCCCCACATCCTCTCCAGCATCTGTTGTTGGTAGATTTCTGAATGTGAGCCATTCTAACTGGGGTGAGGTGAAACCTCATTGTGGTTTTGATTTGCATTTCCCTGATTGCTAGTGATCTTGAACATGTTTTCATGTGTCTGTTGGGCATTTGGATTTCCTCTTTGGAAAAATGTCTATTGAGGTCCTTAGCCCATCTCTAAGTGGGTTGTTTGTTTTATTGTGGAGTTTCTTGATTTCTTTGTAGATTCTGGTTATCAACCCTTCATCTGTTGCATAGTTTGCAAATATTTTTTCCCATTCTGTCGGTTGCCTCTTCACTTTCCTGACTGTTTCTTTTGCAGTACAGAAACTTCTCAACTTGATGTAATCCCAATTGTTAATTTTGTCTTTGACTGCCTGTGTCTCCGGGGTCTTTTCCAAGAAGTCTTTGCCTGTGCCGATATTTTGCAGGGTTTCTCCAATGTTCTCTAATAATTTTATGGTGTCGGGTCATAGATTTAGATCTTTAATCTATGTTGAGTGGATTTTTGTGTAAGATGTAAAGTAGCAGTCTTGCTTTATGTGTCTGCACGTGGAAATCCAGTTTTCCCAGCACCATTTGTTGAATAGACTGTCCTTACTCCAGGAATTGGTTTTGGATCCTTGATCAAATATAAGTTGGCTGTAGGTGTTTGGATTGATTTCTGGAGTTTCTATTCTGTTCCATTGGTCTATCCATCTGTTTCTGTACCAATACCATGCTGTTTTGATAACAACTGCCCTGTAGTATGCCCTGAAATCTGGTATTGTGATGTCTCCAGCTTTGTCTTTGTTGTACAAGATTGCTTTAGCTATTCGAGGTCTCCTGTGTCTCCATGTGAATTTCAGCAGCATTTTTTCCAGATCTGAGAAGAATGTCTTTGGTATTTTGATTGGTATCGCATTGAATCTATAGATTGCTTTTGGGAGAATAGGCATTTTGATGATATTGATTCTTCCAATCCATGACCATGGAAGATTTTTCCATTTTTTGGTATCCTCTTCCATTAGTCAGATTTTTAATGGAGTTCCCCCAGCTCAGTAACATTTAACTCTCCTGCCCTGGAGGAAAATACATTAGTGTTCCATGACTTGAAAACATAGCTTTTTAAAAGTAAATTTGGCTTTCCTTGTGATTCCATGTTTAGGTTTGCTCTATGCAGTGGGAGGTTATGATGGAGCCTCCAGGCAGTGTCTCAGCACCGTAGAAAGCTATAACGCGACGACCAATGAGTGGACCTACATAGCAGAAATGAGCACCAGACGCAGTGGAGCAGGTAAATATGAGCCTCACTTAGTAACTGAAGAGTGGAAAAGATAGAAGACATTGCCCAAGTGAAATGCTTCATTGGTATCCCTTTACATCATCTGAAAATATGTGCTGATTTTAAATGTCATTCTAAATATCTTTTGGATTGTGTAGGTAGTGGTAGGTGGCACTCTGTGTACTTTTGTAAAGTAAAATTTAATTTTTAAGTGCCTTATTAAAAGGTATCTGTATCATGTGTAAGTATCTTGTTTGACATTTCTTTTAGCTTTTTGATTTTGGCGTTTTGGGGGCAGCTTGGTGAATAATCAGTTTTTCTTTTTCTTTTTATTTATTTATTTTTTTTTACAGGCAGAGTGGACAGTGAGAGAGAGAGACAGAGAGAAAGGTCTTCCTTTGCCGTTGGTTCACCCTCCAATGGCCGCCGCGGTCGGCGCGCTGCGGCCGGCGCACCGCGCTCGTCCGATGGCAGGAGCCAGGAGCCAGGTGCTTTTCCTGGTCTCCCCATGGGGTGCAGGGCCCAAGCACCTGGGCCATCCTCCACTGCACTCCTGGGCCACAGCAGAGGGCTGGCCTGGAAGAGGGGCAACCAGGACAGAATCCGGTGCCCCAACCGGGACTAGAACCCGGTGTGCCGGCGCCGCAAGGCGGAGGATTAGCCTGTTGAGCCACGGCGCCGGCCTAATCAGTTTTTCATACATATTTCTTAAAATTTACTGCGGAAGTTGTTTTCAAAAAGATCATATTAAAGGACTTTTCTCCTTTGTGTTTCACCTCCATATTCTTTTTATTCCATTTGACATGCTCCTTTTTTTAGAGTAAAGTGTTTATTGAGTTCATTGTCCATTCTATTGACTTCCTTTTCTTAAATTGTATGCTTTAATATTGAGTTAAATTTATTATGAAATATAATTACAAAAATTTTAGTTACATCTGTGTGAACCTTACAGTGTTATAAAGTTGTTGTCCCTTTTTCTCTGTAATAGTTTGGTTGGTTCTGTTTTATAGGTGTTGGTGTGTTAAACAACTTACTGTATGCTGTGGGAGGTCATGATGGCCCTTTAGTACGAAAAAGTGTTGAAGTATATGACCCTACCACCAATACCTGGCGACAGGTTGCAGATATGAACATGTGCAGAAGAAATGCAGGTATCTGTTTATCTAAAGATAAGAAATTTATATTGAATTTATTTGAAGCTTTCCCCATTTCACTATTTATTTCCTTTGCTCTTTGGTTGATCTGGGTTCTGTGGTAGACTTTGAACTGTCTAAAGGCAGAAGCTTATGTAATAATTATATCTGGATCATGGCAGGTTGTTGTGACATTTCAGTTAACTTAGTAATTTCTACTAGCAGCTGCTTTTTGGTGATGAATATGGGGACTAATTAATCAGAAGCAGAACCATCTTTTAATCTGAATTTAGTCATTATTGCCACAGACATTTTTGGTTGCCTACCACGTATCATATTGGAGAGTCCAGTTGGCAGGGAATGTGCTCCAGTTGAAGAAGTGTTTATAGCAGGTTCAAAAGCTAATTGATTATCTGAATCTGGAGGGGAAGCCTGAAGAGGTAACGTTAGTACAGTTCAGCATTTCAGAAAGTGGGAAAGCTACAGCAACAGCAGCAGCAGCAAGATGATTTTAAGAAAGTAGAACTGTTCAGGGTTGGGGAACTCACTGTAGAAGTGCATAGCTGAATGGTGGGGACAGAATCTGAGACATGTAATTTTGTCTCTGTCTACTTTGGCCATTTCTTGGTTGTGTGACCATCATTGAATATACCTACACAAACCATGGTGGCGTGGGTCAGTCACTTGCAGATGTCTGAGACTGCTGTGGATTTAACACGGTGTACTGTTTACTGCAAGGTTTGTTTTTTTTTTTATAAGTAGAAAGAGCACACTCTAAAGTAATGATAAATGAACCAGGAACTTAGTCATTTATTATGACTATCAAGTTTGTATCGTACATGGTCGTATATGACTGGCAGCAGAGTAACTGTGTTTATCACGCCACCATGACCACAGTCACCTAAGTAGTGTGTTGACTCATAGCATTACCGCAGCACTGGTATCACTAGACAATAGGAATTTTTCAGCTCCATTATATTATGGGACCACTGTCTTAGAAGGGGAGTTCAAAATGCTTGTGAAACACTTGAATCAAGATAATAAATCTATTTATTTCAACTAAATAAATAAATTGTGAAATTATAGTTCAGTTAAATCAAATGTGGAAATCCTTGGGTAGTCCTTCATGATACACATTCTCTATAGACTTTTTGGAAAGCTGTTTGTGTATGTGATCTGTTATTGACTAAAATGTCAACAGTGTCAGCACGTGAATGTACTTGAAAAACAGTCAAGAAAGGGACATTCAAATGAAAGTAGATTGCAGGATAGCTGGGTAGCCTTTGGGAAATGCCAGTCCTTTAAATGTGAGTACTAAGGGAGAGTATGTGGGCTGTGAGAACTGTCAGCAGCAGAGTGGGTCATCTATAATAATTACTCTGTGTGACCTTGTACTTCATCCAGTTGTATTTTTTGAAGTGCTAAAGGCTCCTCGGGTGTAGATAATCTAGTAAAACCACAAATCTGGGCTCTTAGTAGGTTAAGTGCTTAACCCCACTCCCTACTGAGTTAGAAAAGCCATGATGGTATATGTACAGACCTTCCTGGATTAGGAAATTTATTTGCAGTTTGGACTTTTGATTCTTACTTTCCTAAAGATTGGAATTATCTTATTTTCCCTGTATATGTTTATTGTTTCAAATCTAAATTAGCCCAATTCTTTTAACCAGGAGAATAAGGAAAAAATCTGTATATGGAAAGCTGTCATTATCCAGCTCTATGAAAATGTTGTGGGCTAGTGTTGTGGCGCAGTGGGTTATGCTGCTGCTACTGGTGCTGACATCCCATATTGGAGTGCCAGTTTGGGTCCCTGCTGTTCTGCTTCTGAACCAGTTTCCCACCGATGCGCCTGGGAAGTTGTAATATGATAGTTGTAATATGAAGTACTTGGTCCCTTGCCGTCCACGTGGGGGAACATGATGGGGTTCCGGGCACCTGGCTTTGGCCTGACCCAGACCTGGCTGTTGTAGCCATTTGGGGAGTGAACCAGCAGATGGAAAACTAACTAACTCTCTCTCTCTCTCTCTCTCTCTCTCTCTCTCTCTCTCTCATTCTGCCTTTCAAATAAATAAATACATCTTTTTAAAAGAAAGAAAAAATTTTGTGGGGAATAAAAAATTTTCTGGGGAGTAAACCAATGGATGGAAGACTTCTCTGTCTCTACCTCTCTCTCTAATTCTTAGAAATAAACAAAAAACATCTTAAAAAAAAAAAAAAAAGATGACACTTGGGATGCCCACATCCCACATTGAAGGGCCTAGATTTGAGTCCTGGCTCCACTCCTGATTCCAGCTTCCTGATAATGCTCACCCTGGGAGGCAGCAGATTGGCTCAAGTAGTTAGGTCCATGCTACCCATGTGGAAGATCCAGTTGAGTTTCTGGCTCCTGACTTTGACTGGGCCCAGCCGTAGCTATTTCGGGCACCTGGGGAGTGAACCATCAAATGGGAGATCGGTGTCTGTCTCATCTCAGGCTCCCTGCCTTTCCAACAAATAAAAATGAAGAAATAATTGCATAAGTATTCAAAAAAAGTATGCAGGAGTGTCCTTATTCTTTGCAACTTAATTGGTTAAAGCAAGAAAACTAAAGATGACTAAATATCAATAAAATATGATTTAATAAGTTATGATATATGCAGCCATTAACAGTCATGTAAGTCAATATTTATTAACTTGAAGAATGTCCAGTTATATTAGTTGGCAAAGCTGGGTGAGCTTAAATGTAGTGCGAGCTACTAAAGAGGAAGTGTCTGAGCATATATGCATAAAGGAAAATTACCCAGAGTAGATACCAGGATTTTAAAGTCCATTATTCTAAGTGGTGTGGGGTTAGAGATGATTTATTTTTTCATATTCTTGAAATTTTACCAAAAAAGTTATTCTATTAATCAGATAAGTAATATTTTCTTTTAGAGGTAATAAAATAGCTAACCATTCAATATAATGAAATTAAGAATAACTCTTACTTTCTACTGATACATATTTTTTCCTTAAGATTCCCTAAAAACCTGACTTTGAGAGAGTTGCACAATCTTACTGGCTTATTTCTATCTTTTCTACATAAGTCAGAATTGAAATGCTTTCTAACCTCTGATGTAAAATGGATGTGAAGATTAAATGATGTAATGCAGATGTAAAGCAACAACTGGATACACGACACAGAGGAGGAGCTTGGAAATGGAATTAGAAAAGTATGTTTAGCATTCCAAGTATTTTCCCTTCTGTATCTATTATTTTTTATCTGTCTGAGAGAGGCTGAGATGCCCATCTGCTGGTTCATTACCCAAACGCCTGCAACAACTGGGACTGGGGCTGACCCGAGCCAAAAGCCAGGAACTCAATCAGGAGCCTGCCGTGGTGACAGTGACCCAACAACTTGAGCTGTCTCGTAGGGTCTGCATTAATAGGAAGCTGGAGTCACGAGCTGGAACTGGGAGTTTAACCCAGGCACGCTGATGTGGCACATGGGCTTCATAACCGTTAGGCTAAATGCCACTCCAACAGGAGTCACTGTGCACTTACTCCCCATGTAGGATCTCTGTCCTTGACGTGTTATACTATGTCAATTAATGGTAAAACTAGTCTTCAAACAGTGCTTTATACTTTGTGTGTCTCTGTGGGTGCAAACTGTTGAAATCTTTACTTAGTATATACTAAGTTGATCTTCTGTATATAAAGATAATTGAAAATGAATCTTGATGAAGAGTGGGATGGGAAAGGCAGTAGGAGAGGGGATAGTTTGCAGGTGGGAGGGAGGTTATGGGGAGAAAAACTGCTCTAATCCATTGGGCTTTTGAAATTTATATTAATTTTTTTTACAAAAAGGAATTCTTTCATGTTCACAGTCTTCTCTTTTTGCCTCTTTTCAAAGGATCGTGGATCATCCCACCAGACATGGACAGGGATATTCATATTTCATAGTGTTTAAATAACTATTTCCTCTTATTTTTTGAAGGAGTTTGTGCAGTAAATGGTCTGTTATATGTTGTTGGAGGAGATGATGGTTCCTGTAACTTGGCATCGGTAGAATATTATAACCCAACAACTGATAAGTGGACAGTGGTGTCATCTTGTATGAGCACAGGTAGAAGTTATGCAGGTAATAACTGTCTCATTTTCTTAGAGTCTTCTCTCATTCATATAAGATGATAGCGTTACGATTTTTATGTTAAAGTTTTTCTAAGAAAGTTTTTCTCTCAAAGTATATTTTACTCTTAAAATACTTAGCATTAGATATGTATATTTCTGAACTAGAGCGCCAGTATTCATTTGCCATCCTGCGGTATTTTATAGTCAAAACCCCAAATCTTTGCAGTATAAAAAGTCATGTCATATGATTTCATGTGTCCCAAACTGTTTATGCAGTGGAGAGCAGTTCACTCTGTGGCAGGCTTTCCTATCTCAGATATCCAGGATTTCCTCAGATAGTGCCGATTCTTGTGTTTTTCAGGGAAAGGCTCCATGAGATAGTAGTATGGTGAGGCTGTGGAGTAATTTTCCATTTTTAAGCCCGACACTGGTTAAGTTATGAAATACATTTTTAGTCAGTTCTCTTAGTAAGATAAGTGGTAGTCGCCTTTAATATATATAATGGTCAGGGCCGGTGCCATGGCTACTTGATTAATCCTCCACCTGCCGCGCTGGCATCCCATATGGGCACTGGGTTCTAGTCTCGGTTGCTCCTCTTCCAGTCCAGCTCTCTGCTGTGGCCCGGGAGTGTAGTGGAGGAAGGCCCAAGTGCTTGGGCCCTGCACCCGCATGGGAGACCAGGAGAAGCACCTGGCTCCTGGCTTCAGATCAGCGTGGTGCGCCGGCTGCAGCAGCCATTGGGGGGTGAACCAATGGAAAAGGAAGACCTTTCTCTCTGTCTCTCTCTCTTTCACTGTCCACTCTGCCTGTCCAAAAAAAAAAAAAAAAATTATGGTACTGAAAGTTTAAGAGAGAGATGCTAAAGTTGCAATGTGTTCAGTCCCTGTTGCTTGAGTAATAAAGAATTCAGTACTGTGTCAAAGATGCCAGATGCTGCCTGTGACGTCTGTTTGATTTCTTCATCTCTTTGCTCAGGAGTCACAGTGATCGATAAACCATTATGAGCCTGAGATATCGTCGGCATATTTATACGTGAGAAACAGGCTGCACCAAGCATTTCTGAAGTGACTGAGAATCTAGCACTTCACTTGTAGCTGCACTTTAAGTCTCAGCAGAAGACAAGATCATCTGCCTTTTAGGCCTCGGTTACTGAAGATTATTTTTGGTAGAAGCACCGTGTAGGCTTTTTCTGCAATGAGCAGCAGCTGACTGAGTTTTAATAAGAAACCTGGACTGCAGTACTCATTCTGTAGTCTTTAGACAACACTTGCTTTCATAAAGACTAGTTCTTTTCATCCTTGAATGACTATGGATTATTTTGTGAGGGAGGATAAAGTAATGTGTGTTCTTGTAAAATTAAATTTTATCTTTATTTCTTCTCCTGAGAATCTGTATACCTGGGAACTGAAAATCTTTGAACAGGTATTAAAATCTACGTAAGTATACAACCTAGTCGAGGGATAAAACTGTTTGCTTTTATAAAATATCTTTGATTACATGAATATAATAAATTGTGTGCATATAAATGTGTGTCTATATGCTTTCCTTTAAATATGTTTGAAAAGATGTTTGAAACTTGATTATACTATTTATAATTGGCACAGTACTTTGAATTATGCCAGTACTACATTGTAAAACAGAGTTGTATTTTTTGATATTTAACAATGCTTAACACTTTAAAATGCCACTTCTGAGGAATGAACATGGTGTAACACACTTGAATATGTGTGATGCCAAACTTTTTTAAATAAAATATAAATTATGCTTATTTATTATTTTCTTTAGTTTAATCTTGGTCATGTTTTGGTGTGTATTTTTAATTTTTTTCTTAAAGTAACACTTTGGCATGAACATTACTGCAGGTTTTTGATGAATATAATGAATGTATGGAATTCAACTGAATTTGCATGGTCTTAAGAAATTTTTTCTGTGTGTATAAATTTAGCTGCTATTAACAGAAGAAAGAGCTTTCTGTAAGTAGCCATTGTGCATTGATCAGATACAATTTTTCTGAGATATTCAATTAGTCTCACTTTAAAAAATGACCAAAACTTGTCTTTATTGAATTATCTTTGAATAAAAGTTTGTATATTATTTGTTTCACAATGTCCTTGATTTTTATCTGTTTGGTTTGTTATTAAGAAGGTTGCCTGTTCAGTTTGTATGTTCTTTTAAAATTTTGCATTTCTTAACTGCACAAATCCGTGTTTTTAGTCAAAATTATCTATAAGGCAAGTCTATTATGTCAATAACTAGAGTCACTTAAAATTGTCCTTCAAGAAGAGTAGCCACAGGACCTGTGCTACTTGGTTAATCCTCCACCTGCGGCACCGGCATCCCATATGGGCGCCGATTCTAGTCCCGGTTGCTCCTCTTTCAGTCCAGCTCTCTGCTGTGGCCCAGGAAGGCAGTGGAGGATGGCTCAAGTGCTTGGGCCCCTGCACCCGCATGGGAGACCAGGAAGAAGCACCTAGCTCCTGGCTTCGGATTGGCACAGCACTGGCTGTAACAGCCATTTGGGGAGTGAACCAACAGAAGGAAGACCTTTCGCTTTGTCTCCCTCTCACTGTCTATAACTCTGCTTGTCAAATAAAAAAAAAATAGTAGCCACAGTCCCATCATAGCAAAATCTCTCAAGGTTTGATGAATTTAAACTCTGTATTTCTTGATCCCTGATATTGGCAGGACAAAAGATAAATAGAAAAAATTATTAGCATTGGACCAAAAATAAATCCAAAGGGGGAAAAACACCTTTTCTAAAGCAACTAAGAAATGTGGTTTTGATACTAAATGAAAGGAATCATGGAGATAGGAGTTGGGGAGTGAACTGAATAGATAACTAAGGTCATGGGAAAGGAAGGTATACTATAATGAATTTCCTAAGACAAGCTACTAATGAGCAAAACTAATTTTTAGTGCATAATTTTAGAGGCTGAGATTCCAAATGTCGTAGTTCAAACTCCATGGCATGGGCTGCCCTTTGGCTGTATCATCTGATGTGCAGATAGCAATGGCGGAGTATGAACAGGAAGAAGCAAGCAATTACGACTCAAACCAGCAGCAGAGAGCGAGGTGGTGCCAAGTTTGCTCCTTTTAGAACAACCCTCTTAGGAGTAACTCAAGGGATCATGTGAGAACTGCCTTCTGAGAGTACATCCCCATGACCTAAGGATCCCCCTACCGAAGTCCCATCACCTCCCAGTACTGCCAAGACAAGGACCAAGCTTCTAGCACTTGGGCCCTTAGGGGACACAAACCATATCCAAACCATAGCAGAAACAGGGAGGAGGTGGTGGTGGGACATTGTGGCAGGTACCTCAGGAGGAGAATTTAAACGGTTAACATTATATATTGCCAAAATGGTTGAAGATCAAGAAGATACTGGACTAGTCAGCTTTTCATTTTTTTTAAAAAAAGATTTATTTATTTATTTGAAAGGCAGCATTACAGAGAAACAGCAGCAGAGAGAGAGGTCTTCCACCCGCTGGTTCATTCCCCAGATGGCCACAACAACTGGAGCTGGCTTTTCATTATTTTTACTAAAACACCTGGAAGAAGCCTCTTAGGAAGGTTTATTTTGGCTTATGGTTTGGAGGCTTGCAGTCTAAAATTGGACAAACCCTTGGTCTGGTGTCTGTTGAGAGCAGTGTATGGTGGAGCATTCATGAAGAGAGGGTGAGCCAGGAGACAGACAGGGAACCCACTCTTCCATGTCCCTGTGTTTCTTTATAAAGCTCTTATGACTTGGTCATGGGGTTCCACCCCAGCAACCTTACCCTACCAATCACTTCCCAAAGGCGGCCCCACCCTCAGGAAGCAGACCTGGGCCCTAATCCATCAACCATGAATCCATGAACCTTAGCATAAGACTTTCAGGCTTTAAGGTCTGAATGAGTCTGGAGAGACAACCTATGATAACATTTCTGTTAAGTTAATAGGGATTGTTCAGATTTAAACACAGAATTGATTTAAATATTTAACAGAACCCTGCATGGTACATGAGAACATACAGAATTTAATCAGAAAAGGCCTCTGTTTCACTTGATGAACTTCTGCCTTGGTGCAGTCTCCAAGAACATCTATTATCAGCAGAGATGCTGAGAGTCTCATGGACTTGGAGCCCTGTTAGCTGGGCTCTGACAACACAGAACTCCTCAGGGACCAGATATGTTGTGGGCTTTGCCCCCTCACCAAGAAATTCTGTGACAGATACCAACTGGGCACCTTGCAATACAATTCTGATGCTACCTACCTTGACCTGATAGTGTTGCAGGCTCAGCCTCCTACACCTGTTCCCACAGCAGATACTGATCACAGGTCCAGGCCACAGCTACTTCTGACCAACTAGCTCCAAACCAGGATTCTCACAACTGTCTCCATGGGATGGCCTAATTTTCTGGGACAGCTCCCAGAACTCAGAAAACACATTTGTTTACTGATTTATTCTTAGAAGTAGTATAAAGGATACATAAGGGGCTGGCACTGTGGAACAGTGGGTTAAGCTTCAGCCTGCAATGCTGGCATCCTCTATGGGCGCCAGCGGCTCCTCTGCTCCAGTTGCTCCACTCCTATACAGCTGATGTGCCTGGGAAGATGGCCCAAGTGCATGGGCCAGTGCACCCACATGGGATACCCAGAAGAAGCTCCATGCTCCTGGCTTTAGCCTGGCACAGCCCCAGCCATTGCAGCCATTTGGGGAGCAAACCAGTGAATGAAAATTTCTCCTGTCTGTCTCTCTAACTCTGCCTTTCAAATAAATAAATCTTTAAAAAATGCAATACTAAAGGATACAGAAGAGGTGGATTGGGTGGGGTTTTGGGGTATGGGGACACCCTCTCTGGGCATCCCACCCTCCCAGCACCTCCGTGTGCTCATAGCCCAGAAGCCTGTCACTTCCTCTTCACCAGTTACGTAGCTCTGTCTCCATCCCCTTCCCAGAGGTCAGTGGTGGGGTTGCAAGTGCCAACCCTTTAGTCATTGGCCCTTCTAGTGACTGTTGTCATTCTGAAAACTCAGGGCCCTTCCCTCAGCCACCATGAGCACAGACCCGGGTGTGATCAGGAGGTTCCTCGTGGGTAACAATTTCCTATCAGGAAACTGAAAGATTTCTGGGACAGGGAGAGGAACTCTGTAAGAGCAAGCATGTCATATACCAGACCTCTAAACACCAATGTTCCATGGAACTATGGATCTATAGTGTCTGAATCGAAGATTTATCTCAACATTTTTCAAGTTTTAAGATACTGTAATCTCAGTCTATTAAGGTAAAAAAGTATTAACTACTTAGCATGTCAAATGCCTCTTTTTTTAAAAAAGATTTTATTTGAGAGGTAGAGTTACAGACAGAGGGAGAGACAGAGACAAAGGTCCTCCCTCTGTTGCCCCCCCCCCCCCAAATGGCTGCAACAGTCGGAGCTGCTCCAATCAGGAGCCAGGGGCTTCTTCCTGGTCTCCCACGTGGGTGCAGGGCCCAAGCACTTGGGCCATCCTCCATTGACCTTCCCAAGCCACAGCAGAGAGCTGGATCGGAAGAGGAGCAGCCGGGACTAGAACCCATATGGGATGGCAGCACCACAGGCAGAGGATTAACCTGTGCCACGGCGCCGGCCTGCCTCTTGTCTTTTCTTTCTGGAGCTGTATAGTAGTTATAGCATAAAGTGTTTTGCCAAGGTATCAGTAGCTGTATTCCTAACTATGATTTCAGGTTCTCTTCCCCACGCCATCTTTGTCTTTTCATCTTGGCTTGTTTTGTTAAAGCACGTGGAAGTGTTCCCAGCTTGTTCTGTTTTATGAAAAGGAGGTCAGAAGTTAAGGCCACCAGATGTCTCAGAGGTGCTGTAGGAAGCATGCTGTGTAGACTGCTACCAGACTGTAGTTAGTTTGTCCTCGTGTTTGCCATCTTTTTTTTTCATCTCAATTATTTGTAATCTCAGCTGCTGAAAGAGTTTGAAACTTATTTTACCAGATGTGCAGGGGTAGAATCACAATACATAGCAACATGCTAAGACCGCATTGTTCCAGTGTGACCTAAGCAGATTGCCTCCCCCTCAGTTTTACCTCATTGTGGAGAGGTGGCTACCTGGGAAAAGGGAACCATCCCTTGAGTCGAGATTCTGGGGTTCTCATCCTGGCTTCACCACCCTTGAAGGAATAAAGCAGTGTGGTCTATTGGAAAGCCTATTGGCAAAGAAATAAATGACTCCTGAGTTTGCATCCCACCACCAGTTGCCAGCTATGACTTTCAACACATTCCTTAACCTCTGACCTTGGTCACCTGCAAAATGATGACAGCAGGGTTATGTCACAAAGTTATGACGTTTGAAAGAAATGACGCATGTTAATGTGCTTGGAATACAGGGGGCTCTCAGTAATTGTAGCTGTTGTTACTCTCAGCCTGTCGGAATTTTCATTAAGTGAGTTTGACAAAGGCTGCGAAGAGGCTGCTGGGTGCCTCCCTGCTGAACCCTACCCTGCTAAAAACCCCATCTCCATCCTTGCAAGTTCAGCACAGCCATTTTCCCATGATGGACCTGAGCCTCTTCCATCACACAGAAAACTCCATGATGAACACACAGATGCTGAGAGCCCATGGGGCCTTCCCGGCGGTGCGCACACCGTGGACTCCATCCAAACTCCATCCCATTGGGACATTCAATTAGGGCACCACCGCCTACCCAGTAAAGGGAGAGACCAGCTGGGGTGGTGGCCATTCTCACGAGGTTGCCCACACGCCTCTCCTGAGTGTGTACTATGTCTTTAATATCTTTAAGAAAAAAAAAGTCCTGTTCCCATTCTTGCAGCTTATCTACCTTGCTTTGAATTCATCTCACAGTGAGACAAGAACTTGAAATAAATCCAGCCGGGGCTCCCCATGCCCCACAACAGGTTGTACTGCAATATCTGTGTTTCCTTCCATCTCGAAATCTTCAAAGTTTAAAATAATACTATGACCGTCTACACACATACACCTGCTCTGATTTGGAAAATTATCTTCCGTGGTAAATTATCCTGCATTTACTGAACACTTCTTGTATTCCCGATGCTGTGTAAAAGGCCTTACTTATCTTAGTCAATACAACAAACTCTGAGATGTAGATGGTATTAAAACGCGCAATGTACAGAAGTCCTAGATAAGAGAGAAGTAACTTACCCAAGCGTACACTGCTAATAAATGACAAACCGGGTTAGCCTGACCTCACAGCGCACTCTTCGTGCTGTTTGACAGGTCTGAGGAAGGGCTGCGGGTTTAGGCAAGGACAGGGTGAGCTGCAGTGCAGCCAGACACAGAATTCGAGCCAATAGGAGAGGGAGCTCTGGGGCAGCGAGGGCCAAGCTAGGGAAGCCTGAATTGGGAGCAGCACTCAGGGGGCCCAGGCTGCCTGCTGCGGAGGGTGTGGGCCAGGGGGAGAGAGGTGGTTCTGGCAGTCAGTGCTCACATAACTGGCCTTCCCACACAGGCGTCCCGAAGACAGCGCCCCGTCCCCTTTCTTCTCCTGCCCTGTGCCCTCTCTGCCGTACTTCACAGAGAATGGGTGTGCCAGACACACTGGGTGTGACTGATGGAGATCACTGGACCTGGGACGGACTGACGGGGCAGCCTGATGATTCCACGCGCTTAGAGCAAAGCCACGGACGTCAGACGCGACAGCATGCTGCTTGCAGACACTCAGTAGACAGTGCCTTGGCGCTGGTTAAAACACCACAGTGTGGATAAAGTTGGGGAAGAGACACGCAGGGGCGCTTCCCTGGCTGCGCCGGCCAGCCCTGCGGCAGGGGAGAGCTGTTCCGATTGTGCAAACGTGGCTGCTGGGAGCAGGCCGGAGAGAGCCTAGAGCTGGGGGGAGAAGGTGGCAAACCGCGCCCCGGGGCCCCGGGCGTGCAGCCTCCCACGCCGCGAGGCCAGTGGGGTCCAGGCCTGCAGGCCTGCAGGGCAGCGCCCGAGCCTCGGTCCTCTCGCCGGCTGCAAGCTGGGGAAAGCGGCCACGAGTTCGCTGTGCTGCGGAACGCTTCCCCGCCCAGGGATTCGGGAGAGGCCGGGGGTCGGCTGGGCGGGACAAAGACCCACGTCCAAGGTCAGACCCTGGGGCAGCGGCGGCGTGGAACCCCGCCCCGGACAGCGCCCCCGACCAACCCGCGAGGGCCGCGGTTGCCAAGGCGACGCCCGTGCCCGCCCCCTCACGCCGTCGCGCGGCCTCACGCTCCCCCGCCTCCGGGCGCGCCGCGGCGCTCGCCACTGGCCGGGCGGCCCGGTCTCACTATCCTCACTCCATCCGCGGAGCCAATGGCTGGGGGGCGCCTGGGATTCGTTACCGTGAGTCACACGCTGCCGGCAACGACACGGGCCAATCAGCGTCCGGGGAAGGCGGGGCGGGAACCCTCAAGGGCCAATGGTGGCAGCGGGCGCCGGTCTCGCCCTCTAGGCTCCACCCCCCCGATGCGGGAGAGGTAGTTTCCGAGGCCGCCGCACCTGGCTAAATCTGGGTGACGGTGGCGCGCGGGCACCTCGCGGCCGTCCAGGTGAGGGGAGCGGGAGGGCGCCGGGCCGTGGCCGCGGGAGCAGGTCGTGGGTGCGCGCGGGGGGCGGCAGAGGCTGGGGTGCGGGGACGGGGCGCGTTAGGAGGCTGTGAGGAAACTGACGAGACCCGGGGCGCGGGGCGCGTGGGGCGCGGGCGTCCGAGAGGAGGCCCCTGAGGGGTGACGAGGAGCTGGGGAGCGGGGACCCCGCGCAGCGCCTGGGGAGACGGGACGGAGGAGGGGGTTCACTGGGGCTCAGGTGTGCGGTGCTGAAGCGGGGGGCGGGCAAGGTGGAGGCCGGCCGCTCCAGAAGCGAGGGAGTGGCCTGCCCCGGCCTCGCCGTGTCCGACGGTAGACGCCCGGTGGCCGAAGCTCTGCGAATCCGCAGTGCCGCGGAGTCTTGCTGGTGCGGGTCTGCTAAGCCTGCTCCGGGGTTTCCGGCCGGTCAGGTTGCCCCGGGATGGGAACACAGAAAAGTGACTCTTGCAAGACTTTGTTTCCCCCTTTGCGCTTGATTTCCTTTACTGTTTAATTTTTTGAACCTTTGTCCATTTGCCAACAACTGTGCCCCTGACATGGAGGGTGAAACTCTCCTGGAGGTTCATTGCATGCGCTTGTCTCTTCGATCGCGTGACAGTGAATACGGTAATGAAAACAGAGATGTCGCGGTGACTGAGGAGGGGATGGCGCAGCTCACCGAGTTGTTGAAGGAGGCGGAGAGTGAGCAGGACTTGTAAGAACCTGTGGTCGGACTTCGGCCTGAAGCTGGAGTTTAGGGGAGAGGCTTTGAGGTAGAGATGGTGGGTGGGAGCGCATTTTTAGTAACAGGTGATAGTTCCGATCACTCGAGTTAGTCTGCAATAGAGGGACTAAAGAAGGCAGCAGCGGGCGAAGTTCCCAGCTTCCACTCTCAAAAGCTACCCCAGGGACATACACATCAGAAAGGCCATGTTCTTTCTCCTCTCCCAGTCCAGTCTTTGGATTGGATCCGCTGTCCCCTCTACCAAGAACATCTCTGCCCCTCCTCCTCCCCCCAGACCACCTGTTTTAATCTGGTCACCTCCTCCTCATGTCCTAGGTTTCAGGTTAGATAGCATTTAGAAACTCTAACGTTCTGTGCTGCTCCACTCTCCTGATTGTTCTTACCATGTAATTCTGCTTGGCTGCTTGGGGACGTCTTGATTCCTCACAAGAGTTTGTGTGTTAGAAAGTCAGGACTGAAGACAGCAGCTAGCACGGTGACTGTACACAACAAGCACAGATTTGGGAGTGAATACCTGTGACTCCCAGGAACCAAGAAAGAGGAGTATTTCAAGGAGCAAGGCATCAACTATTCCAGACTGTTCAAATAAAACATCCCATATGGATGCTGGTTCGAGTCCCAGCTGTTCCTCTTCTGGTCCAGCTCTCTGCTATGTCCTGGGAAAGCAGAGGAAAATGGCCCAAGTGCTTGGGCTCCTGCACCCGCATGGGAGACCTGGAGGAAGCTCCTGTCCCCTGGCTTCAGATCTGTGCCGCTCTGGCCATTGTGGCCATCTGGGGAGTGAACCAACAGAAGGAAGACCTCTCTCTCTCTCTCTCTCTCTCTTTCTCTAACACTGCCTCTCAAATAAAATGTTTAAAAAATATAAAATAGCACCAAAGAATGTTGGCTTTGTCGGGTAGGAGATCCTCAGGGATTTCAGTAAGGGTAAATTCAGTGTGGTGATGGGAGTAGAAAGCAGATTGTAATTGCTAGAGAGTAAGTGGGCAATGAAAACGTAAAAACTGCTCTTGTGGAATTTTGTTTTTTTAAAGAGCTTAAAAAATATTTATTTATTTGAAAGGCAAAGTGACAAAGAGAAGAAGAGGCAGACTGGGATCTTTCATCCTCTGGTTTCATTCCCCAAAAGGCTGCAACAGCCAGAACTGGACCAGGCCAAAGCCTAGAGTCAGGAACTCCATCCTGGTCTCCCACATTGGTGACAAGGACCAAGCATTTGGGCCTTTTACTGCTGCCTTCCTAGGCACATTAGCTCAAAGTCGAGTTGGAAGTGGAGTGCTGGGACTTGAACCAGAGCTCGAATGTGACATGCTGGTGTTTAACCCACTATGCCACAATATTAGCCCCTCATGTGCAGTTCTCGTCAGAAGTCATGGGTAGGGCCGGCGCCGTGGCTCACTTGGTTAATCCTCTGCCTGCAGCTCTGGCATCCCATATGGGTGCCGGGTTCTAGTCCTGGTTGCTCCTCTTCCAGTCCAGTTCTCTGCTGTGGCCTGGGAGTGCAGTGGAGGATGGCCCAAGTGCTTGGGCCCTGCACCCCATGGGAGACCAGGAGGAAGCACCTGGCTCCTGCCATCGGATCAGCGCAGCGTGGCCATAGTGGCCATTTGGGGAGTGAACCAACGGAAAAGGAAGACCTTTCTCTCTCTCTCTCTCTCTCTGTCTCACTCTCACTCTGTAACTACCTGTCAAATAAAAGTGCTCACAGTTGTTGGCTGTTTATAGCCAATCTGCTGTAAGGCCCATGCCAAGCCCTTCACATGGATTATTTCTTGCACTCACTCGAAGAACTCTTAGTGATTGTTTTTGCAGATTTGATGAAATTGCAGCTCTGATCGGGTCACAGGGTCAGTAAGTGGTGTTGCTTTGACGTTGTCAGATTTGTAATGACTTTCAGAGAAATGAAGATTGGGATGATTGTCGTATTCTGCATTCTCATGGATCGATGAAGTTGTCTGGGTGTGGGTGAGGCGCTGAATGCCAGCAGTCCAGTGAGCTGTGTGGGTGAGACAAAGCCTTCAGCAGCCTTCTTGGGAGCTCTCTGTTGACAAGGAAGCTGGTTGAAAAAGAGAAGTAGGGCAGTGGCCTGGGAGGGGTGACAGAAGTTAGGGAAGCCTTGTTCAAGAAGAAAGACTTGAATATTTGTAGACTTGCGAGAACGGACTCAGTGGAGAAGGAAAGACGGGAGAAGTTAAGTGAGGGAGACCAGTTCTTGATGAGATAAGAACACGGAAAACTAGGCCGTCTTGGAAGGGTAATGAACAGAGCCATTTTGAGGTTGAGGGAGTGAAAGACGTAACGCTAGTCACTGTGGTTTCAGTCCTTTGAGGAGGGGAAGACAGAAAGATGAGAACGTGAAGTGAATTCAAAGACCTGGAGGAGTTGCCTGGGCTCTCTGGTGCCTCATCTGTGGCATGGGTGAGAGGTCAGTTTGAGAGGCCGGGGGTGGGGGCAGCAATTTGCGCACCATCAAGAATTCTTAAGGGGCTTTAAAATTCTCAGCTTTAGAGTATGGTCACTGCTGTGGCGTGTTCTCTGCAGTCTTAATTGCATTTTCTGTTTTTATGTGCATATGCATGAGAAGGCACAGATAGAACAGTGCTACACGTAACACCCCGCAACTTGTTATGTGCATTAGCAGTCTCAGGTATCATTTTTTTAAGGGATTCTTTTAAAAAGATTTATTTATTTATTTGAAAGGCAGAGTTACAGAGAGGCAAAGGCAGAGAGAGATGGGGAGAACGGGTCTTTCATCTGCTTGTTCTCTCCCCCAAATAGGCCACAATGGCCAAAGCTATGAAGCCAGGAGCCTGGAGCTTCTTCTGGGTCTCCCATTCAGGTGCAGGGTCCCAGGGACGTGGCCCATCTTCCACTATCCTCCCAGGCCATAGCAGAGAGGTACATTGAAAGTGGAGCAGCTGGGATCCTAAGCAGTGCCCATATGGGAAGCTGGCACTGCAGGTGGCGTGGCGGCTGTTCCTGCTACACCACAGCATCATAGCGCTAGCCCCCATCAGGCATCTTTTTATGTAATGTCCACATCATGCCCTTCTTAACGGCTATATAATTGTCTGTGGAAGGAGTTAACAAAATTGATGTAACTCATCTTTTGGTGATGGACTTATTTGTGTTTGGTGTTTACTTCTCTTTGTGTTTGCTACTAGAAACAATGCTTCCTTCGCCTTATCTTAGCTGTCTTTGAACACTAAGTGAGGAAATTGCTGAGTCAAGTATTCACTTTGGATTATGATAGATGCTGCCAGTTTTTCCCCTAGTGATTATTTGTCCCTCAGTCAGATTATTTGTCCCTCAGTGTAATGTTGCCTGTTTCATCACACCCTTACCAGTACTGGACACTGGACCCTGGGAACTAGTAAACTTTTAAAGAATTGTCTCTTTGTTTTACGGTGCATCTCCTCATTAAAGTGGATTCAAGCTGCATTTTTGTTTTGTGATGATGGTCCTTTATTTTTCTGTGAACCACCTGTGAATGACCTTTGACATTTTCCTATTGAGCTTTTGATTTTTATCTAAAGCACACTTTATAACCTTTTATTGTGTGTTGGATATATTTTTCCCTGTTTGTCCTTCATTTTGATTTTGTTTATAACTATCTTTATTTTCCAGCCAAAGGTATTTTTATATAAAGATTTATTTTATTTGTTTGAAAGAGTTACACAGAGAGAGGAGAGGCAGAGAGAGAGAGAGAGGTCTTCCATCTGCTGGTTCACTCACCAGATGGCCACAATGGCCAGAGCTGCACTGATCAGGAGCCAGGAGCTTCTTCTGGGTCTCCAAACAGGTGCAGGGTCCCAAGGACTTGGGTCATCTTCTACTGCTTTCCCAGGCCATAACAGAGAGCGGGATTGGAAATGGAGCAGCTGAGACTTGAACCGGTACCCATATAGGATGCTGGCGCTTCAGCATGCACAGGGCGTTAACCCACTGTGCCACAGTGCTGGCCCCAAAGGTATTTTTCATGTAGTCATATTTGGCAAACTTTTTCTGTATAGGTTCTGTCAGCTGTAAGTGACATTTTAAAACTCAATTCTTGCTTATTGAAATTAGAATTTTTTCTATGGAGACCACATTGGGAATCTCTTTAAAGATAGTTCAAGAGCCAGCACTGTGGCATAGAGGGTAAAGCCACCATCTGCAGTGCTGGCATCCCATGTGGTTGCCAGTTGGAATCCTGGCTGCTCCATTTCTGATCCAGCTCCCTGCTAGTGCTTCTGGGACAGCAGTAGAAGATAGCACAAGCGCTTGGGTCCCTGTACCCACATGGAAGATCCAGAAGAAGCTCCTGGCTCCTGGATTTGGATAGGCCGAGCTCCAGCTGTTGCTGCCATTTGGAGAGTGAACCGGTAGATGGGAGATAACTGTCTCTCTCTCTCTTCTCCCTCTCTCTCTGTTTACTCAGCCTTTCAAATAAATAAATAAATCTTTAAATGAAATAAAAAAAATTCTGAAGCCAGCATTGTGGTGCAGCAGGTTAAACCACAAGGCCAGCATCCCATTGAGCACCAGTTTGGGTCCCTGCTATTCTACTTCCAATCCAGCTCCCTGTCAATGTGCCTGAGAAGGGAGCAGAAGATGGCCTAAGTGCTTGGCCCACTGTTAACCATGTGAGAGATCTGTATGGAGTTCCAGGATCAGCCTGGCCCAGCCTCAGCTGTTGTGACCATTTAGGGAGTAAAGGAGAGATGGAAGATCTGTCTGTTTCTGACACTCTGCCTTTCAAGTAAATAAAATTAATCTTTAACAAAGTTCAGAATTCCTTTTCCAGTGTTCTTTTCAGTATTTCTTTAGAAGTGTAACATCATGAGTTTGTGTGTGTGTGTGTGTGTGTTTAAGATTTTTTTGAAAGGCAGAGTTACAGAGAGGCAGAGGCAGAGACAGAGCGAGGTCTTCCATCTGCTGGTTCACTCCCCAAATGGCCGCAACGGCCGGAACTGGGCTGATCCAAAACCAGGAGCTTCATCCAGGTCTCCCACACGGGTGCAGGGTCCCTAGGACTAGGGCCATCTTCTACTGCTTTCCCAGGCCACAGCAGAGAGCTGGATCAGAAGTGGAGCAGCCAGGATTTGAACTGGTGCCATATGGGATGTCGGCACTGCAGGCTGCGGCTTTACCCGCCACACCACAGTGCTGGCTCCTAAAAGTGTAACATGGTTTTTAAAGCAGTAACTACAAATGAGGTTGGTGACAACATTTAGTAGATTTTTTAATCTTGCTTAGAAAATATGGTACTTCTTTAGGAATTATCATTTTTGAAACTCAAGGATACATTTAAAATTCTTTAAATTAACTGATTTGAAAGAGGACAAACACAGAGAGATCTTATCTACTGGTTCATTCCCAAACTGCCTGCAAACAGCCTGCTAGGCTGAAGCCGGGAGCCAGGCACTCCACTGGGGTCTTCCTTGGGGGTGACAGGAACCCAAGGCAAGAACTTGCTCCATCATCTGCTGCCTCCCAGGAGCATTGTCAAGAGGCTGGATTGGAAGTGAACCTGGAACTTGAACCCAGGAATTCTGATGTGGAATGTGTATGTCCCGAGCAATGTCTTAACTACCTTGACAGATGCTGCCCCAAAATACATTTTGGAAACTCCTTTTAGAATTTCATTGTTTGGGTTTTTAAATTTTTTTTCTTTTTCTCTTTTTTTTTTTTTCTTACAGGCTTATAAGGCTGCCTGCAGAGGTTTGGAAAATGGCAACAAATGAAAGTGTCAGCATCTTTAGCTCAGCGTCCTTGGCTGTGGAATATGTAGATTCCCTTTTACCTGAGAATCCTCTGCAAGAACCATTTAAGAATGCTTGGAACTATATGTTGGATAATTATACGAAGTTTCAGATTGCAACATGGGGATCCCTTATAGTCCATGAATTGCTTTATTTCTTGTTCAGTTTACCTGGATTTTTATTTCAATTTATACCTTTTATGAAAAAGTACAAAATTCAAAAGGTGAGTATGACAGACCTGAAATAGAATTCAAATTAGTGTGGTTGATTATTTCAAAAGTAAATATAGCTTTGTTGAATTAGTACTATTCAATAGAATTATAATGAAATCACATACGTAATTTTAAATTTTCTTGTAAAATAGTGAAATTAATTTTTTAAGATTTATTTATTTATTTATTTGAAAGTCAGAGTTACAGAGGTGGGGGTTCTTCCATCCAGTGGTTCACTCCCCAATTGGCCACAATGGCCAGTGCCGGGCTGATACAAAGCCAGGAGTCAAGAGCTTCTTCCAGGTACAGGGTACAGGGGCCCAAGGACTTGAGCCATCTTCTACTGCTTTCCCAGGCCACAGCGGAGAGCTGGATGGGAAGTGGAGCATCCGGGACTTGAACCAGTGCCCATATGGGATGCTGGAACTTCAGGCCAGGGTTTAACCCACTGTGCCACAGCGCCAGCCCCTGAAATTAATTTTCATAATTATATTTATTTAACCCAATAAACCTAAACTCTTATCATTTGATCATGTAATCAAAATAAATTCTTAATGATCTATTGTATATTTTTATTTTCACCAGTCTTTGAGATTCAGTGTATATTTATAGCATATCTCAATTAAAAGTCACCATTTAGTCATCAGCATCCACAAGTTGTTGATTGCTCCTGTACTGGGGAACACAACCCTAGATCATTATAGATAAAGTTTCAAGAATAGTTTGTTAAATCAAGCTTTAAGTAGATGTGATGTTTATGTAACTTTTGTTAATTTTAAATTTTAAAGTTGTTGAAAAGAAAGGTGTAGGTATTATTTTGTGTTCCACCCTTACCCTGGCAAATCTAAGTTTATATTCATGTGCAAACACCTTTAAAGGAAGCAGTCAAATACAAGTAAACGGTGAGTAGTTGTGTAGCAGTCATATTATCCCAAACAAGGAAGCGAGACCCCTAGTTTCTTGAGAACCCTCTGTGTGCATAGTGAGGTGTTGAAGATAGACACAATGCCCTTCTCAGTTTTAAAATCAGTGTATATAGGGAACTCTACTAATATGTAGACTGTGAGTCTGATGTCATACTAGGGAAGAATCTGTGCTTTTTTTTTTTTTTTTTTTACAGGCAGAGTGGACAGTGAGAGAGAGAGACAGAGAGAAAGGTCTTCCTTTTGCCGGTGGTTCACCCTCCAATGGCCGCCGCGGTTGGCACGCTGCGGCCGGCGCACCGCGCTCATCCGATGGCAGGAGCCAGGAGCCAGGTGCTTTTCCTGGTCTCCCCATGGGGTGCAGGGCCCAAGCACCTGGGCCATCCTCCACTGCACTCCTGGGCCACAGCAGAGGGCTGGCCTGGAAGAGGGGCAACCGGGACAGAATCCGGTGCCCCAACCGGGACTAGAACCCGGTGTGCCGGCGCCGCAAGGCGGAGGATTAGCCTGTTGAGCCACGGCGCCGGCCAATCTGTGCTATCTTATAATAGAGATGATTTATGGGCACTTGGTAATCCAATGATACTTTTTAATGTTGTTGTTAACTTTTCTAAAGTCATGCCAAACTGAAACTCAAGGGCACAAGGTCTTTGAATAGTAGGCATATTGAGAGTGCTCGTCTCTGGAGAGTAATTCATATTCACTGAGTACACCTTGGGTGGGTAGCCTGTACACATGATCTTCCTTCCTCTCTGTTAGCTTCTTAGCCTCTTCCAGTGAGTCTCACTTCAAGCAAGGACCAGCAGCATGGATCCTCTCTGGGAATAATGCAGGGGGTCAGGTGACAGCAGACGCCAGACCAAAGAAATGTGGACTCCCAGGGCACTTTCCTGTCATCTTCACTTAAGATCACAGGCATTCCAAAGTGCTTTTTATCAAAGTACCTGCTGCGAAAGGCAGAATTCAGTCAGGATGTCTTAAATTCATCTGAAGGGATGATGCTGGCTGCTGTGTCTTAGCCCCTGATTTATTTATAGGACTGATTCCTTGTACAGCTGGCCAGGCAAAAGCATCCTTTCCTTCCTACGCTGCCTTCTGTGGTCGACTCATTTGTCAGAGATGGTAACCTTTCCAGAGAGGGGAAGCTCTTTCAGTCTAGGGTCTATGAGTGGCATTACAGTGAAATGTGATAAAAGACAGAACAGGTAGTATTTTAGTTGGCTACAGCTACTTTACAAAGAGATTGAAAGGCCGTTTTCATCTGGAGCCTGAATTTTGGTGTATTTGGTTTGTTTAAGATCCTTATGGCTGGGTCTGTCCCATTAGCAGTTTCTTCACTTACTGAGAACAGGGACAACAGGGTTATAACAGAATTAAACAACTAACAAGAGAATTAAGGTCCACTATGAACATTAGAGAAAAATTAGGAATTCACTTCCAGTTGTCAAGCTAAACTGACATTAAATACTGTGTTTTTCTCCATAGGATAAAACAGAAACGCTTGAAAACCAGTGGAAATGTTTAAAAGGACTTCTCTTTAACCACTTTTTTATCCAGCTGCCATTGATTTGTGGAACCTATTATTTTACAGAATTTTTTAATATTCCTTATGATTGGGAAAGAATGCCAAGATGGTATGTGGATAAAAGTTTGATTTTTTATTCCCAGGCGTGGTTTATTATCCAATTAAATTAAACTTACGTTTATGTTCTTTCTTCATTTGGTTAATGTTTATTCTAAACCTTTAAAGTTAATCAGCAGTAAAAATCTAAAACATGAAAGTGAACCACAGTAGAAACTTACAATGTTCCTGATCCTGTATTTTAATGGAATATTTTATTGGAGGATGAATTTCTATCATCAGAAGTTTTCATAGCATCCTTTATACTATGCATTTGAAGTCTAAAATGAGTCAAAAATATGAATAGTTTTACAATAGGTTTACAAAAATTGTGTCCATTTAAACACAAAGATGCATTTATAGGAGTGCAAGTTTTGTGTTCAAATGATATTTGAATGCGATTGTCAGTACCTGACATGCCTGACTATAGATGTTAACAATGTGTAGCTATACAGCCGGCCCTCTGTATTCTCAGGTTCCATACCCATGGACTCAGTGTGGGTTGAAAATAGGTTTTAAAACATTATGGCTTTTTTTCTTGTCATTATTCCCTAAATAATACAGTGTAATAACTATTAATATAACATTTACATTGTCTTAGGTGTTAAAAGTAATCTAGACATGATTTTAAGTATATGAGAGGATGTGCTTAGGTTATGTGCAAATGTGACATTTTGTACAAGGGACTTGAGCATCCTCAGATGCTGAGAGACAGCTGTGTGCTTTTACACTTGATCTTTGCCAAAAGGCTGAACAGCAATAACTATGTGCTTTTGTACATAATATATATTAAGCATGTGGAATAGTTTGCCTATAAGTATTTTTGTGTATAAATTACTTTTTGCCCATTGCCTATGTTCTGGTGGAAAAGATGTAACTTTGCTGTTACCAATTTTTTTTTTTTTTTTTTTTTTTTTTTACAGGCAGAGTGGACAGTGAGAGAGAGAGACAGAGAGAAAGGTCTTCCTTTGCCGTTGGTTCACCCTCCAATGGCTGCCGCGGACTGCGCGCTGCGGCCGGCGCACCGCGCTCATCCGATGGCAGGAGCCAGGTGCTAGGTGCTTTTCCTGGTCTCCCATGGGGTGCAGGGCCCAAGCACTTGGGCCATCCTCCACTGCACTCCAGGGCCACAGCAGAGGGCTGGCCTGGAAGAGGGGCAACCGGGACAGAATCCGGTGCCCCGACCGGGACTAGAACCCGGTGTGCCGGCGCCGCAAGGCGGAGGATTAGCCTGTTGAGCCACGGCGCCGGCCTGCTGTTACCAATTTTAATTCAGGTTCTTTATCAATGTTATTTTTTTTTCCTGGAGGTTTTAGGTTTTATTTCTTATCTTGATCTTTTTTTTTTAAGGTTTATTTATTTCTTTGAAAGTCAGAGTTACACAGAGAGGGGAGAGGCAGAGAGAGAGAGAGAGAGAGAGAGAGGTCTTCCATCCACTGGTTCACTCCCCGGTTGGCTGCAACAGCTGGAGCTGTGCCGATCGAAAGCCAGGAGGCAGGAGCTTTCTCCAGGTCTCCCATGAGGGTGCAGGGGCCCAAGGATTTGAGCCATCTTCTGCTTTCCCAGGCCATAGCAGAGAGCTGGATCAGAAGTGGAGCAGCCAGGACTTGAACTGGTGCCCATGTGGGATGCTGGCACTGCAGGCAGCAGCTTTACCTGCTATGCCACAGCACCAGCCCCCTCTTCTCTTGATCTTATGCCTGTGGATTTTTGGCAGAATAAAATACAATTGGTATTAACAGTCATGTAGCTATGTCTGGGGGTTTTGAGAATTTGTTAACATATCCAGTTAGGTAAAACTGCAACTGGTTATTTGGTTGTATGTAACTCAAGCAGTTGTTTAAGTCACCTCATACACATGGCACTGTTTCCATCTTTGAAGGTACTGGATTTTGGCACGATGCTTTGGCTGTGCAGTCATTGAGGACACCTGGCACTATTTCCTGCACAGACTCCTACACCACAAGAGAATATATAAATATATTCACAAAATTCATCATGAGTTTCAGGTATGTCAGACATATTGTAATACTTTTTTTCTGTTAGAGGTAGAATGTCTTTTTATTGCCTGACCGCTTAAAAAAATTGCCAGTGATGTTTGTATTTCTGGTTATTAAGGAAATATACATACACAAATCCCATTCTACAAATTTCCTTCATTATCTAAATTTCATGGTAAATTGAAACCGAAAAGAAAAAAATTATATGAAATAGTTCAGACTTTCATCCTTGTGTCCAGAAAGCTATATAACCATTGTTGCAATGCTGAGTCATGATTGACCTAAAAACAATAAACATTTAATATTTAAATTCCTAAAATAATTGATGATATAGTTTTAATAACTCTATAACACATAGCTGACTTTCACGTAAGTAGTGATTTAATTTTTACCAGAACTGCTTTGATGTAGCTTTGTCAAACTGGCCATGTCAGTATGTTCTGAGTTAATCTTGATTACAGTAGTACCTCCTTATCCACAAGGATGGAGATATATATATATATGTGTGTGTATTTTTAAAATATATATTTATTTGAAGGTAGAGATACAGAGAGAGAAGGGAAGAGAGAGCTATCTTGCATCCACTGGTTTACTCCCCAGATGGCCACAATGGCCAGGGCTGGGCCAGGCCAGAGCCAGGAGCCAGGAGCTTCTTCCAGGTCTTCCAAGCACTTGGGCCATCTTCTGCTGCTTTCCCTGGCACATTAGCAGGGAGCTGGATTAGAAGTGGAGCAGCTGGGACTCAAGTTGGCACCCATTTGGGATGCAAGCACAGCAGGCAGAGGCTTACCCTTCTATGCCCCTAAACCCTATATATTAAACTGATAACTCAGCCAGCAACGGTGTCACTATCAGGTAGGTAGTGTCTACAGCGTGAGTGTGCTGGACATAGGGATAATTCACGTCCAGGGTGGAACAGCAAGAAATTTCATCATACTGCTCAGAATGGTGCTCTGATAAGAACTTACGAATTGTTTTTTTTTATTCTGAGTTTGGCATGTACTTGAAGCTGTAGGTAAGGGCGGGGGGGACCAGGTACCTGGTATGTTAATCAAGTATCCCTTTCTTAGCAGAATAAATAGAAATGTATAAAAAGTTAGAGTTAGGGGCTGGGTAAAGCCATCACCTGCAGTGCAGGCATCCCATATGGGTGCCTGTTCGAGTCCTGGCTGCTCTACTTCCTATCCAGCTCCCTGCTATGGCCTGAGAAAGTAGTAGAAGATGGCCCACATCCTTGGATCCCTGCACCTTTGAGGGAGACCAGGAAGAAGCTCCTGGCTCCTGGCTTTGGATCAGCGTAGATCCAGCCATTGCAGCCATCTGGGGAGTGAACCAGTCGATGGAAGACCCCTCTCTCTCTCTCTCTCTCTCTCTCTGCCTCTGCCCCTGTAACTCTGCCTTTCAATAAATAAATGAATCTTTAAAAAAAAATAAAAGTTATAGGCAGTTTAATGTCATTTCCTTAAACCACCAATGAAAGTTTTTAAGATTTTATTCCTCTAGATCTTTTTATGTTTGGCAGGAAAAAATGTTATTTTTATTGAGAGTTAACTATTTATAAATGTGGTAGGAATTAGTATTATTACATATAGAAACAATATAATTTTATGAAACTGTATGTATAAATGGAATTTATGTATTAAGGTTCTCCACAAAAGCATAATCAATAGGGTATATGTCCTAGAGAGAGAGATTAATTTTAAGGAATTTATTTATGCAGCTGTCGGGGCTAGGAAGTCTGATTCTGTAGTGTTTCAGGCTAGAAATTCAGATGAGCCTTGATGGAAATCAAGTAGTCTTGAGTCTGAATTCTGTAGAACAGCAAAGTGGAAACGGGCAGGATTTCTATGAGAATCCTTCTTTCTCAGGTAACCTGTCTGTGCGCTGAGTACATGAAACCACTCTCATGAGGAATAAACTCCTTTTCTCAAACTCTAATTTAAAAGTCAACCACATTTTAACTAGACCTTTACCTTGCCTCTCCAGGTTAGCCATCACACTGTATTAAGGAATTCTAACTTGTTTGTTTTAGGCTCCATTTGGAATGGAAGCTGAGTATGCACACCCTTTGGAAACCATAATTCTTGGAACTGGATTTTTCATTGGAATCCTGCTTTTGTGTGATCATGTAATTCTTCTTTGGGCATGGGTGACTGTTCGTTTGATAGAAACCATTGATGTCCATAGGTGAGTTGCGATTTCTACTCAAGATAACATACTCGGGGCCGGCGCTGTGGCACAGCAGGCTAAAGCCTCAGCGTGCAATGCCGGCATCCCATATGGGTGCTGGTTTGGGTCTCAGCTGCTCCACTTCTGATCTGGCTCTCTACTGTGGCTTGGAAAAGCAGTAGGATTTTGTACCTGTGTGGGAGACCCAGAGGAAGCTCCTGGATTCGGATCAGCACAGCTCTTGCTGTTGCAGTCATTTGGGGAGTGACCCAGCAGATGGAAGACCTCCCTCTATCTCTCTCTGTCTGGCTCCACCTCTATCTGAAACACTGTCTTTGAAATAAATAAAATAAATTAAAAAAAAAAAAAAGATAACATGGTCATAAGATTATCTGTATTTCTAAGGAGACTAATAGGTGAGATTAATCTCTTTAGTGTTACTTTTAAGAAAACAGAACATGATCATTGGATAAAAATTCAAATAATAGATGTTCCATTCTGATCTATGCTGTCACCATTTTATCATATAATGTAATTTCTTTATCCTGTAATACACTCGAGCAACTCTTACATTGAAACGCTCAGCCTTCACTGTGTAAGACTTCCAGCCTCTCCTGTCCAGCACTGATCAAAGCACACTTAGAGTGTGAAAGTGCTCCTTGCAATATGCACATACTTCAGATGCCTCCTTTCTGTTGACTGGAAGATATTCTGTGTTAAAATATACTGAATGCCTTTAAATGCTTCATCTTTCATTATATGTATTTTTAAAACATTTATTTATAAGGCAGAGTTATGGGGGAGGGAGAGAAAGAATGAGTGGGAGAGAGCAATCTTTCATCCGCTGGTTCACTCCCCAGCTCTCTACCATGGTCAGAGCTGGGGCAGAGTGAACCCTGGAGCTGGACCTCCATCCAGGTCTTCCACATGGGTGGCAGGGGCCCAGGTCCAGGGCCATCTTCTGTTGCCTTTCCAGAAGCATTAGCAGGGAATTGGACTGGAAGCAGTGTGACTCAAACTGGAGCTCATAGGGGATGCCTACGTCATGGGCAGTGGCCTGCCACAATGTGCTGCAACACCAGCCCCACATTTTTCATTATATTAAAATCCTATGTTCATGGCATTTCGACTTGAGATTTATTCTGTCCCTGAGTACAGAATATCAAATTTTAAGAATTATTTTTAAGTCACTAAGGTAGCAAAATTAATGGTCTAGTCCTAGGCAGTGAATATTCTTCTGTAGAAAAATTACAGCTGATGTCCCTTTCATCCCTTCCCTCCTCCCATTGCTGCTTCTGCTCTCCTCAGGCACCGAAAGCAAGGTGGAGTTGGGTTGGCTCAGATAGGTCTAACTGGACGTCAGTAGATATACTTAGAAATGAGAGTGGGAACTCTAAATGGTACTCCTCTTTAAAATCACTGATGTCGGGGCCATGTTGTGGTGCAGCGGCTAAAGCCACCACTTGCATTGTGGTTGGAGTCCCAGGCGCTCCACCTCTGATCCAGCTCCCTGCTAATGTACCTGGGAAAGCAGCAGAAGGTGCCCAAGTACTTGGGACCCTGACACCCACATGAGATACTAGGATGAAGTTCCTGGCTCCTGGCTTTTTCCCTGGCCATTATGGCCACTGGGAGAGCGAACCAGCAGATGGAGATCAATCCACTCTGCCTTTCAAATAAATAAATCTTTTAAGTAAACAAGTAGAAATCACTTAGGTTCCCCCAACTATATAGACAAGCAAGCTAGTATTTTATTGTATATTTAATTCCAACTTGTCTTTGCCTAAAAAAGTAAAATAAGTTGCCACAACAGTGATGCTAATTTCACTTTGCTTTTCTTAAAAGATACATTATGATCTTTATTTACAATTGTTAGAGACTATGGTGAGAAAGTTCCTGTAAAGCAGCAAAGAGAAATAGTTGCTATGAACTTATGTCTTCTTATAACCCCTGTCTTTCATTCCTGATGCATAATTTCCATAGATCTTTCTACGTTTCTTTACAAGTTTTCCTGCAGTGGTTTGTAGACTATACACCTTCTGTTACTGCCTGTTGTGAACATGTCAGAGGTAGTGAGTTAGGATAAGTGATCATTGCTTGAGCTAGTGCATGAGTGCAAATGCTGCTACCTGAGAAGCCTTCATTTCCGGACTCACCTTTGTCCTTGTTCTTTCAGTGGTTACGATATTCCGCTCAACCCTTTGAATTTCATCCCCTTCTACGCGGGTTCTCGGCATCATGATTTCCACCACATGAACTTCATCGGAAACTACGCGTCCACATTCACGTGGTGGGACAGGATTTTTGGAACAGACAGTCAGTTCCATGCCTATTACAAAAAGAAGAAGCTGGAGAAAAAAACTGAATGAACATCTCCTGTACATCTTCTGAACAGCATGTTTTCCCGAATTGAAACTAGTGGCTAACATCGCTTCTGGGGAGCAGAAACAAGTATGTGTCCTGGCTGCTACGTGGCAGAAAGAACATTAACAACCTTTAATTATCTTCCTTAGCGGGACCTTTTTCTACTTTACATACAAGTCTGTATACGCAGAAATAGACACATATCTATTTAAGTAGTCTTCATAAGAAGTTTTAAAGGCCTCTTTGCTAGCCTCACCAAAAGGTCGTACGTAACAGCAAAGGTATTCATCCGAGTCTTTCCCCAGCAATACCGTAGGCCTGAAGTCAACACTGGTCTTTAAATCTTTTAGGTACACACTGGTAATTTTCAGAAAATCCGGGAAGAGTGGGGTTGGCCTTATATTCAACTTTTTTAGAATTTGCCTGAAGAGCAGAATGCCATGGATTGGACCACAGCGGTTGATGGGGTTGAGTGACTGAAGCTGCCAAGTGAGCTGTCGCCCTCACTGAGAGCCTGGCGCCTGCTTGGGGCTGACCACTCTGGGGTGACTTCCTCTGAAGAGCCACATGTGACTGAAATGTGCTCCTGGCATCTGGAAATTAAGGCAGTTCTGAATTGATGTAAATGGAATATTTTAGTCTAAAGGTTTTCCAGAGTACTTGAATTTTTTTAAAAATTGAGGAGCTTTATTTCCACTATATACCCTTTCGTTTTGGTATATCAGGTTTTCAATATACTTAAAGCTGTATCTTGAAACTTTGTGAATTGACTTGCCGTATTTGCACTTTGAGCTATTGAAATAAATGTGATTTTTGTCTGAGTATCTGGTTGCTAGTTTTGAATATGAGTTGTCACCTATTTTGCTTTCTTAATAAAAGTGCAGAAATCATTAAATTGTTAAGTTTCATACTCAAAGGGAAAGTGACTTAAGTGCTTCATTTGCTAAACTATTTCCTGGCAGCTTCAACTTATGTTTCTCAAGTTTATCTGTTGTGAGAAGTTTTGTTACCTAGTGAAGTGGCAGGTCCTGAAGCAGCTCTGTGCCCTGCTTTGAAAACATGTTTCTGTAAAGATCAAAGAACAGAGCTAAACTTCTTAGGATGAATATAATCTCAGGTATTTACATTCTAGTGTCAGGGGCCCCGGCATTGTGGCACAGCAGGTTAAGCTGTCACCCGCAGTGCTGGCATCCCGTATGAGCACCGGTTCTAGTCCCAGCTATAGCACTTTTTTTTTAATGACATACAAAGGCAGGATCTGCCTCTTTATTTTTTAAAGATTTATTATATTTATTTGAAAGAGTTGCACAGAGAGATGTAGACAGGAAAAAGAGAGGTCTTCCATCCACTGGTTCACTCTCCAAATGGCTGCAATGGCCAGAGCTGAGTCTCTCAAGAGCCAAGAGCTTTTTCTGAGTCTCCCACATGGGTGCAGGGGCCCAAGGAATTGGACCATCTTATGCTGCTTTCCCAGGCCATAACAGACAGCTGAATTGAAAGTGGAGCAGCCAGGACTTGAACTAGTGCCCATATGGGATGCCAGTGCTGCAGGCTATAGCTTTAACACTTTGCCACAGCACCAACCCCTGCAGCACTTCTGATCCCGCTAATGGGCCTGGGAAAGCAGCAGAGGACGGCCCAAGTCCTTGGACCCCTGCACCCACGAGGGACACTGGGTGGAGTTCCAGACTCCTGGCTTTCACCTGGCCCAGTCCCTGCCCTTGCAGCTGTTTGGAGAACGAGCCAGTGAATGAAAGATCTTTTTTTGTGTGTGGAGCACATGAAGTGCAAGTGTGTGTGGTATTTTTTTTTTTTTTTGGTGGTTTTTTTTTCAACTTTTATTTAATAAATATACATTTCCAAAGTATAGCTTTTGGATTATAGCAGCTTTTCCCCTCATAACCTCCCTCCCACCCACAACCATCCCATCTCCCACTTCCTCTCCCATCCCATTCTTCATCAAGATTCATTTTCAATTATCTTTATAGACAGACGATCAACTTGTATAGACTAAGTAAAGATTTCAACAGATTGCACCCACACAGGCACACAAAGTATAAAGTACTGTTTGAGTAGTAGTTTTACCATTAATTTGCATAGTATAACACATTAAAGACAGAGAGCCTACATGAGGAGTAAGTGCACAGTGACTCCTGTTGTTGATTTAACAATTGACACTCTTATTTATGACAGCAGTAATCATCTGAGGCTCTTGTCATGAGCTGCCAAGGCTAGGGAAGCCTCTTGAGTTCACAAGGCCATAACCAAAGTGGAAGTTCTCCCTTCAGAGAAAGCTACCTCCTCCTTTGATGGCCCGTTCTTTCCACTGGGATCTCACAGAGATCGTTCATTTAGGTTTGGTTTTGTTTTGTTTTGTTTTGTTTTTCCACAGTGTCTTGGCTTTCCATGCCTGAGGAAATCTAATGGGCTTTTTAGTGGGATCCAAATGCCTTAAAGGCTGATTCTGAGGCCAGAGTGCTGTTTAGGACATCTGCCATTCTATGAGTCTGCTGTGTATCCCACTTCCCATGTTGGATCATTCTCTCCTTTTTAATTCTATCAGTTATTATTAGCACATGTTCACTCAGACTTATCCCTAATGGTAGAGCTAGAAACGTGCCAAGGGATTCCAATTCAATACCATGAAGGTGGCATGTATCAATGCCATCTTACTAGTTAAAGTGATCAGTTTAAGCTCGTAATTGATAATAGTGAATGAAAGATCTTGCTCTCAATGTCTCTCCCTCTCTGTAACTCTTTCAAATAAGTCAATCTTTAGATTCTCAAGTATCAAATAAATAGTTGGTGATTCTTATTATATGGTGATATTCATAAATTTAATGTTTTGAAAATTTACACACAATATAGAGGTCCAAATAAGGATTCAGTTACAAGTAGAGTATTTTGTCAGGCCACAGGCCATATCTTAAAACTTTTACATAATTAATATACCTCCACTCGTGTGTGTGTCTATCTGCAGTTTTCAGCTCTTAAATGTCAATTTCGAGGCTATGTTTGTTTTTTTTTAAGATTTCTATTTATTTGAGAGGTAGAGTTACAGACAGTGAGAGGGAGAAACAGAACAATTCTAGTCTTCCTTCCATTGGTTCACTCCCCAAATGGCTGCAACGGCTGGAGCTGCGCCGATCCGAAGCCAGGAGCCAGGTGATTCTTTTTGGTCTCCCATGCGGGTGCAGGGCCCAAGCACTTGGGCCATCCTCCACTGCCTTCCCAGGCCACAGCAGAGAGCTGGACTGGAAGAGGAGCAACCAGAACTAGAACCCGGCACCCATATGGGATGCCAGCACCGCAGGTGGAGGATTAACCAAGTGAGCCACGGCGCCAGCCCCTCAAGGCTATGTTTAAACAGCACAATTTTAATTGCAGGATACCTCTAAGTTTTTTCATCTGTATTTCAGTTCGCAGTACTCATGGAATGCACAGACACCTGGATTAGCCCTAAAAAGTGACTCCATTTAGGGAATGAGAGACATCTGGTGCTGGAAATGGTACTAAACACTTTTTTTTTTTTTTAATTAAGAGAGGCAGATATCTCCTGTCTGCTGGTGTACTCCTCAAATGTCTAATGCCAGCAATAGCTGGGGCTGGACCAGGCTAAATCTGGGTCTCCTATGGGGGCAAGGACCCAAGTTGCTGTTCCCAGCAGGAAGCTAGACCCAAGCAGAGCCAGGACTCAGCTCAGGCATTCCAACAGGGGATAAGAGATGCAGTCGGTACAAGTGGCATCTTAATTGCTGTGCCAAATGCCCAGTTCTGGATCTAAGCATTTTTTTTTTTAATTTATTTTACTTGAAAGAATTACACAGAGAGAGAAGGAGAGGCAAAAAGAGAAAGAGAGGTCTTCCATCCGATGTTCACTCCCCAGTTGGCTGCAACGGCCGGAACTGCGCTGATCTGAAGCCAGGAGCTTCTTCCAGGTTTCCCATGTGGGTGCAAAGGACCAGGGACTTGGGTCATCTTCTGCTTTCCCAGGCCATAGCAGAGAGCTGGATAGGAAGTGGAGCAGCTGGGACTCGAACCAGTGCCCATGGTTCTAAGCATTTTTAAACGACTTGGTACATTCCCACTCTAGTTACATTTCCTAAGTACTTTCTATATACTTTGTGCTATGTACTTTAAATGCATGTTCTCATTTAAGCTCTGAGGTAGATGCCATTTTCTGTAGTCTGAGAGGTTAAGATCACAGGGTTGGCCTTTTGACCTCAGAAGCTGTTGTTGTAGCTACCACATTCGCCACACTGGAGAGTACTCTCAGGGAGTACTTTTTAAGAGTGATATTTGAGAAGGAAAAACATTCTAAACTAGTCTTACCCAGGAAGTGGTAAGACTCATATTCCCGGCTGGTGCTGTGGCTCACTAGGCTAATCCTCCACCTGTGGTGCCAGCACCCCAGGTTCTAGTCCCGGTTGGGGTGCTGGTTCTGTCCCGGTTGCTCCTCTTCCAGTCCAGCTCTCTGCTGTGGCCCGGGAGGGCAGTGGAGGATGGCCCAAGTGCTTGGGCCCTGCACCTGCATGGGAGACCAGGGGGAGGCACCTGGCTCCTGGCTTCAGATCAGCGCAGTGTGCCGGCCGTTGCAGCTATTTGGGGGGTGAACCAAAGGAAAGAAGACCTTTCTCTCTCTCTACCTCTCTCTCTCTCTCTCTGTGTGTGTGTGTGTGTGTGTGTGTGTGTCTAACTCTGCCTGTCCAAAAAAGACTCACATTCCCAAGCACAAAAATACAGAATAGACTTTAAGATAATCTACCAGCCAAACCTTTCTTTTAAAGTTAACTGAATTAAGCTATTTTATCTACTAGCACTTGACATTGAGATAGAAACAAAGATTGTAATACAAACCTGACACACAGCTTTGGTTCCACTCTAGTCAAGAATCAGGAGATAATCCTTTTTTGTTTAATCCTGCATTTTACTAAAGTAGTAGTTTGAGAGTTTCCGGTTAATGTAATTTTAAAAATGAGTAGTATAGTATACTAAGAATTAAAATACAATAGTTAGCTAGTGTTTTAGTCTCTCCTACATAGCTGGCTAAAGACATTAGATCTTTGAAAAAACTAGTCTACAATATTTAGTAAGTAATAGACTCTTGCCCTAACTGAATTCTTATGCTTGTACATGAAATTTAAGGCTTTTTAAAAAAAAAAAAAAAAAAAGATTTTATTTATTTGACAGGTAGAGTTACAGACAGTTAGAGGGAGAGACAGAGAGAACGGTCTTCCGTCTGCTGGTTCACTCCCCAATTGGCTGCAATGGCCAGAGCTGCGCTGATCCAAAGCCAGGAGCCAGGTGCCGCCCCCCAGCCTCCCATGTGAGTGCAGGGGCCCAAGGACTTGGGCCATCTTCTACTGCTTTCCCAGGCCATAGCAGAGACCTGAATTGAAAGTGGAGCAGCCAGGACTAGAACCAGCGCCTATGTGGGATGCCGGTGCTGCAGGCGGAAAATTAATCTACTGTGCCATGGCACTGGCCCCGAAATTTAGGGCTTTTAAATTCCATATTCATGTTCTGTATCTCTCCAGTGAAGATGGGTAGTGTGTAAACTCTTCATGAAGAGTGAGCACCTTGTTTCAGAGGAGCTGGTTCGTAACCTTTCGTCCCCCAAAGTAGAATTTTTACCAATATTAGAAAGAGTGGCAGATCCACAGTCTAATGAATGCTCTCTCTTGCATGCTGACCTTCTTACATGAAGTCACCAGAGGACCATGGTCAAATGCCTTCTGGAGGGGCTGGTGCTGTGGGCCAGCAGGTTAAACCACTACCAGCAGAGCCAGCATCCCATGTGGGCGCCGGTTCGAGTCCCGGCTGCTCCCTGCTGATGCACCTGGCAAAGCCGTGGAAGATGGTCCAAGTGCTTGGGCCCCTATACCAGTGTGGGAGACCTGAGGAGGCTCCTGGCTCCTGGCTTCAGCCTGGCCCAACCTCAGCCGTTGCGGCCATTGGGGGAGTAAAGCAACAGATAGAAGATTCTCCCTCTAATTCTGACTTATAAATAAATAAAATAAATCTCTACCAAAAAATGTGTTCTGGATGCATCCTTACTGAGTTGTGAGCATGTCTACAGAAAGGGTCTGTTTGAAATGTTATCTTTATTAAGACAATAATAATTCAACTTGGGGCACACATGCAAGCTCACTGTGTACTCACAAAGGAAAGCGATCGCGACAGATAAAAAGCAGAGGGGTAAGTAACCCTTGGAGCTGCCCACCTGAGACTGAAACCCACACTGGCAGGAAGGTCACAGGATACACACAGCTGAGTCTGCCAGGATGGCGGGTCTTGCTCCTCTACATTATCCTGTAACTGGTTCTTTTCCTTGAGACCTGTTTCCCTTTGTCTCAGTCTAAACCTATTTCCATATCCACTGAGTTAAGATTATGGTATTTTGTAGGGAGTTCTTGAGAATTGAGATGCTCCGTGTGAAATATAATAGTATTTCAATTTATGGAGAAAAGATGCAACCACACTTTTATCTGCCTAGATAAATGTACATACAGCAGGCACACACAGGATTTTGAGTACATGGTACAGCTTCAACAGCATAGACCTGAAAACAGCCTAAATGTAACTCAGTAGGAGAAAGGATAAATCAACTAAAATTAATGTATGATACAATACAAACAGCTATTAAGATGATAGGACAATCTAAATGGGTAAACATATCAAAATTTAAAAATTAAGCTAAAAATTCCTAAAAAATAAATTATTATCTAAAACCATAAAATGCAGAAAGTACACATAGTAAAAAAATACCAATTTCAAAGTAGTTATCTGTAAGGAAAAGACAGCAAAAGTGTTAATTTTTATTTCTTTTAAAAAGTTAAAGCACTTAATTCAGGAGGGTTAAATACATGGTCATCTTCAGTGTTCGTGAAATTCAAAGAAAATGCTATGGTGTAAAAAGATGAAGTGTTTAACCTCACTTAGAAGAGTGGCAAAGGGACTTAAGGTTTGTTTGGCCAGGGCTGAACAAGAGAAAAAAAAAACAAACTCCTGATGGAAAACCAAAGAATATTGGCAGTGGTGACCAAGTATTACTGTATTTCTAAATGTTCATTCCTTTTTTTTTTTTTTTAAAGTATTTATTTATTTGAAAGTCAAAGTTATACAGAGAGAGAAGAGGCAGAGAGAGAGAGAGAAAGAGGTCTTCCATCTGCTGGTGCACTCCCCAATTGGTTGCAAAGGCCTGAGCTGTGCTGTTCCCAAGCCAGGAACCAAGAGTCTCTTCCTAGTCTCCCTTGAGGGTGCAGGGGCCAAGGTACTTGGGCCATCTTCCACTGCTTTCCCAGGCCACAGCAGAGAGCTGGATCGGAAGTGGAGCAGCCAGGTCTCCAACCAGCACCCATATGGCATGCGGGCACTGCAGGCGGCAGCTTTACCCACTATACCACAGCACCAGCCCCTAAATGTTCATTCCTTATTGACTGATTTTACCCATCTCTAGAAGTAGAGTATACATATCATATATGAGTGCAAAGGTACTTCAGAAAGTTCATGGAAAATGGAACTCAAAGATAAATTTCTGAAGGTCAGCCTTCGGCAGCAGTTAAGACACAGCTTGACATGCCTGCATCTCTGTGCGTGCCTTCCAGTCTCAACACCTCTTCTGTTTCCAGCTGCCTGCTAACGGGCACCCTGGGAGGCAGCAGGTGACACCTACCACCCACATGGCTTCGGCCTGGCCCAGCCTCAGCTGCTGCAGGCTTTTGGGAAATGAAGCAGAATGTCTCTCTCCGCCTTTCAAATAAAAACAAATAAAAAAATATTTTAAAGGAGTAGAGTATGCTTATTTTGGTACCAAAAATATTAATCCGTGTTGGTTTTTCATAGTATTTATTTCCTATAAACTTTTTGAAGGCATTGCATAGATACAGAGATGCTCACCCCCCTGTAGCCTCAAATTTGAAATTTTTCAATGAGGTACAACTTTAATATTCAATGAGGTACAACTAAGTAATACAACTACTAGAACTGTTGTTTATGAAGAATATTTCATGAAATAGGAAAACTTGTTAAATGTTTTTAAAAGGTAGAATGAAAAATTGCACATACCTGAGCCTTATTTTTTAAAAAAGAAAAAAATATAGATGGAAAATGGAATTAAAGTGACTTCGATACAAAAAGTTTTGAGATCCACACAGACAAAGAGTGTTCAAAATGTTCATGGAAATGTTCAATGGAAATGTTCAAAATGTTCAATGGAAAAATGCTTGCCATGGAAAAGCTATGCATGGATTTCAGAATTTTTTCACCAAAATAAACTTACCATTTAAAAATATATATATGTTTATTTAAAAGGCAGAGAGAGGGAGAGACAGAGAGCTTCTTACAGGTCTCCCATGTGGGTGGAGGGACCCAGGCACTTGGGCCATCTTCCACTGCTTTCCCAGGCCACAGCAGAGAGCTGGACTGGAAGAGGAACAAGGAAGACTAGAACCAGCGCCCACATGGGATGCCGGCGCCACAAGCAGAGGCTTAGTCCACTATACCACAGCGTTGGCCCATTTTTTCATTGTATTTTCCATGAACACTTTGAAGTACTCATGTAATGTGTGCAATAAATGTTAGCTGTTAATGTTGAAAACCCTTAAGAATGCAGCTGGAAACTCACCCTCCATTCCCCACCACCCCCTTTCTCCTACTGCAGGTGAGAACAGTCTAGCCAAGCCCCCACACTCAGGAGCTCCATAACCTCTTCTAGGTCACTCCCTAGCAAGCGCCGCCCTCTAGCGCTGCCTCCTCTTAACCAACGGTCTCTCTTTGCCCCGTGTACTTTCATTCTCCTGTACCTGTGTCATGCTTCTCTCTGGGCAGTGAAGGGTGTTGACGGGGTCAAAGGCATGCAGGTGCAGGGAGGCGAGTTCCCACCTGCACAGACAGCAGTCAGCTCCACCCAGAGGTCAGAGGGGACAGAGCTGTGCTGTGTGGACCTAGATGGGCCTAGGTCCTTCCCTGGTCAGTGGTCCCTGCAGGTGTGGCTGTGGAGGCTGCACTGGCACCTCCACAACCCGGAAGCTCTGCTCCACCTGCAGCCGCCACCGCTGCCTCAGACACAGGTGCACTGTCACCTGCCGCTCCGGCCTCTCAGCACAGCAGGCCCAGCTCCCTTGCTTGAGGGTGCCCATGCCTTTCTCTTTGAGGTCTGGCGCCTCTAGAAGGAGCCTGGCTGAAAGGCAAAGTCAGGAAAACCATCCCCCATCGGGTAGTGTTTGGCTGCAGCCTCCCCACTGGTCCCCAGCTCAGAGCCAGCTCCCTCAAAACCAAGGCGCCTAGCAAATACAAGGGCTCTCTTCTCCCTGATCTGCTGTGCAAATTAATGAAGCCTTCACACAGGCGTGCAAAGTCAAGAAATGAGTTCAGAATGAGATGCTAAGCACACCTGATGCACCCAATGAGAAAACGACACTAGAAGCTCCAAAGAGCTGGGAAAGGTGCCCACTCTTCACTTCAGTGCCCACACGCGGACTTCTTTGCCTGGCTGGTACTGCGGGGTAGGCCTGGCGGCTTGCGGTAGGTTGCAACATCTCTCACCTTGCTACACTGAGCTCCTCCAAGCTCCACAGATGTGGGCGGCACCTCCAAGACTACTTTCGTGGTCTCCGCCCCAGCTCCCCACCCAAGCCCCTCAGGCCCAGGAAGTCCTAGATCTCTGTGAGTGGCTCAACCAAGTGTTTGCTTCCTGGTGCATCAAAGGGGAATAATAATGCTGACCTTGCAAGATTTTAAGGCTTAAGCACAATTGGCCAAGTGCTCAACTCCCAGCAGAAACAACAAGTTTCAGAAAAATGGAAACCTCAGAGCCAATGTGATCATGTCCCCTCTAAGTGTCATTCCCCTGCGGACATGTCAATTGATACAAGGGGCTTCTGTAGATCTTTCCATACCAAACGTGGTGGGTAGATATATTCAACACACGAAAACAATTTTATATAGTGCAAGTATGCATTTAAAATTACATTAGCTGTTATTTTGCATATCAATTAGCAGTTTGGGAAGAGAAACATGTTGATGTTTTATTTTCAATTGGATTGAAAATTTTGCATTAACACGACCTTTGTCATTTTACCCAGTTTTTGTGTTTCGGTCCGAAGGAATCATTTGTATGATTTATAACATCTCTTGCAACACCTCCAGAGAGAAAGTGATGTTCATGTTGCGAGAAGTGCCATGCTAGACTGAAAGTACGAATAACTCCGGAGCCAGAGTCTGGGTGGCTATTCCCCCCAGGCAAATTACTTTACCCCAATAAATGGTTCCGTATGTTTTTAAAATCTGTTCCAGTTTATTTCTGTTGCTTAGCCAACAGCTTTCTCTAGCCACCCCTTGTCTCCTGCACTAAGCTCTCACATCAGAAAGAATTCCCGCGACAAGACCACGAGGGCTGACTGAGGGCTGTGCTCACAAGTGTAAACTCATTTCCGTGGGGACAAGGAACAAGATGGCAACGATACTCTGGGTACCAAGAGAGATTTCCTGTTCACCGGGCAGCATGCCTGCGCCTGTTCTATAATTTTAATTGTTCATGGCCTGATGAGTCCCAGACTGGGAGAGAACTTGGCGGTGATCAACAGCCAATCCCCGCCAAGAGCAGTCAGGGAGAGGACAATTCTCTTGCCCACTCATGGAAGGAGTTAGAAGTAAGCCACAAAGCGTTGCCTTGACTTTGGCCTCCCCCTCCTTCCTTCCTTCATTTGTTTGTCACCGAATGCAGCCGCTGTTAGCTGGAGCCAAGCACATCCCGAGCGGGTCGCCCACGTGGGATGTTCTCGAGTCAGCAGAGCTGCAGTGCACTCCCCCTGAGGGCAGCGCGTGATTCTGTGTGACCCGGCAGGGACAGCGCAGGGAGGGGCTCTGCCTCAAGCTCCGAGCAACACCTCCCCAGAAAGGCCGTGTCCACTACCACGGCCTCTCCTGTGATGATGGGAGTTGTTGTGCGTCATGAAGACAGATTTTAAACACGTTTTTGTTTGTTTGTTTGACAGGCAGAGTTAGACAGTGAGAGAGAGACAGAGAGAAAGGTCTTCCTTCCGTTGGTTCACTCCCCAAATGGCCACCATGACCAGCGCTGCACTGATCCGAAGCCAGGAGCCAGGTGCTTCCTCCTGGTCTCCCAAGCGGGTGCAGGGCCCAAGCACTTGGGCCCTCCTCCACTGCACTCCCGGGCCACAGCAGAGAGCTGGACTGGAAGAGGGGCAACTGGGACAGAATCCGGAGCCCCAACCAGGACTAGAACCCAGGGAGCCGGCACTGCAGGCAGAGGATTAGTCTAGTGAGCCACGGCGCTGGCCGACACAGGTTTTTCTTTAAAGATTTATTTATTTGGGCCGGCGCCGTGGCTCAACAGGCTAATCCTCCGCCTTGCGGCGCCGGCACACCGGGTTCTAGTCCCGGTCGGGGCACCGGATTCTGTCCCGGTTGCCCCTCTTCCAGGCCAGCCCTCTGCTGTGGCCCAGGAGTGCAGTGGAGGATGGCCCAGGTGCTTGGGCCCTGCACCCCATGGGGAGACCAGGAAAAGCACCTGGCTCCTGGCTCCTGCCATCGGACGAGCGCGGTGCGCCGACCGCGGCGGCCATTGGAGGGTGACCCAACGGCAAAGGAAGACCTTTCTCTCTGTCTCTCTCTCACTGTCCACTCTCCCTGTAAAAAAAAAAATAAATAAAAAAATAAAGATTTATTTATTTATTTGAAATGTGGAGTTACAGAGAAGCAGAGAGAGAGAGAGAGAGTGAGAGAGAGAGTCTTCTATCCATTGGTTCACTTTCCAAATGGTCCCAATGGCCAGAGCTGGTGTTGTGGCACGCACAGATTAAAAAATACAGCAAGACTTTTTTTTTTTTTTTTTAAGATTTATTTATTTGAAAGTCAGAGTTACACAGAGAGAGGAGAAGCAGAGAGAGAGAGGTCTTCCATCCACTGGTTCACTCCCCAGATGGCCGCATTGGCTAGAGCTGTGCCGATCCTAAGCCAGGAGCCAAGAGCTTCTTCCATGTCTCCTGTATGGGTGCTGGGGCCCAAGTACTTGGGCCATCTTCCACTGCCTTCCAGGGCCACAGCAGAGAGCTAGATGGGACATGGAGCAGCCAGGACTCAAACCAGTGCCCATATGGGATGCTGGCACTGCAGGCCAGGGCATTAACCCACTGTGCCACAGCGCCTGCCCCAGCAAGACTTTTGAGGTCAAATTAGGAGTCTTTATTAGCCAGCTGGTGACTGCCTTCTCACAGACCAAGTCCGGAGAAGACAGCCCCGAGTTGCTGTGGCGGGGGGGGGGGGAGGTTTAAAGGCAAAACCTCTTCCTCTTATAAGTCATTTAATTACAGGCACAGGCTTGTGCAAGTAGAAGCAAGCATAAGAAGTGAGTAGCCAATCAGCCATTTTCTTTTCAACTCTGTTTTTGTCTTCAAAAAATTTAATGACTCAATTGTTCCCAGTCGGGGTCAGGCATGGTGTCATTGACCTTGACGCCACCTGGGTTATTTTGTGGCTGCAGATGGGAGAAGGGAGAAGAAGCCATCATCTGGTGGCCTTGGCCATTATCAATCAAGCAGAAGTACAGGAGCCAGAAATAGGCCAGTTACAAACCAGCATTTATTGTTACGAAGAACAGGCCCTGCTTTTAAAACAATCAAGCAAAATAACCTATAACCACCTATAACCTATAACCTATAACCACCCGGACATGCTATGTCTTGTAGACAATTTAAACTTTTGACTCAACTGTCACACTGGGCCCATGGGAAGCCAGGAGCCAGGAGCTTCTTCCGGGTCTCCCACACGGGTGCAGGGGCCCAAGGACTTGAGCCATCTTCTACTGCTTTCCCAGGCCATAGCAAAGAGCTGGATCAGAAGTGGAGCAGCCTGGACCTGAACTGGTGCCCACATGGGATGCCAGCACTGCAGGCGTCGGCTTTACCCGCTATGGGCCGCACAGCACCGGCCCCCAGGTTTTTGTCTGCATAGTTGATGTTCAGCTTAAATGCAGAGTATCAGATATCAACGGAAGAGCAAAGCTGGATCTGCTCAGGATTTGATATATTCATTCCGTCACTAAATATTTACGCAGCTTTAATTGTGAATCAAACTCAGCACCCTCACATCTTATACGTGACGGAGATGACGGTCAATTACGTGAGGAATTATTAAAAGCCTCTGATTGGAGAGATTTCTTGCGGGATGGCAGCTTTTAGGGAAGGTTCCCTGGGAAGTAAGGTGTGAGGTGAGAAGCGACCACCACCACCGGGTGTCCGGACACGGAAGGGGGCAGAAGGGGAGGAGCCGAACGAGCAAAGGGGCTGGTGTGAGCTGAGACCTGGAGATGAGAGACTGGAATACTGGGCCTGAAAGGTCTGCAATGCGAGGTCCTGGGAGATGGGGAAAGAAGAGTTTGGAGAAGTGAGTTAAGCCAGGTCCAGCATTCTTTAGGGTTTGTTTCTGAAGCGTTTTAGACAAGGGACTGCCCTGCCCTGAGGCTGAGGAGAGGCAAGGGGAGCCCAGAGGGTGAGCCAGGGCTTTGTGGCTTGTTCCCATCAGAGCACCTGTTGCAGACCCTCACTCTGGGTAGCATCTGAGCTCCTTTCTTTCTGTGGTGCTGTGCCCCCGTCCTCACCGTGTGTCAAGTCATGTGTGGGGTAGTTAGTCCTAGGTGCCCAGAAGTAGCTGATTGAAACGAAATCTTGGCGGTGTCTGGAGGTGTTGAACAGGAGATGGAGACAGAACCCAGCTCCAAGGACAGGTGAAACCAGACCAGGGAAGGGACTTACTAGGGTTTCTAGGGTCTCGTATTACGTAAAGTAGATGCAAATTCAGAGTTAGGGGACCGCTGACACTTGGTGCAGCCGTGAACACGCTGCTTGGGATACCTACAACCCACATCTTTGTGCAATCTGGGTGCAATGTCTAACTCCAGCTCCCGATTCCACCTTCATGCTAAGACTCGCCGTGGGATGCAGTTCTGCTGGATCAAGTACTCGGGCTCCTGACCCCTGTGGGAGACCTGGATTGAGTTCCAGGATCCTGGCTTTGGCCTGACCCAGCCCTGGCTGTTGTGAGCATTTTGGGAGTAAGCCGACCTCAATCTCTCTGGCTCTCAAATAAATACAATATAGAAATAGCTTTTTTAAAATGATAAGGATCAAAATATTAATTTGCTGAGGCCAGAACAACAGAATAAGTAAACATCTGAAGTTTGGAAGACTCCTTCATGAAACAGTTTTGAGCTATGTGGCAGCTGAACCTAACTTGTTTACCCAACCACAAAGAATAAATGACTCACCGTATTTGGTATTACTTCCTGCTACTAGCGCATTCCTACGCCGCTGGCACTTGGTGTGTTCTGAATCTGTGAATTCATCAATTATTGAACCAATTTAATTGCTGATCATTTATTGTATATTTTTTCAAATTATTCAAAATACTCAATGTTACTTCTTAACAATATGTTCTTTTCAGACTTTGATTCTGCTAAATGCTAATTGAAATACACTTTTCCAATGTGTGCTGATTGGTGTCAGCTGGGGAATGTGCACATCGCTGGACAAAGCAGCTGTGTATCTGCAGGCCAGAGACCGAGCTCTGAATCCCTGGAGAGAGCTTTGTCTTAATCAGTTTCTTGTTCCTCACTGACTACATCCCAGCACATGGCAAATAGTAGTAGCTCCTCAATAAGGGTTATTTGAATGAATGGATTGAAAGCCCTCTGGTACATGATGGAAAGAATGTTGTATTTCCCTAATAGCCTGTCTTTATCACTTCTTATTTATGAGTTTAACTTCTTATCTATATGATTTTAACTTTCTATTTATATGAATTTCTCATGTAATTTTTTTTTTTTTTTGATAGGCAGAGTTAGACAGTGAGAGAGACAGAGAGAAAGGTCTTCCTTCTGTTGGTTCACCCCCCAGTGGCCACTACAGCCAGCACTGTGCTGATCCAAAGCCAAGAGCCAGGTGTTCCTCCCTGGTCTCCCATGGGGTGCAGGGCCCAAGGACCTGGGACATCCTCCACTGCCCTCCCAGGCCACAGCAGAGAGCTGGACTGGAAGAGGGGCAACCGGGACTAGAACCTGACGCCCAAATGGGATGCTGACACCGCAGGTGGAGGATTAACCAAGTGAGCCATAACTTTTTTTTTTTTAATTTATGTTTTCATTTACCTGAGACATGGAGGAGAGATCGACCCAGTTCCTATCCATTGGTTTGTTCCATGAGTGCCCTCAGGCGTCAAGAGCTTGGCTTGAGCCAGGAACTCAGTCCAGTTCTTCCACACGGGGCCAGGAACCCAATTTCTGGAGCTGTCATCTGCTAACTCCAGTGGCCTACATTAGTAGGCAGTTAGGAGTTGGAATCAGGGCTCGAACTCAGAAACTCCAATATGGAATGTGGGCCTGCCAGCTGGCGTGTTAACTGATGGTCTAAATATTTGCCTCTGTATAAGTTATTTAACCTATTCAAACTTCATTTTTCTTATTTTTAAAAGGTGGAAAGAGGTTGGAAGATCAAAGCCAATGATTAGTAGAGCCCCTAGCTTAAAAAAGTTACTCATTAATAAAGTTACTACAGAAGGTATATTTTTTTTAAGATTTATTTTATGTATTTGAAAGGCAGAGTTACAGAGAGGCAGAGGCAAAGAGGAGGGAGAGATAGAGGTCTTCCACCCGCTGGGTCACTCCCCAAATGGCTGTACCAGCCAGGGCTGGGCCAGGCTGAAGCCAGGAGCTTCATCTGGGTCTCCCATGACGGTGGCAGGAGCCCAATCATTTGGGCCATCTTCTGCTTTCCAGGTGCATTAGCAGGGAGCTGGATCAGAAGTGGAGCAGCCAGGACAAGAACTGGCACCCATATGGGAAGCTGGCATCACAGATGGTGGCTTAACCCACTGTACCACGATGCCAGCTGATCTTTAAAGTTGAAATGGTGTAAAGTTTTTGGGGATTTAAAGACGAATTTTAGGATACAGAACACATTCATTCTTTCTGCAAATACTTGTTGAATCTACTTTTTGAGCTAAGCTCTGGAGGTAAGTCACTTTCTAGCAGGAAAAGCAAAAAGAGAGAAAGCTACACAAGTTAAGCAGCAACAGCACTGTGCTATGGTGACGTGAAGCCAGTGCAGCGGACAGCACCTGCAGTGCCTGCTTCACACGCAGGCCCGTGAGAGGGGTGCCCGGGGGTGACGGAAGGGAGGGCTGTGAGAGCTGTGGTAAGAAGTGGGGATTTATTCCAAGCACATTGGAAAGTAAAAAATTCTAGGTGAGCAGGTGTAGAAAAAGGGAGATCGGTAGATGGAGGCATTGGCTGGGGTCTGTGGGGGATCGCTTTCAGGTGGTGGCAGTGGCAATGGCGGGACGTGGGTGGATTCCACATGAGGGTGAAGACAGAAGTGGGAGAAATCATGGACATGGGGAAACAGACTGCAAACTACTGGTGGGTGTGGTTTGATGTGGTTAGGACACCCTTGGGGATGACTGTATCCCACAGCAGAGTGCCTGGGTTTGAGTCCCAGCTCCACTCCTGGGTCCAGCTTCCTTCTGCTGCAGACCCTGGGAGGTACCAGGTGATGGGCCAGGGAGTTGGGTGGGTCCCTGCCACCCACATGGGAGCCCCAGAGTGAGTTCCCAGATTCTGGTTTCAGCCTGGCCCAACCTCAGCTGTTCAAGTATTTGAGGGAGTGAACAAGGAGAGGAGAGGTTTCTTTTTGTCTTTCTTTGCCTGTTAAATAAAATAAATGCATGTTTTAAAAGATTATTAGCTGGGATCTTATTCAACAAATTGATACTCAGGTCACGTATAAGATGAGGAGAAAACAAGGGTTTTTTGTTTGTTTGTTTTAGAAAACTTATTTAATAAATATAAATTTTGGAAGTACAACTTTTGGATTATAGCACCCCCCCCCATAACCTCCCTCCCACCCACAAACCATCCCATCTCCCACTCCCTCTCCCATCCCATTCTTCATCAAGATTCATTTTCAATTATCTTTATCTACAGAAGATCAACTTAGTATAGACTAAGTAAAGATTTCAACAGAAAGAACCCACACAGACTCACAAAGTTTAGAGTATTGTTTGAGTAGTGGTTTTACGGTTAACTCCCATAGTACAACATGTAAAGGACAGAGATGCTACATGGGGAGTAGGTGCACAGTGACTCCTATTGTTGATTTAACAATTGATACCCTTATTTATGACGTAAGTAATCACCCAAGGCTCTTGTCATGAGCTGCCAAGGCTAGGGAAGCCTCTTGAGTTCACAAACTCCGACCTTGTTTAGACAAGGCCATAGTCAAAGTGGAAGTTCTCTCCTCCCTTCAGAGAAAGGTACCTCCTTCTTTGATGGCCCCGTTCTTTCTGCTGGGATCTCACTCCCAGAGATTTTTCATTTAGGTCATTTTTTGCCATAGTGTCTTGGCTTTCTGTGCCTGAGAAACTCTCTTGGGCTTTTTAGCAGGATCTGAATGCCTTAAGGGCTGATTCTGAGGCCAGAGTGCTGGAAAATGAGGGTTTTTGTTTGTCAGAGGAAGGAGTGGGATTGTGAGGATCACGAGTGGCAAGAGTATTAAATATCCAAATAGGTGAGATGTATTTGCTGGCTATGATGAAAAGACAGTGACTGCTGTGTGCATCTGCATTGTGTGTAGGGTTGCTCGTGTAGATTCCAGAGCATCTGAATCACATCATAAACAAAGAGGATGGCAGCACCTTACAGCTAAGACAAACCAACTGTTCTTGGAGACTTAGTCTGACAAGAGGGCACCAGGTGGTTTCCATTTTGGTAATTTTATTCCCAAAGGATATACAAGAGAAAATGCACTTTTAGCCTTTTTTGAACATTGTATTAGCAGAAAAAGTGAGGACTATAAAATGATACATTTTCCTAGCTTCTAGGATCTTGCATAATATTTTATAAGTAGGCTACTGTGAATATCATCTCTTTTAAATTCCATTTTTGGTAGTTTTATTTTAAATACCAAAGAATAACATTTTCAGACTGATGAGTCCCACCACCACATTTTATAGCTGTTAAAGCAATGTCACAGTCTATACTTAGTAAAGACACCAGAATAATTAATTTCTCTATAGACAGGAAGAAAGCACAGAAGTTGAATTCACTCTTGGCTCCTGCTTAAATGCTAAGACTTTAGCTTTATGGTATGTTGTCCTAAAATAGCAACTGAGTCAAAAACTTAAATGGTAATTCTGAAATTCTATATTTTTGAGCTAATGATATTTTTTCTTTGAGTGTTTCCTTGCTTTGGAACTTATTCTCTATGAATTTATAAGGCTTATCTGTAAAATATGGCTCATGAAATGAGGTCATTGTGAGAATCAATGAAACAGTAAACGCTAAAGCAATTTATAATGTGATGTTACTTATTTTTTCATATTGCTAGTGGGTAGCACAGTAGGTATAGAGATTTCTTAATTTGATCTAGGACTAATCATGCACAAGGAAGGTAAATTTCCACACTCATCACACAAAAGTAGGTGATGTGCATTAAGTTCCTCAGATCACTGGACTGATGGTAGTGATTTCACTTTTCGACTGCCTTAATTTTGCTTTTTTTCTGTTCACCTTCCTTTTTCCTTTCCTTCTTTCCTTCCTTCCTTCTTCCTCTCCTGTGTTCCTCAATCTCTTTCTCTCTTTCTCCCTTCTTCCCTTCCAGGCCCCAAGCTTCTCTCATCCAAATTCTACCTAGATTCTTAGGATCCCCCAAGAAGAAAATCATGCTAAGACACTCATGTTGGGGCAAAGCTAGCCTCCAAACCTGGCCTAAGCCACCAATCAGGACTCAGCTGAGTAGCTCATGTTCCCCATCTCCTGGACCCATGTCTGTCTACTTCGTGGGATTCTGCCCTCTCTCAAGTTAGTGTCTCCGATGCACGTCGCTGCAGTAAATCGCGCAGCCTAGAAGGGAGCAGATCAAGCTGTCTTCTCCACTGGTTTGGAGCAAGACTCCACCTTACGTGACTTTTCAACAAAAGGGCTGCCCAATACACATGTTGTACATGGGGTGTAGGAGAATCCTGATTTAACTTCAAAGACTGATGAATTTGCATTGAGGTGCACAGTAGCAATAGTGGGATTATGTTAACGTCAGTATTATGAGTGAATATTGTTTAAGCATCTACTTGGTGGATGTACTGTTTTGATTTTGTGTGGGTTTTTGACATGTAACGTTGATGTGACTGACCATTCATTCACCCGCAGACTGTCATTCCTTCAGTGATGTTGGGTTCCTTGTCATCCATAGAGCATCTTTGAAATTAAGAGTAAAATCCTGGGAATGAGGGCCGGCATTGTGGCACAGCAGGTTAAAGCCCTGGCCTGAAGCATCGGCATCCCTTATGGGCACTGGTTCTAGTCCTGACTGCTCCTCTTCCGAAACAGCTCTCTTCTATGGCCTGGGAAAACAATAGAAGATGGCCCAAGTCCTTGGGCCCCTGTACCCATGTAGGAGACCTGGAAGAAGCTCCTGGCTCTTGGCTTCAGATCAGCACAGCTCTGGCCGTTGCAGCCAATTGGGGAGTGAACCAGCGGATGGAAGACCTCTCTCTCTGTCTCTACCTCTCTCTGTAATTCTGTCTTCTGATTGTTGATAGTGGAGTAATCAAATTTATTATTACTGTATTGCTGTCTATTTCTCCTTCGGACCTGTTGTTTGCTGTATACATTTGATGCTCTGATGGTGGGTACATATATATTTATAATTGTAATATCTTCCTGACAAATTATTCCTTTTATCATTAAATGATGACCTTTGTCTCTTGTGCTTGTTTTTGGTTAAAAGTCTCTTTGTCTGATGTGTAAAACACACACTCATTTGGTTATTGGCTACACGGCACATCTTTTTCTATTGCTTTACTTTCAGTGTATGTGTGTCTTTGATTCTAAAGTATGTCTTTTGCAGGCAGCTTGTAGTTGGATCTTTTTTTAAAAAAAGATTTATTTATTTATTTAAAAGTCAGAGTTACACAGAGAGAGGTAAGGGAGGAAGGGAGAGAGGGAGAGAGAGAGAGATTGAGAGAGAGAGAGAGAGAGAGAGGTCTTCCATCCGATGGTTCACTCCCCAGATGGCCATAATGGCCGGAGCTGTGCCAGTCCGGAGCTAGGAGCCAAGAGCCAGGAGCCAAGAGTTTCTCAGTCTCCCACGTGGGTGCAGGGGCCCAAGGACTTGGGCCATCTTCTACTGCTTTCCCAGGCCATAGCAGAGAGCTGGATCGGAAGTGGAGCAGCTGGGTCTTGAACCAGCGTCCATAGGATCATTTTTAAAAATCTGTTCAATCACTCTATGTCTATCAGTATAATACATACATATTTAAATTATTGATAGATAAGGATTCACTTTAAACATTATTAAACTATTTTCTATCTGTTTTGTACTTTTGTTCCTCACTTTCTTGCTATCTTCCTTTGTGATTTGTTGATTTGTGATTTTGTAGCAATATACTTTGATCTATTTGTTTTTTGTGTGTATCACTCTAGGCATTTTCTTTGCGGTTATCATTGTGGTTCACAGAAGACCTAACAATATGTTTAAGCTGATAACTTCAACTACAAACACGTTACCCTTTTCCGTCCTCCTCACTTTATATTATTCGTTTTCTTTTGCTTCCATGTTGCTCTTTAACTTCCTTTCAAGTCAGTAAGTAGCAATCCTTTTAGGACCTCCTGTAAGGAGAATCTAGTGGTAACTCCCTCAGCTTCTGTTTGTCTATGAAAACCTTTTTTCCCCCTGTTTATATTTCTGAAGGAAAGTAGTGCTAATAAAGTATTCTTGGTTTGAATATTCCAACCCATTTCCGTCTATCCTGCAAGATTTTTGCCAAGAAGCCCACCAACGTATAGGTTCCCTTGTATGTGACGAGTAATTTTTCTCTTTCTGCTTTTAAGACGCATTTTCGTCCTTGATGTTTGGCAGTTTGATTATGATGCGCTTTGGTGTAAACTTCTTCGGAGTTAGTGTTTGAGATTCTTTTAGCTTCATGAATCTTGCTGTACATTTCGTGCCCCAGATTTGGGATGTCATAAGCCATCATTGCTTTAAATAAACTGTCTTCCTCCTCTCTCTCTCTTCTCCTTCTGGATGCACACAATGCACATTTTGGTTCATTTTCTGGTGCACAATAATCTCCTGAGGCTTTCCTCATTCTTCTTCATTCTTCATTCTTTGCTGATTTTGTAAATTCAAGTGATCCGTCTGCATTTTCACTGATATTTCCTCTGCTTGATCAAATCTGTTGTTGAACCCCTCCAGTGAATTTCTTGGTTCAGCTCTTGTATTCCTCAGTTCCAGAATTTCTGTTTGCTTCTTTATTGTTTCTATCTCTTTGTGTCATATTTTAATTTTGTTCAAGTGTTGTTTTCCTGAGTTATTTAGTTATCTGTCTGTGTTCTCTTGTAACTTGTGGTTATTTTGATTTCTTTGGCAACTCATAGAGGTCCATTTCTTTACGGTCAGTAGCTGGTCAGCTGGTCCATTCTTCACTGCTTTGATTGTGTTTTGTTTCCCTGGGTCTTCATATTCCTTGTAGCTGCACACTGATGTGCATATATTTGAACAAACCGCCCCTTCTCCAGTGTTTACAAACTGGTTTTGACTGAGAAACACCTTTGTCATTCCACAGGGTAGAGATTCCGGACTTTTGTCACCAGCTGCCACAGCCATTTGACCTTTGGTTCCCTGCTCGTATTCAGTAATCTCTTACTCCCTCTGGTGTGCAGTTATATTAGCTTTGCAAGTGCCCTGCATGAAGTGAGATAGAAAGCAGCTCCTGAGAGACTGCTGGGATGCCGGTGACTTTATAACCTCATCCAGCTCTCCCTCCCTCCTGGAAGGAACGCCTCACTTCTGTGCCTCATCCAAGTCTCAGAAGAGCCTCGCAGCCTTAGCAAGGTGCCCACCTCCTTAGCTCTCTCAGGCAGCTGGACTGTGCCACTTCTTTCAGCACTCCATGAGAGGCAAGACAGAAGCTGACCCTGAGAGGAGTGTACTAAAAGCCTCTCCTCTACCCCGGGGTGGGGCCAGGGGGAGGAGTTGCTGTAGCCCTGGCTGCTGAGCTGTGCCAGTTTTGGGGAGGGGCTGATGTAGGCAAAATGAAATAGCTCTTCTTACCCATTTCAGTGTGGCTAATCTTGATTTAGTGCCCATTGCTGGTACAGCACCTTTTTAACTTAGTTCTAAACTTCTCAGTAAGGTGATTTTTAAAAAGATTTATTTACTTGAAAGAGTTACACAGAGAGAGAAGCAGCAGAGAGAGAGAGAGAGAGAGCTCTTCCATCTGCTGGTTCACTCCCCAACTGGCTGCAACAACTGGAGCTTTGGGGAGCTGTACCGATCCGAAGCCAGGAGAAAGGAGCTTCTCCTAGGTCTTCCATGTGGGTGCAAGGGCCTAAGCACTTAGGCTATCTTCTACTGCTTTCCCAGGCCATGGCAGAGAGCTGGATGGGAAGTGGAGCAGCCAGGTCTCGAACCAGTGCCCATATGGAATACTGGCACTGCAAGTGGTGGCTTAAGCTGCTACTCCACAGCGCAGGTCCCTACTCACACATTGTTAAATCTGTGTTTCTGTGGGAGAGTGAGGCTGTGACTTGCTATTCTGCCATCCTGATGACTTCATTCTGTCCTGTAACGTCTTGAGGTTATTTATGTCTGTCGTATGGAGATGTGGGTGATGCTATATGTATTTATCATCTATCGCTGCATATCAAATGACAAGAAAGCTGTATCTTAAAACAGCAAACATGGATTATCTGTTTCTTGGGGTCAGGTTCTGGCTTGTGGTCTTTAAGGAGGTTGTAGTAGAGCTTGGAGATGTCAGAGACGAGGTCTTGTCATGGCTCAGCTGGGACTGATGGATCTGCTTCCAAGCCCTCTTACAGAGTTGTTGACAGGCCTCGGTTTGAAGGACCCTTACGGGGGGAGGGACAAGAAATTAGGCCTGGGCAAATATCAGGGGTTTCTTAAGAGGTTAGATGTTCCCCAGAGACCAGCGGGCAGGACATTCTCTGGGAAGAAAAAGACAATCCCCGCCCAGAGCAGAGCTGCCCCTCCCCTTCAGAGAGTCTCTAGGCGCGCACTTATGATGTCGCTGCGACCGGCCAACCCTGTGCCACCTCAGCATTCTCCCTGAGCACTCTTCCTCAGCATTCTTTGTCAGCATTCTCCCATATGCTAATGGTCCCTCTGAACTGACCAATCCTGTAACACCTCTGCATTCTCCGCCAGCATTCTCCCCCTGCATTTTACGCATGCACATTACGAATATGCTAATTCGTTGCCTATATAACCTGTGTGAAACTGCAGCTCAGGGCTCCTCACCACCTGAGGTGGGGGCCCGTTTGCGCAAACGTTGAATAAAAACCTTGTGCTTTTTGCATCAACTCGTCTGGAGTCTGGATCTTTGGGCGTCCTCCCGAACAAGTGGGCATCTCTGCAATTGAGAGGTCCAACAGGTTCTTTGCTGACTGTTGGACAGAGGGTGGTAGTTCCTCCCAGACTGTCTGCCAGTGGCTTTAGTTCCTTACTATGTGGGCTTTTCCTACATATGACAGCCAGTCTCTCCAGTAGGGGAGTGGGTGATGGGGTGGCCAGAGGTGGAGTGAAGGAGTGAGAGAGAAGGGGAGACAGAGGGAGAGAACATGACAAAGCTATTAAGTGGGAGCCACAGTCTTTATAATGTAATCATGAACGATAAAATCCTATCCACTCCTGCTATATTATGTTCATTAGAGTGAATCGTTGAGTCCTGACAACACTCAGACGGAAGGGAATTAACTCCCTCTCTTGAGAGGGAGGGCTAGGGAGAATCAGTGCTGATGGCCACACCATATGATGGCGGCTACTGCGTGTCTCTTTCTAATGCTGTGTTTGTTAATGTCACATTCACAATTCAAAATCAGCCGCAGTGAGAATGTCTACACTATGGAATTCAGCTAGCACTTGAAATTAGGCTTTGCCCCACCCAGAGCCATGTGCTAAACATTTACCTGTGTGTTCACGAAGTGTTTATGGAGTAGGTTGATTTCAGACAGAGTTTCGGAGGAGACAGCTTCGAGATTTGAAGATGATAGAGGAGAAGCAGGAAGTGGAGGTTGTAGGAACTTGAAGATGCTCTTCCAGACGTCTGGAGTGACATGAACGAAAGAACTCTCTTCTTTCTCGATGCCTAAGATTTAAGATGGGGGTAGCTGCTAGATTTAGCTCTGAACACACAAAGACCTGGCAGCAAGCTTTCTTTTAATCCAGTGATCAGGATGGGTACATAACCTTTTCCATGATTGCCCATGAAGCCATCAGGAAATCATGTATACTCCAGGAAGGTTGGTACAGCTGACCTACACCTAAAATAATTCAAAGGCCGAGTTTTGGTTCCTTTGAGCAGATGGCTTGGTATATGGGGTCTTCTACCAGAGGAGTAGGAATCTACTTTTTTAGAAAAGAGAAATTCCAGAATCAGTGTCCTAGGTCTGAAAGAGACCGTAGGAGACTCCTAGGGTAGTATTTCTCAAAGTGTGTTTATTAGTCAAACATAAAAATTACTAATAGCTGATTTTCTTGTTAAAACCTAAACCTGTTGGGAGCTGGCACCATGGCTCACTTGGTTAATGCTCTGCCTTGCGGCACCAACATCCCATATGGGCACCGGGTTCTAGTCCTGGCTGCTCCTCTTCCAGTCCAGCTCTCTGCTGTGGCCCGGGGGGGCAGTGGAGGATGGCCCAGGTGCTTGGGCCCTGCACCCACTTGGGAGACCAGGAGGAAGCACCTGGCTCCTGGCTTCAGATCGGCGCAGCATACCAGAGATAGCCTCCATTTGAGGGGTGAGCCAGCGGAAGGAAGACCTTTCTCTCTGTCTCTCTCTCTAACTCTCTCTGTCAAATAAAATGAATAAATAATAATAATAATAAAAAAAACAACCTAAACCTGTTGATATCTGAAGCCCACTTCAGACTCAATGAATTGGTAGGGACTTGACAATCTATACAGTTTTATAAACTCCCCAGGCAAATCTATTGTGCTCAAACTTCTGAGAATGAGTAATATAACCAAACTTTTCATTTTATAGATTAGAGAAGCATCTAAGATGTAAAGAGACATCCCTCAAGTGAGACCACAGAGCTCGTATGATTCTACCCATTAAAAAGAAAGTTTAAAAATTGCCATAAAGTTGACAGTTTGGATAAAATAGGAAATATGTCTTTTATGTAAAGCGACAGATAAGGAACAACATAGGACTTCAATGAAAACTATGTTGTTTATGCACGTAGTTAGTAGGCAGTGTGCCCCACCTAGCCACAAATTAGGGTAGTTACTTTAAATTGCTAACATGAAAATCTTAACCTTCCACTTCTGAAGCTATTGGTTTTAACTACCCTATTTTCTTTTTCCTGTGTTCCCAAAGTTGCATGATTTTAGAAGTGTAATTATAATCCAAGTTTCAAACTTCAGGATCACGTGATCAGACATAGGCTGGTTATAGTGGAAAATAATATGGTTCTGAGCTCTGCTGACACTGACAAGAAAAATGGTTGGCCCAAACCATTCAACGTGTGGCAGTTCAGTCTTTGTTTTTTTAGTATTCATAAAACTTTATTTTAGACATCACAGTTTTAAATTGAAATCTTACTACAGAAATCATGCATTTTATGAAATTAGTCAATTTCTTCTATAAAGCTACCTGGATTGGTACTGCTAGTAGCAAGTGATACCCACATGAATATAATAAATATACCTGTTAATGATACTTTTCATTTTATCAAAAAGATTCTTTTATTTTCCTACTGGGGAAATAAAAACTCTGTTTACCATGGCAGAAATAGAGACGGACTTACAGAAGTTAGTCCTATGAGATTTTCCTGAGCAATTCAAGTCTTTATGGGGCAGCTTCCCCTACACCCCACCCCCATAAGGAAGATCCGTAGTGCTGAGGTCAAGGTCTTCACAAGAAGTTGGATCCAGGTTCCCCACCATGCCCTTGCCAACCGAGCCTTTGCCTTCATTTTTTTGACCCCGCAAAATCATCAATACTTCTGGATCCTTTTCTAGGTGAGGGATTTTCTTCAGTGCGATTCATTGTTATGCAGTGGAGAAATAATAAGTTTAGCAAAAAAAAAAAATGTCTGGCATAAAAAAAAATTCACCCGCCTGGCGTCCAGTTTTTCTGCTTCATTGCAGAATCCAAGGGATTATTTATTTATTTAGATGTGTGCTGTTCCGGAATCCAAATGGCAACCTCTTCGGAGCAACATCTGCTGCAGACCTTGCTCCAGGAATACAGATTCTGTCCAAGGGCTGGGTACTGAGCGAGGATGTATTTTTACAGTCACTCTGTTAAAGGAATGGGGGTGTCATTTATTGTGATCAGCTTTCCTTCTGTCACAGGGCTTAATCCTAAGGCCAAAGCAAATCCTTTGTCGAAGTCAGCAGCAGAATCGTGCTATGCCTTGCCCTGCGGTGTTGCAGAGAGGGTTGGTGCAGGCTCTGCCATATCTGTTTTTTTTTTTTTTTCCAGTTACAAGAATCCAGGAATGTGCATCATGCAATTAAAAACACTGTCTGCAAATTGCTGGAAAGCATCTATGCTGTCTTCGGCCTCTACATTTACTTTGCAGTAAATGAAAACTCAACCCTTGGGTTTGTGCTTGGGCTCCCGTAGCTCTTAGGAAAGATGCATCCGGGGAGAAGGCAGGTGGCTACCAGTACTTCCCTGTGTCCCCCCTTCCCCACCCTCTTCCCTGCAACATTCTCTAATTCTTGGGACATCAAGATGGAAACCCCGGTCAGCTTGGGATAACAGACGTTACTTTCATACAAGGCTCCACGAACAACCCAAGAATCTTTTTTATTCCAGACGCAGTGGCAGGGGTCTCGCCTCGCGCCCGCACCGGGACCTCAGCTGCCAGTCACCTGCCGCGCTCCTGGCTCTGAGCCCGGGGCCCCGCAGCCCTGCCCTGCGGGCTCGCCCCGCGCCGCCCCTGCTCGCGTGGTTCGTGCTGCAGCTCCCCCGGGCTCGGCGGCGGGTAGTGCAGCCCGCGGGGCCGCGGCGCGCCCGCGCCTCTGGGGGGCTCCCTCGCGCGCGCGCGCCGGCGGACACTCCCTGAGCCCCGGGAAGGTGCGGCGTGAGGAGGCGGTGCGGAACCGGCCGCCCCGCGCCGCGCCCGCCAGCTCCGCCCGGGACCCAGCAGACAAAAGAGGCGGCCGCGGCGGCTGCGGAGCGAGCGAGCGAGCGATGGCCGGGCGGCGAGGCTGCGCGCTGCTGGCGCTGGCCGCCTGCGTTAGTCTCCTGGGCGCCCAAGCCCAGGAGCCCGGGGCGCCCGCGGCGGGCATGCGGCGGCGCCGGCGGCTGCAGCAGGAAGACGGCATCTCCTTCGAGTACCACCGCTACCCGGAGCTGCGCGAGGCGCTGGTGTCCGTGTGGCTGCAGTGCACCGCCATCAGCAGGATCTACACGGTGGGGCGCAGCTTCGAGGGCCGGGAGCTGCTGGTCATCGAGCTGTCCGACAACCCCGGCGTCCACGAGCCGGGTAAGGGGCGCCCCGGGGGTCGGGCCCGTGCTGTGTGCCAGCGGGAGGTGGGCTAAGGGTGTGGGCGGCGGGCAGCGGGGAAGCGCCGGACCCGGAGAGCCAGCGCCGGCTTCCCGGCCCTCAGGCCACCCTTGGCCGGAGGGGCTGCAGGGGCGCGGAGCCGGCGGCCGTCGCCCTCGCCCCCGGGAGCAATCGTGGGTGCTGCGGAAGGCGCTGGCCGCCCTTGCCCCCCGGGTCGGGAGGGCCGAGGGAGAGGGAGCGATCGTCGGTCTCCGCGCCCTGGGTCCCGCGGGCTCTGCGGAGCCGCTCGCGGTGCGTGCGCCTCGTAGGTGCGCTAAGGCGGTGGCGGTGGCCGTCCCTGCTCGCGGCCCAGCCCAGGCAACGGCGGTGCCCCAGTTTCTCTGCCTGAAGCGGTGGGGATGAATGGTGTCCGAGGAGCAGGTTTTCATTCCCGCTTAGCCCTGGAGCGCACCCTGGCTCCGACTGCGTGAAGGCGCGTTGCATGCACTGTGTGCTCAGGGGGACCCGTTGAGTGTCACTAAGGGGCATTTGGGAAAATGTCCTCGGGAGTTTTTTTTTTTCCATTATGTTTCTGCTCTTTTACGTATTGCGGCCTGATCTTAGTTCTGATTAGCAAAGGTGATGCGGCAGTGAGCTGGGCTGATAGTACCAGCAAGGAATGCTTAATTTTTGTTTTTTTTAGGGTCAAAATGAGCAAGAAAAATAGGCTAAAAACTCTAAATGCAGGCCCAGAATAGGCGCTACACAGAGACATTTTGATCTTCATATGTGTAGCTATAGGTTGTTCAACAACATATCTCCAGGTAGTATTTCTTCTATTTCTCACCTTCAGGTAATGTTAAATGAAAGGGTTTGGTTACGTTTTCTGTCAAAATCCTAAAATCCGACACCAGATTTCATGTAATGCACTCCAGCAGGACTCGGCATATAGAATTAGAAATTTTGAAAATCAGTTTCTTTTCTGTTATCTGAAAATAAAAATTTAAATGTGACATTAGAACCAAGTCCAATAACCGAACTCAAGACATCCCAGGTGCAGGGAAGGCCAGTCTAAATATTTGAGACTGCTGCTGCCTGCTTAATTGGAACACGTTGCTACTCTTGTTCTGGATTGCTCCTGAGAGTTGTTTTTTTAACTATTGCTACTTCAAAGAGATTATGTGAAAACAGATGTTTAACTTTTTTTTTTTGATCTGATTTCAACTTTAGAAATAAAATCATGTTACTATCCGAATGTGATATGCTTTTGAAAGTAAAAGCAATGCTGGAGTTTCTGGAATGTATAATCTATCAAGAATTGCAAATCCCTCTTGTAGACTGCAAGCCTGGGTAGGCAGAGCACCCAGCAGGCCTGACTATCCATCATGGAATAATGCACATTATGGGAAAATATACACTATGTAATATGGAAAAAGTGAATCACTCTGTAGCTGAATAACACAGTGCCGTACAATAAAAGGTCTTATTCCTTGGACACATAGATAGAATTCATTATACAAAGAAGAATTTAGAAATATACAACATAGGCTTTACAGTTCATTGTTACGTGAGGGAGACTTTCAGTCCACGTATGACTTATAACAGGATGCAAAATGTTTATGCATTGTATTTTTAAAATATTTTTTTTTTAAATTATTTATTTGAGAGACGAAGAAAGGGAGAGAGAGAGAAAGATCTTCCATCCACTGGTTCACTCCCCAAATGGCTGCAAAGGCCTGAGCTGAGATGAGCTGAGCTGATCCAAAGCTAGGAGCTTTCTCTGGGTCTCCCACATGGTTGCAGAGGCCCAAGCATTTGGGCCATCTTCCCCTGCTTTCCCAAGTGCAGTAGCAGGGAGCTGGATAGGAAGTAGACCAGCCGGGATTTGAACCGGCACCCATATGGGATGTGCTCACTGCAGGTGGAGGCTTAGCCCACAATGGCACAGCATTGGCCCCTATCCATTGTATTTTTAAAAGCAGAAGTAAACTGTTATGAACCAACAATAAGAAAATTACAAGGGTGCTTCCCCATTTTAGGAGGGGTGACTCAGAAGTCCGCAGAGAACCAGCAAATGGTGAGGTCTCATCAGTCTAGGAGTTTGATGGGACCCGAGCAGTTTGACCTAACAAAGTCTTGGATAAGGGCCAGTGCCGCGGTTCAATAGGTTAATCCTCCGCCTTGCGGCGCCGGCACCCCGGGTTCAAGTCCCGGTCGGGGCGCTGGATTCTGTCCCGGTTGCCCCTCTTCCAGGCCAGCTCTCTGCTGTGGCCCAGGAGTGCAGTGGAGGATGGCCCAAGTCCTTGGGTCCTGCACCCCATGGGAGACCAGGAGAAGCACCTGGCTCCTGTCATCGGATGAGCGCGGTGCAGTGCACCAACTGCAGCGTCCTTTGGAGGGTGAACCAACGGCAAAAGGAAGACCTTTCTCTCTGCCTCTCTCACTGTCCACTCTGCCTGTCAAAAAAAAAAAAAAAGAAAAGAAAAGAAAAAAAAAGTCTTGGATAAAGGAAAATGCGTACCATTCTTAAACAGCATCCAAATTCTGTTTAGACTAAGATATACTAACAAATGGAAAACGGACTTCCACACCCATGCTGAGGTAGACATAGGCTCCTTTCGCACTTTGAGCGACTGTGCTTTCAATGTGGGCAGAGTTTTCTGGATTGCACAGTGGTACTCGGGACAGTGTTGCCCTTGGCTCAGCACTGGGAGTTTAAAGGGCAGCTGAAAGGTAAGGAGGGCAGCAGGCAGGATTGTGGGAAGGACACAGAGAACACGGGGTCAGGGGGACGAGGTTACTGACGGAAGGATGACGAGAAGGCGGGACTTGTACAAACGATGGAAGTCTACACGTTTCAACAGAGCTGGTATAAATACTGCCTTAGAGGCCTCCACTTTTGAAAGAATGCAACTGTCCTAACGAATCTCACCTCACAAATACCCTTTTGGGTTTGAGCTAGCTTTTTAGACCCAGCTTTAGGAAATAACATCTGACTCAACATATTTATCTATTTGACCAAAAATCTGATGATGAAGTTTCCAGCAACAGACAGAGGTCAAGTTTGTTACTTTTTCAAATTTAGATTCTTTTTCTGAACTTTGAAAAGGAGTAGCTCTTTTATAAGGAGTTAGTTATTGTAATAGAAATCAGCAAAGCAGGCCGGCGCCGTGGCTCAACAGGCTAATCCTCCGCCTTGCGGCACCGGCACACCGGGTTCTAGTCCCGGTTGGGGCACCGGATTCTGTCCCGGTTGCCCCTCTTCCAGGCCAGCCCTCTGCTGTGGCCCAGAAGTGCAGTGGAGGATGGCCCAAGTGCTTGGGCCCTGCACCCCATGGGAGACCAGGATAAGCACCTAGCACCTGGCTCCTGCCATCGGATGAGTGCGGTGCGCCGGCCGCAGCGCGCCGGCCGCGGCAGCCATTGGAGGGTGAACCAACAGCAAAGGAAGACCTTTCTGTCTCTCTCTCTCTCTCACTGTCCACTCTGCCTGTCAAAAAAAAAAATTCAGCAAATCAGTGACTGTGAGAGGCTACTTCCAAACGTCATGGGAATTAAAAGATAAGTTAAAATTTTAAAGCCCATATTTAGGAGTGTTCTTCAAAAAGTCTCTGGCAATGTGTTATGAAAAAATAAGCATGGATTTCATTTTTTACACCAAAATATACTTATTTTTAAGTCCCACTTTTTCACGATTTTTTAAAAATAGTATCCTCACACATATAAAACCCTCCATTGTCGTGGAAGTGTCAAAGGAGAGGCTTACTTGGTTAGAGGAGCAGCTGATGGTCAGGCATGTTTGTTGACACCAGAAGCTCTCTTCCTGAGCAGAACAAAGTGATCTTTATCCTTGTTTGGTGTAGACGGGGCTTGAACTTCTGCATGTGTTTCTCTCAGTCAGTCAACATTTGAATTCATCAAGAGGGAAAATGAGTTGCATTGTGAATTGACAGAGAGGGCTTTTCTGACCTCTTGTGTGACATCCCAGTGGGCATCAGCTGGGTCTTGGCGAGTTGGATTTTTAGTCATCCCTTGGTGTAGCTGCAGAGATCTGCAACACAGCTGGAGCAAGGTTGAAGGTGTCAGCCAGCCTCAGCGAGCAGAACCCCGAGTGGTTTTGTCACCTCTCTGTCCTCACACGACAGGAGTCTGGATTCCCATGGGTTTCCTGGATGGTGGGAGTTGGTGCTGTGGCCCTTTTGGGACTGGGGTGAAGATTGTGCTCTGATTGGGCCAGTGGTTGCTTCTGCGTGCTCAGGTGTGTTCCCGATAGTTCTGATACCTGCCAGGCGTGACTGTTTGCCTGCTTGCTTTCCTTTTATTTGTATTTAATGCTTTGCTTCGTATTTCGGCACAGAAAGACTCATGGGTTCAAACCCGGGCACATGCTTCCCTAGGCATGCATATACATCATTGCAATACTCATAAAAGAAACCTTTATTAATGTGTGTGTCAGTCACAGAATCCATATTCCCAGATGATTCCTCCCAGTTAGAGTTAAAATTAGCTTGTTTAAAATATTGTTTTTTAAAGTTTCACAAAAGATTTATTATTTTAAAAAGCTTTAAAAACACAGAAATGTTGTTAACAAAATACAGTGATGAAAATCCAACATATTCTAAAGACAAACTGCTTTGAGATACTTTTAAGTACATTTTTGAAAGTTGGGAACTTTTTTTTTTTGCTTTGTTTTGTTCATACTTCCTTATTTTTTATAAATGCTTTTAATTATATAAAGAGAACAGATTTTAAGCATTCTATAGGTAAAAATTTTAAGAATATAACAATACTTCGCTGCTTTCTTCCCTCCTCAAAATACTAGTTCTTTTACATGTAGTTGAGAACTGCTTTTGGAAAGTGAATCTGATTTATAGCTGGAATGCTATCTTCAAAACATTCTTTAGTGCTTAAATTTTTCTTTCTCAAATGCCAGAATGATTATTTTGGATCTTTTCCTCCAAAAATCTGTTAAAATTTAAAGAGTATGAATGCCAATGTACATTTGCCAAATATTGTGATGGAACATTTAATGCTGGCAAAAGTCCTTCACAACTTGAAAAAAGGAAGTGGAGATTGGAGCATTTGTATTGGTTCTCTTCATAATAGGTTACTGTTGTGTTTGTGCGAAGTGATTACAGCTGAGTAGTGTCTTACACTTGGTGAAGAACGGATGTGGATTTTGGAGAAAACTCTAGATCTACCACACTTGGTCAAGAGTTATTTTTAGACCTGAGTGAGTCATCCCAGCTTTTACCAAAAAGAACCTCTTGATTGACTTGTTGTGGGCTGATGGAGGAGAGGGGAAGTTGGGTCTGCCCCTGCCCCTGTGTTCTGTGTTCACACAGAAAAGGCAGTTTTCTATGAACATGAACTTGAAAGTGGCAGAATAATCATGGGCTGGCTTCCTCCCCTAGGGCTTACGATTGGGGTAAATTCTCCACCTTTACGGACTTAAAAAGACCCTTTTTAGTCCATGTAAAGTGTGACACAATAGTCCAGGTTTTCCCAAAGTATATTCAATAGAACATTAATTCAGTAGGGTTTGATAGGTCTTACGTAAGCACATATTGACAAGTGTGAATGTTGCAAAGGAGTCCTTATTAATATGCTTAGATTTGTTTCAGATCTCCAAATTAGATGTACCACGGAGGGGCTTCACAAGGTTCAAGGAAAATGGAATTAAAAGGGAAGTTTATTTTGGTACACAAAATTTGGAAATCCATGCATAGTTTAAAAAATACGTATTTTCCATGAACTTTTTGAAGACCTCCCTCATAAGCATGGATTTCAAGTTTTTTGAACTCAAACTAATCTTTTAATTCTACTTTCCCTGAACTTTTTGAAGTCCCCTTGTATACTATACAGTATACTACTATATACTATACAGTATTTTACTATCTTCTCTCACAGTGGGATTCATTTGTTTTAAAGAGCTTGTCTTGGAACTAGTGTTACACTGTCTTGAGAAACAGTACCTTAGCCCCTTGTCATTTGTTGCATTCTTCAGGGGTCAGATCATATGTTTTCCTTTTTTGCATGCGAATAGCCAGCCTGGAGATTATGTCGAGTCCGCTGGTTGACCTGAGACTCTGATTCTGATGACCAAGGAACTAATTTCAGTTGGGAAGATGAAGCTGAGACACACGTATTCCAACTCTTTTCGTGAAGATGGGTCCATGCTTTTAGCTTTTGTTTCCTTCTTTTCCTTGACTATAAAATGGAACTACTTTAAAAACTCACACCCCTCTATGGCTGAGAGGCCAAAGCAGTAACCTGTGAGGGTACTTCCAAAGGTTTGCGGAAAATTATGCGGGAAAGCATTTAGCGAATACGCTTGCATCTGATTATTAAGAAGATGGACTAATTTGTGAAATTGTTTCCTTTCTTTCAACTGCTCTGGGAAATGTGCCTCACAGGCCTTAGGTTGAGTCAGCTGTCTTGGCTGTGTCCACTGTGAGATCTGCTTCCACCAGGCCTACTGGATGCTTGCCTCCAGCCGCGGAGTTGTGTGGGCCTGGTTTAGAGCCCTGAAGGGTGTTTTCCCTCCCCATTGTGTTTTCTAGTTCACAGATGTTTGCCTTTGATCGATTTCTAACATGCGGGGCAGTCCTGCTCCTTTTGTGCCATCTGTTTGCCTCACCCAATAGGAAGAGACTGTTCATCACGGGGTGGACATTTGTTGCAGTGGTAAGACACTGCTTGGGAGACAGGGCTGGGGCACAGAATGATGCTAAGTCACAGTTGCGGACATCTGCCTCCAGTGTGGAGTGCCTGGATTTGAGTCCTGCCTCCCCTTCCTGTCCAGCATTCTCACTAGTGCACCCTGGGAGGCAGCAGATGATGGCTCAAATAACTGGGTCCCTGCCATCCACATGAGAGACCTACATTGAGTTCCTGGCTTCACCCTGGCCTGGCCCCAGCGGTTATAGGCATTTGGGGGAGCAAACTAGCTGATGGAAGATCTCGCTCGCACTCTTTGTCTCTGTGACTTTCAAATAAAATGAAAAGAAGTACATAAAAATTTTTAGAAATTGGTCATCATTATATGAGAATGTCTTGATGATTGTTCCTTGAGATAATTAAATCTAGGGTCATTCCAGTATTTTCACTGGCCATCTAACTGATCTAAGGAATTTGTGATGAAACTGCTTAGGAACTGGCTTTGTGTTGAGCAGATGTGAAGGAGCTTCCGAGTGTCCCTTCACCCTCACTCTGCCCTGACTTCCATGCCCCTACTGTGTCTCCACAGTTCTTGGAGAATTATTGTGTAAATGTTTACAGTGCAGGCTTTGATGTAGGGAGTTTGAGTGCAGATTCTGGCGCGCTGTTTTTCATTGTGCTCATGGGCAAGTCAGTGAATTTCTCTTTTAAGTCCCAAATTCGTCAGCTCAGAAATGACAATACCAAGACGGTTAAATGATCTGACAATGACAAAGTTCTTAATAAAGTATGTGTGGCATTTCCCATTGTTGATTGATGTGTTCTATCAGTGAACTGTAAACTTTTTGTGCTCAGAACTTATTCAAGAGAACTTAGAGTTCATGAAAATTGGAATGCAAAGATACGTTTATTTTGGTGCAAAAAAATTGAAATTCATGCATACAGTGGATTTTCAGAAAGTGCACAGAAAATGTGTATTATGAAGCAGACTATCCACAGCTTTCAAAATCTTTGTGCCATGGCCTGCGCCGTGGCTCAATAGGCTAATCCTCCACCTTGTGGCGCTGGCACACCGGGTTCTAGTCCCAGTTGGGGCGCCGGATTCTGTCCTGGTTGCTCCTCTTCCAGGCCAGCTCTCTGCTGTGGCCCGGGAGTGCAGTGGAGGATAGCCCAAGTGCTTGGGCCCTGCACCCTATGGGAGACCAGGAAAAGCACCTGGCACCTGGCTCCTGCCATCGGATGAGCGCGGTGCGCCTGCCGCAGCGCACTGACCGCGGCGGCCATTGGAGGGTGAACCAAGGGCAAAGGAAGATCTTTCTGTCTCTCTCTCACTGTCCACTCTGCCTGTCAAAAAAAAAAAACAAAATCTTTGTGCCACAGAATAAACATCTTTCAGTTTCGTGGATTTAATTCAAAGTCACACATCTTCACATTTTATTTGTTCCTTCTCTCATGAAATGGTATTCACATTGTACTTGAAAATGCCACGAAAGCAGAAGTTTATCCAAGAGCTGGCTGATGGGTCACATGGGCCTAGATTTGAAAGGTATTTAAATGTACTCGTTCTTTCCCTTCCATTAATTATTCAAATTGCTCTGAGTCCATCGGTCCATGAATGTTCCTTTTATTTTAAAATTCAGGATATAGTATTTTCTAAGTGATCTGACAGCCAGCTCATTCTAATAAAACATGGCTGAAGCACAGAATCTGTTGTGTTTTCAGAAACTTTTATTATTTTCAGATGATCTGTCTCCAGCTTTAACCATCCCCAGTTGAGTAACTCTTGAAGGATAAGGGGGCAAGTAGAATATATAGGGTTGACTCTTGAACAAAAATAAATGAGTTAATTATGATAATATTACCTGGAACAACTCTGTACTGCTAGGAAAGACTTTGTTTTTTATAGAAACCTGTTTACCATAGCATCACTACTAATCATCATTGTTCTGTAACAATAATAAAATCTCTTCATTTAGAGATATTTCAAGGGCTGCTTACCTTTTTTTTTTTTAAGAAATATTAATTTATTTTAGAAGCAGATTTGCAGACAGAGAGAGAGATCTTTCATCCACTGGGTCACTCCCCAAATGGCCACAACAGCCAGAGCTAGGCTGATGCAAAGCCAGGAGCTTCCTCCAGGTCGCTCACAGAAGCCCAAGCGCTTGGGCCATCCTCCATTGCTTTCCCAGGCATTAGCAGAGATCTGGATTGGAAGTGGAGCAGTGGTAGGTAGGTGAATTGGTAGGACTTGAGCTGGCACCAGAGATGGAGGCCTAACCTATTACACCATAGCACCGGCCCCAGGACTGCTTAGTTTTAAAAAATGAGTGCAGGTCCTTACTTTTTTGATGATGCTGAATATAACTTTTAACTGAAGTTCAGGTTGCTATAAAAGTCGATTGCTATGGTTTTGCATGTCAGGGTGGTAGGGAGAGGCCACGATTATCGCGTTCATTGGCTCAATGCTGGCAGCTCTTCTTAAGTTCAGATCCTAGAGTGATGCTATCTGATTGGATTCACCCTATTCCTCTCCCTACACCACCTAAAACAATTAAATCCAGAAAAATCTTTGCACACTACACAGGTTCTTTTCACCACCAGTATATAACTTCCCACCCCAAGAAAGTCTTATACAAAGAGCTGAGTGCAACAACTTACTCAAAGCATAACCTTTGCTTTGAGTTTAGGAAAACATCAATATGAACAGTGAGTTATCACCTCCCTGACCAAATCCCTAAAAACCTTTTTCTTTGTCCTGTTTCTAGCCAAAGGGGTATACCCTTTTATCCTAACCATTATAAAATTTTACAATGTGGCATTCCATGCTGCAAATCAGCTTTCTAAAGTGAAAATAAAACATAAGACTTTGCTTTTTTTTTTTTTTGACAGGCAGAGTGGACAGTGAGAGAGAGAGACAGAGAGAAAGGTCTTCCTTTTTGTCATTGGTTCACCCTTCAATGGCCGCTGCAGCCGGCGCACCGTGCTGATCCGATGGCAGTAGCCAGGTGCTTTTCTTGGTCTCCCATGGGGTGCAGGGCCCAAGCACCTGGGCCATCCTCCACTGCACTCCCGGGCCACAGCAGAGAGCTGACCTGGAAGAGGGGCAACCGGGACAGAATCCGGAGCCGCGACCGGGACTAGAACCCAGTGTGCCAGCGCCGCAAGGCGGAGGATTAGCCTAGTGAGTCGCGGTGCTGGCCAAGACTTTGTTAATATACCTAATTTAGAGAACGCTTAAAGGATACCTGCTATGGACAAAGGCCTTTCAAAAATATTGTGGAGCAATGGAATTGGAAGATAAGTGTATTTTGGAGCAAAAAAAAAAAAATTGAAATGCGTGTGTTGTTTTGTCATCATACACATTTTCCATGAACTATTTGAAGAGCCCTAGTATATTGTATTTTACTTTGTCTGCCACTCACTGTTTAGGGCAACACCTTTGCATAACTTGAAGTGTATTACATTGCTTGCTTTGGAGTAACTCTTTTACATGTTGAACTTAATTTGCATACTGAACAACTGGTGGGCAAAACATCTGTTGCATGTAGATGCAAGGGTCTCTCCTTTTCTTGATACAGCAAATGTGAAGACAATACCTATAAGGGAAACTATGGCAATATTAAAGATATTTGCATAATAAAGTGGTTTTTGCCCTTTTTATCTTATAGATTGTGGTGTTAAACATTTGATTTTAACGTACAACAATCCTGTTGAAAGAGCTGTATTTGTCTGAAATCATAACATTGGTCAATTTTTCAACCTAGATTTTTTTTTAAGTTTACTAGAGGAAACCAGGCTTATTCATTGTGGGAACTTAAATGTCAAGCCAGATTCCCAACATAATCAGCACCATGGGGATTATATTAACACACTTTTGGAAACTGCATTAGCTCCACAGAAGCAGCAGGACCTTTATAGAGCTCACACAAGGAAATCGGCTTGTTCAATGTACTTATCAAGAGCCAAATTCAGTTTTTGGAAAATTCCAAAACTATAAAAACCAGATAATTTTCATGTGGATATTTCATAGACATGTAGTGGATATTACCATGTGAACATACAGACTAAAATACTATGACATTTTGTCTAGGTTTTGTTTTCTTAGTTATTTGAAAGAGTGAGTGAGTGAGTGAGCTCCCCAACTGCTGGCTTACTCTCCAAATGCCCTTCATGCCTGGGGCCAGAGCTGAAGCTGGGAGCCAGGAAATCCATCCAGGACTCCCAAGTGGGTAGCAGGAACCAAGTTACTTGAGTCATCCCCTCGGCCTATCAGGGTTTGCAGTATCTGGGAGCTGGAGTCAGGAGCCAGAACCAAGAATGACCTCCAGGCACTCGAATGTGAGACGTTCGACCTCTTAAGTTCTAGGCTAAATGCCCCCTCCATGTCAAGGCCTTGATGATGGCAAGATAACTGTGAATGAAGAAATTATCCCAGATTATTTCCAGTTTCCAATTGGGTTAAGCTTTTAGGTTTAGGGATTTTATTTGCATCTATAAAATGCTTCATTTTATAGTATTATACTATTATCAGTAACGGAAGAGTTTTCTCTTTTATCTAAGTGGTTGATTCCTTTTAAAAAAATCGTACTGCAAAAATCCTTCCTTTCAGGAAGTTTTCTTGAGTGATGCGTGTCTTCTCTATGTGTGGTCAGATATTCTCCCAAGGGTTTACGTAGTTGGGCTGAATTTGCTTTTGCCCTTTTGAGGAGATAACAGGGTTTGGGCCAGTGGATGTTGTTGTGGCCCCACGTTTCCCCCTCTTCTGTGGATATTCTAACCATAATGGTCCAGTGCAGGCGTCTGGTGAAGCTGCCGCCTCGGATGCAGCGGAGTGCTGCTTCCAGTCCTGGCTACGCCACTTCTAACAGATGGAAGATCTCTCTCCGTCACTCTACTTTTCAATTAAAATGTAACAAAGAAATCTTAAATAATTGATAGTGGCTGACTACCAGTTGGGAGGGTTTTGTCTGATAAACCTGTGTCAAGAGCGCACTGGCTGTGTGTAGGCACATTTGCTGTCAAATGTTTACCCATAGCTGTCCAGCTCTTACGCCACCTCCAGAGGATCTTAAATTCTCAGTTCTTCCGTCGCCATCACAGCTAAGGCATTAGGTAACGGAGAGTCCTCTTTTTGTTGGAAGTGTTTAGGGGCCGTTGTTACGGCTCAGCGGGTTAAGCTGCCGCCTGTGACGTCACACCTGGCGGCTGTGTTCTGGTCCAGCCCCCTGCTGCCGTACCTGGGAAGGCATTCGATGGTGGCGCCACTACCTGGGCCTCTGCCTCCGCTGTGGGAGATCCAGGTGCAGTTCCTGACACCTGGCCTCATTCTGGCCTGGCTCTTGTTTTTGTGGTCATTTGGGGATTGAACCAATGGAAGACCTCTTTGTATCTCTGCCTCTGTCAGTGTGCCTTTCAAACAAAGAAAAAATATATATATTTTAAAAGAAGTCTAGTCCCGGTTGGGGTGCCGGTTCTGTCCTGGTTGCTCCTCTTCCAGTCCAGCTTTCTGCTGTGGTCCGGGAAGGCAGTGGAGGATGGCCCAAGTGCTTGGGCCTTGCACCAACATGGGAGACCAGGAGGAGGCACCTGGATCCTGCTTCAGATCAGCACAGCACCAGCTGTAGTGGCCACTTGGGGGGTGAACCAACGGAAAAAGGAAGACCTTTCTCTTTGTCTCTCTCTCTTACTGTCTAACTCTGTCAAAAAAAAAAAAAAGATTATAAAAAGAAGTCTTTAAAAGAAACATCAAATATATACATTTCCTTCTTTTAAAAAAACATTTTGTCACAATGAGTTTAACTTGTTCCCTATAAAAATGCACATAAATTGCTCTTATTTTTATGCAGTAGGAAATCTAAGTAAATATAGTAAGGAGAGTTATGTTCCCAGGAGGACAGGTAAACTTGAGAAGTTGATTTCTTAAAGAGGCTGGTTTTAGGAGGTTTCATGGAACTGTGAGGGAGAAACCTGAACACGGAGCTAGGCACATTTTGGCTTGATCTCCATTGCCATTGTTTGTCACGCAGGGGCAGCCTGCTCTCAGCTACATGGAAGAGACTAATTTCTTTTTCTCACAGTGTCTTTGCACTCTCCATGTCATTTCTGACAAAGAGCGTTTGTAAAATGAGGCTTTGAAATATGGCTGTAGGTTCAGTAAAAGTAAATAGTTTGAAGCATTACCTGTGCTAGAGTTTTCTGTCTCTCTGGAGAACCATCTCTCTGGAGAACCATTTCTTAGCCAAACATAGGAAACCTCTTAGAAGGTCCTGGTGACTTATAACCATTTATAAATTAAACACTATAAAATTATTTGGCAGGTAAACATTATTAGAATGTCACTAAAATCATAAATGAACATTAGTACAAACATTTGATGAGAATCATAATTTCAGTTAAATTTAGCATGCATTTTTATAATGTCAGTGCTTGATTTTCATATTATCAAATTATCAAGTGAAATATCCTCTCTTCGGCGCCGGCACACCGGGTTCTAGTCCCGGTCGGGGCACCGGATTCTGTCCCGGTTGCCCCTCTTCCAGGCCAGCCCTCTGCTGTGGCCCAGGAGTGCAGTGGAGGATGGCCCAAGTGCTTGGGCCCTGCACCCCATGGGAGACCAGGAAAAAGCACCTAGCACCTGGCTCCTGCCATCGGATGAGCGCGGTGCGCCGGCCGCAGCGCTCCGTCCGCGGCAGCCATTGGAGGGTGAACCAAGGGCAAAGGAAGACCTTTCTCTCTGTCTCTCTCTCTCACTGTCCACTCTGCCTGTCAAAAATAAAAAAAAAAAATAAAAAAAATAAAAAAAAAGAAATATCCTCTATTTTTTATTATTTATTTGAAAGTCAGAGAGAGAAGGAGAGAGAGAGAGAGAGAGAGAGAGAGAGAGAGAGAGAGATCTTCCATCTGCTGGTTTACTCCCCAGTTGGCTGCTATGGCCAGAGCTGCACTGATCCGAAGCCAGGAACCAGGAGCTTCTTCCAGGTCTCCCACATGGGTGCAGGGGCCCAGGGACTTGGGCCATCTTTCACTGCTTTCCCAGGCCATAGTAGAGAGCTGGATCAGAAGTGGAGCAGCTGGGACTAGAACTGATGCCCATGTGGGATGTCGGCACAGGAGACAGCAGCTTTACCCACTACGCCACAGCATTGGCCCTCCTCTCATTTCTTAAGGAGCAATTTTTTTTGGATTGTCTGTGTGTTCCTGGAACCAGGATAGTGGCTGCTCTTTTTGCTGTAGACTGTACTGTGTATCTGCAGGCTCTGTAGTAAGTCACCATGCATTACTGAAAGTGACCAATCGTGGCGGTGCTGTGGCGCAGCTGGTAAAGCTGCCGCCTGCAGTTCTGGCATCCCAGATGGGTGCTGGTTCAAGTCCTGGCTGCTCTACTTCCGATCCAGCTCTCTGCTGTGGCCTGGGAAAGCAGTGGAGGATGTCCCAGGTCCTTTGGCCCCTGCACCCAAGTAGGTGATCTGGAAGAAGCTCCTGGCTTTGGATTGGTGCAGCTCTGGCCGTTGTGGCCAATTGGGCAGTGAACCAGATTTGGAGTGAACCAGGGGATGGAAGATCTCTTTCTCTCTCTCTCTCTCCCCCTCCCCTTCCCCCCTCCCCCCTCCCGTGTAACTCTGGCTTTCAAATAAATAAATAAATCTTAAAAAAAAAAAGTGACTAATGAATGGAGCACTGCAGAATGAATGACACGTGTACTAGATATGGTTATATACACTTGGCCAAATCGGTAACTGCGTACTCTTCCTCCACGTGCAAGGCAGATAGTTACATCAGTGCTCATTAACACTCTTATGTATGAGCTCAATTCTTATAGGAGGGAGAATTCATCGTGAGTTTGGAGCTATTTTTATTTTACTTTACTTTTCTTAAAAGACTTATGTATTTATTTATTTGAAAGGCAGAGACAGAGGAAGAGAGATGTTCCATCCCCTGGTTCACTCCCCAAAGGACTGCAACAGCCAGGGTGGAGCCAGGCGGAAGCCAGGAGCCAGGGACTCCATCCTGAGTTCCCATATGGGTGGCAGGAATTCACATATTTGAACCATCATCTGCTGTTACCTAGGTGCCTTAGCAGGAAGCTGGATCAGAAGTGGAGTAGCCAGGACTTGAGCCAGCTCTCTGATGTGGAATGTGGGCTTCCCAAGTGGAGGCTTAACCAGCTGTGCAATAACACCCACCCCTCTGTTATTATTTTAATGTTGAAGTTGGACTTACTGGTGCTTCAATTCTGTGACCTCTGTGTGCAGGGAAAGGGAATGAATGAAAACGTGTTTCTGAAATGAATGTATAGAAGGGTGAGACTTGCCAGTATTTTCTCGAAAATTTTTTGGATTAAGGTAATGTATTTATAGGCTCCATAAAGATAGTAAGCATAAGGAAAACGTTCATACCTCTGCCAACTTTTCCAGAAGTAAAAGGAGTCTCATTTGTAGACCATTCTACGTATTCCATGATGTTCTCTTTTCTCAAATCAAGGCTGTGAGAATGCTTCATTGTAAAAAAGGCCCTGCTAACCACATGCAGGTATAAATCACATTCAATGGACAGGTCGTCAAGAAAAAATGCATTCATTCATGCAGCAGGCATTTATAAATATGAGATGGGAATTTTTTAAAACCAGTTCACATTCAAAAATCAAACTGAGTAGTAAAGGGGAGAACCTGAAATACTGTTCTCCTCATTTCCAGATGTTTCACTGCGTTTCTTCTGCATGATTTACTTAGCATCAGTACCTAAGTGTCTCCTCTTTGAGTGCCATTTTGCAAACTGAAGAGATATTTCAAAAAGGATCAACTAGCAGCAATGTTTTACCAAGGACTCAGTAGGAGAGTGTTAACTCTAATGCTACAGGAAGAGGAGGGCATTGGGCCTAGTGGTTGAAGACAGGGGTTGGAATGCCTGAATCCCATGTTGAACTGACAGAGTTTGAATCCCGTCTCTACTCTATCCTAGCTTCTTGCTAATGCGCACTCTGGGAGGTAGTAGTTATGGCTCAGATTCTTGGGTCCCTTCCACTCATGTGGGAGACCATGCGAGTTCGGGCTCTAGGCTTCGTTGTAGTCCAGCTCAGACCGTTGCAGGCATTTGGGGAGTGAACCAGCAGATGGGAGCTCTCTGTCTGTCTCTTGTATCTAACAAACGTTCTACAGGGGATTGAGAGCAAGAGAGAGAAAGAGGCCATCAAAAGAGGGCTTCAGAAGGAGGGGGGAATTTGAGCATAACTTAAAAGATTCATACAATCTGTAAAGTAGAAGAGAGGACTTACTTTAAGTCAGTGAAAGATCATTCACACTTCTAATTTTTTATTAGTTTTCCCCAATGTGGTGACATATAAACATTGAATATATGTTGTGCCAGTTAGTTACACTTCATTAACATGAAATTTTCATCTTGTTAGAGAATATAGTTTTTTTGGATGTTCTTTGGGGTCAATCTCCTTGATCAAGAGAGTAAAACTATTTGCTTTGGAGAGTGTACTAACATTCTTTGTCTCTCTCTCTCTCTCTCTCTCTCTCTCTCTCTATATATATATATGTATACGTATATATATATATGTGTGTGTGTATACATATTTATATTATATATAATATGCTTAATTTTATATAGATATACATATTTAATATATAACATGTATAGTTATATACACATTTTATATATAGAAAAGTAAGCGTATAATATGGTTATCTTATATAAATATATTAAGCATAGCTTTTATTGTAGTAAGCAACAAGTGATTACTGATACTTTTCCCCACTGGGTAAACTTTATTGAACACTCTGTTAGTGATAGAGTAACAATATTTAGTTAATTTCAATTTTGTTAGGCAAATTTCCAGCAGTTAAATATAGCTCAATTAGTGTTCTATTTTGACTATGCAATTCAAAAACTATGAATAAAACAAAATAACCGAAATAAGAACCACAAAAACAGTGACTTGGTGTGAGTTATGGGAAGAGAATTCCATCCATGGCTTTCTTCTGTGCATTGGCAGCTGTTTGAGGCATTAATCCAGCTGCCTTTGTCTAATACTTGAATAATGATCATGTAGTTTGTCAGATGCTTTGGGGAGAGAAATTCACTGTGGCTAAATATTTTGAATTTAATTTTTCCAATTATAGGTTTTTGATTAGGGTAAATTTATTTGGAATTACTCTGAGTGTTAAGCTCAATTTTCATTAGTGTTTCATAGAATTGTGAAACATTTGGGTTATAGATTTCTTTTTTCTTAGCTGGAAGGAATACTCACAGAAGATGAAGTTGAGGCTCAGAGAGAGGTTAAGTAAGCTACTCAAGGTTATGAAGCTAGGGACCTCGAACTCACTTCCTGATACACAGCCAGACACTCCTTTTTAGAATGTTCCCCTCACAGTGGACGTTACCATTTTTCATGTGGTCATAGAGGGTCATGAGTCGTTGACATGGAGTGGAGTCTGTTAGGGAGTTTACTTTTCAGTTCTTTGGAGCAGAACTTCTTGACCCCAGTGCTGTAAGTGGCTACGGGTATCTGGAGGTGGACGGACAAGGCCTGGGGTGGCAAAACATCAGGAAAGGACTGAAATAAATCACTCCAGTGTGCTCTGAGTACATGCAGAAAATGTTATTTTTCTTGGCAGTAGAAGGCACTCTCTAAGAAGAAACAAGCTTTTGTTGGATGCTTGCTCTGAATAATACTTTGGAGGACTGGGCCTTCAGGGATGACAAATGAGCTCAACTGATCAAAAAGAGAAAGGACGGATTCAGAGGCCATGTACAGAGAGAGGGAGGGAGGGAGGGAGGGAAAGTAACTGAGGGCTGGTGGTCAAGAGAAACTTTGGGGACTAACAGAAATGCTGGTTGGGACATCAGCAGGGTCTCTGTGCTGTGGCAAGGTTATTACCTGAGAGTTGAGATGAAGGCCTCAATCTTGGTTCAGTGTAGGCGTGAGCAAACCCAAGATTGTATGAGGACTTCTGAACACATCTCAGACACCCACGGCACCCCAGTGCTTCCCGGAACACACAGGGGTAATTTTGAGGCCAAGGGGATAGAAGTCAGGCACCTGCCATCTCACTGACCATTTTCAGTAGTCTTGTGATCAAATATTGCAGTTGTACTCCTGGTTCCAGGACATCATGAACCCTGGGAGATGGCCTGTGGGAGGGTTGTGTACACCTTGCAAAATAAATCATGTGCTGTGTTGTAATGGAGAGTATGAATAATCAAAATTGGGTGAGGGTTCCTTTTAGAAAATTGTGTTTATTTACCTCTTCAAGTGTGTCCATCTTATCTTGATTCTATAATAGAGAGGACTTCAGAACATTTATGGACAAATTGAATTAAAAGTATGTTTACTTTTCAGTTTACTTTTAGATTAAGAAAAGTTTTAAAATTCATGCATAGTTTTTTTGTAATACAAATTTTCCATGGAGTCTTTGAAGACCCTCTTATTTCCAAACATAAGTTTAGATTCTCTGCATTTTCATCAGGTTGAACAAGATCACCTCTCTTTTATGGGACAAATGATCATTTCAACTTAAAGATGGAACTGAATTAAAAAGATTTATTTGTATTTTGAACATTCATACTAGATAACTTAAAGGCTGTAACAGTCAAAATATTCTCTTCTTTTGCACATTATTTATCAACTTTTAGTATTTTTGTGATTTCATTACTGATTTAAATAAAATATAGTATTTAGTAAATATTATAACTGATATTCAGGTACCAGTAAAATTTTTCTAGGATATTAACATTTGTGTTTATACTTAGGACTGTTAGCCTACAAATGCATGCACATCACATATATACGACCTTTAAATGGAGACTGTTTACCAAGGAAATCAAGGAAGTTAAGAGACAAGAGTATATATGTATTTAAAAGTGGCAGGCAAAATTGCTTTTCAGGATACCCATGATTTGAGGTCAGTGTAACAAATTTGGGTTGTTACTGTTGCTGAAGTAGCTGATCATCAAGGCTTGGAGGACTTGAGATTTTATGCTGAGCAGCTCATTTGCCTTGAAAAATTCAACACTTTCCTGAAGCAGGTGTTGCCATGGTGACAGAGAGTCTTCAGCTCTGAGCGCTGAATTCATTGGTTGAGTGTCTGCAGACTCGCTTGTCTAATAGCATTAATATATTACCTCCTGCTGGTTTTTATTGAGGAGACCATCTGGCATGAGCTGTAGTTAAAGGTATGGTTCTGTCAGGCAAAGAATACCAGGTGATACACACTGAGGTTTTGCAGGAATTAGTTGTTTTAACCAAACTTTGTGTAAGAAGTTTCACATCCAATTGCTGCCTGTTATAGCCAATTAATTCATGATTCTAGGCCTTGACACTAGGAATTAAATAGGTTTGCTGTTGAGCTTACTTATATTAAAAATTAATTGCCTTAATATATTCCAATACATAATCATATTAATCTTGATGTGCCTAAAAGCACACTCAGTAAACTGTTCTCTCACAGTATATAGTCATAAACCAAAATTATATATATATATATATATATATATTTAGGTATTTTATTTTATTTGAAAGAGAGGGAGGAGAGACCTTCCACTTGCTCGTTCATTCTCCAGATGGCTGCCAGAGCCAAGGCTAGGCCAGGCTGCTGCCTGGAGCCAGAGACTCCATCTGGATCTCCCACGTGAGTGGCAGCAACCCAAATCCTTGGACCATTGTCTACTGCCTTCCAGCTATGTTAGCAAGAAGTTGGATTGGAAGTCCAGAGTAGCAGGACTTGAAACTGGCATTCTGATATTGGATATGGGCATCCCATGCAGTGACTTGACCCACTGCACTGCAACACCAGCTCCAGAGAGACATTTTTAAAATGATTATTGAGGATGTTTGATATTCAGAGCATAAATAATTTTTTTCTTTTGCATTTAAGGCAATAAAAATCATGTATCTTAATGTAAGATATATACAGATGTCAAATACTTCAACTATAATAATTGTGACTATTGATTCTAACAATAAATACCTGTCTTGCATTTATTTATTTATTTATTTATTTTTTGACAGGCAGAGTGGACAGTGAGAGAGAGAGAGACAGAGAGAAAGGTCCTCCGTTGCCGCTGGTTCACCCTCCAATGGCCGCCTCGGACGGCGCGCTGCGGCCGGTGCACCGCGCTCGTCCGATGGCAGGAGCCAGGAGCCAGGTGCTTTTCCTGGTCTCCCCATGGGGTGCAGGGCCCAAGCACCTGGGCCATCCTCCACTGCACTCCCGGGCCACAGCAGAGGGCTGGCCTGGAAGAGGGGCAACCGGGACAGAATCCGGCACCCCGCCCGGGACTAGAACCCGGTGTGCCAGCGCCGCAAGGCGGAGGATTAGCCTGTTGAGCCACTGCGCCGGCCCTGTCTTGCATTTATTAAAAGAAGGTTATTTTTTATTTGGGAGGGAGGGAGGAAGAGAAGAAGAGAGGGAGAGAGAGAGAGAGAAAGAGGGAGAGAGAGATTGAAATAGAGAGAGAGATTGATCTATCTGCTGGTTTGTTCTCCAGATGCTAGCACTGACTGGGACTGGGCTGGGGCTGGGAATGGGGCCATTGGCTAGGAGCTCAATCCAGGTCTCCCATGTAGGTGTCAGGAACCCAACCATGTGAGCCATCACCTGTGGCTTCCACAGCAACACTCTTTCGAGATGTCTCACGACGGGTTCTAGTAACTTCTCAATAGGGTGATCTTCTGTCTTGCTTGCTCCAGGGTCATAGTCAGTGGCCCTGTGGTTTTGTTAATATAGTCCTCTTTTATTTTCAAAACGGGCCTGGTTTGGATGGTAAGTTATGAGTCTCCCTAGCTCTTAACCACCAGTTCTAATGAGCAGTTTTCAATCTTCACCTTGCTTTTCTTGCTTTATGCAGTTGATCATTCTTTTATGATCACTTGAGACTCCACTTCTTGATTTGTGCTGGATAATTCTGGATCTCACCTTTTACCTTCTCGGTCTTCTTTCGAGGTTTTCTCTTCTGTCCATCCTAAGTGATGGTGCTGCTCAGGACTCTGTTCTTGGTTTCTTCTCATCGCACACCTTCTCTTTAGACAAGCTCACTCGTAATGATAGGTGCAGCTAACTGAAGCAAAGCTCTGCAGACGTGAATATCCTTTGCCTCGTGGGTGTCTTTCCTGTAAGTGAGGGTCAAGAATTTGAGGGTTGGAATAAGGCCAACATAGGTCATTAGCTCTGCTGTTTTATAGATTAGAGACCTTGCAGAAGGTCTCAGTTTCTATTCTGTAAAGTCATGAAACTGTCACCTAAAGTTTATGTGGGGGTAAAATGCAATGCATACAACATACAACTTAATAAATGATAGGGATTATTGCTCCCTAAACCTTAGTCTCCCCTAATGGTTGCCTGCCTTGATGAGATAGGGAATATCTATCTATCTGAGTGGGGAAGGGTGTGTGTTTGGGGGAACATGGAAAGGCACACTTTTTTTTTTGATGGCAGAGTTAGACAGTGAGAGAGAGAGAGAGAGAGAGAGAGAGAGAGAAAAAGGTCTTCCTTTCTGTTGGTTAACCCCCCAAATGGCCGCTACGGCTAACGCACTGTGTGGATCCAAAGCCAGGAGCCAGGTGCTTCCTCCTGGTCTCCCATGCGGGTGCAGGGCCCAAGCACTTGGGCCATCCTCCACTGCCTTCCTGGGCTACAGCAGAGAGCTGGCCTGGAAGAGGGGCAACTGGGACAGAAGCGGTGCCCCAACCAGGACTAGAACCCGGTGTGCCGGCGCCACAAGGCGGAGGATTAGCCTAGTGAGTTGCGGCACCGGCCGGAAAGGCACACTTTTATATTGTTAAAGGCTGAGTGGTGCCACAGGACGTGGACTCTGAAAGCTGGGTGGAAGGATTCAGACACAATGATGGGCAGCAGGGGCTTCTGTCGTCTTGTAAGTGCAGGACGACTCTCTGGAAAGTAAAGTTGTGATAAGATTAGCTATTTTAATAGTAAGCCAGATATATTAAAAATAAGGCAGGGAGGTTGGCCAGGAGGCTGTTGAACTCCTACTGGCGTAATTTTAAGACGTTGTATTTATTTGTGAGGTAGAGAGAGAAGGAGAGAGAGGGAAAGCACTACCGTCTGCTGGGTTACTTCCTAATGCCTACCGTGATCGGGGCTTGGTCAGGCCCACGCTGAGAACTTCATCTGGGATTCCACCAGAGATGGCAGGCATCCAGCCACTTGAGCCATCACCTGCTCCTTTCCAGGGTGTTCATTAGAAGGAAGCTGAGACTGGGGACATGGCCAGGACGCAAATCCAGGCATTCCCATGCGGGATGTGGTCATACCACATACCAACTGCTACACCAAATGCCTGCCCCAATTCTGGCATGATTTCATGAGAACTTTGAAGAGGATGGTGACAATGCAAGGAAGAAGGTAGATAGATGGATAAGGAAAAAGGATAGATAAGGAAAAAAGATACATGTCCAGTTTGTTTTATGTTTCGTATCAGTTCTCTCTTTATGACTCATTTTCATCAAGAAGATATGCGTAATACATGATAAAGCTTCTTTTTTTAAGATTTATTTATTTATTTGAAAGTCAGCGTTACACAGAGAGAGAAGGAGAGACAGAGAGAGAGGTCTTCCATCTGCTGGTTCACTCCCCAATTGGCTGCAACGGCTGGAGCTGCGCTGATCTGAAACCAGGAGCCAGGAGCTTCCTCCAGGTCTCCCACATGAGTGCAAGGACTTGGGCCATCTTCTACTGCTTTCCCAGGCCAGGGCAGAGAGCTGGATCAGAAGTGAGCAGTCGGGACTTGGTGCCCATATGTCCCATATTGGGGTGCCTGGGTTTAGTACCTGATTCTGGCTCCTGATTCCAGTTTCCTGCTAATGCGGCCTGGGAGAAGCAACAGTGATGGCTCAGGTAGTTGGGCCCCTGCCACCCTGAAGTCGTTCCCAGCTCCGTGCTTTGTATAGGCACAACAGCCCTTACTGTTTCAGGTATTTGGGGACTGAGCCAGAGCCTGGGAGCTGCCTCTGTCTAGTTCCTTGTCTCTCTGCTTCTCAAATAAATAAAAATCAAATGAAAAAAGTTTGTGGAAAAATTAAAAGATACGTCTATTTTGGTGCAAAAACATTTTTGGAAAAATCATACATAGTTTATTCATAATAAACTTCCTTTGTGATGAACTTGTTGAAGACCCTTTGTGTTTGTGATGAACAGGAGCAAACATGGTGGCAAACAAATTCTACCTGATTTGCTTCAGTAGATGCTCACTTACCTCTTCAGTTGTTTGCTTCTATAAAAAAGATTTATTTGTGCATATGAAAGGCAGAGTGACAGAGAGAGAAGGACAGAGACAGAGAGAGTTTTCTCATTCATTCTCTAAATAGCTGCAATGGCTGGGGCTGGGCCAGGCCAAAACCAGGAGCCTGGAACTCCATCCAGGTCTCCCAAGCACTTGGGCCACATTCTGCTGCTTTCCCAGGTGCATTAGCAAGGAGCTAGGTCAGAAGCAGAGCAGCCAGGGCTGGAACCAACACTCCAGTGTACAGTGGTGATGGGCCAGGCAGTGGCTCACCCAGCTGCAATGCAACACCAGATCCATTGAGCATTTTTATCACCCGAAAAAGAAGCCTCTGCCCATTAACAGTCATTCTTCATTTCCCCACTTCCTCCCAACCCAGCCCTAGGCAACCAGACTGACTTACTTTTTGTCTTCATAGAGTTACCTGTTCTAGACACTCCATATATATCCAACCACCAAGATGTGTCCTTTAACTTAATAGTTTAGCACAGTGTTTTGAAGCCTCATCCATGTTCCGCCATGTCTTAGTACTGCTTTCATTTTTATGGCCAACTAATATTCCATTATATGAGCTGGCTTCAAAAAGTTTGTAGAAAATGCATAGAATAGGGGACTGGTGCTGTGGTATAGTGGGTAAAGCTGCCGTCTGCAGTGCTGGCATCCCATATAGGTGCCGATTCGAGTCCCGGCTGCTCCACTTTCGATCCAGCTCTCTGCTATGGCCTGGGAAAGCAGTAGAAGATGGCCCAAGTCCTTGGGCCCCTGCACCCATTTGGGAGACCCAGAGGAAGCTCCTGGCTCCTGGCTTCAGATCGGCCAATTGGGGAGTGAACCAGTGGAGAGAAGACCTCTCTCTCTGTCTCTCCTTCTCTCTGTGTGTAACTCTGACTTTCAAGTAAATAAAATAAATCTTTTTAAAAACAGAAAATGCATAGAATAGAAAAACTATGCATGATTTAAAAATTTTTTTTTACAGTGAAACATTTTAAAGATTTACTTTTTGGGAACTGGTGCAGTGGCATAGTAGGTTAAGCATCCACCTATGGCACCGTCATCCCTTATGGGTGCAGGTTCGAGTCCCGGCTGCTCCACTTCCCATTCAGCTCCCTGCTAATGCAGGGCCCCTGCACCCACATGGGAGACCCAAAAGAAGCTCCTGGCTCCTGGCTTCAGATCAGCTCAGCTGCAGCCATTGCAGCCAATTGAGAAGTGAATCAGCAGATGGAAAACCTCTCTCTCTCTCTCTCTCTCTCTCCCCTTTTCTGTCTGTCTCTCAAATAAATAAATAAATCTTTAAAAATATTTATTTATGTACTTGAGAGACACACAGGTGAGGAGAGAAAGAGATCTTCTATGTATGGGTTCATTCCCTAGATGGCCACAACAGCCAGGGCTGAGCCAGTCTGGAACTCCATTCGGGACTCCCATGTGGATGGCAGGGACCTAAACACTTGGCCATGTTTTGCTGTTGTCTCAGGCATATAAGCAGAGAGATGGATTGGGAGCGGAACAACCAAGACTCTAACCAGTGCCCAAATGGGATGCTGGCATTGCAGGTGGTAGCTTAATCCGCTGATCCACACAGCTGGGACAAGCAGCCAAAAATCTTTTACTTCATTTTTTTTCCCCACAAGCTTTTTGAAGTACCCTCAAATAGATAGATATGCCATATTTTAATTCTCCATCCATCAGTTGATAGACATCTGGATTTTTTTTTCCAATTTTTGGCTCTATTGAAGAATAATATACAAGTTTTTGTGTGGAAATGTTTTTATTTCTTGAGTACACACCCATCAGTGCCATTTCTGGATCATATTGTAACTGACATTTTCAGGAACTCCCAGGCTGTTTTCAAAACTGACCACACTATTAACCTTGTCATCATTAGTGTATGAAGATTCCAATTTCTCCACATACTCACCAGTTTCTTTTGATTTTAGCTGGCCTCTATGTTAAAGTGATATTTTTGTGGTAGTTTTGATTTGAATTTCTCTGATGCCTAATGATACCAGGCATCTTTTTATGTGCTTATTGGCCATATGTGTGTGTGTTCTTTGGAGAAATGTCCATTCATTTCTTTTAAAAGATTTATTTATTTATTTGAAAGTCAGAGTTACACACAGGGAGAAGGAGGGGCAGAGAGAAAGAGAGAGAGAGAGAGGGAGAGAGAGAGGTCTTCCCTCTACTGGTTTACTCCCCAGTTGGCCACAATGGCCAGAGCTGCAAGGATTCAAAGCCAGGAGCCAGGAGCTTCTTCTGGGTCTCCCACATGGGTGCAGGGGCCCATAGCAGAGAGCTGGCTGGAAAGTGGAGCAGCCGGGACTCAAACCGGCGCCCATATGAGATGCCAGCACTGCAGGCAGCAGTCTTACCCACTATGCCACAGTGCTGGAACCGATCTGTTTTGAGTTAACTTCTTTTTTTTTTTTTTTGGACAGGCAGAGTGGACAGTGAGAGAGAGAGACAGAGAGAAAGGTCTTCCTTTGCCATTGGTTCACCCTCCAATGGCCGCCGCAGCCAGCGCACCGCGCTGATCCAAAGGCAGGAGCCAGGTGCTTCTCCTGGTCTCCCATGGGCTGCAGGGCCCAAGCACTTGGGCCATCCTCCACTGCACTCCCTGGCCACAGCAGAGAGCTGGACTGGAAGAGGGGCAACCGGGACAGAATCCGGAGCCACGACCGGGACTAGAATCCGGTGTGCCGGCTCCACAAGGTGGAGGATTAGCCTGTTGAGCCATGGCGCTGACCTGAGTTAACTTTTATATGTGATGTGAGATAGGGATTCAACTTCTTTCTTTTGCATATGGATATCCAGTTGTCCCAGTAAAACTTATTTAAAATTATTCTTTTAAAAACCCACCCGCATCACAGTATTTTTTTAACCTGTCATGAATTGGTTTTATTGATTTCCCTAGATATCCAAACTTTCTAAAAACTCAAACTGCAAGGTGTGAAAAAAGTTATCTCTTTCCAACTGAGAGGAGTTACTTGGCAAGTGATTGCTATAGTATAAAGCTTATATGGGTATCATAACTTATTCCCAAAAAGTGTGGCAGAATTTGGGGGAATTGTGGGATATCTCTTTCCAACAAAGAGTGAAATTCCTACCGTGACAAAGATATAGCAGAGATTTGAGGTAAGAGGAGGGTCCCTAAGAGACAGAGCAGTCAAGATGACTGATCTAAGCTCGTCCCTCAGTGGTGTTTTACGTGGCTTCCTCCTCACCCATTACCCGTATCTATCAGTGGTGGTGTCTGTAGGTGCATCGAGGTTTCCTTCGAAATGGTTGCAGCAATTCTTCGCTTTCCATTCAGTTCAAATTTTGTCAATGAATAGCTCTGGGCAGCAAAGTATTTTTAGATTGTTGGCTCAATACCAGAGGTTGAAGATACAACGTGTGCAGGCAGTCACACTTTTTGAAGACATGTTGCATGTTAGGCATTGTTTGGTATTCTGTCCATTTCACAGATGGGGAGAGAAAACTTAGAGATGGCGACTGACTTGCTTAATGTCATCAGCTAATATGTGGTGCTCTACGAAAACTTAAAAACTTTAGACTGTCTGCTTCTGATATCTATGCTTATTTCAATAATTCCAATCTTGAGTCTGCATGAGAATTATCTAGAGAACTTGTGAAAATACAGGTTGCTGGGGCCCCACCCTGTGAGAGTTTTAGATTCAGTGGATTTGAGGTGTGAACATTCGCATTTCTACCCAGTTCCCAAGGATGCTGTTGGTGCTGCGTGAGGGGCCCCACTCTGGGAGTTGTTGTGTTGCAATGTGATGAGCTTCCAGGAAGGGGGTGCAGAAAGGGAGGACACAGGGGAATTATGTGAAGGCAGTCATTGTTACGGGGGCTACGGGTGCACAGAGGAGGAAACCATTAGCTCTGATTGGAGGGTTGGGAAAAGCTTCTGTGAGAGAAATTATGGGAATGGAGTGGTTTATGGATAATATCAGCACAGCAATGCCCTTTCTTAGTTTTATATGCACTTTTCCCAAACATGCCTAAAGCAGCTAAGCTCTCGAGCGCACGAGCCAGCTCACTGTGAGGGAGGTGGAGGTTCTGAAATGGCTGATGTGAGAAGTGTGGGGAGAGCAGCCAGGTCACTGACTTGATGCTATTTGTATGAGAAACAAAAAATAAATAATGGACTTAAAATTGAGATATTTTTGACTCTGAGGCTTTCGATGTGCAAATAGCATCTCAGTAAGTAAAATACCAGTAGTGCAGTATACCAATGCTTTTCTAACAAGCTGTAAAATACTGTGTTGATCTCATTCTGGAATAAATGTGTATAGGCCAGTCTTTATTGCAGTATTTTTTAAAAAAAAATACCACTTATTTATTTATTTTGAAAGTCTGAGTTACAGGGTGAGGGGGAGTGATCTTCTATCAATTGGTTTACTCCCCAGATGGCCACAATGGCTAGGGCTGCACCAGGCTGGCCAGGAGCCAGGAGCTTCCTCCAGGTCTCCCATGTGAGTGGCAGGGGCCCAAGCACTTGGGTCATCCCCTGCTGCTCTTCCCAGGTGCATTAGCAGGGAGCTGGTTTGGAAGTGGAGCCAATTCCCATATGGGATGTGGCATCGCAGGCTGTCACTTAACTCACCATGCCACAATGCTGGTCCCTATTGAAGTATTTTATATTGTAGAATATTTATACTTTAGTCTCACTCAGAACCCTTCATATTGTTGAATTCTTTAAGATACCATTGCAGGTCCAGTATGGATGGGATTTAGACAGTCAGAGGATTGTGAACTGGTCCTCCCCCTTTCTGAAGCACTTTTGTCTGTCAGCCACAGAAGTTTATTTATTTATTTTTAAATCAGAGATCTTAGTGGGTCAGTCTTGAATTTTATAAACAACTCACTCGGAACAACCTCAGGTTATAAAAAGTGAAAAAGAGTCACTGGGTCCTCCAGCCAGAACAGACTCCTTTTTGGTGTAGCGTGATTATGAATGGTCCTATTCATGGCTCTGCCCAGAGGAGAAAATCATACCTGCACTTGGGTGAGTAAATGAAAAAGACCAGAAGTCTCTTAGCTGCCAAGGACCCAGCTATTAATGGCGATTTATTTTTATTACGCATTTGGAATCTGGTCATCCCAGAAGGTCCTGAAATAAAAGCTCAGCAATACTTAATTTAAGAGGCAGAAAGCTTACAATTTTGTAACTATTATAGACAAAGAAAGTAATGAAAAGATAACACAAGGGAGAGGATCATGTTTATCTTTGCATGTGTTCCTATCCCCAAATGGAAAGTAGAAAAATTCATTAGAAGGTATTTTAAAGACCCAACTGAACATCTTAGATAAGCTGGGGGAAGGAGAGGATTTTGCTTAAAATTAGTTTCTTGGGGCTAGTGTTGAGGCACAGCAGGTTAGGCTGCAGTTTGCGATGGTAACATCCCTTATCAGAGTGCTGGTTCAAGTCCAGCTCTCTGCTGTGGTCTGGGAAAACAGTGGAAGATGGCCCAAGTGCTTGGGCCCCTGCACCCACATGGGAGACCTGGATGGTGCTCCTGGCTCCTGGCTTTAGCCTGGACCAGTCCCAGTCATTGTGGCCATTAGGGGAGTGAACCAGAGGATGGAAGATTGACCTCTCTGTCTCTCTCTGTCACTCTACCTTTCAAATAAATAAATATTTTAAAAATCAGTTTTATCTGCTCCCTCCCCCATTTGTGATACTGCTGTGGCTATTATATTTAGCAAGGGAAGCAGGGTGGTTGTGAGTGCATGCGTGTGTACATATGTGTATGTGTGTGTGCATGTGTGTGTGTGTGCTTGCACTGTGGGATTTCCTTTCTGTGTATGCTTCAGGACGTGAGGCTAAATGACAATGATTTGTGGAAAGCCAGGGTTCAGGGGATGTCAATGGTAATTTCCTGGCTGCACTGGTGATAAATCCAGTAGTGGTCCATGAAGGACCTGGCAGGGTCTTTCCCGTCCTAGAGGAAAGAGAGAGGCGATTGTTTCAGTCTTGTGTACTGAAGATGAAAATCTGGCTCATGATTTCTGAGCTGGCTTCATTCTCATCTCCAAAGCAATAGTCCCCCTTTTTTCTCCTCTATGGAAGAAATTATTCAAACAAAAAGACATTGTTGGAAAAGGCATTTTTAAAGCAGTGTCAGAAAGGCACCTGGTGCTTGTTTATTGAAAATGGACTCCCCATCGACTTCTTCTTCCTTGCATCTACTATCTCTGTCTCTCTCTCTCCCCTGCTCTTCCTTTCCTCCCCTCCCTCCTTCTCTGATCTGTTGTTTTCTTTACTTTATCTCCTTAGAGAGCTCACAGCTGCCTGGTAGCTACACTCAACATTTTGCACACTTTGCAAACCAGTGCCATAGACATAGCTAAATGGTCCAGCCAGGAACAGCCTTGGTCAACGAATGCATCCTCCCCTTCTCGCTCCCTGTGGACTGAAGATGGAAACCAGCTGGCTTCTCTCTTGTGGGCATGACCATTTGAATTCTACCTCTGTATGGTCCTCATGGAAACCCTGGGCTGTGTTTGAGGGTGTTTTCTCATGGGCATCTAGAAACCTGTGAGGGTGTCGGGTCCACGGCAAACAGGTTTTGTTTATCTCATCAAGTGATGAATATAATACAAATTACAAAAATCCAAAATCCAAAGTGTGCTCTTATTACAGTGTGTGGTAAATAGCTCAGCGGGTTCTGGTTTTGCTCAAGGAAACACTACCCCTGCTTCGGAGATGTGAGGAGAAAACCTTTCTTTACTGGAGAATGGTGTGGGAGGAGAACGGGGATACAGCGTCTCTCAGTTCCTCCAGGAGAGTGGAACCGTCTCTTTAATATGCAAGCCCTTCTGTGCACTAGGGAACCAGTGTTTTTCTTTGGTATGGTAAATCACTGCTTAGCTACTACCATGGGCTGAGTTAAAATGTCTTTCAAAGGTGTTGAACCTACATGCAAGGAAAGAACCAAGTTCAGACTGGGACAGCCTCCATCGACAAGCAGAACAAGCTTAGGAGGCTGTAGGGGGCATGCAGATCCCAGCCAGCCTGCAAGTTAGGTTTATACATGTGCAACAGAACCAGTTGTGTCTGAAATGGTAAAGCGCATTATGGGAAAACTGAGGAAGAAACTAAAAAGAGAAATGCAAACTTGTCTTTTCGTTTTTTTAAAGATTTATTTATTTATTTGAAATGCGGAGTTACAGAGAGGTGGAGGCAGAGAGAGAGATAGAGAGAGACAGAGAGAGAGACAGAGAGGTCTTCCATCTGCTGGTTCACTCCCCACATGGCCACAACGGCCGGAGCTGGTCTGATCCAAAGCCAGAAGCCAGGAGCTTCTTCTGGGTCTCCCACGTGGGTACAGTGGCCCAAGGGCGTGGGGTCATCTTCTACTGCTTTCCCAGGCCATAGCAGAGAGCTAGGTTAGAAGTGGAGCAGCCAGGACTCAAACTGGTGCTCTTATGGGCTACAGCGCTGGCCCCAACCTTTGTTTTTTGAAGAACAGATACATGTGGTTGATTTAGAGATTGTAGATTGTTAAAAAAAAAATATGGTCCATGTGGTGGTGGGGGAATTACAGACATTAAACATCTTTTACAGTTATGTTGAAACTTTTAAACTCTGAAGTCCTTACAAAACATTTGTGGACAATGGAATTAAAGACCAGTTTATGGCCAGCACCTCGGCTCCCTAGGCTAATCCTCCACCTGCAGCGCCAGCACACCGGGTTCTAGTCCCAGTCGGGGCGCCAGATTCTGTCCCAGTTGCCCCTCTTCCAGTCCAGCTCTCTGCTGTGGCCCGGGAGTGCAATGGAGGATGGCCCAAGTGCTTGGGCCCTGCACCCCATGGGAGATCAGGAGAAGCACCTGGCTTCTGGCTTTGGATCAGCGTGATGCGCTGGCCGCAGCGGCCATTGGAGGGTGAACCAATGGCAAAGGAAGACCTTTCTCTCTGTCTCTCTGTCTCTCACTGTCCACTCTGCCTGGCAAAAAAAAAAAAAAAAAAAGACCAGTTTATTGGGGTGCAAAATACTTTGAAATCTGTGCTTAGATTTTTTTTTTCACATAAAGCACATTTTCCATGAAATTTCTGAAGTCCCCTTGTAAATGCTGACATGTTGGGCACAACTCCGGATGCTGGAGATAGGAAAATAAGTAAAGGCATTTTTCCATTAAGTCCTTCCTGCACATCCTATGGTATAGGTACTGTGATTATGTCCATTTATCAGATTAAGAAACTGAGGCACAGACAGATCCCGTAACTTGCACAGCAGTTCATAATCAGGATTGGGGGAGTCAGGTTTGAAAGCCAGACTTTCTTATCCCTGTGCTGGTGACCACACTGACTTGGCTCATGGAGTCAGCACCATCGCCTCCCAGGAGGGAAGCAGAACATGTATCTTTTTGTTGCATTTAAAAATATGAAAAGAAAGTGACTTATCTGAGGTTGTCTGTTGGGGAGAAGTTCTGGAGTCATCCCTTCACCTCTGGCCTTGATTAGTGCCCCAGTCATTGGCTTCCCAGCCACTGATCAGCCACAGCCTGCCATTTCCTTTTATTTATTTATCTATTTATTTATTTATATGAAAGAGTTACACAAAAAGAGGAGAGGCAGAGAGAGAGAGAGAGAGAGAGAGGTCTTCCATCTGATGGTTCACCCCCCAGTTGGCCCCAATGGCTGGAGCTGCACCCATCTGAAGCCAGGAGCCAGGAGCTTCTGGGTCTCCCACGTGGGTGCAGGGGCCCAAGGACTTGGGCCATCTTCCGCTTCCTTCCCGGGCCACAGCAGAGAGCTGGATCGGAAGTGGAGCAGCCAGCAGTAGAACTGGCGCCCATATGGGATGCCAGCACTTCAGGCCAGGGCATTAACCCACTGCACCACAACGCCGACCCCCCAGCCTTTCCTTCCATGCCGTCACAACCAGAGTGATTTCTCTCAAACACAAAATCTGTTACCTGGGGCCTGCATTATGGCACAGTGTGTTAAGGCACAGCCTGTGATGCCAGAATCCCATGTGAGCACCAGTTTGAGTCCTGGTAGCTCAACTTCTAATACAGCTCCCAGCTAATGTTTCTGGGAGGGCAGTAGAAGGGGGCCCAGGTGCTTGGACCCCTGCTACCACATGGGAGACCCAGACGGAGTTCCTGGCAACTGGCTTCAGCCTGGCCCAGCCCCAGCCATTGCAGCCATTTGGAGAGTGAACTCAAATGTGGATGGAAGATTTTCTCTCTTTCTCTGTAACTCTGCCTTTCAAAAAATAAAAATAATTTTTTTAAAAAAAGCTGTATGTTTCCTCTGCTTAAAACTCTCTAGTTATTTATTTGTAGACTTAGACCAAAAAACCATAACTTCTTTTTTTATTATTATTATTTTTGACAGGCAGAGTGGACAGTAAGAGAGAGAGACAGAGAGAAAGATCTTCCTTTTGCCGTTGGTTCACCCTCCAATGGCCGCCGCGGCCTGCACGCTGCAGCCGGCGCACCGCGCTCATCCGATGGCAGGAGCCAGGTGCTAGGTGCTTCTCCTGGTCTCCCATGGGGTGCAGGGCCCAAGCACTTGGGCCATCCTCCACTGCACTCCCGGGCCACAGCAGAGGGCTGGCCTGGAAGAGGGGCAACCGGGACTAGAACCCGGTGTGCCGGTGCTGCAAGGCGGAGGATTAGCCTGTGGAGCCACGGCGCCGGCCCAAAACCATAACTTCTTAACCTGCTCTTGGGATTTTTCTTAACGGCCCTGCAGCCTCACATCAGCCCTTCTCTGAGCTCTTGTCTGTTGACTCTTTGTCCTGTAGCAGCAGGCCCTCTCTCACCTTTCCTCCACCTCAAGCATTCTTCCTTGTCCCTCCTCCCTCCCGCTCAGCACTTTCTCTTGAGTGGCTCTTCCTGCTCCTTCTCTGGGTCTGCACCTGGATGTCATTGTCACTGCATGACCATCCCGCCCTCCCTGGAATAGGCGCCCCATGGTGATGGTGCCAGAGCACAGGGGGAGGCTGATGCAGGATGGGATCTTGTTTCACTCAGCTTTCTCCAGCACCCAGTGTAGTGTCAGAGAACGAGACAGTCAAATCAGTGAACGGACAGTGGGAGGGAAAGTGGGAGACAGAGAGAAAGAGAGATGGAGAGAGAGAGAGAGATCTTCCAACTACTGGTTTACTCCCCAAATGACTGCAACAGCTGAGGCTGGGCCAGGCTGAAGCTAGGAGCCTGGAACTCCATCTGGGTCTCCCACATGGGTGCAGGGGCCAAGTACTTGAGCCATCTTCCACTGCTTTCCCAGCATAGTAGCAGGGAGCTGGATCAGAAGCAGAGCAACTGGGTCTTGAACTGGCACTCCATTGTGGGATGTTTGTTTTGCAAACAGCGGCTTAATCTGCTGTACCATAACATGTGCCCCAACAGATGTCTTTTTTTTTTTTTTAAGGTTTATTCATTTTATTTGAGAGGCAGAGTTACAGAGAGAGAGGAAGACATAGAGATAGAGATTTTCCATCTGTTGGATCATTCTCCAAATGGCTGCAATGGCCAGGCCTGGGCCAGGTTGCAGCCAGGAGCCAGGAACTTCATCTGGGTCTTCCACCTGGGTGCAAGGGACCAAGTCCTGGGCCATTTTCTGCTGCCTTCCCAGACACATTAGCAGGGAGCTGGATTAGAAATGGAGCAGCCAGGGCTGGCGCCGGGTTTTAGTCCCGGTCTGGGCACCAGATTCTGTCCCGGTTGCCCCTCTTCCAGGCCAGCTCTCTGCTGTGGCCAGGGAGTGCAGTGGAGGATGACCCAAGTGCTTGGGCCCTGCAGCCCATGGGAGACCAGGAGAAGCACCTGGCTCCTGCCTTTGGATCAGCGTGGTGTGCTGGCCGCAGTGCACCAACCGCGGCGGCCATTGGAGGGTGAACCAACGGCAAAGGAAGACCTTTCTCTCTGTCTCTCTCTCTCACTGTCCACTCTGCCTGTCAAAAAAATAAAAAAATAAAATAAAATAAAAAAAGAAATGGAGCAGCCAGGACTCGATCCAGAAGCACAGTCTAATGAGGAATCCCAGGAGCTTGGGAATCCGATTGCTCTTAAGTGAATTCTGGCTTTATCGTGTCCTACCTTTGGGCTTTAAGTAAGATACCCAAGTTTTCCGAACTTGCTTGCTTAAATAAAATCTGAGATCACTAAAATGACTTGGAAATTGTGTGTGGAAAACTGACTTCTAAACAGATAATTGGAAGTGTTGTGATACCAGCACAGAGTCTGTGGGAACACAGAAGAGGGGCAGATGCCAGAGCTCGAGTTCCACCCTCTGATGGAAGCCTCCTTGTCTCAGAGCTTCTGGCCCAAGCCTGGGGAACCTGAGCATCGGGCAGCTGTCCATCTTCCTGGAAATGCTTAGTCAAAGGTCTTTCTGAGCCTGGCGAGAGGGCAAGTGATCTTCCATTCATGAATATTTATGATTCTATTCTAAACTGAATTATTAATAGCACTTGAGAAATAGTCTATTTGAATACGGACAAGAGAATGTTCAGTCTGAAATATTTCCTGAGCTTATTTATAGTGTACTGGGGAAAGAAATCTTGGTTTTGTTGTTTTCTCAAACTGTTTATATGTTTTTTCTTGTAAGTGAATAGCAAAAAATAAAATCCATGAAGGATTTAGAATCTTTTTAAAAAAATCTTTTAATTTTTTATTTAAAATTTTTAAAAGTTTATTTGACAGAATTATAGACAGTGAGAGAGAGACAGAGAGAAAGGTCTTCCTTCCGTTGGTTCACTCCCCAAATGGCCGCTACGGCCGGCGCTGCAATGATCCGAAGCCAGGAGCCAGGTGCTTTTCCTGGTCTCCCATGCGGATGCAGGGCCCAAGCACTTGGGCCATCCTCCACTGCACTCCCCGGCCACAGCAGAGAGCTGGACTGGAAGAGGGGCAATCAGGACTAGAACCCGGCACCCATATAGGATGCCGGCACTGCAGGCAGAGGATTAACCAAGTGAGCCATGGCGCCAGCCCAGGATTTAGAATCTTTAAGATGATATAATTCAAGTTTTAAGCACCTACTCTTTTGCAAGCTACTAAAATGATGTGATGAACTGCTATCTGAATAGAATTTTAATCTATCAAATTGATCAGATTGTATTTATCTTACAAATAATCCTGCATCTTTGAGTAAAATCTATTTTATTTCAAAGGAAAATTTTCTGTGATAAATAATAAAAATATAAACCACGAAGAATCTTATAATGAATAGGATAACCTCCTCCTAAAAGAAGGGTGAGTTTAAATAATATGGGTATATTTTGACACACCTTAGAGCCAGGTATTCTTATTTGAAACACAATATTTATTATGCTTCTAATCATAGTTTTCATGTAATAAAAACAATGAGACCAGCGCCATCCTCCACCTGTGGTGCTGGCAACCCATATGGGCACCGGTTCTAGTCCTGGCTGCTCCTCTTCCAATCCACATCTCTGCTATGGCCTGGGAAAGCAGTAGAAGATGGCCCAAGACCCTGGGCCCCTGCACCCATGAGGGAGACCCGGAGGAATCTCCTGACTCCTGGCTTCGGATTGTTGCAGCTCCGGCCATTGCAGCCATTTGGGGAGTAAACCAGCGGACAGAAGACCTTTCTTTCTCTCTGTCTCTCCCTCTCACTGTCTGTAACTCTACCTCTCAAATAAATAAATAAAATCTTTAAACAAACAAACAAAAAACAATGAGACAGTCAGAAAGCCAAGACTATTTCTTATATAAATTGTATATGCATATGTTCACAGCCTGGGATAGTCTTCCCTGGTAGACTGGCTCCATAATTAAGGTAGTTTGATGAACATCAACAGGTTACACAACTTGAAGATATGCTGAACAAAAATAACATATATATATATGATATGTATATGTATATATGATATATAGTACAGTGTAGTATGTAAAGTATATACACACGCGCACACAAAGGTACTTACAGTTCATAGGAAATGGAATTAAAAGTTTTATTCTGGCACAAAAAACAATCGAAATCCATGCATACAAGGGATCTTCAGACAATTCATGGAACATGAGGTTAAAGTTGGTGCACAAACTTTTCCATGAACTTTTTGAAGTGCCCTCCTGTATATGTAAAGTAATTCAGAAGAATACATTCCAAAATAAAGTGAAGCTTACTTCTGCAGGGAGAGCTGGTCATTTCTTTAGATATATTTGCATTTTGAAGTGAACAACAGTACTTCGCAAAATGCCAGATTGGGAGAGCAGGAAGCCACCTTTAAAAAAATTAATACCAGAAATATGAGTCTCTTTTGGTCCCCTACCCCCAGATCTATTTTATTTTATTAAAAAAATTAACAAACTTCAAATTGTGCATATTTATGGGACATAATATGTTTTGTTACATGGGTGTGTTGTATAATATCCAGTCTCAGTAAAAGTATTTATCCTTTCACGCTTTTAACATTTCTTTATAGTGAAAGCATCAAAAATTCCTATCTTCTAGGTTTTTATAAATAGAGAAGTATACAGTGTATTAACATTATCTACAGTAGCCCTACTGTGCCACGGAACCCCATAATTTCTTACTCATATCTAGCAATGACCTGGTATGCATCAGTCAGCCTTTCACCGGCCCTCCTTCCCCACTGCTCTTCCCAGCCTCTCGTTGTCACCTCTATATTTGTAGCTTCTATGTGATGACCTGTGTTTTAGATTCTCCGTGTGACTGAGATCATGCGGTACTTGTCTCTCTGTGTTTGCCTTATTTCAGTTGAGACAGTGACCTTGGTTCCATCCATGTAGTTACAAACAACAAGATTTCATCCCCTTTTATGCCTGGATAATATTCCATTGTGTAAAAGTACCACATTTTCTTTTTCCATTCATCAGTGGATGGTCACCTAGGTTGTTTCCATTTGTTGGCTATTGTAAATAGAACTGCAATAAACTTAGGAGTGAAGATGTCTCTTTGACAAATGGGTTTCATATGTACACACACACACACACACGCACATTGTTTTCCACAATCCACATTTATATTCCCACCAACAGTTTCAGGAGTTCCCTTTTCTCCACATCCTCACCAACATTTGTCATTTTTTTCTGTTTGATAATAGCCAGTCTTTCTGGGGTGAGGTTATATCTCATTGTGGTTTGACTTGCTTCTTGGCGATGATTAATGGTGTTGAGCATTTTTTTTTTTTTTTTGACAGGCAGAGTGGACAGTGAGAGAGAGAGACAGAGAGAAAGCTCTTCCTTTGCCGTTGGTTCACCCTCCAATGGCTGCCGCGGTTGGCGCGCTGCAGCCGGCGCACCGCGCTCATCCGATGGCAGGAGCCAAGTGCTAGGTGCTTTTTCCTGGTCTCCCATGAGGTGCAGGGCCCAAGCACTTGGGCCATCCTCCACTGCACTCCCTGGCCACAGCAGAGAGCTGGTCTGGAAGAGGGGCAACCGGGACAGAATCCGGCGCCCCGACCGGGACTAGAACCCGGTGTGCCGGCGCCGCAAGGCGGAGGATTAGCCTGTTCAGCCACGGCGCCGGCTGGTGTTGCGCATTTTTTCAAGTACCTATTGACCATTTGTACATCTTCCTCTGAAAAATGTCTGGTTAGATCTATTGCCTTTAAAAATTAAAATGTATTTGCTACTTAGTTGAGTTCTTTATATATTTTAGATATTAACCCTTTGTCAGATGTATAGCTTTTGGCAAATATTTTCTCCTGTTCTGTAGGTTGCCTCTTATTTTGTTGGTTGTTTCTTTTGCTGCGTAAAAAAGCTCTTTAGTTTGTTGAAACCCCCAAGAAAGCTCTTTAGTTTAATGAAACCCCTACTGTCTACTTTTGTTTTATTTCCTATGATTTTGGGATCTGACCCAGAAAATTCTTGCCTATTCCAATGTCCTGAGTGACCTGTGTTTTCTGGTAATAGTTTCAAAGTCTCTGGTCTCACATTTAGAATTTTAATCAATTTTGCATTGATTCTTGTATCTGGTAAGAAATGGTATCTAGTTTTATTTTTCTGGTGGATATCCAAATTTACCAGAACCATTTATTAAGAAGACTATCCTTTTTCCCATGCATGTTCATGGCAACTTTCTCAAAGATCAATTGGGTGTATATGTGTGGGTTTAATTCTAGGGTCTCTATTGTGTTGTGTTGGTCTGTAGATCTGTTTTATGCCAGGGCCATGCTGTTTAATTACTGTAGCTTTGTAATTTATCTTTTTTTTTAGTACCAATAAGTCTTAACTTATTCCTTGTATTTCCCCAGGGAAAGGAGAAGGGATGGGGAGAATCAGCATATGTGTTACAAAGCAATTAGAAAATGGGGAAGGAGGAACCCAGTACAGCAAAAATCAACCTTCAGATAAACTCACCCCCACCCCGCGATGGGGTCACCAAACCCCAGGGGGCTTAGCCTCCTGCAGTTCAGGAATAAAGGTGGGATCAGTGAAAGAATGGACTCAGGCTCTCCTATTCTCCCTCCCTCTCTCCTGTAAACTCAAGATTTCACACAAAGCTTTGGTTTCCAGCAGTAAACATGGCATTACATTCCTCTGTCTCCTATCAAACAATCTTGTGGCCACTTTGACATAAGTTTCTTGCACATGCATAAAAGTTCCTGAGTGACTTGAGTGTACATTCATAGTTCCCTTCTTGGTCCCCAACCCCATTTTCTACACAGAAGGTTCCCAGTAGCCTCTCTTCTTTAGGATACAAATTGAGGTTTGACCCATCCAAATATATCCGTGTCTCAAGTCTTTGGCATGAATCACTTCAGGAAATGGTCTTGACCCAGGAGGTTGGGAACAATGGGTTGGAGGCTTCCTATTTTCTTCAGGATTTTTGCATGAATCCTTTAGATATGTGGAGACACCCCGGCAATTAAATGTTTATGTGTGGGTGTGTAGGTTTCCTTTTGTGGGTGGGGGAATGGAGAAGAGGTAGGGTAGGAGTCAAATTTTAAAGATAGAAGATCCAGAATAGGATAGGGCAAGAGGAACATAAAAGAAAAGATGGTTTAAGATCCCCACTTCAAGAGAGAGCTCCCCCGAACTTATGTTTCAGATTCTTTTGCCTGGTGTAGAACTATCTATCTAAGATGCTTTGCTGTTTTTCTCTCAGTACAAAAAAAAGTTTATAAACAACAAAACCCCAAAAGAACATGGAGAAAGACCAACACATTATATTTACACAAACTAGGCCACCTAGCAATCACCAAGTCAGAGACTCAGTGAAGTCCTACAAAGCCCAGACAAATACAATAACTAAAGGGGGGCAACATTTGGGGGAGAGAGGCACCCAGGACCAGACACACATCACCCAGTGTGTTCTATTGCGTTTGTCCCATTTTAACACAGGGAGGTAGGTTTGCAGTGATCTCTCAGCATGTAAGTGAAGCCCCCTTTTTCTCCTTTAGTTACCATGACACAGTAATCACTACAGTCACAGGGCAGGACACTGGCTCTGGACATCACCGAGGCCCTCACTTATGGGTCTCCTTGGAAACCAAGAATTTGGAAAGGAGTTTTTAGTCCTTGCTGCATGTTTCTGTCCCTGTACAACACAGAATGGGTACAGGGTTATTGGTCTTCAGACTCGTCCTTGCCAGCTTGCATTTTTCACACACATTTTTGACACACACACACACACACACACACGCACTCTGGTGTGCATAGTGGCCTCGCCTAAATCTGGTGAAGGATGGCTCTGTTAAGTGAAGCAAAAGACCCGGGTCCTAGGATCCGGCAACCCTAACCATGGCTTCCTCTCTGGGCCTTTCACTTGGCTTGGCCTGTCTGACTTCTCTGCACCGCCTTCTCCTGTCCAGACTAATTTTCAGTCTTCCAGGAGGAGGAGATCAAATCATGAGAAAACCCCATTAACACTTTGTCTCCCATAAAACATTTTCAGGGTGGAGGGGGTTTCAAGAAGACACTGTGGCAACATAGCCAGCTCTCATTGGCAAGATGAGGTGATTCACTAGGTCGTGCACTCCAAATAGTTGCTCTCTATAATGAGAAAAACAGCAAAAAGCCTTTGTGCTGTGCAGACCTGGAGCTGCTGCAGACTTATCCCAGGGATTGCTTATGGACCTAAGAACACAGTGCAGGAATGCAGGCCTTTGATGGAAATATACAAAAATACAAATCCAGAATATTTATACGAAGAAAAACAAGTTAAAATGCACAGGTATGTCCTTCTCATACAGTTAGTGCAGTTTGCGTCCTGGAGGAAGTGGGACCCAAGGTGCAGCTACCCAAGGGAGCAAATACGTCAATCGCGTTGGCCCAGAATGGAGTCGGAGTGAGCTCAGGAGCAGCGGGTCTGCGACTGTTCCCCTAGCCATCCTTTTTGCCCATCGTCACAACCCATTGCTTGGGACGGTTCCCGGCACCCTGTCCCAGGATCGAGATATGAGGAAACAAGATGTGGGAAACGTCAGAGGCTGGGAGTGGCACTTAGCAGGATGAGTCTGACTCCCGGAGCTCTGTTCTCTGCTACCAGGCAAGTCTAGAGGTTCAGTCTGAGGCACTGGCCCGGGCTAGAGGCTGTTGGGCTTCATCAGGTGCTGGATCTCAGCACGAGAGATCCAGCTCTGAGCTCTGGGCTCTGAGTCACCACCTAAGCTCCCTCTCCCAGCCTCTCTGCTGGCAGCAGGTGTATGGGTGCAGGATGGTTGGCTGTGGAGGCTCCAAACATTCACTGCACAGGTGTGGTCTTGGGCAAGGACTTGGGCACTCAGCCTGATTTTTTTAAAAAAAGATATTTTATTTATTTGAAAGGTAGAGTAATAGACACACACACGTGCATGTGTGAGCATACACATACAGATCTTACATCCACTGGCTCATTCTCCAAGTGGCTGAAATGGCCTCCAGGAGCTAGGATTCCGGATCTCAATCCAGGTCTCCCGAATGGGTGGCAGAGGCCCAGGTACTTGGATCATCCTCTGCTGCCTGCCCAAGTGCATTCGCAGGGAGCTAGATTGGAAGTGGAGCAGCTCAGACTCAAAACTGCTCATATAGGAAGCTGGTGGCATAGGCAGCGGTTTAACCCACTGAGCCACAACACTGGCCCCCAGAGGGAATATTTTCTCAATGGGCCAGACACTAGGATTCAGCTCACTCTCCCTCTCCCCTGTGGGAGGCGACTCTATGTGCTGTTCTTTGGGACTGGGCAAGGAGTGACATGGGCAGCTCTTTCCTTAGTGACTTAGTGTCTTAGTGTGTGAATAGCTGTTCACTCTGGTGGCTCTGTGGGAACGTGGTCATGGGAGGAACTTATCAGCCAGCATCTTGGTTCTGATCAAGACTTTGGATTTGACTCTTGAATTTATTTCATCTTTAGTCTTGCTGCTAAATAATAAATTGGCAAAGGTAGTGAAGATGTTAGAAGTACTACTTCCGGGAATATCTCTGGACCTAGTGGTGTGTGGAAAAAGTTGTGGGAAAGTGCTTTCCTGTTTCCATGGCGATGAGTTAATCTGTCTGTTCTTTAAGACTTGGGGCAGCAGATGGTGAGATTCCTCTGTGTCACTGTGTGGGACTTGTTGTAATTCTCTAGCAAGCTGTTGTGTAAAAACTGACTTGGATTACCTTTTATTTTATTTTATTTTATTTTATTTTAAGATTTGGTTATTTATTTGAAAGAGTTACACGGAGAGAGAAGGAGAGGCAGAGAGAGAGAGAGAGAGAGAGAGAGGTCTTCCATCTGCTGATTCACTCCCCAATTGGCCAGAATGGCTGGAGCTGCGCCGATCCGAAGCCGGGAGCTTCTTCAGGGTCTCCCACACGGGTGCAGGGGCCCAAGAACTTGGGCCACCTTCTACTGCTTTCCCAGGCCATAACAGAGAGCTGGATCAGAAGTGGAGCAGCCGAGACTCGAACCTGCGCCCATATGGGATGCCAGCACTGCAGGCAGCAGCTTTACCTGCCATGCCACAGCGCCAGCCCCCAGATTATCTTTTAGAACTTCTGCTACCTGGAGGGTAACTTTAATTCATTATTTTTTCATTTGAACTAAATTGAGTGAAATGAAGGCAGCATTATGCATAGGAGCCATTATCATAATCATTAATATTTTCTGGGTACTATTCTCCCTTAAAGTATGTTTTGGGACAATTAATAATGACAAATGCTTAAGCTTTCATCATGAGTTATAACTTTTTAGTCAACAATCACATTTTATATCTCCCTTTTGTTCCTTATTATCACCTCATTTTTGTCATAACTCAAAGGTGTATAATTTAAAATATGTAAAAATGTATAGGCCAAAATTAATATAAATATATCCAGATGGTGATATATTTATTGTCACATTCAATCTCTCACTGTCTCATTCAGGTATGAATGTACCAAACATTGTTATGTTGTACATCTAATCCTCAGATGAGACAGGTCTTTTTTTTTGTTTGTCTTTAGTTTAATTTTCTATAGGATCTAGATGCAGTAGAGGTGAACATTCAATGTGAAATGGGGAGTTAGAACCTGGGGTTGAGTTCTCCAGTTCCAGGCATGGCATTCACGCTTTTGGAAACTTTGGTCCTGGACTAGACCAGGGATGTTCCTAGTTATCCTTCTCTGCCAACTCAGCCCCGTCCATACCCCTGTGCCAACTCACCGTGACTTTAAATGAGACTCAGTCATTGCCTTCATGTGGGGCATAAGGAATCTTTCTGGCCTCCTAAATAAAACTCAGCTCAGCTTCCCAGGTTGGCTCTGGAGGGAGAAGGTGCATGGGGAAGTGTTCACTAAGCCTCTGGCCCTGACACTGCCCGCCTTCCCTCCGCTCACCTGCCCCTCTGGGAGTGCTCGAGAGTTCGCACTGCCACTGTTGAGCTGCCTGGGGAGGAGGACACGGCTTTGCTCAGGGCTCTTCCCCTTTGGGGATGGGGGTTGCGTAAAATACCGTTTTCAGTTTCCAGTGGCTTGACTCACAGCGGAGTGAAACACACAGAAGAGTACTGGAGGCTGTGGGGTCGCAGAATGGAAAGCAGCATGGCTGGAAATGCAGCAGACGACTTATGCTTCTCAACCCAATGTGCTTGGTCCCCAGAGCCCCACTCTGGCTCATCCAGGCCTCGCACATGCTCTTTTCTCTGCCCAGGCCCGTCTTCTCCATTCGTCTGGCTCTGTTCCTTCCACTCAGTGGATTTCACCATGGGTATCACATCCCTCTGCCTCTCCAGACCTTGGTTAGGTTTGTTCCTATAAAGTCCAGTGTCTCCCATGTGCCTCCTCATCACTCTGTTTTGTAGTTGTTTATACGGTTAAGCCATAGAATCAGGAATGGTGAGGACCTTGTCTGTCTTTGCACACTGTATTCTCAGCACCATGGACAGTGCCTGGCACACAGTGGGCGCTCACTCTTGTCTGTTGAGTCATTGAGTCAATGAGTGGGATCCCAGGGAAAAAGGAGTCCGAATTCTGTGATTGAGCTTCCATTCACCAGTTGGGATGCACCTTCCCTTGTAACCTCATGGGGCTGGGGTTGGGTTTTATTTAGAAAGTTGGTAGGTTTCCTTGCAAAAGGTGCAGATTAACCACTGGGTTTAGGCAGCAGAGAGGAGGGTCACATTCTCAGATTGGAAAATAATATGTAATTGATTAGGCTGTGGAAGAGGGGATGAGGGTAGGGCAGAGAATCACTGAGGAACAAATGTACTGATGGTTAAGAAAATTGGCAAATTGTTCAATTTTTCCTACTTGGGGCTTCTTTAAAAAAGATTTATTTATTTGAAAGGCAGAGCAACAGACAGAGGGGAGTGGGGATAAAGAGAGAGAGGGAGGGATGGAGGGAGGAGGAGGAGGAGGAGGAGGAGAAGGAGAGAGATCTTCCATCTGCTGGTTTACTTTGCAAATGATTGCAACAGCCAGGCTTGGCTAGGTCAATGCCAGGAACTCCATCAGGGTCTCCCACGTGGGTGGCAGGGCCCAAGTATTTGAGCCATCTTCCACTGCTTTCCCAGGTGTATTAGCAGGGAGCTGGACTGGACGTAGCACAGCTGGGACTTGACAGGTGGTCTGATATGGGAAGCCGGCATTACAGGTGGTGGCTTAACCCACTACCTACTACACCACAACACCAGCCCCTGGACCTGTTTTTTTTTTTTTTTTAAACAAATGAATTTACTAGAATTCAATATCCAATTTTCCTTACTTTTTTAAATGAATGAATTTCCCAGAAGACGGATTTAGCCATATAAAGTATTTGGGTTAAGTTAAATATGATTTCCTTGATGTTATTGGATGCTTCATGACTCAGAGACAGAGCGCTCCATTACTGAGCAATTTCTATGGGTCAGGCCTTCAGAGAGATTTTCTCCTTTAACACAACAATGAAATGAACTAGGAATTATACTTCCAATTAACAGGGCAGGAAATGGGCTTAGAGGGATTTATGAACTGCAAGGGTTGTAAAACTAACAAACAGTGGAGCTGGTAAATACCCATTCATTCATTCATTCCAGAAATATTTATTGACAATAGCTGGTTTTAATCATTGTCTTTCTATTTTGATAGCAATACTTTTAATTTAAAATTATGACTTTAATACAGAGAAAACTATGTAGAAATGAGTCCTAAATTAAGTAGATCATGTAATTATAAATGTGAAGTCTCGGTATTTTACTTAGCCTAAAGTGTCTGGGGCCTTATGTTCAGTTCTTTTTATTACGACTTTAACATCTTGTCTGTCCTTTTTTCCCTTTTAAACCACTGAATCTTCAGCCCCTGAAATGGTGCCTGGAGCCTGCTGGGCACTTAATAAATTAAAGTGGATGATGGGGTGGGCGATGTGGTGCAGTGTGTTAAGCTGACCCTAAGGACATCAGTATCCCGTACTGGAGTACCAGTTCAATTTCCGGTTACTCTGTTTCCTGTTCCACTTTCTGCTTGTACATCCTAGAAGGCAGATGATGGCCAAGGTGCTTGGGCCCCTGCCACCCACATGGGAGGTCCAGATGGAGCTTCAGGCTCCTTCTTGAGCCTAGCCCAGTCCTAGCTGTTACAGGCATTTGGAGAGTGAACTCCAAGATGGAAGATCTCTCTTTCTCGCTGTCTGTCTGTCTCTGTTGTTCTCACTCGCAAATAGATGTAAATAAATAAATAAACATTAAGAAATAAGGTGGATGAGAGAATTATGGCTTTTGTTGTTGTTGTTCTGTGTTAAGGGCATTTCGCAGGCCCGACGCCATGGCTCACTTGGTTAATCCTCTGCCTGTGGTGCCGGCATCCCATACGGACACCGGGTTCTAGTCCCAGCTTCTTCTCTTCCAGTCCAGCTCTCTGCTGTGGCCTGGGAGTGCAGTGGAGGATGGCCCAAGTGCTTGGGCCCTGCACCTCCATGGGAGACCAGGAAGAAGTACCTGGCTCCTGGCTTTGGTTTGGCGCAGCCCTGGCTGTAGCAGCCCTTTGGGGGATGAACCAATGGAAGGAAGACCTTTCTCTCTGTCTCTCTCTCTCTCACTGTCTATAACTCTATCTGTCAAATGAAAAAAAAAGGGCATTTCACTAACTCTTAATTATGAAGGACTTCAAGGACTAAGTTCATGTGCCACTGCTATGCTCACTAATTGAATTCTTTTATGAAGAAACATGTTCATTTTACCTATTTGAAAGGCAGAGAGACAGAAAGAGATAGCTTCCATCTGCTGGTTCACTTCCCAAATGCCAGCAACAGCGGGGGTGTGCTGGGCCAAAGTTTGGAGCCATCCTAACTCCCCTGTGGGTGTCAGGGACACAAGTACTTGAGCCATTGCCTTCTGTTTTTCATTAGTAGGAAGCTGGCTTGGGAGCAGATCAGGGACTCCAGTTCAGGAACTTGGATGTAGGAATTGGAGTGCCCGAGTCACGTCTTAACAGCTGCACTACGTGCCTTCCCATAGAATCCAAGTCTTAGGGGATCTGAGAGCAGCTTGAAGAGAGACGACAGCAGTGTGGATCCTCTTGTAGAGTAATGTGTTCAGCAGTTTAATAATTGTGTTGTCTTAAAACACAAGTATCAGCAGCCAGTGGTGAAGCAAACACATTTTGTGCGAAGGAGAATGTAGCTCGCTGATTGACATTCAAGGCCAGTTAGAAAAATGAGGAGGGGCCGGCACTGTGGCATAGCAGGTAAAGCCATTGCCTACAGTGCCAGCATCCCATATGGGCGCAGGTTCGAGTCTCGGCTGCTCCACTTCCAATCCGGCTCTCTCAATGGCCTAGGAAAGCAGTAGACAATGGCCCAAGTCCTCGGGTGTCTGCACCCGTGTGGGAGACCCTGAAGAAGCTCCCGGCTTTGGATCGGTGCAGCTCTGGCCATTGTGGCCATCTAGGGAGTGAACCAGCAGATGGAAGACTGTCTGTCTGTCTGTCTCTCTGTAACTCTGCCTTTTAAATAAATAAATAAATCTTAAAAAAAAGAGAGGACGAAAGAAAGAAAAATGGGGAGAGCTCAGAGTCAGTCAGCTTGGAGCAGCTCTCCAAAACCACAGAAGGCCAGGAGGTGGGGAGGGAAATGCGACAGCAGGATGAGCAGAGAGGTGCACAAGCCAAGAAATGTCCTATTTGGCCCTGCAAGAGGCAGATGGCGACAGGAAGCTCTCTGTGAGGGGAGATTCCGCTAAAAATCACAACGATGTGAAATTCCCCATCTGCAGCTCAAGGTTTCAGGGAAAAATTGAAACTCTTTGCTAGAATTCCAGGGCAGGGTGATAGGACAGAAACAGAATATTAAGTAAGTGTGTATTTGTGGCAGGATAATCAAAATGTGAGATGGATTATTCCGTTAGAATACAAGTTTTGTTGACTAAGAGATTGTGACCAAAATTATAAGAAGTGCTTTGTTTTGTAGAAAAGCAGTAGGATTGTATGAAACCTGTTCCTTTCACAGTTTGGATGGAAGGAAGAATTCCCTTACGGATGTTAAGAAGTTGCTAAGGTAGCACTGATAATTTCTGGGCTCAGTCCATTCTTTCCTTCTTCCCCTCTCTTTTTTTCCCCTTTTCCTTAGAAAGGCCTTTGGAATGGGCTATTATGAAAGAAATAACAATGTTGAGCTTTATGGTAAATAATCTGAATTTGAAAATTGAGAAGAAAGTATAGCAGAGAAAACTTATCACTTGGAATGGCATGGGGGACATGTCAAAAAATTCACTGTAAATGAATATGTAGAACTGGGTTGGGGTGTAGTGGACCTAGTTTTCTGTGCTTGAATTTTTTTAAAGGCTGTGTTTCTTTTCTTTTTTTAAAGATTTATTCATTTATTTGAAAGTCAGAGTTACACAAGAGAGGAGAGGCAGAGAGAGAGAGAGAGGCCTTCCATCCTATGGTTCACTCCCCAATTGGCCACAAGCGGCTAGAGCTGTGCTGATCCGAAGCCAGGAGCCAGAAGCCTCTTCTGGGTCTCCCACGTGGGTGCAGGGGCCCAAGGACTTGGGCCATCTTCTACCGCTTTCCCAGGCCATAGCAGGGAGCTGGATCGGAAGTGGAGCAGCTGGGACTAGAACCGGCACCCTATGGGATGCTGGCACTTCAGGCCAAGGCGTTAACTCACTGCACCACGGCACCAGCCCCTTGTGCTTGAATTTTAATTCAGAGCTCCCTTGTTTTCACATGACAGTGTCTTTCTTCACAATTCAAGCCTCTTCTAGCCCATGGAAGCATTTCTTCCATGTGCTTGAATGTACATCTTTGATTTCATGCATCAAAATATGAGGTGTCCCCTTTTCTTCTTTAGAAGAAACAGTCATTTAGTATGTTGGGTCCTAATCTGTTTTTGTTGTTTTTTCTTAGCTTTGTAACCACATGTACTTAAGAGTCAGTTTTATATTTTAAATGTAAATGAATAAAGTATTAGGCTGGGAAGTGATGCCCTTTTCCTTGAGCACTGAAGGCAGAACACTAAAAATAGGATACAAATTTGTTATACTTAGAATTTTTATTTATTTATTTGAAAGGCATGCGTGTGCGTGCACACACACACACATATCTTCCATATACTGGGTCATTCCCCAAATGCCAGTAATAGCTGGGGTTGGGCTGGAAACTCCATCCCAATCTTTTATGTCCATGGCAGGGATCCAATTAGTTGAGCTGTCACCTTGTTGCCTCCCAAGATGGGCAGGAATCAGGGACAGAGCCAAAGCAACGGGATTGAGGAGCAGAGCTGAGGCTTGATTCTGATGTGCACCGTGTGCATCTTAGCTGTCAGGCCGACGCCTGCCCCTCTGCAGCAGTTGAGGAACAAACGGGTTCCACTGCTTCCCCATGCATATTAGCAGGAAGCTGGGCTGCAAGTGGAGCAGCTGGGACTCAAACCAGTGCTCAGATAGGAAGCTGGTGTCACGAGCTGTGGCTTAACCTGCTGTGCCACGATGCAGGTCCTGAGTTGCATAAAGGAACGCTCACCACTGATTTGACTCAGGCTAAACGTTTGTGCTCACATTTTCATCCAGCTCGTAATTCTACTTACGATCATATCCTGTTACATAAGTAAGGTGACACATTTGTATAGTTAGTGTTCCCTTAAATTAGGGTCTACTATCTTAAATAATGCACAGCTGTGCATAGCATTCCAGTTTAATACATTTTTCTCTGTTCGTTACTAGGTCCATTTTATTATTTCTGATAATTAGTTATTTCTTCCTTTCTTTTTTCTTTCTTTTTTTTTTTTTGGCTGTAGATTTGCCAGGGATTTGTCTCAACATTTTGCAAGCTGTTCTCAGAGTCCTAAAAAAGGCCAAATAGGCTTGGGAAATTGAACCAAGTACTCTTCTTGAGGACATTTTAACATAAGAAAAGATTCACTAAGTCTTAAAGTAGAAGGGAGAACTCTTGAAGTCTCTTTAATGATTAAAAGAACTTAATTTATGTGGAGGAACACTTGTTCTTGGCACAGTTGTTAATATTCTCTGGGATAGATTTTGATTTTCTACCATCAATTTGAGAAGTGCTAGTCTATTTCATTATCATTGTTACTCTAAGTAAGGAGCATTGGAATTTATTTATTCGTTATTTTCTTTTTTATTTATTACTTTTACACACATTTTAAATTTCTTAGCCTTCTTAAGAAGATCTTTCCGTTGTTTTACAAGTTAAAATTTAGTTTGTTTACTTTTGTGTTTAAACAGGAAAAATTTAAGGCATGACAATATCTGAGTATGCCTTTGACCAATCTTAAAGATTTGGACATTTAACAACCTCCTTATTGCTGCTTTATGAACTATCTTGAATTTTTTGTTTGATCTATTTTTTTCTAAATAAACATTTAAGAAATTTGGATTTTATGCCTCTTTAATTTTTTTTTTAAATTTCTAGTTCCACTATGTAGTTATTAGAGAATGAATTCTTCTTTGTAAAATTTTGCTCTTTAATATTTACCAGAATCTCTCTGTGACCAAGTTTGCAGTCAGCTGCTGTGTTTCATGTAGATGTTACAGGGTGAATTCCCTGCTTCTAGATTATCACGAGGGATATATTTGGTTGATTTTATTTTTCTTTTAAAATTCTGGGTTGTCCTTGTTTCTTCTGCTTGACAGGTGAAGGCAGTGTGTTTCTTGTAATTGCGTTGATTATTCTATTGTTTGATTTGTTACTATGTAAGTATGTCTTAACTAATTGTTGATTATATTCTGTTTATACTTTCAAAGGTTTTGTTGGATGTATTTTCATGCTTCAGTATTTAGAGTGATTTACGTCCTAGATATTGTACTTTTTCATAATATAAAATGCTCCTTTTCACCTACTTCATGCTTTTAAAAATTTTGCTTAAGTGTTTTTTTTAGTTTTTGTTTGCATTTTACTTTTGCTTGATATGCAAGTATATATTTGAATTTCTTTTAGTTCCATGTCATTTTATTTTTGGACCATTTATGAGAAGTAGCAGAATGTGTTATTGTCTCATTGGGTTTTAGTCTTTTCTCCTTTTAATGGGAAAAATACAGTTATTTGGTATCTTTAGATTGATTATCATTATACTTATTGTATGTAATTCATTATAATTACATATAATTTATAATATTTTATACCACATGTACTATATATACTTTATAATTTGTTATAGTTATATATCAATTCATATTATTTTTTACATTAATTGTTTTATATTTATTGCTGTTTGTTTATATTTATTGCATGTTTGATCTACTTAGTTTTATGCTTTTATTTTTGTTAGTTTGCTTTCTATTCTGCATGTTGTAATGAAGGCTGTCTCTTTTAGTGTCTGTAATTATTTCAAATGTAGAAACCTCTTCATTCCACTCTTGCTTACTACAAAGATTATACAGGTTTAGATTACAATCCCCTGATTATTATGAAAATAGAAACACTCTGAACATTTGATTGTTCTTTATTCTTAGAAGTTTTTCTCTGATTCGTAAGACATTATGAAAAACTGGAACCAGCCCTACTTTACGGCACCTTCTACTCCGTTAATCGATCTCTTGAGTCTGAGAAATTTAGGGAACCTCACTCAAGTAGTGTTTTGGATCAATCTTCCTTTTAGATGCCAGCTTCCTGTTTAGGAAAACAGACAATTAGAGCTGCCTGTTTCTTAGCTGGATAAAGAGGAGCAACAAAGAAAACAGGTCTCCTGGTTTGAGTTTTGGGCCTCTGGTTCAGCTTCGGCCAGCCCCGCTGCTTCCGGCACTTGGCAAGTGAAATCAGTGGGTAGAAGATCTCTGTCCGGCCATCTTTCCAAGAAATAAAATGAATGAATGAATGAATTTTAAGAAGTCCGGCAGAGTTACTAGTTATTGGCAATACATTAAAATCATCCTTATAACGAATTAAACTCACCTCTGTTTAAAAGCAATATTTTCTCAAAAAATATTTAATTCCAAGTGAAGTCCAAAAAGAAAGTTTTAGATCAGTGGTTCTCCACTGGGGAGAGTTTTGCTATCCAGGGCACATCTGGCAGCCTCTGGGGAGATTCTTGGGAGTCCCACCCAGTGGTGGGAAAGGGAAGGTGCAACTGGCTGCTGTGGGAGCAGCCGTCCAGGCTAGCGCTCACCCACCCCTCAAAGCTTTAGAGCAGCATTCACAACGAAGTATGATCTGGTCACAAATGTTAACGGTGTCAAGGTTGTGCCTGTTGTAGCTTAAGTAACACCTATTTTTTTAAAAAAAGATTTATTTTATTTATTTGAAAGGCTCAGTTACAAAGAGAGAGAGAGAGAGAGAGAGAGAGAGAGAGAGAGAGAGATCTTTCGTCTGCTGGTTTGCTCTCCAAATGCCTACAATGGCCAGGGCCGGACCAGGTGGAAGCCAGAAGCCAAGAGCTCCTTCTGGGTCTCCCACGTGGGTGCAGGAGCCCAAGCACTTGGCCCATCTTCCCGCTGCTTTCCCAGGCGCATTAGCAGGGAGCTGGATCAGAAGTGGAGCAGCCGGGACTCCAACTGTTGCTCCTATGGGATGCAACATCACAGACAGCGGCTTTACTCGGTACATCACGCCATAGCACTGACCCTGAGTAATACCTATTGATGCTGGTCGAATTGCTAAAAGACTTCAGCAATACACTTTATATGGGGATTTCAAAAAGTTTGTGGGAAATTGAATTAAATTGAGTTGCTTATTTTGGTGCAAAACTTTTTGGAACCCATGCCTAGTTTCTTCATCTTCCATGAACTTTCCTTTGCATGAATTTCAAAATTCTTTTGCGCCAAAATAAGCTTATCTTTTAACTGCGTTTTTCATGACTTTTTGAAGTGCCTCATATATTGTTCTCTGTTTTTTGGCGCTCAGGACTCTCACAAATTGTGATCTCAAGTCTTCAGTCAAAACAAAATAACTCATGATTTCCCATACTGAAAAAAAAAATCTCTAGGGGAGTGTTTCCCAACCCTAAAAGTTTAAAGATCTATTCTTAGTAGCTCCAGGAAAAGCTTGTGTAAATCTATAAATATTATTCCTTCAAGAAGGAGAGGGTGCAAACTTCATCTTCGTATTTTTAGAAAGTAAGAGGAGGTGAATGATTGGCCTAGTAGATAAGACAGAGTTGGGGTGCCCACGACCCACAGTGGAGTGAGTGCCTCAGTTCCGCTCTTGGCTCTGGGATTCCAGCTTCCTGCTAGTGTGGATCCGGGGAGGCAGTGCTGATGGCTCAAGGTCTTGTGTTCTTATTACCCATGTCGGAGACTTGGATGGAGTTTCCAGCTCTCGGCTTTGGCTTGGCCCAGCCCTGGCTGTGTGGGCTTTTGGGGAGTGATGGGAGTTTGCACTTGTGTGTGTGTTTCTGCTTCTTAAATGCATTAATTAAGAACAAATTAAACGGGGGCCAGTGTTGTGGTGTACTGGGTTAAGCCACCGCCTGTGATGCCGGCACTCCGTGTGGGCGTGGCTTCAAGTCCCAGCTGCTCCACTTTGGATCCAGCTGCCTGCTAATGCGCCTGGGAAAGCAGCAGAGGATGCCTCAAGTGCTTGGGCCCTGTACCCACATGGGAGACCTGAAAGAAACTTGTAACTCTTGGATGGCCCAGCCCTAACCACTGTAGCCATTTGAGGAGTGGACCAGTGGATGGAAGATCTCTCTGTGTCTCTGTAACTTTCAAATAAATAAATAAAAATCTATAAATAAATAAATAAAAACCCTGAAGATCAGGTGTTGGAACAATTATTTTTATTCAATTTCGGTTTAAAGTTAGCCTTCACACTATATATAGTAACATACTTCTGTTTAAAGAGTGGAAGAAATGCTAAATCCAGCATCCATTAAAGCAATTAAGTCCTCCTAGGTGACCCTTGACAGATACTTCCTGCTTCTTTCTAGGCTGCTTACAGTGTGGTGTTCCACCTGCCCTCTTACGGGTAGCATGCACAACGCCCAGAGCCTGCTAGACATGCGGGTGTGGGCCCCAGCCTAGACTCACCCAGTCAGAATCTGCATGTGTGCTAAAAGGTCTCCAGGTGACCATCACGCATGTTCACATTTGCAACGCAGCTCTTTTGGCCTCGGCTTTATTTTCAATTCAGGTACTCTATTTTATGTAACGTAAAATCATCTAAGCTGCCTCAGATTCTTTTAAAAGTAGGAAAAGGTGAATATCTTTTGTGTTTGTCTGAAGTGGGCTATTTTGATGTATGAAAGAGATACACAGGTGTTTGAGAAAATTCAGAAATGTACTAGTCATTCAGCCACAGCTAACTATTGGCAATTACCTTTTTGTCCTTTTTCTGAACACACAAAGGATATCCAAGACGTTCATGAAAAGTGCATATTATGGAAAAGCTGCACAGATTTCAAAACTATTTTACGACAAAATAAACATGTCTTTTACCGTCATTTTCCATTACCTTCGGAAGTACTCTTGTATGTGTATGTATATGTTATAATTTTGTCCTGCCTACTTAAAGTAGTGGATCATAAACATGCCTCAACCACTTTCTGTAGTTATTTGTAAGGTATTTGATGGTTGCATAATATTTCATTTTATGGATGTAGCTTATTTATTTAGTCATTTTATAGGTTATATTTTCTAAGTTAAAAATAGAAAAGTAAGAGCAAGTCAGTGCAGGCATTGGATAAGAGCCTACATTTTATTTCCTGAAAATGAAACCCTGCAAAGGACAGAACTCCCTGTTCAGGATGCTTTGCTCTCCAGGCTCTGTCAGAAGTCACCCACGGGGGGGGGGGGGGGTTGTGTGTGCAATGCTCACTGTCTCCCACGGGATTTCCTCTAGAAACAGGGGAGACTGCTTTCCACTGTCTGTCAATCTCCAGGCGTAGTCCAGTCCCAGGCCCCCATACCTTGCACATTTGATATTTATTTTAAAAGTGAAAATCATGTGAATGTGTATTGTGCTTTATAATCTAAAAATAGTGTTCTTTTAGCACTTCCTAGTGAAATCAACATCATCTTAAATTCTTCTCCAAATTTTGTATTTGGGGGCCTGACCTTCTGGCATAGACGGTTAAGTTGCTGCCTTAAAAAAAAAAGATTTTGCGGGGACAGTGCTGTGTTGTAGTGGGTAAAGCTGCTGCCTGCAGTGCCGGCATCCCATATGGGTGCTGATTTGAGTCCCGGCACCTCCACTTCTGATCCAGCTCTCTGCTATGGTCTGGAAAAGCAGTGGAAGATGGCCCAAGTCCTTGGGCCCCTGTACCCATGTGGGAGAGGCTCCTGGCTCCTGGCTTCGGATCAGCACAGCTCTGGCCGTTGCGGCCAACTGGAGGGTGAACCAGTGCATGGACGACCTCTTTCTCGTTCTCTCTGCCTCTCCTTTTCTCTCTGTGTAACTCTGGCTTTCAAATAAATAAATATTTTTTAAAAAAGATTTTGCATTTTTATGTGAGAGGCAGAGATGGAAAATCAGAGAGAGAGAGAGAGAGAGAGAGAGAGCGCGAGAGCGCACTAGGTCACATCAGTTGGTTCACTCCTCAGGTTTCCAAAATGGCTCTAGCTGAGGCCAAAGCCAGGAGCTAGGAACTCAATCCAGACCTCTCACATAGGTGGCATGAACCTAATTGTTTGAACCATCACCACTGCCTCCTGGGCTGTGCATTAGCAGGAAGCTGGACTTAGGAGCAGCACTGGGTCCTAAGTCCAGGAACTGCTATAGGACGCAGGTGTCCTAGCCGCTGGACTAAACGCCTGCCCACATGTTGTGTGTTCTTAAACTTCTCATCAAGGTTGAACTGTTGCCTAGTGAAAGGATTGACCTTCTGCTTAAAGAAAAGAGATTTATCTCTAGTGGGAAATGCTTTGTTCTTTTCCATCACAGCATAAGGACAGCTGGTCTCCCATGTGTGTGTGTGTATGTGTGTGTGTGTGTGTGAGAGAGAGAGAGAGAGAGAGAGACCTATTGTACTCATTTCTTGTGGATTCTGTGATGCAAACATGGTGTTTTTTTTAAGATTCATTTATTTATTTGAGAGGCAGAGTTACAGAGAGAAGTAGAGACACAGAGAGAGGTCTTCCATCTGCTGGTTCACTACCCAAATGTCCACTATGGCCAGAGCTGGGCTGCAGAAGTTTCTTCCAGGTCTCCTACGTGGGTGCAGGGACCCAAGCACTTGGGCCATCTTCCTCTGCTTTCCCAGGCCATTATCAGAGAGCTGGATTGGAAGTGGAACAGCTGGGATTAGAACTGGTAACTGTATGGGATGCAGGCATTGTAGACAGAGGCTTAACCTACTATGCTACAGTGCCTGCCCTACTTGGTAGTTTAAGAAAATAGAAGAAATTCTCCACAGTTCTAAGGCCAGACATTTGAAAACAGTAACACTGGGCTAAATTACAAGGGGTCTGCAAACACTTTGTGGAAAATGCTTATTATTAAAAACCTATGCATGGATTTCAAATTTTCTGCACCAAATATACTTTTGTCTTTTAATCCCACTTTCTAAAATCTTTCTGAAGTCCTCTTCTACAGATGTTGTCAAGGCTGCTCCACCCTTGGCTCTTCCAGCTGCTGGTGGCTGCTGTCCTTTCTTGTCTCAGCCGCTGCCTTTGTGGTCCTGTTGCCTTCTCTGCCTGTGTGATCTCCCTCTTAACAAAGAGACCTGCGTTTAGTTAGGGCACACCCAGATAACCCAGGAGAGCCCCTCATCTCAAGGTCTTTAACTTCATTGCATCTGTGAAGGCCCTTTTGTTTTTGCCATGTAAAGTAATGTTCACTGTATTCAGGATTAGGATGTGGATACCCGCTGAGGAGCCATTTTTCAGCCTATCACATCAATCTTTACTCTTTCTTCTATCCAATCCTATAACTTTTCTGTCCTGTATCAGGCATTAGTTGTCTATTGCTACATAATAAATTAACCCCTAATACTCAGTGTCTTAAAAGAACAATACTTTGATTTTTTTTTTCATAATTCATTGGTCAGCAACTTGGGCTTGGCTCAGCTGGCCAGTTCTGCTAATCTTGCCTGAGTTCATTTAGAAGCTGGCTGATTTGGGGGCTTCACTGTTGGTGCTAGTGGTCTTACCAGTGGGCCAGAGGGGACTACACAAGGATGTGCACTCAGGGAGTTATGGTTCCTTGGGAGCAATTAGTTTAATAACTTCTAGAATCTCTTATTGTAATATTTTTGGAAATCCAAGTTTATACAAAAGCATTTTCAGAGTAAGTATATTAGGAAGATGCTTTTAACATTTTTTAAATTTATTTATTGGGATGGGGGGACGGAACTCCCATCTGCTGGTTCACTCTCCAGGTGCCTTCAACAGTCAAGGCTAGGCCATGCCAAAGCCAGGAGCCCAGAACTCATTCCAGGCCCCGAACATGTGAATCAGAGACCCAAGTACTTGAGCCATCACTGCTGCCTCCCAGGGTGTGTGTGAGCAGGAAGCTGGAGGCAGGAGTGGGGCTGGGTACTGAACCTAGGTACAGTGACATGGGATGTGGGGATGCCAACTGGCAGCTTACCTGCTAGGCCAGCACTCTCCCCATGTTCTTTAAATATATGAAGGGGGTTCCAAAGAATTCTAGGAAAGTGGGAATAAATATCAGTTTATTTTGATACAACCCATTTTGAAATCTGTGCTTAGTTTTTTTTTCTTTTTATCAAATGCATTTTTCATGAACTTTTTGAAGACCTCTAGTGTTTTCAGAATTATTAAGCTTCTTTCATGTTGCAAATACTTCAAATTTATAGGAAAGATTAAATGCACCTGTACAGAATATCAAGCAAGCACACCTCGCCAGGAGACATCTGAAGTCCTTGCTTGTTTTTCCTGTGTGTTTGGATTACTTTTCCATGCTGTAGACATGACTAGCTGTTAGGTAAGAGCAACTTTATGATGAACGTGGAATCCTCAGGTGTGTCGTGTCCTGTGTTGGCATGAGCCTGGCCATGAAGGTGTTGGGAGTCTTTTTGCAGGTAATGTCCGTGTACCTAGAGAATGTCTGATTGTTTGAAAACTGAATGGAAATATTGAAGAAACATAGAAGTAATGCCATTATTGTTACTGTGCTGTGAAGTGGATTGATTGTAATCTTGTTTATTTTTTGCCAATTTTAACGGCTATAGAAATCACATAGCCTGAAGGCAGTTTTCATTTTTTTTTTTAAATCACTTCTTGCAAGTAACCATATGTGGCCAAATGGATTGCATGTGTCAACTGTTTTTGGAAAAGTAACGTTAGTTATACTTACTACAAAACCTTCTTGTTCCCTGAGGAAAATGTCACTTTGGGGAATATGCACACATTTTTTTTTAAAGTTGTGCCAAACAACATGTGACAAAGTAACATAAAAATATGTTTTTGGCTTGATTTTCCAAATGTAAGTGCTTGTGTGGGATTTCAGAATGATGTTCATGGATGTATTCCACAGGATCCTGTGACACTTTGAAGGTAACACACTCACAGTATTGTCAGCTAAAATCTAAGCCTCACTGTTTTCTGGCACAAATCCCAAAAGGAAGATGAGAAGGGCTTTCTGGAACTTACTATATGATTGATGGTTGGAACTGTGTGGTAGTAAAATATACAGTTTGCATCCTGTGTTGGAATTTGAAAAACAATATAAATCTATATGAATGTGATTTTTATTTATTATGAAATATGCTTAAAAAGAAATGTAAAAAAAGTTATTTAAGGATACAAGTCGAGTATCACTTTTTAAAAATATTTAGGACCAGAATATTTTGGAATTTTGATTTTGGAATATTTGCATATACGTAATGAGATATCTTAGGGATGGGACCCAAATCTAAACACTAAATCCATTTATTCTTCATTTACATCTTATACACATAGCCTAATGATAATTTGATATAATATTTTTGGTGCACTTGCATTTAAAAATATTTATTTATTTATTTGAAAAGCAGAGTGACAGAAAAAGGAGGAGAGAGAAAGAGAGAGATCTTCCTTCTTCTAGTTCAACCCTAACTGCCTGCAAAGGTCAGAGCTGGGCTAGGCTGAAGCCAGGAGCCAGGAGCCCCATCTGGGTCTCCCATGTGGGTGGCAGGGGCCCAACACTTGGGCCATTTTCTGCAACCTTCCACGGTGGAAGCAGAACACCTGGCACTTGAACTGGTGCTCCAGTATGGGAACTGGCATCACAGACAACCCCTGAACCCACCGAACCACAATGCCAGAGCCCTGGGCTTGCATTTTTAACTGTGACCTGTCACATGAGGTCAGGTGTGGGATTTTCCGCTTATGATGTCATGTTAGCCTCAGAAAGTTTTAGATTTTGGAGCATTCTGGATTTTGGATTTTTCAGATTTTTTTAACCTGTATATACTTTTAAGACCTACTCTGAGGGAAATTTAGGGTGAGGAAGTTGTATTTTTTGCTGTCTATAGGATTCTTGATTAGCAGTTTTTTCTTCTGCTTTAAATGCATCATCCCCTATGTCCTCCAAAGTTTTTGATGATGAATCTATGATCATCTTATCCAGGATCTGTGTCCCTCATGAGCCTGCCTCCCAGGGCCTGTACTGGCTGGAATCAGGGATTAGAGCCAGGACTCAAACTCAAGAACTTTTCCTTTTTTTAAGACTTATTTTATTTATTTAAAAGTGAGAGTTACTTGGGGGGGGGTGTGGTCTTGCATCCCCTGGTTCACTCCTTAAATGTCTGCGATTGTTAGGGCTGTGCCGGCAGAAGCCAGGGACCAGGAGCTGCATCCAGGTCACCCAAGTGAGTGTAGGGCCCCAAGCATTTGGGCCACCCTCTGCTTCTTTCCCAGGCATGTTAGCGGGCAGCTCACCTGGAAATGGAACAGCGGAGACTCGAACTAGGGCCCGTGCAGGGTGTTGGTGTTGCGGGAGGCAGCCCAACTCACTGTGCCACATCACTGGCTCCAAACCCAGGCACTTTGGTATGAGGTTCAGGCACCTTAACTGGCATCCTGCGAGGATACATGTCTGCCCCCAAAACATGCTTTAAGTACTGAAAACCCAAAAAGCTGAGTGGTGGAGGAAGATTGGTGTGGTCTCTTCCGACCCTTGGAATGTTTTGTGAGCATAGCTATGTGCCCAGTCATTTGTGCTGGGCTTAGATAACAGATGTGTGGGCAAGAAAACACAGCAGGAGGAGCTGAAACAAATTGCAGAAATTTTGGAAAACCTTTTAAGAAAATAATTTCAATAGGCAAATTTTGGAGAATGGAATGTGAATTCGAGTTATGCCTCCTTGTAATAAATATGTTCCAGGTGGCTTTTTCTAAAGTTCATGATCAGTTCCTGCTCTGTCCTCCTAAACCTGTTCATTCTTTGCTTCTGTACTGCCTAAGAAGTCCCCCCAAAACTCCAGATGCTTCTCCCAAAAACCAGATCATTATTCTGGGCGCATCTGTCTCACACCAGCCATCACCAAGGCCTGGCAAGTCCACAGGGTTCTTTAAAATGTTATGGAAAAACGGTTGTGATGAAAAAAACCATGCATGGGTTTTCATTGTTTTTGCACCCTTTCATTCCATTCTTTTCTTATGGACTTTTGAAAAGTTCTCTTGTATGTCTTACGTTTTCTCACATCTGCCTTCTGCTTCTCCTGCTTGGACTCCCGCAGTGTCTCTACTTCCCCTCATCACCTTGATGGGCTCTCTGATTCATTATCCTCACCAGCAATCACCAAATATTTTCTGTGAAGGAACAAATCACAAACATGAGGGGACTTCATCACATTCATGGAAAACTGAATTAAAAGCCAAGCTCATTGTGGTGCAGAAATGTACGAAACCCATGCGTACTTTTCTCATAATATGCATTCCCATGATTTTTTTAAAGCTCCCCATCGTTCCAGCTGTGTAAGATCAACCGCACAGCCCTGCCACCTGGAGACAGCAGCCATGGCCAGTGTCTCACAAACAGGTGTAGCGAACCTTCCGAAACGCCAGTGAGTCCATCAAGCTGTTGCTTCAAGCCGAATCCTGTCGCTTCTTCTCCCTGCTGCCGAGCATACATTGGCAAGGGCTGCCTCCCTCATCCTGCTTCTCTTGAGCCCTCCCTTCTTGTTCACTGTGCGCTTGTCCTGTTGGCCTTGTGTGGTTTGGTTCTTTGAGAGTTCCTACCTGTCTTAGGGCTGTTTTTTGTTCTCCCTGAAAATTTCCTTTTCTGAACTCCCACTCAACCTTCTGTTCTCAACTTAAAAGTCACTTTCTTATGGAAGCCTTCCCCACCCTTTTAGACTGACTTAGGTTCTTTCTGTTGTGAGGGTACTTCAAAAAGTTCATGGAAATGGTATTAAAAGATAAGCTTATTTTAGTGCAAAAATTTTTTTTTGAAATCCGTGCTTATGAGAAGTCTTCAAAAAGTTCATGGAAAAAGTTCAGGAGCTTCTTCCAGGTCTCCCACATGGGTACAAGGGCCCAAGCACTTGGGCCATCTTCCACTGCTTTCCCAGGCCATCAGCAGGGAACTGGATTGGAAATGGAGCAGCCAGGACTTGAACTGGCACCAATATGGGATACTGGCATAATAGGAGGCTTAAGTTATTATGCCATGGCGCCGGCCCCTGAAAATTATTTTGAATCAAAATAAACATTTCTTCTAATTTCATTTTTCATAAACTCTTTGCAGTACCTCCATATGGTTTTTCATAACTTTTATTTCACTTTTAATTAAATAAATATTTTCGGGATTGTTCTAACATTTAGTCCCTTGCCAGGTAGTAAAGATCCAAGGTCACATCTGAGTTTCCAACTGTGAATTTTCAATATTGAATCCAGTGCCTTGTATAGTAAGCATTTCGCACACATTTAAGCTATAAATTTTATGTATGATGTGAAAGGCGGTATTAAAGAAACAGTTTGTTGGAAGTTCGCAAATCAAGGTGAATTACAGAAAGTGTTCAATGAGCAGCCATGGAGGACATGCAGATTTTTTAGGAACTTATGGCTGAACCACATGAAACTGCCTGTATGAGGGACTCCAAAAAGGTTGTGGAAAATGGAATTTAAATATGTCTATTTTGATGCAGAAATAAATGAGATCCTTGTATAGTTTTTTTCATAATATACATTTTCCATGAGCCTTTTGAAAACCACCTTGTATTTGACCATGCGTCATGACCTACACATTTCATGTGCCTCATTCTATCAAATGTCAGGTTATCTCTTCCTTTTGCTGTCTGACTTCTAGCATCCAAACAGCTCAATGGAATGCTGAACACTAATATGGGACACAGCAGCCACCTGGGACATGCTGTGTGGAACACTGCATTCGATAAACTCTTGATGGAGGTGGGATCCTGGAAGCAAGGAAGAGAGAATCAGCCGGGAGCCAGGCTATCAGCAGAAACAGGAGCTGCGTTAGCACCTGGTAGCTGAGTGTGTGATAACAAAGGGACTTCACAGCCGGTTGCCAAAACTATAGGAAAAAGGCAGAAAAGCCATAGTCTCGGTAAATTTTATGGCTCCAATGAAATGAAAGGAAACCATGATTTTGCACATGGTGGCTTTTTTGAGAGAGTTGAAATACTAATGTCTCTCAGGCTGCAAAACAAAGCAGATCTTGGACAAGGATGGAGAGAAGCAGCAGGGGAAAGAATGAAAGCTTGAAATGGGGTTTATAAGAGCAGATGTGAAATTAATTTATTAATGGAGCATGTTCTAGGTTACTTAAACATTGGAAAATCATTATAAACACGATTTAAAACAGTACTAAAATTCTGGAAAATAGAAAAGTTTCCACATAGTAACTTAGTGTGATTCCTAGGCAGGATTTAAATTGCATGACCTCTTATGCACCATTTTAGTTCTGGGATTCCATAAAAAGGTATAGAAAGGAGGCAGAACATAATTTACACCTAAATAGTAACATATTTTGTATTCCACAGATCGTACTATTTATACCTCTCCCGTCAAAGCGAAAAACCTAACTCGGTGTTAATCCTGGTTAAAGTCAGCCAGGGGTCTTTGCAGGTGGTCCCAGGTCACACACAGTTGGGTTAGATGAAGACATTCCCCAGGGTGAGCTCCCCTTGATAAGAAACTGTGAACACATGACACAGCGGAAGCTGGGTTAAGGTTCTGTCCGAGAGGAGAGCAGCGGTCAGTCCTCCCCTTCACCTTTCTGATAGAGAAAGCCCCCATCCCCCATTACAAAGCTACATCGCCACCCCTAACTCCACACTGCATGGGACGCATGTAGTGTGCAGTATTATCCAGCAGGCCTGTCTTGTTTTTCATATGCACATAAGCTTTTCAAGAGCTTCTTCACAACCTTTGAAAAATGTTTAACTTGCTGGAAGGAAGCCTTAAAAAACTTGTAACTCCTGGTTGTTTGGAAAGCCTGGTTTTTGGTCATGAGACCACCTTGTTCTTGGCGTGGCTAACCCAAATAAATTCCTCTCTGCTTACAGCTCTAACTATTGTCTGGATGTTTCCATTGGCAAACACGCTAGACAAGAACCCTCAGATTTTCTGCCTGATTACACTACGTGTTCTGACATTTATTTAATTTGTTATATATCTTCTACATGTGAAATACTGATGTGTCATTATACTGCTGTATCCTTTGTGTCATAGTTTGCACTTTGCTTCCTGACTTGAATCAATCCCAATGAGACTTTTGCTCTTACTATTCCATTAAAGAGTATTATTGAACTAGAACTCTTGAGATTGACATTGGTTGGCCCAGATGGACTTAAATCAAGGTTTCAACTTACTCACACATCCTTCCGGATTGCCCAGAGCTGCTCTCTTAACTCTTCCTCCTCTGTCCTCCTGCTGTTATAATTGAATTTAGGATATTACAGGTTTCTTTTTTTTTTTTTACCAGTAGCATCATCATCATTGCTAAGAGAGTGATTACAGCTCTCACTACAGTACCTGGGTTCTAGTGGACCCTGTTGGTCATTCTTCCTTCTTGAAACAGTGGTTCACTTGGTTTTCAGCTTCTCTTCCTACCTCTTGGCTGGTTCTCTGCTTTCTCTGATAGTTTCTCCTCACCACCCAAACTCAAGATTTTAGGGACTCTAGGGCTCAGTCCTTGAGCCTCTTTGTGTGCACACAATTCTTAGCTCAGTGACTTTCAAACTTGCTTTGATGCCTTTGTGCAAAAAATATGTTTTATTTCACAGCATTCCCAACACACACACACACACACACACACACACAGACATACTGGATACAAGTCCTCACAAAACTGCACTTTGATCTTTCCCTTTGTCTCTTTTTCTTCTCCTTTCCCTCCCCTTTCCTTCTTTTTCCTAATTTATTTAAAAAATTCCTCTTTGCATCACTAAATTGATTTCCTCATCCACTTAGTGGGCCACAATTGCAATTGAAAAAAAAACATTTTTGTAAGTGGTTTAGAAGCCAAATTTATGCTTATATATATTTATATAAGCAACTTTTGCTCTGCATGACAACATGCAACCGTAAAAACAACTTTGTCACATAGGAACTGTGCAGAGTAACCTTAGTAATCAATGGGAAAAGTTAAGATTGTTAAATTTTTTGTTCAAACAGTAAGAACTTATGTACTGGTGTAGTTGTGACCCAATAAAACTTTATTCAGAAAAGCAAGTGGTCAACCCATGGACTGTCATTTGCAGAATCATTTTAGACACAGAAAAATCTGTTTTCAAATACATCTTTGGACTAAAGAGAAAGCTTTAATAATCTGCTTCAGACCATCTGTGCTAATTTTGCAAGCCCTATGGTTATCTACACTGCTAACCTATATCCACAGGTACAAAACACCCCACTTCTGGTTGTCCCTTTCAGTGTGTCCAGAAGAGATCTATTTATCACCTATTTCGTGTTTTTTTTTTTCCAAATTATTGTAAGAATTATTAAGCTGGTCACCTGGCTTTTGTCCTCGAAGGAAAACAGTTGTGTTCTTTCCAAAGTGAAATGAGCTCGGTGACTTTTTCTGAAACCTGTTTCCACCGTGTTCCTCGGTTTTGTAGCCTTGGTTATGTAGTGCAACATGTGGTAGAAGTTAGTATTTGCATCTCACAAGTGAACAGGATGCTTTGTGTAGAGCCAAAGTAAATGCTTTCCAGTTGTGTGGACACTTGGCATTTTCAGAACAACCACCTGGCATAGCAACAGCATCCATTTTGGGGTTAGGAAGATCAAAATCTGGATTCTGGCATTGCACCTTGCCAGCAAAGTGATCTCGAACAAGTCATGCCCCTTGGTTTTACCTTTCTTGTCTCTCTGGTCCGACTATTAATTCCAGGTCTGTACAATCACAGGCTTGTGGAAGGAAGGTGATGATCAAATAAGAAAATAACATATTGAAAACACTTGAAAAGCACAATGTAAATATGTTATTTTTTCTATTTGATTTCCTTAACCTGTGTGTGCTATAGGCGTGGTATACCAGAATTACTATCTTTATTTCTCTAGTTTACCAGTAGCCTAAGCATTACCAGCTTGTACTCTGAGTAAAACCATTTCAACTACTGACTGCTTTCCCAACCTGAGATGAGAGGCTCTGCTCTGCCCCTAGCCTAGGCCCCCATCCCTCTGTACATGGATGTCAAAGAGGAAAGATATTAAGCCAGTGGGTTCTGAAGACCTTGTGGCCACAGGTGCCTATAGTTACACACATCACAAAAGGCCCCAACTTGTATCTGGAAGTTCTATAACTTCATCCCTCAGGGTAGTGTCTGATGCTTTCATTTTGCTTGAAATGTCCCAGACATTTCGTCTGTTTCTTATCATAACACGTTTAGAGAATAACATTACGTAGTATTGGACCAGACTTGTGCAGGGCCTGGCCAGTTTCCTATTTAGTCTGTTTTAGAGACGGCCGATGTAAAAGTAATTTTAATAATTTATGGAATGGTCCTGTTTTGTACTTCAAGTGAAGTAGTTCTCTAGAGAAATTCAGGGATTAAAAATACAGTTTATTTAGACTTCAGGAAAGATTGAAATCTTCACTAGTTATTATTCAGTACTACTTTGTAAAAATAAGATTCATTTATTTATTTGAAAGACAGAGTGATAGAGAGAGATAGAGTGGGATCTTCCATCTGCTGGTTCACTCCACAGATGGCCACAACAGCCAGGGCTGGGCTGGGCTGAAACCAAGAACCAAGAATTCATTCAGGTCTCCCATGTGGGTGGCAGAGGTCTAAGTACTTGTGCCATCTTCTGCTGCTTTCCCAGGTACATTATTAGCATGGAGCTGTATTGGAAGCTCGTAGCCAGGATTGGAACCAGCACTCTGATACAGGATGTGGGCATCCAAGTGGTGGCTTAGCCCACTGCACCACAATGCCAGCCCCTCTCTGGATTAGTTATGGAGTTTCATAGCTCAAATGATTATGTAAGTTGGACATAGTATTGGAATTCTTATAGCAAGTGACAGACATTCTACCACTAGAGAAAAAAGTAATTGTAATGGCTCACAGAAATGATAAGTGCTGGGAAGGAACTAGATGAAGGCATGGCTGGATCCGGAGTACAGTTCTCGAAGGCCTTGGCCTTGAGGACTCCGGTTCTCTGTGTTACCAACTCCTTTCTCACACAAGCATTTCTCCTAGAAGAATATGTTCCCATGAACATCCTTAGTTGAGTTTTATTGGTGTGGTGTGCATCACGTGCTTGGTTCTCAAACAGCTGTTATGGTCAGAGAGGAGGAGGACATTGGTCGGGTAGTCCTGGGTCATACGGAACAAGGATGAGGAAGTCACAGTGCAATCACTCAACGAGGGGAAATTGATTCCAGTCCAGCAAAAGCTGCACATGTCTGCTTCAGATGTCATTGAAGTACCATTTGCAGGCATCTTTACTTAGGACCTGCTTCCTGGATGAGTCAGCTCTATTCTGCTGGCACCTAGGTCCTGAATCTCACCCGAGTTTATAATTTTCTAAGGGCCTGGGGGTAGGGAAAACATTACATAGAAACCCTTTGGGCCAGGCACTTGTTGTAATTCAGGCTGTTTGTTGGACCCTGGAGATACAAAGATGAAAGGGGAGGGCATGGCTCTGACTCATGAGGCCATTCTGTCTGAAAAAGGACATGCAAACATACAAATTCACAATGGCCCTGATAGGTAACATCATGCCTTGGGTATTGTGGGAGGAAAGACACAGGACTATCTGGGAGCAAAGAGTGGAATATGGAGAGAATTCTAGGAAGGTTTCCTGGAGGAGCTGATGTCTGAGCTGAGCTCTGAAAGATGAGTAACATTTTCTGGGGGAAGAAGGGGAACAGGGCCTCTCTGGGGGAAGGAACATGATGTAGCACAGTGGAAGTGAGACAGAGCAAGGTGTGGATGACAAGGGACAAGTGGTTTGCTACAGCTTGAGGGCGAAGTGTGAATCAGGGAGAGGCTGCGAGGCTGTGAATCACTCTAAGATACTTATTGCAGATTGGGGGCGGGAGATAGAGTAGGATGGAGGGATGGAGGGAGAGAAAGAGAGAGAGAGAGAGAGAGAAAGTGTCCCACCTGTTGGTTTACTAGGGCAAGCCAAATCCAGAGGCCAGGAACTTAATCCAGGGCTCTCCTGTGGATGGCAGGGACCTACATATTTAAGCCTCCAGGGTGTACATTGGTGGGAAGCTGGGGTGGAGAGTGGAACCAGATCTTGAACCCAGGCACTCTGAAATGGAGTGTGGGTGTCCCTGAGTGGTGGCTTACTCTCTGTGACAAGTACCTGTTCACCCCTTCCCATACCCCACCCCACATGTTTCGGCCTAGAAAAAGCACAGGTTTAATCGGGAGTTCAAAGAAGCCTCTGAGGCAGGAGTCATGGAAACAGCTGTGCACTTGTCCTTCCTTGGGGACACCATGGTGCTGACTCATGTCCCCTTCCACTGATTCAGTTCATCAATGGAGACACCATGGTGCTGACTCATGTCCCCTTCCACCGATTCAGTTCATCAGTAGGTTTTTACTGAGTGTCTGCTGTGTCATTGTCACTGTGAGGAGACTAACAAGACTAATAATGAACAATGCAATTATAGCCTCTGCTCCAATGGAGCCTGCACATTGGTGAGGAAGTCAAATGGGTAATTTAAAACATGGTGAGGGTGAGTGTCACAAAATTGCTAAAATAAAAAGGTATTTCAAAAGATTTGTACAAAATTGAATTAAAAGATACTGATTTTGGTGCAAAAATTTTGAACTCCAGTCATACGAGGGATCTTCAGAAAATTCATGGAAATGCATAGTATGAAAAAACTATCTGGGAATTTCAAATTTTTTGCACCTAATAAACTTATTTTTTAATTCAATTTTCTCATGATTTCTCAGAAAGTACTCTTGTGCAATTGGTTTTAAGAAGATGGGATATTCTATTGAGGTCAGTGGGTTCATCCTGGCTTTAAGGGTAACGTGTATTACAATTGTTAAGGTGTATGCCAGTATGTGTGACTGGGAGAGTACATGGAATTGATTTTGGATTTCTTGGGATTCGTTAATGGTGGAGTTTATGAGAGATTTTCAGGAAGTGCTTTCTCAAAGGATGGTCACCAGTGGCCAAAAACAGAGGTAAAGATCCTTAGTAAATGCTGGTCGTTAAAGTTCAGCAGCCTGGTGCAAATGCAGAATGAGGCAAAGCAATCCTGACTGATGAGTCCTTGTGTGTTTTTTCCCCTCAGATAAACCTTTTATTTAAGGAATACAAGCTTAATGCATTTCATGAGTACAACTTTAGGAATAGAGTGATTCTTCCCACTAGAGCCGCCCTTCCACTCCCACTCCCATCCCTCCTCCTTCTTCCTCCTCCTCTTCCATTTGCAGTCCCATTCTCCACTAAGATCTATTTTTGTATAACTTTGTACACAGAAGACCAACTCTACACTAAGTAAAGAGTTCAACAATTAACACACACACACACACACACACACACACACACACACACAAAACCCTGTTGCTCAACAGTCCAGACAATGGCTGTTCAAAGCATTGTATCTTGAAGTTAATTTCAATTCTTCTTCTCCTTCTCCTTCTCCTTCTCCTTCTCCTTCTCCTTCTCCTTCTCCTTCTCCTTCTTCTTCTTCTTCTTCTTCTTCTTTTTAGAAAATTAACTTTATCAAAGCACCCAAGAATTATACATCTTTTGAGAGCACTTAGACATAGTTATAATACAACTCTTTGAGGACAGAGGTCCTACATGGGAAGTTAGTGCACAGTGACACTTGTTGTTAATTTTTTAAATTATTTTTTATTTTACAGGCAGAGTTAAGGGGAGAGAGAGAGAGAGAGAGAGAGAGAGAGAGAGAGAAAGGTCTTCCTTCCATTGGTTCACCCCCAAAATGGCCATTACGGCCGGCACTGCGATGATCCGAAGCCAGGAGCCAGGTGCTTCCTCCTGGTCTCCCATGCAGGTGCAGGAGCCCAAGCACTTGTCTTGTTGTTAATTTAACAATTGACACTTTTGGCCGGCGCCGTGGCTCAACAGGCTAATCCTCCGCCTTGCGGCGCCGGCACACCGGGTTCTAGTCCCGGTCGGGGCGCCGGATTCTGTCCCGGTTGCCCCTCTTCCAGGCCAGCCCTCTGCTGTGGCCCAGGAGTGCAGTGGAGGATGGCCCGAGTGCTTGGGCCCTGCACCCCATGGAAGACCAGGAAAAAGCACCTAGCACCTGGCTCCTGCCATCAGATGAGCGCGGTGCGCCGGCCGCAGCGCGCAGTCCGCGGCAGCCATTGGAGGGTGAACCAACGGCAAAGGAAGACCTTTCTCTCTGTCTCTCTCTCTCACTGTCCACTCTGTCTGTCAAAAAAAAAAAAAAAATCCTCCCAAAAAAAAAACAATTGACACTTTCACATATGATGTCAGTGATCACCTGAGGCTCTTGACACGAGCTGCCTAGGCTATGGAAGCTTTTCGAATCCACAAACTCCATCAGTATTTAGACAGGGCCATAAGCAAAGTGGTAGTTCTCTGCTCCCTTCAGAGAAACGTACATTCTTCTTTTATGGCCACTTCTTTCCACTGGGGTCTCGCTTATAGAGATTCCTCATGTAGGACTTTTTTTTTTTAATGCCACACTGTCTTGGCTTTCCATTCCTGAAATGCTCTCATGGGCTTTTCAGCCAGAACAGAATGCCTTAAGGGCCGATTCTGAGGTCAGAGTGCTACTTAAAGCTATTGCCATTCTATAAGTATGCTGTGTGGACTGCTTCCACATTGGAGCATTCACTCCTTTTTAATTCTATTATTATTACTAAACACCTAATCCCATGAATATGAAAACTTTAAAACTTAGGATGGTATTTTTACCACCCGCTTAAGAGGATTTGGAGTCTCGGTCAAATTTTTAAACTGTACCATTAGAAATAAGCCCATAGGGATGTATGCAGAACTATACAGCTTTACAGTTACAAACTTCATAAACCTCATAATCATAACTTTAGGAACATGGTGATTCTTCCCACTCTGTCCACCCTCCCACCGATATTCCCACCTCTCTTCCTCCTCCCTCTCTTCCCACTCTTATTTTTTTTTTTTTTTTACAGGCAGAGTGGATAGTGAGAGAGAGAGACAGAGAGAAAGGTCTTCCTTTGCCGTTGGTTCACCCTCCAATGGCCGCCGCGGTCTGCGCGCTGCAGCCGGCGCACCGCGCTCATCCGATGGCAGGAGCCAGGAGCCAGGTGCTTTTCCTGGTCTCCCCATGGGGTGCAGGGCCCAAGCACCTGGGCCATCCTCCACTGCACTCCTGGGCCACAGCAGAGGGCTGGCCTGGAAGAGGGGCAACCGGGACAGAATCCGGTGCCCCGACCGGGACTAGAACCCGGTGTGCCGGCGCCGCAAGGCGGAGGATTAGCCTGTTGAGCCATGGCGCCGGCTCCCACTCTTATTTTTGACTGAGATCTATTTTCAATTGACTTTATATATATATATATATATATATATATGTTTAACTCTATGTTAAAGTTCAACAAATAGTATAAAAAACTATTACTTAACAGTCAAAACAAGGGCTGTTCAAGTTACTGCTTTACAAAGTGTCAGTTTCACTTCTACAGATTGCCTTTTAGGTGCTCTGTTAGTCATCACAGGTCAGGGAGAATACATGGTATTTGTCCCTTTGGGACTGGCTTATATCACTAAGTATGATGTTTTCCAGATTCATTCATTTTTTTTTTGCAAATCAGTGGATTTTTTTTTTTTTTTACCACTGTGTAGTATTCTATGGTGTACCTGCTCCATGATTTCTTTATCTAGTCTTCAGTTGACAGGCATTATGGTTGATTCCATGTCTTAGCTATTGTAAATTGAGCTGCAATAAACATGGGGGTGCAGATAACTTGTTCATATTGCTGATTTCATTTCCCTTGGGTAAATTCCAAGAAGATGGATGGCTGGGTCATATGGTAGGTCTGTATTCATATTTCTGAGGTATTTCTCCACACTGTCTTCCACAATGGCTTTACCAATTAACATTCCCACCAACAGTGGATTAGGGTACCTTTTTCCCCACATCCTTGACAGCATTTATTGTTTGTTGATTTCTGTATGAGAGCCATTCTAACTGCGGTGATGTGAAACCTCATTGTGGTTTTGATTTGCATTTCCCTGTCGGCTAGTGATCTCTTCATATGTCTGTTGGCCATTTGGATTTCCTCTTCTGAAAAATGTCTGTTTAAGTCCTTTGCCCATTTCTTAACTGGGTTATTTGTTTTATTGTTGTTGAGTTTCTTGATCTCTTTATATATTCTGGTTATTAATCCTTTATCAGCTGCATAGTTTGCAAATAATTTCTCTCGATCTTTTGGTTGCCTCTTCACTTTCCTGAGTGTTTCTTTTGCATACAGAAGCTTTTCAAATTGATGTGATCCCATTTATTAATTTTGGCTTTGATTGCTTGTGCCTCTGGGGTCTTTTCCAAGAAGTGTTTTGCCTGTGCCAATATCTTGCAGGATTCTCTGATGTTCTCTAATAATTCGATGGTGTCGGGTCATAGATTTAGATTTTTAATCCATGTTGAATGGCATTTCTCTTGTGCACATTTTAGAATCTTTTATTTGTTTTACTGTGGGGAGTTTGATTACAGTGTGTCATGGTGAAGATCTTTTCTGGTCATGTCTATTAGGAGTTCTATGTGCTTCCTTTACTTGGATGCCCTTTATTTCTCCAAATTAGGGAAGTTTTCTGTTATTATTTCACTAAAAAGGCCTCCTAATCATTTCTCACTTTTTACACCTTCAGGAACTCCTAGGACCTGTATACTGGGTCATTTGATAGTATCCTCTAGATTCCTGCAGTGTTGTTTATTTTCTAGTTTCTTCTTCATGTTTTTCATCTAACTGTATAATTTCCTGTGTGTGTCTTCTGTGTTGGATAATTCTTTCTTCTGCTTCATTGATTTTGTTAAGGCTTTCCACTTCATTTTGTATTGGTTCTATTGAATTTTTCATTTCTAGTATTTCATTTTGATTTCTCTTTTTTTTAAACTTTTTTTTTTTTATTTGACAGGTAGAGTTATAGACAATGAAAGAGAGAGACAGAGAGAAAGGTCTTCCTTCCATTGGTTCACTCCCCAAGTGGCCGCTGTGCTGATCCAAAGCCAGGAGCCAGGTGCTTCCTCCTGGTCTCCCATGCTGGTGCAGGGCCCAAACACTTGGGCATCCTCCACTGCACTCCCAGGAAACAGCAGAGAGCTGGACTGGAAGAGGAGCAACTGGGACTAGAACCTGGCACCCATATGGTATGCCGACACTGCAGGCAGAGGATTAGCCAAGTGAGCCATGGCGCCGGCCCCTTGATTTCTCTTAAAAATGTGAATTTTGGGGGTGGCCCCGTGGCTCACTAGGCTAATCCTCCACCTGTGGCGCCAGCACCCCAGGTTCTAGTCCTGGTTGGGGCACTGGATTCTGTCCCAGTTGCTCCTCTTCCAGTCCAGCTCTCCGCTGTGGCCCAGGAGTGCAGTAGGGGATGGCCCAGGTCCTTGGGCCCTGCACCTGCCTGGGAGACCAGGAGAAGCACCTGGCTCCTGGGTTCGGATCAGCGCAGCACTCTGGCAGCAGCGCGCCAGCCGTAGCAGCCATTTGTGGGGTGAACCAATGTAAGGAAGATCTTTCTCTCTGTCTCTCTCTCTCTCACTGTCTAACTCTGCCTGTCAAAAAAAAAAAAATCTGAATTTTGTGGGAGAAATTTTCTTTCGTATCATGTAAGGATTTCATTAATTTGTGCATTTGCTTCTGATTACTTCTAAGTAATCCTATGATCAATTTTTTGAATTCCATTTCTGCCATTTCTTCAATCTTCATCTTCACAATCTGATATTGAAGTGTTGTATTGTTTTGGGGGCATCATGTTGTTTTCCATATTCTTGTTTCTTGAATTGGTGCATTTATTATTTAGCATTTGTGGAGATACTCGTTGGTTTCTTCTTTGTTTTTTCGCTGTGGCAGGTTTTATCTTTGGATTATGCCTCTGTGAATTAGTGGAGTGTTTTTTTTGTTTGTTATGTTTTGTTTTGTTTTTTTACAGTGAATACCTAGAGGCCTGAGGTGGGTATGGCCAGGGAGCTCTGTTTGGGGCTTCAGGGTGAAGGCAGTGTCTAAGGTGACACACCCAAGTGGGCCTGGTAGATCTCCTCTTTTTTTCTTTCTTTTATCAGAGGGGAGGTTTGTTCTGCTCTGTTGGCATAAACTCTGCTCATCCCCTCTCCTCAAAGGAGACCAGTGCCTGGAGGCTACCCCCAGTGGGTATAATATTTGTCTGCACTGCCACAAGGACCACACACAGGATCTGTGCAGTCCTTGGTGGAAGCACAGATTCTGTCTCTCATCAGGGAACCAGGGAGCTCTGAGCAAGTGGAGCCTCCCACAGTGACTGCCCAAAGTCCCAGCCACACCCTGTGCCCTCCCACGCAGCCTCAGTGTGTTCACAGTCCTGGCACGCAAGCCTCCCACAGTCACAAGCACCCAGTCCCTTGTTAGTTCTCCCCACCAGACTCAGGCGTTTTCCACTTGTCTGGTTGCAGGGCACAGACAGAAGCTGGCACAGCTGTTACGCATGTCCAAAATGGCACCCGCTGTCTATCAGCTTGTTATGGGCACAGCATTGCAGGGTGATCAGGTGGAGAGAAACGTGTCCCCCCTTTTTTTCTCCTCTAGTTTGGCAGTTACATTATCTCCCACAGGGCTCCAAGCTGGATTCCCTCCATACTCTTCCTGCAGCTTTATTGCCAGTGGCTTGGGCTGCTGCAGTCTGGTCTCACCTCAGTCTCCAATGCTGGTGTGGAAACTCTGGCTGCTGGGGTCCTGAGCTGTGGATATCTACGCCCTCCATGTAGGTCCACTTAGGTGTTACTCCAATTTGTGTCGTTTCCTCTTCTGTTTTCTCCCTAACTTTTCCCTGACACTGCACTCCATGTTTTTAAAAACTATCTTCTAGACTGGAGCAGTAGGCTCCCTCCTTACTCCTCCACCTTAATCCAATCTCCCAGTCCTTGTATTTTTTTTTTTTTAAGATTTATTTATTTATTTGAAAGACAGAGTTACAGAGAGAGAAGTAGAGACAGAGAAAGAGGTCTTCCATCCACTGGTTCACTCCCCAATTGGCCACAATGGCTGGTGTTGCGCCAATCTGAAGCCAGGAGCTTCTTCCAGGTCTCTCACATGGGTGCAGGGGCCCAAGGACTTGGGCCATCTTTTACTGCTATCCCAGACCATAGCAGAGAGTTGGATCAGAACAGGATCAGCTGGGACTAGAACTGGCACCCATATGGGATGCCAGTGCTTCAGGCCAGGGCATAAACCTGCAGTATCACAGCACCGGCCCCTGTATTTTAAAAGCCTGAGTGTTAGGACAGACGCTGTGGTGTAGTGGGTTAAGCTGCTTTTTGCAGTACTGCCATCCCATATGGGCATTGGTTCGAGTCCCTGCTGCTCCACTTCCCATCCAGCTCCCTGCTAATGTGCCTGGGAAGGCAGCAGAAATGGCCCAATTGCTTGGCCCCTGCACCCACGTGGGAGACCCAGAAGAAGCTCCTGACTCCTGGCTTCAGCATGGTCCAGACCTGGCTGTTGCAGGTCATTTGGGGAGTGAAGCAGTGGATGGAAGTGTGCGCGCGCGCTCTCTCTCTCTTTCTCTCTAACTCTGCTTTCACATAAATAAATCTTAGAAAAAAAACCCCAAGTGTTGTTTTGAGAGGTGTCTGATTTGTAGTCATGAAGAGGCACAAGCCTTCAGACAATCTGCCTTGTACAATTCCGACTTAGAAAAAGGGGAATAATGAGAAATATTTGGTTTTGCTCATTGAAGTTGCTTTTGGATAAATGGTCTAGCATCCTATTTGGAAAAACCAACCAGGCAACCCACCAATCCACCCAATATTAACAACAACAATAGTACAAACAAACAAACCCCACATTTTTTGGTAGTTGCCAAAAAATGACCTTAGGTTGAACCAAGTGTAAAATCTGGTAAGGCAGCAAAAAGATCATGTGAAAGGGAATGGGTAAGGTAGAAGAGGAGAGACAAAGGGTGGAATTAACTGAGGGATGGATAATAGACCATGTCTTAGTTGTTTATCATTTTGACTTATAAATCAACAGAAATTCACTTCCTAGTTAAATTGCTAGATATAAATTATTCATAGAACAGCCATCTGTGCTTTCTCCTGCTAATTTATCCACATAAAAGAAACAATATGTTGTGGCAGAAGTCTGTTGGAGCAATTTTTTTAAATGTGACTCATATCACTTTAAAGATTTCCTGCAGTTTCAAACTTTCATCTCCGTGACAAGAGATTCTTTCTGTGTTTCTTACACATCAGATGTCAGAAAGACTAGTGATAAAAGCAGGATACCGTTACTAAGGAGATGTTGTGTGTTTTCAACTGCTGCTAGAAATTTCTATATTTGAAAAGATTGAGATTGGGGCAGCAGTTTGATCAGAAAAGAGGAGCGCTGACATCAAATCTAGATAGTATCAATAGATGAAAGAGTAAGAGCGGGTAGATGTTTTGTGTGCAGTGACTAATATGCTGCTTGGGACACCAACAACCCTAGCTGAGTTCCTGGTTTGGGTCTTGGCTCCTCTACTTGGTTCCAGCTTCTTGCTAATGTGTGCGCTTGGAGGCAGCAGGGTATTTGGGTCTCTGCTATCCACATGGGAGACCTGAATTGACTTCTGGGCTCCTGGCTTCAGCCTAGCTGAGCCCTGACTGTTGCATTTGAGGCATGATCTAGAGGATGGACGATCTCTCTTTCTCTCTTCCTTTCAAATAAAATGAAAATAAATACTAAACATTTTTTAAAAGAATAAGAAAATCTTCTAGATAAAAGATTGTTGAAGGTGATGGGGAACCTATGGGAATATGAAGGGGACTAAAGCACTCCCCAGATTAACTCATTAACCCAACGAGTGAGCAAAATGCAATTCACTTGCTTATAGGGTTTACTTCTCTGATTTTCAGATTTTTAAAGTTTTAACACCTTGCTGAAGGCCTGTCATCTGTATAATGCAGTTATTCAGTTATACTTGCACAGCTTCATGTAAGACTTCCATACCAGCCATTCTTGCTCATGGACGTGTGTGTGTTTTCTGTTTCCACTCTCTGTGAATCTCCTCCAAGTTTTCAACATACTGTGAAACCTTTAATCAAAAGGCTCCCAGTCTCCTGCCAGTGGGAATCACTGGGAGGCAGGGAGAATGGTGGTTTTGAAGTTTGTCTTCATCTTCACAGAAAATAACTGTCTCTTTAATAATCTAGAAGTTAGATCAGTATAGGCGTTCACAACATGGAAATGTATACGAGGTATTCATTTGCAGCAGAAGTTAACCCAAAAAAAGCTTCAGAATCCCCCCAATGATTCAAGCTATGATTTCTGGAGCAGTGTCCTGATTTTCAGGATTTGGAGAAATGCCTCTTGATGTCACGAATCTTGTGAGCATCGTGGGAATAAACAATAGTAAACTTCTGTAATAATTTGTGTCTTTAAGCCATGTCCACTTCCTCCCTATACGCTCCCAGCTGAGCCACCACGTGAGCATCCAGGCTGGGAGAACTCTAAGGAGTCAGCTGGAAGAAGGGACTGCCGCTGCTGTCTCTGTGATCTGGAACTATTTTCCTTGCAGAGTCTCCCTCCGTGATATATGAGGCACTGATGGGAGGCCGCAGCCAGGCGCTGGCTGATGAGCACTGGAAGGTTCCCTCCAAGACTTGGGCCTTCTGTGTTGGCTGGACACGCGGCTGTACTCCTTCTTTCATGTACGACATCAGCAAATCTCATTAGGACATAAATCTTATGCATTCAGCTCTGACAACCTCATCTCAGGATTAAAAGAATAAAATGCTACTGTGAGATGTCACTGGGAGGTGAACTCATCAGTGCACACACACATCCAAAGGGTAACAAAGCGGGGGACAAGGGACTGAGACATCTCTTACTGTGCCCCGAACCTTGATGCCAGACGCCCCGTGTTGCTAGGTAACCACATGTCCTTCTGTGCAGAGGATGGTCCAGGCTATACCGATTTCCTGCATCTCAGAACACCGAGACCCTTTATGCTCTCAAGAGTCCTGCTTTGCTTGGAAATCTGGTGAATAGTAAAGTTTTCAGTGACTCAGCATAAAGAAACTTTGGGTATTGTGGATGTAGAAGAGGTGGCTCATATATATCTCGTCAACTCAGAGAGGCCAGATTGGCAGCACTTGGCGGCCTTGGCATTCCAGTGATGTAGCTCCATTTTGCTACAGGAGAGGCCATGAATCGAATGCTCTGCTGCGGCTGCCTCTGGAGCAGGTCACTGCAGTCCTTGAGTTTTTGGAACTCTCTCAGGCCAGCCCTGTAGGCCAGGTAACCCCATTTTCCAAGGAGTGTTCTAGAACCAATAATGATGACTCTCACGGTGGAGCATTTTCCCATGCCATCTCAGTTTGAGTTACTTCCAATTATTTATTCCATCATATTTGGGCTTTGCTTTGTAACTCCTCTTATTTTGCATTGTCTCTGAGGCCGTTGACAATTTTGGGCCATCGTTTGAGGATGTGTGGGCATTTTGACCAAACCAAAATGACCACTGTTGCTCCAGTTTTAATGTTGCGGCCCTAGATTGTGAATGCAGATACATTTCAGGTAACCCCTGTCAACGCTTCTGATCATGATTGGTCATCTCTTCCACTGATAATGGGGCGTAAGGAGGGCATTCCATATTTTCTATAAAAGACAGCATCCATTTTGTAATTCCTGTTGGTTAAATAGCATTTATAGTTTGGCAGAGTCTCTTCTGATTTTTCCCCTAAGGAAAGTTGCTTCTTGCAGCAAAACAATGAGTTTTCTTTCCAAAATATAATTGCAGCTCATGCTAGTGTGCCCACAGTGCTGCTTCCAAATTTCCTTCTGAAATTCCTCAAACTTGACTCTCACGCAGACAATTTGTGTCAAAGTGCTAAATTCCAAATTTCCAGATTATAACCAAAAAATGCATAAACATAAAGGGTTAGAACTGTGGCAGCCATATGCATCTGTTTAAATTACTTGAAATCAAATGTAACGAAAAATCTAGTCCCTTGGTCACCCTGGCGGCATCGCAAGAACTCAAATGTCAAAGATACAGAAAAACGGGCACCCTTGAACAAAGCTCTAGTGGACAGTGATGGTGTTAGGAACAGGCAGACTTTGTAAAAATATTCTCGTATCATTCTGGTGAAAATGCAAGTGAGGCAACCTTCAGTGGCCCCAGTTGTGATGCTGTGTCACCGTCATCACAGCTCTGGGAGAGTCCTTTGGGTCACCGTGAGGAGGAACAGTGAAACCTTGAAGTTGTGCAGCCATCCCGGAATGCAGAGCCCAAGAGCTAGAAGGCTTTGTTTCAAGAAGGTAAGATCCAGGTCTATGTTGACATGGTTGGCCCTGTTGTAACCCTGGGGCCTGGCCCACCAGAGATACTCAAGACCAATTAAAAGGGCCTGATTAGAAAAACATGAGCATCCCTGGGGTTTAGATCATTTTGGGGGCTCCCTGGGAATCATAAGAAGGAGCAAGCAATAGAAATTAGTGGTGTTGTCTACAGAAAAGCCGGCACAAGGAACACAGTAAACTCCATTCTCAGTGGCTCCTCTCTTCTTCTCTCCCTTCCCCTCCTCCAATCCCAATGCCGTTTCAAATAGCTAATTTTATTGGGCATTTATTTATTAAGTAAATCTATTATTTAATATATGACTTCAATAAATATTTAGTAAATAAAATTCAATCTTTAATAAATAAATTTAAGATCGATTAAATGCCAGCCACTATTCTAAGTTCTTTTAGTATGTTTACAAAAATCTTCCCCAAACTCTATTTTATTAATTTCTTAAGGCTACCATAACGAAATACCGTAGACTGGGTGACTTAGACAACAGGAGTTTGTTTTCTTCCAGTTCTGGAGTTTAAGGTCAAGGTGTTGGCAGGTCTGGCTTCTCCTGGGGCTCTCCTTTCGGTTTGTGGACAGCTGCCCTCTCTCTCTGTCCCCACATTCTTCCTCTCTGCCTGGGCATCACTTTCTGTGTTCCAATTTCCTCGTCCTTTAAAAGCTCCAGTCAGATTGGTTTAACACCCCTCTGGACAGCATCACTGTGTGTTGATTACATCTTGAACAGCCTTATCACCAGATATAGCCACGTTTTGAGGAACTATGGGTTAGGGTTTTGCTATTATACTCACTTGTCTTCTCCCAACACAAAATTTGTGTGTTGAAAACCTAATTACCTAGCACGCTAACATAGGGGCCTTTTGGCAGTGATTGGATCATGAAGGTAGAGCCCTATCAGTGGGGTTAGTGCTCTTTTTTTTTTTTTTTTTTAAGATTTATTTGTTTCTTTGAATGTCAGAGTTACACAAAGAGAGGAGAGGCAGAGAGAGTAAGGTCTTCCATCTGATGGTTCACTCCCCAATTGGCCTCAACGGCTGGAACTGTGCCGATCTGAAGCCAGGAGCCAGGTGCTTTTCCTGGTCTCCCATGTGGGTGCAGGGCCCAAGGACTTGGGCCATCCTCCACTGCCTTCCCGGGCCACAGTAGAGAGCTAGACTGGAAGAGGAGCAGCTGGGACTAGAACCGGCGTCCATATGGGATGCTGGCACTTCAGGCCAGGGCGTTAATCCACGGAGCCACAGTACCAGCCCCTGGGGTTAGTGGTCTTACAAAGGAGACCCAGAGAGCTTCCTTGCCTCTACCACGATGTGATGACATGGCTAGAGAGCACCAATTGTAAACCAGAAGGGGGACCCTCAGCCAACACCGAATCTGCTAGTGCCTTGATCTGGACTGTGAGCAGTGAATGTGTGCTGTTTATAAGCTACCCCGTATATGGTATATGGTGATAGCAGCCTGGATGGACGAAGACAGTCTTCAACAGGGGCGTTCTGTGGGCTCTCCACTCATAACACCTGTGAAGAAGCTCTGACCGACCCTGAGTCTCACATTAGAGTTGAAGCAGCTGAGGATACATAGCTTGCCCAGAGTCTCACAGCCAGCAAGTGTTGGGAGGCAGTTAGAAATCTAACCTGCCTGATGTCAGAACTTGGATTTTTAACCACCAGGAGAGGTACTGGACTTTGTGTTGACAGCACCTTTGGGTTTGAGGCTAATTAGGAGCAGATAAGGCCACACGAAGGTGGAGAACTGGGGGTGGCGATGGCCAAGATGGGGCATGGAGACAGCCATTGTTGCCACTGCTTCCACTGTCCTTCATTGGACTTGACCACTCCTAAGCCCCAGAGTTCCTGCTACCCCAGGCTTAGCCTTTCTCCTTGGCCTCTTTGTCCCCCACCAAGTTTTCTCTGCAGAGGGAGACTTCTGATAAAGGGAGGGCTTGTGACGATGTTCTCTTGTAGCAGAACTGCATTCCTCAAAACTGAAAGTTGATGCTTTCTATACTTTGGGTTCTTGTTTAATAATGATAAGAAAAATGTATCCTGACTTCCATATCTATGGTCCTGTTTCCTTTTTTTAATAGTATATAAATTTATTTTATTTCTCTCTTTTTTTCTTAGGCATGACAGAAGTTATTCTATTGTTTTGTTTTACTGATGTTATTTATCTTTTATACTGTTTTTCATAATTCTTAATAATATTAATATTTTTAATTTTAGCTTTTAAAATCTTTGCTCATATCTTCTTTTGGCTGATTTTGGTATTTTCCTTGGTCTTGAAAAAAATAAAAGACACCACAGAAAAGTTAACAGCTTTTAAAAATAGTACCAACAATAAATTATATAGAGAAGTGAAAAAATGTTCTTTCACAATTGTATAACTAGAAATAGACTTAACAAAAAAGGTGCAACTCCTATGTGAAGAAAGATGTATGTTATTGACAGAACTTGAATACATGGAAATTGAATTCAGAAGAAGACTTAAAATTTGTGAAAACAGAAATTCTACAAAAATTGATATTTTCATTTAATGAGATTCCACAGGCTTGTGTGTTTTTGAAATGAAAAAGATTATTTCATCTTCGTTTGAAATAACGAACATGTAAGAATTATGGAGAAGATAACAGAAAAATCTCTTACATTGAATTACTAGTCCTGCCAGCTATGAAAATCTAATTTCAGAGCTAGTGCTGTGATGCAGAAGGTTAATAAGCTGCCACCTGCCTTGTTGGCATCCCATTTAGGCGTCGGTTCAAGTCCCAGCAGCTCCACTTCTGGTTCAAGTCCCAGCAGCTCCACTTCTAATCCAGCTGCCTGCTAATGTGCCTGGGAAAGCAGTAGAAGATGGCTCAAATGCTTGGGCCCCTGCACCCACGTAGGAAACCCCAAAGAAGCTCCTGGCTCCTGGCTTGGACTGGCCCCGCTCCTGCAATTGTAGCCATTTGGGAAGTGAACCAGCAGATGGAAGACTCATTCTCACACACACCCCCCCTGGCCCCGCCCAGTGTATTTCTGCCTTTCAAATAAATAAATATATCTCTTTCTTAAAAGAATAAGTGCAGATTGACTTTTTGATTTCTGCGTAGGAGGGCACACATGCAGTACTTGTCTTTCTGTGTCTGTATTATTTCACTTAACGCAGTGATCTCCAGTTCCATCCACTTTGTTGCAAATGTCAGAATTCCATTCTTTTTGATAGCTCAGTAATATTCTATTGTGTGCGTCTATCATATTTTCCTTATCCACTCATCCCTTGGTAGACGTCCGGGTTGATTTCTCATCTCGGCTATGGTGAGTCACACTGCAGAGAACGTGGTTGTGCCGGGACCCGTTTCTTACACGAACTTCATTTCCTTCAGATATATAACCAGAAGAGGTAAAGCTGTTTTAGGGAACTCCATACTCTTTTCTATAAAGACTTTACTAATTTACATTCCTACCCATAGTGCATAAAGGCTCACTCTTCTCACATCCTCACCAGCATTTGTTAGTTTTTGTCTTTTTCTGATGTTAGCTATTCCAGCAGGAACGAGAATACACCCAGCTTTGTTTTGCATTTCCTTGATGGCTAGTGGTATTAAGCATTGTTGCATATATTTATGGGCCACTGCTATTTCTTCTTTCAGGAAGTATTTCTATTTTTGCCCGTTTCTTCTTTTATTTTATTTACTTATTTTAAAATTTCTTTGAAAGGTAGAATGGCAGACAGAGAGGAAGAGAGAGAGGAAGGGACTTAGCTCTTCAATCTCCTCCCCAGTCGCCTTGAACAGCCAGGGCTGGGCAGTGTGCAGCCAGGATCCAGGAACTCCATCCAGGCCTCCCACATGGGTGGCAGGGCTGTGAACCATTTCCTGCTGCCTCCCACGCCCACATTGTTGTCAGGAAGCTGGATTGCAAGCAGAGGTGGGACTTCATCCCAGGCACTCTAATACGGGATTCAGAGGGGCCCAGCCATGGCTTAACCTGCTGCTCTACAATGCCTGTCTCCTTTTGCTCATTTCTGAACTGGATTTTTTATTTTGTTGTTATTTGCGTTTCTTATATATTCTGGATATCAATCCTTTGTCAGATGACTAATTTGCAACTGTTTTCTTTCTGTCGTCTCTTTGTTGATTTTTAAAAAAGATTTATTTATTTATTTGAAAGAATTATAGAAAGGGAGGAGAGAGAGAGAGGGAGGGAGAGAGAGAGAGAGAGAGAGAGAGAGAGAGAGAGAGAAATCTTCCATCCACTGGTTTACTCCCCAGGTGGCTGCAACAGCCAGGACTGAGCCAGGCCAAAATCAGGAGCCAGGAGTTTCTTTAGGGTCTCCCACCTGGGTGGCAGGAACACAAATACTTGGGCCATCTTCTGTTACTTTTCCCAGACCGTTAGCAGGGAACTAGACTGGAAGTGAGGCAGCCGGGATATGAATTGGTACCCATATGTGATGCTGGCATTGCAGGCAAAGGCTTTATTGGCTATGCCACATCTCTGGCTCCCAGTCTGTTTTTACTTTGCTGTGCAACTTCTTAGTTTTATATAACCACATTTGTCTACTTTTTGCTTTTGTTGCCTGTGCTTTTAGGGGTCTCATTCAATAAATTGTTTGGCATTTTGAAGTGTTTCTCTTGTTTTCTTCTAGTATATCCATAGTTTCAGGTCTTATATTTAAGTCTTTGATTCATTTTGAGTTGATTATAGTATGGATATACTATACATAGAAAGAGGTGGGGTCAGGCTGGCGCCATGGCTCACTAGGCTAATCTTCTGCTGCCGGCACCCCTAGTTCTAGTCCCGGTTGGGGTGCTGGTTCAGTCCCGGTTGCTGCTCTTCCAGTCCAGCTCTCTGCTGTGGCTCTGGAAGGAAGTGGAGGATGGCCCAAGTGCTTGGGCCCTGCACCCTCATGGGAGACCAGGAGGAAGCACCTGGCTCCTGGCTTCAGATCAGCGCAGAGCACCGGCCATAGTGCCCATTTGGGGGGTGAGCCAACGGAAGGAAGACCTTTCTCTCTGTCTCTCTCTCTCACTGTCTAACTCCGCCTGTCAAAAAAAAAAAAAAAAAAAAGAGGTAGGGTCAGGTTTTAATCTTTTGCCATGATTTGTCTGGGTTGACCAATGCTGTAATGGTTACATCTGCATTAGTGCCATGAGTTTAAGTAAGAATAAGAGGAGATAGAGGTTAATAAACTTTCAGTGGCCGGCGCCGTGGCTCAACAGGCTAATCCTCTGCCTTGCGGCGCCAGCACACCGGGTTCTAGTCCTGGTCGGGGCGCCGGTTTCTTTTCTTTTTTTTTTTTTTTTTTGACAGGCAGAGTGGACAGTGAGAGAGAGAGATACAGAGAGAAAGGTCTTCCTTTGCCGTTGGTTCACCCTCCAATGGCCGCCACTGACGGCGCGCTGCGGCCGGCGCACCGCGCTCATCTGATGGCAGGAGCCAGGTGCTAGGTGCTTCTCCTGGTCTCCCATGGGTTGCAGGGCCCAAGCACTTGGGCCGTCCTCCACTGCACTCCCGGGCCACAGCAGAGGGCTGGCCTGGAAGGGGGGCAACCGGGACAGAATCCGGCGCCCCGACCGGGACTAGAACCCGGTGTGCCGGCGCCGCAAGGCAGAGGATTAGCCTGTTGAGCCACCGCGCCGGCCGAAAATAACAGCATTTCTTACTCTTGAAATTGAAATACACGGTGAAAGTATCTATACAGATAGAACTATATAGGCTTTTGTTTATGTTTGTTTGGGTTGGCTTTATAGAAGTTCATGTGGATTTTTTTCTGATCATTTTAAATACATTGTTTTTAAAGGTTTTACTTATTTCTATTTTATTTGAAAGAAAGAGATAAACAGAGAAAGAGAGATCTTCCATCTGCAGGTTCATTCCACAAATGCCTACCACAGCCTGGGCCAGGCTGAAACCAGGAGCCAAAAACTCCATCCAGGTTTCCTATGTTGGTATCAGGGACCCAACTAAACCATCCTCTACTGCCTCCTAGAGTTCACATTAACTGGAAGTTAGATTGACAGCAGAGGGGTGGGACACGAACCTGGTACTCTGATATGAGTTGTGACTGTCCCAAGAGATGACTTAACTGCTGCACCAAATGGCCTCCCCAGAAAATAAATTCTTTTCTCTTGCTAAGCTTTGGGTATGGTTATTTATCTTTTTCTGAGTTGTTAAGCCATTAGAAAATCTTTTAAAATAAGACTGATTTTTTCAATGATTTTTATCATCAAGTTTGAAAGCAGACAGTTCTTTTTTTTTTTTTTTCCCTCACAAAGAAATGTTTCAGTAAGGATGTTTTTGACAAGGTATCTTAAGCCATCCAGGTTGGAATCTTATATGGTTTTAAAAGAATCGCAACCGCCATAATCCAAAAGCTGCACCTATGAAGTTTATATTCATTAAATAAAAGCTTTCTAGGCCGGCGCCGTGGCTCACTAGGCTAATCCCCGCCTTGCAGTGCCGGCACCCCGGGTTCTAGTCCCGGTTGGGGCGCTGGATTCTGTCCCGGTTGCTCCTCTTCCAGTCCAGCTCTCTGCTGTGGCCCGGGAGTGCAGTGGAGGATGGCCCAAGTGCTTGGGCCCTGCACCTCATGGGAGACCAGGATAAGCACCTGGCTTCTGGCTTTGGATTGGCGCAGCGTGCTGGCCATGGCAGCCATTTGGGGGGTGAACCAACGGAAAAGGAAGACTGTCTCTCTCTCTCTCTCACTGTCTAACTCTGCCTATCAAAAATAAATAAACAAATAAGTTTTCTAAAAAATAATCACAAACTTATTGCAAAAACAATGACAATGTTCAGCATAAAATTTTATGTTGGTGTTAATGTTTACTCTGGAGGCACATGAAATTAAATATTAGTTAATATTTAGTAATATAGCAGTTCTCTATTTCTTCATTGAAGTCAGGTGCCTTATATTTTATTTAGCAAAATATTTCAATATTTTAAATTTTGAATGGCTCTAGAATGTTTAAGTAATAGAGATCCATTAGTGGACCCCTAAGGGAAGGGACAGTTGGAACACAGTAGGAACTGATAAAAAGTATTGTATGTTCAGAAATCTCAGGTCTTTGTTAGGGGCTAAGTTTATCTGTTTAGTTATCTACTGGAACTTATGGAAGATTTTGCCTTTCATTTTACTACTTTCCTCTCTTCATAGAAACAAATTTCTCTAAAGGTCTCATCTAAGTCTCCAGAGAAATAAATAAGAGTAGCAGAAAATTGATGAGACTGAGTGGCAGATAAAATTAGAATAATTGCAGTCAGTAAAAAATCTTGAAAGTACTTTAATGAGGAAGCCACAAACAAAATATGATCCTCATACTCTATGAGGATCCATGATTACTCATAATTTAGTCATAAGTGCATTAAAAATGTAAAGCCATGCATAATTATTTAATGTATATTTAAAATTTAAATATAGAATTTAGAAATGAGATGAGCAAAACACTGCATTCTGAATAGTCTGGAGCATTTTAGGGTTATATTTCAGGAAACTATAATATCCTACTGTCTCCCTGCATCGGATTTTGTATGCATTAGCAGATACTGTTTTTGGTCACGCAGTTTGGCACATAAAGTGAGTCTCAGATCTGAGGCCATTTAACTGCCCTGAAAACGATCCCACATCACTTGAGTGCTTAAATTGGTTGGAATAACCAACCACAGGAGAAGAACTCAAGGCTTTGTGTTTTTTTTTTCTATCTATTTAAGTGTAATATTCTCTCTCTCTCTCTCTCTCTCTCTCTCTCTCTGCTTCTCTGTAACTCTACCTTTCAAACCAACAAATAACTCTTTAAACACAATGCTCCAAGGATCTTCTGGGAAGAGATGGTTTGCAGTGTTTACATTGTTGGTTTTGTCGCAGGTGGTTAACCCTGGGACCTCTTTATCTGCTTGTTATAATGCATCTGTCCACGCTCTAGCTGTTTGACGTTTTCCACCCACACAGGTTCTGATGACATCACTTTTACTCATCCTCTTATGTACTTAGTTTTGCATGGATGAGCTGTTCATTTGTGGGCACAGAGTTGGTTGGTAGCAATAGACGAGTGTTTTTCCACTACTTTTGTAATCACGTCTTAGGTGACTAATGAACTGTTTTCTCACCGTTTCAGAGAAAAGGAAAAAAATGTCAGCTGACCTTTATTGAGAACTATTACACATAGGACCACCTTAGAAACTTCAGCCCCAACAGTCAGTCAGACAAGAGTTGTAGGCCCTGCTCTGATAGAATTGACGAGATGTTTCAGATTGTCCTGTCCACTTTAGGACGTGCCTCTTAGCTTTCTGCTTGTGGGGGAACTAAAGGCTTCCCAGCAGCCGTCTTTCTTTCCTTCTTTTTTTTTAAGGATTTATTTATTTATTTGAAAGGCAGAGTTACAGAGAGACAAAAGCAGAGAGAGAGAGAAAGAGAGATCTTCCATCCGCTGGTTCACTTCCCAGATGGCTGGCTGCAGTGGCTGGACTTGGGCTGATCCAAAGCCAGGAGCCAGGAGCTTCTTCTGGGTCTCCCACGTGGGTGCAGGGCCTAAGTACTTGGGCCATCTTCTACTGCTTTCCCAGGCCATAGCTGTGAGCTGGATTGGAAGTGGAGCAGCCGGGACTCGAGCCAGCGCCCCTATGGGATGCTGTTTTACCTGCTAGGCCACAGCGCCGGCCCCCTCACCCCCTCTCCGTCTTTCAATAGCTCTAACTGAGAGTCTGTGCTTCAGCTCTGCTGAGTGCTCCCTCTCTGGACCCTCCAGTTCCTGACGCTGGTTTTGTTCTGCTGAGCTTTGCAGAATGAATGGAATCCTTTTCCGCACATCCACCTTAAGGAGCCTGAAGAACCTTCCACCTTAAGAAGCTTGATGCTGCCAACACACCTTCCCGAGCTATGCAATGACCTCTTCATGGAAATGACTCTGAAATACAAATCACAACCAGATATGCTAATGTCAGAATCAGCTGAGACCCGAGCCGGAATCACTTTGTATGAACCGGGCCCATTCATGCTGCCTTCTCCCCTTCCAGGGGCAGCTCATGTAACTCTGCTTATTCTTCACCCCTTAGAGAAGTCTATCTTTACATTTTGTCTTATTTTGCTCGATAAGAATATTAACTACAGACAGCAGAATCTGTTGAGTTATCTAAAATAACTAGAAACAAATATTCTGATACCGTAAGCATTCTGATAAACATTTGAAGTAGACAGCAGCTATTATAGTACTTTAAAAAGATAATGCTTGGTCTTTCTGGATGGCTAATAGCTACAGAAAGATTTCAAGTCATGAAACTATCATTAAAACAATCTCTATCTTAGCTAATATATATATATATATATATATTAAAACTGATCACGTGAGATTTTCTTAAATAAGTCAAAGTTTATCTCATTTTTCTTTTGCATCTAAAGGTGCTCATAGGCAGCTTCTCCTGGGTTAGTAAAAACAATGCATTTCACATTTCTAATCTTAAGTAACTAATTTCTTTGAATTTTAAATTATGAATTTGTGTATAGACATAGAAATGACATTGCCTTTTCCATCTCAAAGATGATCTTTTGGGTCAACATTGTGGAGAAAACAAGAAATTTTGAATACTTGATAGTATTGCTGATAAACATTCCAGAAAAAAGTACTTAATAGGTTCAAGTAAAATATCTTCATTGAATTTTTATAGCCAATTTTAGAGCAAATGGTGATATAATCTGGCGAATCAGTAATTGCCAGAATAATTAACTAAAACAAACAAAAAAATCTCTGAGGTCCTTTTGACCTTTGCTTCCCCAGTAGAATTTATAATGGTGCAATGCTTTACAAAACAACGTTACAAGAAAAAGAATAAAAACGCAACCAAGCAAACCTCTTTTAATTCTTTCAGCATCAAGTGAAATATTTTTTAGAAAGTGGCACTGTAAAGGCTAGTCTAACTCTATTTCTGTGTTTGCGAATTCCCCAGATTTTTGAGAACTTAGTTTCCCCTTTTGGAGAATCTGTGGTGAAACTGAAAGCTATTTATCCCAAGATTGTTTCCATGTGCAATGGTGTGTTGGAGTAGACTTGTGCTGGCTTGTGAGAATCTATTTTTTCTTTTTTTTTTTTTTTGACAGGCAGAGTGGACAGTGAGAGAGAGAGACAGAGAGAAAGATCTTCCTTTGCTGTTGGTTCACCCTCCAATGGCTGCCGCGGCAGCGCGCTAGGCCGGCGCACCGCACTGATCCAATCGCAGGAGCCAGGAGCCAGGTGCTTCTCCTGGTCTCCCATGGGGTGCAGGGCCCAAGCACTTGGGCCATCCTCCACTGCACTCTCGGGCCACAGCAGAGAGCTGGCCTGGAAGAGGGGCAACCGGGACAGAATCCAGCGCCCCAACCGGGACTAGAACCCGGGGTGCCGGTGCCGCAAGGTGGAGGATTAGCCTAGTGAGCTGTGGCGCCGGCTTATTTTTTCTTTTAAATTATTTTTGTTTGTTCATTTAATTTGAAAGGCAGAGACACAGAGAGAAAGAGACAGGGAGAGCAAGCTGCCATTCACTGGTTCACTCCCCAGATGCCCACAACAGCCTGGGCCGGGCCAGGCCGAAGCCAGACGCTGGGAACTCACTGCAGATCTCCCACAGGGATGGATGGCAAGCTCCCAAGTACTTAGGTACTGCTGCCTCCCAGGATGTGCGTTAGCGCTGGAGCCTTGCTGGAACTTGAACTCCAGTATGGAATGTGAGCATCTTAACCGCTAGGCCAAGTGCTCACCTCGGAACCTGTTCTTGACTTTCAAGAAATGTGTTAGCCAAGTTACCTCCCGTTGGCAGTTCCAAATTGGCTGTGGTGGGAGTATTTACACCATGGGAGCAGGCAGTGCTGCGAGTCAGAACTGATTATTAAACATTTGCCAGCGTACACCACACTGTGTGGGTATTTGCAGCCAGTTTCCAGCATACTTTTGTAAAGGCTCCAAATAGTTTGTTTAAAATAAAAAACTGAAGCTGTTTCTGTGAATAGTGGAACTGCGACAAATTGTTTACAAACTCGGGAGGCTGGAAATCTTGTTCTTTGTTTTGATATCTCTTCAATCATAATCTTACTGTCATGTAAGTGAACATTCAACTTATAGAAGTGGCTAATTTAAAATTCCCCAAAATAATTCTGTAATATGTCTCTGCAGAATAGTTGGGTGATGCATGCCATTTTGACTGCCCATTAAAAAAATAAATCAGACGAAGGCTTGGCCTCTGGCCTAGTGGTTAAGATGCCTGAGTGCCACGCGGAGCGTCTGGGTTAAATACCGGGCTCTGCTGTTGCTTTCAGCTTCCTGCTCGTGCGGATACTGGGAGGCAACAGGTGATGGCTCCAGTGGTTGGACCCCCGACGTACACCTGGGAGATCTGGATTGAGTCTCGGCTCCTGGCTTTGGCATTTGGGAAATGAACCAGCAGATGGGAACCCTTTTTCTATAGCTCTTTCAAGTAAATAACTAAAAGTCATAAAAAATAATATGAAGACTTCATTTTAAAAATGTTGATTTAGTTGTTTTAAAGTATGATTCTGAAGGAAGGAGAGGAGAGAATATGATGCTTTTATACATTCTAATTTCTTTCGCAACAATTTTTTGTTTTTCTTGGCTATTTCGTGGTTTATTTTCCCTCCTTCTCTATTTTTCCCCTCATTTCTTCTGGAGAAAAGGAATCTATTTTTATAACCATCTCCCGCCTCTTCCATTGTTTATTTGACCCCTGGAGATTGGCAGCTCCTTTAGGAATACACAGCGTTTTAGGCTGCTCGGATGTGCTAAAACATGAGCCAGTTAATGACGTGCTTATTGACAAGTTCTAGGAAACTTGCAGAGTTCAGTTTTCTGTGGGGATGGTTCACAGGCTATCATAGATTAGAATGTCAAACAGATGGAAACAATTAGTTGCACTAATGTCTTAACCCCAGGTTTACCAGTGAGGGAGGAAGATCATTGATTAAAAGGCCCGTCTGTTTCAGAGATGTTTCCCACTTGCTTGCATTTAGCGGTGCGTAAGTCAGATCAATTCAGCAATAAGCTTTGGATAGCCGTTCACTTGTTTATTGCTCATGTGCTTATCATGACGTTACTGAGAAATGGAGTTTTATTTGGGATACTATTGCTACCTAGTACTATGTTTAGTATGAGTGGATTTCAAAAAGTACATGAAAAATGGAATTAAAAGGAAAGTTTTTTTTTTGCCAAAAACATTGAAATCCATACATATGAGGGGATCTTCAAAAGTTCATTTGAAAATAAATGTATCATGAAAAACGCCTTTATAGCTTTCATAAATTTTTTGTACCAAAGATAAACCTATATTTTATTTTCCACAAGCTTTTTGAAGTTCCTGGTGTATTACTTGTGGCAGGAACATGTATTTTGAAAGTGCCAACAGCTTTGAGAATTGTGTATTCGGGGGCTGGCATTATGGCATAGTGAATAAAGCCACCACCTGTGACACTGGCATCCCATATGGGCACCGATTTGTGCCGTGGCTGCTCCACTCCCATTCAGCTCCCTGCTGGTAGCCTAGGAAAGCAGTGGAGTTGGCCTGTGTTTGGGCCTCTGCTCCCACATGGGAGATCTGAAAGACCTAGCTTCAGCCTGGCCCAGTGCTGGCCATTGTGGCCACCTGGGGAGTGAATGAGCAGTGGAAGACCTCCCCCTCCCTCTCCTCCTCTCCCCCTCACCCCCCCTCTCCTCTCACCCCCTCCCGCTCCCCTTCACCCTCACCCTCTCTGTAACTCTGAGTTTCAAATAAAAAATAATATAAAGAAATAAATCTTTTTAAAAATTGCATAATCAGTGAGTTAAATATATACCTTCCAAATTTGTCGGGGTACTTACATTTTGACTAAAGCTTGATGTTGGTGGAAGAACATATCCGTTTCAGTGTGAGACTCCTTTCTATTTTCAGAAAGAAAGATGGGGAAATTCCATTACTAAAATCAAATTTGTTCTTAAAATATCCTTAACCTACTTTTTTTTTTCTAAATGAAGATGCCATATTTCTTGCATAGAATTTCACAACTCACATTTGTTACTTCATTTTCCTTTCGCGATTTTTCCCTCTGTTGTTTTCTTGCCATATGGAGGTCATTGAATGACTGACTCTAAGATTTAACAGCAGCCCTTGGGGCCGGCACTGTGGCCTAGTGGGTAAAGCCATCGCCTGCAGTGCCAGCATCTCACATGAGCGCTGGTTCGTGTCCCGACTGCTCAAGTTCTGATCCAGCTCTCTGCTATGGCCTGGGAAGGCAGAGGAAGATGGCCCAAGTCCTCATGGCCCCTGTACCCGCATGGGAGACCCAGCAGAAGCTCTTGGCTCCTGGCTTCGGATCAGCACAGCTCCGCCCTTTGCAGCCATTTGGGGAGTGAACCAGTGGATGGAAGACCTCTCTCTCTTTCTCTTTCTCTTTCTCTTTCTCTTTCTCTTTCTCTTTCTCTTTCTCTGTAACTCTGACTTTCAAATAAATAAGTCTTTAAAAAAAAGCAGTCTTCAAAGCTAACTGATCAGTTGCTGTAGTTAGTGTTTAGCCTGCCTACTATGTCCAAGAGGAGAAAATATTAGAAAATGAGGTAGACTAAGCATTGGGCCAAATAAGAGAGTGATATGTTCTCTTTTTTCATGGTAAAGATGGACAATGGGCCATTTCTTCCAAGCTCAGCCTACTGAGTCCGTGGACCTATGCATTAGGAGCTCTCTGATGTCTTTAAGCTATAAATTCTCTTTACCATTTAGGGACATTATTAGCTTGCCTTTGGCGTTAAACTTTATCCACATGGATGTGGGTTTTTGGGGGTGTAAAATATGAGTTTTTTATTTTATTTTTTAAAGATTTATTTATTGGGACCAGTACTGTGGCATAGTAGGTTAAGCTTTTGCCTGTGGTGCTGGCATGACATATGAGCGCTGGCTGAAGTCCTGGCTGCTCCTCTTCTGATCCAGTTCTTTGCTATGGCCTGGGAAAGCACTGGAAGATGGCCCACGTGCTTGGGCCTCTGCACCCACATGGGAGACCTGGAAGAAGCTCCTGGCTCCTGGCTTCAGATCAGCCCAGCTGAGGCCACTGTGGCCATTTGGGGAGTGAACCAGCAGAGGGAAGACCTCCCTGTCTTTCTCTCTGTCTCTCTTAAACATTCGTTTATTTATCTGTCTTAAATCTCTGAAAAATTTATTTATTTGAGAGGTAGAGTTACAGACAGAGAGGGGAAACACACACACACACAGAATCTTCCATCAGCTGGTTCATCCTCTAGATGGCCATGGCTAGGACTAGGCCAGGCTGAAGGCAGGAGCCAGGAGCCAGGCGCTTCATCCGTGTTCCCATATGGGTGACAGGGATTCAAGTACTTGGACCATATTACGTTGCTTTTCCCAGACCATTAGCAGGGAGCTAGATGGGAAGAGCAACAGCCAGGACTTAAGCTGGTGCCCGTGTGGGATGCCGTCATCACATGCAGTGGCTTTACACACTATGCCACAACACCAGCCCCATGAGCATTTTATTTTTGAGGTGTCAGGTGTTTCTCTTTCTTCAAGTAGAGGTCTTTTATTGGATCATGATAATACCACACATTGGCTTCTACCGGGATCTGGTTTCTGTTGGATCATGATAATACCACACATTGGCTTCTACCGGGATCTGGTTTCTGTAGCTGGACAATGCTTAGGTCCCATTCATCAGCGTGCTGACCTGTTCTTTCTCCAGAGATGCCATCCACACGCTGATATCCTTGTTGCTAACCACTGTGGCTTGCTGCTTCGATGCAGCTGAATTTGAAGCCAGGTCAAGGTCATTCCCATCAAGGGCTAGCTCATCTCTCTGAGCTTGAGATACCGAACAACCCACACCTGGCCTCAACCGAACCTTGCAGATACGTTTTTCACCTGAGAAATTCTCTTTCAGCAAGAGACCCATTCTCCTGATGAAGGCAGTGAGGGGGAAGTGAGTGCACACAAACCTCATCCAGGAACAGAGGCCGGTGTAGCACCTTGATCGTGTTTGGTCCTCGACTCCAGACAGCACGCAAGGTAGCCAGGGCCTTTCTCCTTGCCTGCCACTCGTCAGCCTGCAGCCTCTTTTTATTTTCAAGGAGCCTGATCCTACGTGGATGTGACTTAAGTCTCAGTTACTGTGAGTGTGTCCCTTTAGGGCCATGGAGACATTTCCTGGAACACGGATAGTCGCATTGCTTTGCCGACAGTGGTCTTTCTCACAGTAGCTGTGGCAAAGAATGGACCTTACTTTAAGTTTCTTTCTTTTCTGATTATTTTTGATCATAATAATATATAATTTGGGCAAATTTGTACTTTAAATTCTTTGCCCACTGGAGTTTGGAATTAGTGTTGTTATTTCTTCATGAAAAGTGTGGAGCTAATTTTAAAAACTTAGAAATTATTCTTATTTTGTTCTGATGGGAAGGCAGATCCAACCAGGTCCATTACCTGTTCTGAACAGCATATAAAAACACAATATCCGGCCCCGCTAGGCTGGGTTGCGTTTGTCAGATGATCGCTCTGTGTCACGGGAAGTCGCTGGAAGATCATGACATGAGATTGTGGGGAAATGGATGCAGGGAAATACTCTTCCTGCCTAGCAACGCGCCCCGTGCAAATAGGACTCCTCCATCAGGAGCTCAGGATTACTGTGCAAGCAGCAAAGGTGAGATCCAGAGTGAGCGAGACCACATACGAATGTACACGCGGCCGTCCCCAAGTGTCCCGGGAGCCCGGCTTCTTGCTGCCTTTTGCTGCCGTTGCCAGGAGAGAGATGCGCTAGCTCTGGACTGCATGCATTGCCCAGCGCCTCCACCAGCAGTGATGCACCTGGCAGCTGCAGCCCCGGGAAACCTGGGGTTTATCCTTCTGTAAACAGGAAGGCATACGCCAGCCATCTATCAGCCTGCTGTAAACTTGCCTTTTGTAGCTGCAGAAAAGAGCGTTAGGCAGTGATGAAGAGCTCTCCTTTAAAAAAAAAAATATTTTCAAATAAACGGAAGGGACACGGACAGAGAAGGGGTTCCCTCAAAACCCAGTGTCTTCCATTTGATTCCTGTTTGAGGATTAAGGATGCTGCAGGCAAAGTCTCTTTGGAGCTCATTGTTTAGAATGTACAACAAAAATAGCCTCCCAGAGCTGCTTGGCAGGAGAGAGGCTTTGCCGTGACCATGGAGATTAATCTTCTTCGTGGGAAATCAGCTGTTCGCAGCTCCGCCAGCAGAATGGCTCTTCCTGCCTGGGTGTTCCATGGAGCGGCCAGTCCTGGGCCAGTCCCTTGCACTGTTCCAGGAAGGTTGTCCATGGCTGTGCCGTGGCTCATGAGTTATGCTGCCACCGGGTTGGGGTGGGGAAGCCAGACTTGTTCATTCATTCATTTACTCGTGAATTTACTGAATCATTGTCTGTGGTGCTCTCACTATGTTCCAGACTATGCTGGGCACAGGTGACACACGAGTGAGCTAACGTTGACGCCATCCCAGTGCTGAGGGTCCTTGCAGTTCTGGGGAGGCAGTAGGGGAGCCAGATGGTCCCATCAAGAAATGTATGTTTACAGATCGAGATATGAGAATTGGCAAAGCGGCTGGAAGTAGGCGACAGTTACTCTGAGGAAGCTGTGTGTGTGTGGTATTAGAAGGATCTGAGGGAAGGGTGTGTGTCTGAGCAGAGAACATTCCAGGCAAGAGAGGAGGGAAGGCATGGGGCCTCGGGGTGACAGGAATACCCCAGGCCAGACTGAAGAAGACAGGCATATAGGTTAAAATTGATTAGGTTTGTGAGCTGTTAGAGCACGCCTTCGGCATGCCCCTGTGTGACCTCATGCCCCTAACTGGCCACACCTGAGCGCCCACCGGCCAATCAGGTTAATTAATTTTGAAAGTGGATTATAAACCTGGGACACGTGTGTCCAGCTATTTACCCACTGGCCTCTAACCAGTAGGGGGCTGGCTGCAGCCCTGCACCTCCAGGGTGCGAGGCCCTACCCACCCCATGCTTTCTGGCCTAGATGCTTTTCCACATGGCTGATTCCTGGTACTTGGTATGAACCCAGATCTACCTCTCTCTAATAGATAAAGCCCTCACTCTCCTATGCATCTTTTTTTTTTTTAAGATTTATTATATTTATTTGAAAGAGTTACAGAGAGAGGTAGAGACAGAGAGACAGAGAGAGGTCTTCCATCCGCTGGTTCACTCCCCAGATGGCCGCAACAGCCAGAGCTGAGCTGATCCTAAACCAGGAGCCAGGAGCAGGGGCCCAAGGACTTGGGCCATCTTCTACTGCTATCCCAGGCCACAGCAGAGAGCTGGACTGGAAGAGGAGCAGCTGGGACTCAAACTGGCGCCCATATGGGATGCCGGCACTGCAGGCCAGGGCTTTAGCCCAGTGTGCCACAGCTCTAGCCCCTCGCCTATGCATCTTTTGCACTGAATAAAAGCTTAAAATGTACCATGCTGCCTCGTTTATTTATGTCAGTGTTCAGAATTCTCTGAATATTAGGCAAGAACCCACACAGGCTTATTAATATTGGGAACTTATTAATAAGCATAGGGTGATATCATACAGCGCCCCAAATTCCAATAACATGTTGGCACCCCAGATGGGACTTTCAGGGAACTTTAAGGGACTACATTTTGATACATATTTAGACCATGTAGCAGTAGGAGATCTTGTAGAGAATTTTGTGTCAGTTGTGAAGGCAGGTGGGAGGTTAGAGATGGGTTTTCTTGTACCGGTGACCTGATGAGTGCTGTGTTTTGTAAAGATAACTCTTGCGGGGCTGGTGCTATGGCACAGTGGCGCAGGGGGTTAACGCCCTGGCCTGAAGCGCCGGCATCCCGTATGCACACGGGTTCAAGACCTGGCTGCTCCACTTCCCATGCAGCTCTCTGCTATGGCCTGGGAGAGCAGTAGAAGATGGCTCAAGTGCTTGGGCTCCTGCACCCACTTGGGAGACCCGGAAGAAGCTCCTGGCTCCTGGCTTTGGATCGGCACAGCTCCGGCTGATGTGGCCAATTGGAGAGTGAACCATCAGATGGACAACCTCTCTCTCTCTGCCTTTCCTTCTCTCTGTGTGTAACTCTGACTTTCAAATAAATAAATAAATCTTAAAAAAAAAAAAAAAAAGATAACTCTGGCTTTGAGGGGTAAGGGGCCTGGAGACAGTCCTGAGAGGCAGGTGGAACACTGCAGCTTAAAACAGTGGGACTGGCTAGTTTCGGATCCGACATTCCTCGGTGCTCCCTCCCTTCTGAGCAGTGCTCAGGTGCTATGGGTCCTCCTCCAGACTCTGTATTCCTTGTGTTTAGAGACACACTTTGTTTGCTCTTGGGGCTTCTGTAGTGTCCTGGGCACCAAGATTTGCATCTACTCTGTGTGTCCTACAAAATTCCGTATTTGAACAACATGGCTAAGCGACTATGGGTTTGGGATTTCTTCTTGAAATGATTTGCAAACACTTGCTCCCAGAGAAGTAAGAGGCAATGTTCAGTGTGCTCCTCTCCGCTCCCGGGTTGTGGCCAATCTCAGAGCTGCACCAGCCTCTCCCGCCTCCCTGGCCGCTTGCTCTTCTTTTCTTTACATAAAGGGCTGCTGCAGCTCCTCCTGTGCCTCAATGAAATTAATACACAGTGTGTGTGTGTGTGTGTGTGTGTGTGTGTGTGGTATAAAGTGCATGCGATGCACAGGAAGAAGAGAGTTACTGTCACTTCTGAAATCAGAAGCAAAGGAACTGCTTCCTCTCACGCCTTCTCATTTGTTCTCGCACCTTCTGGGCGAGTCTGGTTCTATTAAGAATCTCTCCGTCCAAGTCAAATCCGAGGGGGTATAAATAGCACTGCTCCTACCCCCATGTGACCCGCAGATGAAGATTAGCATAAACTCTGCAGGAGAGGTCAACAGGAGGACGAGGACCTGGGTTCTGGGTTAGCAGCCACTGAAATTAGACACTCAGAATCTCAGACGAAGAATATTTAGATACAGGGGCATTCGCGGGAGAAAAGGAATTCCGGCTTCTTCTCTCGTGCCAGGAGCAGGCGGTCCCAGATGGGAGAACCCTCCTTGGACTGCAGAGGCTGGGCCTGTGGGATGGATGAGTGTGAGAGGAGCAGAGCGCCAGGGTTACCTGAGCCACTTCGCTCTGCGTTCTTGCTCCTGCAAAACCGCGTCGGACAGCAGCAGAGATGGGCGACTGCGATTTGTGTTTGCACTCCATTCAGGCAGTCTTGGAGCCATAATGCAAACACAGTCTCTGCCTTCCATAGTGCAGTGAGCTGTTGTAAAGAGAAAACTAGATTATGTGTGCTGAAGCACCCCTCAACGACCAGATAAAATGGGGGAGTAGTAATACCATGATCCCATGGGAAACAAACGCAGCAAACACATAGCTCTTGCTTATTGCCAGCCACTGTTCTGAGTTTACATTCACGATTTCACTTAGTTCTCACAGTTACCTTTTGAGGGAAACGTCTGTTGCTGTCTTTATATTTCAGATAGGTGATGAGAACCACAGAGACCTGGAGGAATTCTACGTAAGCCATCCAGGAAGGACTGGTGCTAGGATTTGAACCTTTTTTTTTTTTTAAGATTTATTTATTTATTTGAAAGTCAGAGTTACACAGAGAGAGAAGAGGCAGAGAGAGAGAGAGAGAGAGGTCTTCCATCCGCTGGTTCACTCCCCAGATGGCCGCAATGGCCGGAGCTGTGCCGATCCGAAGCCAGGAACCAGGAGTTTCCTCTGAGCCTCCCACGCAGGTGCAAGGTCCCAAGGACTTGGGCCATCCTCCACTGCTTTCCCAGGCCACAGCAGAGAGCTGGATCGGAAGTGGAGCAGCCGGGTCTCAAACAGGTGCCCATATGGGATGCCGGCACTTCAGGCCAGGGTGTTAGCCCACTGTGCCACAGCGCTGGCCCCAGGATTTGAACCTTTTAACCACTATGGTTTAGAGGGAAAAAAAGCCACAAAAGCATAAACTTTTTCCCACACTAGAAGACCAGCATTTGCGTCCTGTCTTCACGGGCTGTGTTGTGTGGTCAGACTCTTAGGCAGCCTGGCCCTCAGCATGCTCATCAATGAAAACACTTGCAGATGTTTGGTGGGACCAAATAAGAAAACATGCCAAATAGAGTGTTTCGCCAACAAGAGTCTTGCAAGCAGCTTATTAATAGATGGTGGTGGACTAGTCTGCTCAGACTGTCATAAAAAAAAAAAAATACCACAGCCCAGGTGACTTGAACAGCAGGTGAATTCTCTCATGGTTTTGGAGGCTACAAGTCCAAGATCAAGGTGCCAGTGAGTGGGTTTCCACTGAGTGCTGAGGGCTCTTGTCCTGGCTTGCCATCACCTTCCTGCCATGTCCTCACACGGCCTTTCCTGTGTTGGGGGGAGGGGGGAGAGAGAGGGAGGGAGGGAGATAGAAATAGAGAATAGAGTTATCTCTTGTCTCTTCTTCTAAAGACATCAGTCATGTTGGATTATGGCCTCACCTTTATGACCTCATTTAACCTAAATTACCTCTGTAAATGCCTTATCTCCAAATTACAGTCACACTGGGCACTGGGCCTTCAACCTATGAATGTCGGTGGACACAGTTCAGTCCCTAGCAGGTGGGAAGCTGAGAGAGGGCTCAGAGAGAGGGATGTTTCTAGAGTTTTAATGTGTAAGGTAGATTCTCATCGCCTCAGGGAGGAAAGGAAGCCGTCGGCTTAGTGTCATCCAGCAGTAGGGAGATGAGATCTGTGTGCTATTTGCTTTCTCTTTGGTACTATGGAAAACGTCTTCCTATTTTCTATTTTTGATCTTGCCAGGTGAGCCTGAATTTAAATACATTGGGAATATGCACGGCAATGAGGCTGTTGGAAGGGAACTGCTCATTTTCCTGGCCCAGTACTTATGCAACGAATACCAGAAGGGGAATGAGACAATCGTCAACCTGATCCACAACACCCGAATCCACATCATGCCTTCACTGAACCCCGACGGCTTTGAGAAGGCGGCATCCCAGGTAGGGGCCCGGCTGGGCAGGTGGGGCTGGCCTTCCTCGTTTTCATGTGCTTGTACATATGTACTCACCTGTAAGTAATGCTGTCACCTGGAGTTTCCATAAGGCTCACTGGAGAGTAAAAGTGGTACAGAATTCAGCTGGCTGGTAAGAAAATAAGCCAGCATGTGAGGGGTTAAAGAATTTCTTGTTCAGCAGAGACTGAATGAGAAATTTTGTTAATGTTAATTTTTTAATAACGTTTTGTTCGTGTTGTTAAATAATTCCTATTAATTAATCCTCGTTTGTGACTAGATAAATTTCGTTCTAAAAATTTGCCAGTATGAAAAATACTGCTCTGTATTGAAGGGGAATCCCTCGGCTCCGTCTGGATGAGTCAGGGACACAGCGCCCTCTACCGAAACCAAGGAGGAAGAGCTTCTGGCCAGACCAGTGTTTCAATAGATGTCTAATCTTTGGTTAATCATGAGAAAAATTTTAAAAAACAAATAAAACAGAGGCCAGCGCCGTAGCAACTAGGTTAATCCTTCGCCTGCAGCGCTGGCATCCCGTTTGGATGCCGGTTCTAGTCCCGGTTGCTCCTCTTCCAGTCCAGCTCTCTGCTGTGGCATGGGAAGGCAGTGGAGGATGGCCCAAGTGCTTGGGCCCCGCACCCACGTAGGAGACTGGGAAGAAGCTCCAGGCTCCTGGCTTCAGATCGGCGCAGCTCTGTCTGTTGCAGCCATTTGGGGGGTGAACCAACGGAAGGAAGACCTTTCTCTCTCTCTCTCTCACCGTCTGTAATTCTACCTGTCAAATAAATAAATAAAAATCTTAAAAAAAACCCAAATAAAACAAAAAATAACTCGCCAAAAAACTAAAAATAATGTGATATACTTTGGCTGTTAGAGAGCTAGAAATGAATGGTAATTAAGAGAAGCTATAGAGTGTATTCTCATTTTGATTGGACAGGATTGGGGATATAATATTTGCGGTTTTCTTCAGTTTGAAATAATTTTCCTATTGTATGAGAACACAAGTAAAGCTTTTCATTTTTATTTTTTTATTTTTTTATTTTTTTTAATTTTTGACAGGCAGAGTGGACAGTGAGAGAGAGAGACAGAGAGAAAGGTCTTCCTTTGCCGTTGGTTCACCCTCCAATGGCTGCCACGGACAGCGCGCTGTGGCCGGCGCACCATGCTCATCCGATGGCAGGAGCCAGGTGCTAGGTGCTTATCCTGGTCTCCCATGGGGTGCAGGGCCCAAGCACTTGGGCCATCCTCCACTGCACTCCTGGGCCACAGCAGAGGGCTGGCCTGGAAGAGGGGCAACCGGGACAGAATCCGGCACCCCGACCGGGACTAGAACCCGGTGTGCCGGCGCCGCAAGGCGGAGGATTAGCCTGTTGAGCCACGGCGCCGGCCTTAATTTTTCTTTTTTAAAGTAAATATTTTTTGTGTGTGTAGCTGCAATTAAGAAAATCCAGTGACCCAGGAGTTTGACATCTACTCACAGAGTGAATTTCTGTAAATAAGTATAACATTGATATGCTTTCCAAAGTTATAGGAGAAAAATTGTAGTAACAAAATTAAGTTATTTGATGTCTTAATGTGATCTTGATCTTATAAGACAGATGAGTAGAAGATTATCATTGTTGTTTGGGGTCTTACGGATTTTTATTTTTCACAGTCTAAGGTATATAGGAGTACGTGACTTTAAAATCCATCATAGATTTGAAGTAATCTAATCATAAAACAAAATTCACGTTTTAACATTAAACTGAGTATCTTGGAAATTCATTAAGTTTCTAGGTTGTAGCACAGTGAAAAGAAGCATTTAAATTGTACAGAAATTCCTCAAATCGCAAGACTCTTGAACTTTGTTCTAGAGCTTGTTTTTCTTCTTGAGGCCTACTGGAAGGAGATGTGTTATTAAATATGAATTATTCATGTTGGACTTATTTTAAGCTTCTAATCTTATTTAGTGATTCTTTTAAATATTTAAAAATAGTTTGCTGTGATTTAGAGACAATGAATATTTTAGTTAAATCTAAATACAGAATGTATGCTATTATTAATTGATATATACTGAATTTTTGAAATTGAATGACACATACCTCTTAAATACTTATTAACACTTAAAATATGATTCACCAAAAATATTTTCAAAATATCCAAACAAGTACCTTAAATTGATACCTTCATTCTTTTGTAAGTAAAATAGTGAAAATTGCATTATGGGAGGATATCATTGAAATTAATACTTAATCTTTATTTTAAACTTATTTTAAAAACCATGAATAGAGACCTTATAGTTGCACAATGCCGAATAACTGAACATCTTTGTGATTTTTTTTTAGCCTGGTGAGCTCAAAGATTGGTTTGTGGGTCGAAGCAACGCCCAGGGAATAGATTTGAACCGGAACTTCCCAGACTTGGATAGGATCGTGTATGTCAATGAGAAAGAAGGCGGCCCCAATAACCACCTGCTGAAAAACCTGAAGAAGATTGTGGATCAGAACGCAAAGGTCAACCATACGTGTCGTCGTCGTTTTCCGGGCTGTGTCCTCTAAGCTAAGGAGATGGGCCCTCACGTGTTTGTTCTTCCTGAAGGATGCAGGCGGGCAGTGGGCGTCTGCCCTATCACCTGTCGTGGTTTCAGATACCCACCACCCAGCTCAGTCCAAAATGATTAAATGGGCAGTTCCAGAAATAAACAGTTCACTCAGCTTTACATTGCGAGCTGTTCAGAGTAGCACGATGGAACCTCGGGCTGTCCCACTCCATCCTCCCTGGCTGTGAGACGTCCCTAGAGCATCCATCCACACTGGACCTGCCCCCCACCATTCAGTGGTGTATCTGTTAAAGAGATCAACTGTCGTGTTGTCACAGGGTTTTGTTCAAGTCATTCTTGAACAGTTTCCAGGATTGGGACCCCGATGTGTGAGAATAGTGACGTTGGCTATTTTATTACAGTATATCATTATAGCTCTATTTTCTTATGAGTTATTGTTAATCTGTGACTGTGCCTGACTTACAAATTAAACTTTATCTGAGGGATGGATGTCTAGCAAAAAGCATCGTATAGAAAGGGCTTGGTAGTACCCACAGGCATTCACTGCGGGTCTCGGAAAAGGGGCGAAGACTGTCATGTGTGGAGTAGTTAACTCTGACATGGACCTCACAGCCAGCAGGCTGGGGCTGGACATGAGTCCTGCTCTCTGGCATTGGGTTCAGGGGTGGGGACAGAAGGGAGGAACCCAGAATGGGCATCTCACCACGGCCCTTGATCTGTGTCCCTGTAAGTTCTCTTCAAGGTCTCCCGGCTCCATCGCTCTAGCCCCAGACCTTTGGTGGGGCCCCATTCTCAGTTTTACCTGCTCGCTGGGTCCCTATACCCAGTGGAACCCGGGGCCGCAAGCTTAGCTTCTCTGGAAACAGCTATTTTCTCTTAGAAGCACTATTCTTCCATTATCCTGATCATGGAAACCTTTATTTTTCTGCTCCCCGCCCTCACCAGCAGTGAGTTCCCACAGCTCCCACCTCTGCAGTCTCCTTTCCTTTGCAAAGACATCCCACGGCTTTAATTTAGGTCCCCCAGGTCTCCTGCTCTGCTGGGTGAGACTCCTACTCTTTGTGTCTAGCCTCTCTCCATTCTATTGAGTCTTCCCAGAGTCCTCCATAGTGAACCTCTCCCCCCCCCCCCCCAGTCACTCTTTTGCTTCAGACCTTGCCAGTGGTCCATAAAGTGAAAAATGCTGACAGAGTGAAAAGCCAGTATGGGAGAATAGTGTGACAGTGAAACTCAGAAACCCTGACTCAAGTTCTGGCTCCGAGATTTGCTGTGTGAACTTTGAAAGGTTACTCAACATCTCTGTGCTTCAGTGTCTTCATCAGGGATGTGGAGACGGTACAGTGTCCATCTCATAAGATGCTCATAGAGACTGAATGAGTTAGCACGCGTAGGGCGTGAGGTCGGGAGCCAGAACTCTTATCATCTCTGTGTAATTTCTCAGCGCTTCCTGTTAGGGGGGTACTCAGGGCTAGATGGACACATGCTCACTAAGCACTGGGTGTCTTCAAACCAGCATTGTTTTCAGTGATGCAGAGAAGTTGAGCCCACAAGGAAAAAGTGCAGGAGCCAGCTCTCAGTTCCTGCTTGGTTGCTGCAGGCAATTCTTCTAAATGGGAGGGGGAAAGAGCCATTTCTCCACCCTGTTATAGCTTCAGGGTCATTCACAAGTCCCTTGGCCCCTGGAAGCTGCCAGCTGGCTCACCCCTTAATCTGGATTGGATGCTTGGTACAACCACACCCTCTCCTTGTTCCCAGGATTTTGTTTTCTGACAGTTCAGTGCCTGGCTCTGAATCGTCCCCAGGTCTGGAATCCCTTGCCTTTGCTCCCAGGTGCCCCTTGGGCAATGTCCCTCTGCTCTCGAGAATGCGCCCCGTGAAGGCTATGTTTCTCCAGGAGTCTGCATCTCACCCCCTTGTTCCCAGGACTTCTAATCTGTAGTTGTGGACAAAGGGTCTGCTATGACTGAAAGTGCAATCCAGTCCCACAAGCAAATCTGAAAAATGTAGGATGTGAAAGTGCAGTCATTAAAATCCAGGCTGGGACACTGGGGAGAGGGTCCTCAGGCTGAGAGTCCCGGATAAGAGTCCCGGATTGTGACCTAAATTCTTGACATTCTCCAGCCTATATTTAGGATTCCTCCCAGAAACCTGGGCTCAGCCTACAGGCGAGGCTGGTCTGCCTCTGGGCTGCCCAGGGCTAGGCTCTGGCAGGACCTTCTAAGTGAGTGACCAGAGCTTCCCTGCCTGGAAGTCAGACACACTCGCTGCTTCTCAGCCCCCTCCCCCAAAGTACCTTTTCCAGGGAGAGGGAGAGCTGGACAGGCGGAGGGCCGGCGAAGAGGGTACAGTCCTGTTAGTAACGACTTCAGCAGAAACAAAACTCTGGCCTCAGACTTTCCCATCTTTGTCTTTGTTGAGCCTGCCTTTATTACATCTGCGAAGCAAGGAAAATAACTTCTGGCACCTGTCATGGAAGAATCATGAACTAAACTCATGTTGACCAGATGTTTGATTGGCAACTTTGTGCAAGTGACATTATTTCCAGCCTGCACCACCTTCTCCACCCCAGCTTTAACCGGGATAATATTTGTGTAATATCTAGATAATTTTGTATTTCTAGCTTAGGCAATATTTGTTTAAATGATGCATGCTTATTGGTATTATTATTTTTTAAAGAATATTTATTTGAAAGGCAGAATGACAGAGGGAGAGAGAGAGAGAGAGAAAGAAAAAAGAGACATATTTTCCATTTGCTGGTTTACTCCCCAAATGCCTGCTATAGCCAGGGCTGAGCCAAGCTGAAGCCAAGAGCCTAGAACTCTATCCAGGTTCCCCCTAGGTGTGGCAGGGACCCAAGTACTTGGCTTATCACCTGCTGCCTCACAGGCATGTTAGCAGGAAACTGGATTGGAAACAGGGTGGGGAGTTGAGGGCAGAACTCAATCCCAGGCCCTCCAAAATGGGATGCTGGCTTAACCTGATTGTACCACAATGCCTATGCTGATGGTATTCTTTTAAATAAGAACTTTTTAAAAAAGATTTATTTATTTATTTGAAAGTTGGAGTTACACAGAGGGAGGAGAGGCAGAGAGAGAGAGGTCTTCCATCTGATGGTTCACTCCCCAGATGGCCGCAATGGCCGGAGCTGCGACTATCAGAAGCCAGGAGCCAGGAGCTTCTTCTGGGTCTCCCACACCGGTGTAGGGGTCCAAGGACTTGAGCCATCTTCTACTGCTTTTCCAGGCCATAGCAGAGAGCTGGGTTGGAAGAGGAGCAGCCGGGACTAGAACCGGTGCCCATATGGGATGGCGGTGCTTCAGGCCAGGGCATTAACCCACTGCGCCACAGCACTGGGCCCTTAAATAAGAACTTTTATTGAGGGGCCGGTGCCATGGCTCGCTTGGTTAATCCTCCACCTGCAGCGCTGGCATCCCATATGGGTGCCAGTTCTAGTCCCGGTTGCTCCTCTTCCAATCCAGCTCTCTGCTATGGCCTGAGAAAGCAGTGGAGGATGGCCCAAGTGCTTGGGCCCTGCACCTGAATGGGAGACCAGGAGGAAGCACCTGGCTCCTGGCTTCAGATCGGCGCAGCTCCAAGTGTTGCAGCCATTTGGGGGGTGAACCAAAGGAGGGAAGACCTTTCTCTCTGTCTCTCTCTCTCACTGTCTATAACTCTACTTGTCAAATTAAACAAACAAACAAACAAACTTTTATTGAAAAGAAAAAAAAACCCCAAAACTCAATGCCACTACTTTTTCTAGATAAATGCCAATTAAAGAAAAATACATGGAAATCAAAGTTGAATCCCCTTCCTGAAACATAAAGCAAGATGTGTATACTGTATACTGACTCTTCAGTAAAGCTGTTTATCATTGGGGGATGGTATTGTGCATGTCTTGCGCCTCGTCTCCTCTTCCCCAGTTTGTCAGTAAGAACGCGGGAGTGTTAAGACCCAGCAGGGAAGAGACAGTTGGCAGGGATTTCATAAACATCACTATATATCCCCTCCTACTCCCTTCCCTTGGCCCTGATACCTCTGTCTGTGTGTATCACCTAGGAATGCTTTGGAATTGCAAGGTTAGCTCTGCTGTTTGCTGGGCCAGCCTTCCTGCGTTAGAGATGCAGAGTCCAGCTGATAGGGCTTCATGGAGTCTGGGGTGTGTGCTGTGGCACACACCAGTCCCTGGTGCTCTGGGGCCCCCGAGATGGGCCGCGAGGCCGACACTCTGCTGCCCCTCTGAGCCTCTCTGCATAGAGCTTCCTCTCACTCTTCCTGCTAGGTCATATTTCTCACCTGCTCTTGAACTGTCTGTCCAGCTGCCTCCCCTGTCATCCAGGCTCAGTCGATGGAAATGCATCCCATAATTTGTTGAGTCTATACTTACCTTTAATGGTTACCGTTGTGAAGAAACATACATCAAATGAGGAACTTCAAACAGTCCATGGAAAAATCGGGGAGCAGCTCTTTGGCCTAGCACCGTGCCTGGGTCCCACGTTGAAGTGGCCGAGTTTGAGTTCTGGCTCCTGCTGCTGGCTCCCATGCTGCTTCCTGCTAGCATGCTGGAAGGCGGCAGTGGTGGCACAGGTGATTGGGTCCTTGCCACCCATGTGAGAGACCCAGACTGTATTCCCAGCTCCAGGCTCCAGCCCTGGCCCAGCCCCGGCCTCAGTTGTTGTAGGCATTTGGGGGGTCAACCAGAGGATAGGAGGTTTCTCTCTCTCTGTCTCTGAAATAAATAAACAAAAAAATTTTAAAGTTTATAGAAAAGTAGAATTAACAGATATGTTTAATTTGATGTAAAACTTTTGAAATCCATGCATAATCTTTTTATGGTATGCGTTTTCTATACATTTTTAATACCACTCCTAGAATTTCAACTCATTTTGGGAGCCAAAGTCATCTAATGATACAGCCTAATATTTGGGCTGCATTTACAGTCTTTAAATGAAAGTTTAAAGTTAATTAAGTATTTATTTTTATTTGAGAGACAGAGACAGACACACATAGATATTCCCCTCAAACGCCCTCAGTAGCTGGGGCCGGGCTGGCAACTTAATCTTAGTCTCCTACATGGCTGGCAGGGAGCCAAGTCCTTGAGTCCTTGAGCCCTCACCTACTGCCTCCCAGGGTGCACATTAGCAGGAAGTTAGAAATGAGAGCAGAGCCAGGACTTAAAGCCAGGCACTCTGACGTGGGATGAGGGCCACTCAAGTGATATCTTGGCCACCGCAGCAAATGCCTGCCCCCAAGTGCAGGCTGTAAAGATAGGCTGCAGCTGGTTTTAGGTTCCACAAGGGGCTTGATTTTAGGGGTGCCTTGGTGTCTTCTCGGTGGACCACTTAAATATGAGGAGTCCTCAAAAAGTTCTTTAGGTAGCAAAGTTATGAGTAATTTTAATTTTCTTGTTTGTGACTATCTGTCTCCTCTACAGTTTGTGCAGTGAGCATTTGTTTATAGTGAGGGTAAAATCTACCAAGCAGACAGATAATAGCGAAAATAATAGCCTATTCTTTTTTGACAGGCAGAGTTAGTGAGAAAGAGAGACAGAGAGAAAGGTCTCCTTCCGTTGGTTCACCCCCCAATGGCTGCTATAGCCGGCGCTGTGCCGATTCGAAGCCAGGAGCTGGTGCTTCTTCCTGGTCTCCCATGCGGGTGCAAGGCCCAAGCACTTCGCCAACCTCCACTGCACTCCTGGGCCACAGCAGAGAGCTGGACTGGAAGAGGAGCAGCCGGGACAGAATCCAGCGCCCCAACAGGGACTAGAACCTGGTGTGCCGGCGCCGCAGGCGGAGGATTAGCCAAGTGAGCACGGCACCGGCACCCTATTCTTTTTGTAACCAACATACAATAAGTACATATTTTTGGAGTATGGTATGATAATTCAGCAGAGGTACACATTGTGTGATGATCAAATCAGGATATCTACTGTTTCCTTAAACATTTACCATTTCTTTGCATTGGGGGCCTCTGGACTCCCTTTTTCTAGTTCTTTATACAACATGCAATAAGTTGTTGTAAGCTATGGTCACCCTGCCATGTTGTAGAACATTACAACTTATTCTTCCAGGTAGCCATGTTTTGCTACCCCTGAACAGTATTCTAAACCACCCTTTTCCACAGTTATGAGTAGCACATGTGACGAATAGGAGAGTTTTCTGCAGTGAAGTTGACATACTAAGAGTAATGTGTGTCTTCTGCTCCTACTTTGGATTGGAATCCTTGCCTGTGTGGACTTGAACGTGGTATTTCACACCCCCGAGCATCAGATTCTCCCCTGGGAAGTGGATCTCCCTGCCTTTGTATATCCAGTGAGGTGTTATGAAGCGCAATAAAATAGCATATATGAGAGCTGTTCATAGCCAAACTGGGATAAACAAATACATGATCTCACCCTGACCACCAACCCATATGGATGCCTTTAGAATTTCTGTCCCAATAAACAGTACAGATCATATCTCCAGGGACAGCTTTTTTCTTTTTACCACAGAAATACTTGGAGTTTTAGAATCTCCCCCACTGCTATTAAAAGCTCATCATATAAAAGTATCAAGTTTTTGGCTCCAGATTAATTTTTTGGTATAAATTTTTCTCCTTTGTTTTGCTTCCAGGATATGAGGGGATGGGAATCATTCAAAAAACTCAACATGGATTCCTGAAACGTGTGCTTTTGTTTGTAAAATTTAAGATGATCATTCCAAAGTAAACTGAGATTTTATAGTTACCTCTAAAATAGACCCAGAAGAAAACTGAAAAAAACAGTAAGCCAAAGTTGCAAATAAAAATCTACCACGTGTTTGAAGAACCTTAGATGAGGAACTCTGCTCTGCAGGCCAACAGTTACCTCCTCTCCTTATCTTATTCTTAACTATCACGAGCTGAGAGGCATGAGCTATGACAGATCAGCTAAAGCTGGCCCGACACTTGTGATTTGCAGGTTTGTTTTCAATGTACCTAAGAGAAAAACGGACAGAACTTGTAAGGAATTTTAAGTGCTATTGAAATATTTTTTATTACACATCTGAGAAAGAGAGATATGGGGGCTGCTGCTCTTACAGGAAACGTTTTTTCCAGTGAAAACAACCGCAAAGTGGTTGAAATAGGACCAGGTTCCGGTTTTTTTCTTGACCTTTCCTGTGTCTTTGCTGTCATGAGAGGGTACCAGTGACTCCAGTTCATAGCCTCTTCCTGTCCAATCTTTCATACAGCTTGCTCCGGAGACCAAGGCTGTCATTCACTGGATTATGGACATTCCTTTTGTGCTCTCTGCCAATCTACATGGAGGAGACCTTGTGGCCAATTATCCCTACGATGAGACCAGGAGTGGTAGGTATTCTTGCCTGTCTAACTGGTTCATGGTTTGCAATGACTATGCTCAGTGAGGGTATATAGGATGACTTGTGTGATATTCTTTTAGATAACCAGTCATTAAGTGATTTTGGCTATAGACATATGTATTAACAGGAACATCCCCTAATAATTTCATTTAGCAGTGACACATCTGTTGGACAGAAAAAGACTGTAACGTTTTTTCAAAGCTTAGGTGAATAAAAACGGGATTTTTTTCAAAGGTGTATTTGTTTAACTTGAGAGGGAGAGGGAGAGGAAGAAGGAGAGGAGAGGCAAAGTGGCGGAGGGGAAGAGTGAGTGAGTGAGAGAGAACCTTCCTGTTCACTGGATCAGTTCCAAATGCTTGCAACAGGCGGGACTGAGTGAGTGGCTGGGGCAGAGCCAGGAGCCAGGTGTGCAATTTCAGTCTCCCACGTGGGTAGCAGGAACAATAACTTGAGAGATCAGTGCAGCACTGCTGCCTCCAGTGTCTGCATTGGCAGGAAGCTGGAGTCAGGAGCCAGAGCCAGGGTTGAACTCGGACATTCTGATGGGGCAGCCAGTGTTCCAATGGCTAGGCTAGATTCCTGCCCCCCGCCCCCAAACATGATGCCAATAGAATACTTCTCAAAAGAAAACAGAAGTCATAAAGTTGGCTCGCTCCTGGTCACTGGTAAAAGGGAGCGATTACAGAAATTACATAGGCTTGTGCGCCAAGAACTTCCACCCAGAGACAGCCTCCTGGTGCCTGGGCAGGGCCCTGTGACTCTCTTCGTGGTCTTGGTATGCGCTGTCAGCACTCTTTCTGGGGATGCCAGCAAGGGGAAGTGTTGCTTGGTCTCCTCCATGAGTTTCTGTTGCACCTCAGGTAACGCAAGCTTGAGCTAGTTATTTCAGCTTAATTTTTCTTGCTCCAGAAGTTTCCTGCATTGTAACCATTCTTGGGGACCTTGGAAGAGTTAGCACTTTGTATACATGCAATGATGCTTTTAGATGTCGGGAAGCTTTGAGAGTTGAAGAAAGGTTAGCGAAACAAAATTCTTAAATAAACTTAGGAATTTTGTGGCTTGTCAGGAGCTGGGAAATTTGTAGGCTAGGAATACGAGGGGAGCTCCAAAAACCTCATGGGAAAAGTGCAATTGAAAGATAAGTTTATTAGAAATTTGGAAATCCATGCATAGTTTTCATGTAATACAGTTTTCTGTGAACCTTTTGAAGTCCCCTCATATTTTATAGTACATAAGTAAGAATTCAAAGCATAAAATTGATATGATGTATTTCTTCAATGTACATAGGAGATTTAAAACGAAATCTAAAGTAGCATACTGAATAGCTTGTGTGAGAGTGGTTCATAGTCGTTCATAGTGTCAGTTCATAGTGGTTGATAGTGGTTCATGGTGGTTCATAGTGGTTCATAGCGTCAGTTCATAGTGGTTGATAGTGGTTCATGGTGGTTCATAGTGGTTCATAGTGTCAGTTCATAGTGGTTGATAGTGGTTCATGGTGGTTCATAATGGTTCATAGTGTCAGTTCATAGTGGTTCAGAGTGGTTCATAGTGGTTCATAGTATCAGTTCATAGGGTCAGTGAGATTTGTGCAGGTGCATTTTCAAATAACATTTACTCAGCAGGATTGTCTCTGTTATCCTTACATGAGTAAGAGTTCATGGGAAATGCATATTATGAGAAAACTATGATGGAATTGCAAAATTTTTTTTTGCACCACAATAACCTTATTCTTTAATTCCATTTTTCATGAACTTTTTGAAGTCCTGTTTTATGGCCTTATCACCTTTTCTTGTGACGCTCCAGTTAGTAAGTGGCACATGCATTCTATCCAGCTTCTCCATGGCAGTGCTAGGAGTGGAAGGTACAGAACCTAAGCACAATGGGTAGTAGTTTAGTACTTCACCCTTCACCCCATTTCCCCTGGTGACATAGCTGAAAAAAAAGTTCCAGTAAAAACTCAACACGGAATCGCCCCTTGGAAAAACAAGCAGGATATTTTGATCAGCGTCGAGTCCTTTCATCTTGAGAATTATTTTGCAGGAAGTGCTCATGAATACAGCTCCTGCCCAGATGATGCCATTTTCCAAAGCGTGGCTCGGGCGTACTCCTCTTTCAACCCAGTCATGTCCGACCCCAACCGGCCACCCTGTCGCAAGAATGATGATGACAGCAGCTTTGTAGAAGGAACAACCAACGGTGGTGCCTGGTACAGTGTGCCTGGCGGTGAGTTTCCATTCTGATCTTTGTTTGTGTGATGGTTGCTTATTGACAGTTACCACTGAGAGTCTTTCATCCTCCTCCATTGTTATAGAGTAGATTGAATTTACAGTTCTACCAATAAATTTCCTGTTTATTTTGTGCAAATTTTTTGGTAATTAAGGCATACTTTTTCATAATACCTGTTTTCCATGAATTTTTTTTCTCATTTGGGAGACTGAGAGAGATACAGGCAACAGAGCTCCCATCTGCTGGTTTATTCCCCCAAAGCCTGCAATGGCCAGGGCTGGGTGGTTGCTGAATCCAGGAGCCAGGAACTCAATTCATATCTTCCATGTGGGTGGCAGGGACCCAACTACTTGAGCCATCAACTACTGCCTTACATAGGGTGCATATTAGCAGGAAGCTGTAACAAGAAACAGTGCCAGGATTTGAATCCAGAAACTCCAATATGGGATGCGGCTGTCCAAATGAGCAGCTTAACTGCCAGGCCAAATGCACACTCCCCCATGAACATGTTGCAGACCCCTCCTATGTAGCATCAAGCCTCCATCAGGGATGTACTGTGATATTGGGGGATTCAGGAAAGGGATAATATGTCAATCATCGCACATGACTCTCCAAGATCTTCCCTGATAGAAAGGTGAGTTTAGAGGAATGTTCATTTGTTCAATAGGAGAAGACACCAAAAAGTTCATGGAGGGGCCGGTGCTGTGGCTCACTTGGTTAATCCTCTGCCTGCAATGCCAGCATGCCATATGGGTGCCGGGTTCTAGTCCTGGTTGCTTCTCTTCCAGTCCATCTCTCTGCTGTGGCTCGGGAGTGCAGTGGAGGATGGCCCAAGTGCTTGGGCCCTGCACCCGCATGGGAGACCAGGAGGAAGCACCTGGCTCCTGGCTTCAGATCGGCACAGCGCCGGCCATAGCAACCATTTGGGGAGTGAACCAATGGAAGGAAGACCTTTCTCTCTGTCTCTCTCTCATACTGTCGATAACTCTGTCAAATAAATAATAAAAATAAAAATAAGAAGTCCACGGAAAACAATAATAATTTGAAAATTCTATCTTTCCATGAACTTTTCTTTTTAGATAGAGATGATTTATTAATTATTTGAAAGGGAGAAAGAGGCAGAGAGAGAGAAGGAGGAAAGGCGGGAGAGGTGGGGGGAGGGGAGAGAAAGAATATGAATCTCCCATCTACTGGTTCACTCCTCAAAAGCCAGCAACAGCTGGTGCTGGGCCAGGCCAAACTGCAAACTCAATCCAGGTCCCGCATGCAGGTGGCAGGAACTCAAGCACTTGAGGCATCACCGGCTCCCTCCTAGGAAGGTGGAATCAGAAGTGGAAGCAGGACTCAAACTCAGCAGTCCAGAATGCGATGTGAGCAAACCAAATGCCATCTTTATAACTGCACCAAGTGCCCACCCCTCCATGAACTTTTAAAGGTTCCATTGTACCTTAGTAGGAATTGAGTCTTTTACCTTGTGGTCTTTCTTGAAGCCCATTCCAGAAACAGGGAATGTGGGAAACACCTGCCTTAGCACCCTACCTCAGCAATGCATTAAGCTAAATGATCGCTTAAGAACCTAGGAGAGTTGGTGCTTTAAGGGTAGTAACTGTCTTTCCTAAGTGTGTTTTTCAATCACTGATGGTAGGAACTTTCCTACAAACTTCCTCAAATGCTTGGCTCTCAAGGTGGCAGAGTGGCCTGTGTAGAGTTTTAATCACCATGAGAGTATTTTGATTTTCCATTTGGTGCTTTGGCAGGGATGCAAGACTTCAATTACCTCAGCAGCAACTGTTTCGAGATCACTGTGGAGCTCAGCTGTGAAAAGTTCCCACCCGAAGAGACCCTGAAGAGCTACTGGAAGGATAATAAGAACTCCCTCATTAGCTACCTTGAGCAGGTAAATGCAGTCCCCAGCATGCCCTGGGAGATTCAGGAGCTCTTACACTGGTGTGTGCAATGGTCCGAGGCATCCGTCTGCCCCAGGATGAGGCTGTCTTATTTGGAAAACAGGTGCTGGCCATGGGTTAGCTAGGCTTTCACTTGTCATAGCTTTTGTGCTTCGTGACTATTCACTGAGAATGGCTACACTGGAGAGTTGTGGAGAAGTGAGGTAGAACCTTGTTTTCATTTGTATTATTCGAAACGAGCAATCCCAGACTCTCACCTTCCCTGAGCCCCTTCGGTGTGAGGCATCCCAGGAGGCCAGGGGCTGAGTAGGGAAAGTGAGGCCCACAGGGTGCACGGTATACGGAAGAATTAACTCTTGAGCTCATGCAAGTGTAGCTGCAGGAGCTGCGAGTCAGTTTGTCCTTGACCATATGTCCTGCATCCCTCGCTTGTCTCACCCTAGGCTCAGCTGCATCATGGGTTATCATGATCATGACAGCTTACACTGACTGGGCACTTACTGTTTCCCGGTCATTATCCTAAATGACTGGCATGTAACAATAGTGGCACTTCGTCCTCGTGACAACCCTATGAGGGAAGTTACATCAGTACTACCACTACCATTACCACCACCACCACCACCACCATCTTCCTCAGTGTGTGAATTAAAGATGAAGAATCAGCTACACAGGGAGGTCACACAGGGAGGTCCTTCAAATTACACAGGAATTTGAATCCAGAATCACTGTGCTATATGCCTCTTATGACATAGCTGGGACAGTCATCAGAGAGTCACCGATGCAGCCCTTCTGATGAGATCTGTGTCGAATCGCAGAGGTTCTCATCCTCTGTAAGCACTTTACTGCTTAAGACCGGGACAGCCCCTTGCTGCCTCACTCCTTGTATAGAATGTGACATTGGTATTGGGCAGGGGCAGTGGAAGGACATAGACGCCATTCCTTGCCTGAGTGCCTAGACAGTATTTGAATTCTGTTCTGAATGTGGTCATTTACACTTAAAGTCCAGTAGAGTGATGTCAACATCCATGGCAGCAGAAAGACACATTTATTAAGCTAATCTGATATGAACAAAGGCTGTTAATATTTAGTCACTTACATATATACATGTGTTTGTGTAAACATATATATATATAAAACCAATTCATTTTTAAAAAATCAGAGTCATTTTAGCAACTCTTCTACACATGTCAAACATCCATACAGCCCTACCACAAGGACTATCATGGACTAGAGCCACTGCAATGGACCCGATACAGAATGCCCATTCCACAGGATTTTTTTTAAAGATTTCATTTATTTATTTGAGAGGTAGAGTTACAGACAGTGAGAGGGAGAGACAGAGGGAAAAGTCTTCTGTCTGTTGGTTCACTCTCCAAATGGCCACAACGGCAGAAGCTTCGCTAATCCGAAGCCAGGATTCATGTGCTTCTTCCTGGTCTTCCCCATGGGTGCAGGGACCCAAGGACTTGGACCATCTTCTGCTGCTTTCCCAGGCCACAGCAGAGAGCTGGATTGGAAGAGGAGGAACTGGGACTTGAACTGGTGCCCATATGTAATGCTGGTGCCGCAGGTGAAGGATTAACCTACTGCGCCATGGCGCCAGCCCCATTCCACAGGATTTTTTCAGTCAGTGGATTCCTGTTGCAAATTAGCATTAAAAATGTGTTTGAACCACAAAAGCTAAGGATAAGTAGCCATGTTCCAAACCCAAGATCAACTTTGGTGGGAACCCCTATAGAAGGTCTTCTTTGAAGACAGCTGTGTTTAGGTGGATTTTCTAAGATCAAGGTTAACTGAAAAAATGAATTTTGGGGGAAGAGAAAAAAGAGGGATTTTTGCTGCATTCTCCATTTAGACATCAAAGAATGTCTCCTTAATGCAACACTTCTCCTTTAGTTTACATACATTTTTCACCAAAAATTTACTGAGCCATTTTCACGTCCCAGGCACTGAGGCATGAGGGAGAGATGTTGTGTTGGTTTCGTCAGAAACGTGAATCCCGATCACTAGAGGGGAAGATAAAAGCTAAAGTGGAAGTACAATACAGTCATGGGAATTCAGAAAAGCCTTCCTGGAACTGTAAGATTTCCCATAGTCGATGTCCATAAGATCATCATTCTGATTGATGATTAAAAAACAGGTTCACTGGCTATGTAAGTTGTCTCTTAGTTCTTGAGACAGAATGCAATATGAAACAAAGGAAAACACGGATTTGTGCCATCAGGAAAGGGTGATATATTGGCCATATTTACAGTGGCATGTGCTCATGCATCCAGTTCATTTTTTAGTTACATCAGTTTATGTAGAAATCAACAGAAAAGAGGCCGGCGCTGCAGCTCACTAGGCTAATCCTCTGCCTGTGGCGCCGGCACACCGGGTTCTAGTTCCGGTCGGGGCACCGGATTCTGTCCCGGTTGCCCCTCTTCCAGGCCAGCTCTCTGCTGTGGCCTGGGAAGGCAGTGGAGGATGGCCCAAGTGCTTGGGCCCTGCACCCGCTTGGGAGACCAGGAGGAAGCACCTGGCTCTTGGCTTCGGATCTGCATAGTGCGCCAGCCGTAGTGGCCATTTTGGGGGTGAGCCAACGGAAGGAAGACCTTTCTCTCTGTTTCTCTCTCACTCTCTAACTCTGCCTGTCAAAAAAAGAAAGAAATCAGCTGAAAAGAGGGATGAAGTTATGTACTCTATGGAAGTCACTTGGACAGAGGTTTGCTGTGTGATCCACATGACCTGCCCTGACATGGTGCTGGTGTTAGGGGTGCGAGCTGTGTAGCAGATACAGTGGTCTTTTGTAATGAACAGGCTCATGCAGCTTACACCATACACACTGTGTTTAGGGAATCCGAGGCTGATGAAAGATCAGGGAAGACTGCCAGAAATTCTGCCTTGATGTGGTGTTCTTGACAGTGGTGGCGAACACTGATTGAACACCTGGGCCCAAAATCTAGGCCGGGACCAGTTTGCACTTCATGGAAAGTAGGTGATTAGTGGCGCTAACTCTGTGCTTGGTTGGGAAGGAATCTCTTGCAGGGTTTTAAAGGAATGTTTGCAGGAATTGAGACCTGTGAAGCTAATTAGGTAAATGGTGTGCTGAGGAGTAGTGTCTTCCACTCGACAGCTTTGGAAAGATATATTACGAAGATTCTCAAGGAATCTTGCAGGACTGGTTCATGGGTACCTGTATCAGAATCATCTGAGTCCTTAAAAATGAATTTCTTGTCTCATGTGGAGTCACACTCTTTCAAAAACTCTTCTTTTTTTAATGTTTATTTATTTGAAAGGTGGAATTAGAGAGAGAGAGAGAGAGAGAGAGAGAGAGAGAAAGGCAGATACTCTATTCACTGGTTTACTCCCCAAATGTCTGCAACAGCTGGAGCTGGGCCAATCCAAAGCCAGGAGCTTTGTCCAGGTCTCCCATATGGGTGCAGGGACCCAGGGGCTTGGGCCATCTTCCACGGCTTTCCCAGGTGCATGAGCAGGGAGCTGGATTGGAAGTGAGCAGCCAGGACTCAAACCAGCACCCATACGGCATACTGGCACCACAAGCTGTGGCTTTACCTACTACGCCACAGCACTGGCCCCTCAAAAGCTCTTTGGGTGATACCTAAGTACATAAGAGGTTAAAAGCTACTGATAGAAATAGTCCCAGCAACCATGGAGAATCTCCTGGATGTCTTTTAAACTGTGGTTGAAATCGAAACACCCTAGAATCTGGGTGGAGATGATTAGAGGGGCAGGGGTCATGAACAGCCTCTCCACGTTGTGAGTGAAACTTGAACTTCTGTGATTTTCTTCGCAAAAGCCATGCAGTGTTAGTGTTTTCCAGCCTGAATTCATGTGGAGTTCTGACAGCCCATAACCCTTCTGTTGGTATTTATTACTGCAGTGGAATGGTTGAAACAGAAAAGTTGGCATATCAAAAAAAAGAATAAAGGAAAAATAAAATTGAAAGGATAAAAGAGAGAAAACTGCTGGCCACAATTGGCATAGTAGGGAGACGCTTTCAAAAAAAGATTTATTCATTTATTTGAAAGGAAGAGCATTGGAGAGGGCGAGAGAGAGAGTGTGTGTGAGAGCGAGAGGAATGGCTGCAACTGCCAGGCCTGGGCAAGGTTCAAACTAGGAGCCTGATCTCCCTTGATTGGCAGGGGCCCAGGTACTTGGGCCACCCTGTGCTGCCTTTCCGGAGCACTAACAGGCAGCCGGGTCTGAAGCAGAACAGCGTGGACCTAGAAGGGCACTCCAACACGGGATGCCCGTGCCATAGACAGCAACTTAGCCAGCGGCCCCTGATATTTGCCTACTTAACAGAGTGTTGATTTGTACACTGTAGTAAGTCCTGTGACTTTACAAATATGAAAAACTTTATTCATTTATTCTGATCCAGAAAGTACTTCAGAACAAGATACAAATTTTCAGGAAGCTATTGTCATTTCCTTTTGGTCATGTTTTGATTCTTTAACACCGAGGATCTACAGTATTTCACTAGAAAATAAGGAATGATTGGCATGGAACATTTGGAAGGCCACTTATTACAGGAATGTTTTGTTTGCTCTTGACTTTGATAGATACACCGAGGAGTTAAAGGATTTGTCCGAGACCTTCAAGGTAACCCGATTGCCAATGCAACCATTTCCGTGGAAGGAATAGATCACGATGTTACATCCGGTGAGTGTCTGCTCTGACCTGGAGCCCAAGGTACAAAAAAGCCTACTTCTCATTATCGTAATTATAATCTTACACTCCTGGTCTCCTTGTCTCTTTCCACTGTCTCTCCCTTACTCTTGACCTAGGCCCATTGCATTTGTGGGAGCCGGTCAGGTACAGTGAAACGCAGGGTGGCTGCTGTCCCTGGAAGTCGGGGTGCAGCAGGTGGCGCCCTTTCTTCAGCTGTGTCTCCCCATAGCTGCCCAGGAAAGCAAAGGGAAACAAAGCTGGCTGGAGTTAGCACACTAGTGTCTTTCCCAGTCTCTGCAGTGAGCTGTGAAGGGAACTAGAGGGTAGAGTGCGTCTGGAATTCGCATTCATTTCTTCACTTACTCCGTATCATAAATGCAGAGTTATTCAAGGTGAAACTGGAGGCTGTAGGATTCAAGTGGGATGCTATTTCTTTCTTGGTTTAAAGCCCCACTTCCAGTTTCCCAGTTTGGGAAAAATGGTCTATTTTCCTGGCACTTCTCTGCACTCCTGCTATTAAACTCCTGTCAAGTTCATTTTAGGTTAACCGTCATCTGTTGGGATCATTGCAACATTTTTTTAAGTCATAAGGTTTTTATAATTTTTCTAGGTCTTACGCATAATTAACCTTAATTTCCCAAACCGGTGTATATATCACTATTTCTTAATCTTCACATTCACTGCTTGGATTTCTTTTAAATCTGTAACATCTGTCCTCTTAAATGCCATTTACTCACACATCCAGCAGTATTTATCAGCACCCCACTGAGGGCAGCACGCCTCCAGATTCTGGGCCAAGATATGGTCCTCTTACCTCTTAGCAGAGGTAGAACTCCGGCCTGGGACCCTCTGGCTCCAGGACACCTCTTCTATCTGTGAACCATTGGCTGCCATACAAATATTACTTTCTCTTCATTCCATCATATGAAAAGTTTAGGAAACTCTGACCTAGGGAATCAAAGGGAATGAAATCGAGGACTGGACTCTTGGATACTCCAGCTTTTCCTGTGTGTTTTTTTTTTTCTTTTTTTTTTCTAGAGATTTATTTATTTATTTGACAGAGTTACCCAGAGAGAGGAGAGAGAGAAGTCTTCCATCCGATGGTTCACTCCCCAATTGATTGGCAACAATGGCCAGAGCTGCGCCGATCCGAAGTCAGGAGCAGGGAGCTTCTTCTAGGTCTCCCACGCGGGTGCAGAGGCCCAAGGACTTGGGCCACCTTCTACTGCTTTCCCAGGCCACAGCAGAGAGCTGGATCGGAAGTGGAGCAGCTGGGTCTCCAAGGGGCACCCATATGGGGTGCTGGAGCTTTAGGCCAGGGTGTTAACCTGCTGTGCCACAGTGCCAGCCCCTCCAGCTCTTCAAAGTCAAGGTGATGAGGAAGGAAGAACAAACAATGGCCTCCAAAGCAGAAGGAGGAAGCCTGGGGGTGTTTCAGGAAGGAGGGGGTGATAAGGAATACCAGCAAGAGCAGCCTCGTGAAAGCATCGCTGGAGTTAGCCACGTCATTAGGGGCACAAGTACCATGCATTTTATTTAAGTTCTTGCTTGCCTAGAGATATGAATTCAAAGCAGAGACATAAACACTGTGCACATGTGAGAGATTTATTTAAGGGAAAAGGTGCATATACATTCATGCTAGAGTGTGGGGAACCCTACATGGAGAAATGCCCGTCAGGAGGGGGCCAGAGGGTTGCCCATATGGAGAGACGGGAAGCAGGCCAGAGGGCAACCCATGAACATGGTCAAGGGCAAAAGAAGGGTGTCTCTGTTACTGGAGAAATTTGCAGGGTTCTTGTCTTCGAGCAAGAAAGAATTCAGGCGTGAGACAGAAAATAGTGGGAGGTAAAATAGCAAGGTTTATTAGGGAAGGGACATCCATAAGGACGGATGGGCACCTCTCCAGACAGAGCCTGAGAGACTGGGGGGGGGGGGGAATGGAGAGAGAGTACACCTGGCCAGACCAAGCGGGCGGCTCAGCAGACAGGCAGAGGGCTGAGCACGCAGTCCGGTTGAGGCTGGGGGTTTTTAAGGAGATGGGTCTTGCTTCCCCACCTCTGCTCCTCTTGGAACAAAGGGCTTTTTGGATGTAAATAGAAAAACTTCTCCCTTGAAGGTCTGAAACAAAGGACTTTATGGGTGCAAATGTTATCAGACAGGAGGAAGGGAGCGGGGTGTTTGAGATGCAGATACTGGGCTGCACCTGGGAGATTGCGGAAGATTGTCAGGCAGAAGGGGTGGGGACCTCCACCTAGCAGGTTATCAGGTAGAAGGGGGCAGGACAGGGCAGGATGTGAATACCAGGCTGCCCCTGAAACACCATCAGGATGACCTTGAGATGCAGCATATGCTGGACATAGATGTCTTCTCTCTAGGCCAGATACACACACACATAAGCTCATAACTGACTTCCTACCTAACATCTCCACATGTATCCGTTTTACGGGGAAGTGCCCTAATAGAATATACAAGTGAGGTGGGAGTTTAGTGTGTATGAGGCTTCCTGGGAGTTCCATACCTCCTCCACCTGGAGCTTAACTTCCACGTGGCCATCATGGCATCTCCCCCTTCCTGGTCTCAGATGAGACACTGGAGCATCATGGGAAAGTGAGCATACTGGATTGACAGGTAAGGGAGAGGAGTTACAATGCCTATGCGGAAATTGTAATTTTCTGGCTCAACTCTTCCTGACACCCTGCCCGGTTCCCTTGTATCGGTGTGGATAGCTGTGACAAGATGTGTTTTCTGTGGAGTGCATAAGCAGAACCTGATTGGAGAAAGTCCAGGGGAGGGTAGGAGGAGAATCATTAGTAACAGAGAACGCAGACAGATCTTTCCAGAACTTTGGTTATCAACAACATACAGGAGGCACTGTCTGAAAGGAGATGTGGGGGTCTATGTCAGATGGAAGGATGTGATTGGGGCTTAACCTGCCCTGGTTCGATCTGTTTTCACCGTGAGATAAGATGTGAAGTATGCCCTGAGAGAGCGGGAGAGGAGGATGTGTGGCCCGATTTGGGAAAAGAAGAAAGTGTGGCTTGTCCTGGAGGACGTCCAGCAGAGAGTGCAGCTCCTCCCACAGCCTCAGCACCACCCTGCAGAGGCGAAGGCCCAGTCTCGGGCCCACCCCGGAGCCAGTGCAGCGGATTGTGCATTTTGTCAAGTTTTTCAGGAGGCTGATGTCTACCAAGTTTGAGAAGCCTCAGTGTAGGAAAATAGGAGATTGGAAGAACTCAGGAGACCCACCTGCTCTGAAATCTTTAGAAATGGGAATTTCTAACTAGATCCTCAGGAGCTGTGGGACACCGCCCCTGGGCTGCACTCTGCAAACCCCGACCTGGACTTTCACCATCAGGTCTTCACCTACCATGAATCAAAACCTGCTGCCCAGTGCTCTGACCTCCCCACTCAGGACTTGATAGAAGTCTTTTTTTTTTTTTTTAAGATTTATTTATTTGAGAGGCAGAGTTATAGAGAGAGAGAGAGAGACAGGGAGAGGTCAGGTCTTCCGTCTGCTGATTCACCAGCTAGGCTGATCCGAAGATAGGAGCTTCTTCCAGGTCTCCTTCGTGGGTGCAGGGGCCCAAGCACTTGGGCCATCTTCCACTGCTTTCCCAGGCCATAACAGAGCCGGATCGGAAGTGGAGCAGCCGGGACTAGAACTGGTGCCCACATGGGATGCTGGCACTGCAGCTTGATGCTTAACCTACTGCACCATAGTGTCGGCCCTACTGTAGGTGTCTTTTTACTCGTATTTCTCCTGGTGCAATCAGAAGAGCCATGATCTTAGATGTCTGCTAGAAAACAGTAATGTCTGTAAAGCAGCTATAAGAAACGAGCATATTGGGAGAGCGTCTTTCCCTTTTCAAGAGAACTTCTTCAAGTTCCCTGTTTATTTATTTTAAAAATAGGCATTGGAGTCTAACCGAGCAATGGTAGGTATTTCTTAGATGGCATATCTATGAGATCCACATGTGTGCCTTATGATTTGATATTTTGTTTTCCTACAGCGAAAGATGGTGATTACTGGAGATTGCTCGTGCCTGGAAACTATAAACTCACGGCCTCAGCTCCTGGCTATCTGGCAATAACGAAGAAGGTAGCAGTTCCTTATAGCCCTGCTGTTGGGGTGAGTAAACCTAAGAACTTAGCATGGCAATAATAGCGAACCTAATACAAACTAAGTACTAACCATTGTCAGGCATATTCGAATGACTTACATTTAATATTCATAATAAACCTATGAGGTGGGTAGCATTAGCCCCATTTAATAGATGAGAACACTGAAGCCTAACAATATTAGATGGTCTGCCCCAAATCTCATTGAATGGTTTACCACCAGTGTTACTATTTCTTAGTTTCTTAAAGATACATGAAAAATTACAATTTTATTTGCTAACCTGAATTTCAATCCACATGGAATTTTGTTCCTTTCTGTCTTTATTTCTGGCACATAGCACAATGCTTTACTCACCAAATATTTTTTTTTTTTTTTTTTGACAGGCAGAGTGGACAGTGAGAGAGAGAGACAGAGAGAAAGGTCTTCCTTTGCCGTTGGTTCACCCTCCAATGGCTGCCGCGGATGGCGCGCTGCGGCCGGCACACCGCGCTCATCCGATGGCAGGAGCCAGGTGCTAGGTGCTTTTTCCTGGTCTCCCATGGGGTGCAGGGCCCAAGCACTTGGGCCATCCTCCACTGCACTCCTGGGCCACAGCAGAGGGCTGGCCTGGAAGAGGGGCAACCGGGACAGAATCCGGTGCCCCGACCGGGACTGGAACCCGGTGTGCCGGCGCCACAAGGCGGAGGATTAGCCTGTTGAGCCACGGCGCCGGCCCTCACCAAATATTTTTAAAAAATGATGCCCACTAGACGATTTTGGGCTTTAACTAAACATTGTTAAGCATACACTATGAGCAAGGCCCCTATGCTAAGTACTATTGAATCGTATATTTTATTCAAGCAGATACCATTAATTTGCTAGAAAGGAGAGGGTGATGAGACCACAGTATTTCCAATTCAAAGCTTACCTGAAATAACTGTGCTATGTTTTATTTGTGCACCCAAAGTTTGGAGTATAAAAGTTTGGTTTTGGCAAACAAAATATATTGAGTTTTTAACTTATGCTTTGGTTTTGGTTGTGTGTGCATGTGCATTAGGTTGTGTATATATTAAAATAAGGAGGCAAATTTTCAAAAAGTGAAAAAAATAGCCCCAGGAACAGGCTGTAAAGGTTCAACCATTTTGATCCTTAACTGTTCCAGCTGTCTTGGTTCCAGGATGTGTAATCACATTCCAGAACAACCAGGGGTGCAGGTGGCCACATTCAGAACTCTCGGTTTCATGCAGAGCAGGGGCCTGAGGGTTGGGGTTGAGTGCTGCAGATTTTAAATAGGCTCTGTGCAGGACGCCGCCTAGACCTGAGGAAGCTCCCACGTGACAAGGGCAGTGGTTTGGAGATATGTGTTTTCATTCAGTTCTTCAACAAACTCAAGACTTTGGAAGGCAGAACTTGATGGCTGGGGACAACAGCACATAGAACTGTATTCTCCCATATGTCTCCATCTAGTGAGAGAAAGTCCAAGCTGGAAGGAAATGCTCATTCAATAGATAAAGGCAGAATATTAACCCCAAGTGACACCTTTTTATGAGGGGAAGAGACTGGGGCAGGAGATTTTCTTGAACTATACCTGCCTTTAGTGATTAGAGCAAAGCACGTTTCAAACATAATGACTTTTGATTGTTCCCCCTGAGAATATCTCTTGTTAAGGATCTACTTTAATTTAGGTGACTGAGTTGAGATTGTTATTTAAGCGCTGAAACTGTTCATTTTTATGTCTATTTTTAAAAGCAATTTGATAAAAACAAGTTCTTGATTTTTCTCCCTTAGGTTGATTTTGAACTGGAGTCATTTTCAGAAAGGAAAGAAGAAGAGAAGGAAGAGTTGATGGAATGGTGGAAAATGATGTCAGAAACTCTAAATTTTTAGAAAGGCTTCTAATTAGCTGCTTTTAATCTGTCTATATAATGTAGTATGATGTAATGTGGCGATTTTAGGTTTTGTGCAGTTATTTAATATTGATTCATTTTTTGATCATTTAAATATTAAGCAAAATACATAAATAGACTTTTAGGCAAAAATATAAGAACTTTATTTCACTCTCTTATATAGCATTTGTTTTCCTACATCTGCAGAAAGGACTGTAGAAAAGATTTATGTAATCTAGTCATCTTAGACAAATGCAATATTCCAGATGTTATTTACAATACAGGACTTTTTGAGTACTTCTAGCTTTTAAAAATTAGTAGACTTATTTTAATGTAACTGGTGAGCCTGTCACATAATGAATGCCATTGAAAAGATCAATGGACGTTGCTTGGAGTTGTGAGCACTCTATCTCAAGACTTCAGTAGTTCAGTAGAAATTATTATTTGTCTTTTGTGCTGACTAGCCACATAAGCATGATCTTGTTAATGCATTTTTGATGGAAAAAATACATACATGTTTACCAAGAGATTTTATGAAAGGAATAGAGACCAACTTCTTGTACACATAGGGGCACTATTATATTATTCAGCCTGTTAACACTACGTAAGAATTTAGCATTTTCTTTTGGTTGTAGATTGACTCAAAATTGCATTCTGAATGAATAAAGGTTACAAAAAAATCTTCCTGGTGTGTATTTTGATTCTTCATAGTTTTTGGTTTAGAGCTGAGTTCTTATAGTGAAAAAAATATATTCCCTTAATAGTGGCTTCTTATTTGTTCATCTGCATTTTAAAATGTGTGGACTGCTATATGCCAAGCAAGGTGTTGGCACTGTATATATTATTATGCTAGACAAAAAGTACTGATTCTGTGGATCTTATGGGCTAGTTGTGGATACCAACTTTAAACACACACAAAAATTAATATGTAATTAATGCATTCTGGTGAGTAAATCAATGGGAAAGAATACAGTGTGGAGAGAAAGAATAATAGACAAAATTAAATTCCACTGGGTATGGGAGTGAGGTCTTTTGATGCACATAAGCCCAGACTTAAAATATGAGTAGATGGGAGCCCTGCGGAGTGACTGAGTGTGTGTGTGCATGTGCATGTGTGTGTGTATGCTGGTGGTAGTATGATTGATCAATGTTGCAGGTACACATTTTTGTTAGGATAGTGCTAAATGTTGTAGCAGTGAATCGTCAGATAGTCAAAGGATCTTCCAAAAGTTCATGGAAAATAGATACTATGATAAAATTATGCATGGATTTCCATTTTTTTTGTACCAAAATAAGCTTGTCTTTTAATTCTATTTTTCCATGAACTTTAAAAAAAAAGACTCTTATATGTTAGCTTAGAACATAGTATATTTCTTGGTCCAGGGACCTGTACTGGGAAGAAGATAGATAAGGTGCCTTTTTACCACACAGTTGGGGACACATCCTGAATCTACCATTTTTTTTCTTTCAGAATTTTTTTTTAATAATTATAAATATCAAAAGTACAACTTTTGGATTATAGCGGTTTTTCCCCCCATAACCTCCCTCCCACCCACAACCCATCCTATCTCCTACTCCATCTCCTATCCCATTCTTCATGAAGAATCTACCATCTTCTCCATGTGCTCACCAGGATTGCATCAGTGGTCATTTCTACTGCTCCCAGTGGGAGAGAGGAAAGAGTGTGGTGAAGCGTGGAGGGGATGTTTAACTGGCCAGGCCTGGGAGAGGGACACATTACTTCTGCTCATGTCATATGCCTGTGATTACATTCCTCAGCCACAATAGCTGCAAAGGAGTCTGGGAAATATAGTCCAACAGTACATATAGTGGGTGAGGAGAATGTGGACTTTGATGAACCTCCAGCCAGTCTGCTGGCTAGAAAGATCAGCAGGTGTGAAGGCATCAGGGCAAAAAAGGACATTTCTGGGGGACAAAGAGAGGGCAGAATGAATGGAGCAGGGAGATGTGAGATATGGGAACTAAAACCTGGGAGGTGCACAGGACAATATCATGTGGACCTCATAGACCAGATGTGAAGATTGAGGATTGAGTTCTTAGAATTACTGAGTATCCGTAAGCTAAAGGGACATGATGTAACTTAGGTTCTAAGGAGTATTCTCATTGCTGTGGAGAGAGTAGAAGCAAGAGCATAGAGCAGATAAGAAGCTATTGCAGGAGTTCAAGAGAGAGGTGACTTGGATCAGGTGGTGGCAGTAGTGATAAGAAGAGAGTTTATATGTGGAATATTTCAGAGTAGAATTGACAAGTCTTGATAATGGTTTGGATGTGGGTGATGAGGGAGAGGCAGCTGTCGGAGATGATATGTGTTTCCAACTTCAGCAAGTGGGTCTGTAGTCTGTGGCTCCCTGGAAAAGAAGCAGATTGGGAAAGGTGAGAAAATAGTAATTTCAGTCTAGGAAATGTTAAGTTGGAGGTGCCTATACTTGAGAATATGCAAATGGAGGTGTGTGGTTGGATCTTCCATGTGAGATGCTCAAAAAAGGAGCCTGGGACTGGAGATGGAAATTTGGGTGAAATCAACATACAGATGTTTCCTTTTAATTTAATCATCCAAACTGTGGCCCTTTAAAGAATGAAAGGGACATAGCTGATTACGGGAGGGCATTAGGTATAATCTAGCATTTTGGGGGGAAAGTTTGGGACAATGGTCATCTTTAAGACCACAGGAATATACAAATTCCCCTAGGAAGAACTCAGAGTGAGAAGAAAAACAGGATCTGGATTGAACTCCAAGGAGCTTCAAAGTTTGCTCCTTGTAGTTTTATATAAAACGGGATATATTAGGCTATAGTGAGAAGCAACCCAAACCTCAGTGGTTTAACTTAATCATTTGTGTCTTATGAGAAGTCTGTAATATCCACACAACTCTCCATAGTGACCCAGCAATAGGCTGTCAACCTTGTCACCCGGACAGCTAACCCAACGTTCTCTCAGTCTCATTCTGGTCACACAGAGATAACTGAAGTCACTGCTGCCCATAGCAGAAGTGCCCATGGGCAGAATTAGTCACACAGCCCTGTTTAACCACATTTGTTGGGCAACCCTGTGGCTGCCACAGTCCTCTCTCCTGGTCGCTAACACAACTTTGCTCTCGGTTTTCCAAACATAGGGTTCACTCCACAAGGGGGCAATCTAATGTCACATCAAACCATGGTTTTGAGTTTCAGTTTTGAGATTTTTGAGTGATCCCACACTAGTGTCTATATCAGCTCTGAATGTGCCTACTCCTGCTCCGGACACTTAGGAACTAAAGAGAGAGAGAGAGACCAGTCAATGTGTCTATCAAACACACCGTTCAGTGGTTGAGAGGTTGTGTTTGAGGCAACGTCAACAAACACTCCATTTGAAGTGGTGAAGAATGAGCAATACAAGCACTCATCAGTATGCAGCACCTCTGAAATCTTGCCAAGTAGATATTTTATAAGCCTCCTGTTTGGGGGATGGAAAACATTCCTGGATTGAGTCTACACTCTGTACAGCTTCCTTCTCTTCCTGGTTTTCATGGTCTGACTTTGCACTTTCCTTAAAAAAAGTTTTTATTTATTTATTTGGGAGGGATGGTGAGAGAGAGAGAGAAGAGGGAGAGAGAAAATATCTCCCATCTATTTATTTGTTCATTTCCCAACTGTCCACAACAGTTGGGGCCAGGCTATGTAACAGTCTGGAGCTGGGAACCCAATCTGGGTCTCCTATGTCAGTGGCAGGGACATAGCTACTTGAACTGCTTCCCAACTGCACATTAGCAAGATGCTGGAACTAGAAGCTGAGCTTTCAGTTGGATTCAAACCCGGGCACTCCAATGTGGGATGCAGGCACCCTAAGCAGTATCTTCAGTTCAGCGTGACTTTGCCCTCTTCCTCATTCATTTAGGACCTAGGTTGACCCTGGGTTGATGAAGGTCCCACTCTGCACAGCTGTATCATCTAGAATGTGGGACTTCCCGTTCCACTGAGGAAAAGACTGGAACCAAGAGCAGAATTATCATTGCCTTAGTCTCACATGTCAGCGTTGCTCCTATTTCCTTTGCCAGGACTAGTCACATGGCCTTGCCTAACTGAACAGAAAGCAAGGAAGGAGAGGGAGCACACACAATGTGCCTCTCTGCCACTGAGCCATACAGACCAGCTGAATTATCCATACAGCTGTTGGAAGGAAGGTATTAATTCCCTGCAGTCTTGCTCTTGCAACCATTTGTTGAGCTATATGGCCTTGTGTTCTTAGAGTGTACCAATTTTGTCTAATGGGGAGTGTAGGTTAAGTGCTCTTGGGAGGGAAGCTCCTTTTCCCTGGGTTCACGTCTGTGTGTAGAAGGACCTCTCCTAGAATAAGACTCTTGGCCTCTAGTCCCACTCCTCTCTCACTCCTCCCTATAGAGAAGTTGGTCACCTAATTAGGAGAACATGGTGCCTTAATTGGGCAGAACAAGTCTATCAGAAAACTGTAAACTTCCCTTTCCCCTCCCTAGAGCCAGCTCCAAACTCTCTTAGATGCTGGCATAAGCTTTGGGTGCCTGGGGACAAAAGTGGTAGTTGATTGGCGCGGAGTACTAATGGGATCTTGGTCCTCAGATCTAATATCACTTTCTCGAAATAGATTATCAAGAATAAAACTGACAGCTTAACTTGTCTTTACTTTTCAACTGGTTCTGAACTCAAGAACGGGAGAAATGGGTATTTGAAGCTGAATCTATACCTTCCTTAAGAGATATAATTTTTAATATTTTAGATGTGGCTTTTGCAAAAGCACCTGTCTTACTGGAATATTGTCTTTCTCTTAAGACAGTTCAAGATGATGCTTACATTTTTTGGAAATGACATCAAATTGTTGATTCGTGTAAATTTAGCATAAATGAAAACTCTGATTCAGACTTTTGGTTTAGAACTGAAAGTTAGAGCAGGCAAGGACTTGGGCGATATGTAAGTTGAGGATTAAACAAATCTGAATTGTGAAAAAGAGGGTCAAATTTATTTTATTTTATTTAGGATTTCTTTATTTGAAAGGCAGAGTTAGAGAGAGAGGAAGAGAGAAAGGGAAAGAGAGAGAGAAAGAGAGAGAGAGAGAGAGAAATCTTCCGTCTGCTGGTTCACTCCACAATGTCCACAATGGTTGGAGCTGGGCTGGTCTGAAGTCAGGAGCCACGACCTTCATCTGTGTCTACCCAGAGTACAGGGGCCCAAGGACTTAGGCAATCTTCTGCTCATTTTCCAGGTGCATTAGCAGAGAGCCAGATTGGAAGTGGAGCAGCTGGGACTCGAACTGGCACCCATATGGGATGCCATCACTACAGGCCGTAGCTTTACCCATATGCCACAGTGCTGGACCCAAGGTCAGATTGTTTTAGGGAATTAAAATCAGCAAGGAAGAGGACTGTATAATTGATTGTAATTAAATAATACTTTTTGAACATTACTATTTCTTCTCATTGATGATGGAAACTAGACACATTACCATGGAGGGAATAGTTCATTTTAATTCATATTTTTATGTCCAATTCTTCACATAAACAGAGATAGAGTATTTGCAGAAAGGGAACTATGAACTTTGAAATTCATATTTTATTTATATACTCAACCTCTGAAATCTTTCCATGATTTGGTGTTGTGGGAGGCTAAAAACCTATCATTCACTCCAACATATTACTCAACTTCTCTTTTTCAAAATTCTCACGAGGATTGTCTTCTGTGGTTAGGACTGGATGACATTTCAAATTTTTGCCTGAAAAATGTCAGGATACAATATGCCCAGATTTTTTTGTGCTTCACCTTATAAATAAACTACATCCTGACTTTGCTATTCTTAAACATCATCTAACATACTTACAAATGCTGCGATTCCTTACCCTTTATTTCTTTCTACTATACAGTCCTAACTGAATCCACTTATCATGACTTGAGTTTCTTTGATAGATTATAATAATAGTTTTATGTGATTAATTTAAATCACTGCAAAATTCACGAGAATCAGTCTTTTCAAAGACAGGACTAAGATTTCTCTTTGCTGGGGTAGGAGCCAGGCGTGTGAACCAAGCTGAAAATTGTATGTGGTCTATAAGAGAAATCAGGGCAGGTGTTTGGCCTAGTGGTGAAGACGCCATTTGGGTTGCACACATTCCATACGGAGTGCCTGGCTTGAGTCCCAGCTCTGCTAATGTGCATCCTGAAAAGCAGCAGTGATGGCTCAAGGCCTGGGGTCCCTGCTACCCACGTGGGAGACCCAGATTAGGTCCCAACTCTTGGTTTCAGCCTGGCCCAGTCCCAGCTGTTGTGGGCATCTGGAAGGTGGAATAGTACATGGAAGCTCTTTGTCCCTATGTTTAAAAAAAAAAAAAAAAAGACAAGAGAAGAAACATCACCTTGATGAAACTTACTGGAACACTTCATGATGCCAGGGGGCCCAAGGCAGTAACTTTGCAGAGTGCTGTACTTTCTCCTACTTTTTTTTTTTTTGACAAGTAGAGTACAGTCAGTGAGAAAGGTCTTCCTTCTGTTGGTTCACTCCCCAAGTGGCCGCAACAGCTGGAGCTACGCCGATCGGAAGCCAGGAGCCAGGAGCTTCCTCCTGGTCTCCCTTGCGGGTGCAGGGACCTAAGCACTTGGGCCATCCTCCACTGCTTTCCCAGGCCATAGCAAAGAGCTGGACTGGAAGAGGAGCAGGTGGGACTAGAACTGGCGCCCACAGGGGATGCCGATGCTGCAGGCGGAGGATTAACCAAGTGAGCCATGGCACCAGCCCCCTACTTCTTTTAATCTAAAGCTGTCTTAGTTCTTTGAGGATGTTCTCTTACCTTTTCTTTTCTCCCTCCTTTTCTTTTGAAGATTTATTCAGCAAATACAAAACGCTCACCCTATGTTTTCCCCAGGAAGGTGGCCTGTGGTCCTCCCCATCATTGCTGTCATCACCGTCACTATCACCCTTACCTTTACTGAGAAGTGTCTTGTGCTACCCTCTGTGCCTGACACTTGAAATGCAGTATTTTGAAACTACAGGTACAATATCTTAAGGTTAGTAGTGCCGGAGCCAGTGCCACGACATAGTGGGTAAGCTGCCGCCTGCAGTGCCGGCATCCCATACGGGCACTGGTTCAACTCCCCACTGCTCCACATCTGACCCCACTCTCTGCTATGCCCTGGGAAAGCAGTAGAAGATGGCCCAAGTCCTTGGGCCCCTGCACCCATGTGGAAGACCTGGAAGAAGCTCCTGGCTCCTGGCTTCGGATGGGTGCAGCTCTGGTCATTGTGGCCAATTGGGGAGTGAACCAGTGGATGGAAGACCTCTCCCTCCCTCTGCCTCTTCTTCTCTCTCTGTGTAACTCTGACTTTCAAATAAGTAATAAATCTTTTCTTTAAAAAAAAGAAGTGCTACAGTATTCCTATGTAACAGATGAAGAAAGATATTCAGAATTTAATTAAACTGCTCACTTCACAAAGCTGCTAAATGGCAGAGTGAGAGTAAAACTCATGGCTGCCTGCCCTTGTGCCAATCCTGGCTCCACTGTACCTCAAGTCTTTCATATGACCTAGAAAGAACTGTAGTCTTAATTAAATGCATCCTGTTTTATATTGTTTTTTGACTTCCAATATGTGGGTTGCTATACTTTGGGCTTTGGAGTAGTATTTATTACTTATTCTGAAGGAAGGCCATTTAAAGATAGTTTAAGAACCCTTTTCAAATCAATTCAACAAATTTTTTTGAATTTTTTTTTAAGATTTATTTATTTATTTGAAAGGCGAATTACAGAGAGGCAGAGAGAAAGAGAAATCTTGCAACCGCTGGTTCACTCCCCAAATGGCTGCAATGGCTGGAGCAGCACTGATCTGAAACCAGGAGCCAGGAGCCTCCTTTGGGTCTCCTACACCGGGCGCTTCTGTTCCTAGCGGGGCCGGTCCAGGAGAGCCTTATCCGTAGTAACCCCCGCAGTGGGAGTCAGCCGGGATTGAGTGCCCCATCCTGTCACCTGTGAGCCGCTCCTCCCAGCTCCGCTCCTCCCGTCTGCTGTCCTCATGTCTGCATCGCTGCTGACCCCGGCCTTTGCGGAACGGCCTCCCAAAGGAAACACCCTGCACCAGCACCGACGTTCTGTCAAGAAGCCGCGGCTCTAGGGACAGAAAGGCTTTCTGGAAGGAAGAGAACCAGCCGCCTTCGCCAGGCTCCTCCTAGGTTGCACTCGGACTCTCCGGGGACAGGGGAGGCTCCAGACGTGGAAGGCGCTGGGCATACCCCTTCCCTCTCAAGAAAGGAGACAGCGGCCTGCAGCACTGGGTCAGAGCAGTCCCTGGAACAGAAAGCTGCGTGTCTGTGTCTTGGCTGACCCCCGCCCCTCCCCACAAGGCCCGTGCTGTCGCTGGAGGGAGTTGCAGAGCGCCTTTTGGAAGATTAAGAGCCGCCCCACTGGCTCCCCGAAGAATGCCGCCCAGAGCCCCACGCAGGCTCCCTCTGAGAGTAAGTTCTCCCGAGTTGCAGAGGAAGGTGGTGGCAGTTGACTGAGAGATGGTGGGCACAGGACCCAAGGCGCGCAGCAGTTCCTTGGCTCCACGGAGCATTGTCAGCATCGTAGTGTAGTGGTACCCAGAAACAGCGCGTGGTTAATGCTACGCCCTTCAAGACTGCTCAGAGGCAGATCTTGAAGCTACCCACCGGGAAGATGTGGTGAGGCGTGCCATCCCCAATGACTTCAAAGCCCTCCAGGACTTTCAGCCCTAACCCGGGACATCTCCCACATCCCCTGCCCGCCTCCACCGGAAAGCCAACTTCCCAGAGAGAGCCACCATGTCTCTGAGGCATCTCACCAAGAAGCCGCTGCACTGGGACACACAGGTCGGAAAAAGCCCACATTCCCTGTGGAAGATGCTCAAGCCACCGTGGAGCTTTACAAGTTGGTGGAAGTCGAGTGGGAACAGCAGCTGGCCCAGAATCCCCCAAAAGACCAGCAGTGGTGGGAACATTGGTGATGCGAGCAGGCAGAGGAAGCCCCGAGGGAGAGCCAGGGCAGTGGGCTGCAGATTGACACTCCACCAGCTCTGTGCCGTTGGAAGCTAGATTTTTTTGGGAAGAGAAAGGCGCCACCCTAGACTTAATATCCATTGAAACGTCACCTGAAAAAGAAAAAGAAGAACCTCAGGTGAGTAAATGATATGAAAACCCAGTTATCAGAAGAGGGGTGGTTAATACTGAGTCTATGTTAGGTCAAAATGAGTCCAGGCACTTGCAGGTGACTTGAGCTTGCTGGTGGTATTTAGTGGAGAATGGTGACAATGAGATAAGTAATCCTAGACTTCATGATAATGATTTTAGTATCAACTATAGTAGTATTCTTTAAAATTTATTTTTAAATGATTGTGTTTTTTCTATTGATGCTGATTAATCAGCAACTGCTGAACATTTATTTTATTGCTATTATTAAGAGGCAGAGAGACAAAGAGATCTCTTATCTCTTAGCTCTCTTCCCAAATGACTGGGTTAAAACTATAAATCAGGAACTCAACCCAGGTCTCCCATGAGAATAGCAGGAACCCAATAGCAGGTCTCCCATGAGAATAGCAGCTGTCATCGCTGGCTCCCGGGGCATGCACTAACATGAGCTAGAGGTGAGCATTGAACTCAAGTACCTCCATGTGGAAATCAGCACCCAGATCAGCACCTTAGCCTCTAGACCAAACACTACCCAGTCAACCATGGAATATTAAGGTCAGAATGATAATGTGAAAAAGAGAGAGAAAACCATAGTGGGCTTATACCTCAAGACTTGTAAGAGTAGTGTCTACCTTGCATTGTTAAAATCTGCCTGGATCAGTTGGTGCTTCTGAAGGGTTATCACCTAAGCATCCATGTGGAGATGACAGTGACACAAAATGGAAGGACTCTGCCCAGACATTCTGGGTAACTAGGATAAACGTCTACCTTTAGATAAGAGGGTAATTCAAACAGTTCATGCAAAATGGAGTTAAAAGATAAGGTCATTTTGTCCAGAAACTGAGATACAAGCCTAGTTTTGTCATAATACACATTTTCCATAAACTTCTTGAAGACCCCTTGTATGCATGGTTAGAAAGCTTACTGGGAAACCAACGTGATGGAACACTCACAGCTCTTCCTTTTTCATTTTAGAACCAGAGTTTACCTGCTATAATTGCTACAAAACTGGGAGAAATGTGGTCATTTTCTCAAATTTCTTTTCTATGTAATTTTTCAGAATTAAACCATTATTAGCTCTGTGATGCAAACTGATCAAGCTGAAATCCTATTCATGGACTTAAGAAAACTGGCCTGGTGGATATATTTACTGAATTACTAAGAACTCACTGGCTGATGAGCATAAGACAAACTATAGCACCCCACAGAATGAAATCAGAAAATGATAGACTTTTTTTTGAATAGCCAAACCAGTGGCTGAGTTTGTCCTTTTGTGAGTTTGAAAATTATAATAATGCATTCTTTTTGTTGCCCTCACTACAGGACTTAAAATTTTCAATGAACCCTCTGGCTAAAAATGTTCTTCCCTCTTACAATGACACTAATATTTATTCTAGAAATTCCTGAAGATCCAGCGTTGCCACTGCTGAGCCCACTTGTGTTCCCTACCCTAGCCATGATGCAGCTGGCAAAAGTTATTTGCCTACCTCTCCCTTCTGTTCCAGAAATGTCACTGCAATGTTTCCCCTGGGTTTATTTTAAACTTTCAATTTGAAGAGCAGGATGGTGAGAAAACAGCTTTGAGTCTAAGCACTGCTTCATAGATGTGTTTGTGGTGGCTTATCTGGCTTCATGAACCACTGCTCTAGGATTTGGGGTCTGGGTAGGAAAGATTAAACTGGTAGGTGGTACAGCATTCTTTGCTTAAAACCTAAAGCACACTTCTTGCACATTGAACGCACAGAGGCATTTCAAAGCCAACTGTGTGTGAAATTGAGGTAAGAAAGTACCAGTTGTATGGGGGCACCTTAAGCTCCAGGCTGCCACATGTGCTCTTTGTCAAGGCCCAGGTGCCAACAGATAGGACTGATGGGCAGATATGAAGAGAAGCGCTGGAGGCTGGATGTTTGGTTGTGTCCTCTGCTAGGTGAATGGTCCAGCAGGCTCCTGCCTGCACAACCCTGAGTGTGCTGGTCCTTCCTTTTATTCATGAATGCAGAAGTGAGGATATGGGTCCCATAATCACAATCACAGCCCCAGCCTCCAAACTCCAACTTCTCACATGGGCTGTGGCGAGCCCTCATGCACCTAGGCTGGTGGTGGTATGTGGCTTATGGGTACTGGGTGGCATGCCAGGGACTGCCATCCCAGACTCTCTGGAATGACATCAAAACATATGAAAAATGGAAAAGCAAGAAAGTAATTTCTCTTTTCCCATTCAGGAATCACTTTCAAACCCAGTATAATTATTTAGGAGTTTTTATAATGTAATATATGGTACCCCATTTCACTTGCATTTCTTTGTTTTCTAATCACCTGTCATGTATGTTCTTTTTATTTTTTTAAAGATTTTATTTATTTATTTGAGAGGTAGAGTTATAGACAGTGAGGAGGAGAGAGAGAGAAAGTTCTTCCTTCTGTTGGTTCACTCCCAAAATGACCGCAACAGCCAGAGCTGCGCTGATCAGAAGCCAGGAGCCAGGAGCTTCTTCTGGTCTCCCTCACTGGGTGTGGGGCCCAAGGACTTGGGCCATCTTCTACTGCTTTCCCAGGCCACAGCAGAGAGCTGCATTGGAAGAGGAGCAGACAGGACTAGAACTGGTGCCCATTCGGGTTCTAGTCCCTGTTGCTGCTCTTCCAGTCCAGCTCTCTGCTGTGGCCCGGGAAGGCAGTGGAGGATGGCCCAAGTGCCTGGGCCCCTGCACCCACGTGGGAGACCAGGAGAAGCATCTGGTTCCTGGTTTTGGATCAGCGCAGCGCCGGCTGTAGCGGCCATTTGGGGAGTGAATCAATGGAAGGAAGACCTTTCTCTCTGTCTCTCTCTCTCACTGTCTATAACTCTACCTCTCAAATAAATGAAAAAAAAAAAAAAAAGAACTGGAGCCCACATGGGATGCCGGTGCTACAGGCGGAGGATTAACCTACTGCACCATGGCGCCAGCCCCTGTCATGTGTGTTCTGTTCATTCAAACTTCCACACTTTTCCTTAGCCTCTCTTTCCTTCTCTCTCCTTCTTCCTTTGCATGCTCTACATTGACTCTCTAGACCTCTCTGGCTCATAACCGCATTTAGCCAGGAAAGTGACTGAGGTCAAATAGCATAGACTTTCCTCTTCCTCCTTTTTCCCACAGGCTCTCCCTCAGTAAGGGATCCTCTAAAATAGAGCATCTTCCTCAGATCCTGTAGCTCTCGGGGGAGCTTGCTTTCTAGAGAGCTCCCCCTCCAACCTGTTCACCACCTTATAATTCTCCCAATCCAGTCCCCAGTACCAACAGCTGGGTTCTGACTCTGGGCCAGGTGGAGGCCTCCCTGAAATCGGGTCTCCTGCATAAACAGAGACTGAGTAGAGTTAGATTGCTTCCCTCACTGTTGACAAACACCTGAAACTGCAGCTGACTAACTGGGAGTCAGGGAGGAGTCACTCGGATTAAGAGCATGGGAGGTAGGAAGGGCCCTGGGTGGGCTCAGAAGATATGAGCAGTAGGTGGAGTTGATCTCACAGAGGGGCTGGCTGCTTTGGGAACCTCAGTCTGCTCATATGAGGGTACATCGAAATGTTGGTGGAGAGTGGAATAAAAATATAAATTTATTTTCGTCCAAAAATCCTCTTGAAATCCATGCGTATGAGGAGTCTTCAAAGAGTTCATGAAAAAACATTGAAGATATTTCAAAACTTTTGTGTCAAAATCAATTTATCTAATACCACTTTCATGAACATTTTGAAGTATACTTATATTTAGCTTGAAGGTATAGAGCTGCCATGATGATATTTTTTAAGGTTCTTTTCCTAATAATCTTCTCACTCTTCAAAGGAAAATTCTTTTTGGAAAGTAAAAGGGTCAAAATGGAAGGTAATAAAAAAATTTTTACCTTGTGCTGTTGAGTATATTTTGGTTAAAATGTACGCTCAGAAACAGCTTTCTGTTGCCCAGAAAAATCTGTTCATGACAAATGCCATTGTTCCTTAGAATCTGGACGTCGGCCCCTGCGCAAGACGGAGAATCAAGTCCGTGAACTTGTGACATGTCTTCCTGCTGCCACACCCCTCACAGAATGGATCTTGGGGTCGTAAAGAAACTCCAGCATGAGCTCTAAGAGCCTTGGGGAAGAATCAGTGAACACTGGTGCTGATATTGGAAGACAGGAGCAAGGACAAGAGGGAGAGAGAAGGACAGTGGGACAAAGGAGGTGACAGACAGGGATGCTCTTGTTGGCATCAAATCTAAACCATGGGGTGATGCTCTGAGTCTAGCTATATCCTTTGAATTAGGAGGTAGACCTCTGTCAAAAGCTACATCCATGTCTGAGTGTCTCTGTATCCAGCTAAGCCTAGGAGCTGTTAGCACCGCATTACCAGTCACCTCCACTGGGGAGACCAGAACCTTGATGGGATTTATCCTGAAATCAGAGGACATGAAAGAGGATTGCTGCTCTCCCTTTTGTTCTTCTCTGTGTTAAATATGAACTTACTTCAAAGAGTTAGTGGCTAATGGAGTTAAAAATAAATTTATTTTGGTGAAAAATATTTCAAAATCTCTGTTTCTCATAACACACATTTCCATGAACTTTTTGAACCCCCTGCATATGCAGGGGTTTTGAATCTTTTGCATCAAAATATAAATTCCATTTTCTATGAGCTTTTCAAAATGTCCTTAAAGAATTACTTTCTGTTTTTAAAAATGCCAGAGTTTTAAGCTGAAATACGCTGTCTTAAATCTCTCCATAGTTTAGGAAGCATGTTGACATAGTTCCTGGCTTGTTTATCACAGTAATGCTGAGGTACAAATGGGATTACATGAGAATCCTATGCTGTCGATATGGATGGGATCATGATGATCTATCTTTCCATACATTTGTGTGTGCCCAGTAATAGAAAAATAGTTAAGATGCCATGGGGAGATTTGTGCAGGATTTCTGCAGAGAAAGGTTATTTTGAATTTTAAAAGGGACATTAACTTCATTAGGGTTGTTTTGCTCAAGGACAAAAGTGAGTGTATACCAGTGTCCGAGCGAGAAAACGACACTCTTCCCTGGCTGTTTATGGTGATTGTAGCCGCAAACATTCCTCGTGGCATAAACACCCTTTGTGGAGTTCATATCGTGTGATCTTCGAGCTTCAAAACCATTTACATGAACTTCTGATAATTTTGAATGTCAGATTTTGTCCCGGCCTTGCAAGGTTTTTGTTTTTTTTTTCTTTTCCCTTTAAAGGCCAGTGCTTAGGAAACAAGGCCATGGGAGGCTGCTCAGCCAGGGACTAAATATTGCAGGATGCCAATGGAGACCTCAGCCAACAAGGCCTCCGCTGATGGGAGGCAGCTCTGGGCCCTTGACATCTGCTGGAAGTCAGACTCCAGAAGGAATTCCTCCCACTCTTCTTTTTTCCCACCCTTTCCACGTGTACATGTGTTTGTGATCTGCAGAAAATGCTTAGCACAGTGCCTGGGTCATGGTAAGCACACAGGTGCCATGTGCTAAGTCCGTCTCTGGTTTATTACAGGCTTTGGCATACTTTTTTTTTTTTTTAAGATTTATTTATTTATTTGAAAATCAGAGTTACACAGAGAGAGGAGAGGCAGAGAGAGAGGAGAGAGAGAAAGAGAGAGAGAGAGAGGTCTTCATCTGCTGGTTCATCCACTGTGCTGTCTGAAGCCAGGAGCCAGGAGCTTCCTCTGGGTCTCCCACGTGGGTGCAGGGGCCCAAGGACTTGGGCCATCTTCTACTGCTTTCCCAGGCCATAGCAGAGAGTTGGACGGAAAGAGGAGCAGCCGAGGCTGGAACTGATGCCCATATGGGATGCAGGCAGTGCAAGCGGTGGATTTACCCACTATGCTACAGTCTCTCTTTGGCATACTTTTAAAAGAGAAGCACTGTATGTACGGAACAGTAAATACTCCCGAATCGGTCAGAATAAGCCTTGGCTGTAACTAAGGCTTTGAAGGAATTTAGACAGGAGAGAAGGGACTCAGGTTGTGGCCCGCAGAGAACACCAGGGAAAGAGTGTTCCATTCTTCCCTCTCCAGCCTGTTTGGGTTTGGGTCGGCATAGTTTTCTGTGGAATCTCCTTTGAGACAAGCAGAGTCCATTCACTCTGTCAGGTATTTCTGCCCTTTGAGTTCTGAGACCAACAGTAACAAGTTGGGAGGGTGGGGCAAGAAGCCAGTGACTGGGGCCAGTGTTGTGGCTTAGTGGGTTTAACCATATGAGAGTGCTGGATTGAGTCCTTGAGTCCTGGCTGCTCTGCTTCTGCTGCAGCACCCTGTTAATGCACCTGGGAAAGCAGCAGCAGGTGGTCCAAGTGCTTGGGCCCCTGCCACCCATATGGGAGACTCAGATGTACTTCCAAGCTCCTGGTTTTGGCTTGGTCCAGCCCTGGATATTGTGGTTATTTGAGGGAGTGAACCAAATATTGGAGGATCTTCGTCTCTCTCTAAGTCTGCCTTTCAAATAAATAGATAAACCTTAAAAAAAAAAAAAAGACATATGAAAAAAGGGAAAAAGAGTTGCAGATTTAGTAGCAGGACAAGGACTGCTTCAAAACTTACATTTGTTTTATATTTTTATATTAAAATTGTTATATATAATTTTTAAAAAGATTTCTTTATTTATTTGAAAGGCAAAGTCAGAAAGAGGCAGAAAGAGAGAGGTCTTCCATCATTTAGTTTACTCCCCAAGTGGCTACAGTGCTGGAGCTGGGCTGATCCAAAGCTAGGATCCCAGAGCCTCCTCCAGGTCTCCCACATGGGCATAGGGACCCAAGAACTTGGGCCAACCTATACTGCTCTCGCAGGCCACAGCAGAGAGCTGGATTGGAAGTGGAGCAGCCGGGACTCGAACTGGTGCCAATTGGGATGCCAGTACTACAGGCAGTGGCCCTATATATACATATATATATATATATATAAAATTATTTGAGAGACAGAGAGCACTCCCATCAGCTGATTCGCTCCTCAAAGTCCTGCACTGGCAAGGACTGAGCCAGGCTAAAGCTGGGAGCTGAGAACTCAATGGCAAGAATCCAGCTACTTGAACCATCACCTGCTGCCTCCTAGCATCTGCACAGAAGGAAGCTGGGGTCAGGTACCAGAGCCAAGATGGGACCCAGACACTCTGATGTGAGATGCAGGTGTCTTAGCCTGTGTCTTGAGCATTAGGCCAAATATCTGCTCCTCAACACTGTTTTCAAAGCTCTTGGAGAAGGAGAGTTTAGTGAGAGAAGTGAACACTCTTCATCAGGTTTTAGCTGTGGAAGTGTTAGGCAGAATCCTCCTCTAGGCCACCACAGCCAGATGGGCAATGCTCCTTACAATTACCTGTCAAAGTGTCCTAACGTGATTTCTCATTGCTCTTTTCTTTTTTTTTTTTAAACATAGCCTTCTATTTTTTATTTAATAAATATAAATTTACAAAGTACAAGTTTTGAATTGTTGCAGCTTTTTCCCCCATAACCTCCCTCCCACTAGCAACCATCCCATCTCCCACAATCTCTCTCAATCCATTCTTCATCAGGATTCATTTTCAATTATCTTCATATACAGAAGATCACCTTAGTACATACTAAATAAAGATTTCAACAGACTGTACTCACACAACCACACAAGATATAGAGTGCTGTTTGACTAGTAGTTTTATTATGAATTCTCATAGTACAACACATTAAGGACAGAGATCCTACATGGGGAGCAGGTGCACAGTGGCTCCCATTGTTGATTTAACAATTGACACTCTTACTTATGATGTCAATAATCACCCGAGGCTCTTGTCATGAGCTGCCAAGGCTATGGAAGCCTTTTGAATTCACAAACTCTAATCTTATTTAGACAAGGCCATAATCAAAGTGGAAGTTCTCTCCTCCCTTCAGAGAAAGGTACCTCCTTCTCTGATGGCCCATTCTTTCCACTGGGATCTCACTCACAGATATCTTTCCCTCAGGTCATTTTTGGCACAGTGTCTTGGCTTTCCATGCCTGGGAAACTCTCATGGGCCTTTTAGCCAGATCCAAATGCCTTAAGGGCTGATTCTGAGGTCGGAGTGCTGTTTAGGGCATTTGCCATTCTATCTCATTGCTCTTTTCTATGCTGAGATTAAGACGCCAGAGAGCAGATGCTGATGGGTAGCATGAAGAATCATGGGAAGGGGTCAGGCTCTGGAATGAGATGAAACTGGGTTCAAATCCAGGCTTGACCACTGATAAACCATGTGATGTTTCATAAGTTATTAATCTCCTTGAGGCTTAGTTTTATAACCTCAAAGTAAAAATAAAAACATATCTCTTGCCTAGCTGTTATGATAATTACTTGAGATAAGGTACACAAAATCTCTACATATGGAAACCAGGGTCTTTTTCCCTGGGAAAATTCATGATTTGGAGAAAGCAGTCTTCTGCCTTTTTTACAAGCCCTATGAAAAACTAAAACACAATTAAATATATAAGACCATGTAACCAGCTTAATTTACATAAAAACTAGAAACATTTTTCACATAGTTGGGTAGTGAAAAATCTGGCCAAACCAAAAGAAAATCAAGTAGAGGGTAGAGACTTTTTCTTTCTCTTCCCAAAATAAGGAAATGGAGACAGAATCCTGTCTGTCTTGATGATACTTGGTAATTCAAGGATAAGGAGATGTCGATTTTGCATTTAGCTCCAGTTTGATATATTTTTGTGGAAATGGATTCAAGTTGGTTTTAGAATTTTTGTCAAAGATCAGCAATTCATTTTTCCTGCAAGCTCATAGAATCAGGTAATTTTAAAACAGAAAACTCAGAAGTGAGATGAGAGGGTTATTCTGGGACAAATTAGTGATAGGATAGAACAACTGGTTGTAATCACAATGTACGTACAGTGATGAGGACAGTAGTTAATATTACTAAAGAAGTTACTGTTCAACAGGGAATGTGTTAAGATCATTTCGTACATGTCCTACTTTATGGCCAATACAAATGTTCATCCTGTTTTAATATCCATTTCAAAGATAGGGAAACCAAAGCGCTGTGGTCTCTACTAACAAGTCATCATCGAGCATCTGTGAGATGTGCCATGATAAGCCATCTATGATTGTTGTCTGTTGAGGTAATGTGGATTTGCTCATTGTTTCTACAATAACAAATTATTTTGCCAACTCACATTCCTGGAATATTCCTTTAGATTACCTTGACACTATTGACATTTGGGGCTAGAGGACTTTCTCATGTGTTGTCGGATGTTCAGTAGCATCACTGGCCTTCACCCACTAGAGGCCAGTAGCACCCTTTATGTGTAATAATGGAAACTATCCTTATATACTGCCAAATGTCTGCTGGGGGACAAATTGGCCCCTAGTTGAGAACCTCTGCTTAGAGTCTTTAGAAAAGCTTCTTGTTTAGTTACAAAAATAATTACATACAGTTGAATGATAGAAACGTATTGCTCAGGTACTGACCCTCCAAAAATGATCAGCAGCATCACATTCAGGAACATCAGTCAATCCCAATTACAATGCCCTCTCCCATGCTTGAAAAGTAACTCCTTGCCTCTGAAGGTAGTTTTCCATTGGTAGTATTTCATTTGAAGCTCATTAACACATGTATGTTGATGCTGAGTCAGGAACTATCATCTATTGCAAACATGGTCTACCAGTTTTCCATCATTGCTGCAACAAATTACCACAAACTTGGATGGCTTAAAACAATAGAGTTTTTTTTATCTTACAGTTCTGGAAACTCAAAGCATGAAGCCAAGGTATAGGCAGGGCTATGGTCTCGAAGACTTCAGGCCAGGACCCTTGCTTGTGTCTTCCTAGTTTCTTGTGGTTGCTGGCAGTCCTTGGTATTTCTTGGCTTGTGAACACATCACTTCAGTAGCTGCCTCTGTAATAAAATGGTATTCTTCTGTGTCTATGGATGTCCACCGAGTTTCCCTCTTTGAAAAAGACACCAGTAATTAAATTAGGTGCATCTATAGCCCTTTGGTTATCTTTAAAATATTTATTTATTTGACAGGCAGACAAGTCAGGAGCCTAAAGTTGCATCCAAGTCTTCCACGTGAGTAACAGGGGCCCAACTACTTAGGCCATCTTCCATTGCCTTCCCGAGCTTATTAGCATGAAGCTGGATCAGAAGCAGAGCAGCCAGGGTTTGAACCTGTACCTCAGTATGAGATGCTTGTGTTACAAGCTGCGGCCTACCCCACTGTGCCAGAATGCAGACCCCTACTCATTTTTTTTTTTAAGATTAATCTTTACGTATTTGACAGGCAGAATTATAGAGAAGGAGAGAGGAAGAGACAGAGAGAGAAAGAGATCTTCCATCTACTGGTTCACTCCCCTGTTAACAGCCAGGACTGGGTTAGGCCAAAAGTAGGAGCCCAGGTACATCCATAACTTAATGACATCAGCAAAGACTCTATTTCCAAAGAAGGTAACATTTACATGATCAGAGATTACATATCTGGGGACACTGTTCTGTCTGTTACACTGAATAAATATTAAGGGGTTCTGGGAGACAAAGTGGGAAGTTGTGTGGTTTTACCTTCCTGGCTTCTCTGTTGTCTGTCCTCCTGTTCTGTTTCTAGCAAGGGCACTTGGCACTGGATTGAGGGTCCACCTGGATAATCCAGGATAATCTCCTCATACCAAGGTCATTAATTTAAGTACTTCTGTAAAGATCACTTTATTTTTCCAAATTAGGTAACATTCATGGCATTAGGGTATGGACGTATCTTTCTGAAGGCCAGCATTTAGGCCATCACATAGATGACTGAATTTAAAACAGAGTAGACTTTGACTTGTCTGCAATGGATTTAGTGTAGTTCTGTCTGAAGTGGAGTAGATCAAATTACCCACCAAGGTTATTTCTGATCGATTTAATTTAAGAATTCTGTGAGCATGTCAGAGTTTTGGTTTCCAAGACCTTGGTTAAACAGGAAGAGATAACTGTAGGCAAATCTATCATGAGTAAATCATACACCAGGGACTCTATTTTCAATAGATTTAAATTCATAAACATTTTGTTTTCAGGAAAATATGCAAAGCTACTTCAAAAAGGTCATGGAGAAATGAATTAAAAGATAATTTTGGTGCAAAACATTTAAATTCATATATACTTTTTTCAAAATCCATGCACACTTTTTTCATAGCACACGTTTTACATGAATATTTTTCATGATCCTTGAGTATATTCATACTGAACTTTGGAATAAGCAATTTTTTTTAACATTTAGAAATGTATTAAATGATGTAGATTTTGAAATGGATCAAGTTAAAGCCTGAATTGGTATTTACTTAGCATTAATCTTCGCAAATCATTTGTGCTATATAAGTCAGATTTGGAGGGTTAGATCTAAAAGATATAGGGCCAAAAACAACCCACAATATATGACATATTACCACAGAATATAGAGTATATAAAGGATCCTTGTTCTATAATTTATTAAATGATGTGGATTTTGATATTTCTATTAAACATTAAATTATTAGATGTTGAAGATGGGCCAAGTTAAAGCCTGAGCTGGTATTTATTTGGCATTCATCTTCCCAAATCATTTTCTGCTTCTTGTGGCACCGAGAGCTGCAGGCTTTTGAATTGTGCGGTCTAAGTACTGGGGGAGTCTTAACGAACCTCCACACCTTTTTGGGTCTGTTTGGCTTGTGGAGGCAGTGAGGCGCAGCATGTTGGAAAAGAAGCAGGAGCTGGCTGTTAACGCTGAAGGAAAGCCCTCCCTGGCTGTCTGGCCAGCTTACCAGTGCAGGAAAGGAGGCAGAGCGTGAGGGTGCTGCTGACCGCCGCAGCCGGGCGATTTCTCAAGGAGGGAAGAAGAGCAAAGGAGGCCAGCATCAGGGTTCATACACGAGGCTGTGTCTGAGATCCTGAAGGCCCAGCAGGCACGTGGGAGGATGGAATCTCAAACTCAGCAGTCAGCGAACTGTGTATTCTCAAAAATCCTCTGTGTCTCTACCTCCCAGCGGGTGTATTTATGATTGAGTACGTGCTCAAGAGAGATTACCTAAGAAATGTTTTAATGCTACTAAACCAATACAGGAGAAAACATTTGGAAGTACTGTGGAGAGATGAAGCAGACAATTCAACACTCCACTTCTTAGTTCTTACAAGCTGCAATAACAACATACCACAGACTGGGTGGCTTATGAGCAATGGAAGAACTTTTTTTTTTTTCCTCACATTCTAGAGGCCGAGACATGCTAACTCAAGGTGCTAACTGATTCAGCATGGTTTAGCACAATCTTCTTGCTCTGTCCTCATATGGTAGAAAGGGTATGGGTCTCTTTGGGACCTCTTTTATAAGAACACTAATCCCAATCATGAAGACAGAGCTGCCTCAAATCACAGCCTCTTAATATAGCCTTACTGGGCTTTAGGATTGGAATACATGAATTTTTGTGGGGACAGAAACATTCAGAATTACACATTGTATTGACACATTAGCCCCTTTCTTCTGTACATTACTGCAATCCACTGTCTTGGGGGTACCTGGAGGATTTACTATTTACTAAATTTTGACTTATGAGTATTTTCATATACATATATATTTGTCATGATTTTTAAACTCAATGACATTCAATTGATTTAACAATAAGCTGTGATATCACACAAAGCAAGTATGCTATCTTCACAAGGAATCCGACGCTTAGAGAAGTTAGACTACCTGTATTACACCACACAGCTAATGAGTGCTTAGAACATGGCTCTTCTACCAGTGGTTGGTACAATGGACATCTCACCACAAGGTACCATTCCCCTGACAATGGGACAGCCTGTCTGAGGACATGATGCAATCAGAATTATCTTTGGAAAGTGGGATTTGTGGTGGGGGGCCATTTGACGATATTCTATCAGACAGAGAAGCTTCCTCATTCTAGCAGAAATTAAAAGGATTTTTTTTTTTAAATTTTTACTACCTGGGATTTTTTTTTTTCTAAATATAGATGATTACAGCATTTCTTCATGAATTAAGGCTTGAAAGTCATAGGGAAAGTATGATTACATTTATTTTACAGATGAAAAAAGACAGGCTTAGAGATGTTGTGTAGTTCACAGTGGAGAGTCTGGACTTTGCCTGTAGCTTCTGGAGAGAAATTTGTATCATAACTATCTGGAATGTTTTTATTTGAGAATGTGGCTGGCCATGACTGATAATCTTAAGATGAGAGCAGACCACACCAGAAAGCTCAGCCATGTGATTTTAGAATTGGGTCTTTGAATCATGTGGTATCAGTTAACCTAGAGGCTGAATTTCCACTATAGAGGCAATCAGTCAATCCATCATGCTTACCTAATAGGACCACAATAACAGCTCTGCACACGGGGAGACCTGGGTCAGCTTCTCCGGTTGGCAGCATTGCATGTGTGTTTATCACCCACGAGTGCCGAGAAGGGAGTATGTACTAAGGGCATGTGGAATCCTGTTCCCCCTGCATTACAATTGGTCATCACCGGGCGTGTAACAGCCTTTCTGATTACTGTGGGCCTTTCTTGTGAATTAGCAAGCACGAGGGTAGTTTTGGGAACCTACTGACTTTTAAGTTGGTGCAGAAGTCAGAGAAATCTTGTATGAATTTCCCCTTTCTACTTTGTAGCTGGACTGTAACTCCTTGCAGTGGGTGTCAGAAATGATCATGCACTCAAACTATAGTTTGGCTAACTCCACGTTAGTAACCAGAGCCAAAGCCTGAGATGGAACCCAAATGATTGTAACACAGGTGACACACAAGTGCGCATACAATACTTTTTTTTAACAAAATATTGTTAATCAATCACCATAGTGCGTCCTACCAGGAATATCCACACCAGTGTAGAAATTGCTGAAACAAACTTCAGTAGAAACGACAATAACCAGAGCATCTGGAAAGTGGGGTGTAGTGGGAGGTAACAGGAAGGAGTCATTCTGTTGGGGCACAAAGCAGCAGAACCCAGTGAGAACTAGTTCCTAGTTTCTGGCTTTGGCTTGACACTACCCCAGCTATTGCAGTCATTTGGGGAGTGAACCAGTGGATGGAAGATCAATCTCTCTGTCCCTCTTTTTAAAAATCACTTTTAATTTTTAAAATTACTTTAAATTTTAATTATAATTTCTATAATGCAGGTATATCATAAACAGGTGTATTTCACATTTTATTTGATTTGCATATTAAGCTATATGTTCATCCTCATAGGCTGGCTTTATCCAAAAATACAGTCAGCTAATGATAACAGAAAGTAGATGATCATATCGTCAATTCATATACTACTAAGTGGAAAAGCAGTGGTGTAGATTGCAAATCTCAGGCTTCAGTTGAAATTTTTGTTTGTTACATCAATGACCATTTGATAGCCAGGCCAAATTTCCTTTACCTGAACATCTGCATGGGTAATTTTCACCTAAGAGAAGCAAGATATCATGACATTCCCTTTGCAATTTGTAATTTTTTAGGTAGGCCAAGACAGAGTGATTCTCAATTTAAAAACATTTAGAATCAGATAACATGATAAAGTTGAAGGCAAAACTTATTAAAGAAAGAGATTCTAATACCACCTCAGTAGGGGAAAAAAACCTATGTGCACTTAATCTGTTCCACTGATTATGTAAATTTTCCAACAGTTATTTTAAAGCTTTCTTTCATTTTTAAGATTAGAGATCAGATACTTAAAAAAGCAAATTGATAGTTTATTAAGTTGTCCTAGAGACTTAAATTTCTTTGAAATCTTACAACCATGCAAAGATGTGCATTTGGAATCATGGGATCTGCATGCCAAACTACTTCTGGATATTCAGTTTTACAAAAAGTTAAAGCCAGAGAGATGGTTTTCATATCAAATGGTTTCATAAGAGATGAGTTGGTTCCAAAGAGGACCTTCTGCTCCCGGCAGTAGTATCAGGCCTGTGTTGCCTGCTCTGTGACTTGTAATTGCTGATATGTAGCTCACAATTAGTATACAAGGCCTTAATATAATTTATTTTCAGGAAAATAATTTTTTAATTCATTGACCTCTTTTGAAGAACTGGAATTTTTACCATTCCAAATACTCTGAATTAGAACTAAACAACTATATTTTACTCACAATTGTGTTAACATGTAAGGAAATACTTTTATATTTTTGGAGTCTGAACAACTCAGAAACTGAACCCCCTTCCTAGATCTATATACTTGATTTTCCTACAAAAATAACTTGTTATTATGCAATATTAATATGAAAAAGGCAGCCTGACAGTAAACTAATAAGTGGAATAACCCGTGTCTCATCGTGAGCTACAATGAAACAGTCCTGTAAAATTATTTTTCTTATCTGAACAAAAAAGAAATTATTTTTAGTTTATAGTCCTGGTCCAAAAAAGACACAGGTTGAAACACAAAGTCTGGGTGGTACAAATTTAAGTATTAGAAAGATGCTACAAAAACCAGCAATTGTATAGGGAACATTTTTATGAAAGCAATTTCAGAAAATAAGTGAATACATTTATCTTTAAAATATAAAGTCTTCTTCTTTTTTTGACAGGCAGAGTTAGACAGAGAAATAGAGACAAAGAGAAAGGGAATTTCAAAAGGTTCACCCCACCAAATGGCTGCTACAGCCAGCGCTGTGCTGATTCGAAGCCAGGAGCCAGGTGCCTCCTCCTGGTCTCCCATGGGGTGCAGGGCCCAAGCACTTGGGCCATCCTCCACTGCACTCCCGGGCCACAGCAGAGAGCTGGACTGGAAGAGGAGCAACCAGGACAGAATCTGGTGCCCCAACCAGGACAAGAACCCAGTGTGCTGGTGCTGCAGGCGGAGGATTAGCCAAGTGAGCTGTGGTGCCGGCCAAAAATACAAAGTCTTCTGTCTCTCTAACTCTGCCTGTCAAAAAAAAATTTATATATATATTTATATAAAGTCTACTTTGATATATTTGTGATACTCTACAATGCCCAGTTAATTGCTATACATTTACCTCTGATGATACAGCAATCATTTATGTATTTACTATTGTAAAAAGGTACTCAATTTGAAAATTTAAAAATATTTCTTGAAACTTTTATAAGTGAAAGAAAAACAAAGAATCTCTTTTTGTTAATATAGCATAAAATTGCTGTATCTATTTTGTAACATCATGAGCATTTTTAAAAGAAAAAAATATAATCAGAATTTTTACAACAGGTGACTGAAAACCAAGTTACCTCTGTTTCGTCCAGTCACGAAACTTCCAGTGAAAAAGTTCACTTTGTATATCTTAGACATGTATGTAGACAATAGCAGAGAAGGCTGTGGTGGAGCCAGACATCCAAAACGTCATTTCTAGGGGACAGCAATCTACAGCCAATGGACTAAATTTGGCCTGGGGCCTGTTTCTGCATAGCGCTAAGAATGCTTTCTATTTCTTTAAAGGGTTATTAATAAACCACCAACAAAAGAATACACAACAAAGAATGGTCTGTAAAGCCTAAGATACTTATGATGTGGCCCTGAACTGAACAAGTTTGCAAACCATTTCTACCAATGTTTTACAGAATTCGGAGTGGAGCTACAAACCAAGATAATGTTTATTTCCCACCATGAAGATATATTTTAAATCTCTATAAATCCTATCTGGTTGCTTAATAATTTAGACTAACAGTGACATTGAAATCTGTCTTCCATTATCACCTTTCTTGCTATTTCAGGTTTCAAAAAACTTCAGCACTGTTTTTGGGGGCTGAAACTACCTTTATTTTATTAATAGTTGGAAAAATTAACAAGTACAGGGGAAAAAAATTAGTCCACTAAAGAGAAGCGGGAAACCAAGTTCCACCTCTAAGATTGGCAACTTCTCTGTGAGGGAACCTGGACCCAGTGAAGAGAAAAAGCGCTGTGAATTAGAGCCGGAGCCTGCAGGCCAGGTGAGAGAGATTATAGCACCTTCCACAGTTTCTAATTGCCTCAGGTGTGAAAACAAAGTCCTATTGACTGAGCTCATCTCTGGAAACAGGTTCTGATATAGGTAGAAAACAAGTGATGTGGTTATCTTTTAGCAGAGTTAGTAACACAGTGGGAATTTCAAAAATGAAACTTCAATCTCAATTTTTTTCAAACACTATTTTTTTTTAACATGCCAATGCACATTCTGCAGGGTTGGCAAATATCAGTATTATGCAATCCAGTTATACCAAAAACACATTTAGCCTGGGGTAGATATATTTATTTTTTGTAACATACGTTAAGTGGCACTAATTACACAGGAACCATAAGGTAACAAACCTGAAACCACAGAGTTGTAACTCTGCCACAGCTGCATGGACTTGGGTCTTGCTGGTTGAGCCCCTCCCCCCCCCCCTTTTTTTTTGAAACAAACTGGACACCCAGAGGTATACCAATGAAATCTGCTAAGGAGCAAAGCTCCACAGTGGTAACCCATCAGAGTCCCCTCAGCTGCCAGGTGGGCTATGTTGGTTTTAAAGTAGTTCCAGCCTGATTCACAAGAGACACCAGTTTTCTCTTTCAAGAAAGAAGTGAAGGAATTCCTGGAATTAGCACCTGCTGTGTCAGGTAAGGTACAGGGCAGTGTCGGGGGTTGGCCGGGTTGGATGGCATGGACCATGGTTGACTTCGAAACGCTGTAGCAAGGTGACTTCTGGTTTGCAGTCCTTGGTGAACTACTGATACATGAAGAAAACGCCAACAAGCAGACAGGACACGTCGGTTTCACAGGACGAGGCAGCCCCACCGTTTCCTGCCACGCCTGGCGTGCAGAGCAGCTCTCGTGGCCATCTCAAACACCTCCCTCACGCCCTCTTTGGTCTTCGCCGAGCACTCCAGGTAGCCGAAGGCGCCGATCCTGCAGGCCACGTCCCTGCCCGCCTCAGGCCTCACGGGCTCCTGCTTCCAGGCCGCCAGCGCCCGCCGGGTGCCCTCGTCGTGCCGCAGGTCCTTCTTGTTCCCCACCAGGACGACGGGCACGCTGGGGCAGAAGTGCCGCACCTCCGGCGCCCACTTGAGCGGGACGTTTTCCAGGCTGTCCGGGCTGCTGATGGCGAAGCACGCGAGGACCACGTCGGTGTCCGGGTAGGACAGCGGCCGCAGGCGGTCGTACTCCTCCTGGCCGGCCGTGTCCCACAGCGCCAGCTCCACCCGCCGGCCGTCCACCTCCACGTCGGCCACGTAGTTCTCAAACACCGTGGGCACGTACTCCTCCGGGAAGTGGTCGCGGCTGAACACCACCAGCAGGCTCGTCTTGCCGCAGGCGCCGGCGCCCACCACCACCAGCTTCTTCCGGAAGGCAGCCATGGCGGGGGGCGCCGCCCGCAGTCGGGGCGTCGCGGAGGGAACGGCCGAGCGCGAGCGGGGCCCTGCAGCCTCGGGGAGGCGAGACGGCGCGCTTTCGCTTTTCCCGCCAACTGGGGCCAGTGAGGACGGCCCGCAATGGCCGTGTGGAGACGCCGCGGTGCCGGTTTTCACAACGGCGGGAATGACCGGAAGTTGTGTGTGGGCCTAAAATGGCGGCGTGGACACATGGCGCTTTCGCTTTTCCCGCCAACTGGGGGCAGTGAGGACGGCTCGGTAATGGCCGTGTGGAGGTGCCGGTTTTCACAACGGCGGGAATGACCGGAAGCTGTGTGAGGACCTCGTATGTATAACAACCACGATGGCGGCGTGGAGACTGCATGGTAATGGCCGTGTGGTGCCGGTTTGCACAACAGTGGGAATGTCCAGAAGCTGTGTGTGGACCTCAAATGGCAGCTTGGACACATGGCGCTTTCTCTTTTCCCCGCCAAGTGAGGGCAGTGAGGACGGCTCGGTAATGGCCGTGTGGAGACGCTGCGGTGCCGGTTTTCACAACAGTGGGAATGACCGGAAGCTGTGTGTGGACCTCGTATGTATAACAACCACGATGGCGGCGTGGAGACTGCATGATAATGGCCGTGTGGAGACGGTGCGGTGCCGGTTTTCACAACAGTGGGAATGACCGGAAGCTGTGTGTGCACTTATAATGGCGGCGTGGAGACGTGGAGCTTTCCCATTTCCCCGCCAAGTGAGGACAGTGAGGACGGCTCGGTAATGGCCGTGTGGAGGTCCCGGTTTTCACAACGGCGGGAACGACCGGAAGCTGTGTGAGGACCTCGTATTTATAACAACCACGATGGCGGCGTGGAGACTGCATGATAATGGCCGTGTGGAGACGGTGCGGTGCCGGTTTGTGCAACGGCAGGAATGACCGGAAGCTGTGCGTGGACCTCGCTTTTGTAGCAACCACACTGGCAGCGTGGTGACGGCACGCTTCTGGGTTTCACCTCCAGGTAGGAATGCAGGCTGTGCAGGTGGCATGGTTCCACCTTGTACGCCAGCAGTGTGGATACTATGCACGTTGAGGCAACCCGAGCGTAGCGCGTTGAACCCTGGTCTGAGAATTAAGTTAGGTCGGGTCGGGTTCGGTTTCTACTCTCTGGCCTGCTGGCTGTGCGAACTTGAGTAAGAGTTTTTTACCCCAGTGGTGTCCTCAGGAAACATACTCATGCAGAAAGGGAAAATGGAAACCACTTAATGATGATGACGTTTGAGAATTTTCGATACAACAGTTAAGTTTTATACATCATTATATTTTTAAATTAAAAATTCATTTCACAGGAGAAAGGAGGAAAGGGTAAATGCATCCCACTTATGTTAGGATATTTTAATTAATAGGTTTTTTTTTTTTAAGCAAAAACTCCATACCTTGTATACCATAATCTGAAATTTCCTTATCCTAGCTAACATACTTAAGGATAGAATTTTGATGGGGAGGTCCCAGTAGAACAGAAGCTCTCCCCACGGCAGATCTCTTGTGCTCAGCGTTATACCTTCAGTACCTGCAGTGCTTCTGGCCCAGAGTCTCAATGACTTGGAAGGACATCCTTTTGCAGACAAAGGAGTCTATGAAGATCTAGGCATTTGGTATTAACTGGTTGAGAGAAAGGGTTAAATGAGGTTCAGAAATGGAGATTGAAAGGGAGAATCTGACTTAAAGGTCTAAGTGATACAGTTCATTGCTGCCAAATCTTAGCATGCCACTCTACTGTCTGTTTTTAATACATACCACTAATGTCATAGAGCAGGAGCCATTTCAAAAGGAAGCCATGAGGGTGTTGTAATATGTATGCAGTCAAGACGTATTGCAACGCAAATCTAGGTGTAAACTATATAACAGATAAAAGAAATGTAAGTCAAACTAATAGGTGTCTTACATCTGTTACAAAAAGGGAAAAGTACTGATTGCAGAAACACTGATTGTAAAATGACTTTTTTCTTGGAAAAGGACAAGGAGTGATTATACAAATCATGTTTATTGAATATTTGTTGAACTATGATTTCTAGACATCTGATAAGGATGGAAAAGTTAACTGAATCACTAAAAATAACAGATCAGCATAACTCAAAGTTTAGATCATGTCTCAGAATTTATTTACATTACTAAAGTAGTAATCCCATGGGATAATTTGATTTACTATATCTATGAATTATATTTATAATAAACAATAGTGTGGAATGGTGTGACAGTCAAGACTTGGTAGTAGAAAAGTGTGTTTTGTCCATTGTTTTAATAACTTTGGTCCAGTTTTGTTTTCTGTAAAATGGGGACAATAATACATACTTTAGCAAGTTGTAGTGAGGACTATATGAAGTAGGTAAAATAGCTGGATCAGAAGTGAAACAGCTGGGACTTGAACTGGTGATCATATAGGATGTTGGTGTTCCCCTCCCCTCCCCTCCCATCCTCTCTCCTCCCCTCCCCTGCCCTCCCCTGCCCTCTCTCTCCCTCTCTCGCCGGTGTGTTGCACCCATCCGAAGCCAGGAGCCAGGTGCTTCTTCCTGGTCTCCCATGCGGGTGCAGGGCCCCAAGCACTTGGGTCATCCTCCACTGCCCTCTCGGGCCACAGCAGAGAGCTGGACTGGAAGAGGAGCAACCAGGATAGAATCCGGTGCCCAACCCAGGACTGGAACCTGGGGTACTGGCGCCGCAGGTGGAGGATTAGCCAAGTGAGCCTTAGCACTGGCCTATATTTTGGCATTTCATCAACAAAACACAACAAAAACAATTCAAAAGAACGTATTCAGTACTTTACATCTGGAAATGTAAGGGAAATTGGCTTATGTTATACAGTGGAGGCACCATTGGAAATTATGGGGTTTTCTATGGGTACTTCAGTACTTTCATATCCATTTGTAAAAGCTAGTGGAAAATTAGCGCAACTAAAGCAGGATACTGAGGATTCAGACTCATCAGGCCTGGAGGTTTTCTCAGCCTATCAGTACTACTAAAATAGTCTAAATGTTTGTGTACTGCCAAAATTCATATATTGGACTTCTAATCTCCAAGGAGGAGGTGGGGCCTTTTGGAGATGATTACATTTAAAATGTAGCCCTTATACATGCACATTTACAAGAAGAAACAGAAAGTTGCCTGTCCCTCCCATCACCTGAGGACATAGTGAAATGGTGCCTTGTATTAACAGGAAGTGAGCCCTCACCAGAGACGAAAGCTGTTGCCACCTTGACCTTGCACTTCCCAGCCTCCAGAACTGTGAGAAATACCTGTTATGGCATCCCAAACAAACTAAGACACCAAACAACTGAAGTCCTAGTTAAGGGCAAACAAATCATGGAATGGAAGTTTTAACCATCAAGCATAAGCCTCTCCTCCAAGTTTCTAAGTTTTAACAATTTCACTCTTTTCCCTTTGTTCTCTCAAGCCTATGGATAAAAACTGTTTTATTGCAGTTGCTACCTCTTGTCTGTACTCTTTCAGTGAAACTATTTAATAGTTTTTTATTTAGTTAACTATGTTTTATATGAAATTATAGTAGCCTCCCATCTATGGTTCGAATTTCAGCATTTTCAGTTATCAGTAGTCAGCTGTGGTTCAACAATACTAAATGGGAAACCCAGAAAGAAGCAATTCATATTTTAGGTAGCATTGTATTTTTAATAATTGTTAATTTTGTTAGATTTTTTTAGAAATCTCTTGCTGTGATTAATATGTAAATGAAACTATCACAAGTATGTATGTCTAGTGAAAAGTATCCATGGTATATATATGGTACTATCCATGATTTCTGGCATCTGCAGAATGTCTTAAAACATATCCTTGGTTGATAATGGAGGACTATTGCATCTCTGTGTAGTTGATACTTTTTGAATGGACACTGATAATAGTTCTCTTATACAACATTTTCCAAATGCAACTCCATGGGCTTCAGTCTTATAATTCTATCCTGTTTTTTAAAACTTGAATGGAGCTTAAGTAGTGTCATCTTATATTCCTAATTATTTTGTTAGGCCTTCCAGCACTGTCCATAGATCAGCTTGCCTTCATTGGTGTCATAGATATCAGAATATAGGACTTGGGAATCTACTGAAGATTCTTGCACAGGGGCTGGCATGAGAAAAGCAGTGTTTAATAAAGATTTATGAAAGGTTTTATGGATGGTGGAGAGAGCTAGGGGAGAGATCACAAACAGGCAAATTTTTTAAAAAGATTTGTTTTATTTATTTGAAAGAGTCACAGAGAGGGGTAGAGATTTGTGCTGGGGTGGTGGAAGTGGGAATAAAAGGGAAGACTCAGTCAAGAGCTATTGTGGAAGAAGAAATCTCTGTGACTGTGGACTTTAGACATGAACTCGGGTCCTACCTGCCAAGCTACTACCGTACAGTAATGGGAGTCTGGGTTCTCCCTGAGATCATGCCCATGCCTACCACTGTGTTTGCATGCACAGATTATTTGCTGAACAAAACAAAAAATAAACGATTCAGTAAGGGTAGAACTCAAGAATCAAATTTGTAGGCCAGCACCTGAAATTAATTTAGGATATTTCATAAGCTAGGCCATAGCAGAGGCAGCATACAGAAAGCACTGGGATTTTATCAGTATTTTTGTCACACTCTCAGATTTTAGTAGCTCTTTTGAGATCCTGTCTCAGAGGGGATCTTGCCCCATTCCTCTTGCTGATAGTAGATGTTGGTCCTTTGGTATTTGGAGTAAGAATTGTAGTGAGGATAGAAACATTTCTTGATACTTCTGTTTCAGCTTTAGTCTTAGGGAGATCCAATGTGCTTGAACGGGGGTGGGGGGGTGGGGGGGTGTTAGGACTTGTATAAAATTTCTGATCTTTCCCAAATTGTGTGCTTCTCGCTGCTGGTGGGTCTGGAGAATGGTGTGTTCCCTGCATCTCCGCAGGGGCAGAAGAGCACGGCCTTCCATCAGTGCAGTGTCTTGGGTTGGTGAATTTCTTGCCTGTCTTCCCCACACACTCCCACCAGCAGCAGTTGGCTTCCGTTGTCTATCTCTGAAGGATGTGGGACCATTGGGTTCCTGTTCTCCGGTCATTTTAGGTGTTGCCTACTGGTGATAATAAGGGGTAATTTGCAGACAGGTTGTGGTGGTTTTTCCTATGCAGGATTCCCCTCAAAATACATACCAAGGTTTGGAGGCTGACTTTTAACTTTGAGAAAAGCAGATAATTCATCCAAATCTACCCATACATCTTGGTAACTGGATTCCTCTTATAGATGAGTTACAGTTTATTTCATCTTTACTTCTGATGGTTCTGGTTTATTTTCATGTTGCCCCACCCTGAATTGCACAAAGTCTTAATGAACTTTTTTACTTGAAAAAATTTAAAATTTCTCAGTGATACATGAATTTACTGCATTACTCTTCATTTACAAACATTTGAAAGTTGGATTATTTATTGGATACATTAAGATTAAACTAAAATTGATTTAATATTTTAAATATTTGTATAATCATTAAATATTTATTTAAAATATGTGCTTAGTATTTAATCAAATAACAGTATTTTAGAGTTTTAAAATTTTATTAGTGGGATAGGAAGAAGTGGGAAAGAAGGGAGATTTTTGTAAGTGCGGTGTTTAGTTCTGAGGAAGTAAGGTGCACGAGGGTGACAATTCTTCTGTGCTTCTGAGAAGGGCAGGGTGGTATTCTGTGATGAAGCATGACAGATGGAAAATTATTTTACTGTAGGCGCATATGAAGGCTGAATGTGATGAACCCAAGTTCACATTTGAAGATTTCTGAGGCAGCCAAGGTTAAGATTTTAAGGCCACTTAAGATTTTAATTGATTTCTTAGAAGGATGACTTCTGCCCTGTGATTTATATCCTGTAGTGTATGACTGTTTTTCTGTTAGTAATCTTCATGTGAGTTTTCTGACTTTCCTTCAAGACACTTGTTTCTACTACCTGGATCATGCTCTGGGTCACAAATTTATGTCTTGAAAAGGCTGTTGCACAATCTCAGACTTCAAGAAATAGTTCTGTGTTTCTATTTTATTATATCTCTGCATGTACATGAGTAATTTTCATAATAAAATCAAAGCGCTTTTCTTTTTGAGAGAGGTAAGAATACATCAATCAGAAGAAATAATAAATGAGTCCCTGCCAGTTGTGCCTGTTTTCTAAAGTAGAGATCTCATCATGACTCATCATCCTGTCTTCCACGAATTCCATGATTCTATAGACTGAATGTGAATTCTCCAAATTCATATATTGAAATCTAATCCCCAGTATGTTGGTATTTGGAGGTTTTTTCTTTTTTTAGCATTTTTGAGATATGTCATGCAATTTATTTTTATTTTTTAACCTAGAAGCATTTTATTTAAGGTATACAAACTTAATGCATTTCATATTTATAAATGTTGGAACATAGTGATTCTTCCCCTCTGGCTTTCCTTCCACCTGCTTCCCACCCTTCTTCAACATCCTTTGTTAAGTGTATTCCAAGACATTTGATATTTTTTGTAGGTATTGTGAATGGGATTGATGTTGAGAGTTCTTTCTCAGTCATGGCATTGTCTGTCTATACAAAGGCTAGTGATTTTTGTGTTAATTTTATATCTTGCCACTTTACAAAACTCTTTTATGAGTCTCAATAGCCACTTAGTGGAGTCTTTTGGATCCCATATATATAGAATCATGCCATCGGCAAATAGAGATTGTTTAATTTCCTCCTTTCCAATTTGTATGCCTTTGATTTCTTTTTCTTGCCTAATGGCTCTGACTAAAACTTCCAGGACTGTATTAAATAGAAATAGAGTGGGCATCCCTTTCTGGTTCTGGATCTTAGTGGGAATGCTTCCAACTTTTTCCCATTCAATAAGATGCTGGGCATGTGTTTATCATAAATTGCCTTGATTGTGTTGAGGTATGTTCTTTCTGTACCCAATTTGCTTAAGGTTTTCATCATGAAAGGATGTTGTATTTTATCAAATGGTTTCTCTGCATCTATTGAGGTACTCATATGGGTTTTGTTCTTTAATTTGTTAATGTGATGGTTCACATTGATTGATTTGCAAATCTTGAGCCATCCCTCCATGCCAGGGGTAAATCCCACTTGGTCCTGGTGAATGATCTTTCTGATGTGTTGTTGGATTCTATTGGGTAGTATTTTGTTGAGGATTTTTGTGTCCATGTTCATCTAGGAAATTGCTCTATAGTTCTCTATTGTATCTTTTTCTGGTTTAGGAATTAAGGTGATGCTGGTTTCATAGAAGGAGTTTGGCAGGATTCCCTCCCTTTCAGTTGTTTTGAACAGCTTTAAAAGAATTAGTTAGTTCTTTTTAAATGGTAGAATTCAGCAGCGAAGCCATCTGGTCCTGGGCTTTTCTTTGTTGGAGTGGGGGAGGTCTTTATTACTGATTCAATCTCCATCTTGGTTATTGGTCTATGTAGGTTTTCTATCTCTTCATGGCTCAATTTAGGTAGGCTGTATGTGTCCAGGAATCTATCCATTTCTTCTAGGTTCCCTGATTTGTTGGCATACAGCTTTTTGTAGTAGTTCCTGATGATTCTTTTTATTTCTGTGGTGTTTTTTTTTTTTTTTTTTTTTTTTTTTACAGGCAGAGTGAACAGTGAGAGAGAGAGAGAGAAAGGTCTTCCTTTGTCGTTGGTTCACCCTCCAATGGCCGCCGTGGCTGGTGCGCTGCAGCCGGCACACTGCTCAGATCCGAAGCTGGGAGCCAGGTGCTTCTCCTGGTCTCCCGTGGGGTGCAGGACCCAAGGATTTGGGCCATCCTCCACTGTACTCCCTGGCCATAGCAGAGAGCTGGCCTGGAAGAGGGCAACCAGGACAGAATCCGGTGCCCCGACTAGGACTAGAACCCGGTCTGCCGGCACCGCTAGGCGGAGGATTAGCCTATTGAGCCGCGGCACTGGCCCAGTGTTTGTTGTTACATATCCTTTTTCATCTCTGATTTTATTTATTTAGGTACTTCTCCCTCTTTTTTTTTTTTTTTAAGTTATGAGTAAAATGGCAATGGCAATTTTTATTGGTGAGATAGGTTTCTTGTAGGCAGAAAAAAGGTGGGTCTTGTTTTTTAACCCATTTTGTATCAGTTTGGTTTATCTTTTCAAAAACCAGCTTTTTGTTTCTCTGATTTTTTGTTTCAGTATTGTTTCTTCTCTAATTTTAATTATTTCTTTCCTCCTACTAATTTTGCATTTGGTTTGTTATTTTTCTAGGTCCTTGAGATGCTTAGATAGCTCATTTATTTGGTACCTTTCCAATTTCATCATGTAGGCACCAATTGCTATAAACTTCCCTCATAACACTGCTTTTGCTGTATCCTATAAGTTTTTTTTATTTGACAGGTAAAGATGTAGACAGTGAGAGAGAGAGGAGACAAAGAGAAAGGTCTTCCTTCTGTTGGTTCACTCCCCAAATGGCCGCTACGGCTGGCGCTGTGCCGATCTGAAGCCAGGAACCAGGTGCTTCCTCTTGATCTTCCATGTAGTTGCAGGGGCCCAAGCACTTGCGCCATCCTCCACTGCCCTCCTGGGCCACAACAGAGAACTGGACTGGAAGAGGAGCAACCGGAACTAGAACCTGGTACCCATATGGGATGCCAGCGCTGCAGGTGGAGGATTAAGTGAGCCACAGCACCAGCCCCAGCTCATAAATTTTGATATGATGTATTATCTTCATTTGTTTCCAGAAATTTTTGATTTCTCTTTTGATTTTTTTTCTGTGACCCACTGTTCATTCAGAGCCATGTTGTTTAGTCTCCATTTGTTTGCATGTAATCTAGAGATTCTTGAGTTGTTGATTTCCATGTTTTTTCCATTGTAGTCAGAGAAGATGCATGGTATGATTTCCATCTTTTAAAATTTCCTGAGACTTGCATTATGGCCTAGCAAATGATCTATCCTAGAGAAAGTTCCATGCACTGGTAAGAATGTGTATTCTGCCACTGAGGGGTGAAAAGTTCTGTAGATATCCTTTAGGTTCATTTGGTCTATAGTGTGGATTAAGTCTGTTGTTTCCTTGTTGATTTTCTGCCTGGTTGATCTGTCCATTACTGAAAGTGAGGTATAGTAGTCCCCATTACTGTTGCATTGGAGTCTGTGTCTCCCTTTAGATTCATCAACATTTCTTTTAATTAGCTAGGTACCATTTAATTGGGTGACTATACATTCATTATAATCACATCTTCCCTGTTGAATTGATCCCTTAATCATTACATATTGCCCTTCATCTCTTCTAACATTTTTTATGTTAAAGTCTATTTTCTCTGATATTAGGATGGCTACACAAGTTCTTTTTGGTTTCTGTTAGCATGGAATATCTTTTTCCATCCTTTTACTTTCAGTCTGTGTTTATCGTTGTTGGTGAGATGTGTTTCTTTTAGGCAGAAAATAGATGGGTCTTGTTTTTTAATCCATTTAGCCAGTCTGTATCTTTGAACTGGAGGGTTGAGGCCCTTTATGTGGAAGGTTACTATTGATGAGCAATGACTTGGTTCTGCTGTTTTTGCTCAGATATCCCTGTTGTTTACTTTGGATTTATTTTATACCTTTACTGGGATATTTTCTGCTTCTCATTCTTTCATAGCGATAACCATGTTTCTGTGTTTTCTTTGTGTAGCACATCCTTAAGCATGTTTTGTAAGGCTGCACAAGTGGCAACAAATTCTTTCAATTTCTGTTTTTATGGAAGGTCTTAATTTCACCTTCACTCATAAATGAAAGTGCTTTGCATGGTACAGTATTCTGGGTTGACAGGTTTTTTTTTTTTTTTTTTTTTTTTTTTAAGACTTGGACTATATCTCACTTTACCTTCTAGCCTGTCGTGTTTCTGGTGAGATGTCAGCTGTGAGTCTACTTTGAGATCCTCTGAAATTAATCTGGCATTTCTCTTGTGCACATTTTAGACTCTTATCTTTAGGTTTTGCTTTGGAGAGTTTGACTACAGTGTGTTGTGGTGAAGATCTTTTCTGGTCGTGTTTTTAGGAGTTCTCTATGCTTCCTGTGCTTGGATGTCCCTTTCTTTCTCCCAGTTGGGGAAGTTTTCTGTAATTATTTCACTAAAAAGGCCTTCTAATTCATTCTCTGTTTCCACACCTTCAGGAACCCCTAAGACCTTTGTGTTGGGTCATTTGATAGCATCACATAAATCTCCAACACTGTCTTTAAGTTTTCTGTTATCTTCTTGCCAGTCACCTTACAGAGTAGGAAAATTGAAGTTTTGAAATAACACCTTTTTAACCCAGAGTTTTATACAACTTGTGTGATATTATTCAGAGAGCCGAGTCTCATGAGTCCACAGATTTCAGGTGTATTTACTATAAGCAACCATAAACCAGAGACATCCTGCTAGAAGCGTACCATAGATAAAGGCTCTTCCTCTTACCAAAGATCACTGGTCTACTTGCTTCATGCTCTGATGCTATGGGTTGAAGGTATGTGTTCCCTAAATTCATGTGTTGAAATCCTAACCTCCAATACAACAATATTAGACAGTGCAGCCTTTGGGAGATGATTGAGTCATGAGGGTGAAGACCACATGAATGGGATTAGTGCCCTTACAAAAGACCCCAGAGAGCCCACCATCCCACTTTATGCCACACGAGGATGCGGAGAACAATCATTTATGATGCAGAAAGCAGGCCCTTAACAGATACCAAATCTTCCCTGGAGAATATTTTTTAAACCACCCAGTGTATGATATTCTTTCATAGCAATTTAAAACAGATATCTAGACAACATGTTTATAAGGAGCTTGGATTAGGTAACCTGCCATACCCTGTTCCTCTGGGTGTATTTCTATAGTAACCAGGAATAGAATGGATCATATGCCAGCCGTCCTAATTCTGCCCCCTGCAGGTTGCAAATTAGTATTTTACATGCCATAATTAGGAAAGTAAACATAGGTAGTGAATGAAAGATCCAGAACTGATAGATGTCCCCAAGAACCATGATTTTTAGCCACTGCATTTAATAATCAACATAGGTACTTCAGTTAACCAAATATTTTTTGACAAATGACTTAATTTTTTGTCAACACAAACAAAGCGAACATGGTCTCTACCATCAAGTTTAAACTGAAGAGAAAGGATTATAAACAAAAACTTAATGAATTATGAAGCATTCAGTGAAAGAGTTGCAAGACTGTGAGATGAAAAATTTTCAAGAAATTCAGGAGAAAAAAAGGAAGAGGGCAAGGTTGGCTTCAAAGAATGTCATACTAGGGAGATTCCAAGATGGCAGATTAGGGAAAGACATACTGCACTAGACTAAGGATAAACAGTAAGAAAAAAAAAAAGTGTACTGAGGTGGTCATGCTCAAAGTCTTCACAGGTGAACTCAAAAGGCACACCTGATTATTCCTGTAAGTCAACTGAGGATCTTAGATATCTCTTCAAAAACAAAAAGATAAGTAAAGCTTTTGCTTTCGTTGTATGAAGACTGCTGCACCTTAAGGCAGACATGCTGTACCTGCCTCCTCTTTTGATTCTCTCTGGGAGCTGTTATTGACAATAATCTCCTTATTGGGTTCTTCTATTATAATCCTCTACACTCAAGCTAAATGGTTTTATACTCTACGTAAGGGTAGTCTATCACCACCCACTATCTGGAAGTCTGTAAGATAAGTTCTTTCCATCTGAAGGGGCACACCACTTGTAGTTGGCTTTGTTCCAGTTTTTCTTATGCTAATTAACAAACTTAAATGTTTCAGAACTCAGTAACTTTTTTTTTTTTTTAAATAAAGCTTTTATTTAAAGAATATAAATTTCCAAAGTACAGCTTATGGATTACAATGCCCCCCCCCCCCCATAACTTCCCTCCCACCCGCTACCCTCCCCTTTCCCGCTCCCTCTCCCCTTGCATTCACATCAAGATTCATTTTCAATTCTCTTTATATACAGAAGATCAGTTTAGTACATATTACGTAAAGATTTCAACAGTTTGCCCTCACATAGAGACACAAAGTGAAAATACTGTTGGAGTACTAGTTATAGTATTAATTCACAATGTACATACAGCACATTAAGGATAGAGATCCTACATGAGAACTCAGTAACTTCTAAGAATAACTGGCCATGTAGTGAAAACAGCCATTGGTGGTGACCAAAAATTCTCCAGCTCATGAAACAAATTCATTAGATGAGATAGGCGAAGATTTCCAGACCCAGGGCAGGCAAGGCCTGCACTACGCCCCTAGTAAACAGGAAGCAGCTATAGAAGATATGATGATTCGACACCCTCCAGTGTCCCTTAAGATTAAGGTCTGGAATTTCTCTGAGGGGGGGAATGATGCAGGCAGGCAGATAGGATAAAACTGATTAGATTTGTAAGCTGGAGACCACGCCCCCTGAGTTGCTGATTTCCAGCCTCATTGCACAATGGTCCAAGAAGATGCATGGTATGATTTTTTTCTTTTAATTTGCTGAGACTTGCTTTATGTGGTCTATTTACGACCTAGCATGTGTTCAATCCTAGAGAAACTTCCATGCACTGTTGAGAAAAATGTGTATTCTGTGGCTGTAGGGTGGAAGGCTCTGTAAATATCTGCTAAGTCTGTTTGGTCTATGGTGTCAATTAATTCTTTTGTTTCCTTATTGATTTTCTGTCTGTTTAATCTGTCCATTGCTGAAAGTGGAGTATTGAAGTCCCCCATTACTATGGTATTTGAGTCTATATCTCCCTTTAAATCCATTAACATTTCTTTTAAATAGCCAGGTGCCCTGTAATTAGGTGCATATACATTTATAATAGTCACATATTCCTGCTAAATTGTTCCTTTAATCATTATGTAGTTTCCTTCTTTCTCTCTCTCTCTCTCTTTTTTGATAGGCAGAGTAGACAGAGAGAGAGAAAGGTCTTCCTTTTCTGTTGGTTCACCCCTCAATGGCCGCTGGGGCTGGCATACCATGCTGATCTGATGCCAGGAGCCAGGTGCTTCTCTTGGTCTCCCATGCGGGTGCAGTGCCCAAGGATTTGGGCCATCCTCCACTGCCTTCCCACGCCACAGCAGAGAGCTGGACAGGAAGAGGAGCGACCAGGACAGAATCCAGTGTCCCGACTGACACTAGAACCCAGTGTGCCGGTGCTGCAGGTGGAGGATTAGCCTGTTGAGCCACAGCACCGGCCCTTCTTTGTCTCTTTTAATAATTCTGTTTTAAGATTTATTTATTTGCTTAAAAGGCAGTTACAGAGAAGCAGAGGCAGAGGCAGCGGTGGTGGTGGGGTCTTCCATATGCTGGTTCACTTCTCAGGTGGCTGCAACAGCTGGAGCTGCAACGATCCAAAGCCAGGAGCCAGGAGCTTCTTCCAGGTCTCCCATGTAGGCGCAGGGGCCTAAGGACTTGGGCCATACTCTGCTGCTTTCCCAAGCCATAGTAGAGACCTAGATCAGAAGTAAGCAGCTGGTACTCGAAGTGGTGCACACATGGGATGCCAGCACTGCAGGCAGTGGCTTTATCTGCTACACCACAATGCTGGCCCCTCTTTTAAAAGTTTTTGTGTTCAAGTCTATTTTGTCTGATATTAGAATGGGCATTCCAGCTCTTTTTTGATTTCTGTTAGCATGGATTATTATTTACCACCCTTTTACTTTCAGTCAGTATGCATCTTTGTTGGTAAGATGTGTTTCTTGTAGGCAGCAAATAGATTTTTTTTTTAAAATCCATTCAGCCAGTCTGTGTCTTTTAACAGGGGAGTTGAGACCATTTACATTTGGGGTGACTGTTTTTAAGTACCGACTTTGCCCTGCCATGTTTCCATAAATAGTTCTGTTCTTGTATTTTGGGTTTCCTTTGTAGTTTTGCTGGGTCATTTTCTGAGTTATCTTATTTTGTGGCGATGTTCCTGTTTCTGTGTGTAGCACACATCTTTAAGCATGTTTCATAGGGCTGGGCGAGTAGTTATAAATTCTTTCAATTTCTGTTGTGGAAGATCCTTATTTCTCCTTCATTCATAAATGAGAGCTTTGAGAGGGTACAATATTCTGGGCTGACAGTTTTTTTTCACTTAGGACTTGGAATATATCTTCTTGCCGTAGAGTTTCTGATGAGAGGTCTGCAGTGAATCTAATTGGATTTCCTCTGAATGTGATTTGCCGTTTCTCTTGTGCACATTTTAAGATTTTTTTTTTTTTTTTTGTTTTACTGTTGAGAGTTTTCCTACAATGTGTTGTGGTGAAGATCTTTTCTGGTTATGCCTATTAGGAGTTTTGTGTACTTCCTATACTTGAATATTTCTCCAGACTGGGGATGTTTTCTGTTATTATTCCATTAAAAAGGCCTTCTAATCCTTTCTCTCTCTCTACACCTTCCTGAATTCCTAGGGTCTGTATGTTGGATTGTTTGAAAGAATCTTGTAGATCTCTAACTGTGCTTTTTAGTTTTCTAATTTCTTCTCGTTTTATTTGGTCTAATATTTCCATAAATTTGTCTTCTAGTTTTGATATTCCTTGTTCTATCTCACCTATTCTGCTGTTACTGCTTTCCACTGCATTTTTTATTTGATCTGTTGAATTCTTCATTTCTAGTATTTCATTCTGGGTTCTCTCGAATATCTCAATTTCTTAAGCGTGCTTTTCATTTAGATCATGAATTTGTTTCTGATTGCTTCTAAATAATCTGACAATTTTCTGAATTCCATTTCTGGCATATCCTTGATCTCTTCATCTTTACTTTCTATTATTGAAGAGTTGTAGTGTTCCTTTGGGAGACTCATAGTGTCTTCTTTATTCTTATTTAGGGTTTTTCCTTTGTATTTTTGCATTTGTGTATTTTTTCTTTTTGTCTTGTTGGTTTTCTTTTTTAATTTGTGTCTTAGTGCTTGTGGTGAGGTTTCCCTGTGATATGAGCTGCTGTGTGTCTGTGCATTGCAAGTGGAAGCACGTTGGCCCTGCCTCCTGGAGCCCTGCTCACTTCTCAGTTGTGGTGTGGGTGGGTATGAGCTCTGGTGCCTGGGCCCTGCCTACTGGGGCCTGGCTCGCTTCTTACTGGTGCATGGAACGAGCTCCAGTTTTCAATATTCAGGACTTCTGTTGTACAGCTTACGTGGTGGGGAAGAAATTACTCTGAAATGTTGTGGTCCTTGGTCCTGGATGGGGGATGTGGTGAGGTGGCCCTGTAATTGATGGGCCTGTGCACATGAGGTGGAGGAGGCCATCCCCTGCTTAAGTTGGAAAATGTAAGCAATGAACATGGCTTCTCCCAGCTGACTGAGGGTCCATTTGTAGGGATGGGGAGATGTAGATGGGCAGCAGGGTGCCCTACCTCTCTCTTTGTTCCTCTATACCTACTCTTTTTCCCAGGTGGAATTTCAATGCAGTTGGCCTAGTTCCCCCTCCCGTGATTTCCCATCTAACCTGTTGAGGGCTGGTGCTGGCCTCCCCGTCCCACCTCTATTGCGCCTCTGCCTTGCCTCTGCCGGGCCTCCACCAATTCCCTTTCTTATTTGGTTCTTCAGTGTGGACCAGCCCAGTCTTGTTGGGCTCCTAGGCTTCCCATCACGAATTTTCCATGGCTCTGTCTCCAGCGTGTGTCCTTCCTCTCATTTTAACTATCTAATTTGCCCTGTGTGACTCGGAGCTTCCTGTGGGTATATTGCAATCTTGGGATCCCGCTCTCCAACTTGCTTTCTACTTGCAGCTTTGCACTGAGGTGGGTAGGAAGGTGTCTGAGGACCACCTGACCTGAGGTGGCCTCGGATCACTGTGATGTCAGAAACCAAAGAGACAATAATGGTGACATTCCCTCCCCCATTCAATATCTCATAAATCCAGTTAAAGTGATTTATTAGCATAAATTAACTTTCTCCATGCTGGAACACTTCAGGAATAAGCTCTAGCCTCTAAAAGGGGAAAGGGATCTTTAAAAGCTACATCAGCCAGTTTGGGATTGTGCCTTACATTTTGTGGTCACTAGATGGCAGTATAACACCAAGGAAAAGATCTAGGAAACCCATTCTTCCCCAACTTCAGAGCAACCTTAATGTATTCTTTAAATTATTTATTTATTTGAAAGGTTGAGAGACATAGAGAGATCTCCCATCTACTGGTTCACTCCCCAGATGTTTGCAACAGTCACTGGGTCATGCTGGAGCCAGGAGCCAGGAGGAACTTTTTAAAGGTTTTCCTTGTGGGTGGTGGGACCCCAACTACTTGAGCCACCACTTAGTGTCTCTTAGGGTGCTCATTATCAAGATGCTGTGATGGAGAGCAGAGCTGAGATGTGAACCAAGGCATTCTGATATGGGTTGTGCCTGCCATATCATAATGTGTCTTTTTTTTTTTTTTTTTGACAGGCAGAGTGGATAGTGAAAGAGAGAGACAGAGAGAAAGGTCTTCCTTTTCTGTTGGTTCACCCCCCCAATGACCGCTGCGGCTGGTGCACTGCGGCTGGCGGACCGTGCTGATCCGAAGCCAGGAGCCAGGTGCTTCTCCTGGTCTCCCATGCGGGTGCAGGGCCCAAGCACTTGGGCCATCCTCCACTACACTCCCGGGCCATAGCAGAGAGCTGGACAGGAAGAGGAGTGACTGGGACTAGAACCTAGTGTGCTGGTGCCACAGGCGGAGGATTAGCCTATTGAGCCACAGCACCAGCCCATAATATATATATTATTGACACCAGCCCATAATACACACACACACACCACCTTTTTAAAAGTACAAAATTGGATTACTCATAACATTGAGAAATTCTTAGTTACTAGCTTTTTAGCCCTCAGGCAATTTGGACTTGCACCTTGGTGTATGCACTTGGAATGTGCTGAAATAATCTTATACTGTTCTTTCTTATTGTCTGAAGAAGTTTTGATATCTTCCGGAAATAAGCAAGCGTGTGAAGAAAGATGTCACCGTTTCAGTCACCCAAGCCCAAACAACACCCCCATACATAAACAACTCTGGTCAACTCTTCTCAAGCGAAACATTTCATATCCTGGTATTGGGTACTCTGAAATTTCTCTCTTCCAGATTTTCCTTCTTTTTGTCTCATCAAGGGACTTGTAGCAGGTAGCCTGTTTGAAACACTTCAGGAACAGGGAATCGGCCCTGGAATCCAATGCTAATGCTTGATGGTTTGGTTCATTCATTCAGCAAATGTGAGTAAGGTAAGGATCTGCAAAGCAGAGGATGCTCTGCAGGTTGTTGGGAAATCAGTGTCACAAAGACAGTGTCAGGCCTCCTGTTACTTTTACTCTATGGAGGAGAGATATATTCTGTATCTAAACTCATAGTTAAATTAATCAATCAAATACCATTGTGACAAAGGCCACAAAAAGTTGTAATACTAAGTGATGAATAACTGGTGATCTGACTCAATTCACTGAACAGATACCTCTGTGCCAGGTACTGTTCTAGGTGCTAGAGTCATCAGTGAATGAAGCAGAAAGGGAGATGTATTTGAGTCAAGGGACACAGAAAATCAGCAGCATAACGTAATTGTATAACATACGTCTCAGGGAGAAGGCGTTTGGCCAAGCAGTTAAGATACTGGTTAAGACGCCTGCATCCTACACCAGAGTGCCTGGATTCTCTTCCCTGGCTCTGGCTCCTGACTCCAGCTTCCTGGCAAAGCAGACCCAGTGGTGATGACTCAAGTAATTGGGCTCTTGTCACCCCAATATGGGAGACCTGAAATGAGTTCCCAGCTCCTATTTTAGTCTGGCCCTGTCCTGTCCTGGCTGTTGTGGACATTTGAGGAGTGAATTAGCAGATAGGAGCTCTCTGTATTTTTCTCTCACTGTCTCTCTCTGACTCTGTGCCTCTCAAGCACAGATATACTAATAATAGTAATAGTAATATATGTATATATAGTAATATATGCAGTATATAATATATAGTATATATTGTATAATATATAATATATATTACATGTAATATAATAATATGTAATATGTAATATAATAATATAATAATATGTAATAATATATAGTAATAATAATAATAGTTATAATAAAATTCTTAGTCTGTTTTCTTTTGTTAATACCACAGCACCACAGACTGGGTAAGTTATAAAGCAAAGAGGTTTTTTTCAGCTCACAGTCTCATCCATGGTTGGGGCCTCATCTGTCTGGTGATGGTCTTACTGGTGAAGTCCTGAGGTTAGCAGAGCATCACACAGCAAGAGACGGAGCACAGGAGAGACCAAGTCACACCAGCTTTGATAGCAGATCTACTCTTGAGATAATCCTTTAGTCCATTAATCATTAATCACCTGGGCCAGAGCCCAGGTCCCTAGTTAAATTTCCTACCTGCTCTTACCTGTTAATATCTCACCATGGAGATTAAATTTTAGTGTGAGTTTTTGGAGGGGAGAAACCCTATTCAAACTCTGTGATTATTACGAGGTAAACACCAAGGGGAAACATAATGCAGGGAAGAGAGAGACAGCATTGAGGGGGGTCTGTGATGGTCTAGTGACAGGGTCTCCCTGAGAGGGTGACATGGTCCCAGAAGCTTGAAATCAATGAGGGAAAAGAATGAGTGAATATTGGAGGAGGGCGGCAAGTGCAAAAGCCCTGAAGTAGACCATCGCTGATGAGTTTAAAGAACTGTGATAGAATTCTAGCATGACTGAAATGGGGTGAATAGAGGTTAAGGGTCTAGGTCAGAGAGATGATGTGAGGCAGATCCTGTAGGCACTGATAGGTCATTGTGTCATCTACACAGATGGACGCAGGCACCATGGAGGGTTTCAAGCAGAGATATGACACCATCTTGTTTATAAGAAGATCACTCTTGACTGTAGTGATAAAAATTATTTTAAGGGTTAAAGAGGGAAACCAGGAGATCAACAGTCTAGGAGGAAGATAATCGTTTGGACCAGGGTGGTAACGGTAGAGGCATCGGGAAGTCTAGAATTTACGATGGATTTTGAAGGTCAAGGCAACAGGAACTCCTGCTAGATTGAATGAGATTTATGAGACAAAGAGAGGAGTCACGGATGACTAAGAGACATCTGGCCTGGCCAGATGAAGGGTGGAGGAACCAGTAATTGAGATGGGGAAGACTGAACATGAGCAGGTTTTTGGGGCAAAGATCAGGAATCCAGTGTTGGCCATATTAAGCGGGAAGTGTCTGCGATCCATCCAGATGGAAGTATTTCATTTCATTTGGCATGCAGAAGCAAAGCTGGGTTGGAGGTGTAAATTTGGAAATTGACATCGTTTGGATGATACTGAAAGCTGCAAAGCTGGATGAGAGAGTGACTTGGCTAGGGGCATGTGGGCAAAGGGGAACAAGAAGCCTTGGTGAAGAAGTGATGTTCCACCGGGGATCTGAATCCGGAGTAAGTTGTGGGTGGAGCTTGAGGAGGAGCCCTCTCCTCCCAACCACAGAAACTTTGTCTTTCCACGGACAGAGTGAACGTGGAGGAGCTTGGTTGTAGAGATTCTCTCTTGGATACCAGATAAGAATCTTGGGCTAGGAAGGTAGCTTTCCTTTAACAGTTCTATGAACTTGCAAACATGAGGGTCACAAAGTTCATGGCCAATGGAATTGAAAGATAAGTTTATTTTGACATAAAACAATTGAAATCCATGTAGTTTTTTCCTAGTGCACATTTTCCATGAGCATTTTAGAGACTTTTCTGTACATGGATTTCAAAACTTTTTGGCACCAACGTTAACTTAATTTTTGAAAAGATTTATTTATTTATTTATTTTATTTAATTATTTTTTGGGACAGGCAGAGTGGACAGTGAGAGAGAGAGAGAGAGAGAGAAAGGTCTTCCTTTGCCGTTGGTTCACCCTCCAATGGCTGCCGCGGATGGCGCGCTGCGGCTGGTGCACCGCGCTCATCCAATGGCAGGAGCCAGGTGCTAGGTGCTTTTTCCTGGTCTCCCATGGGGTGCAGGGCCCAAGCACTTGGGCCGTCCTCCACTGCACTCCCGGGCCACAGCAGAGAGCTGGCCTGGAAGAGGGGCAACCGGGACAGAATCCGGCTCCCCGACCGGGACTAGAACCTGGTGTGCCGGTGCCGCAAAAAGATTTATTTATTTATTTGAAGGTCAGCATAACAGACAGAGGAAGATTCCCCCCCCCCCCCCCGTCCCCCCGACATGCATGTGCGCACATGCAGATCTTCATCTGCTGGTTCATTCCCCAAATGGCTACAATGGCTGGGGCTGGGCCACGCTGAAGCCAGGAGCCAGGAGTTTCACCCAAATCTCCTATATGGATGAGGGGGCCCAAGCAGTTGTGCCATCCTCTGCTGCTTCCCCAGGCACATTATCAGGGAGCTGGATTGGAGGTAGAGCAGCCAGGACTAGACCAGAAATATGACTAGACTAGATGCGCATGTGGGATACTGACATCGCAGTGGCGGCTTTACCTCTTATGCCACACGGCTGACCTCAGTAAAACTAGGTTTTCATTCCATTTCTGTGAACTTTTTGAAGTATCCTTGTGTAATAGTAAGTCCATGTCCTGATAGTTCCTAAAGATCTCATATAAAAATGAGGTGTGGTTTTAATCACTGAAAGTGACTTCATGGAACTTGTATATTGAAGTGGCAACAGTCTAGTGGTAGTTGTCACCCACTGAGGACAGCTTCTATTTTCCTATTCAGCAGGAACAAACTCCCAGGGAGCTTTGTGCATGCTCCTCCTGGTAGGTGGTCAAGGGGGCAGGGGTTGCTGAGAGAAGTCAGGCTCCGAGTCCAGGCCCAGAAGCTGATACTCACCAGCTGTGTGACTCCAGGCAAGTTGTTTAAACTGTTTGCACTTCAGTTTCTTTCTTATGAAAACAAGCATAAAGCTCGTTTTCAGGAGGAACAAATGAGGATCTGACAAGTTACTCAATGTGCTTAGGATGGTGTGAGGCTTCAGTAAACAGTAGGCATCACTCTTTATTGCTGTGAACCACCACGGACTGAGTTTTTAAAATGGGGAGGGGACGGAAGTCGGCTGTAATTCCAGCCAGGCTGGACATTAAATGCCTGTTTGCCATGTATCATGGTTTTACTCCTAAATACCAGGATTGAAAAATGACAGTATGTACTTCTTGAGCACTTTGTAAATGAAGCATTGTGTATGTATCACTTTATCACACTGCATGGTAGGTAGAATTTACCCTATTTTACAGGTCAGGAAACTGAGGCTTGGAGTCTCAACTAGGGGTACAAAGCCAGTGAATAGAAGATTTAGGGTTTGACAGAGTTGTCATCTCTCAAGTTCTTCAAACCAGTATGGCACCCTTATTCTAGGGCAGAAGTTGTTTCAGAAGAGCACATCTGAAGTGTGTCTCTCATAGTTAAAGCCTTTGGCATAGCAACTCACTGTGGAGAAATAGGAAGATAAACTGCCCGAGACTGTGCTTGCTATTTCAAATGCTAATACAGATAGGGTTTTTTTTTTTGCATAAAACAAGGTAATTATGTTTTCATATTTACTCTCATAAATATTTTTAAAGTTGAGCAGTTATATGCGCAGAGATTTCTAAACATAGCCAAATCTCTAGCGTACCTGAACTTGACTGACAACATGGTATTTGACTGTCCTATTGATGAACTCAATGATGCCTGGAGAAGCTGGGCCAGACTGTTCCTCCTTTGCTTCATTCCCCCAGTCAGTTTAGTCATTCTTGTACAATAATGGCCTTGCATAATGATAACAAGACTTTTTAAAATGTGTTTATGTCCCAAAAAGATTGGCCTGGGATCCAACTCAATAGCTCATTGGACTTTTAAGTTATTTTCTACAAATGCTATCATTTCTCTTCTGAAAGTAGCCAAAAACCATATTTTTCAGGCATTTCTGGAAGCTGCTGTGAAGGAGGCTCTGCTGATGTCATGGCCAAGTGGGAGAGAAGTGTTGACTGTTCACTGGTTAGCTGTTTCTTTTGGTTCAGATGCACTCTCGGTGCTTAAAGCTCAGGGAACTAACAGAGGCACTGATTTTTGGTGGAACATTTTGGTGTTCTAATGTAAAGGCAAAATATCAAATTGTTAATTGACTATGGGATTAGGAATTCTAGGTGGATACTTATCAATGAACTGTTCTTTCTCCAAAAAAGTTTCCAAGAAACACCTCTAGGGCAAAGGGGAAGATTACTCTGTTCACATTTTTCTTCTAGCATTACATATACTGGGGTCCAAAAAGGCCACATTCTGGAGTGTATCCAAATCACTGGTGTGCATGTTCCTTTCTTGACCACAGTTCCTCCATCACAAATCAAATTTAGAAGCTTCCTATAGTTCCAGATGGTCAGAATCTGAACACATCTAATTACCATTCCCGCTGGAACTAACGCCAGCTAGGGGCTGTGCTCCTGTCCAGATGACTCTGCTTTCTCCGAAGTAAACTCTGAGCCCTGCATCCTGCCTGTTACCAGTTGTTGGAATGAAAGAAACAGTTCAAGTTTGTTTACAGAATTCCTGTCTTCATATAATTTATAGAATTCAGAGGAGAAAACAGAAAAACAGATTCTCTGGCTTAGACTGTTCAAAAGGAGGGGAATTTTTAAACACACAAAACACAGAGCTTTAAAATAGTCATAATTTCTGAAATTCTCTTTTTCTTTCATATTCTAAATCAAAGTTGTGGCAACCACAGATCTCATGCAGTTAATATTTCTTCTTACATTTATGTTGCATGTGCCATATTTATTGAACTCTGTAGCTATTAAGAGAGATAGAAAATTGGACAAGATTTAATTCTTCCTTCTAGGATTTATAGTCTTATAATGAAATAGGTAATTTAAAAGCATAATATGAAGGTACTTCAAAAAGATCATGGAAAAGTAATATTAAAAGACAAATTTATTTTGGTGCAAAAGTTTTTGAAATCATGCACAACTTCTTCATAATAGTTACCATGAACATGTTGAAGTCTATACTACCAGGTCTGTGTCAAGGGACTTGAAAAATGCTTTTAGGGAAGAGATTAAGATCGGTGGTGGACAAAAGAGTTGCTTTGCAAGTTTGAACATGTTTTTTTTCTCCAAATAGTTACAAATAATTTAAATGAATTATTCTAGAAAACTAGAGTAAAAAATCCACAACATAAGACAGGATGGCTTGTGTTTTCATGGAGTTTTAAATAAAGTACTTGAAGGAGCAAGGAAGGAAAAATTAGTTCTGCTTGGGAGAATCTGCCTTAGTAGAGGCAGCGTCATCCTAGGGATTTATTTACTTTTTAACTTAATTTTTAGAAAGTTCTTATTTATTCATTTGATTGGAGAAGCAGAGAGAGAGAAAGATAAAAAGAGGGAGAGGAGAAATTGGAGGAGAGGGAGGATGAAGGAGAGGGAGAGGAAAGGGGGTGGAGAGGGGAGAAAGAGAGAAATCAGTCTCCCATCCACTAGTTAACTCCCCAAATGCCTGGGAACCAGGAACCCTGTACAAATTTTCCACATGGGTAGCAAGGACCCAACTACTTGAGCCATTATCTGCTGCCTCCCAGAATACATATTATCAGGAAGCTGGAATTAGGAGTGGAGCCAGGACTTAACCCAGGCACTGCAGTATGGGATGGGGGCATCCCAAGGGCATCTTAACTACTGTGCCAAATGCCCATCCCTGTTTTTAAATTGTAATAGCACATGTTTATGGAGTATAGAGTGGTAACTCAATAGATGATGATAAAATAAGTTTAGTTAGCATTCATAGCTCTTTAAAATTAAAAAAATGATAGTTTATAGGGCACAGAGTGATAGTTCAATACATTTATACAATTGTAATGATCAAATCAAGTAATTTAGCATTTCAGTGGGCTAGATTGGAAGGAAAACCCAACAGGCAGAGAGCGCAGTGCCTGTGGGAAATTTAAGGGCATATTGGGAGATGGTAGAGTTTGAAATTTGGCTAAATAAACTTCAGTGAGTGAAAGGAGATGGCAAAGTCAGTCGGTGGGTAGGTGGTAGCCCTTCACAGTAGTGTTAAGGAGTGCAGCTGTTACCCACCAGGTCAGCATTTCCAGAGTCTGATTTCGAAGTGCTTGTCCCACGAGGTATGCTGAGTGTGAGATGGACCTGGTTGAAGATTCGTCCTGCACTTCAGAATACTAAAAGTTCGGAGAATCCCACAGTCAATATTCTTGCTTGGTTTCGTTTAACCCAACAATTCCTGAAAACTTTTGACCAAAAAAATCCTTTAAAAATATAACAGTGCAGGCCGGCACCACGGCTCACTAGGCTAATCCTCTGCCTGTGGTGCCTGAACCCCGGGTTCTAGTCCCAGTCGCTCTTCTTCCAGGCCAGCTCTCTGCTGTGGCCCAGGAAGGCAGTGGAGGATGGCTGAAGTGCTTGGGCCCTGCACCTGCATGGGAGACCAGGAGGAAGCACCTGGCTCCTGGCTTCAGATCAGTGCAGCTCTGGCCATAGCAGCCATTTGGGGGGTGAACCAACGGAAGGAAGACCTTTCTCTTTGTCTCTCTCTGTCTAACTCTGCCTGTCAAACAAAACAAAACAAAACAAAACAAAACAAAACAAAGTGACAGAGAAGGAGAACGAGAGAGAGAGAAAGAGAGAGAATTTCTATCTGTTGGTTCACTCTACAAATGGTCACAATGGCCAGTGCTGGGCCAGAGTGAAGCCAGGATCCAGGGATTCTGTAGGGTCTCCCATGAGGCTGGCAGGAGCTTTAGTACTTTGCTCATCTTCCCTCGCCTCCCCAGGTGCATTAGCACGGAGACTTTGGCCATCTTCCATGCTTCCCCAGGTGCATCAGCACAGAGCTGGCTAGGAAGTGGAATAGCCGGGACTCCAACATGCATTCTGAAATGAGATGCCAGCATCGCAGGTAGTGACTTAACCTGCTGTGCCACAACGCTGGTGCCTAACTTAGCTTTCTATTAATATTTATTTTTATATATTAACATTAATTTATTTTTATTTATTTGAAAGCAGAGAGACAGAGATAGATATAGACAGGTAGATACATCCATCTTTCATCCACAGTTCATTCTCCAAATGCTCTCAATAACTGAGACTGGGCCAGCACAAAGCCAGGCACTTGGTCTGGATCTTGTGTCTCCCATGTTGGTTTCAAGGACCCAAGGACTTTTGCCATCACTTGTGCTTCTCAGGACAAGCATTAGCAGGAAACTGGATTGAAGTGGAGCCAGGATTCAAACCTAGGCACTCTGATATGGGATGTGTGGATGATCCTAGTGTCTTTTTTTAAAGATTTATTTTAGATTTACTTTATTTATTTGAAAGAGTTACAGAGAGAGGTAGAGGCACACACAGAGAGGTCTTCCATCCACTGGTTCTCTCCCCAAATAGCTGCAATTACCAGAGCTGAGCCTATCTGAAGCCGGGTGCCAGGAGCCTCCTTTGGGTCTCTTGTGTGAGGCCCAAGGACTTGGGCCATGCTCTGCTGCTTTCCCAGGTGCATTAGCAGGGAGTTGGATCAGAAGAGGAGCAGCTGGGACTCCAACTAGCACCCATATGGGGTACTGGTGCTGCAGGCTGGGGCTTTAACCTGCTGCACCACAGTGCCAGTCCCCCAGGTAGTTTCTTAACTGCTGTGCCAGATGCCTGCCCCTGGTCCAGGATTATGTTCAGAACACCACACACATTCCCCAAGACGGTGACGTGAAGTGGGGGCTGAGGGTGGCAGCTACTGAAGGTTTTTGAGCAGCGTAGTGACATGATCATTGCTAGAGTTAAGAAACTGCTGCTGGCTTTGCCAGGACTCAGAGGATGAATATGTTGAAACCACTTAGGGTTACTTTCCCTTGCTATCTTGTGAAAAATTCCGCATGCACAAAATTGAAAGAGCAATATGGCGAATACCCCTATACCGGCACCTGTATTTGGTTGTTAACTTTTTGTCATAGTTCTTTTAGATGATTTTTTTCCCTTGAACCGTTTGAGACTAAACTTTAGGCATCATGGCTCTTCACTTCTGCTGATGCAGCATTTGTACCCTGAGACTCAGGACATGCCAGTAGCTTATGTGAAGAGTAAGTGCTGAGCACTAGCAGCACCAAACAGGGGGATAAGATGTGTCAAAAGTTACCTTCAGGGCCGGTGCTGCGGCTCAACAGGCTAAACCTCCACCTTGCGGCGCCAGCACACCGGGTTCTAGTCCCGGTTGGGGCACTGGATTCTGTCCCGGTTGCCCCTCTTCCAGGCCAGCTCTCTGCTGTGGCCCGGGAGTGCAGTGGAGGATGGCCCAAGTGCTTGGGCCCTGCACTTCATGGGAGACCAGGAGAAGCACCTGGTTCCTGCCATCGGATCAGCGCAGTGCACAGGCTGCGGCGGCCATTGGAAGGTGAACCAGCGGCAAAAGGAAGACCTTTCTCTCTGTCTCTCTCTCACTGTCCACTCTGCCTGTCAAAAAAAAAATTACCTTCAGAAGATGTTTCCTTGTTTGTTTATAAGGCTTTGATCCACTTCACCTCGTATTAGTCAGGTTGAACTCCAAGAAGATGAGTTTATTTTATAATTGTCTGAAGTAGAATATCACCCAGATGATAAAATTAGTACCCAAATAGAATACACATGATATGTGTCCACATCTGATAAAATTGTGATGATTTATATTATTGATTTTTTTATCAACAAAAATAATATGTAGTTTTAAATTATCAGATGTATGAGCATTGTTATACACATTAGTAGTGGAAATATAGTGGAAATTCACTGTTAATTTTTATTTCTTTCTCTAGAGATTTATTTATTTATTTGAAAGGCAGAGTTAAAGAGAGAGAGAGGGAGGAGAGACCCTGGTCCTCCCCACCTGCTGGTTTGCTTCCCAGATGGCTGCAACGATTAGAGCCAGGCTGATCCAAAGCCAGGAGCCAGAGCTGCTTCTCCCATGTGCATGCAGGGGCCTAAGATTTGGGTCATCTTCCACTGCTTTCCCAGGCACATCAGCAGGGAACTAGATCAGAAGTGGAACAGCTAGAACTTGAACTGGTGCCCATATGGGATGTCGGCACTTTAGGGGGTGGCTTTACCCACTGTACCACAGTGCTGGCCCCTTATTTTATTTCTTAATCACCTTACTTGTTTGACAGCTTAGAAAGATTTTGAGGTTTGTGCTTTCAGTTCAATCAGTTACCTCCTAAATGTGAACACATACAGTGCCCATTATTTACTGCAATCACTTAAAATCAGTTAGGGCTCTTTGGAGAAATGACTGAGTCCCTATCTGAGGGAGGAAAAGCCTCAGTTTATCCTGCAGTATCTTATTATCTAGAAACCCAGAAAATGTCCCATGAATAAAGGGTACATGTCAAAATAAAACTCATGTTAACCACAGTTGGGACAACTTGAGCTTCAAAAACCATAATAATACTAATAAAAGAGAGCAAATACAAAAATTCCTTGATTCTATGATAACAAAATGAAAGATAAAGAGAGCAAATAAACTTTTCCTTAAAGTAGAATGTCACTAATAAGTGCAGAAAGAATGATAGAATTAGAAATTTTCTGTGATGGGACTGGGGTTGCGGCCTAGCGACTGTGACACCTGCATCCCCTATGAGCTCTTGTTCGAGTCCCAGCTGCTGGTCCACTGCTGATCCAGCTCTCTACTCACGTGCCTGCGAAAGCAACAGAAGATGGCTCAGGTACTTGGGCACCTGCATCCATATGGGAGACTCAGATGGAGTTCTGACTCCTGGCTTCAGCATGCCTAGGCTTGGCTGTTATGGCCATTTGGGCCGTGAACCAGAGGATGGAGGATTCTCTCTCTTTCATGTGTGTGTGTCTCCCTCTCTGTAACAGTATGTTTAAATTAAATAAATAAATAAATAAATAAATTCCTTTTATAAAACTCTGTTATATGAACTTGTCAGTGCAATGACTGATTTCAGTGAGGAATATTTTTGAAATCTGAAATGATAGGGTACAAGATTGTTGATGAACAGAATGTTCACACAGTTTCCAAGTATCATCCCACAACGTTCCTTATTACAGTAGAACAAGCCATGTCTTTATGGAGAGAGATCTAGCAGTTCGCGTTGTACTTGAGGCCTAGCAATGACTGGTTGGTCTAACGTTAGGTGCCTCCAGGTGTTACACAGCAGGAGGGACATCGTGTCACCTAGGTGGAGTCATCGCCAGAGATGTTTCCTCTAAATCTAAGCATGAGGAAACCATCACAGAATTTCAGAGTGTGGAACATTCTGTAGACCAGCTGGCTTCAGTACAGCCAAAGTTTTAAGTGTCATGAACATCAGAGGGTGACAATGGAAGACTAAAGAAATACAACATCCAAATGTAACATGTGGATTGGTTAAATCCTGAATTTTAAAAAAAGCTATAAAAGACATTTGGGGGACAAATGGAGCAATTTGAGAATAGCTTCAATGTTGGATGATGTCATTAAATTATTTCTTGTAATTTATTTGAATATAGTTATTACTTACAAATGCAACTACTTCCCTATCTACAAAGCCATTTATTTCTAAAGTCTTAGTCAAAAACAAAATACCTTGATTTACTGTGTTCATTAAAACACACATGGTACTTTTGTACATCTTTCATAGTTGACTGGAAGAAAAAGTGCTGATTCTAGCAGAATGGATAGTGACTTCCTCTTTTCAGAGATGTTTAAATATAGCATTTACATTTTTTGATTTAATGTGCTTTGATTGTAAGTCTTTCTTATAGGTTGATAGGCTATTTAAATAAATCCTGGTTATAGCACCATCCCTAATATTTAAACTGTCATATTCAGATAACACGAAATAGGATGTCCTGAGTCAGTCCTTCAGATGTGGATTCTGATCCACCAGATGGTCCACTTGAATGAAATTCACTGATAGATTTAGAAGGTGGAAAGGCATACGAGCAAAATTAGGCTCCCTTAATTCTTGATAAATGTACAAAACAGTTGGGCAGATTTTCATCCACCAGTTTTGAAAGAGAACCGGTCTTTCTAGTGTACACACAATTCTTTGGGCAAGTGCCTAAGAAAGAACCTGAAAGGGTGACACTGGGACCAAAAACAGCAGGAACATTGTTAAAACAAAGAACTTTTATGACTACAGGTCAGGACAGATGTTCCAAACTGGGGCTACCCAGAGGGATTTCAAGCAAGTTCTGTTGTTTGAAGTTACAGAGGTGCATCTTCTAAAGAACAAGCTCTATTTTGTGTGTAGGCTGCTTCTGAGGTGACAAGTTTATGTATGAAAAAACTTTAAAAATTCATGGAAAATGGAATGAAAAACTATTTTTTGGTGCAAAACTGTTTTTGAAACTCAGATCTTAGTTTCCTTTCTTTTTTATTTTTGTTTTTATTTATTTATTTTTTTGACAGGCAGAGTTAGATAGTGAGAGAGAGAGACAGAGAGAAAGGTCTTCCTTCCGTTAGTTCACCCCCCAAATGGCTGCTATGGCCAGAGCTGCACTGATCTGAAGCCAGGAGCCAGGTGCTTCCTCCTGGTCTCCCATGCAGGTGCAGGGCCTAAGCACTTCGGCCATCCTCCACTGCCTTCCTGGGCCACAGCAGAGAGCTGGACTGGAAGAGGAGCAGCCGGGACTAGAAACCAGCGCCCATATGGGATGCTGGCTTGGCAGGTGCAGGATTAAACAAGTGAGCCACGATGCTGGCCCCCTTTCTTTTTTTTTTTTTTTTTAAGATTTATTTTATTTATTTGAAAGGCAGAGGGACACAGAAGGAGGGGGAGACATAGAGAGAGACAGTGAAATCTTATATTCTCTGGTTCACTTCCTAAATGTGTGCAATGGCCAGGGCTGGGCTAAGCTGAATACAGGAGCATGGAGCTTAATCTTTGTTTCCCACATGAATGGCAGGGGCCCAAGTGCTTGGGCCGTTTTCCACTGTCTTCCTAAGTGCAGTAGCAGGAAGCTGGATTCAAAGTGGAGCAGCCTGAACTCAAAGCTACACTTTGAAATGGAATCCTATTGGTGCAGGTAGCAGCTTGTGCTGCTGTGCCACAATGCTTGTCCCCATGCATAGTTTTTTGTTGTGCACACTTTTCTTGAACTTTCTGGGCACCTCTTTTAGGAAGTCCTCAGAGGTTTTATAATTATGCTTCATGATTCACAAGCAAAATGGAGAATCCATCTAGTTCTGAAATGAAATTATAGAATATGGAAGTCTAGTTGAGGTGCATGATTTAAATGCAAAACGTTAAGTTAAAAATTACGTATATTTTAAATGTGTTTTTAATTTTCCTAATTGTACTATTTACAGACTATAGTGTGACATTTCACATATATCGTATACTGATTAAATTAGATCAGTCAACACTTCTTTGACACAATTTTATAATTGAAGGCTTGGAACTGCTTTCTTTTACTTGTTTATAAAATATGTAGTAGGCTCTTGTTATCTGTGGCCACCCACTCTGCTGTGTAACTCTACATTCTTTTTCTTTCCATCCAAGTCTGATTTGGTACTTGCTATCCAGACTCCTCCTGAAGGTCTGGTAATGGTGTTGGGCAGTGTGAGTGCCAGATCCTGTTCATGACAGTTAAGTGCTAAAATGCGTAAGGGCAAAGCCTTACACGATGCACAACATGATCTCAATGGCTTAGCAGAGGAAGTGAGTGTAGGTACCTGTCTCAGTATAGTAGACGGTGTGGCTTTTCAAACAGCTTATATATTTCTTAATGTCTGAAGCCTGGGAAGTCCAAGACCAGGGTTCCAGCAAATTCAGAATCTGGTGACAGCCCACTTCCTTATGGCACCTTCTTCCTGTGTTCTCATGCGGTGGGAAGGCAAGGGGTGTCTCTGGAGCCTCTTTTATAAGAGCACTAATTCCATTCATGAGGGCTGCACTCCATGAGCTAATCACCTCTCAAAGGCCCTACCTCCTAAAAATGTCTCCTTGGGGGTTAGGATTTTTTTTTTAAAGATTTATTTTATTTTTTACTTGAGAGAGTTACACAGAGAGAGAGAGAGGTCTTCCATCCACTGGTTCACTCCCCAGTTGGCCACAATGGCCGGTACTGTGCAGATCCGAAGCCAGGAGCTGCTTCTGGGTCTCCCACACGGGTGCAGGGGCTCAAGGACTTGGGCATCTTCTACTGCTTTTCCAGGCCAGAGCAGAGAGCTAGATGGGAAGTGGAGCAGCTGTGACTAGAACCAGTGCCCATATGGGATGCCTACACTTCAGATCAGGGAGTTAACTCGCTGCACCACAGTGCCGGCCCTGCGAGATAGGATTTCAACATATGCATTTTGGGAGGGGGGACAGAAACATTTAGACCATATTAGTGTTTACAGAGAGAGCATGCACATCAAACTGGTTAAGAGTTGGTGTAGAGGTCGGCGCTGCAGTTTACTTGGCTAATCCTCCGCCTGCAGCGCCGGCACCCGGATTCTAGTCCCGGTTGGGGCGCCGGATTCTGTCCTGGTTACCCCTCTTCCAGGCCAGCTCTCTGCTGTGGCCCCGGAGTGCAGTGGAGGATGGTCCAAGTGCTTGGGCATGGGAGACCAGGAGAAGCACCTGGCTCCTGGCATCAGATCAGCTCGATGCACCGGCTTCAGCGGCCTTTGGAAGGTGAACCAACAGCAAAACGAAGACTTTTCTCTCTGTCTCTCTCTCTCACTGTCCACTCTGCCTGTCAAAAAAAAAAAAAAAAAAAAAAAGAGTGGTGTAGAATGGGCCGTGAAAACGTTTGTGGGAAAATAGGTTGAAAAGATAAATTCATTTTGGTGCAAAAATTTTGAAATAATTCATAATAATACATATTTTCCATGAACTTTTTGAAGACTCCCCTCATTGCATGGATTTCAAATTTTTTCTTGTCATAATATGAAGTTATCTTTTAATTCTGCTTTTCCACGAACTTTTTGAAGTACCCTTGAATGGAGATAAGGAATATGCCAATATTTATTGTGCTGTTATTTAGGTATTTGTGTGTGTGTTTGTGTGTATTTGAGCTTTTTAAAAATAAAAAAATACTTTCTCTCTCACTGTCCGCTCTGCCTGTCAGAAGAAAAAAAAAGTATTATTTTTCTGTCCACTTTTTGTGTTTCTTTGTCTCCCTGCATCCGGTTACTCTGGGAAGGGAATGTTCTGCTTTGCTGTGCTAGTTTTATCTATCCACTGTGTGGAGTTGAACTGTGAGGACTTTGACTCTGTGTTTCTCAGCAGGGGATCAGAATGGTTCCCAGACAGCAAGCTTGGATTCCTAGGATACAATGTCTTTTGGCATTCTTCTTGGAGTGATATGTGATGAGACAGCAAGGGACTTCTAGAAGGTCTCCGTTCTTATTCCCTGTAGCTGCAAGCGTGGGTTCCAGAAGGCCAGTGAAGAAATGTGGTAAATACATGGCTCATTCCTTACGGTTCAGGAAAAGGCTTCAAAGATCCCTGGGCTGTGTGGGAGAGAACTACCTTGAGACTTTTTACATGCAGGTCTGTTAAAGCCATCATGTCAGTGTGTTTTATAGCATGGTATCTGCCTCGTGTTCACGGATTTTGGCAGCCTGGGCATGGTAGCCGTCCATTGTGAACCACTTGCAAGGGCTGTTCTTGGGTGTCTTCCACACAGGGAAAGATGGGAGGGAGAAAAGAAAGGGCGATTCAGTGTGCCATAAATAAATTTTATTTCTTCAAAGATAAGATAGAACTTGAGTTACAACTTATAATTGTCACATACCTTGTGAAAAACTGACTAGTACGCAACAGACATTATTATTAAACAATTGTTAGATGGAGGAGGAGAAGGTGGGATACTATGAGATTCTTTGAAATGGAGCTTTAAATTAAAAGTGCAGACACATTTAATGGATGACATTAATTGAAGACCTGCTGTATGCTTCTTTTAGTAAAATTACCTGGTGTTACATTACTACTACTTTTTCTTCAGAAATTCAAGAATATTTTAATGACTCTAATAATGTTTTTAATGTTTTTATAAGGGTACGAGGTCCATATTTTATGGTTGGGGGATTAGAATTCTGATAAGGGACTTTGTCTTCCAGTTTTTCCTCACTGTAAGAGCAGTGACACAGCAGAATGACAATTGATGGTAATTTGGAGGGGGCAGATTAAATCTGCTGCCAATGAACAAATATGCATTGAGCACCCACTGTGTATCAGGCACTGTGCCAAGGCAGATAAAAACACCAGTGGTGGCATTCCATAGAGTCTGTTGAGTGACTGTCAGTGACACAAGAACACATGCTTGGAGGAACTTGGCTGTTTCCTGCTGTGATGGTCTCTGTGGATGGACACTACTCTTTTTTTATGGTAAACTCATGGACAAAAAAGCTCTAAACAGTCCCTTCTAGGACTATTCCAATTTTGTCTCATACGATTTATTGGGGGAAATGAATTCCATGTGTTGAGTAAAGTTCCTGAGCTACCTCCTTTCTGGCTCATTGATACTATTTTGGGATTTGGTATCTGTGTTTATGGTCAACAAATGTATACTTTTTGTGACTTTTATGTCTTGTTAACACAGACATCTCTTCAACTATCCTGAATTTCAGATGTGAAAATCTCTGGCTTCACAGTCCATCATAATTCTCTTCTTAACCTTTTGTAGGAGAGATTGACAGTCATGAATCCTGTTAGCTTTCCTTCCCAATTCTGTTTCCTATGGAAAACTCCCATTAGGAATTAGGTGAGAGAAACCTCTCTTTCTTTAAATGCAGTATGTAAGTGTTTAGAATTGCCCTTGAGAAGTTCTAGATAACCCCTTGGGCTAAAGCATCAGTTGTGGAGATTAGCTAGTGACATCCTTATGAAAGATTACCTATGGTTACAGAGCTGTGACTATCCTGTGGGAATCTATACCATTGATTATTTTAATTTCATCACCATTGATCAATTTAGTTTCTTACATCAGCTGTGCACAGAAAGTCTTGATGGACAGTATGCAAACTGCATTCTCATTAAATTTGTTTTCCTGTCATCAATAACCCAAGATCATTTGCATGTACTCATTCATTTCTTCCTCATTACTATGCTTTTTAATAGCTTACCTTATAAGAAAAATTGTTACAGAACAAGAATTTAGGCTTTAATTGAGCCATTCAGACCAGAATGGACTTAGGCAATCATTGAGATTTCTTTCTTGCTCCTTATTTTAAGATTTTATTGCAAATTGACGGTTCCACATAGAGTTATGAGTTTTATTTTTGACTTATTATGTTTTAATTTCTTGATATTTTCCCTTCTATATTTACTATCATTTAAACATACTCCATTCAAGAAATATGCCATTATTTAAGCCTGTGATTTTGGGCATTTTTTTTCATTCTTTACTACAATTACTGCATTGATATGAATATTCCTGCATCTAAAACTTTCAACAGATTGATGACAATTTCATTAGGTCAAATTCTTGGACATGGAGTTATTGTATCAAAGTAGACACATTACTAAGATGTCTTGTACATGTTGTCAAGCATTATTATGTGAGAAAACATCTTTTAACCTCTAAAACTGAGCATTACTTAAAAACTGTTTGAAAATAAAAAATTAAATGAAATCTCATTGTTTCTATTTCTATTTCATTGATTATTTTAAGCTTGAAAATCTTCATATAATTTTGGTTTCTAATTTTTAAAAGATTTATCTATTTTTTTTTTGGACAGGCAGAGTGGACAGTGAGAGAGACAGAGAAAAAGGTCTTTCTTTTACGTTGGTTCACCCCTCAATGGCTGCTGTGGCCGGTGCACTGATCCAAAGCCAGGAGCCAGGTGTTTCTCCTGGTCTCTCATGCGGGTGCAGGGCCCAAGCATTTGGGCCATCCTCCTCTGCATTCCCGGGCCACAGCAGAGAGCTGGACTGGAAGAGGAGCAACCGGGACAGAATCCAGCACCCCGACCGGGACTAGAACCCGGTGTGCTGGCGCTGCAGGCAGAGGATTAGCCTATTGAGCCACGGCGCCGGCCCAGATTTATCTATTTTGTTGTTGTTGTTGTTGTTGTTTCTGGACAGGCAGAGTGGACAGTGAGAGAGACAGAGAGAAAGGTCTTCCTTTGCCGTTGGTTCACCCTCCAATGGCCACCGCGGCCGGCGTGCTGCCACCAGCGCGCTGTGCTGATCCGATGGCAGGAGCCAGGTGCTTCTCCTGGTCTCCCGTGGGGTGCAGGGCCCAAGCACTTGGGCCATCCTCCACTGCACTCCCTGGCCATAGCAGAGTGCTGGCCTGGAAGAGGGGCAACTGGGACAGAATCCGGCGCCTCGACCGGGACTAGATATTTAAAGATAAAACTATACATATCTGTGTGGTGTTTTGATCCATGTATACCTTGTATAATATGTAATCACTGTAATGTATCTATTTGTAATAGATATTTATGTAATATTTTATGTTTATTCATAGTTTTTTTCTTTTCAACTTTTATTTAGTAAATATAAATTTTGAAAGTACCATTTTTGGATTATAGAGGCTTTTTCCCCCATAACCACCCTCCCACCCACAACCATCCCATCTCCCACTCCCTTTTCCATCCCATTCTTCATCAAGATCCATTTTCAATTATCTTTATATACAGAAGATCAATTTAGTATATACCAAATAAAAATTTTAACAGTTTGCACCCACACAAAAACACAAATATAGTGTACTGTTTAAGTACTAGTTATACCGTTAATTCACAAAGTACAACACTCGAAGGACAGAGATCCTACATGGGGAGTAAGTGCACAGTGACTCCTGTTGTTGATTTAACAATTGACACTCTTATTTATGAAGTCAATAATAACCAAGACTCTTGTCATGAGCTGCCAAGGCTATGGAAGCCCCCTGAGCTCGCTGACTTTGATCCTATTTCGACAAGGCCAGAGTCAAAGTGGAAGTTCTCTCCTCCCTTCAGAGAAAGGTACCTCCTCCTTTGATGGCCTGTTCTTTCCACTGGGATATCATTCTCAGAGATCTTTCATTTAGGTCATTTTTTTTTTTTTTTGCCAGAGTGTCTTGGCTTTCCATGCCTGAAATACTCTCATGGGCTTTTTAGCCAGATCCAGATGCCTTAAGGGCTGATTCTGAGGCCAGAGTGCTGTTTCGGACATCTGCCATTCTATGATTCTGCTGTGTATTCTGCTTCCTATATTGGATTGTTCTCTCCTTTTTCATTCTATCATAAACTGATCACTTTAACAAGTAAGATTGCATTGGTACATGCCACCTTGATGGGATTGAATTGGAATCCCATGGTATGTTTCTAGCTCTACCATTAGGGGTAAGTACGAGTGAGCATGTGCTGACCTGTACATCTCCTCCCTCTTTTATTCCCACTCTTATATTTAACAGGGATCACTTTTCAGTTAAATTTAAATGACTAAGAATAATTGTGTGTTAATTAAAGAGTTCAAGCAATGGTACTAAGTAGGACAAAATAAACACTAAAAGGAATAAACTAGTAAGTTGTTCCTCAACAGTCAGGTCAAGGGCTGATCAAGTCTTGGTTTCTCATTGTGTCCATTTCACTTCAACAGATTTCCTTCTAAGTGCTCAGTTAGTTGTTACTGATCTGGGAGAACGTATGATATTTGTCCCTTTGGGACTGGCTTATTTCACTCAGCATGATGTTTTCCAGATTCTTCCATTTTGTTGCAAATGACTGGATTTCATTGTTTTTGACTGCTGTATAGTATTCTATAGAGTACATGTCCCATAATTTCTTTATCCAATCTGCTGTTGATGGGCATTTGGGTTGATTCCAGGTCTTAGCTATTGTGAATTGAGCTGCAATAAACATTAAGGTGCAGGCAGCTTTTTTGTTTGCCAATTTAATTTCCTTTGGGTCAATTCCAAGGAGTGGGATGGCTGGGTTTTATGGTAGGGCTATATTCAGGTTTCTGAGGAATCTCCAGACTGACTTCCATAGTGGCTTCACCAGTTTGCATTCCCACCAACAGTGGGTTAGTGTCCCTTTTCCCCCATATTCCCATCAGCATCTGTTGTTAGTTGATTTCTGTATGAGAGCCATTCTAACCGGGGTGAGGTGAAACCTCATTGTAGTTTTGATTTGCATTTCCCTGACAGCTAGTGAGCATGAACATTTTTTCATGTATCTGTGGGCCATTTGGATTTCCTCTTTTGAAAAATGTCTATCTAGGTCCTTGCTCATCTCTTAAGTGGCTTGTTTCTTTTGTTGTTGTGGAGTTTCCTGATTTCTTTGTAGATTTTGGTTATTAATCCTTTATCGGTTGCATAGTTTGCAATTTTTTTTCCCATTCTTTTGCTTGCCTCTTTATTTTCCTGTTTCTTTTGCCATACAGAAACTTCTCAATTTGATGTAATCCCAATTGTTAAATTTTGCTTTGCCTGCCTGTGCCCTGGGGTCTTTTCCAAGATATCTTTGCCTGTGCCTATATCTTGCAGGGTTTTCCAATGTTCTCTAATAATTTGATGGTGTTCGGTCATAGATTTAGATCTTTAATCCATGTTGAGTGGATTTTTGTGAAGGTGTAAGGTAGGGGTCTTGCTTCATGATTCTGCATGTTCTGAAATCTGGTATTGTGATGCCTCTGGCTTTGTTTTCGTTGTACAAGATTGCTTCAGCTATTCGAGGTCTCCTGTACCTCCATATGCATTTCAGCATCATTTTTTCCAGATATGAGAAGAATGTTTTTGGTATTTTGATTGATATTGCATTGAATCTATGATTTGCCTTTGGGAGAATGGGCATTTTGATGATATTGATTCTTCCAATCCATGAGAATGGAAAGATTTCTCCATTTTTTGGTATCCTCTTCTATTTCTTTCTTTTGTAATTCCTATCATAGAGAGATTTTTGACGTCCTTAGTTAAGGTTATTCCAAGGTATTTGATTTTTGTTTGTAGCTATTATGAATGGGATTGATCTTAGCAGTTCTTTCTCAGCCGTGGCATTGTCTGTGTATACAAAGGCTGTTGATTTTTGTGCATTGATTTTATATCCTGCTTCTTTGCCAAACTCTTCTATGAGTTCCAATAGTCTCTTAATAGAATTCTTTGGGTCCTCTAAATAAAGAATCATATCATCTGCAAAGAGGGATAGTTAGACTTCTTCCTTCCCAATTTGTATCCCTTTGATTTTTTTTTTCTTGCCTAATGACTCTGGCTTAAACTTCCAGAACTATATTGAATAGCAGTGGTGAGAGTGGGCATCTCTATCTGGTACCAGATCTCAGTGGAAATGCTTCCAACTTTTCCCCATTCAATAGGATATTGGCCGTGGGTTTGTCATAAATTGTTTGATTGTATTGAGGAATGTTCCTTCTATACCCAGTTTGCTTAGAGTTTGCATCATGAAAGTGTGTTGTATTTTATCGAATGCTTTCTCTGCATCTATTGAGATAATCATATGGTTTTTCTTCTGCAGTCTATTTATGTGGTGTGTCACATTGAGTGATTTGTGAACATTGAACCCTCCCTGCATACCAGGGATAAATCCCACTTGGTCTGGGTGGATGATCTTTCTGATGTGTTGTTGCATTCTATTGGTCAGAATTTCATTGAGGATTTTTGCATCTATGTTCATCAGGATAATTGGTCTGTAATCCTCTTTCTCTGCTGTATCTTTTTCAGGTTTAGGAATTAAGGTGATGGTGGCTTCATAGAAAGAATTTGGGAGTATTCCCTCTTTTTCGATTGTTCTGAATAGTTTGAGAAGAATTGGAGTTAGTTCTTTAAAAGTCTGGTAGAATTCAGCAGTGAATCCATCTGGTCCTGGGCTTTTCTTTGTTGGAGGGACTTTATTACTGATTCAATTTCTGACTCAGTTTTGGGTCTGTTTAGGTTTTCTATGTCTTCCTGGTTCAATTTAGGTAGGTTGCATGTGTCCAGGAATCTATCCACTTCTGATAGATTTCCCTGTTTGCTGGCATACAACTCTTTGTAGTAATTTCTGATGACTCTTTTTATTTCTGTGGTGTCTGTTGTTACGTTTCCTTTTTCATCTCTGATTTTATTGATTTGGGTCTTTTCTTTAGTTAGTTGGGCCAATGGGGTGTCAATTTTGTTTATTTTTTCAAAAAACCAGCTCCTCGTTTGGCTGATTTTTTATAATTTTTTTTGGATTCAACCCTGTTGATTTCTTCTCTGATTTTAATTATTTCTCTTCTCCTACTAGATTTGGGTCTGGTTTGCTGCAGTTTTTCTAGATCCTTTAGATGCATTGATAGCTCATTTGTTTGGCGCCTTTCCAGTTTCTTGATGTAGGCACCTACTGCTATAAAGTTTCCTTTCAACACTGCTTTTGCTGTATGTTGTGCTGTTATCCTCATTTACTTCCAGAAAGTTTTTACTTCTCTTTTGATTTTTTTCTGTGACCCAGTGTTCATTCAGGAGCATGTTGTTCAGTCTCCATGTGTTTGCATATGCTCTAGGGATTCCTGAGTTGCTAATTTCCAGCTTCATTCAACTGTGGTCTGAGAAGCTGCATGGTATGATTTCAATTCTTTTGAATTTGCTGAGACTTGCCTTATAGCCTAGTATGTGGTCAATCCTAGAGTAGGTTCCATGTATTGCTGAGAAGAATGTGTATTCTTTAAGTGTAGGATGAAAAGTTCTGTAGATATATGTTAGATCCATTTGGACTACAGTGTCAAGTAAATCTGCTGTTTTCTTGTTTTTCTTCTGTCTGGTTGATCTGTCTATTGCTGGAAGTGGAGGATTGAAGTCCCCCAATTCTATTGTATTGGTGTTTAAGTCTCCCTTTAAGTCCCTTAACATATCTTTTAAATAAACCAGTGCCCTGTAATTAGGTGTATATACATTATAATATTTACATCTTCCTGTTGAATTGATCCCTTAATCATTATATCGTGCCCCTCTTTGTCTCTCTTAACAGTTTAATGTTAAAGTTTATTTTGTCTGATATTAAGATGGCTACGCCAGCTCTTTTTTGGTTTCTGTTGGCATGGAATATCTTTTTCCAACCTTTCACTTTCAGTGTGCATACAACGTGTGGTGGTGAGGATCTCTTTTGGTCTTGTTTATTGGGGGTTCTGTGTGCTTCTTGTACTTGGATACCTCTTTCCTTCTCCAAACCGGGGAAATTTTCTGCTAGTATCTCACTAAAAGGGCCTTCTAATCCTTTCTCTCTCTCCATGCTTTCAGGAACTCCTAGAAACCAGATGTTGTTTTTTTTTTTTTTTATAAAGCTTTTATTTAAAGAATATAAATTTCCAAAATACAGCTTATGGATTACAATGGCTTCCCCCCCCCATAACTTCCCTCCCACCCACAACCCTCCCCATTCCCGCTCCCTCTCCCCTTGCATTCACATCAAGATTCACTTTCAATTCTCTTTATATACAGAAGATCAGTTTAGTATATATTACGTAAAGATTTCAACAGTTTGCCCTCACATAGCAACACAAAGTGAAAAATACTGTTGGAGTACTAGTTATAGTATTAATTCACAATGTATTGCACATTAAGGACAAAGATCCTACATGATATATATTTTTTAAATTGATTAATTTTCTATGCAATTTCCAGTTTAACACCAAGTTTTTTTTCATTTTTAATTATCTTTATATACAGAAGATCGATTCAGTATATACTACGTAAAGATTTCATCAGTTTGCATCCACACAGAAACACAAAGTGTAAAATACTGTTTCAGTACTAGTTATGGCATTACTTCACATTGGACAGCACATTAAGGACGGATCCCACATGAGACGTAAGGACACAGTGACTCCTGAAGTTGATTTAACAATTTGACACTCTTGTTTATGGCATCAGTAATCTCCCTAGACTTTAATCATGAGTTGCTGAGGCTATGGAAGCCTTTAGGGTTTGCCAACGTCAATCTTATTCCGACAGGGTCATAGTCAAAGTGGAAGTTCTCTCCTCCCTTCAGAGAAAGGTACCTCCTTCTTTGATGGCCCCATTCCTTTCACTGGGATCTCACTCGCAGAGATCTTTCATTTAGGTCTTCTTTTTTTTTTTTTTTTTTGAGTGTCTTGGCTTTCCATGCCTAAAATACTCTCATGGGCTCTTGAGCCAGATCCGAATGTCTTAAGGGCTGATTCTGAGGCCAGAGTGCTATTTAGGACATCTGCCATTCTATGAGTCTGCTGTGTATCTCGCTTCCCATGTTGGATTGTTCTCTCCCTTTTTGATTCTATCAGTTAGTATTAGCAGACACTAGTCTTGTTTGTGTGATCCCTTTGACTCTTAGACCTATCAGTGTGATCCATTGTGAACTGAAATTGATCACTTGGACTAGTGAGATGGCCTTGGTACATGCCACCTTGATGGGATTAAATTGGAATCCCCTGGCATGATTCTAACTCCATCATTTGGGGCACGTCTAATTGAGCATGTCCCAAATTGTACATCTCCTCCCTCTCTTATTCCCACTCTTATATTTCACAGGGATCACTTTTCAGTTACAATTTAAACACCTAAGAATAATTGTTTGTTAATTACAGAGTTCAACCAATAGTACTAGAATAAAAAAATACTAAAATGGATAAAGTATTACATTGTACAACAACAGTCAGCACAAGAGCTGATCAAGTCACTGTTTCTCATAGTGTCCATTTCACTTCAACAGGTTTCCCCTTTGGTGTTCAGTTAGTTGTTGCCGATCAGGAAGAATATATGATATTTGTCCCTCAGGGACTGGCTTAATTCACTCAGCATGATGTTTTCCAGATTCCTCCATCTTGTTGCAAATGACCGGATTTCATTTTTTTTTGACTGCTGTATAGTATTCTATAGAGTACATGTCCCATAATTCCTTATCCCAATGTATGCTTTGAATTCCCTGTGATCTTTTGCTGTGAGGTTCCCTTTGTTTACCTTCTTTCATTTTGATGGCTGTGTTTCTCTGTTTCTGTGTGTAACATATCTTTAAGCATCTTTTGCAGGGCTGGACGAGTGGCAACAAATTCTTTCAATTTCTGTTTGCAATGAAACGTCTTTATTTTACCTTCATTCACAAATGAGAGCTTTGCAGGATATAATATTCTGGGCTGGCAGTTTTTCTCAATACCTGGGCTATGTCTCGCCATTCCCTTCTAGCTTGTAGGGTTTCTGATGAGAAGTCTGCCATGAGTCTAATTGGAGCTCCTCTGAGAGTAATCTGATGTTTCTCTCTTGCACATTTTAGGATCTTTTCTTTCTGTTTCACTGTGGTGAGTTTAATTACAATGTGTCGTGGTGAGGATCTCTTTGGTCATGTTTCCTAGGGGTTCTATGAGCTTCCTGTACTAGGATGTCTCTGTCCTTCTCCAAAACTGGGAAATTTTCTGCTATTATCTCACTAAAAAGGCATTCTAATCCTTTCTCCCTCTCCATGCCTTCAGGAACTCCTAGAACTCGAATGTTGGGTTTTTTAATAGTATCCTGTAGATTCCCAACAATATTTTTTAGATTTCTAATTTCCTCTTCTTTTCTTTGGTTTGACTGTATATTTTCCTGTGCTCTGTCTTCTAAGTCTGATATTCTCTCTTCTGCTTCACCCATTCTATTTGTAAGGCTCTGTAATGTGTTTGTCATTTGATCTATTGAATTCTTCATTTCCTTATGATTTCTCGTCACTATCACAGTTTCATATTCTACTAGTTGTTTCATTTCATTTTGATTCCTCCTTAATATTTCATTTTCACGAGAGAGATTTTCTACCTTGTCCATTAAGGATTTCTGTAGTTCAAGAATTTGTTTTTGAGTACTTCTTAGTGTTCTTATCAATTTTTTGAGATCTGCTTCTTGCATTTCTTCTATCTCATCATCTTTGTAATCCTGAATTGGGGTGTCTTTTTCATTTGGGGGTGTCATAGTGTCTTCCTTGTTCTTGTTACCTCGGTTTTTGCGTTTGTTGTTTGGCATATTGGTTTCTTCACTGTGGTGTTTTTTCTTGTTATACTCTGACTCTAGATAAGTGGACTGTCTGCTTTCAATGGAGCCTTAGAGGCTTGAAATGGGTGTGGTCTGAGAGCTCTGTTGGTTCCTCAGGGTTGAGGGTGTGTCAAAGGAGACACTCCCAGGTTAGGCGTGGTAAATCTTTATTTTTGGTTCAAAAGGGAAGTAATTCCACACAGCTGAATGGAATTGGGGGTGGTTAGCAGGCAAATGATATACCCACAGGAGCCAGAGATCGGAAGCTCTTTCCCAAGGACCACAGAGGGAATCTCTGCGGCCTTCAGTGTGGGTTCAAATTCTCCTGCAGTCTCACCACTGGGCTACCAAGGCTACTGAACTGTAGCGTCTCTGGAGAGTACTCACGTGGTGATTTCCGTGAGTTCTCTCCCCCACAGTCTCTTTTTTCACAGTCTCAGTTCATTAGCACCACACATTCATTAGGTTCTAATCTCCTGTTATTTCACCCCCACGCCCAGAGTCAGGTTTTTCTGCTAGGCTCAGGGCCGGTGTAGACCTGAGGTCACCCTGCTTATGATGTATGTCCAAAATGGCACCTGCTCTTTGTCTTGCTCACCTTTGAGAGGTGGGTGGAGAGAGAGAAACTCGTGTTCGTATCGGTCACTTTTTTCTTTCTCTCTCTCTTCTAGTTAGCCTGGTGAACTTTTCCCCACAGGGTTTCAAGCCTTGTTTGCTCTAGTCTCCTCTTTCTGCTTCCCTGCTGGTGTCTCGGGCTATTGAGGTTCGGCTCACTGCACGTTCCAGGGCTGGTGCCTTGAGTCTGCCGCTGGTGTCCCGAACTGCGGGCTCCCACGCTCTCCTTGAAGGTCCACTGTGAATCACTAGTTCTGGAAGAGTTTCCTCTGCTGTTTCTTCCCCTACTCTTCCTTGAACCTGCAGTATCTCCACTTTTATTAAACTGTCTGTCCCCGGACTATCAGTGTGCTGCCTTCCTATTCCACCATCTTGCTGCCACCCTCTCGGTTTTTTTTTAAATAATATCCTGTAGATTCCCAACAATATTTTTTAGATTTCTAATTTCCTCTTCTTTTCTTTTGTTTGGCTATATACTTCCTGTGCTCTGTCTTCTAAGTCCAATATTCTCTCTTCCACTTCACTGATTCTGTTTTTAAGGCTCTCAAATGTGTTTTTCATTTGTTCTATTGAATTTTCATTTCATTTTGATTTCTCTTCACTATCACAATTCCATGGTCTACTAGATTCCTCATTTCGATTCCTTAAGATTTCATTTTCACAAGAGAGATTTTCTGTCCTGTCCTGTATGGATTTCTGTAGTTTATACATTAGTTTTTGATAACTTTTAAATGTTCTTATTATAAATTTTTTGAAATCTGTATCTTGCATTTCTTCTATCTCTTCATCTTCAAAATCTTGTATTGGAGTGTCATGTAGATTTGGTAGCATCATGTTGTCTTCTTTTTTCTTGTTTCCTCGGTTTCTGTGTTTGTTGTTTGGGATTGTGGAGATATTCTTTGGTTTCTTCTTCTTTTTTTTTTCTGATCTGGTGGCTTTTCTCATTATATTATGACTCTGGATTAAGTGGACTGTCTGCTTTTGGTGAATCTCTAGAGGCTTGTGGTGGGTGTGGCCAGAGAGCTCTTTTCTTCAGGGTTAATTGTGTGCCAAAGGTGACACACCCAGGTTTGGCGTGGTAAATCAATCTCTCTCTATCTCTTTTACTCTCTCTCTCTCTTCCGTTATTCAGAAGGGAAGTAATTCTGCTCAGCTGAGCTCTTCTCCTTGATGGCAATCAGTGCCTGAACGCTAGCCCCAGTGGGTATGTTTGCTCTGTCCCAAGGACCACACAAAGGATCTGTGCAGTCCTCAGTGTAAGCTCAGATTCCCCTGCAATGTCTCCCACTGAGACTACTCACGTCTCAGCCACACCGAGGGTTCTCCCACACACCCTCAGTTTTTTTTTTTTTTCCCATAGTCCCAGTTCATAAGCTCCGCACATTCACTAGGTCTTAGTCTCCTGTTATTTCTACCCACCAGAGTCAGGTGTTTCTGTTTAATTGAGGGCAGGCGCAGCCCCGAGCTGGTGCAGCTGTTACGTATGTCCAAAATGGCGCCTGCTCTATTGTCACACATGTCTTTGTAAGGTGTGTGGAGAGAGTCTTGTCTGTACTGTCCCTTTTATTTTTTTTTTTCTCCTCTAGTTAGGCTGGTGTACTTTCCCTCATAGGGCTTCAAGCCTGGTTCCCTCTAGGCTCTTCCTGCTGCTTTTCCGCCAGTGTCTTGGGCTACTGGGGTTTGGCCTCACCTCTCTTTCCAGTGCTGGAGCTGGAGACTCTCAGGAGCTGGGCTCCTGAGCCGTGGGCGCCCGGGCCCTCCACATAGGTCTGCTGTGTCCTTCTAATTCTCTAAGGGTTTCCTCTACAGTTTTTTCCCTAATTTTTCCCTGAGACTACAGTATCTCCTCTTTTATTAAACTATCTTTTCCTGGACTATCAGTGAGCTCCCTCCCTATTCTGCCATCTTGGAGCCCTCCTCAGGTTTATTCATAGTTAAAACATATTAAATCCTATCTTCTAGGTTTTTAAATAGAGAAATATACCATACAATAACATTACTTATAGTGGTAACCCCAGTATGCATTGGTACCCCAGAATTTCTTTTACTCCCATATAGCTACAACTAAATACTTGCTAATAAACCTTTTCCTATCCTTTCTTTCTCCCCTTCCCCAAAACCCACTGTACCTTCTGGTAATGACTACTATGCTTTTCAGTTCTGTGAGATCACTTTTTTTAGACTCATAAATGAGCGAGATTATTATGAGATTATTATTTGATAATTATCTTTCTGTGCTTGGCTTATTTCACTTAACATAATGACACCCAGGTCCATTCATGCTATTGCAAGTGACAAGATTTCATCCTTTTATATGATGGAGTAGTATTCCATTGTGTGCACACACAGTTTTTTAGTACATTCGTCAGTAGTCAGACACTTAGACTATTTCCATTTCTCAGCAATTATGAATAGTGCTGCAATAAACATGAAACTATAGAAGGCTATTCCAGAGATTGATTTTGTTTCCCTGGGGTATATACCCAGTAGTGGAATTGCTGGAATTTATGATACTTCTAACTTTCATTTTTTGAGGACCCTCCTACTAGCTTCCACAATAACTATACTAGTTTACATTTCCACCAATAGTGATAAGGGTTCCCATTTCTCCACATCACATCAATACTTGTTGCCTTTTGTCATTTTGGTAATAATCTCACTGGAGTGAGGTGGTGTCTTATTATGGTTTTCATTTGCATTCCCCTGATGATAAGTATTGTAAATATTTTTTTCATGTACCTATTGGGCATTTTTATGTCTCCTTTTGAGAAATATTTAACTGTACTGCACATTTTTAAATTGGATTTAGTTTTGCTATGGAGTTGCTTAAGTTTCTCATATATAATATATATAATATATATAATATATGTATGTTATATATATGCTATTGAGTTGAGTTCCTTATGTATTCAGGATGTTAAAGCCTGGTAAAAGTCTAGGCAGCACATATTTTCCTTTTTCTTTCTTTTTTTTTTTTAAGATTTATTTATTTGAAAGACAGAGTGAGAAAGAGGGGGAGAGAGAGAGAGATCTTCCATCTGTTGATTGCGTCCCCAGATGGCTGCAAGGTCTAGGACTGGTCCAGGCCAAAGTCAGGAGCCAGGAGCTTCATCTGTGTCTCTCATGTGGGTAGCAGGGGCCCATACACTTGGGCCACCCTCTGCTTTTTCTCAGGCCACGAGTAGGGAGCTGGGTGGGAAGTGGAACAGCTGGGACCCAAATCGGTGCCTATGTGGGATGCTGGCAACACAGGTGACAGCTGTACTTGTGCCACCATAAGGCTGACCTCTACATAGTTTCTTCCTTTCTATAGAACGTCTCTTCACTGTATTGTTTCCTTTGTTGTGCCAAAGCTCTTTAGTTTGGTGAAATCCCATTTGTCTTCTTTTTGATTTTCTTTTCTTTTAAAAAATTCTTGCCAATTTACAAGTTCCTAAAATGTTTCCCCTATGTGCTCTTGCAAAAATTTCAGTTTTGTGTATTTTATTTAGATCTTTAATCCATTTTAAATTGATGTTAAAATGGGTGAAAGGGATTTAATTTCTGCATGTGGATATCCTCTAATGTTTAACATGAAAAATACACTATATAGTGTTATCAGGGCCTGAGGTGTCATAATTCATTAACTTGCCGTAGGTGTCCAAGTAATACCTTTTTTCAGGGTACAGAGTTTTAAGGAAATAAAATGTTCATCTTGGTATTTCTAAGGGCAAACACATTTCTGATTTTCTCCCACAGAGAGATTGATTAGTATGTAGAAGTTCATATCAATCCTTACCTAAGAAAGTTTAGGAGGCACCAAGATGGTGGAATAAGGAGGGAGCTTACCGCTCTAGTCTAGGGGAAGGTACTTAACAAATGTGGAGAGAGTGCAATTTCAGGGAAGAGTTGTTGCAGTTGATTTCTCAAGTGTTGCAGTGGATTTGTTTCTGAGAGGAGCAGCGTGGTGGGGGCAAGAGGCGCAGAGTCACCACACAGACCCCAGACCCCGGGAGTCGGGTGAAAGCAGGCTTGAGGCGAGCAGCCCGCAGACTCATTTATTCCAGTTGGTACCACATCTTATATAGCCAAGACCAGCCAATCTGGTCAAGGGGCGGTCTATGCCCCAACCAATCACAGCCTGTTGCCAGGCAGTTTCCAATCCATCCAATCACAGCCTGTTCCCAGGCAGTTTCCAATCCATCCAGTCACAGCCTGTTGCCAGGCAGTTTCCAATCCATCCAATCACAGCCTGTTGCCAGGCAGGCTCCATTGCCAGGTGGGTTTCAAAGCCGTTCCGGAGTAACTGACGCTCGCTTGCCAGTGGCCGCCTTGGCATGGCCTTCTCATTCCACCACAAAGAGTTAGGGAGAAGATGGTAGAGGAAACTCCGTACACATTAGAGGGACACTGTGGGTCTACATGGAGGATGTGGACATGCACAACTCAGGACCACAACAGCTGAGAGCCTCAGCACCAGCTTTGGAGAGTGAGGTGAGACCAGTCAGAAGCAGCTCAAGCCACTGGTGGTAAAGCTGTGGGAGGAGCCTGGCATGAGTTTGGCTTGGAGCCCTGTGGGAGACAGTATACCTACCAAACTATAGGAAAAAAAGGGGGCACATTTTTCTCTTCCTGACCATCTGGCACCAGTATCCTGTAACTAGCAGAGATTGGGCAGGTGCCATTTGGACATACATAACAGCTGTGCCAGTTTGTGTCCACACCCCCAGCTGAATCTGGCTTGGGGGAATTGACCGGGGACTAGGTGCTTGTGCTACAGTTGCAGAGCTTCTCACCATTGCATGGAACTTTACCTAGGATAGAGCACAGGCCAGGCCATAAGGCAAGTCTCAGCAGATTCAAAGGAGTTGAAATCATACCATGCATCTTCTTGGACCACAGTGGAGTGAAGCTGGAGATCAACAATGTGAGAGTCTCTAGAGCATATCAAACCACGGAGCCTCAGCAACATGCTCCTGCATGAACAGTGGGTCACAGGAGAAGCCAGAAAAGAAGTCAAAACACTGTTGAGGAGCAGTTTTTTTAATACTATTTGTTGATCTTTATTTAGTTAATCTTCTGTGTATAAAGTTAATTGAAAATAGATCTTAGTAAAAAATAAGAATGGGAACTGGAAAAGGAAGAGGAAGAAGGTTGGGAGTAGGGCTGGAGGGTGGGTACAGTGGGAAGAATCGCTGTCAGTCTGTTCCTAACGTTGTATTTATGAAATGCACGAAGTTTGTATACCTGCAATAAAAGGTTTCTGGGAAAAAAAGGAAAATAAGTTTAAAGAATTTTCTAGCCTTTAATAGAAAACATAATCCCTTTTAAAAATGGCTTCTTTGTAGAGAAACATAATAAAGGTGTAACATTTAATTTTATTAATTAAATTGTATACGTATAAGAGAAACACATTTTTTATAAGGAAAATCAGGTAACTTTCAAAATGAGTGGATATTTACTAATGTCTCTATCCTTTAAATTTATTGTCATTTTGCTGGTGATTAGTACCATATCCTTATTTGTCTCAAAATTATATTAATTAAGCATTAAAATTGCCTCTAAAAGCAAGGCCTTACATTTTAAACTTTTCTTCTCCAGGACATCTAATATTAGACAGTAAACAACATTGCTTAGCAGTCCGGGCAGATGATACTAATCAAAACAGCTCAGCAAAGTTGTGTTTTCTTGGATGTTTAGTGTTCTCTTTAAGACATATCTAGATTTCCTAGTAGGCTAAGGCCCCGGCATCCCAGGTGGGTGCATGTTCAAATTCTGGCCGCTCCACTTCCTATCTAGCTCTCTGCTCTGGTCTGGGAAAGCAGCAGAAGATGGCCTAAGGGCTTGGGTCCCAGGCCCATGTGGAAGATCCAGAAGAAGCGCCTGGCTCCTGGCTTTGGTTTGGCCCAGCCCCAGGCTGTTATGGCCATTTAGGGAATGAACCAGCAGATGGAAGATGTCTCCCTGTTTCTCTCCCTCTGTCTCTCTGCCTTTCAAATAAATAAATAACTTGCACAGATTATATATATATATATATACACACACACACACACACTGATTCAAACTCATCTTTCAATTTCTTTGAATTTTTATTTTGCATTTGATGCCAAATGACTATTTTAAGTATAGATGCATTAGGGCGGAGAAGACTAATAAAGTGAAGGTAGAAACTAATCATTTCATTATAGAGCACTGGATCATTGGATGTAAACTAGACCGCTCCTAGCAGAAAATGACAGTTGACCTCATCCAAGGCCTAGTGGAATTAAGTGGTTCAGTTTTGATTTTATAGGTAAACCATGCAGGACACTCAGAAAATTACTGGCTAATCTTCCTTTTCTCTTTTCTTTCCTGTTCCTCTCTACTGTGTCACTTTATCTCCATCTCTATCTTTACTTCTCTTTTCCCCTTACATTACCTTATTTATTTCTCCACTCCTGCATTTGCTTTCTCTGTGATGATATAATTTTTTGAAGAGTGGATTTTAAATGTTCTCAACATAATACATGTGATGAATATATTAATTAGCCTGATTTGATCATCCCACAATTTATACATGTATGAAAACATCATATCCAATGTTTGTCCATTAAAAATAAATTTTAAAAGAAATATTAAGTCACATTCCCTCCATGTTTTTCTGTTTTTGCCTTCTGTCTAACCCCATTTGTGGACAGGGTCATACTGACCCACTTCTGTGGAGAAGGGATGTGATAAGAAAGAAAACTCCTGGCTTTCAGTTTCAAGGGCAGATGCTAAGGAGGAATCTTGCCTAAATTTGAGAGGAAAGAAGAGGAGTGGGAGGAAAACTCACTTGACAATAGCATGGAGTGTGCCAGTACTCCAGAGTATAGATGCACATTAAAGAATTATAATGAAGTAAACAACCACAGACCCATCATTCGGTTGAAGAAAAAATAATTCCAGGACTTTGAAAATTACCAAAATATCCTTTCCTCAGTTATTCCTGGAAGAATAACTTCATATGAATCATTTTTATGTCTTCCTTCTTATTGTGATGAACAGAGATGTACATGTGTAGCCCCAAACACACTGCTTACCTAGGCCAGTTTTTGAACATTCTTAATTTGACCCAATGGACTCTGCATAAAAATTCCCTTAGTTTGAGATCCTGCTTCACAACACTACTAGGGTGTGTACTAATTTTTTGTCGTCTGTAAAATGGAAACAATGATTGTATGTACTGCACAGCATTATTGTGGGATTAGATTATATGTATGGTGCCCAGACAGGTACTTGGTAACATAGATTTTATTATTATTACTGCTACTATTACAATCTTCAGTTACTCAGTGCCCAATATTGTGCTGATACATGCAGCAGTAGCTTGTTTTCACTGCAGTATAATGTTCCATTAGATGTATATGCCACAATTGATATAGTCTTTTAATGCTGATGGAAGTTTGGATTATATCCAGATTTTGGCTATTATGAATGTTACTGACCTATAAGAGAATTTCTGTAAAGCTTTGTTGTGTAACGATAAGTTTCTCTAGATTTTTAGGATATATTCCTAAGAGTGGAACTGCAGGATTGTAGGGTCTGTGCACATTCAACTTGACTAGGTAATGCCACATCATTTTCTAAAATAGTTTTTGACAATTTATCCTTCCACAAAAGTGCCTAAGAGTTGTTCTGTATCCTTACCAACACTTTTACCAATCTTGTGGATGTGACATGCTATCTCTTTTGGGTTTTAATTTCATTTCTTTGATTATGATTGAGGTTGAGTCATAGGGATTATTTACATTGTGTAGATATTAATCTTTCCTTGGTTACTGTTGTGGACTACATGTTTGTATTTCCCCAAAATTTATATGTTGAAACTCTGTTCCCTAGTGGAATGGTATTAGGAGATAGAGTTTGGGGAGATAATTGGGTTGAGGTGAGGTCATGACTGTGCACTCCCATGGTGGGTTAGCATCCTTGGAAGAGAGTCTAGCGCTCGCCCTTTGTGCTGTACAACAAGAAGGCAAGGTTTGCAAAGCAGTGTCCTCACCAGACACTGAGCATGCCAGCACCTTCATCTTGGATTTCTTGGCCTCCAGAACTGTGAGAAACAAATGTTTGCTACCAAGGCCACCCAGTCTGTGGTTTTCTGCTGTAGTAGCCCATGGTGACTAAGACAATCACTTGTGTTGCAATTGTCCTTTCCTAGTTTGTGGCTTGCTTTGTAAATTGTTTATGGTATTTTTGGATGAACAGAAGTTCCTAATTCTATTGTGGCTGTCCTTTATGATTAGTGTGATGGTTAATTTTATGTGTCAATGTGACCAGGCCACAAGGTGCTCAGACATTTGGCCAAACACTATTCTGGGTGTGTCTTTGAGGGTGTTTCTGGATGACATTAGCACTTCAACTGGTAGCATGATAGTGGGTGGGCCCCATTCATTTAGTTGAGGGCCTCAATAGGGCTACAGCTGACTGTCCTGTGAGGAAGAGGGAATTCCTTCTGCCTGCTGATTTGAATGAGGCCGTTGGTTCTTTCCTGCCTTTGGACTTGATCTGGAAAGGTGGACTAAGGAAATTTCTGAGTCTCGGAACTGCCCAAATGCAGAACAACTTTACCATCCACTTTCCTGCTCCTCAGGCTTATAGAGTAGAATGGCAACTACACCATAAGCTCTTCTGAGCCTCCAGCTTGTAGACTGTGCAAAGGGTGGTCCCAGGGCATTTGGTGAAGTTCCTTAAGATAAAGGGGTGGATAGAGGTTCCCCAGCTCCACCCCTAGATGCAGATCACCTACCTGGGAAATCCTCCTGGGCCCTAGAAAACTCTTCCTAACTGAGGAAATACCAGCATGACGAGTATGCCTCTTGGATTGTAGTCATTATTGTAACAGCCAGCCTCTGGATGCTCTGTCTACTGCTCCCTTGGGAGCATCTGACAGCAGTCACTCTGACTAAATATGGACTGCTGCTGTATGTCTGCTCATCAGACTATGGTCCTCCTTGGCAGCACTTGTTATATCTTACCTGAGCTGCCTAACTGCCTGCTGTTTTCTTCCAGTGCGTTCAGTAAAAGTAGCTCTCCCTACTCTCTCTTCTGGTGATTCCATTGCACACAACCATATCTTCAATTGGTCCCTTCCCATGATGAGCTTTGGGATTTGTCAGCTGCCATAAGTATATGAGTTGATTCCTTTTAAGCCTCTGCTTCTTTGGAATGAATTTCACATTTGTGTTTTGCTTTGCTTAAGAAGTCATTTGCTCTCCCAAGCTCCTACAGGGAGAGTCCTTTGTTGCCTTTTGGAAGTCTTACAGTTTTGTATTTCAAACACAATTATTTTTATGTACCTTGAGAACATTTCTGTACTTGTTGGGAAATACAGATTACATTTAGTTCTTTTCAGTGTGCTAACCAATCAATCTGGAGCCTTTACTGAAAAGTGTAACCTTTCTGCACTAATCTACAATGTATGCTCTTTTGTAAGATAAATTCTATGTTTCTTCAATTTTGTCAGCGTTTTTCTGAAGTTTTCTGTTACTATTACAGATTAGTTGAAGCTGGGTACTTTACAGAGAAAAGAGATTCATTTACTTCACAATTTTTGTTGGCACAAAAGCATGCTGCTGACTTTTACTTAGCTTTGGTGAGGATCTCATGATGAAGGACAGTGTTTTTAAAAGATTTTATTTATTTATTTGAAAGGCAGAATTAGAGAGAGAGAGAGAGAGAGAGAGAGAGCGAGATCTTCATCTTCCATCCACTGGTTCACTGCCCAAATGGCCGTAACAGACTGAGCTGGGTTGGTCTAAAGCCAGGAGCCAGGTATACCATATGGGTACAGGGGCCCAAGGACTTGGACCACCCTCTGCTGCTTTCCAATGCACGTTACCAGGGAGCTGGATGGGAAGTGAAGCAGCTGGGACTCACTGGTGCCCGTAAGGGATGCTGACCCTGCAGGTGGCAGTTTTACCCCTTGTGCCACAGCACCAGCCCCAACAATTTGCTCTTAAAAGAGCTATCTGAAGTCCCCCAATGACCTAGCCACTGCCCATTAGGCCCCAAGTCTAACAAGTTTAACCACCTCAACATCACCCCACTGGGGACCAAGCTTCCAGCATGTGAACTTTTGGGAGAATACATTCAAACCATATCTGAGCTATAACAGTCAAATTTCTTATCTTTATACTATCTTAGTTATTACAGTTTTATGATGGAACTTGATAACTGGTAGAGCAAGTCACTCTACCTGGTTGTTACTTTCAATGTGTTTTGATTCTTCCTGGAAATCAACTCGCCCAATTCCATCAAAATCTCTGTTGAGATTTTCATCAGTACACTAAATCTACAAGAGTTTATATAAAATTTACTTCATTGGAATGTTGATTCTTGTTATGTGAGAGCACCGAGTAGCTCTTTATTCATTTAATTTGTTTTAGTATCTTTCAGTAAGATTTCTCATTTTCTTTATAAAGAACATTTACATGTTTTGTTAGATTTATTCTTGGGTACTTAATATTTTTTCCCTGGAATTATAAATTACACAGTTTAGGGGCCAGTGCTGTGGTGCAGCGGGTTAATGCCCTGGCCTAAAGTGCTGCATCCCATATGGGCGTGGGTTCAGGACCTGGCTGCTCCACTTCCGATCCAGCTCTCTGCTGTGGCCTGGGAAAGCAGTGGAAGATGGCTCAAGTCCTTGGCTCCCTGCACCCATGTAGGAGACCTGGAGGAGGTTCCTGGCTCCTGTCTTTGGATTGGTGCCATTGCCGCCAATTGGAGAGTAGCCATTGGATGGAAGACCTCTCTCTCTCTCTGCCTTTCCTCTCTCTGTGTAACTCTGACTTTCAAATAAATAAATTTAAAAAATTACACAGCTTAAAATTATTTTTATTAATTAATTGATTATTGGTAGATTTTTAAAATTAATTATAGTTTTAATGACTTACTTGGAATCTTACTAAAACTCTCTTAAAATTCAAATAATTTGTTAAATGTTTTGAATTTTGTTTCATATCATCTACGAACAGTAGGAGTTTCTTAGATGATTTAATTTCTTGTTCTTGCTTTGCTGTGCTAGTTAACATCCCTTAATGTTAGCATTAGTCAGCATTCAGTGATGACTAGCAATGGGAAGAGCGCATCCTTACTGTTATTTTAAATAAAGTGGTTTCAATATTTCACCATGTGTTTTAGTATTTTCGTAGCTATTTTTACTAGTTAAGGAGAATATTCTTCTGTTGTAGTAAAGCAGGTTTAAAATGGCAACAAACTCCTCACCAGTCCTGCTCCACAAAGGTGTTGCACATTTCTCCTTCTCTAGAACCAGGGCTGGCCCGGGGCTTGACCCCTTGAGTACAGTAAAAGTGACCCAGTGCCTGTTCTGGACTTCCCTTCAGGAGAATGAAAGCTTTCACCTCGGTCTCTCGGAGCTTTTAGCCTCCTTGTAGAAAACTAACTATCTTGCTTCAAAGGTTAGACAGAAAGAGAGGTCTTGCTGTGGCCAGGCTTCAGGTCATACCTGCCAAGTGAGTGAAGCTGTTTTGTGACTGCCGGCTCTGCCTCGTGGCACCACCAAATAGTTACCACTGAGTCCAGCAATGCCATGTAGAGGGATCCCACAGATGAGTTCTGTTTGAATTCTTGACCTACAAACATGTGAGATGTAACTGATTTTTAGAGTTGTCAGGATTTTGTAGGATTAAAAAAAATTATTTGAGAGGCAGAGTTAGAGACTGGTTCACTCCTCAGATGGGCTCAATGGCCAGAGCTGGGCAGATCTGAAGCCAGGAGCCTGGAGCTTCCTCTGGGTCTCCCATGTGGGTGCAGGGGCCCAAGGATTTGGGCCATCCTCTACTACTTTCCCAAGTACATTAGCAGGGATCAGAAGTGGAACAGCCAAGATTCAAACTAGCACCCATATGGGATGCTGGTGTCACAGGCTGGGGCTTTAGCCTGCAGTGCCATAGCACCAGCCCCTCAGGTAGTTTTGTAACTGCTGTGCCAAATGCCTGCCCCTGGTTCATGATTATGGTCAGAACACCACACACATTTCCCAATATAGTGACGTGAAGTGAGGGATGGGGGTAGTGGCTACTGAGGGTTTTTGGTCTCCCATGCAGGTGCAGGGGCCCAAGCCCTTGGGTCATCTTCCACTGCTTTGGCAGGCCACAGCAGAGAGCTGGATCAGAAGAGGAGCTGCAGGGACAAGAATTGGCACCCATGTGGGATGTCAGCACTGCAGATGGACGCTTAGCCTACTATGCCATAGTACCAGGCCCAATTTCACTGGAATTTATACAGCAACAAATAGCTAGGATAGAATTTGTTAATAGGAATGGAGTACCACTGTAAAAGAACTTGAAACGTCGCCTTTGCAACTGGTTGGTGAGCAAAATCGGAAAAGAGATTCCATGAAACGGCTAGGAAAGCTGGAAAGGCCTCGAAGAGACTGTTGTTATCAGGGACCCTTGTTTCATGGTGGTGAGGACTTGGGTAACAACATCTGTCCACAGAGTGAAACAGAAGTATTCAATGAAGTCCTAGATCTTTCTGGGGAAATTTCAATGCCAGTTTGCCTCTTACAGCCTATGACAAATTATGAGAAAAAGGAGGTAAATCTAGGACAGGAAGAACTGTTCATTATGTAAAGATTTTCAGGTGGCCTCAGAGAGCCTACTCGATAAACAGTAGGATTTGTAAAGTCTTAATGGCACTTTCCCACAGCAGTCTCACACAGGATCTACACTTGAACTTAGCCAAAAGCCTAAGAAGTGATCACAGAGGATGGAAGATAGAGACCAGTATGTCTCAAAAAGATTATGAGTGTTATCTTCTAGCTCATATGGATATCCTATTGAAATTTAGAGAAAATGCACAAAATGTTGATGAGGAAGTGGAGAAAAAAGATACCCTGATACACTGTGGGTGGGGTTGTAACTGGAACAACCATTCTGGAAGACAGTATGGAGAGTCCTCAGAAATCCAAAATTGAACTACCATGTGACCCAGCCATCCCAGTCCTGTAATTTACCCAAACAAAATGAAAATCAGCATATGACAGAGTTAACTGTACCCCCCCCCCCTTGTTAATAGCAGCTCAACTCACATTAGCTAAGATACGGAATCAACTCAGATGTGCAACTGATGACTGGGTAAAGAAATTGTGATATATACGCACATATGATGAAATACTATTCAACTGTACAATGAAATCCAATAATTTGCAACAAAATGGATGCAAGTGGAGATCATTCTACTTAGTGAAATAAGCCAGTCCCCAAAAAAGACAAATGCATGTTTTCCCTGATTTGTGGTAACTAATACACAGAGTACAAAAATATATATATAGCAAAATTGACATTTTGAGATTTGATTATTGTGTATAGCCCTTGTCTATACTCTTGAGGAACAGTGGTTCTTCTACTTACTACTTGTTGATTTCTTTCTTTAGTGGAGGGTTAGCCCTAAATTATAAAGTAAATTGAGGGGCTGATGCTGGGGTACAGCAGGCTAAGTCTCTCCTGTGGTGCTGGCATCCCATGTGGGCACTGGTTTGTGTTCCGGCTGCTCCCCTTCCAATGTAGCTCTTTGTTATGGCCTGGTAAAGCAATAGAAGATGGTCCAAGCACTTGAGCCCCTGCACCTATGTGGGAAACCCAAAAGAAGCTTCTGGCTCCTGGCTTCCGACCGGACTATCTTCGGCCATTGTGACCATGTGGGTAGTGAACCAGTGGATGGATGACCTCTGTTTCTGTTTGTCCTCTCACTGTCTGTAGCTCTACTTCTCCAATAAATGAATGAAATATTTTAAAAAATTTAAAAATTAAAACTGAATTGGCCGGCGCCGTGGCTCAACAGGCTAATCCTCCGCCTTGCGGCGCCAGCACACCGGGTTCTAGTCCCGGTCGGGGCGCCGGATTCTGTCCCGGTTGCCCCTCTTCCTGGCCAGCCCTCTGCTATGGCCCAGGAGTGCAGTGGAGGATGGCCCAAGTGCTTGGGCCCTGCACCCCATGGGAGACCAGGAAAAAGCACCTAGCACCTGGTTCCTGCCATCGGATGAGCGCGGTGCGCCGGCCGCAGCGCGCTGTCCGCGGCAGCCATTGGAGGGTGAACCAACGGCAACGGAAGACCTTTCTCTCTGTCTCTCTCTCTCACTGTCCACTCTGCCTGTCAAAAAAAAAAAAAAAAAAAAACTGAATTGAAAATATGTTGCTGTAAAAATTAAAAGAAAAATAAGGAAAGGAGGGAGGGATGGAGGGATGTAGTAGTAGTTAGGGAAGTATAATTACACTCTTAAAACAGTATATATGAAATACATAGAATTTGTTCCCTTTAAATAATAATATGATCAAAATAGATTTTTTAATGGAAATTGTATTGTTAAAGCATTGGCAAATAAGATTAAATGAGACAGAAAGAGGACATACTGAAATTAGATCTTAGGTTCTCTGACTTTTTTAAGCAGGAAGACTTGAAAGGCTATTGAGTTGTAAACTTGGGCAACTTCTTGTGGAGAGAGAGAAGGACTCCGGATAGAGGCACGGGAATCGCTCCTAGGGCTGACACTGTGGTATAGTGGGTTAAGCCACTACCTGCAGCACCAACATCAGATATGGCACTAGTTTGAGTCCTGGCTGCTCCAGTTCCCATCCAGCTCCCTGCTAATGTACCTGGGAATGTAGAGGAAGGAGGCCCTGTATTTGGGACCCTGCACCCACACGGGAGACCTGGAGGAAGCTTCTGGCTCCTGGCTTTGGCCTGGCCCAGCCCTGGCTGTGGCAGGGAGTCAACCATTGGATGGAAGATCTGTCTCTCTGTATCTGCTTCTGACTCTCTGTATTATGCCCTTCAAATAAATAAGTAAATCATAAAAAAAAATAAGAATCATTGCCAAGGAGATTTGGTTGCAAGGGGCAAACAATTTGTCCCTTTGGTTTTAAGATCTTCAGACCAAGAGGAACTGCACTTGAGGAAGTACATTATTCTTCAAGTTCATTGCTGTTTGTGTGGCTTTTTATTTGTGTCTCTTTGTTCAGATATGTGCTTTTTATTTATTTTTTAGTGCTTATTCTAGAGTTTTCAAGATAAATCTAACATTCCACATAGCATTTTCACATGGACACGCTTTTTCACTTACAGTTAGCATTAGATCTCTTCATATAAAATGTAGAAAATTTCCGGTCATGTGGGTCCACTTACTAGTTTCCTGTTTTTATTCTGTACTTGTCATATTTATCTTGTTTATGCACATTATGAGCTTTATGAAATAATACAATTTTTGCACTAAATTGTATCATTTTAAAGAAACGAAGAGTAAAAGTACATTTTTATTAAGTATTTACTATTTCTAATGATCTTCGTTTTTTTGGGGGGGGTGATTTTTATTTCTTCTCTGATATTTTCCCTTCAGTCTGAACTACATTGTTTAGCATTTTTTTGTTTATTGTTTTGGTGAGAATGGATTATCTTGAAATTTCTTACAGTTGAAAAGTTTTCATTTTTGAAGACAATTTTACTAGACACATAGTTCAGAGTTGACAAATCCTCCCCAAGCCTTTGTGCAATTGGAAGATGTGGTCCCGTTGCCTGCTGTCGCCTGTCGTCAAGTGTGGCGAGTCAGTACTTATTGGCACGGGTATTCCTCCTCTGTATCTCTTAGGCTACTTTTCTCTGCACATATTCAAGATTTCATTTTGTTCTTTGGGTTTCGAAACTTTGATCAATAGATATTTCATATGTTATTGTAGTAGCCTGATAGGAAATTTCTCATCTTCTTGGGTGTATAAATTTATACCTTCCATCAGATTGGGAATTTCTCAGCCATTTTTTTATTCAAATATTTTTTTCTGTCCTATTTTTCTCTTGTCTCCTTTCTAGAATTAAATTACATATATATCCTAGGTCTTTTCATAATGCTTCACAGTTCCGTGAAAATCTGTTCAATTTTATGTATAATTATCCTTTATTTCTGTATATCAATTTCTGTATATCAGAATGGATACTTTATATTGACTCTTTTCTTATTCAACATTCTGTCCAAATTATTCTGTGAATACTTTAATTCAGATATTTTAGCTTTAAAATCAATGCTATATGTTACTTTCATTCTTTTTATTCTTTATGTTTGTGTACTGAGATTTGCTGTATTTAGTTTTATTATGAGTATATTTACCTTAATGTCATGGAGCAAAGTTACAGTGGTTGCTTAAAGATCTAGTCCACTTATTCTTATATCTGGAGCCTGTGTCTAATGATTGGTCTCCAATGATTGACTTTTCCCTTGAATTTTACATATTTTCCTGGTTTGTCATAATTTGAGTAACTTTGGCTTATATCCTGTACATTGTGAATATATTATGATGTGATGATTCTTGGTTTTGTTATATTCCATTGAGAAGTATTGGTAGTTTTTTTTTTAGATGGCAATTGATTTGCTCATACTGAAATTGTTTAGTGTGTCTTCTGGAAGCAGCTTTTTTTTTGACAGGCAGAGTGGATAGTGAGAGAACCAGGTGCCGCTGGTTCACCCTCAAATGGCTGCTGCGGCCGCCTCACTCCGCTGATCCAAAGGCAGGAGCCAGGTGCTTCTGGTCTCCTGTGAGGTGCAGGGCCCAAGGACTTGGGCCATCCTCCACTGCACTCCTGGGCCATAGCAGAGAGCTGGCCTGGAAGAGGGGCAACCGGGACAGAATCTGGCCCCCGACCGGGACTAGAACCTGGTGTGCCGGCGTCGCAAGGCGGAGGATTAGCCTAGTGAGCCATGGCCGGCCTAGAAGCAGCTTAAAACATCGTTTCAGCATTATCCCATCTTAGGATTTGGGGGCTCCTCTCTTTACATTTTTATCTCATTTTTCCAGCTGTTCTTGTTGCCCTAAATTTTTCCTTCTGGTTTCTCTTGAGTAAATTATGTAGATTTTCATAGTTTTAGCTGCTCAATGACTGTATGACTATAACTTGTTTGTAGGTTGAAAGAAAAAAAAAAGAAGAAAGAAAAATATTTGGCAATTTCACTCTGTTTTGGTCACTAATTCTAGGTTTCAGCTATCCTGCAGGATATTCCTACTTCTCTAAAGCCTTCAAATCTTTGTTTCTTAAAATATTATCTGTGTGATATAAAAGTTTTATTTGTAGGACAGTCATTTGATTGACAGCTTATTCAGTTAGAATAGAAGCCCCTCTTTTAGTGGTGTTTATTCTGTTTAATCAATGTAGTCACCAATTTCAACTTCAGTTACTTTTTCCTGTTTTTTTTTTTTTAGAAATTTTATTTGATTGATCTTTGAAATTGCTTTTTCCTTGCTAATGCTTTTAAGTTTTAATATTATTTTATCTAATATTTAATAATTTATCAACAACCATGTATATATAACCAAATGTGAATGATGATTAATAAAAATTTCAATATTGTTTGTGTTAAACATCTTTGGAGAAGTTTTTATTTAACCCAACCTAATTCCTGCAATACTGACTGGTTTTAGTTTCCTGGAGAGTTTGCAAAAATGACTTTTGGGCAAATTAGTGGACAAGGTCTTGGGAATAGGGCTCACCAAAATTGGAGCATAATTGGATGTGTTCTGAATTAGGCATTGGTTACCCGGCAAGAATGTTTAATCATCCCTCAGTATCCATTAGGGGTTGGCTCCAGGACCCCTTTGGATACCAAAACATAGATGCTCAAATTCTTTATATAAAATATAAAGAATTGTATTGTATTTGCATATAACCTGTACATACCATCTTGCATGTTTTAAATAATTTCTAGATTATCTAATGCAATATAAATATTAAGTAAATAGTTGCAATTCTGTTTTGTCTAGGGAATAGTCACAAGGGAAAAAATCTATAAATGTTTGATATAGACACAGTTTTTTCCCCCTGAATATTTGATTGAATTTGTGAATTTAGAAACAACAGATACAGAGGAGCAACTATTGCATTGAGGAATTGGGCAGCTCAGTGAGGGCAAAAAATTCTTATGCTTTATAAAGTTAGAAATTTCCATACTGAAGAAGAACACCTGAAATGAAGTGGGAGCTCAATAAATGTTTTGAATTTTGGAAGATGCTGTGCTAAAGACTTGATATACATTTTATTACTTAATTTTCTTAATAGTGTTTTATTTACTCAGCTCATTTTGATTAAGTATTCATTGTTATATCTGTCTCTCATGTGGAAAAATTATTGGTGATTTTAATATACTTATAGTTATTAAAATTGTAAGCAACAAGCTGTATTTGAATATAAACATCCTATACCAGAGAGTTATTACTAAATATTTGACTTTTATTGCCCTATGATAGAAATAATCAACTATTATATGACTACTTTGTAAGGCTTTCATTATAGGTACTCATTCAAGTGTATCCAAATGTGAAGATACCTGATACTGATGCATAATTTGTATTTAGGAACTATCACATGGGTTGAAGAAGTGAGCTTATCAGGACAGGCCTGCAAATGAATCAGAGAAACATGAATTACAAGTGCTGGAAGAAGTAAAAGGGATCACCCAGTCCAACTCCCATTAGTTAGTTTCTAAATTTGTCCTGACATAGGAACGAGTTACTCGTATAGCATCAATTCTGCTCTGAGCATTGTCTGGATAAAGGGCCTAGAATGAAGTTAAAAAATATGAAGGGTTAGCCCTTGGGAAAAACTATAGACCATGATAATTATGAAAAGAAATAGAAAAATGTTATCTGAACCTATGCTAGCCTAAGGCAAGTGCTAAAGGTGAAATGCAAATAAGCTTTGTTAAATGCCCAGTGCAAATGAAGCATTTCTGAGGCTGAGTGGAGCTTACTGTCACTTCTCGTTGGCATGGTCAGAAAAGGCACACTGACAGTTCTCAAAGGAGAAAGAATTCAGTCTATCAGATTCACACATGGAAAGATTTTGACCACTGATCTTGAGTTAAGTCGAGACGCCATTTTCTGTGTCCTTGTCAGCTCTCTTACCAAAGAAAGCCATAGGTTGGTGAGAACTCAGAGGAATGGATATCCCCATTCATGCTGCTGGCATTTAAATTTACACAACCTTTAGGAAGGAAAAATTGATATCAAAAGCTTTAAAAAATATTGGTACCCTTTAGCCTTGTATGATACTCCTAGGGATTCATTCTGAGAAACTACCTGAGATGGGACAAATATTTTTTCTGTGTGAATATTGTTGTGGGATTAAATGTAATCGCAAAATGCTAAAAATGACCCAGTTAAGATGGGAGACTAAAGAAGTGACAGTACTTAGACTTGATGGAAGGAACTTCAGTCACTCAAAGGTAGACTTTGTAGACATTTTTGCTACATCCCAATGCGCGCATCTCTGAAAAATCTGTGATTTGGGACAAAACATCACATAGGAAAGAAATACAGCAGACTGTGGTTGGTGAAATGTTCTGGAAAGAAAGGCATGGAAGACAGATTTCACGTTGATGACTTAAGCCATGCATTTGTAGTGGGGAGTGTCAGAGCAGGAGTTCTAGTCCCTCTGGTAAAATGGTATTAAAAATTAGAGCTAAGAGCAAATATCCATTTTTAGTTAGATCAAGTAAATACAGTTTCTTTTGATATTTTTGAGTGTCTAACAAGCTGAAGCAGAAAAGCTGCTGACGCACTAACTTTTCATTACTAAGCTACAACACAGCTGCTCCAAAGCCAGAGGGATTCCATTTCTTCCTGACCTCAGGAAAGGAAGCAAGACACAGTACCATTCTCAGATTGGTGAACTAAATCCAACGAACAACCAATCAGTGGTTGACAATAGCTGTGGTTTAGAATGGGAAAATTAAAATAATTATCATCTCTTCAATTTCACCTTTATTAAAAAGCCATTTGCTTTTTTTCATGTTTTATTTTAATTTTAATTGATTTTAACAGAATCAGTATGATTTGTAGATACAAGTCTAAGAACGAAATGATATTCCCTTCTTCCGCCCCTCCCTTCCTCCTTCTTATCTTCCTTCCTCTATCTTTGTGTCATTTTTTTTTTTTTTTGGTTTCTAACATGTTTTACATTTACATCACAGTAAAAAGATAAAAAAAAACATTTTCAGTGCATTCTCTAACTATTCAGAGTACTTGAAAATAACTGCCTTCTTTAATTTCTTCAAATAGATTTCCCCTCTTAATTGCTCTAATTGAAATTTTGTTCCATAAGTTATTTCAGTTTGTGTATGTGTTTGCACACATTCATGTACACATGGGTGTGTTTAGATATGGGGTATCAAATCTTTGCAACAGCATTATAGATTTTGTTTGCTACTTTAATATTTTCACAGAATCTGGAAGCTTGGTCTCTTGTGTAGTAATGAGAGATGGTGGATTTTTTTTTTTTTTTAAGATTTTATTTATTGAAAGATCTCTGTGAGTGAGATCCCAGTGGAAAGAAGGGACCATCAAAGAAGGAGATACTTTTTTTTTTTTTGACAGGCAGAGAGGACAGTGAGAGAGAAGAGAGAGAGACAGAGAGAAAGGTCTTCCTTTGCCATTGGTTCACCCTCCAATGGCTGCCGCGGACAGCGCGCTGCGGCCGGCGCACCGCACTCATCCGATGGCAGGAGCCAGGTGCTAGGTGCTTTTCCCTGGTCTCCCATGGGGTGCAGGGCCCAAGCACTTGGGCCATCCTCCACTGCACTCCTGGGCCACAGCAGAGGGCTGGCCAGGAAGAGGGGCAACCGGGACAGAATCCGGCTCCCCGACCGGGACTAGAACCCAGTGTGCTGGTGCCGCAAGGCGGAGGATTAGCCTGTTGAGCCACGGCGCCGGCCTGAAGGAGATACTTTTCTCTGAAGGGAGGAGAGAACTTCCACTTTGACTATGACCCTGTCTGAATAAGATCAGAGTCGGTGAACTCAAAAGGCTTCCATAGCCTTGGCAGCTCATGACAAGAGCCTAGGGAGATTACTGATGCCATTAACAAGAGTGTCAGTTTGTTAAGTCAAAAACAGGAGTCACTGTGCACTTACTCCTCATGTAGGATCTCTGTCCTTAATGTGTTGTACAGTGTGAATTAATACTATTAATTGGTCTCTCCTCTGGCACGTGGGCCCTTCACAATGCCACAGTCCATTTGGTTTCACCAGAGGCTGCCAGTCTTGAAATTTCAGCCTCCAAAACTGTGGACTAGAGAAACACATTTTCTTTATAAAGTTACCTAACTTCAGTTATTTTATTAAAGTAATGAAAACCAGACTAATGCAAGTCTTTCCCTTACTTTCAACTTCCATTTAGTACTTTTCAAGGTACGAGTAGAGTTTAAAGCTTTAAATTGTTAAAGAAAATCCTTACTTTCTTTTCTTGGCTTAATTCAAAAGGCAGAGAGGTAAGGAGAGACAGAGACAGATAAAGATCTTCCAACTGCTGGTTCACTCCCCAGCTTCCCTCAACAGCTGGAGCTGGGTCAGGCTGAAACCAGGAGCCAGGAATTCAATCTGGGTCTCCCATGTGGGCGACCGAATTGCTTGACCCATCACCTCTGCCTCACCTGGGGTGCAGGAAGCAGGAAATGGACTTGAACCCAGCTACTCTGATATGGGATATGGGCGTCCCAAGCAGTAGTTAAAATGCTGTGCCAAAAGCCTGCCCCAAATCTTTATATCTTTAAATTTGGTTCTGTGTCATTTGTTTTAGTCTATGAAAAAGGTAAAAATTTTTCAAAAATTGTTATTCCTATCATTTAGAAATAAGACATTACATTCTCATGCATTACTGTTCCCACCTGATTGTATTGCAGTCTTGGAATCAGCCGTAAACCTGGGACCCATAATTTATATGGCACATAGAATGAGCTTGTGTGTCATCATCGGGGAACGGTGAGGAGGCCGGTGTGGTTGGATGGGGTGAACAAGTGGGAGAATGGCAGAAGAGGACCTCAGAGAAGTACTGAGGGCTGAACTTGACCAGCATTGGCAGGTCATGATTAGAGTTTGACTTTGACTGTGATGGAGATGGGAGGCCAGGACAGATTCTGAGCAGAGGAGTGACACGTACCCACGATAGGAGCTCAGTCTAGATCTCTGACATGGGTGGCAGGAACCCAACTGTGTGAGCCAACAGGGCTTCCTCCCAGGGCTGCATTAGCAGGAAGTAAGAGTTAGGAGCCATTGTTAGGCATCCATCTTAATTGGTTTGCCTAAGATTGCAAGCATCTTAATTGGTGTCCCAATCACTAGGCAAACCCCCTCCCCTAGGTGGCATTTTAAATTCAATCTGTGGTTCCAGATTTTGCATTGCTCCTGCTTTTTATGATTCCGTTGACGTGCAGGTTCATGGAAGATAATATTTAGGGCATATCCTGGGAAGACTTACTGTTTCTGTATATCAAGTATGTAAGTGAAAACAATATTTTTAAACTAGGTCTTCAGTGACCTTTGCTGCTGTGTGGCTGTCCAGTACTTCCCCTTTTTTAATAGGATTGTGATTTCCTTTGAGAAAACCACTTTCTCCTTTCTTAGCCGTGTGGTTTGAGTGACACCTACTCCCGGCTCAAATGATTTCATATCAATTTTAGTCAATCAATGTTTCCTGTAGTTCTTCCACCATAACATTTTATTTTTTCAGGGACACTTCTGTAACCAATTCAGAGCTAAAAAACTGCAAGGAGATATTTGATTGAAAACACCAGTATTCTCCTGGGCAGTCTGAGGATGTGACCTCTGGAACTGGAGGCCATGCACTGGGCATGGTGTGAGTGTCAGTATTGGATGCAACCTGCGGATGATGTCACACAGCAGAGAGTGGAGAGAATGAGAAATTGTGTTCTCTCACTGCCACTATTTGAACCACTAGATCATAACTCACCTAAAGGCACCTAAACTCACTACCTCTGGAGTGTTTAGTCACTTGAGTCAATAAATTTGCTTTATTATTCAAATATCGTGTCCCTAAATCTAGGGTCTGTTTTGCTTTATCACATAAGAGATATCTACAGTACAAAAGAGAGATGTAATATATATGTTAGAGATGACACAGAAGGTGTGAAATTGGTATTAAATATTTGGATGGAGTATTCAAAAAGCTGTAGTCACATGTTATTCCAAACAGAAGAAAGTGATACAGCACAAGTTTGAGGAAAGCAAACTGCTATTTATTTAGTCGCTTTTAAGAAAATATCATGCTTTTTACTTTTAGTTTATTGGGATAGCAGTTATTAAAATGGACTGCTAATAAGGCATTGCAGTTTTTATCGCCTGAGAGTTAACCATACTTAACACTCTTTAAAGTGTGTCATGCCTGTGTCTTAAAGGAATTGGCTTGAATTGGTGAGATGGATCAGTATCATGACCCATCTTTGTTTAAGAGATAAACCCTTTTTCTCTTTCCTATAAGTTACTTTACTTTCCGGAAGTGAATAATAAAGATTCACATATAAATCTTTCATTTGGACATGGTGGACTGTCTGTGTTCAATTACCTGCGCTATCTAAAATGATAGCACAGCACAAGGAGTAGAAATTGTTCAACGGGAAACAATGATGACAAATGAGAGACACTGACCAAATCTAGAAAGTTGCAAAGCAGATGGAACAATATCAAGATTGGGAAGGATGGGGAACTCTAGGATGGGAATGTACATTGGGAAGATGTAAATTGATACTTCCACTTGGAGAAACAATTTGGAATGGCCTGATAAAATTGAAGGTGCATTTCCACACAGCAACAGAAGTTCTACTACTGTTCCTAGGTCCTTGGAAAAATTATTGCTTGTGAGCACCAGAGACATGCCAAGAATGCTCATAGCAACAGAAACTGGGTCAACTCAACTGTCAATAGTAGAAAGAATTAAAATTGTGGGATATTTGTATAAAGAAAATAATATAGTAGGAAAAAAATGAACTGTGCAGTTCTAACAGCAGCAATATGAAAATATTAAGAGCTCAATGTAATACATGCTAAAATGGTATAATTCTACTTACATAGTGTTAAAAATCAAGTACAATTAATGAAGAACGGGATGGGAGAGGGAGTAGGAGATGGGATGGTTTGTAGGTGGGATGGTGGTTATGGGGGGAAACCACTATAATCCAAAAGTTGTACTTTCAAAATTTATATTTATTACATAAAACTTTTCTAAAAAATATATTACCTAGAAAAAAGCATGCATAAGGACACTTCAAAAATTCATGGAGAAATGAATTTAAAGGTAAGTTTACTGTGGTGCAAAACTACTTTGAAATTCATGCATAGTTTTCTGCATACTATGCATTTTCTATGAACTTTTTGAAGATCTTTCATATATACCTGGATTTCAAGCTTTTTTTCATAACTTAGCTTTTCATTCCATTTTCCACCAACTTTTGAAGCACTCTCAAAGAGTGTATGTGGAGAAAGTAAATGGGAGAGAAAGGCAATGAACAACTGAAACAAATCAAAATGATGGTTATCTTTAGAGAAGAGGAGGATTTAACTGGAGAGGACGTTCCAACAAGTTTCAAAATCTCTTTATGAAGGCGAATGGCGCGCAGGCTTTATTCCTAAAACTAATTGTTACTGTATGCACACTTTTCTGCTTCTCTCTCTCCCTCTATCACATGCACACAGACATGCACACACGTGTGCACATATAGAAACACATGTGGTAAGTGACATGGGAAAGCCAACAAGAAATAGGATGATTTCTATTTCAGGACCCCAGAAAAAGCCCTGGGGATGCATCCGATTCTTCCAAAAGCAAGTTTGATAAGTAGGAATAAAAATGAGATTAATTCATCTTTAAAAGGAAGACTTAACCCACAGATTTTTTTTCCTCCACTCCTGGCACAACCAGGAATTATCATTTCCAACAGACCTCCATACTGGTTTCCTTTATTTAAAAATAGAACTAAATCTTTATTAAGACAAAATGGCTTTCAGAATGGGCATGCAGCTAATTGAACATCTGTATGCTACATGGAAGAGAGATAGTCAAGCAAAAAGATTTGGGAAGTTTGAGAATTTAATGTCCATCATGGGAATACCAACACCCAAGAGAGCAGGGTTATGTATATTAATATTACATAGCTTGGAATTCAAGATGAAGCTCCTAAAATGAGGAGGGAAGTGTGTATTCTTATGGAAGAGCTGTAATTCAGTGAAGACAATCTTTATAAGTATCTTTATACTGAATAATATGGCATCCACATTTAAAATATTGTATTATTATTGTAAGACATCTAAATTTAAGTATGTGGGAGGATGTGTGCTATCCTATGCAGATACTACATCTTTTGACATAAGGGGTTGGGGTGTCTGAAGATTTTCATGCCCACAGGGGTCCTGGGACTAATCCCTTATAGTTACTGAGAGATGACTGTATTTATATAGTTTTAAAGTTTTAGAATAAATGTCAAGTTTTACTTGTTTTGTGAACTCTCCAGTAAATGTTAGTTTTGATTATAGTGTCTAGGTTACTTTTAAATTCAAGCATCACAGTGATTTTTGGGTCTTCCCCCACAAAACCAACATGCATTTAAAGAAAGATTAATAATCACACACAGAGCATACCTACACACAATTCAGGAATGTAATTATTAGGAGCATAATATAATTTTTGGCATAAACCAATCTTTGCTTAGGTAATGTAGATGTCTGAACTTCTTACTTATACAATCTGGTTTTAATAGTGTTGGCACCACAGGCAAGATTCTTTATATTCTATTAGAAATTTTAGTTTTACTTTGGAGTTTAGTTTTGAAGTATTTGAAATTGTTTTAGTACCATTTTGGTTTAAAAGCTGTTTTCTTTTTCTGCTGAGATACAAAGTGAGAGTATAAAGATATCTATTCTCAAATCTTTACTGTCCTTCCTGCCTTACAAGGCTTGCTTCCAATTCTGTGCGCTGAGCAAAACCTATTATGTTTATCTCATACATTTTCTCAATCAACGGTATTCATTTACTGCTTATTGTTTCATAGAAAATTTTTATACACCTGAGGAATACAAAGAAGTTTAAGATAAGTTTTAACCCTTATTGAGCTTTTATTCTAATAGAGGAGAGACAAACACAAAGGGATTTTAAAATATCCATGAATAAATAAAATTAAAAGCTAATGGGAACTTTCCATGAACTTTTTGAAGCTCCTGCTTATGTCAGATTATAAGCAATTATAGATCTGCAGTGGAAAGACTACACTTGATTGTCAGCCGAGAAGTTAGAGAGTAATGAGAGAGAGTTTGTTCTGTAATATCAGGTCACAAATTATGTTGAAGTAAAAAGTACTCTATGTAAAAGACCATCTCTTAATATGGGAGGATTTAAAAAAAAGTTTGGTATGTTTTGTTTGCAAGGTCGGGAGGGACACACACACATACATACACACTGTATCCACCAGTTCATTCCCTAAATGCTAACAAGGAATGGACAGGACTGAGGCTAAAGTTGGAAGCTGGGAACTCAATCCAGGTCTTCACAAGGGTGACAAGAACCCAATTACTTGAGTCACCACTGCACCCTCTGGAACTGCATTAGCAGGAAGTTGTAATAAGGAGGCAGAGCCAGGTACTCTGATATGGGATCTGGGTATCTCAAGCAACATGTTAACTGCTAGGTCAGATGCTCACTTTGACTATTTTGTTTAACTTTGGGATGGCTATATAGGTTCTAGCATGACCGTTTTATAAAAATCTGGAAATGTATGTGTCTGTGGGGCTGGGAGTGGGGGGAAAACTGCGGATGGACAGAAAAAGGCAATATCCTGAAGCTTGCTGACAGTGCCGATCTTTAGGAACTGAATTTCAGTGTAACTTAGGTCTTTTTTGTTATGTAGTGGGTTGCAAAACACCAGAAGAATTAAAATAGCATGTTTGCTAACAAAGGCATAGTGGCAGGGCATTAGGGAAATTCTAAAACAATATTCCAGAGTACATACTTGGCGGTCTATTAAGCCATCAGTATTTAGGCTAAATCCAAACTATAAGCATTATACACCTTCTCCCCCATATATTTGGTCAGTATAGTTGATGGATTTTTTTTCCAATCCTATTAGAAACTTGGAGCACATCAGGCTCAAAACACAATCTTGAGTCCTCTAGGCATGGCCTGAGCCCTTTCTCTGGAATTTTCATCCTTAAATTCCTGCATACCTTGTGCTGAGCTAGATACCAGGAACCACATAAATGGCACTTTAGAAACCTAACATTTACAGTGCTCATGTTCCACACTGGAGTTTGACTCCTGCCTCTGGCTCCTGACTCTAGCTTCTCACTGCGCACACCCTGGGAGGCAGCAGTGATGGTTCAAGTCACTGGATTCCTGCGACCCACATGTGAGATTGCGTTGCTGGCTCCTGGCTTTGGCCTGGCCTAGCCCTGGCCATTGTGAGCATTGTTGGGCATTGCCTAACATCTCCAGTACAATATGGCACCTGGCGGATGTTTGAGGGGCATGTTTGCGGCTGCTGTGGTTAAGCCACGTAAGATCAGACCACCAGCAGGGATAGGTCTGCTTTAGTGCTGGACATGTGGATAGTGTGTGATCCCTATACTTTACTTAAGGTGCCCCTGTGCGTGGTCCACCCATGCCTGCGTGACCTTTTCTCTGATTGGCTCCCCTACTGTGCATGTCTTTTGTAAGCTTTCTAAGCCTGTACGCTTCCTCATAAAGCGGTTCCTGCTTCTACAGAACTCATGGGTGCTTGTGGTGTGTTCATCACCCATCAATCTTACCCTTCTTGTTCGCCTTGTTGGGGAGTGTCTGTACTGGCCCCTGCTGGTCAGGGGCCAGCCTCGGACTTGAGACCCCGACAGAGCATTTTGGGAGTAAATCAGCAGATGGGAGATCTCTCTCTCCCACCTCACTGTCTGTCTTTCTCTGTCTCTCTGCCTTTCAGATACAAAGCATTTTTTTTTTTTAACTTTTATTTAGAATATAAATTTCCAAGGTACAACTTGTGGATTACAATGGCTTCCCCACCCATACCTTCCCCCCCCCCCCGCTACCCTCCACCCTTACCCACTCCCTCTCCCCTTTCATTCACATCCAGATTCATTTTCAATTCTCTTTGTATACAGGAACTCAGTTTAGTGTGTGTTAAGTAAAGATTTTAAACCATTTGCCCTCACATAGCATCACAGAGTGAAATATACTCTTTGAGTACTAGTTATAGCATTAAATCACATTGTACAGCACATTAAGGACAGAGATCCTACATGATATATATTTTTTTTCTTTCTTTTTTTTTTTTTTTGACAGGCAGAGTGGACAGTGAGAGAGACAGAGAGAAAGGTCTTCCTTTGCCGTTGGTTCACCCTCCAATGGCTGCCGCGGACAGCGCGCTGCGGCCGGCGCACCGCGCTCATCCGATGGCAGGAGCCAGGTACTAGGTGCTTTTTTCCTGGTCTCCCATGGTGTGCAGGGCCCAAGCACTTGGGCCATCCTCCTCTGCACTCCGGGCCACAGCAGAGGGCTGGCCTGGAAGAGGGGCAACCGGGACAGAATCCGGCGCCCCGACCGGGACTAGAACCCAGTGTGCTGGCGCCGCAAGGCGGAGGATTAGCCTGTTGAGCCACGGCGCCGGCTATGATATATATTTTTTAAATTGATTTTTTTTTGTTTTGTTTTGTTTTTTTTTTTGATAGGCAGAGAGAACAGTGAGAGAGAGAGAGACAGAGAGAAAGGTCTTCCTTTGCCGTTGGTTCACCCTCCAATGGCTGCCACGGCCGGCGCGCTGCGGCCGGCGCACCGCGCTCATCCGATGGCAGGAGCCAGGTGCTAGGTGCTTTTTCCTGGTCTCCCATGGGGTGCAGGGCCCAAGCACCTGGGCCATCCTCCACTGCACTCCCGGGCCACAGCAGAGAGCTGGCCTGGAAGAGGGGCAACCGGGACAGAATCCGGTGCCCCAAGCGGGACTAGAACCCGGTGTGCCGGCGCCGCAAGGCGGAGGATTAGCCTGTTGAGCCACGGCGCCAGCCAACTTTCAATTTTTTAAATAATTTTCAATTATCTTTATATACAGAAGATTGATTCAGTATATACTAAGTAAAGATTTTGTCAGTTTGCACCTGCACAGAGACACAAAGTGTAAAAATACTGTTTCAGTACTAGTTATTGCATTACTTCATATTGGACAACACATTAAGGACAGATCCCACATGAGACGTAAGTACACAGTGACTCCTGTTTTTGACTTAACAAACTGACACTCTTGTTTATGGCGTCAGTAATCTCCCTAGGCTGTAGTCATGAGTTGCTGAGGCTATGGAAGCCTTTAGGGTTCGCCGACTTCGATCTTGTTCTGACAGGGTCATAGTCACAGTGGAGGTTCTCTCCTCCCTTCGGAGAAAGGTACCTCCTTCTGATACAAAGCATTTTTAAAAATATCCGAGCCATTTTGAGATTTTGGAGAAACTGTTACTTGTAAATAATAGAGTATCTGTCATAAAATAATTATAAACAAATATAAATGCATGTTCAACTTACAGATTGTGTTAAGTTGATAAATATTCAGAATTCTATTTTCTCTCTCTTTTTAACTGTCATCACAGATTGCATGATGGAGACCTGCTTATGGTGTTTTAGTTTTGTCTTTAGAAAAGATATTGCATTGACTCAAAGGTTTAAAAAGATAGAACTTCAATTGACGACCTCCCACATTGTAGATAGGCTTAGTAAGAAAATGTTATGGTTGGCAGCATTTTGATTTTGCTCGAGCTTTGATTTTCTGATTTGGTTATATTCAGGGCTCTTAAAGCCTACTAGACAGGTACGCTGAACGTGTTGAATTAACTTAATGGATTGATTGCAAGTCCAGGCACAAGCCTTGAGGGACCACGCGTCTGGGTGACTGTGGCAGATCTTCTCTTCCCTGGCATGCAACCAGCACAATGCAGGCATGCTGTTAGTGGGGAAAATGGCCTTGCAATCGATTTCCCTAATTCCTAACTTGCTTAGAGTCCACATGTTGAAGAAAAGAAAAACGAACCTCCATGGTCCTTGATGAGTTCTGTGTGGATGTGCCTGGGCATTTACAGCCGCTGAGTCATGTCTGATGTCTGTGCAGCAAGGAGAGAATGCACAGCTCACCAGTGGAGTTTCCTTAGCCAGCTGACTAACCTACTGTTCTTCCTAGAACAGCCTGCTGTACGTGTTGTAATATGCCAGTGATTACAAATATGATTAATTACTTTTTGGTAGAAAATGCTCATGGTGTTCTGTTCAAAAAGTGACATGACTCAGTGCTGACTTTTTGGTGTTGATAAAATAAGTGACATTGTCCTAATAATGTACCAAGCCCGTGGAAGGCTCCCAGCCACTGCTGTATCAAGCTGTTGAGAATGGAATCCTGGAATCAGTGACAGCAGCATGATCTGTGATTAGCTTCAAGATGACATTTTCACCAATGCACATTCCAGTACAGGGTGACATTATTTATGGATATTTGTAGTGGTGACATTTTATGAGAACATGAATACTTATCAGGAACTGTTGTCCACATTAATGAAATGTAAATCAATTGAACCCAAAACCAACCTTAACAAGCTAGTGCTGCTTGCATTGAGTAAAGGCAAGGATGGAAATGGCCGAGGACAGGGATGGTCAAATCTGCTCGCTTGGGATTCCTGAAGGCAACAGACAATTGTGAAATAAATGGTCAAAGCACAGTGATTGCCTTTCCTTTGGATTCTGTGTTACCAATAAGTAGGATTCTTCTTCCACTTTAAAATGTATTTTAAAATGTGATTGTTGATACTTATTCTTCTAAAGATAAGCATAGCCATTCAGAGCACTATTTTTTTCCCACTTAATTTTGCTCCTTAATGCATATTGCAAGCTTCTTAAAGTCAGGTTACTTTGTTTTGTGTCCCTCTTTCCCCTTTCATTCTTTTACCCTTAGTATTTATCATAATGTAAGGTAACACATAAGCACCTTATCCATTTAAAATTTAGTAGAGAAGCAGAGGTGTGTGTGTGTGTGTGTATGTTAAAGAGAGAGACAGTGAGCGAGCGAACGCTCCCATCCACTCATTCACTCCTCAAATGAAAATTGAGTGTCTTAACTGGAGGTTTAAATGCTAGGCTAAGTACACACCCCTATTCATTATTTAATAGAGCAGTTATTGAACATCTATGTGTCAACATGATGATATGTGTTGACGATTCAGTGGTTAACAAAATACAGTATTTTACTAAATGTGGGAACATACAAGTGAGGTAAAGAGACAATAAAAAGAAGGTATATACAGTGTTTTAACAGAAAAATAAAGAGTATTAGGGGAGTTATGTTGAGGATGGGAGAGATTAGAAAGGCTCTTTGAAGGAAGTGTTATCTAATTTAAGACTAGCAGGTTCAAAGGACAACAAAATTGAAGATTTCACAGAAAAATACTTTGTTAGAGTTCAAAGACTGCTAGAGTTCGATTCACTGGGAAAACACAGTGCACATGATTTTTTCAGTGTTTAAAAAGGCTTGGGCAAATTTGTTCTGAAAGTGGACAAGCACGTGTAGAGGAGAGATGAGATTTGAAGAGACGGGGTGAACATGCAGAAGAAAGGGTAGAATCTGAGTGGTGCTCATGTTGAAGCCTTGGAAGTGCAATACGTAACACTGCTGTTCTGAAGAGTTTGGAGCTGGTGTGGAGCTGGACACAGAAGTCACATACAGCTGGGAGCATTACATCTGTTAATACTAAAACTTGGGGCGAGCGCTGTGGCATAATGGGTACAGCCACCACCTGCAGTGCTGGCATCCCATATGGGGGCTAGTTCGAGTCTCAGCTGCTCCACTTCTGACCCAGCTGTCTGCTATGGCCTGGGAAAGCAGTAGAAGATGGCCCAAGTCCTTGGGCCTCTACACCTGTGTGGGAGACCTGGAAGAAGCTCCTGACTCCTGGCTTCAGACTGGTGCATCTTCGGCAGTTGCCAAATGGGGAGTAAACCAACAGATGGAAGACCTCTCTCTCTTTCTCTCTCTGTTTCTCTTGCTGTATGTGACTCTTTCAAATAAATAAATAGATCTTTAAAAAATAGCAAAGCTGATCAAAGAACTTGGTTTTATTTCTTTTGTATAACTTAAAAATAAAGTTTCATGTATTTCATATATACAGATTTAGGAACATAGTGATCCTTCTCACCCTTCCCTCCCTACCACCCATGTTCCAACCCTTCTTCCTCCTCCCTCTCCCATTCCCAGTCTTAATTTTATGAAGATCTACTTTGAGTTTACTTAGTGATCATAAACTTAACCCTTCACTAAGTAATGAAGTCAGCAAATAGTATGAAGGAAAAAAACACTGTTCCTCAACAGAAGAGACAAGGGGCTGTAAGCAATCATTGAATCTCACTTCAACACATTACATTTTAGTTACTCTATTAGTTATCTTGGACCAGGGAAAGCATATGGCATGTCTTTTTGGGATTGGCTTATTTCATTAGATATAATGGTTTCCAGTTGCATCCATTTTGTTGCAAAGGACAGGATTTCATTATTTTTACAGCTGAGTAAATAGTGTATATGTACCATGATTTCTTTGTCCAGTTAACAGTTGATGGACATTTGGGTTGATTCCATATCTTAGTTATTGTGAATTGAGCAGCAGTCAACAAGAGGGTAGAGATCATTCTTTCATATGCTGATATCATTTCCCTTGGGTAAATTCCCAGGAGTGGGATGGCTGGGTCATATTGTAGGTCTGTACTCAAATATCTGAGGTATCTCCACACTGTCTCCCACAATGGCTGGACCAGTTTATAGTCCCACCAACAGTGGATTAGGGTACCTTTTCCCCCTATATCCTTGTCAGCATTTGTTGTTTGTTGATTTCTGTATAAGAGCTATTCTAACTGGGATGAGGTGAAACGTCATTGTGGTTTTGATTTGCGTTTCCCTGATGGCTAGTGATGCCGAGCATTTTTTCATGTGTTGACCATTTGGATTTTCTCTCTTGAAAAATGCCTGTTAAAGTCCTTTGCCCATTTCTTTTCTTTAACTTTTATTTAGTAAATATAAATTTTGAAAGTATAACTTTTGGATTATAGCAGTCCCCCCCCCCCCATAGCCTCCCTCCCACCCACAACCATCCCATCTCCTACTCCCTCTCCCATCCCATCCCTCTTTTTAATTATCTTTATATACAGAAGATCAACTTAGTATATACTAAGTAAAGATTTCAACAGTTTGCACCCTCACAGATACACAAAGTGTAAAGTACTATTTGAAGATTAGTTTTACCATTAATCTGCATAGTATAACACATTAAGGACAGAGATCCTACATGAGGAGTAAGTGCACAGTGACTCCGTTGTTGATTTAACAATTGACACTCTTATTTATGACATCAGTAATCACCCTAGGCTCTTGTCATGAGCTGCCCATGCTATGGAAACCTCTTGAGTTCACAAACTCTGACCTTATTTAGACAAGGCCATAGTCAAAGTGGAAGTTCTCTTCTCCCTTCAGAGAAAGGAACCTTCTTCTTTGACGGCCCGTTCTTTCCACTGGGATCTCACTCGCAGAGATCTTTCATTTAGGTCATTTTTTGCCAGAGTGTCTTGGCTTTCCATGCCTGAGAAACTCTCATGGGCTTTCTAGCAAGATCCGAATATTCACCTTAAGGGCTGATTCTGAGGCCAGAGTGCTTTTTAGGGCATTTGTCATTCTGCTGTGTATCCTGTTTCCTATGTTGGCTCATTCTCTCCTTTTTAATTCTATCGGTTATTATTAGCAGACACTGGTCTTGTTTATGTGATTCCTTTGACATTTAATCTTATCTTTATGATCAATTATGACCTTAAACTGATCACTTTTACTAGTAAGATCTTTGCCCATTTCTTAACTGGATTGTTTGTTTTGTTATTGAATTTCTTGAGCTCTTTATAGATTCTGGATATTAACCCTTTATCAGTTGAGTAGTTTGCAAATATTTTCTCCCATTCTGTCAGTTGCATCTTCACTATGCTGAGTGTTTCTTTTGCAGTACAGAGCATCTCAGCTTGATGTAATCCCACTGGTCAGTTTCGGTTTTAATTGCTGTGTTTCTGGGGTGTTTTCCAAGAAATCTTTGCTTATGCCAGTATCTTGCAAAGTTTCCCCAATGTTCTCTAGTAATTTGATGTTATGAGGTCATAGATTTTGGTCTCTGATCCATTTTGAGTGGATTGTTGTGTAAAGTGTAAGGTAGGGGTCTAGTTTCATGCTTGTGCATGCAGAGATACAATTTTTCCAGCACCATTTGTTGAAGAGACTGTCCTTGATCCAGGGATTGATTTTAGCTCCTTTGTCAAAGATAAGTTGGAAGATTTTTCCATTTTTTTTCTGTCTTCTACTTTTTTAATATTTTGTAATTTTCATCATAGAGATCTTTGACATCCTTGGTTAAATGTATTCCAGGATATTTAATTCTTTTTGTAGCTATTGTGAATGGGATTGTTCTTAAAAGTTCTTTCTCAGCCAGAACATGGCTTTATTTCTAAGTACATAAAATCCTTTTTGCATTTTACTCAGTAATCCGACATTTTTATTTGCCCTTTGCTTTGTAAATATTCAGGCAGTTTAGAAAAAAGAGGTCTTCCTCCCCATTCTCATCAACAGAATAAGCCACTCTTTTTTCCCCCTGCCATGGGGGTAGGAATGATGAGGGCCTAAGTGAAATTAGAAATGTTGCTCTGGATGAAGTTCCTCTACAAAAAACATGAGGCCGGAATAGTCTTCTATTAGCCTGTGTTTGAGAAGAGAGTGAAACAGAGAATTCAGAATGGTAAGATGCTGCTGACGGTGACAATAGTGATGCTGCAGACTGTGATGAGAATTGCTAGCATATGTTGAGCACTTACATGGGCTCGCCAGCATGCCAAGTTGTACATATGACTGACTTCTTTAATCCGTAGAACAAACATGAGGAATCGGTAGGGAACTGGAAATGAAATCAAGTGAACAAGTTAGGATTTGAATCCAGGCAACAAGGCTCAGAAAGTTCTCTCTTGGAAATCGCATTCTGAGAAGGAAGAGGAGGAGAATAACAAAGAGAAGTGTGTGGGGACTGATGCCAAGACAGGACGGATTCATGTGGTAGATTCATGTGGTAGATGTGAGGTACAATTCAGCTTCTAACATAGATCCCCAGCTACTTGCTGTGACTTACACATTGTTTCCACTATAAGCTTAAAAAAAAGAAAAAGAAAAAAATAGTGTTAGTCACCCCAACATGGAGATTAAATGAATGGGAATATTAAGGTAAATACTTGAAATTGTGAATTAATTGATTTCCTATACTTTAGGTTGGTTTGTTATCATTAAGGCCCAAGAATAGTAGTTTCTTCTGTGTAGCTATAGCCTTTAGCACTCAATTAATTTGACCTATGGGGTGTTAAATAGACTGAATAAGGGGAAAATTAATTTGATTGCCTCAAAAATCAAATTAATTATATAACCCTGATATTCCCATTGCACTTTGCATAATCAATGTGAATTGAGCCTTAAATATCAAGAGAATTGGATTTGGATCTTGTCTGTGCTGTAAAGAATTAAATTAACCTTTCTACCCTACTCCTTCCACAATGGAGCTCATCCTATATGCATTCCACATGGTTCCCCACAGTGATGTTTGGAGGATGCTATCAACCTTTGAACTTGAATTAGAGGATTTCTGAATCTCATCTTTACTGTCTATCAGTTGGGGATTCCAGAAAAAAAAAATTGACCTCAGAAACTAGGTTTCCTGGATCTGTCTGGTGTGAAGCATTGGATAATAAGTCAGACATTCCTGTTAACTTTTGGAAATGTCTGATTTTTGAAGAACACTGCAGTTGAGCTTACAGGACTTCAGGACAAGAACTGGACATTTTCACACTGAGCTATGTGTTGGGGCAAGCGTGCTTCAACCTTTTGACTTTCTGAAGATGCAGGTCCTATCCTAGTGCTCAGAGAGGCAACATGTTCCTTAATTGCAATGCAGTATGTATTTCTCCCCAGGGTGCTGCTCGTGGGCTGTCTGTCTGTAATTTCTTCTGCCATTCCCAGGTGGATATTTCAAGATGTCCTGCAACTCCTTCATTATTTCTTGATGGACAAGTTAGGAAGACTCCAGCAGGCTCTTGTCTTCCAGAACAAGCAAAAATATCTTTGTAATAATTTGTGATCCACAGTATCCTGTGTCTCTGAAGACCTTTGACATAGATATATGTAAATTTTGAAATTTCTCATACCTGCGAGATTTTAATTTATGGACAGTAGTGATCCCTTCTGTCGAATAGAGAAGCTTAATAGCATGCAATCTAAGTTTTAAAAAATGTACTTGAAAAAGTGCTGATGGCTGTGGTGATAAAATCAGAGTTAAAAACTGCTTGTTCACTCATTTTCTGTGGTCTCTGCTACTCTGTGCTCCCTAGAAAACTCAGCAGGATACTCAGCTTTGTCACTCAATATATAATATTATTAAGCACTCATTCATTAGTCAGTACAGTCAAAATACAGTAGCCCTCATGAACAAGTAATTGCACTCCATGCTATGCACATTTATCTAACCAGATTATTCTTTAATATTAAGACCTTTGAAGACATAGTGATGTCAAGATTTTAAGGATCCAGTGTTAGAAAAATGCTAATTATCATCATGATAATAATGGGCTGGATTCTGGCTTTGAAGCCTGGGAGAATATTCCTGTGCATGGGCATATCTCTGAAGCCCCACATCCACAGAATCTGCCTCCCTTGTCCCAGAGACAGAGTTTCCTGAGAGAGTGCTTTGTCCCTCTCCCAAATTAGCAGGAAAACAAGCCATATGTATTGGTTAATTGTTACTAAATTGAAAAGCCTGAGACAATCCACTTACAGAGTAAAGAGTTTTATTTTGATTCACAGTTTTCAAAGTTCAGGTTTAAGCCTAAGCAACTACAATGGTTTCCTCTGTGAGGGTGAGGGCAGTGGTGGAATGTGGGTGGAGCAGGTTCACAGGGTGAGCTAGGTGGAAGACAGTGGCTTGACCAAACTCAGGCTTTTATAACCAACCTTCTATCAAGAATTACCTTCTGAGGGGTTGTCCCAGCTGACATAAGGAGCTCCAATGACCATAACTGGATTAACTTTCCTTCTATTAACCTATGACTTTGGGTTTAAACATCTGCAGGAGTTTGGGGACCAAAGCATATTCCAACTACAGCTTCATACTTCCTCCCAAGGAGAAAACTAAGAAGGATCTGGAGAGAAAATGGAGATGTTTCTCTAGACGAACTAACTTTTCACTGAAATATGAGACTAGAATAAATATCCCCTCTAATTGCAACGTTGCAGAGCAGGATAGGGGAAAAGAAGACAGAGCATTCTGATGATGACGTTGATGTTGATGGTGATGAGATGATGATGTTCTGTGTAGATAGCTCTGTCCAAATTGAAGAACAATCAGGTTTTTTTTTCCCTAGTGCCTCCATTTTCCCCTCTCTGAGCTTATCTCTTGCTTTGGTAGTTTGTGCAAAGTAGTTTACTCTCAGGTTTTCTCACATGAGATTTGCAAACTTATTTGCACATCTCTATCCCTTCTTTGAAATTTTAATACCTAATTGAAGAAAAGAAGTAGGGATAGTACCAGTCTCCACCCTTTCCTAATTCCTCCCTGGCATCTTTCCTTGTCTAAGTAAGGTGTTTCTTCTCCCCCTGAGGTGATGAAAAGCTATTTTGACTTATCCAGCATCTTTTCATGTGCTGTGGTTACCTTTCAATAATGTAAGCTTTTGTCCTACACCTTGGTTCCTTGAAATCACACAGATTGTTTCTTCTGGAAACAAAGACTGCCTCTCCCAAATGAAGGCCTTGTTTCTGAGCTGGGATTTCTAGGGCTTCTTTTGTACCTCTCAAAATTCCTTTGTCCCTGGTTCTTTCCTCCTGTTAAATGACACATGCTCCAGTCCTATTGAGGCACTGTGTATGAACAAGAACTAACAGGCATAGAATCATCTGATGCTATTTCACAGTGTTACGGAACTGGGTGACAACAGCATTGCCTCCCTCTCATCCCCCATACAGAAAGAATTGACTCTGTTACTTCTCAGGTCACATCATTGCTTTCTCTCATTTCTAACCCTCATTGTATTCCCTTTCATGTGGTGCATAGTGTTTTTATATATATACATATGCATATGTATATGTACATATATACACACATACACACAAACATATATACATATATATGTATGTATATATATAACATACCAAGGGGGTCTTCAAAAAGTTAATGGAAAATGCATATTATGAAAAAGCTGTGCATGGCTGTAAATTTTTTTTGTAAAAAATCAACTTGTTTTTTAATTATATTTCTCATGAATTTTTTGAAGTACTGTCATATGTCATGACAGACTCTACATATATATGTATATATGTGTATATTTGTGTATCAGAACATATCTTATGATATATATATATATATGTGTGTGTGTATATATATATATATATATGTGAGATATCTTAGAATTAAGGTCCTACATACAAAACTAAAGGAAGTTGAACTGCCTCATGCCAGTAGCGATTTTTGTCCTTCTTGCTCTCTCCTAGCTACATTACGTGTTTAAGGTCTTAACACAGCTTTATGAAGATAAAACCTACCCTTATTTCAGTTCATCTCCTCTGTTCCTGTTGGGACTAAATAGGGTAGGCCAAGCTCTGACCACTTAGCCAAACCCAAATGCGCACTAATAAAATTACTGAAAACGAAACTCTCTAATGGTTCAGGGAGGGCTCTAGAAAAATCTCTTTGATGTTCAGAAGCTTCTGAGATCACATCCTGGCTATGTGACCAGCAGTTACTAGTGTAATTAATTCTGCTGGCAAGGAGTGAGTGGAGGCAGTGACTGGACATCTGAAAATCGCATTAGGGACAGAGTCTTAGGAGTAAGCGTGTAAAATCTCACATACAACAGGCCTTCCTTTGCCCTTCTGGCTGCACACCTGTCAGCTGGATTCCTGGGCTCTGTGCCAGTTTCAAATGCTGGATTACAGATCTGCTGGGTCCAGACAGGAATATTTCAAGTCTAAAGGCCACTCCCCACGTCTCCTGTTCAGCCTTCTCTGAAGATCTGGGGAGGCCGAAGCTGTTTCTGTTTAGTTGAGGGCAAGTCTTGGTCTTGCATTTTAGTCTCTGTGTTCCCCATTCACCTCTGGGCCACCCATTCCTTCATAGTCGCCTGCAGAGTAAATACCCCAGCTAGGTGCTCTTGCACCATCATGGGTATGCCTTTACAGAATTTGTGATTTATTAGTGCTTGTATGTTTACCCTCAGCCCTGGCTCATAAGCTTCAGGAGGAGTCACCTCAATATCCATCCCCCTTACAACTTAGCATCCTTTGCAAAAAAAAAAAAAAAAAAAAAAATCTGAGTAGGTCGTAGGCAACGGCCCCTTATCACAATTCATAATACTTGGATTTTTAAATATCATCTCTCCACCTAATTAAATATGACCCTAGGTTGCCATTTAGTCTTTGTTTCTTTTTTTTTTTTTTCAGATTTATTTATTTGAAAGAGTTACACAGAGAGAGGAGAGGCAGAGAGAGGCAGAGAGGCAGAGACAGAGACAGAGAGAGAGAGAGGTCTTCCATCTGATGGTTCACTCCCCAGTTGGCCGCAATGGCTGGAGCTGTGCTGATCCAAAGCCAGGAGCCAGGAGCTTCTTCCCAGTCTCCCACGAAGGTGCAGGGGCCCAAGGACTAGGACCATCTTCCACTGCTTTCCCAGGACATAGCAGAGAGCTGGATGGGAAGTGGAGCAGCTGGGTCTCAAAGCGGTGCCCATTTGAGATGCTGGTGCTTCAGGCCAGGGTATTAACCCTCTGCACCACAGTGCCTGCCCCATGCTTATGTTTTTAGGAAAGCAAACAAGTGACAATTCTCCACGACCTCAGTAATGTTAATGACAACTTCAGGAACACTCTCAAAAGTACTTTAGTAAAGGATTTTCATCTGCAATCCTTTCCATCGGCGTATCAAAGAGTTAACCTGCCAGCCATAGGGTCTGGGGCCGAGTTGGCTGCATCCCTTCCTGGATAGTTACTGCGTCTTTTTGCCTTCCTGTTCCTCTCTGTCTTCTCTCTGTCCACACGCCTCTCTTTGCCTTCTCCTTTCTCTTACTATCATTTCAAGAACCTAAGAGCCCCTTCTTCCTCCCCTCCTTGCAGAGTTGCGCATTTTTTGGCACACCTGTGCACTGCTTGCTTCTGTGAGCTACTTGCAACCTCACGGATGTTTCCATTTTTCCCCTTGTAAGCAGTTTTATCCCTGGCCTTGTACAGAGGGCTCTGTTGCCTGCGGAAACCTCATCCTTGTAACTCTAGGAGGCTTTTACTTCCCTGGGTATTTCTGAGCCGAATTTTGGCCAACTGTGTCTTACGAAGTCAGCAGGTTTCCTCCAAATATTATCATTCAGTGTTTCCTGTGTGAAATCCTGTCCTCTTCAATGTACTTGAAAGAAGGAAATAGGAAAAACAACGTGAGTGTTTATATAGGATCTTTTCTCCTTACAGCCAGTTGCTTGTGAATCCTTAGACGATTCGGCAAGAGTAAAGAGGTGAGATGAGCTGCGCCAACAAAGGTTAACATAGTCGAAGTCTTTTCCAGTGTCGCCTAGGGAGTGATCAGGCTTGTGTGACCTCCACAAAGCCATTGGAATTAATTCCCTTGATGTCAAGAAACCAGATTACGTTTCTAGAATTTAAGGCACTTCTTTGTCCTTTGCACATTGAAGTCCAAGGTATGCAGATGCCCACTTGGTCTTTGGGCAAGTAGCCAGTAATTATATAGAAGCTTAGGTCTAGGAATGGTTTAGCTGGGAAAGAAACTGACAACTCATGACTACTTTTGAGGTCTTAGGTGTCTGCAATGGCTTGGGTGGGGTAGTTCTTGGAGATGGAATGGTAATTTCTACGTGGACTTGATGGGTAAAAAAGGGCCAGAATGGGCCTACATTGTGGTTGCTGCCTGCGATGCCAGCATCCCACATCTAAGTGCCAGTTTGAGTCCTGGCTCTCCTACTTTGAATCCAGCTTCCTGCTAATGTGGCTAGAAAGGCAGTATATGATGGCCCAAGGACTTGGGCCCCTTCTTTTTTTTTTTTTTTTTTTTGACAGAGTGGACAGTGAGAGAGAGAGACAGAGAGAAAGGTCTTCCTTTGCCGTTGGTTCACCCTCCAATGGCTGCCGCGGCCGGCGCGCTGCGGCCGGCGCACCGCGCTCATCCGATGGCAGGAGCCAGGTGCTAGGTGCTTTTTCCTGGTCTCCCATGGGGTGCAGGGCCCAAGCACTTGGGCCATCCTCCACTGCACTCCTGGGCCACAGCAGAGGGCTGGCCTGGAAGAGGGGCGACCGGGACAGAATCCGGTGCCCCGACCGGGACTAGAACCCGGTGTGCCGGCGCCGCAAGGCGGAGGATTAGCCTGTTGAGCCACGGCGCCGGCCCGGGCCCCTTCTACCCATGCGGGAGACCCAGGTGGAGTTTCTGGTCCTTGGCTTTGGCTTGGCCCAGACCCAGCTGTTTTAGGCATTTGGGGAGTGAATCAGCAGATGGAAGATAGCTCTCTGTGTCTCTCTGTTTTCTGCCTTTCAAATAAATAAAACTGAGTAAATAAACATTAAAAGCTATTGAAAATCACAAGGAACTTTTAAAAAATGAAAACTATTTTCAGGAAGATTCAAGAAAAGAAATCTTTGTATTCACTGAATTTCCATGAAAAGTTTATATAGTTTCTTTTGTTTGCTAAAATCTTTTTATTAATTAAGAGAAATATTTATGTAGTGTACTTATTAGGTAATTTTTGTGTTATTCCTGAGACCCCGTTTACATTTGAAATACTTTTTACAAGTAGGAATGCGCTTGCCTTGTTTCTTTTTTGTGAGTCTGGAAAGGCAGCTGCTGCACTCATCTTCCAGTGGGACTCTGGGAAGAGAGTGCCTCTTGGGAATTCTGCACCCACAGCTGGTCCTGGGAGACCTCGAGGATGTAGGTGGAGGCTCTCCAGGCGAGGTGCTCTACCAGCTTCAAGTCAGGGCTCTAAAGCAGGTTCCCCAGGTCGGGTCTGCGTGTACATCTCTGCCTGTAGAGGAGCCTAGTCAATCTGTGGTGGCTGAGAAGTCATTCCATGTGCGATGTTTTCAGCTGTGTTTCATAAATAAACTGAGTAGATCTCACAGTTGCTGTGATCTGAGGCCACCCTGTTGTCCAGCAGCATCCCTGTGAGACAGGGAGGCCAGGAGATACCCATGTCCAAACATGCAGTCAGATATCTGCTCCGTGTGTGTTTCCACGAGGGCACAAGAACTACCAAAGCAGTTAGAGTATTAGGTTGGACTTAGCTTGAGCCATGTGGAAACAAATTCCTTCTTTCTTTTCCTCCCACCTTCCTCCAGTTACCTAGTTATGAGGGCTGTGGAGAAGACCAGACTGGCTTTTTGTGTTTCTTATTTCACCTGCCTGCGCTGGTACTGGTACCCTTTCCAGCCATAATCCATTCCCTGCTGAATTGTTCTAGTGCAGCTTCTACACCACCTGTCCCATGAAGAAATCTGATAAACTGGCAACAAAGTGTTACAGTATTTTAGTTCTTTAAGAAATACTTACATTTGGCCGGCGCTGTGGCTCAATAGGCTAATCCTCCACCTTGCGGCGCTGGCACACCGGGTTCTAGTCCCAGTTGGGGCACCGGATTCTGTCCTGGTTGCCCCTCTTCCAGGCAGCTCTCTGCTGTGGCCAGGAAGTGCAGTGGAGGATGGCCCAAGTGCTTGGGCCCTGCACCCCATGGGAGACCAGGATAAACACCTGGCTCCTGCCTTCGGATCAGCGCGGTGCACCGGCCGCAGCGCGCCAGCCGCGGGCGGCCATTGGAGGGTGAACCAATGGCACAGGAAGACCTTTCTCTCTGTATCTATCTCACTGTCCACTCTGCCTGTCAAAAAAAAAAAAAAAAAAGAAAAAAGAAAAGAAATAATTTACATTCTGCTGAACATCAGAATTCCTGAAAATCCAGGAAAGGTTCAGTGCTACAATCAGAGAAAGGTAGTCAATAGCCATCTTTCCACCTTCTCCAGTCCGTGGAACAAGGAGTTTAGGCAGTGGCTCTTGTCTCACGGCTCAGCACGAATACAGATGCTGAGATGGGGAATGCAAAGGCTACCAAATGACGGGTGCCTATTCCAGACCACAGGAATTCCCATTATTTGAAAAGTTTTCTTTTTCCAAAATGGAAGGTATTCGTCTTTGTCATCAGGAGTGTATCAGTGTTACCCCAGTGCTGGGGAACTGTTGCCAAGTATGAAGCAGCAAAGGACCTGATCAGAAAGGACAGCTCTAGCCTTGGGCTTTCCACCAGGGCTGGCTGTGCATCCCAGACGAGGTGTCAACAAGAATGTCTGCTCCTGCCTCCCAGCTGAGAAGCAGAGTCAATGTCATCAGTCTGGGGTGGATGAAGGGAGGCGAGGGGCTTGGAATACTTTTAGTACACATCTTAATATACACTTGGCTATTTCCCAAATAAAGTGTGGAGAAATTGATGATAGTGTGAATTAGGGTTCATTTTCACAGAGTGCAAACCTGTGACCTTTGTTGACTCAAAGACAAATCTCAGCCTTCATGACTATATTGCACTTACATAATAATGGTAAAAAGAGTAAAGTGGGGTGTTAAGGCAAGTAAATGTTTGTTGTAGTGAAGGTATAAACAAGTGTTCTCTATTGCAGATGCAATTTTGAAGTTGTAGATACAAAGAATTGTGTATTATAGAGAACGGTCATGGCATGTATTAAAGTGGTCTTAAGTAGAATAGCTTTCAAATGATTGATATATTGCAAAAGAAAGCCCCTTTCCATGAAATTCTATATCACATAAAAAATAGGGCTTTAGGACAGTGCAGTATAGAAAAGTTTATTAACATGGGATTGGGGGTCATTAAGTCCTGTACTTAAATTCTGGCTCATACTTTCCTGGCTGAATTACCTTATGCACATCACTTAAAGTCTCTGTAGGCATTCTCATTTGCAAAAACAGAGGTAGCAATTGCCATTAACAAAGCATTGCTTAGAATCTAACTATAACAGTAGTTTGAGAAGTGTTTAAGATCACGCCAAATTTTTTGTTTAATGTTGGAGTCATAATGACGTACTTATGGGCCACTAGGAAAATCTAGTACAGAAGGAAAAGTTGGTAATACAGGCAAGAGCTGGGAGAATCATGCAACACTGCTTCCAAGCAGATGAGGGAAGTAGGATCTACTGAATAAATGGGGTGTGTGAGCTTTGCTGGATAATGGACAGTTCATCCAAAGTTCCAAGAAAAGGGGAACGTGTAGATCCAGATGCAGGTAGCTTCATGGATGTAGTGAAGATCCTCTTCCAATTGCAACTGACCAGGAAATCATGAGAGACCCACTCTGCCTGCATTTAGGTCTAAGACTGAGTTCAGTATGGTCTACTGTCTCCTTTCTCTTTCTTACACACACACACACACACACACACACACTTGGTTCACTATGGTCTTTCTCCCTTCTCTCTCTCTCTCTTACCCACACACACACACACACACACACACACTGGGTTCAGCATGGTCTACTGTCTCCTTTCTCTCTCTCTCTTACACACACACACACACACACACACACACACACACGAAGCCGAGGCAGTTCCAGAGAAGCAAGTTCACAAATGTTCAAGGTCAGTAAATGCTACCGAGAAAGACAGTGCAGAAAGGAGGAAAAGGAAGCGTTAGTGCTATAATTTTAAACAGCGACTTTAATGAAATTTCTTGCAGGAAATAAAGGACTGAGTCATGTGAACAGTTGATGAAAGTGTGAGGTAAGAAAAGGAATTGAAGTATGAAAGTCCTGTGGTGGGAGTGTGCCTGGCAGATTCCAGGAGCAAAGAGAAGACCTAAGTATTTGAATGACAAGAATACAGTGGATGTGGCTTATAATAGAGTTTGAGGTCAGAAGGGGCCAGATCAGCTAAGGCCTTGCAGGCCATCCTGTGGGCCTTGGCTTTTTCTATCACTGAGAAGGGATGCACTTCCAAGGGTTTGATGGGATCACTTATGTTTTAACATGGCCTTTTGGCTACTGCATTGAGAAAAGACTGAAAAGGGCCAGACACAAGGGCAAAGAGGCATATTAGGAGGCTGTTGGAATAATCTGTATAAGAGCTGATAAGTGTAGAGAAATAGGAAGCCTAGTTTGTACCAGGGAGGGGCAGTGTGCTAGGCTGACAGCTTCAATGTTTTACACAACAGAGAGATTTCAGGTGAGGTTGCTGCAGGATCGAGTTGATATGCACTGAATTAAGGAATACTTTAGGAAGAGAATGGTGGAGAGGGAAGATCAAGAGCTCAGAGGCAGAGGACTTAAAATGCCTATTTGATCTACAAGTGAAGTTATAGAGTAGGTGTTCAGGTGTGTGAATCTGCAGCCAAGGGTGATGTTCAGTTAGAGTTATAAATTTGAGAATTATCAGCATATAGATGATGTATTAAGCCATGAACATTGGATGAGATCATTGCAAAGGCACAGGAGCAGAAAGAGAAGAGAAATGGTCTAAGGACTCAAGCCCAGTGCACATCCTTTTTAATAGAAGGAGAAGAGGAGGAACCAGTAATGGGGACTGAGAATGAGCAGCCAGTTAGATAAGAGGAAAAGCAGATGCCTGGCGTTTGCCAGACATTAAGTGAATGCAATCTTAACAAGGAGTAAGTAAAACTGTCTCAAATACTGCTGAAATTGAAGGGAAAAGACAGCTGAGAATTGCATTGGTTGTAAAACTTGGAGATAATTTGTGAACGTAGTTGTGTGAATGGTAGTTCAGGAGGGTGGTTACAGTGGGTCCAGAGACTAAAACAAAGCTAAAAAGGAATATTGAGGGTGATAAAATCTTTTTAGGCATTTTTTTAAAAAAAGAGTTGGAGAATTGGAACAGTGTTGAAAGAAGTATGAGAGGTCAAGCATACTTACCTACAATTAGCGTGGGCATGTGCCTTTTCTAGTCACATTCATTTGCATAAAGCAGGCATGGTGTATGACTGAACTGAGTTTACCGAAGTTTGACAGTTTCCTACATATATATGAAGTACTAAAAGAGGAGCAAGGAGTTTGGATATTTAAGCAAGGATATTTAAGTTTGCATGTTTAAGCAACTGAGGTTTGATGGTGGTGATGGACAGTGAAAGAGGGTGGGATCTATAGATTGCAGACCATGGCAGGCCCCAAAAATTGCAGAGCTGGGAACTAGAGGGAGTAAGCAAGAAACAGAGTGGTGGTTACTGACTTAAATACTTGCTGAGGAGACCAGGATAAAGGATTCAGATTTCATTCTTTTTTTTTTTTTTTCAAAGAAAAGATGTAGTTTATTTATTTGAAAGAGTGACAAGAGAGAGAGACAGAGAGAGGGAGATGTTCCATTTACTGGTTCACCCCCCCAAAAGGCTGCAATGGTGGGTGCTAAGTCAGGCTGAAGTCAAGAGCCTGGAATTCCATCTGGGTCTCCTATGTGGGTTGCAGAATTCCAAATCCTTGGGCCATCTTCTGCTGCTTTCTCAGGAGCATTGGGAGGGAGCTGGATTGGAAGCAGAACAGTTGAGACTGTATAGGATATTGGTGTCATAGGTGGTGGTCTAACCCCTGTGACATAATGCCGGCCTAAGATTTTATTCTTAAAGATGCTTTTAGAAGGTTTAAAAAGGGAGAAAGGCAAGTTCTTATATATATATATTTATTTATTTATTTTTGACAGGCAGAGTGGACAGTGAGAGAGAGAGACAGAGAGAAAGGTCTTCCTTTGCTGTTGGTTCACCCTCCAATGGCTGCCGCGGTCGGCACGCTGCGGCCGGCGCACCGCGCTCATCCGATGGCAGGAGCCAGGTGCTAGGTGCTTCTCCTGGTCTCCCATGGGGTGCAGGGCCCAAGCACTTGGGCCATCCTCCACTGCACTCCTGGGCCACAGCAGAGGGCTGGCCCGGAAGAGGGGTAACCGGGACAGAATCCGGCGCCCCGACCGGTTCTAGAACCTGGTGTGCCAGCGCCGCAAGGCGGAGGATTAGCCTGTTGAGCCACGGCGCCGGCCAGTTCTTATATTTTTTTAAAAAGCTTATTCTAGCTGCTCTGTGGAGAGTAGGTCACAGTGTTTGTTGGGGACCAAGAGAAATGGTAAGAGGTGATCAAAGCTGAAGTCATTTGTGATGACTTTCAAAATGGTGTTGATAGAGCTTGTTAATAAATTGTGTGTTGGGGGTGGTGAGAAAAATAGAGAATCGAATTTCATTCCTAAATGGTTTGTTTGAGCTCCTGGGTGACAACTGTGTGGTGATTTCTTCTGGGAGGAAAGCAGAACATTCTTCTGAGGATACAATTCTGTATCGGTCAATGGCAAGGACATGTTCTGAGCACTGTAGCGCTAGGCAGGTTCTTCATTGTAGGATCATCACTGAGTGCCCTTACATGAACCTGGATGGGATAGCCCACTACACACTCAGGCTCCAGGGTTTATATAGTGTAGCCTCCTATTCTTATGGCTGTGCTAAACAAAACAACTCGAGATTAAATCAAGCACCAGTAAAAATGATGTGATCAAGAGATTTGGTGTGCAGAAGATGGATAAAGCTCTGTTGGCATAAGCAGCATGCTATTTTACAGCAAATTTAAGTCTAAGTAGGAGTGTACTTTAACCACAAGCATAGTGCAGTGAATACATAACTAGTAAGTAACAGCTATCGTTACCATTATCAAGTCTTACATTCTGTACACAATGACATGTGTTATACTGTTCACAGAGCAGGCAGGTGGGTTTGTACCAGCACCCTCACAGCCATGTGAGTAATATGATCATATTGTTACTGGGTGGTAGGAGTTTTCCAGCTTCATTATAATTTTATGGGATCACCATTGTGTATGTGACCCAGTGCTGACTAAAATGTCATTGTCCAGCACATGGCTGTATTATTTGAGCTGCTCAGTAGATATCCAAGAAGAAACATCAAATAGTGCGTTTACAAGGGGGGAGCTCCAGAGAGAGGTCAGAACCGCAGTGTTGGAGTGAGCCAGAGCATGGTGTTTAAATGAGTGGGTCTGCGTTTGTCACTCATGGAGTGAGATTAGAAAGAAGAGAGACAGTGCTGTGTGGTCATTAGGGAGCAGAGGGCTGTGCATGAATGAATATGTGAGCAAATTAGAAGCAAAGTTAATGAGCGTGAAATGGTCATTCAAGGAAGGAAGATGATGTCTTCTTTAATTCTCCCAGGAAGAGAGAACAATATGCTTTCTGGGATGTGGGTGGCTCAAAAAACAAAACAAAAAACCCTACTTTTCTGCTTCCACCAAGTTCTTGATTTCTCTATGCAGCACCTGCTGTGACCAGGTATAACCATTATCAGAGGCATTGAGGAAACTGTTTGGCCCCATGGTTTTGATAAGAGAACAGGTACTGCATTTTCCCAGCCTATTCTAATATTTGACAAGTCAGGTGACATTTGTTCTCATAATGCTGTGCTTTTTAATATTTTGGCCAACTGTGTTGAATCATGAAGACAAAGGTCAAAGTCTTAGATTGTCAAAATGGGAAAATGATGTGAACACAGTACCATTAGAATAGTAAAGCATGTTTGAATTCTTAGTTATAATTGAAGAATATCATTCATCAGTGACAACTATATCACATGAACGAACTCTCAGAAATTCTTGTGTTAAGAGTTTTTAGTGACTGAAGACTGAGAAATTCTTAATTTGTCTAGAATTTTTAGTGACTGAAAAAATTTTCATATAAACGATTGCTGCTTTTCCAGACAGCAAGTTTGCAGCTTTCAGTTTTTTGGAAGTCTCTTTAGCATTGCCTACAAGCACAGCAGTCAAGTTGTCCTTTGTGGTTAGATAATGTTTTTACCCCAAGGATCTCTAAGCATTTTAGTGGTGGATCAGCATTTGATTCCTATTTGGTGGAAAACAGAGAAGGAGACTGAGAGAACAGATGGATTTTGTAACATTCCAAAATGAATTAAATGCAGAGCCAAGAAAAAAAAACAACAAAAAACCAGGGCTTCTGATTCACAGAGCCTCAACAGCACAGGACACCAAATTATGGCTAAAGACAGTGAAATGTAATAGTTTCCAGCAAACTAGGAATAGAAAAATGTATATTTGCTGCTCCAATTTGCTTTGAGATATCATTTCCTCTCTCTTTCCCTCCCTCCCCATCCCCTACCCCCCTTCCTTCCTTTTCTTTTTTTCTTTTTTTTTAGCTTTGCCCAAACCCTTCCTGCTGAGACTCATATACTGGTGGATTCAACAGAGGTTACTTCCTCTGCTCTTTTACAAGAGGCTGCCCTTTGTTTCATGGTTTAATTATACAGGGTACTTCAAAAAGTTCATGGAGAAATGGGATTCAAAGACACAGTTTGCTTTGGTGAACAAGGAGCTTGAAATCCATAGAGATGAGGGGCTTTCAAAAACTTCAGATAATGCATGTTATGAAAAATCTGGGTGTGGATTTCAGCAAATTTTTTGGGCACCAAAACATTTTTCAATTCCATTTATTTTTCAGGAAATTTCTAGAGTCTCTTATAGAGAGAATTCAGCACATCTCTGCTGTGTGCTTAAGCATGTATTGTGTCTGTGCTATTGTAGAAGAAAATGTGGAAGAATGAAAGTCCTTCTTCGTGTGATGAGTTCTACAACTGAGGAAGAAGAGGGTCACAGAGCATGGGTCTAAGAGTGTGGATTTCGGGAGCCAGGCTGTGTGGCACTAGTGTATGGTGCCTGCTCAGGGCAGGCATTTGGCACAGTGGTTAAGATGCCACTGGGGATGTCCACGTCCCACATTGGAGTGCCTGGGTTTGAGTCCCAACTTCACTTCCAATTCCAGCTTCCTGCTAATGAAGCCTGGGAGGCAGCTGATGATGGTTCAAGAACATGAGTTGCTGCTACCCCATGGGAGACCTGGGTTGAGATCTGGGTTCTGGCTATGGCCTAGTCCAGCCTGGTCTGTTCTGAGGATTTGGAGAATGAACCAGTGGATGGAAAATCTCTTCCTTTCTGCAGTTTCTGCTTCCAGTCTCACCCTCTTCCTCAACCTTCCCATTGCCACTAGGCACTTGTAATGAAAATTTGCTCATGTTACATTTTGGCAGAGTTTTTCCAAGTGTAACCTTGGTCATTTTATTAAAATCACCTGGAATTTTATTTTTTTGGAAGAAGTAAAAATTTCTGGACCTAAATCCAAACTTAAGAATTACAATATTTGGACATAATGTCTAGAAATTGTACTTTTAACAGCTCTTCATTTGGGGCCAGTGCCACGGCTCACTAGGCTAAGCTTCCACCTGCAGCCCTGGCACCCCTGGGTTCTAGTTCCGGTTGGGGCGCCAGATTCTGTCCCGGTTGCTCTTCTTCCAGTCCAGCTCTCTGCTGTGGCCCAGGAAGGCAGTGGAGGATGCCCAAGTGCTTGGGCCCTGCACTCCATAGGAGACCAGGAGAAAGTACCTGGCTCCTGGCTTCGGATTGGTGTGGTGCACCGGCTGTAGCGGCCATTTGGGGAATGAACCAATGGAAGGAAGACCTTTCGCTCTGTCTCTTTCTCTCTCACTGTCTAACTCTGCCTGTAAAAAAAAATAAAAAATGAAAAAGCTCTTCATCTGGAGCAGACATTTGGCCTGGCAGCCATGCATCAGAGTGCATGGGTATATTTCCTGGCTCTTTCCCTGGACTCCAGCTTCCTGCCAGTGCAGACCCTGGGAGGAGATGGTGAAGGCTCATGTTGTTGGTTCCTTGTTGCAGATATTTGGGGCATCTTTGTTTCTCTTTTTCTTTTTTTTTTCCTTTCTTTTTTCTTTTCTTCTTCTTCTTTTTTTTTTTTTTTGACAGGCAGAGTGGACAGTGAGAGAGAAAGACAGAGAGAAAGGTCTTCCTTTTGCCGCTGGTTCACCCTCCAATGGCCGCCGCGGCCAGTGCATCACGCTGATCCGATGGCAGGAGCCAGGTGCTTCTGGTCTCCCATGGGGTGCAGGGCCCCAGCACTTGGACCATCCTCCACTGCAGTCCTGGGCCACAGCAGAGAGCTGGCCTGGAAGAGGGGCAACTGGGACAGAATCCGGCACCCCGACCAGAACTAGAACCCGGTGTGCTGGCGCTGCAAGGTGGAGGATTAGCCTGTTGAGCCCCGGTGCCGGCGGAACATATACTATCACAGTTTTTCATAATACACATTTTCCTTGAACTTTTTGAAGACCCTTCATATACATAGATTTCAAATTTTTGTACAGCAAAACAAATTTATCTTTCAATTCCATTTTTGACAAATTTTTGGAAATTTTGGAAGTGCCCTTTTTCTCCTCATGTAAAATATAACACACCTCATCTGAGTATTATGTTATATATATATATATATATATATAATATTATAATATACCTCAGTAAGGTCCTACAGGAGACAAAGTTGTATGAATTAATGCCTAAATCAGAAATTCAGAATAATACAGTTTTACTATAAGAGGACCCTTTTTCTGCTTTATGAGATCTAATAAAGTAAAAGTTCAGTGATGTGAAGTTTTATAATGATGGAGAAGTTGGATTCTCTTTTTGATGCAAGATTCATAGGAACACAGGGATGCAAGCACTTCCTGTTGCTTGCTTCCTGTCCAACAGAGTGTGGGTTGCACTTGTCATGTAGGCTGCTAGACCACAAGGATTCACGTCCAGAATGGGTCTGGAGTGATGTTTATCCCTAGAGATCCTGGAGTCAGCATAGATGCAGTGACTCAACCTTTCAGTTATGGTCTCTAGGGAAGAGCACTGTGAGGGGTGTTGGGTAGCCAGAGTGAATATTTAGTGTTTGTAACTGCCCCGTGTTCCTCTTTCCTCAACAAACAGTTCCCTGTGGAACAATTCCATAGATGCTTACTGCTCTTGCACCCCTTCCCCCATCTGTCCCATCTCAGTCTCCAAGGTCAGATGTGAGTCAACTTCTAACTCTGCAGTGGACATTAAAACTAAGCTTGACAGATCAGGGTAATTCTGTCACTCTGGCTGAGACCTGGGAGTGGAGGAAGCAGTCGAGCCACCCAAAGGTAGTTCCTGTGATCTCAAGGTGCACAGGACGAAGGTTTGGTTCACTCTGCTCTGAAGATCAATAGATGAACCTCAAACCAGTTCAGGGGCCCTGGCTGGCCTTTATTGAGCTAGAGCTCCTTACACACACATTGTGACACCTTAGCATGCTGAACGACACACTTGTCAGCCTCCATGTCAGGAAACATGGGGCCAAATAAGGGGTGAAAAGGAGTTGTAGCCAGATACCAGGAATCTCCACCTCCTGCACAGAAAAACCAGGAATATGCCTTCCCCTTAGTAGAATGTGTCCTCCTTTTATCAGAATGCACCCCTCCTTTCTGTAAATGACCCCCGTAATCTGAAACACAGTTCAGAGATAGGGCTACTCCCCTTTGAGGAGTCCCACTCTGTGGAGTATGTAGCTTTGCTTTCTCAATAAAACACTTGCTGCTCACTATGTGCCATTCTTTGACTCACTCCTCAATTTCTTCTTGAAGCACCTGGGTACCAGGCAACCCTTGTAATCCAGTGCCATAGCCGCACAGTAGGGGTGGGCACATACAGACCTACCCACTTAAAGTGGAATGCAAGGATTCATATTAGGGCTACTGAGAAAATCACCAGTAACAATGTAGCCCTGGAGCTGCTGGCAGCCATCTTGACACCATGTGAGGAGGGAGGTATAGCTGAGAGATAAAGACCCTATACCAGTTGAGCTCTTGGGTTAAGCCATGCCTGAGACCAGAAAGATCTCCTTAATTGAACACTTAAGGCAATAAATTCTATTTAAAATTTTTCTGTTAATAGCTAAACAGGATTTTCAGGTGATATAAGGATATATTATGCATGATACTCCAAATTATTTGACAATGAACTTTTTTTTTGCATCATACTTGTAAACATCCTTTGCAGTTAGTTTTCCTTATAAATGAATTAGAGTACTTTTAGCTGCAAACTGAAAAAACAAACTCAAGAACAATACATTGGGAGGTAAGGGTTTCCAGGTTTGGTTAATTCATTGGTTTAACAATGTCATTAAGCATTGGTGTATTCTGGTTTTCCATTCTGCTATCCCCAGTTAGTTGAGTCCTAGGCTATCCTCTCTCAAGGTCATAAGATGGCCTTGTTCCAGGCATTGCATCCTGACAGAACAAGGTTGAATAGAATAACATGTAATGCTATTTTCTCATGTCTTGGTTTAAGGATGAAAAAAATCTTTCTCAGGTCTTTCTCCCTCCCGAGATTCCACTTGCGTCTGTCATTGCTCCAGAGTGGGTTACCTCTCTCCCTAGGTGAGCCATTGGCAAGACAATGAGATAAGCACAATTGGTTGAGAGTATCCTGGATTTACCTGCTGTTTTTGGATAGGATTACCTTCTCAGGAGGCAGAAAAGCTGAATAAAACAGGCATTCTGTTTGTAAGAAAGGAGGAGAGAACAGGTGGTGAGTAGGCAGTAAAAGGGAATAGGCTGAGTGAACTCACACAGAAGATCAAGTTACTCAGATCCCGGCTTCTGGGCTTCTGAATTCCCACTTGTCTTCAGTCTCCTCTCAGTGACTCAAACTGTGTTTGATGTAAACCATTTTGTATATGTAATCCACTCCTGTCTCAGAGGGAAGGGTGGCTCTTTTGGGGTTTCTAGGATTAAATCCTTCACTCTACCTTTAATAATAACAGTTTTACCTGTGGTTTTTTTTTTTTTTTTTTGACAGGCAGAGTTAGACAGTGAGAGAGAGAGACAGAGAGAAAGGTCTTCCTTTTGCCGTTGGTTCACCCCCCCAAATGGCTGCTATGGCCAGGGGGCCGCGTCGATCCGAAGCCAGGAGCCAGGTGCTTCCTCCTGGTCTCCCATGCAGGTGCAGGGCCCAAGCACTTGGGCCATCCTCCACTGCCTTCCTGGGCCACAGCAGAGAGCTGGACTGGAAGAGGAGCAACTGGGGCAGAATCTGGTGCCCCAACCAGGACTAGAACCTGGGGTTCTGGCTCCACAGGTGGAGGATTAGCCTAGTGAGGCATGGCGCTGGCCACCTGTGTTTGATTTGGTTATTGTGTCCTATCATTTCTTGTCTCTATTCCAAATTAAACTGACTAATTAACAGTCCTTCCTACAATCACATTTAAACATGGCTGTGCAGCTCTCCCCTGGTTTGCATCTTCTTCTAGTGCTTTTCTGCTGAGTGGTTTCCTCTGTGCCCTTGGGAGCCCATGCTCCTTGATACCTTCAGATGCATCACAGTGCTGCGCAGGTGCTTCCCAGGGAGGCCCTTTAAAGGATGCTGTTTCCCCATCTCCATGTCGCAGGTCGCGAGGTGGGGTCTGAATGCCACTAGTGCTGTTTCTAGCCTGTTAAACTTGAATCTTGTTCTACATCCGCCTTTTAAGGCTCAAGAACTTAAGCAAACCATCCTCTATGTTCTCTTCCCCAAACACTGTACAGTGGTGTATGTTTTCCCTAATTTGTGGTAACTAATATACAGAGTACAAAAAGAGGTATATGAGAAAAATTGACATTTTGAGATTTGATGATTGTTTATAGCCCTGGTCTAGACTCCTGAGGAACAGTTGTTTTTGTATTTAATACTTGTTGAATCTTTTAAAAATTAATTTTGTTTAAGGAATATAACTTCATGCATTTAATACATACAGATTTGGAAATATGATGCTTCTTCCCCTCCTATCTTCCTCCTACCCATACCCCCTGAATCTTTTATTTAGTGGGGGGTTAAGCTTGTGATTATAAAGAAAATTTAAAGTATGTCATTGTAAACATTAAAAGAAAAATAAGGAAAGATAAAAAGTGGAAGTGAGGGATGAAGGGAGGCTAGGGTGGGAAGTATCATTGTGTTTTTAAAACTGAAATACGGCCGGCACCGTGGCTCAACAGGCTAATCCTCCGCCTTGCAGCGCCGGCACACCGGGTTCTAGTCCTGGTCGGGGCGCCGGATTCTGTCCCGGTTGCCCCTCTTCCGGGCCAGCCCTCTGCTGTGGCCCGGGAGTGCAGTGGGGGATGGCCCGGGTGCTTGGGCCCTGCACCCCATGGGAGACCAGGAAAAAGCACCTAGCACCTGGCTCCTGCCATGGGATGAGCGCGGTGCGCTGGCCGCAGCGCGCCATCCGCGGCGGCCATTGGAGGGTGAACCAACGGCAAAAGGAAGACCTTTCTCTCTGTCTCTCTCTCTCACTGTCCACTCTGCCTGTCTAAAAAAAAAAAAAAAAAAAAAAAAAAAACCACAAAAACTGAAATACATGAAAAATTTCCCCTTTTTAGAAATATAAAATTTTAAATAAAAAATCCAAAAGATAGCATGTTTATCAAGAAGTTTAGCATTTGTGCCAGGTCTTCCTTCCCATTCTTACTCTTGCCATGGTCCTGGGGTTTAATTATCATAAACGATCTTTTATCTCCTCTCAATTTTTTTCTTCCATTTTTGGCTCCCTGTCTGTCTCTCTTCTTTCCTCTATTCATCCCTCCATTACTTCTTCACCCTACCCTTCCTTCTCTTTGTCCCTCCCTTTCCTCTCCACTATTTTTAATCTCAGTTTTATTTTCTTTTTTTGACAGGCAGAGCGGACAGAGTGAGAGAGAGACAGAGAGAAAGGTCTTCCTTTACCGTTGGTTCACCCTCCAATGGCTGCCGCCACCGGCGCACCGCACTGATCGGAAGCCAGGAGCCAGGTGCTTCTCCTAGTCTCCCATGCTGGTGCAGGGGCCCAAGGACTTGGGCCATCCTCCACTGCACTCCCTGGCCACAGTAGAGAGCTGGCCTGGAAGAGGAGCAACTGGGACAGAATCCAGCACCCCGACCGGGACTAGAACCCAGTGTGCCAGTGCCACAGGTGGAGGATTAGCCTAGTGAGCCGTGGCGCCAGTCTATTGATTGTTAATTGTGCAGTAAACTGCACATATGTTTAAAATACACATATGATTAGTGTACTGTTTATGCATTTTTTTTTCACAGAAAATACTCCAAAACTTAAAACAACATTTGTTGTGTCACACTGTGGGTCAGGAATTTGGGAGAGGCTTAGCTGAATATTCTGGTTCCTCGTCCCCCAGAGGCTGAAGTCAGTGTTGGCCAGAGCCAACAGTTACCTCTGTGTGCCAGTGAGTGTGGGTTCACCTTGAGACTCATTCACAGAACTGTTGCAGGTCTGAGTTCTATGTTTTGCTACATAAACCTCTCCCTGGCAGCCGGGGGCCCCCTCGGCAAAAGTTTCAAGAGATAAAGGCAGAGTGTAGTGGGAAAGAGGTGGGGGAGAGAAATTGAATGAATACAAGGCTGAGGCCACATTAGTTTTGTAACTTAATCTTGGTTGGAAGTGACATTCTAACATTTCTACTACATTCTAGTCATTATAAGCACATCACTAATTGAAATCTATGCTTTTTTAATATTCATTTGAAAGGCATATGTGACAGAGAAATGCGACAGAGGGATGATGTTCCATATACCAAATATTGATTTACCAAGTGCCTCTGACAGCTCAGGCTGGGTCAGGGCAAAGCCAGGAGCCTTGAGCAAGGAACTCAATTAGGTCTCCACATGGTTTGTGGGAACTCAAGAACTTGAGCTATCGCCTGTTACCTCCCTGGCACAGTAGCTGGAAACTGGATGGGAAGCAGAGGTAAGTCTTGATCCCAGGCTCTGTGATACGGGATGCGTGCATTCCAAACAGAGGTTTTACTCACTGCACCACAAGGCTGCCCTATGGAGTCTCTACTGAAGGACAGAGGATTCCACAGGGACAAGGATATCAGGAAGTGGTATCACGGGGGCCATCTTAGAAGCCAAATGATGATGTATGTGTACACCAAGAAACCATCCCTACAGTCAAGATAATGGACATTGCTCTTCATCCCTCCACATTTTCTCATGCTGCTTCATAATCCATTCCTCCTTTCGTCCCCTGTCCCTCTTAAGCACTGCCCACTTATTTCTGTCACTATAGTTTGCATTTTTTGGAATTTCATTTACATAGAATAATATAGTGTGTATCCTTTTTTGTTTTTTCACTGAACACAGTGATTTTGAGACTCTCCATGTTTCTTGTATCAGTAGTTTTTTTTGTTTTTTTGACCAGCAGAGTGGACAGTGAGAGAGAGAGACAGAGAGAAAGGTCTTCCTTTTCCATTGGTTCACCCCCCCAATGGCTGCTGTGGCTGGCGCACTGATTGAAAGCCAGGAGCCAGATGCTTCTCTTGGTCTCCCATGCGGGTGCAGGGCCCAAGCACTTGGGCCATCCTCCACTGCACTCCCGGGCCACAGCAGAGAACTGGACTGGAAGAGGAGCAACTGGGACAGTATCTGGCGCCCCATCCGGGACTAGAACCCGGTGTGCCCATGCCTCAGGTGGAGGATTAGCCTAGTGAGCTGCGGCACTGGCCAATAGTGTGTTCTTTTTTTTTTTTTTTTGACAGGCAGAGTGGACAGTGAGAGAGAGAGAGAGAGAAAGGTCTTCCTTTTGCCGTTGGTTCACCCTCCAGTGGCCGCCACGGCTGGCGCGCTGCGGCCGGCACACTGCGCTGATCCGAAGGCAGGAGCCAGGTGCTTCTCCTGGTCTCCCATGGGATGCAGGGCCCAAGGACCTGGGCCATCCTCCACTGCACTCCCTGGCCACAGCAGATTGCTTGGCCTGGAAGAGGGGCAACTGGGACAGAATCCAGTGCCCTGACCAGGACTAGAACCCGGTGTGCCGGCATCTCAAGGCGGAGGATTAGCTTAGTGAGCCACGGCGCCGGCCCGATAGTGTATTCTTGTTATCACTGGTATCCTGTACAGCTATGTTGTAATTTAATCATCACCTCATGATGGGTGTTTGCATTGTTTCTAGTTGGGACTGTTGTGAATAAAGCTGAGGAGGACATATGGGTTCCATCCATGGTGTTGAGATGGTGGTTAGTTCTGGTATATTATGTCTGAACATGAACCTAGCTATTGTTATGAAGGTATTTTTTAAATATGCCTTTAAAATTTTAAAATTTATTTATTTGAGAGATAGGCAGAGGGAGAAAGAGAGAGAGCTTCTATCTGCTGGTTCACTTATCAAATGCTCAAAAAGAGTTAGAGCCAAATTCAGGAGTGCAGTCCAGGTCTTCCACATGGCAGAAACCCAGTCACTGGAGTCATCATCGCTGCCTCCCAGCATCTGCTTTGGTAGGAAACTGGAGTCAGGAGCCAGAGCCAGGCACTCCCATATGAGATGCCGGCAGGTAGCCACCAGACTAAATGTGTGCTCCAAAATCGGCAGACATCGAGTAAAGTGGGTCATCCTGAATTCACTCCAGATCGCAGCCTCCGTCTGTTTCCAGCCCATGAGCCTTCCATTCACAGTCAGGCTTACGAGGCTTCACGGTTGGGTGATGCTACTGCTTCCGCTTTTCTCTCTGGTCTGTTTCTGTGGAGAACCCTCGCTAATACAGACTTTGGTACTGAGGGTGGTTCTGCAGAACCCCACAGCTGGTGAATTTTCCTCATCCTAGGGTTTCTGGAATTGGTTATCTACTCTGTAAATCCTGAGAAAAGATAAACCTTTATGACGGATCCTGACTGCCAAAACTGGCCACAAATTATAAATAGAATGGGACAATCATTGAGCAGAGGCTACACACATTGCTACACACATTGTTGAGCAGAGGCTACACACATTGCTGGAAAAATCACTTTGTAGCACTTGCCCTTCCTGTTTCCACAGCCCAGATAAACCATCGCAAAAGAGTCCTGTTTCACCATCCAGACTGGACCAGTGAACTGTGATCTGCGGTTAGTTTTGAAAATAACCCAATCAGCATCAAGCGCTTCCTTTAACTTTGCATTGAGAGGGAGGGGGAGGTTCTTTCTTGATAGTTGATAGTTAGGTTCTGGAGTGGATTTGGTTGGTATGGTCTGGTTGCTGTCCCACCTGCAGCCATTTACTGGGGCATGTGATTCTGTGGTTAGTCCAGGGTCCCATGTCTACACTGGGGCTTGTGATCATGGTTGATTATTTCAAAACATATGAACTTAGTGTAAGAGGGGTGATTGGTCAAAAGCAATGTAAGAATTCAGTGAATAAGAAGAGGGAAAATGGTTTCCTGGCACCTTTTATAACTCACACATGCACTCTGGTTCTCCCTTTGCATTTTCTATAATTAGTTTATTCCTTTTTTTAAAATTTTATTTATTTATTTGTAAGTCAGAGTTACACAGAGAGAAGAGAGGCAGAGAGAGAGAGCGAGCGTGCGCCAGAGAGCCAGAGAGAGAGAGAGAGAGATAGACAGAGGCCTTCCATCGATGGTTCACTCCCCAGTTGGCCGCAGTGGCTGGGGCTGCACTGATCCGAAGCCAGGAGCCAAGAGTTTCTTCCGGGTCTCCCATGTGGGTGCATGGGCCCAAGGACTTGGGCCATCTTCCACTGCTTTCCCAGGCCATAGCAGAGAGCTGGATGGGAAGTGGAGCAGCTGGGTCTCAAACCGGCACCCATATGGGATGCTGGTGCTTCAGGCCAGGGTGTTAACCCACTGTGCCACAGTGTCAGCCCCTAGTTCATTCCTTAATTAAAATCATTATTACATTTTAATTACATGTTAATTCTACCTGATACTTCCTGAGAGTATTAATTCTTTGGGGGCAGTATCTGCTCATTATCAATAGTTCTTAACATATGGTCATTACTGGATTTTATCTATTTAATTCTTAGTTACTTTCTATCATTCTGGAGCCCTGAACACCAGATTTTCTCCTGTTTATCTGAATATTTCTCAGGCAGGTTCTTTTTTGAATGAGAAAGCCCTATCACACTTAGTATTTGCAGAATTCATTGTATGCCTTTTACTCACATTTTTTTTTTCCATTTTTTTTTTCAAATTTCTTTAATTAGGAGTTTAAACTTTTTGCTTCTCCTCTTTCTTCCACCCACTGATTAATTCCTAGCTCTTCATTGTCACCAATTTTCTTCCTCTTTCAAATTCTGTTGGCCATTGTAGGACGTAGTCTTTCTGGACCATATATAACACCCGCCTTGATCGCCCTTTGCCTTTCACTCTTCTGCACTTGTTCCTGACCTTCCTCCAGATCTCTGGTTGCTTATTAGCAATATGTTTTGTGTCTTGATACATAAAGATAGGCTGGGTACAAAAAGGAATGGTTATGCCATCAGCTTTTAAACTACTTATGCACGTCTTATTTCCAATAAAGCTTCATACTTGGATTATTAGAACAGCCCACTTACTGGATTTTGTGCTTACAGATGCCCTTGCCAGTTGATTCAAAGCAGTGTTAAAGATTTATACTATTAAAGTTACTGCTTTGCTCAGGAGGTTTTGTTGTCTCTGTATTGCATGCTGAAGAGAATTCACACTCTGTTGTTGAGGAAGGCTTGCCCTGTTTTGTTAGCCTTGACAGTGTTATCTGTTCTCATTTCCCCATGCATATCATACCTTCTGGGCAACCTTGAATGGCTCCTACCTAAACACTTGCTTTCTAAATTTTGCCCTTTGGAATATTCTTTCTAAAAGTAACACAGGTGTTACTTTCCTTCATGCCTTGGCCTTTTGAAGGACTTCCAGCCAGTTCCATCTTTCCTTCTTCCATGATGCCTTCTGGGATTTCCCATCCAGAAGTTATTATCCTGCCTCTCGTTGCCAGCAGCATTTATATTTTGCTGATCTGTAGTTTTAGGAACCTATAGGAGCTGCGCATAGCATGGGAGCCCAGATCCTAGCTGAGGAAAGAAAAAAACTCCACAGTATTTATTAGATTACAAATTTTGACTCAATAAACATGAGATGAGTGAATGAATAAGTATAAAATATTTGCTCAAGAATTCTTCCATTGGCAATGGAGAACCCAGATGGAAATGTTCCATGTTGTTCTTCGTGTTGTGCCAGAAATAATACATGTGGTTGGCTATGGAGCGATTCTTGGCTTGAACTGACAAGATAAGGAAAATCTACAGCAGGTGGAATGGGGGTAAGCTAATCAACCGTGTCTCTGAATGCTTGCAAATCTGTCAGCTCCCACAGAAAAAAAGGAGCTTTCTGTAACTGTGCATTTTGAGGTGTAATTATTTAACTTTTTTAGTTATTAGGCCAGGATATAAATGCAATTAATAAAGTAGCCTGATTATCAAGCATCATGGCATCAAGTGGCAAAAAGTTCTACTCAGGGGCTTCTGATAGAGGTGTTAAATTGATTAGGGCTTTTAGATGATAGCTTTAATGAGAAGGGATAATTTGACAATAACCAAATTGTCTACAAATGTCACTTGGATGTAAGGATAGAGGAGAGGTATGTTATAGAGAGGTCTGCTTGGTTTTAAATGATTTATCTCATCTCATGGGAGAATTTATAGTGGCTGTCTACCTCCCACATAAGCAGTACAGCTGTGTTGACCAACGCCCGCCAGCATTTCAAAGCTGATCCTATGATCTGGGTGCCTCTACCTGTGACTGCTGTCTTCTCTGTGTTACAGCTTGTATGCTTCCAAATGCCCTTTGAAGTCCCTGCTATCCCTTTTGAACCACCAATCCTTTTAACAAGGTCTTTTCTGCCTTTGCTGCGAATCTCCAGACATTCACGACCCCTTTGCCTGATGTTTTTATTTCAGGTTTACTTTTGCTCTTTGAAATTCCCTCTTTCCACAGCCCCTTCATGCTCTGTGTCCTGCTCTACAATGCAGTCTCTCCCCTGTAGGCTGCCGCTTTCCAAGCTTCACACTACATACTCATGTTTTTTGTTTTTTTCTCATCTGCTTGTCAGTTCTAACTCTGTAAATAGTGTCTTTCTGGACCTACTGCTGTTTCTGTCTTCCGAGCCACACCTAATTTATTCTGACAGCATTCATATGAAAACTCACACTCTGCACGCTTCTCTGTCATCCTTCAGTTATTCCCAACTCTATGCTCGTGCAAGGATTTATTTGTTTTCCCTGAGGAAACCTGTTCTTTGGAAGCAAGACTGATATTTGACAGAAGAACTCTAGGAGCCTGTACTCTCAAGAGATAAGCAAACAAACAAACAACAGACACATAGAAACTTTTCTTTAGGTGGCATTTTAAATTGCTTCTTGTCCTTTGTTTTCAGCATTCCAAGTCTGTAGCAAAAGCAGGGTATCCGTATATTACGTGAGACTTCACCTTCTGCTTAAAAGGATTGTGAACTTTCCTCATTTCCTGTAAGGTCTTTGTGTGGTTTATGCTAGCTGTCTCCCAATGGTGTATATAATATTCAAATGAAAGTGTGACCTTACATTATAAGATCTTACAGTTTTGTTGTACATCTCACAACTGTTGCTTGTATTTCAGTTATGTTTGTTTTTAGATGCATACAATCTATTTGTCTTCAACAAACCATAAATGGGTGAAGTTGCATATTTAAACACATCAATTGAAGGTTATTGCTGATCAAGTCAATGGCTCTGAAACACTGAGGGGGAGTAAACGATCGATCCCTGTTCTTCAGCAGCATGAATTACTCAGATTTCTCCCAAATATCTCATGGAATTGTAAACAAGTGCGTAAGTGCTAATATGCATGGGGCAAACAATGCATTTCAATCATATCTGTGAGTCATTTAGAACCTGATCTTTTTCTATTTTAGGAAAACTGTCCATGAAGTTCAAACATACAGTGGTTAATGTGCATAAAAGATAATCAGGCATTTATATGAAACCACATGACATTGTTTTACCAGCCATCCCAATTTGGGATTTGAATCCAAGCTCATCAAATTAAAAAAAAAATAAAAAGAAAAGACAACCATTTAGACATTACAAATTCTTTAAAGCAAAGTTCAGTGTTTTATTTTCTTGACAGTTGAACAATAGGATTTAAATATATTTCAAGTGGGAAAAAAGCTTCAATTCCTTTGTGGATGAGGAGGGTAGACATCTTGTAGTAGGAAGACTGCACAAAGGATCAGGAGAGAAATCCCAGTGTTTGCGGCCTCAATCCTGTTGGATCAGATCATAGCAGGAGCTTTGTTAGGCTCTTTTCTCTGAACCTGGGTCACTTCCCAAAAGGTTTACAATACCAAGGAATACAATACCAGCCTCTGAGCAGTGACTTTCTTCAGACTCTGCTAATTAGAAGTGATTTAGAAGGCATGTCATGGGAGGAGTTACACATTACTTCAACCAGATTGCAAACAGAAACAGAATGAGGAATCTCATGTTAGTTAAAGCAACAGGTTGCAATAAGCCTACAGGGGCCTGGCAGCTCCAAAAGGGCCACTTTTTGTAGTGTGTGGTGTATGCCACATTACACTGGCTGCTTATGACACTAAGTGGAGGTATATTTTAATAAATGATCTTTTATATGCACGTGAAATCTAATAGGCCTTCTGTTGAGTAACAAAACAACATATTATGTGTATAAAAATTAGGTTGTATATAGTCAGAAATAGAATTTATTGGCTCTTGGGACCAGATGATTCCTTGCCACGAGGAACTGTGTTGTGTGTGGTGGATGTGCAGCAGTACCCCTAGTAAAACAACCAAAAATATATTCACTTTTGGGCAAATATCCCTGGGTTGACATATATACTCTGACTGAGAGCCACTGATAATGTCGTTCTGCCTAGATAGCTGTCTGCATGCAGGGAGACTTTGGTGGCTGGGTAGAAGATGGGCTCATTATCATTGTGACTATTACTGAATAGCTGTGTGTATGTATTATTTTTTGGCATTTGTTTATTCAAGCTACCACGACAAAGTGCCAGAAATTGTGCAGCTTAAACAACAGGGATATGTTGTCTCAGTTCTGGGTTGGACATGAGAAATTTAGCTGTCAGTAGGACAGTGCCTTCTGAGGGCTGAGAGGGAGAATCTACTGCAGGCCTCTCCCTCACTTCCGGTGGCCTCATGTGTCCCTTGGCTTACAGATGATGTTCTTGTGTCTCCATGTCATCTGCCTCTATTTGTGTCTGTCTCTGTCCAAATTTCCCTTTCCTATAAAGATGCTGATTTTATTGAATTGTGGCCCATTCTAATGACTTCATTTTAATCTGATTACTCCATCAAGATCCTGTTTCCATTTAAGATCATATTCAATGGAATTTGGAGTTCTGACTCTGACAGTTCTTTTTTGGGGAGGGGGAGGGGAGCAGGGGTGCAGTTGTGTCTTCAGTGCCAAAGTGGGACTCCAACATTTACCATTAGTTGCTCTAACTTCTGTTCTGTGCATTAAATGTCTGTCATGTCTCTACTTCCTAATGGATGGAATAGGTGTGTTATATTCCATTTGGACCATCATAGTCCTCCGAAGAGTACTTGGCAAAGATTTCCTTGAATGAAGAAGCAATGTCTTACTGCAAAGGAGATGGGTTGGGCACTTTTGCCCTCAATGATGTAGATTTGTATCAGTGAATCTGTCTCTTTTCCTCATAAATCGGGGCGTCAGTGGGCTCTTTCTGCATATTCAGTAGCTTTCAGTTCCATTTTCGTGTCTAATTGAAAAGTTCAATGCTCAGATATCAAGATAAATGACTGTAACATATTCAAGTAGAAAGAGTGTATGTAATCAATTTCATTCTTCATCACTTCTCTGGTTGCCCTCTCCAAAGGCAATGATTGTTGACAGTTTCTTGTGTATTCTCCCAGAACATTTTTGTGCATAGAAAAAAATGCATATTATTTTCTATGTCCTCTGACTTATTCTTCTGAAATTGAATGTGGATTACTCTTCCCTAAGACAAAGATTTAGAATGTGGGATTTGTGTTGGTATTTAAATAAAAAGACTTCTCCTTAGGATTACTGTAGAACCAGAAACTTAACAGAAGTGTGTTAGTTGTTTTTTGTTAACATTAACTAAAGCAACTGTAAGGAAATCCTTGGGAAGGAAAAGGTTTATTTCAGCTTGTGGCTGGGAGATTTACAGTTCAGAATCAGGTGGCCCTATTAGTTTGGCACCTGTTGAAGGCTGGCAGTGGCAGAGCAGGTCCAGAGCAACATTCAGTTACCCGGTGAGCCAAGAAACAGAGAGAAGCTAGGCTGAACTTGGTTTAAATGAGCAGCTGTCTTGTAAGAACTACCTTCTGAGGGCAAGCCCCTAATGATCTATAGATCTCTCACCAGAACCACTTCTCAGACCCTGTAAGTAGATCAAATCCTGCCCAGTCAATCCACCATTAGCATTAATCCATTAAATGTTAATTTAGAATTTGAGGTTTAAGTGCATGAATGAATTTTCGGGATCTATGTCCTGTTCAATCCAAAACAAGGGGCAATCTAAAGTCAATTTTGGGATCAGCCACCAGACAAAGAGCCACAGGCATTAAAGAATGCTGAGAATAGCACAAGAGTAGTTGCTTGGCTGCGTAAATGCTTAGGAGGTCTGGATTTCATTGGCTTGTGCTGGAGAAGGCTGGACACTGTTGAGAAGTTCCTCAAGATCCAAGAACAATGCCAGTGAGCCAGGCTCTTCTTGGAGCTGTGGCCAGCACCTCTGGCTCATGCGTCCCCATAGACCTTGAGTAGAATAAGAGCTTGACAGTGATTGATTCCAGGGTATGCAAGTGCTTACAAACCTAAGCAGAAGAAAAACTGCTAGAATGCTCTGCTGTAACTGAATTGGCACAAATTGCACAAACTAGTAAGTACTAATGAAAAGAAACCTGTGGCATTGGACTTAAGGGTCAAATATAAATGTGATGTCTTCATTTCCAAATATGAAGATTCTGCTCTGGTATCTACTGAACAGACAGAGAAATTGAATGGAGTTTTGTTGAATCATCATCTTTCTACCAACTTCCCTGTCATATAGTGGTAGGCATTGATTGGCAGTTGGGCTAATCACCATTTAATAATACACAACGTCATAACTAGGGAGACATTAGCTTGCTGCCTTTGTTGATTGAGGTGGTACTATCCTATTCTTGCATTTAAACCTCAAAAATATTATAGAAACAAAATATCTTTCAAACTAATAGAGTTCGTAGAAAGTTTTATTCAACAATTTAAAAAATTAAACAAGAAAAATGTTACATTTATATAACGTGACACAAGCATTGCAAATTGATTATGTTTCTGTGGTACATTTTTATTAAGCTTTCTTGATAGATGCAATCATAGGCTGGATAGTTGTCATCTTTGCTAGCCTGCACTTTGTGAATACTAACAGAGAACATCAATACTATTTTGCTTTTTTTTTGAACACCGTAATTTGTTAGGCTTAGCCTAAAATTCAATGGAGAAGGAGTTATAGTAGGCTGTTGACGTTCCATGCCCCATGCAACCTTAAAGAAGGAGCTTTTTGAAGCTTTAGCTCTTGGGTTTCCTTCGAAAGCTCAGCAAGAATCACCGGCACAAAGAATGTGCAACATCAAAATCTCTAGTTTAGTAAGTTGTTCTATCAATTCCTACCATGTTTCGATCAAAAGTGAAAATACTGAGTGCCTATTCATAAGCTGTTGCATTTTCTTTCTCTTGTAGACTTCCATGGCAGCATTTGGTTTGTGAACAATAGTTTCTCTAGGCTTCTCGTAGTCCATTTGGATGTCCCAGTAGGGCCACAGTGTTGGGAAAATGTCCACTGAGAAAGGCTGCATTTGTGACTTACCCAACTCAATTAATTGTCTGCTGTGCAAACCTGAGAAAAAGGAAGGACTCTTGTCTCTTCTGGAAGCACTGCCAGCCTGGACTGTTATAGTAGGCAAAGTTCTATGATAAACCTTTCAGTAGCCCTTCTCCCCTTCGTGTTCCAAGTGCACATGTCCTGTGCAACTACTTGTTGTAGATTAGGTTGGACCTGGGACTGTGATGGGCTAGTCACTCCCACAGTTGTGTTATGTTGTACGACATCTCAGCAGCATGGAGGGAGAGATGTAGACCTGGGACTGTGATGGGCTGGTCACTCCCACTATATACATCTTGGCAGCATGGAGGGAGGGATGCACAGCAAGAGAGGGGCGGTGCTGCTGGTTTTGAAGAAGCAACTTGCCTTATCATATGTGGCTGAGAGGCAGGAAACCACAGGTGGCCTCCAGGCACTGAAAGCACGAGGCGGCCAGCAGTAAAGAGGGACCTCAGTTCTGCAATCACATTCGTATGATTTCTGCCAGCAATCAAGGGACCTGGAAGAACTTTAGCTTTCCATAAAACCACAGTTAGGACTGACATTTGAGTTACAGCTTCATGAAACTATGAGCAGAGGGCTCAGTAGAAAAATATACTGAAATGCTGACCCATGGAATCTGAGAGGTAATACATTCATCTTGTTTAAAGCTGCTGAGTTTATGATAATTTGTTATGCAGTAATGGAAAAACTAACCTAGGAATCTGTGTCTTAGAAATTGCCCAGGTTATACTTAGACATTGTAGGACACTGCTATCTAGTGGAATTCCTAAGACTGTCTCTTGTTTAAGAAGGCCATTCATCATGAATATGAAGGAATATGAAGTTGAATGTCTAAAGCAGAGCAGAAACAGGAAGAGTGGCTCAGAGTTTTATAAAGCAAGACACTGATGCCCCATCTGTTTGAGACCTCCTACCGGAAGAGCAGGCTTCATGTCTCTGTTTGTTTTGAGTTGTTTTTAACGGAAGAGAGAGGTGGAGATTGAGAACAAATTAACGAGGAAGATCTGTCTGTCAAACCACTCTAAGGAATCTTTATTCTCATTCACTGGGACCTTGGGGGCAGGCTAGATACCCGGGTTCTCAAGGACTGGCCAAAGGGAGCCAAGACAATGTGTCCTGAGTTTCATCAGGCTCTGGTCTGGGCTCTTTGGAATGAGACTAGATCCATAAAAATTCTGTGTTTAGATAGAGGAGACCCACTAGAGAATCAGTCAGGGGTTTACCTAAATTCTTGGAAAAATATATTCACAAGAAATTGTCCAACAATTTTAGTTTTTGAAACCTCAGTAATTTCCATGCCCACAGTGAGTCACTATGCCCTAAACTTGTCTGGTCTGCTGTATCTTGTCAGGGCCCCAGTTTTCTTAATGGTTCAGTGTGGCAGGGTGGTGCTAACTCAGGTTGCTCTCAGACATCCTGGAAAAACGATTGAAGGAATGGATAGGCGAGTGGGTGTGAATAGAATGTTGATGGGATGGGTGGCCAGCGGGAGGTTGAAAGGAGCCCTGACTCTGTGTTGTTGGCTGAGGAGTCCAGGAGGAAGTGAATGAGAAGAGGCACTCTGTGTGGGGTATGGTGCAAAAAGGAAACAAGAGGGAGATGAGCATGGCCCAGTAATGGTGAGAAGTGACTCAGCAAATGCAGGCAGGAAGCCAGCTTCCTCCAGGTAACAATGCCTTTGTCTGGTGGAAGACAGTGTGGGCAGAGGGGCAGAAGGCTCACCGGGAACTTGAAGAGGAAGGAATTGCTGCAATCTGTAAATATTTGGGTGACAGGGCCCTGATGGGGATCTTTGTAAGGAAGGAGAGGTGAAGAAGTCCGGCCACGGCCCGTCCTCAGAGAAGTGCTCATTGTTTTGGAAAACGGAAAACGAGCATGACACCAAGAGGTCTGGGAGGAGGGATAGACGTTGGAGAAAAGGTCCTGTGGAAATGTAAGCTTCAGACCATGGGCTGGACCTGTTTTCCAAAAGGCCATAAAGATAATGTAAGGAGAGATAGGAGAAAGGGAAAGGAATTGAATTTGCTCAGTGTGCTGAAAGCTGCTCAGTACTGCTAGCAGAGGGCGAAGAAAGGGGAAAGAGAGCAGGCACAGGTGGATGCAGGGAGCTTGGTCACTGCACGCAGGCCCCAGGCAGACCACCCACGCCCAGCTCTGCTGCCGCGTTGCAAAGCAGGCGTGACAGACAAACTCATCCTTGTGCCACTGTTAGGGGTTCTGGGAAAGTAACCATCCAGGAGGAGCTTAGATCTGTTGTGTGAAATGGCGACTCTGGGCCTCATTGAGCCTCACTAGTCTCATCTTCCCTTGTTCTGGATTTCTAAGAATTAGCTATGCTTCCTTTAGTTAAAAACAAGGTGCACGAAAAACTGGAAACAGACTGGGGATGACTGATACTGCAGAATGTATAGGATACTATGCAATACCCTATTTTAGTCATTCTCAGGGACGGTCTGTTGATAGCTGACTAGGAAATAATGAAAAATTTCCGAATACCGTATTATTAAAAAGCAGAACAAAAGTTCTCTAAGTTACCCTGAAGAAGAATGAGTCTCAAACGTGGTCGCTCTCAGTCCTTGGGATGTCAGTAGAGGAAGTCTCTAGCCTGGGAGATATTAGGCCCCTCTTATCCCACACCTTGAAATGGCTCTGCCTTAGCTTAATATCCACATTTGTTTTCTCTCTGGAGTTCCCTGTCTCAGCTTGGGAGATTTCTGTGTGTCTCAGGCCACCAGCCTGACTCCTCATCTCCAGTCTTGGCTGAAGACCTAAGTTGCACACAGGGGTCACCTGTAGATAGAAGCTGGTTCTAAGGATGATTTAAAAACTGTTCAAAACTTCAAAGATAATGTGGTCTACCTTCTCAGTTTATAAACTAAGGGCAAGAGATTAAATCCCCCAATAAAATTAACAACTTGTGTTGAGAAAGTGTTGATACTGTAGTTCCAGCAACTGTTGCTATGTCAGAAAGCTGTAGAACTGAGCCAGTAATTTATTTTCACTTTATAATGCCCTTTAAATAGGGACAATAGCAACTGGCTTGATTTCTCCCCTGCTACCCCGTTTTATTTACTCAGTCCAAGTCACAATATTTTCTCTGATATCTATATGCCCCGAGTCTTGTTCCTCAAATTCATTTCTCTTATTGCTATGAGATGACAAATTATGTTTGAATATCACACTCTTTTGAATGCTCTCTACTGCTTGATATACTACAGCTCTGAAATAAAAGGATTGGAAAGCTGTTTTCAAATATTTGAATGCTGGTTGTGTGTGGAAGAATGTTTGCTATGGGAATCTAAAAAGCAGAATTTGGATCAGTGGATGACAATTGCAAAGATGCTCATTTTAGCTTAATATTTAACCCACAGCCACTATTCCTGGTACTTACTATACTATGTGCCAGGCATTTCTTAGGCCTGGAGAAACAGTGGTAGCAAAATTCAGTTCCTGCTGTCTTGGAGTTTATATTCTGTGTTGCATCAGATAATCAGTGAATAGGCAAGCTTACAGTGTAACACAGGGTGTTAGTTGAGGATTGGGAAGAAAGCTAAGGTGGGTAAGAGAATAGGGAATGATTGGCAAGTCTCTAAGAAGGGTGACATTTAAGCAGCTTCTTGATGCATTTAGGAAGCAGCTATGCAAAAACCTGAAGGATAGTTCTTTTTAAAAAATATTTACTTATGTATTTTTCATCTACTTGAAAGGGAGAGAGAGAGAGCAAGCAAGCAAGAAATCTTCCATCCACTCTTCAAATGACAACAGCCAGGGTGGGGCCAGGCTGAAGGCAGGAACCAACAACTCTATTGGAGTCTCCCACACGGGTGGCAGGGCTCCGAGCCCTTGAACCAACACCTGCTGTTTCCCAGGGTGTGTTAACAGGAAGCTGGATCAGAAGTGGAGCAGTCTGAGATGAGAGGCAGGCATCACACGTGGCAGCTTAACCCACGGAGCCACCACACCCACCCATAAGCTTGTTCTTTTCAGGCCCAGGGAAGAGAAAGTAAAAAGCCTTGATTTGGAAATACAAGAAATTGGCTTATGTAGTTGGGTTCTCTGTCCTGGAACCTTAAAGTCTAGATTACTTGCCAGAAAGTTAAGCTGTTACTGCATTAGTTAGGATGTTGCACTAATCAACCTTCAGATTTGTTTCCAGCTTAAAGAGACTGCGTAGTTACCTGACATAGCCATATGGCTTAGAACTTAAAGAGAAATTTAGCAGGAGGAAAGATGCAAATCTCTCTCTGTGGATGCAAACAATAAGGCTATAGGTTGAATACTGTTTCTGAAGAGCCTTGCTGTGTGTTGACATTGAGTCTTGGGGAGAAAATGGAACTAAATATAAAACCAGGATGGGGGCGTGATGAATCAGAAGTTAAAGTAATTTAGATCATTCAGTTACAAACAGATGTACAACTACTGTAAATGATTCTGAAATCATAGGAAATGACTTACAAGGGCTGACACTAAACATTGCATGGGAAATAATTTCATAAGAAACAACTTTGTAACTTGCATGATGGATCCTTTTAAATTAGAAAACCAGGAGTGGCTGAAGGAATATTTTACTTTGACCTCCTCTGACAAAAAGCATTGCCACAGATTTTCATTTTATTACTTTTTTTTTACTTTTATTATTTTGAAAGCAAGCAGCACATAAAGGTAATTAGAATCAGAATTTATTTTTTGATGGAGATAAAAAGAATCAGCTGAGTTTTTCGAGTCTTCATCTGGAATGTTAGAAAAGGGAATTTATTTTAAAACTTAGATTGATGGCCGGCGCCGTGGCTCAACAGGCTAATCCTCCGCCTTGCGGCGCCGGCACACCGGGTTCTAGTCCCGGTCGGGGCGCCGGATTCTGTCCCGGTTGCCCCTCTTCCAGGCCAGCCCTCTGCTGTGGCCCGGGAGTGCAGTGGAGGATGGCCCAGGTGCTTGGGCCCTGCACCCCATGGGGAGACCAGGAAAAGCACCTGGCTCCTGGCTCCTGCCATCGGAGGAGCGCGGTGCGCCGGCCGCAGCGCGCCGACCACGGCGGCCATTGGAGGGTGAACCAATGGCAAAAGGAAGACCTTTCTCTCTGTCTCTCTCTCTCACTGTCCACTCTGCCTGTCAAAAAAAAAAAAAAAAAAAAGAAAAACTTAGATTGAAAAGAATGTTGATATTTCCTAATAAAACTTGTAGCTTTATAGCATAGTATTTTATCTTCTGGAGTATAAAATAAATGCCATGAATGAAAGGCAGAAGTAAGTGGCAGTATTTCAGCACTAGATCTTGGCACTCAGAACAGACTCACGTGGGCAATATTGGTTCCTCATAGCCTGACTTTTATTAAATAGTTTTAAAAATCAGATAGAAACTCTGTTTTTGTCATGCATGTGTGTATATCCTTTCTCTCTCTGAAATAAACACCTAATAAATCAGCACAGACTACTCAGGAATCAGTAAATACACTTGAGAGTGGCGATCAGGAGACTATCATGGCACTCAGTAGACGAGGACAAGAGTGTCACAGGGCAAAATATTTGTGAAGCACAGCATTGCAATCGAAAAAAAGTGCCAAGAATTGAATGCACAAGAGTTTCTTTTTTTTTTTTTTTTGTTTTTTTTTTTTTTTTTATTTTTTTTTTACAGGCAGAGTGGACAGTGAGAGAGAGAGACAGAGAGAAAGGTCTTCCTTTGCCGTTGGTTCACCCTCCAATGGCCGCCGCGGTCGGCGCGCTGCGGCCGGCGCACCGCGCTCGTCCGATGGCAGGAGCCAGGAGCCAGGTGCTTTTCCTGGTCTCCCCATGGGGTGCAGGGCCCAAGCACCTGGGCCATCCTCCACTGCACTCCTGGGCCACAGCAGAGGGCTGGCCTGGAAGAGGGGCAACCGGGACAGAATCCAGTGCCCCGACCGGGACTAGAACCCGGTGTGCCGGCGCCGCAAGGCGGAGGATTAGCCTGTTGAGCCACGGCGCCGGCCATGCACAAGAGTTTCTATTCCCTGCCAACTGCGGGCTAATTCTTCTCTTTAACTGACATTTATGGAGACCAGATGTGGTGCCACTGTGGTATATATGAAATTAGTTCTGCTTACTTCTTTTCTGAGCACACATGTGTAATACACATGTAGATTTAGGTAAAGAAGGGCCATATTTTGTCAAGTTCTCATCCAGCATATCTCTCTAGTAGCATAGAGGATGGCTGGAAGAACTTGGGATGGAGGCCAAGGGATGATACATGAGAGGGGTCAGCCAGTGTGGAGGTGGGAGATGTCAGGCTTTTAGCATGCATGGTTGATAACATTGTTTCAGCTCTACTTTGCTGTTTTGAATGAGGAGATTCTCAGGGAGACCAAGGAAGCGGAATTGTATGAAATATAAAAAGGTTACAGAAGAGAAACAGGCACTCAATGCCAAGTTTACTTTCAGGACTTGTCTTTTCATGGAGGTCGCAGCCCTTCAATCTAATGGTAGGAAGTATTTGAACAGTGGAATAAAACAATTAACAGAGCCACGTGGGGGCTGAGCTTTCCAGATTAGTGAAGAATACTGACTGTACTTAGAGTATAACAGTTCACAGAATGTTGTCTAGATCATTCCAGTCTTCAATTCTGTAGATATGTTTCTTGTTTTCCTATAAATGGTTTAGGTATAAGAAACTTGTAAAAATGGATGGAGGAATTCATGTTGAAAACTTATCTGAAATTCACCCACAGAATTGGCATTGAGACACCGTGGACAAATTGCAACTGAGGATAAACTAAAGAATATTTGTTAGGAAATTCCAAGAATTTGCACAGGCTGCTTTTTCTGGTGGAGAGACTAGTGTTTTGGGTGCATAAGCCAATACACCATTTGGGATACCCGCATTTCATATCAGAGTGGCTAGTTTGAGTTCTTGCTATTCCATTTTTGATCTAGCTTTCTGCTAATATGCATCCTGGAAATCAGAAGGTGATGGGTCAAGTACAAGGGTCCCTGTCACCCATGTAGGAAACCTGAATTGAGTTCCAGGCTTCTGGCTTTGGTCTGGTCCAGTTCTGGATGTTGCAGATATTTGGGGAATAAACCAGAAGATGGGAGCACTCTCTGTCTGTCTGTCTGTCTGTATCTCCCTGTCTCTACCAAAAGGGAGATAGGTGTCCTGTGCCTGTGTGGTCTCATTGTACTTATAATGACTCTTACTATTTCCTTGAAGATGGAAATGGTGCTGGTTAACTGCTGTAAACTAACACCAGGCATAGGTTTTCTTAACCTGAACACGATCAGGATTTCCTGGAGCTAGGGATCAAGGGGAGGAATTGGGGAAGAATTAAAGCTAGGAGAAGGGCCCAAATGATGAAGAACATTAAAAATCACAGTAAGGAGTTTGATTTTAGTCCAGACTCCTCCTCAGTATGTAGCTCATAAGCATCCTGAAATGCAGTAATGATTTACATGGCTCCATATCCTGGAAGAAAAGAAAAGGACGCTGATTGTGTGCCAGGTATCAGAACACCCTGGGGTGCCATTTACTTACACTGGGACTTCATCATTCTAGACACACAACTTATGGGGCAGGGACTCTCAGGCAGTTGAGAGACAGAGATGTTGGTGTGGAAGGGAACACCCACGTTGTATAACATCTGTTGTGCTCTTGTTGGTTCTACACTGTGTGTTGCAGGAGCCCAAGGCAGGGTGTTGTTTTCCTTAGGGTTCCCTTTGCCTTGCTCTTATTGACACATTCACTTGGACTCACTCATGGAGGGTAAGACACCCGCCACCTTGGAAGGACAGTGACTTCCTAGCCTCATGTGTTTGAAGAAATTACAGCTGAAACATTGCCTTCTCTATTTGAGATGCTAATATGGGGTACTATAAGTACTTACATATTCTCATAAAACTTGGACATGTTTCTGTTTAGCAGAACATGGCATTTCTCTGACATCTGGGATTCTCATCCATGCAGATCTCTCTTGTTTATATCAATCTCAAGTGATTGGTAAGAAGGATGACTCTGGTTTTAATTTTCATAGAAGTTGCAATCTAGTCTGGTAGGTTTTGTGGGTAGCAAATTACAACCAGTTCAATGATTTCCAAAGGGAAATTCTCTTACAAGGCATCTGCTACTGTGGGTTTGGACCATCGAATTAGCCATAAATCTGACATTCTTTTAGATGACAATCTAAAACAACAAAGGGTTGGTAGGAACAACAGCCCCTAAAGAGTTAGTGATACCAGAATCCGGCTAGTCTCCGCACTTGGAGAATGCCAGAGACCCCAAGGAAGCCAGGGTGGAGCCAGCTTCTACAGGTCCTGGGCAGGAAAAGAATGCAGAAATGGCAAAGGTTGACTAATTTTAGATACAACAGGCACCTGTATGGAAGATTAAATAAAGTCACCTCAGGTACAACCTGTGCAGTGACAGCTGACATTAATTTGCTTGAATTTGTTGTTTATTCTTCGATGTTTTTCAAGAGAAGATTGAAAAGCAGAACACATTGTAAAATGTGAATGCTAAGTTGATATTGACAAATATAATATTTTGAAAAATATTAATTCATAAAGCAATTCAGACAAGTAAATTTTGAAATTTAACTTTAAAATAATTTTAAAAGTATTTAAAGGGGAAGGAAGTATGAAGAGGTAGAGGTGGACAAAGAGATCTGCTGTGTATCTGTTAATGAACTGACTTCTCCAAGAGAAGAATGGATTCGTGAGCACCACTTTTACATATTACTTACAGTCAGTTCAGAAATGTGTTGAGATTTGACCATGTAGGGGCTACGTTTATCTCCCTGCAGATTAAATGCACATCAGTGAGGGACATAGACACTGCAGTGGATCCTGACCGTTGTATGAGTGTTAAGTTTCCTGTGGCTGTCATGGGGAAGTTACTCTCATGGTGGCTTAAAGCAGCAGGAATTAATTTTCTCATGGCTCTGAAGGCTGGAACTTCAAAGTCAAGGTGTCAGCAGAGCCGCTTTCCCTCTTGGGAAGAGTCCTCCTTTGCTTCTTCCAGCTCTTGGTGGCTGCTGGCATCGCTGGGTCCTTGGCTGTATAATTCCAGTCTCTTCCTCTCTCTTCACTTGGCCTTTCTCTCCCCTTTGTGTGTCCTTTTCTGTATCTTGTAAGGGCACTGTCATTGGATATCAGGCCCATCCTAATACAGTATGATCTCATCTTGAACTGTAACTAATTGTATCTGGAAAGGCCCTATTTCCAAATAAGGTTAAATTCTGAGGTTATCAGGGAACAAGAATGAGAGAAGTATTAACCAACCCACTACAGTAATTGTAAATTAAATTAATCAAAAGATAAATTAGACATTTTAGGAGTGGTCTAGACTTTAGGATTCTAGGTCACTGTTAAATAGACATTTGCTCCATTGTACTTAAGGGATTCTTCTGATTAAGAAAAAATAACTAATTTTTAAAAGAATAACCGTTAAAAGCAGATATTCCTTAAAGTAATATACATAGCAAATTTCTACAATTAGATCAAAATTTATTCTTTAAGAAACCACATATACATATTTTCCTTTCCATTGACTTTCTTGGATCTGCAAGTGAATAAATTTTTTTTTAATATAAAGAGAACAGATTTCATGTGTTTTAAAATACAATTATAAGAAGATAGCCATACTTCTCTTCTTTCCTCTTTCTCTCCCTCAGTTCCCCCTCCTTCATTTCTCTCCTTTTTTTGCCTTTATTTTTTGCAATAATAAAATTTCAGTTTACTTTATAATCACAGACTTAATATGCGACTAGCCATCATGTTAAACAAGCAAAAAGAAGTAAAAGTAGGAAGAGTACTTTGCCACAGGAAGATAGATAAAGGCTATACACAATAATCAAATCATAAGATGTCCGTTTTATTCTTAATACACTTTTTGTATTCTATATTAACTACCACATATCAGAGAAAACATGATATTTATGTTTTTGGCACTGGCTTATTTCACTAAGCATAATGGTCTCCACTTGCATCCATTTTGTTACAAAAGATAGTATTTCATTCTTTTTTATGTCTGAGTAGTATTCTGTAGCATAAATATACCATAATTTCTTTATCCATTTCTCAGCTGACGGACTTCTGGGTTGACTCCACATTTTAGCTAGTGTGACTTGAGCTGCTATAAATAGCTCTATAAATGTTTAAAAAGCTTTATTTTATTTATTTGAAAGGTGGAGTGACAGAGGTGAGGGGGAGGATGGAGGGAGGGAGAGAGGGAGGGAGGGAGGGAGGCAGAGGTCTTCTATCTGCTAGTTCAGATTTGGACAACATTGGGAGAAATGGACTTGCTGAAGATGAGGCCTGGATGTTAACAGGACAGAAGTACTAGCATGAAGACAGGGAGATAGTGTTAGGAAGGGAATTGATGTTCATACGGAGATAATTAGAAATAAGAAGAAAGTACTATTTTGAAATCAACTTGTGCTTCACATCAAGAACATTAAATGATATGACAGTTTTTCCTGAGATGTTTGGACTGTTACAGAAAACGAACTATCCCTAAACTCAGAGTAAAAACTTGGAAAAGACAAGATTATCTGAGACCAAATCCCTGCCCACTTATGATTCTGAATAATTCAATAAATACTTACTGAACTTCTACCCCCTACATTATTCTTAGCTGGGTAGAAAGGATGATGATGCAGTTTAAATAAACAAGATGAGACCACAAAGAATTTACACATTGAAGATAAGACAAGCACAAAAATATTAAGTAGAGTATGGTACATGTCAAAAGAGGTACAATTAAAATCCTATGTAACTTGTAAATAATGTTAAGTCAGTTTTGGTTGGAGATCAAAAATGGCCTTAGGAATTATCTATACACACTCCCATATAAATAATAATGGCCACTAAATATGTGGAAAAATATTTCACCTTGCTAGTAACTGAAGGGAGATGAATTAAATGTAGCATGAAGAGATAACTCATCTTTTCCTATGCTACATGTTTTTTGCTTATAACCTCTTCTCTGTTAAGCAGGAAAAGCTGTTAAACTCACGGGTCAAATTTTAATATGATTGGACTGTAGTGAGTGGTAGGAAGAGCAAAGTGTACTGAAATATCTGCCTGTGAGATGCTACTCAGGCGTGAGCACCCCATCTGGGAGAGCAGCTCACACACATCTCCTTTGTTCCCTGCCCTTGACTTACTTTCTTCATGATGTTACAGACATGGAAAATTGTATCTACATGTGAGCTCATGGAAATTGGAGTTACACAGATAGTGTATTTTTATGCAAAAAATTTCAAATCCCTGCATCTGAGGGGTTTTTAAAGTTCATAGGACATTGTGGTAGTAACTGTACCTAGGTTTCAAATTTTTTTAGTACCAAAAAATTTTATCTTTTAATTTCAGTTTCCACAAAAGTTTTGAATTAGCCTCATATTTCCATTATATATATATATATAAAATATATATTAGCCTCATATTTCCATTATATATATATGTTACAATTCTATGGTTTTTTAAAAACTGATTTATATGTTTATTTAGAAGGCAGAGTTATGGGGGCGGGGTTGGGGATGAGAGAGAGAAAATCCTCCATCCGCTAGTTCACTCCTCTAATGGCTGTAACAACCAGGGCTGGGCTAGGTAGAAGCCAGGAGCTAGGATGTCCCTCTGGGTTCTCCCATGTGGATGGCAGGGACCCAGGCACTTGGGCCATCCTCCGCTGATTCCCAGGCACATTAGCAGGAAGCTGGATTCGAAATGGAGCAGCTAGGACACAAACCTGCACCCGTATGTTACAGGCTGTGGCTTAACCTGCTATGCCATAACACTAACCTTGTAGTTTTGTTTTTACATAATTTATGTTAAATATAAGGAATGTAAAACTCAATGTTGTCAGCTTATTCCACAGCTGAGATGAATAATAAGCAGAGGGCAGATATTTCATAGTTGCGATAAACAGTGCACGGATAAGCATAACACATTTGCTTACCTGTTGTCCATCACATCTCTGGGATGTCAGCTTGATGAGGGGAAGAGCTTCCATCTACTGTTCACTGCTGTATCGCTGGCTCATAGAGCAATACCTTGCAGAAAGGTGATGATGCTCAATTGATTTCTGGAATGAATGAACAAATGAACAATTGAACACTATTACAGCCCCTGCCCCACCATGTGAAAGGCTAAAAGATTGTAAGATCTCAAAATTGGAAGTCCCACTAGAGAGGAAGGGATTGCTACTTGGAACTCTGGCAAGCTACATGTTCCAAGGCATCATTACAGAATGATGAAGCTCCTTGGGCACTGGCCTAAGAGAAAATAAAAGGAGCCTTTGCTTTTCATTTAGAGTTATTCCTTAAGTACATTGGCCTCCAAAACCTTACAGGGAGGCAGGAGTTGGCAGCAGAGAAAGGGTTTAAGGTTCCTTGTTTCTCAGTGCTACCTAAGATACCATCTAAACATCACTGAGGCTGCCAACATTTACTCCTACAATTTGATACAATTTCCTGCTATCAAGTTGGCTATAGCTATGTTAAGGATGCCAGAGCCAGAGCTAGTAGACACTATATGGCTAGTAACAGAATAACTTCATATGGATTTTAAGTGTATAATTTTGTAATAATGTTTACCATATGCCAACACTTGTTATTTTGTAAATACTTTTCTAGGGATATAGAAAGTAATTCAGTAAAATGGTTACTAGCGTGGATTTTGTAGTTGGAGGACTCCAGTCTCTGCTTTCTCCCTATACTTGTTGATACCACGTAAGGTACTTGACCTTGCTAAGATGTTCTTTCCTCAGACACAGAGTAAGAATAATGATAGGATTCAACAGAAGATCAATGTACTTAACATAGCACCTGGCACACAGAAAGCACTAAGTAAATTCTGGCAATTATGATCACTAGATGCACCTCACAGACATTTTAATTTCAGTATTATTTATAGTTGTGAGAAGATAAAGCAATTAAATATCCAGTAGTAGGACATAGGGTAAATATGTTTTATAATTCATTCAATGCAATTCATTCATATAATAGACAAATTAAATGTAAGATTTTGAAAAATATCTAATGCATAATATAGTCAATGAGAATACAAGCTAACATGTTCCATACTTATCCTATGCAAATTAAATAACATGACATAATCTACAAAATAAACCTATAATACATATGTAGTTTTTTTTTTCTGTTTTACAATTGAAGAAACTGAGGCTATTGAGGCTGAATATCTTGTTGATGGTCACATTGTAAGTGGTAGAATTTATACTAAATTATATAGAAATTAGATTGTAGATATACACATGCTTATGTATAATTACTGAGAATAACATTTTTTCTGGTTGCTAAGATTCAGGTAAGTTTGATTAGTCTCATGTAATTTTATATTTACAAAATGTAATTTTTTACAAAACGAACATTATCAGTATATAAAATACATTATAAGTCTTTATAAGAATGAAGTCCTGAAAAAGCACACTATAAAAAACTATAGCACTATGGCCAGCGCTTTGGCTCACTTGGTTAATCCTCTACCTGTGGTGCTGGCAACCCATATGGACGGATTCTGTCCCGGTTGCCCCTCTTCCAGTCCAGCTCTCTGCTGTGGCCCCGGAAGGCAGTGGAGGATGGCCCAAGTGCTTGGGCCCTGCACCCGCATGGGAGACCAGGAGAAAGCACCTGGCTCCTGACTTCGGATCGGCGCAGCGCGCTGGCCGTGGCAGCCATTTGGGGAGTGAACCAATGGAAGGAAGACCTTTCTATCTCTCTCTCACTGTCTAACTCTGCCTGTCAAAAAAACAAAAAACAAAAAACAAAACTATAGCACTTATGTCCAGAAATACAATATACAGTCTCTATTTCTCTAAATAAAAATTTCTTAATATTTTAGGTCATATTAATCATGTGTTTATTTTTATCTGAATACTTTATTCTAGAAACAATTTTAATAATTTTCTTTAATTGACTTTTATACTTTATGGATAAAAATCAGAATATTACTATTCTGATACTATTTCAAACAGTATTTATTTCATTTGTTTTACAAATAGAACTTTCATTTTTTATTTACTATAGACCAGAATTTTTAAAACAATTAATATTTTTTAGCTTATATTTTTAGTCAGTGGAAATATCTTTAGAATGTCCATTTTTATTCAGCGCATACTGTGATTGAATATTGGAATTCATTAGATGCCTCTTCTGGAAGAGTTCAGTCATTTTAGGAAACCACTCCTGACAGAGACCTCATGAGCAGAAAACCCTGTAGAGCCAGGTCTGTTCTTATAGACCGCGTCTGTTTCTTGGGCACCTAACTTGCAAACTGTTCCTCTCACAGATAGTAGCTCCTGTTTTCTGATTCCTTTTGATACCAAGACCTTTTAGTACCATCTCTGGTTGACCATCTTGCCAGCTTTAACTTGCTGCCTTCATTTGCAGTCTGTCCCAGGCCTTTTTTTGGGTTCCCTGCACTCAGAAATGAACACAGGTCAGCAGTCGTATCTTCCTGGCCTAGAGACTCCCATCAGTGTATGACTCTCAGGCTTCTTGATCCAGCACAGTTAGGATTCACAATCTATTCCTAAATCTTTACAGCATCTCCTAAAATTATTTTTTTAAAATTTTTTCTTACTTAACAAAAGTGGTCTTTATGTCCAAAAATCTCTGTTTTTCTGAGGTAAGCTAGACTTAATTATATTGGATTATTTTATAAAATCTAACTAAATTGATTTGTTAGTAGATCACTTTAAAAAATAGATTTTCCCACCTATATGGTAAGCGAGATAGTATTTCAGTGTGACTTACACAGATTTGGGCTTAGGAAGACTATATTTGTTCCATGAAATAATTGCAGGATTTTTTCTAGGCTTTGAAATATGCATCACATGGAAATCATTGGTTTGAAAGCTTGAAAGACCTCTAGAGGACCTGTCAGGTTTAATGGGCGTCCCCTTCCCAACTGTGTCTGACAGTGCTTCTTGGATGACTTTCATTTTGTTATGTGGTTTTCTGGAAGGTGTTCCTGTGTAAATGGAAACATCATTGATGTTCATATCAATATTTACTAGAAGTTCATAATTTTTATTTTGATTTTCAGATTTATGTATGGAACTCTTTAAGTCATAAAATTTCCTTATGACTTTGAATAATTTTAGTTGTGTTGGTCTATTAAATAAGAGAATGCAGATTAAAATTTTTCTAGTAAAAATGCTTTCATTGTATCCTATTTATACTCATCTATTTCAACTTTTTCCAAATATTATGAATTTTTTCTTTACTAGCAAATATTTCAAAATGTTTATACATGCTTTAGTTTTAATTTATAAATTGATATATTGTTATCAACACATTAAAAGCAGGAATTACTAGGCCTCTAAATGATCTTTGGTAGGATTTTGTATGACTTAGTAAGCAGTCATTTCATAAATATTCCCAAACATTTAAAAATTAAATGTATTTGGCCTTCGCCACAGCTCACTAGGCTAATCCTCCGCCTGTGGTGCTAGCACCCCGGGTTCTAGTCCTGGTTGGGGCCCCAGATTCTGTCCTAGTTATTCCTCTTCCTTTCCAGCTCTCTGCTGTGGCCTGGGGAGTGCAGTGGAGGATGGCCCAGGTCCTTGGGCCCTGCACCTGCATGGGAGACCAGGAGGAAGCACCTGGCTCCTGGCTTTGGATCAGCACAGCACCAGCCTTAGCAGCCAGTTGGGGGGTGAACCAATGGAAAAAGGAAGACCTTTCTCTCTGTCTCTCTCTCTCACTGTCTAACTCTGCCTGTCAAAAAAAATCACATGTATTTCTTCTTTGGAGCTGATGTTTATGCAGCAATTTCACATTTTATTAATTATGGTTTTTATTATTTTTTCAGTTTGAAACCTATGTTAGTTGTTAACAAATCTTTAGTTACCTTTTTTGTGTATTTCTCAACGATTTTAATTTAATACATTTTCTATATCATCTACCCTATCTTATGTTAAGGTATTTGCCTTTATTACTTCTCCTACCTTCTATAATTATGTAGTGATTTCATCTTTCATAAACCTGGGAAGTTATATTGCTGTGCCTGCTTTCCTCATGGACAAGACTAGTTTAGTTTTACATCAGCACTTTTTTATAGCTTATATTTTTAAAAAATTAATTTACTTACTACCATTTAAAATGAGAGGAAGGGGTGGACAGAGACAGATCTTCCATTTTCTGGCTCACTGGCTAAAAGGTCACAATATCCGGGGTTGGACAAGGCTGAAAACAAGAGCCTGGAACCCAGCCTGGGTCTCCCACATGGAAGTGAGGACCGTATACTTGAGCCATCATCTGTTGCTACCTAGAGTGCCCATTAGTAGGAAGATGAAACAGAAGCAGAGTAGCTGGACCCTGAATCAGGCACTCCAATATATGATGCAGGTTTCCCAACCAGTGATTTAACCATTATGCCAAATGCCTGCCGTAGCTTTTATTTGTTTAATCACAAGGTTGTTGGGTTTTTTTGGTGTGTGTGAGTATCTGTATTTATTGGAAAATAAGCAAAACTGCATATCACATACCTTATCATAATTATTTCTCATGAAAACCCTATGAGGTAGGTAGGTGTTACATCCACATTTACATATAACATTAAGAGTTTCTGAAAGAATAAACCATTAGCCTGTTATCACACTGTTAAGTAAGAAGCCAAGCCATTATGTGATCCTAATCTGTTACGCACGCAAAGGCAGTCATGACAAGAATAACATTTATCTCCATGGATGAGAGAGCCATGTTTGCAAATGGTAACTAAATCTTTGCTTTATAATCACATAAAGAACAAGCATCATTGTCTGAACAAAAGATGTCTAAATAATTCTTCCAGCTTGTCGCTACTTTAGGGATGGTATTAGCCGTGAGGCTACCCAACAAGCCCTCTGAAACAAAATACCTAATGGAAGGAGTATTTATATTTAATGCAAATAGAGGACTTTATCTTGTCGGTACATCCTTGCAGTGATACGTATAGTAAGAGTCGAAGGTTACCATTGTCAGAGCAAGAAACATTCTCCAGGAGCAGGTTGAACAACTTGTGGTACATCCATTGAACAGAGTCTACTGCAGCCAACATAGGACTAAGGCTCCTTGTTCCCTACACACTGACATGGGATGATCTCCAGTAGAACATTAGAAAGGCAAGGGTCAGACCTCCGTGGGGGGTTGTTACCGCTTGTTTAGGCACAGACTTTCTCAGAAGCACAGGGCAAGCTGCTGCCAGTGTCTGCCTGAGCAACAGGAGCCGGGAGCCGGGAAAAAAACAGCGGTGGGAGAGGCTCTTTGTACAGAATCAGTTTTGTATCTTGACCTATTGGGAAAGGTAACTACTCCATTGTTTTTTTTGTTTTTTTTTTTTTTTTTTTGACAGGCAGAGTTAGACAGAGAGAGAGACAAGAGAAAGGTCTTCCTTTACCGTTGCTTCACCCCTGATTCGAAGCCAGGAGCCAGGTGCTTCTCCTAGTCTCCCATGCGGGTGCAGGGCCCAAGCACTTGGGCCATCCTCCACTGTACTCCCAGGCCACAGCAGAGGGCTGGCCTGGAAGAGGGGCAACCGGGACAGAATCCGGCACCCCAACCGGAACTAGAACCCCGGGTGCCAGCGCTGCAGCCGGAGGATTAGCCTAGTGAGCCGTGGCACCAGCCCCTTTTTTTAAATTAGGAAAAAATGGACTGGTTACTTGATACTTGACAAATCACAAGGACAGTTTCTCATTTCAGAATGCAGTAGCGGTCATAGACAGAAGCAGAAATCCTTCTCGAGAGGCTGATTTCACTGTCCATTTGTAGCCCATTTTTGTTATAATAATCACTGTAAAGTTACAGTGTACTCACATGTTTTCTTTAGTATGAATTCCCTTTACTGACAACTTTGGACTTATTCACCAGGTGTTGTCAAGTGCACTTGCAGTCACAAGTAGGCTTCTTTTGAGAGACAAGTCAGATCAAACACATCACTAAGGACAACTTGCCTACCACCTAGCCAGTGAGCTCGGAGACAAAGACCATTATTTTACATCCTGCTGTCAGGATTCTTAGAATATAGTTTTTCAGTTAATGAATAGTAAAGTAATTACTGGTTAAATTGTCAACTAGGGAGCTTTCCTAAAGTAAATAGATAATTAATCAAAAACTGGCTTCTAGATATTAATTACATCAGAACAACAAAATGTAGTGATGAATGTTTTAAAAGTGCCTTTTATAACTGCTATTCTGTAAAATGAGCATTATTATCTATCTCATCAGTTATACAAAACTCATCCGTTTTTCTTTTGACCACAGGTAGTAGAAATCCCAAAGAATAAGGCAGAGACTACTAATTAAAGGTCACGTTTCTTAATCCAGCTCTGTAACTCCAGCCTTAGGACCTCCCAAGCAGCTGGAAGGGAGAAATGGGAGAGGGTGAGAATGCTGGAAATGTCAGGGTAGCTCTGGTGGCCCTACTTTTTCAGAGGCAACACGGGGTGCAGGCAAAGAGGAAAATCACTGAGGTTGGAGAGGAAAACAAACGCGGGGGGCTCAGATGGTAAAGGTGGAAGCAGTGTATCCAGAAGGCAGTGCTGGCGTGAGTCTCGTGAACTGGAGGGGTTCCTTGGCATCTGTGTCCCTTTTAATATCTTCAGGCCTTTTTGCCAAGTTGGGGACGTCATAATTCTGAGCCAGATGCATTCCAGCCACCTTGCCAGAAGTCAGTCCAGGCAGGAACGGGAGCATGATGTCGCGGGGAAGGGAAGAACGGTGCGAAGGGGCTGCAGCTCTCCGGCTGCCCCCAGCCTGCACATGTGTGTTTTCAGCCTTGGGAAAATCCTTGACTTTTCAACGTTAGAATTTCTAAGTGTGTATTTATAATCACCACACAGGATTAATGTGTGACATTTAAGCTTCATGTCTATAAAAGGAAAACGCTAATTTATGAAGCCAGAAGCTAGTCTGGGGAAGAGTCTTCCAGACAGGGATCCCGTGAATTATCAGTGGAGCAATGTGTTCTCATTGATGTCTAGTGAAAATAAGATATAAAGTGTGCCACGCCATTATAAAATAGAATAATAAATACACATTTTTTAAAAATGTTAATTTTTAAAAATGATCTTTTATTGGTTTATCTGGGAGGCAGAGAAACCCCTTATTCACTCCATGAATGTCTGCAACAGCCAGGGGTGGGTTGAGAACCCAATCCATGTCTCCCACCAGGGTGGCAGGGACCCAACCACTTGAACCATCACCTGCAGCCTCCCAGGGTGTGGATTATTAGACAGGAAGCAGAAATCTAGAGCAGAGCCAAAACTAGAACCTAGGCACTCCAGGATGGGATGTGGATGTCTTAACACTGGCCAGACACCCAGTGCAAAAAGGATGTGTTTCATAAAGTATAAAATAATACAGTAGTAGCCATAAAAAATGTGTACACTCCTTTGCAAGGAATAACTCAAAGTTATGCGATGTGACCTGTGTTATAGGGCAAAAATCTGTCACTCTATTACTATAAACAGTGAATCTGTCAAAGTGTGAAATCTGGTACTTTATGCTTCCTATTACTAATAAAATCACAAGTTTCTATCAAGCATCCAGGAGAAATGATTGAATTATCTTTCTTGTCTCTGTATAAAATGATAGGTACAAAAGATCATTATATTTGAAGAGTTTTATATCCAGCAAAAAAATTGAATTCATAATTAAAAACCTTCAGTAAAGAAGCTTCAGTTCTCAGTGGCTGCAGTGGCATATTTTACCAGCCATTTATGGGAGAAGTAATAAGAATCTTAGATAATTTCTTATAAAAAAACTAAGAGAGGCAGGTGCTGTGGCTCGCTTGGCTAATCCTCCACCTGCGGAGCCGGCACACCGGGTTCTAGCCCCGGTTGGGGCGCCGGGTTCTGTCCCAGTTGCCTCTCTTCCAGGCCAGCTCTCTGCTGTGTCCTGGGAAGGCAGTGGAGGGATGGCCCAAGTGCTTGGGCCCTGCACTCACATGGGAGACCAGGAGGAAGCACCTGGCTCCTGGCTTCGGATCAGTGCAGCGCTGGCTGTAGCGGCCATTTGGGGTGTGAACCAACGGAAGGAAGACCTTTCTCTCTGTCTCTCTCTCTGTCTAACTCTGCCTGTAAAAAAAAATAAGAAAAAAAAAAAAACAACTAAGAGAATCAACTCATTTTATGAGGCAAACATTATCCTGATTATAAAACCAGACAAAAACATTGTAAGAAAAAGATACCTAAAGATCAGTATCTTTTGTGATCGTAAATACATCTTCATCAAAATATTAACGAATCAAACCCAACAATATAAAATAGTGGTAATAAAGGATGGCAAGTGGGTGTATGTCCAGAGCACAGTACAGGTTAGATAACTAAGAACAACAAAGTTCATATAAAAAATCTGGGGAGGAAAAAAATCATAGGATCATTTAAAAACTGTGAAAAAAACATTTGAAAAAATTCAACTTCTGTAAATGAATAAAACCTCTTAGTAAAAGAAAAATAGAATTTCCTTAACTTGACAAAGGGCATCCACAAAACCCCTACATCCAGTAGTACACTTAATTTCCACATGCAGAATTTTAAAACAAGACCCCTATTTTACAAAAAATCAACTCCAAATGTATCAAAGATCTAATTGTGAGACCTGAAACTATCAAACTATTAGAGGAAAACTTGAGAGAAACACTCCAAGAGAGTAGGAGAGGCAAAAACTTTTGATGTTTTTGATATTTATTGATATTTAAATTTTTCTATGTGTTATGATTTTCTTTTTCTCATGAATGAAAACCTAGTCACTGGATAGGTAATAAAAGCTTGCTTAAATATATTTCTTTTTTGAAAAAAATCTGTAAGTTTAACACTTAATAGTAACTTGTTATACTCATTGAGAACATTCTTGAAATATTTTGAAATCTATTCATATTCATATATTAATTTTCTGTAGCTCTGTTCATTTTAACACAAATGCTTTGATAATTACATTTATTAAAACTTATTTATTTATTTATTTATTTTTGACAGGCAGAGTGGACAGTGAGAGAGAGAGACAGAGAGAAAGGTCTTCCTTTGCCGTTGGTTCACCCTCCAATGGCTGCCGCGGCCGGCGCACCACACTCATCCGATGGCAGGAGCCAGGTGCTAGGTGCTTTTTCCTGGTCTCCCATGGGGTGCAGGGCCCAAGTACTTGGACCATCCTCCACTGCACTCCTGGGCCACAGCAGAGGGCTGGCCTGGAAGAGGGACAACCGGGACAGAATCCAGCACCCCAACCGGGACTAGAACCCGGTGTGCCGGTGCCACAAGGCGGAGGATTAGCCTGTTGAACCATGGCGCCGGCCTAAAACTTATTTTTAATGACTTTTCTGTGCAAAATTTCAATATAAATTCAAAGATCATAATATATCTCTTCAATAGTAGTATTGTCTTTTTTTTTTTTTTTTAAAGATTTATTTGAAAGAGTTACAGAGAGAGGGAGACACAGAGAGAGAGAGAGGTCCTCCATATGCTTCTTCACTCCCCAGAAGGTCGCAATGGCCAGAGCTACGCCAATCCGAAGCCAGGAGCTGGGAGCTTCTTTCGGGGTCTCCCACATGGGTGCAGGGGCCCAAGCACTTGGGTCATCTTCTGCTGCTTTCCCAGGCCATAGCAACAAGCTGGATCGGAAGTGGAGCAGCCGGGATTAGAACCAGAGCCCATATGGGATGCTGGTACTTCAGGCCAGGGCTTAACCCGCTGCACCACAGCGCCAGCCCCTTGTCTTGTGTTTTCTTAATGTCAGTTATTAGGAGTCTTGAGTGCATATTCAAGATTTTTTTTTTCATTTTTTTAACACTTTTATTTAAAGAATATAAATTTCCAAAATATAGCTTATAGATTACAATGGATTCCCCCCCATAACTTCCCTCCCACCCGCAACCCTCCCGTTTCCCACTCCCTCTCCCCTTGCATTCACATCAAGATTCATTTTCAATTTTCCTTATATACAGAAGAACAGTTTAGTATATATTAAGTAAAGATTTCAACAGTTTGCCCTCTCATAGCAACACAAAGTGAAAAATACTGTTGGAGTACTAGTTATAGTATTCACAATGTATAGCACATTAAGAACAGAGATCCTACATGATATATTTTTTTAAATTGATTAATTTTCTATGCAATTTCCACTTTAACACCAAGATTTTTTTTTTCATTTTTAATTATCTTTATATACAGAAGATTGATTCAGTATATACTAAGTAAAGATTTCATCAGTTTGCACCCACACAGAAACACAACGTGTAAAATACTGTTTCAGTACTAATTATAGCATTACTTCACATTGGACAACACATTAAGGACAGATCCCTCATGAGACGTAAGTACACAGTGACTCCTGTTGTTGATTTAACAATTTGACACTCTTGTTTATGGCGTCAGTCATCTCCCTAGGCTCTAGTCATGAGTTGCCGAGGCTATGGAAGCCTTTAGGGTTTGCCGACTTCAATCTTATTCCGACAGGGTCATAGTCAAAGTGGAAGTTCTCTCCTCCCTTCAGAGAAAGGTACCTCCTTCTTTGATGGCCCCGTTCTTTCCACTGGGATCTCACTCACAAAGATCTTTCATTTAGGTCTTCTTTTTTTCCCAGAGTGTCTTGGCTTTCCATGCCTAAAATACTCTCATGGGCTCTTGAGCCAGATCTGAATGCTTTAAGGGCTGATTCTGAGGCCAGAGTGCTATTTAGGACATCTGCCATTCTATGAGTCTGCTGTGTATCTCGCTTCCCATGTTGGATCATTCTCTCCCTTTTTGATTCTATCAGTTAATATTAGCAGACACTAGTCTTGTTTGTGTGATCCCTTTGACTCTTAGACCTATCAGTGTGATCAATTGTGAACTGAAATTGATCACTTGGACTAGTGAGATGGCCTTGGTACATGCCACCTTGATGGGATTGTATTAGAATCCCCTGGCACAATTCTAACTCCATCATTTGGGGCACGACTGATTGAGGATGTCCCAAATTGTACATCTCCTCCCTCTCTTATTCCCACTGTTACATTTAACAGGGATCACTTTTCAGTTAAAATTTAAACACCTAAGAATAATTGTGTGTTAATTATAGAGTTCAACCTATAGTACTAGAATAAAAAAAAATACTAAAATGGATAAAGTATTACATTGTACAACAACAGTCAGCACAAGAGCTGATCAAGTCACTGTTTCTCATAGTGTCCATTTCACTTCAATAGGTTTCCTCTTTGGTGCTCAATTAGTTGTCACCGATCAGGGAGAACATACGATATTTGTCCCTTTGGGACTGGCTTAATTCATATTCAAGATTTTTATTACAAAATTATCTTGTTTGGGGCCAGTGCTGTGGCACAGTGGGTTAACACACTGGCATGAAATGCCAGCATCCCATATGGGCGCCAGTTTGAGACCTGGATGCTCCACTTCAGATCCAGCTCTCTGCTGTGGCCTGGGAAAGCAGTAGAAGGTGGCCCAAGTCCTAGGGGCCCTGCTCCCAAGTGGGAGACCCAGAGGAAACTCCTGGCTCCTAGCTCTGGATCAGCACAGCTCTTGCTAATGCAGCCAATTGGGGAGTGAACCATTGGATGAAAGACCTCTCTTTCTCTCTTTGCCTCTCCTCTCTCTGTGTAACTCTGACTTTAAAATAAATAAATAAATCTTAAAAAATTATCTTGTTTAACAATTTTCAAAGGCTTTGTTAAATTTGAGGATGTCTTTCAGTTGTGCAACTAGATGAGTGATAAACTTGTTCATGTTAGTATTTAAATCATAAATTCTCATACTTGGAAATAATCCATGAGTTCTTCAGCTGGTAAATTCATAAACATTTGTGGTACATCCTCACACAAAAATGGCATTGAACAATGAAAGTGAGAAATTACTGATAAAGACAATAATATGGATGAATTACAAATGCCTTATGCTGAGTGAAAAAAATTCAGATTTAGAAGACAATGCAATATATGACTCCATTTGAAAAATGTAAAAAAGAGCAGATCAGTGGTTGCTAGGTTCTGTACACAGCAAGAGAGTTAGATTACAAAGGAATATGAGAATTTTGGGAGGTGACAGAACTACTCTATATCTTGATTATTATAGTGACAAACTCACAAGAAGATGCATCCAAAAGAGTGTACCTTACTGTACATAGACTAAAAAGTGTATAAAACGAAAAGATGATGCTTTGAAAAAAGCATGTATTGAATTTAATAATTGGAAGATTTCTCAATTTTGTATGTTGTTAGTTTTATGTAATTGTCTTCTTGAATATTTTTATGTTTTGTAATTCTCATTGTAGAGATCTTTGATGTCCTTGGTTAAATTTATTCCAAGGTATTTATTTATTTATTGCAGCTGTTGTGAATGTATTGATCTTAAAAGTTCTTCTCAGCTGTGGCATTATGTGTATTCAAAGGCTATTGCTTGCTTTGTATGTTGATTTTCTACCCTACCACTTTAGCAAACTCATTGAGTTTCAATAGTCTCTCAGTGGAGTCTTCTGGATCCCTATATATAGAATCATGTTATCTGCAAATAGGGATATTTTGACTTCCTCCTTCCAAATTTGTATTCCTTTGATTTCTTTTTCTGACTAAAACATCAAGGACTATATTGAATTCCAATGGTGAGAGTGAGTTCTGGATCTTAGTGGGAATGCTTCCAATTTTTCCCCATTCAATAGTACACTGGCTGTGGATTTATCATAATTTGCCTTGGTTGTGTTGAGGAATGTTCCTTCTATACCTAATTTACTTAAACTTTTGATCATGAAAGGGTATTGAATTTTATCAAATGTTTTCTCTGCATCTATTGAGATGGTCATATGGCTTTGTTCTTCAGTTTGTTAATATGATGTATCACATTGAGTTGTGAATGTTAAACTCTCTTTGCATCCCAGAGATAAATCCTGCTTGGTTGGGGTGAATGATCTTTCTGATGTGTTGTTGGATTTGATTGGCTATTATTTTGCTAAGGATTTTTGCATCTGTGTTCATCAGAGAAATTGGTCTGTAGTTCTCTTTCTCTGGTGTATCTTTTCCTGGTTTAGGAATTAAGGTGATGCTGGCTTCATAGAAGGAGTTTGGGAGGATTCCCTCCCTTTCAACTGTTTGATAGTTTGAGAAGAATTAGAATTACTTTTTCTTTAAATGATTGGTAGAATTGAGCATTGAAGCTGTCTGGTCCTGGGATTTCCTTGGTTGGAAAAGTCTATTATTAATTAAATCTCTGTCTTGTATATTTGTCTGTTGGGATTTTCTGTGTCTTCATGGCTCAATTTAGGTCAGTCGTATGTGTCCAGGAATCTATCCATTTCTTCTAGGTTCCCCAATATGTTTGCCTACAGTTCTTTGTAATAATTCCTAATTTCTGTCCTCTTAGTAGCATTAACATAAGACTTTAGAGACCAACCCTTTGGCATGTGGGACTTTGAGAGACTTTAACCCTCAAAGTAATATCTAAATAAAAATAATATTTTAATAGATTTATTAAATATGTCTAGTGATACATGTATGAATATAATTTATTAGTCTTTTTGATGTTGATGAATTTTTCTCATTTATTTTATTTGGACTTGGTGGAAGAAGACCCTTGCTCTGCTACTTATTTTACCATCACTGCTGAAGTGACAGAAAATCTACACAATCTTGTATATTAATTGTTATTAATTTTTCTTATTAGCTGAACATTCAAATTATGAATATAATTAAAATTGGTATTAGTCATAAAATAGTGACTTTTCAAGGCTCATTGAATCGTCGATGTTTACTAGGTGATCATTGGTTAGAATGTTTTGTGATGGTGCTTCTGCTTGTAATTTCTCTGTCCTTTACCTTGCTTTCAATATGCATGCTAGTAAACACCTCCACTTCCTCCTTTCCCAATATATCCCTTCTGATATTGTGAATTTTATCTGCTATGAATCAGGAGCAAGCTAATAAAATTCGTTATAATGTCTAAGATGTTAATACATGGGTTGTGAGTGTGGATTTAATGATAGAATGGTGACTGCAGAAGTGGAAGTTAGGCACGATGCTGTCTAGTGCTAGGAACAGCCCCTTCAGTTGGTTCCCAGTGAACAGGATCGTTCAAGAAACTCTAACCATGACCAAGGAAGGATCCGTTGGACTTGGAGAAAGAGTGAGCTGCATGCCATGGGGCCATTGTAGGAAGTGATTAATGGCTGAACTGTTGACCTTTCCCTGCATATGGGTAATATCAAATGTGGGAGTGGGTGTGCTGTGTAAAGTACCTCCTTCATGGATAATCAGACTCTGCTAACTACTCGCACATATTCTTTTGACTTTCAATGTGATTGATAAGTATATCTGAGTCTATATTGTTTAAACCTGATTCCATGTATTCATTCATCCTGTAAAAATGTATAAAACCTGTAACTGAACTCAAGCTTACGGAATAGCCAACTCAGGCAATTGACTGATTGTTTACAGGTTTGAATCCTCATTTGACTAGCTGAATAAACTGTAACTTAGATTGCACCACCAAGCTGATTATTTCTGTCGGCATGAGTAAGAACTTGGAGACTTTTTCTAAAAGTAGTATATTCAGTAAGTGGAAATTGTGATACTTAGTGCTTTTGCTTGTGGGAATTTATTTATTTACTTATTTTTGCAATGTTTTTAATTATTGAGATTTCCAGATAAACATAATGTGTCTATAATAGTTTTCAAATGTGTTCTCTCTGGTCGATAACTTGACTCTTCTGTTGATTTCACTGCATGAACAGGCAAATCTCTTTTGACTTAGAAGCTGACTCTTCCTTTTCACCTCCCTAAAGTTGAAGGGGTCATGAATATTGCATTTAATGCTAATTCATGGTGACAGTCTTCCTGAAATCTTGGAGATGAGCGGTTCCTAGGGAGTAAAGTTCTATGCCCGGACTTCTGGAAGTTCCCATGATGTCTCAGAGTGACTCAGCTCAGTGTTTATTGAGGCTGCTGGCTATCTTCTGGGTGGAAATCACAAGTCTCCCATTTAAAGTTGAAAACCTTTAAGTAAGGCCCAAGAAAAACTTACAGTGATTCACCAGCTGGTTTTACATGGAAAAAAGAAGGAAGAAATTCAAGGTCATTTAGAAGATTCCCAGTGCCAACACAGAGACTATCACAGCTGGTCTCCTAAGGGAGTGCCTTCCTCTGGTGGTAGTCCCCCCTCCCCAGGCTATGTTTAGCATATGAATAAAGGTCCAGTTGAATAAAAAGTTGCAGCTGTTCCAGTAACTACTAGTTAATGAGGTCACTAAGGATCAGTAGTGTGGTTTGTCCAAAGCAAAATGGAAAGAAAATATTAGTATGTTAATAAAGGAAAAAAGAATGGTTATGGACAATGTGTCCCATTGGTTTAAATTATTTTACCCAATGCCACTAATAGAAAAAAATTTGAAAGTTTGAAACGTAGATAAAGGAAAAAATGTGACCAGTCTCAAGCCAGGCCTAGAGGTTAGGGAAGGTGGGAAACCTTTCTAACAACAAAGACAAAATAAAGGTGAGATATAGACTGTCAAGTTTGGATCCACGTAAAGGAACCATGGAAGATGAACACTTTTTTTTTTAATTTTTTTTTAATATATAAAGCTTTTATTTAAAGAATATAAATTTCCAAAGTACAACTTATGGATTACAATGGCTCCCCCCCACACAACTTCCCTCCCCCCGCTACCCTCCCCTTTCCCGATCCCTCTCCCCTTCCATTCACATCAAGATTCATTTTCAATTCTCTTTATACACAGAAGATCAGTTTAGTACATATTACGTAAAGATTTCAACAGTTTGCCCTCACATAGAGACACAAAGTGAAAATACTGTTGGAGTACTAGTTATAGTATTAATTCAAAATGTACAGCACATTAAGGACAGAGATCCTACATGATATATTTTTTTAAAGAATTGATTAATTATCTATGCAATTTCCACTTTAACACCAAGATTTTTTAATCATTTGCAATTATCTTTATATACAGTATATATTCAGTATATACTATGTAAAGATTTCATCAGTTTGCACCCACACAGAAACACAAAGTGTAAAAATACTGTTTCAGTACTAGTAATAGCATTATTTCACATTGGATAACACATTAAGGACAGATCCCTCATGAGACGTAAGTACACAGTGACTCCTGTTGTTGATTTAACAATTTGACACTCTTGTTTATGGCGTCAGTCATCTCCCTAGGCTCTAGTCATGAGTTGCCGAGACTATGGAAGCCTTTAGGGTTTGCCAACTTCAATCTTATTCCGACAGGGTCATAGTCAAAGTGGAAGTTCTCTCCTCCCTTCAATGAAAGGTACCTCCTTCTTTGATGGCCCCGTTCTTTCCACTGGGATCTCACTCGCAGAGATCTTTCATTTAGGTCTTCTTTTTTTTGTTTTTCAGAGTGTCATAGCTTTCCATGCCTAAAATATTCTCATGGTCTCTTGAGCCAGATCCGAATGCCTTAAGGGCTGATTCTGATGCCAGAGTGTGCTGTTTAGGACATCTGCCATTCTATGAGTCTGCTGTGTATCCCGCTTCCCATGTTGGATCATTCTCTCCCTTTTTGATTCTATCAGTTAGTATTAGCAGACACTAGTCTTGTTTGTGTGATCCCTTTGTCTCTTAGACCTATCAGTGTGATCAATTGTGAACTGAAATTGATCACTTGGACTAGTGAGATGGCATTGGTACATGCCACCTTGATGGGATTGTATTGGAATTCCCTGGCACAATTCTAACTCCATCATTTGGGGCAGTTCCGATTGAGCATGTCCCAAATTGTACATCTCCTCCCTCTCTTATTCCCACTGTTACATTTAACAGGGATCACTTTTCAGTTAAAATTTAAACACCTAAGAATAATTGTGTGTTGAAGATGAACACATTTTAACTATATGTATCAAATATATCCTTAACAAGTGAATTCAGCATGACATTTAAGAATATGGGTTTTGGGGTTGGGTGTTGTGCCGTGGGTTAAGCTGACCCTTGTGACACCCTCTTCCTGATGTGGTGAAAGTCGGTTGCTGTTCAGGTCTGTGTGAGCTGGAAGTCTCTACAAACCCTCAAATGTAATGCTACCCCACAACCTGTCAATCAAAATGCCCCCTTTCCCAGAGTGCACCTGCTTCATCCAGGACTCAAAGGGTGATGGCAGGAAAATGTGAATAGTAAGCTCCATGTGGAATTTATGGAGGCATCAAAAATTCCCTGTGGCTTCACACATGTAGAGGTGCCCCTCCCTCCCTGCCTCATGAAAGAGCCGTGTCAGGAACAAGAGAGACACGGACTCCACAGCCAGAACAGGTTTATTGGGAGAGAAACCCGAGAAGGATCCACCTCATCTGGGGTAGGGAGCACTGCTCTCCCACAGATCAGAGTAGGTGTTTATACAGCCTGGGCTGCTTTCAGTTCCGGGTGGGTGGGCCTGAGGCAAGGCTGAGAGAGTCTGCGTGGGCTCTCGTGGCCAGTGCGGGCTTTATCAGACTTGGCAGACACAGACGGTGTTGAGCTGGTTTAGGAAGAATGCAGGGGTTAGGTTTCTCAACAGAGCGGGGCTGAGGTCTGTTCTCAGTCACATAGGCAAGGAACTGAAAAGTGGATCGAAAGCTTTTGTTCTTGCTGCACCAGGCCCAGCTAACTGGGGTAGCAGTTTCTCTGTCTCTCTCCCTTTCCCCCACCCTTTCTCCCTTCAGGCAATTCTCTGGCCCAATCAAGACTGATATCTCTCCATTTGTCGCGGCCCACACTTCTGTGTGATTGTATGTTTTGTCTCTCACTGTTAAATAAATCTTGTTCCTATTTTGTACCTTACATGTGTCTGCACTTAGAAATTTTGTCTTTGTATGAGACAAGAGCCAGAAATAAAATTAATATGCTCCTGCCAAGTTAGAAGGTCAGTTCCAAATTAGAGGGTCAGTTTGAGTCCAGTCTCCACTCCACATTTCAACTTCCTACCAGTGTGCTCCATAGTAGGCCGCGGGTGATGGCTCAAGTCCTTAAATGTCTGCCACCCACATGGGAGCTCTGGCTGGAGATCCTGCCTCCTCATGGCTTCAGCCTGGCCCAGCCCTGGTTTTTGCAAGCATTTGGGTAGTGAACCACCAGATGGAAGATCTCTCTCTCTCTCTCTGCTTTTTAAATAAATAGAAATAAATGAATAAAGAAATAGAATCTGGATTTTGGAATCAGACCAAATGGCACATGAATCACAACTCTACAACTTGCAGATTTTGTTATGGGTCCTGGGGAAATTAAAACTGTCATTTTTCAGTTTCAGTAATGATTATTTTTCAGTCTGTTCATCACAGAAACCTCAACCCAAAATTAAATGTCCCTTAAATATTAAGGCAATCTCATTTAGCCAGAATATTAGATGAGCTCATTCTAGGGTTGATAAATTCAGTGGAATAACAGTCTGCACACTCTGGGTGTTTCCATCTTTCTGCTCTGTCATTCACATCCTTTTGGCTCCCCCTCCCTATCTGCTCATCCCAGCCCACACACCATAAACTGTTGTCATCATTCCAAGAATTGTAAGAAGGTTAAACAATACACTGAAAAAGGAGCAGCTCTTGTTAAGAGGACGATGTTCCCTGGAATTACCATGTCAGATACCCCTCTGGCTTCTTTGTCCTGTGCGGTGCCAAACTCCAGTTCCTGGCCAGGAGACCGGGGTTCGCTTCAGTGACAGTCCTGACCCTGTGCCTGGAGTAGAGTCCAGCCTCACAGGGCACACAGAGGTCAGCGCTCAAGCAGGTTCTGTTTCTGTGGAGGCTGGTGGCTGCTGTGTGACAACGGTAAAGCCTCAGGCATCATTAGCATAGTGTAATGAGTAGATACAGCAATTTTAGAGACCACACTTTAATTATTTTTGTTGCCTTATTTAAGGATAATTAAATCTGCTTAAAGAATAAGTGAAACAAATACCTAAGACAGATACATGAACCTCAGTGCCATGGTCTGAATGTCTCCCCCCCCATCACTCTTTCATATGTTGAAGTGTCCAAGGTGAAGGTTAGGGTTAGGAACTGGGGCCCTGGAGAAGGGGTTGGAATCAGAGGCACAGTCCTCCTGAGTGGGTTTAGTGCCATTATAGAAGAGGCCTGAGGGAGCTTAGTTGTCTTTCTATCATGTGATGTTGAAATACAAAGCAGGCACTCACCACTCATAAATCTGCTGGTGCTTTGGGGCTGGGGTTCCCAGCCCCTGGAATTGTGAGAAATAAGTTTCCATTATTTATAAGCCATCCAGACTTCTGTATCCTGTCACAGGCGCTTGAATGCACTAAGGCACTCATCACTGGTTACAGGGAAGGAAATAGTCTTAGGGTTAAACCAACAGAATTAGCAAGGAGCAGACAGGTGTTTGCCATATTATAAAGAATGGAAAGACCAAATAAAGCCACTGAAAATTTATGATTTGCAGACTGTATCACTTTGGGCATCTGTTGGTGTGTCGGTGATGGCCATTTTAGCCCGATCCATCTCCCTTTTGAAGCAAACAGATCACCACTGTGGCTGCTCAACTAGTTATTGTGAGTTGGAGCTACTGGAATTTGCTCTTGTGTCTTTTTAATTTTTTTTTTTAATTCTGTTTATTTGTTTGAAAGCTGGAGTTACACACACACACAGATCCTCTGTTGGCTGGTTCATTCCCCAAATGACCACAATGGCCAAGACTGGACCAGGCCAAAGACAGGTTATTTGTTTTTTATTTTTTTTAATTTTATTTTTGACAGGCAGAGTGGACAGTGAGAGAGAGAGAGAGAGAGAGAGAGAGAAAGGTCTTCCTTTGCCGTTGGTTCACCCTCCAATGGCCGCCACAGCCGACACACTGCGGCTGGCGCACCGCGCTGATCCGAAGGCAGGAGCCAAATGCTTCTCCTGGTCTCCCATGGGGTGCAGGGCCCAAGCACTTGGGCCATCCTCCACTGCACTCCCGGGCCACAGTAGAGAGCTGGCCTGGAAGAGGGGCAACCGGGAGAGAATCCGGCGCCCCGACCAGGACTAGAACCTGGTGTGCCGGCGCCACAGGCGGAGGATTAGCCTAGTGAGCCACAGCACCAGCCATAGCCAGGTTACTTGTAACTTGATCTGGGTCTTCTACTTGGATGCAAGTGCTTTCTCCATCTTCTGTTGCTTTAGCAGAGAGCTTGATTGGAGCAGAGCAACTGGGATGAGAATCAGTGCCCATATGGGAAGATGGCATTGCAGGCAGAGTTGTAACCCACTGCATCACCATGCTGGTGACTCTTGTGCCTTTCAAAAAGAAAAAGGTGTTGATTTCAGGTGCTTCTCATGTGTCAAGCCCCCTTGTTCAGTTTTACTCTGATTTTATAACCAGAGTTATACGAGCAGCTCCTTCCCCCTCCACCCCTCCAACTGGCTAATGCCAGGGTGAGAAGAAGGAAGGAGAGAGAAAGGGAGAAGAAAAAAAGATTGGATACAACTACACAAAAATTGCCTGAGAACATATCAGAGAATGTGGTCATTCCACCCTGCCTGCATCTTGTCCTAAGTGTTTTGAATTATTTCAACAGGTTTTGTGATATGAGTATCTGAACTTAGTAGTAGTAATAAACTGAGAAGCTATAATAGCATAGTAAACTCATATTGAGAATGTAAGTTTACAGAGAACAAGAGAGAGGGACAGTAGACATTACCTGTTTCAACTGTGATTTTTTTTTTTTTTACCAGGAATATGTTACAATGAAGGGTATTTAAAATTTGTGCCTGGGTGAATGTTAGGGTTAGTGATTAAGACATTGGTCGGATGCCTGCATCCTACATTGGACTGCTTAAGTTCAAGTCCCAGCTCTCTTTCAGATTCTAGCTTCCTACTAATATGTACCCTGGGAAACAGCAGGTGATGGCTCAAGTAGTTGAGCCTGCCACTCAGATGGGAGATCTTGGTTGATACATTTGAGGACTGAACTGGTGGGTGTGAGCTCTTTAACTATCTCTCTCTGCCTACCTCTCAAATAATTAAACACATAAAAATTAAGAAAAATAAAATTTATGTCCAACCACATCCAAAACATATACCATATGACAGTAATTCTAATGCTTCTTTAAAAATTGATATTCATCATGACTGTAGAAAGGAAGGAAGTAATTTTAAAAAGGCAAAGATGGTAGTATTTTGAAGTTTCAGAATTTTTTAGTTAGAACTCATTTGATGATTTAAATGATGTTCCTTTTGTGATACATGGTGTTTCTTTCTGATGAGGGCATATTATTTGATTTTTCTGATTCTTTTATATAATGCTTTTACTCTATATAAAAAAGAACTATTTGGTCTACCTCATTTCAAATTATGAAAACTAGAGGGAAGGAAATATAGTTGGTTATTAAAAGTTTCTTCTGGCCAGGATGACTCGGTGTCTTGTGCTTTGCGCCAAGCACAGCAATAATAGATAAATTATGAGTGAACTAAACACTAAATGGATAAGCCTTAGGACTAATCACTGATGGCAGAGCTCACCTATTGGGCTTCAGATGCACAAGCATGTAGTAGTAGCTTTACAACTGTATCTGCAGAGTGAAGTGGACTAACCTGGCTATGAGGACAGGTGCCAGGGCTTTGCAGACTGAATTCCGCAAATAGGAGGACTCGAACGTGTACGAAAGAAGGCTTTAAAAAAGTCATGATTTCTGATAGCTGTCTAGGGCTATAGATTTTGGTATTCTGTAGGCTTGAGGATCCACAAAGACCCTTGTGGTCATGAATGAACCAAGATGCCCACATACTCTGAGATCTAAGGCATCACTACAGAATAGGTGACCCAAAACACTGTATAAGACCTAGAGATGGAGAGACAGCGAGTTGAGTGGAAGAAGCACAGAAAGAACTCTAGTAAGATCAAGCTAATACATTTTCCCTGCTTCAGAGCAAGCCTGTAGGCATCAATGTTGTGGGGCAGTGGGTTAAGCTGCTGCTTATGATGCCAGGATCCCATATAGGTACTGGTTCGAGTTCTGGCTTCTCCACTTCCGAGCCAGCTCCCTGCTAATGTGCCTAGGAAAGCAGTGGATGATGACCAAACTTGGCAAAGTTGGGCCCTTGCCACCCACACGGGGGACCTGGAAGAAGCTCCTGGCTCCTGGCTTTGGTTGGCCCAGCCCTGGCCATTGGGGCCATTGGGGGAGGGAAGCAGCAGGAAGAAGATCTCTCTCTCTCTCTCTCTCTCTCTCTCTGTCTGTCTTCCCCCTTCTCTCTGTAACTCTGCTTTCAAATAAGTAAAGCTTTTTAAAAATAGCTTCTAAACAATTCTAAAGTGCACACAAAACCCTAATGCTAATCAAGTTGGTGAAGAGAAAATATATTTAGTACATAATTCATTCCAGATAAAATTAATTTTAAGAAATAATTGTATCATAAGTATATTTGGGTGCTTTCCACAGTAGGCTAATTTGTTCCTGACTAGCCACCACCCTAACTGAGTATAAGACAACTTAAAGTATGTGAAAACAAATTCTGAGAGTCCAGATGAAGTTCAGTGGTCTTACGGGGCCGAGGCAGCAGAGGTCAGAGTCTGGGATAATGAACCAGCTGCGTTGTCTGAGAACATTTTCCAGGGAGGAGAAACTGCAGAGAGAAGGAGTTCATGCCATCTGCGTTGCACATGCTCAGGTCAAGCTCTGTGGGAATATGCAAAGGACGCTTTCTGAAAAAGACAACCTGCCAGGAAGCTAAGCTGGCAGCAACTTCCATCGCTTGCAAAGAGCGAGGGTTCTTCAGTGAGAAGGGGGAGATCTCAGGGAACACTCTGGATTTTCGTGGAGTTGTCCAGCAAGACACCAGTCTGCTGTAGGGTTTATTTGTCCCTGGAGGAAAGGCAAGTCTAGACCTCCCAAACAAAGTTTACACCAAGCCTAAAATGACTGAGCAAAGCTACAAATAAATTAACTGCCTAATAGAATAAAATGTAAAATTTAATGAAGGAACACAACAAAGTTCAGACATACAAAATGTAGCACTAATATGTCCAGCATAAAATAAAAATTGTTATAGATATGTGAAGAAGCAAAACAAAAAAAACCAAAACAACAAAAAATGAAAAAAACCCATAGCTAGAAGAGAAAAAGCAGCAAAAAACAAAATGAATGAAAGAGATTCACAGAAACAGTGGAGTTAACAATAAGGATTACACAATAGATGAAACAAATATATTCAAGAAATTAAAGGCAAGGTTGAATACAATGAGGGAACAAAAAGAGAATCCAAGCAGAAAAATGAGAACTATAGAAAGAATCAAAAGGAAGTTCTTGGACTAGGAAGATTCAGTGTATTAAATGAAAATACCATCATTTATGTAGCTGTACACCTCAGTGCCCTTTTGATTATATTTAAATAATTACACAATCTTTCCTGTGAGCTTAAGAAGTAGAAAGCAAATAGGAGTGTTTAGGGGTTACTTCTGCCATGGAGGTCTTGGACTCAAAAACAAGAAAATTGACAGAAATTAAGGCAGCTTTTCTCTCAGCCTCTCTAACCATGACCACATGGCTTTGTGTCTGTCTCATTCTACATATGTGCTTCAAAATTCTGTCTCCTCCTCCCTCTTCCTCCCTCTCTCTCTTGCTCTCCTCTTCCTTTCCTCTCTCTCCCCTCTCTCTCTATTTTCTCTGCAAACATGACTGTGCCATACCACCCAACTTTATAAAGATTCAGTTTCAGATACAAACTAAGAAAGTTATTTTCTCTTAGTCTCAATTCCAAATTCCTATGTAAGAGGATCTAAGTGACCACACTAAAGTCCTGTCTCTGTCCCTGGCCTAATCTTGTAGAGCCACAGGGGCCAATTGTCTGAATGAACAGGAATATCAAGGCCACCCCCAAATAATTTCTCTGAGAGAAGGAACACTCCCTGAGTAAGCCAGTAAACCTATGCCAAAAATGAGCATTTCACAGACAGCAATATTACTGTTAAACTTTGAAAGAAACCTCTTATAAAGTAGAATGAATTACCATGCACCTTTAAACATTTAAAAATAATTTATTCAATTGACAGAATCAATAGCAAATCTATGGTAAATGGGAAGTCTCTTGGAGATAATGACTTCCTACACCTTCTTGTCAAATGAACAGTTTTCTAGGCTCTAGATATGAAATGCAGGTAAGACCAGCAGAAACTTGAGGGTAACAAAACTAAACCACACTAGTCTGGCAAAATGAAATTTTCCTGAACTGGCATATTGGTATACACTCTGTTGACGGAGCAGAGAACTGTAATCTCTGCTTTTGAACCAGTGTAAGAACCCATGAACACCTTTTGTTACCAAAGAAAGAGTCCCTCTGGAACACATAGAAACAAAGGAGACAAATCACTGACTTCCTTTCTTTAGTTTTCTAATCAATGAAACAAGAACAAATAAAAAATAGGTCAGAGAATTCCAGAAAACGGTTGTGGAACTGTGTATGAGCAACCAACCACAGGAAGTCACTGGAATTACTCTTTGGAGATTCTGTGCAGGCATTTAAATAACTACTGAAGTGGAAGATGGACTTAAGGAACAGTGGGTGACAATGTGGATGGAACACAAGGACTGTAGGTGAGGAGAGAGCGTATTCTTCAGGTCTTTGCATGGTGGAAAGGTGTCCTTTCAGGGTTAGAATGGAATGAACATAATTCAGGTTTTTTGTTTGTTTGTTTTTGCTGAGTTCAGAGGCCAGGATGAGTGGAGATTTGAAGCTAAGATTTTGAAGGTGGAGTGGGACTCCATCATTTGATCCTCATTGTTCCGTCATACTTCCCATCTGAGGTCACTCTCCCTTTTCAGTCTTTTTTTGTTCTGTGTGGCTTCGCTCTGTTTGCACTGGGAGCCATGCTGTACATCAGGGTTCCACCTCAAACCAACAGTGACTCTCAACTGCAAACTGAAGGCCACACTGTCTTCCTGTGGACACTTTGGGCTCCCCTTATAGCAAATGCAAAGAGTCTTGACTTCTAATACAACCTAAGAAACCCTTAGTTAAGGGTTTTATCTTCTCATTAAAACCCCTGTTATTAGGGAAATCGGTCAGCCATCATCTCACTTTTGTGTGTGTGCTCTCCCACTAGGCCAATTTGTCCATTCACTCATGCATTTGACATGTTCACAGGAATTTCTGCCCAGAGCAGTGAGAGAGTTGAAACATGGATTCTTATTAGACTGATAACATTAGACAGGACAAACCACTTAGAAAAAATTCGCCAGGAAACAACACTGAGGAGGGAAAAAAGTGAGTAGTTATTCTGTAGTCATCCTGTGAGTCCACAGCAGGCTTTATTGCAAACAACTGACTTGCAGGTTAAGTGTCAAAACATTTATTTTCAAATAAATTATTCTCTCTGTTAAGGTAAATTTACTCATGTGTCAGTGTAAAATATGGTATCTTTTCAGAGAGAAAGGTGATATTCAAGTTGCATTATAATCTTCTGATGACTGCTAAAATGCTTATGATAATTTATATTCATTTCTATACTTGAAAAGGATCTGTGATTTTCAGAGCATCCTCAAATAACCCAAATAGCTTGTGATAATGGAAGAGCTTTAAAATTATGTTGCATCCAGTTAATACTTGTTTCCAGAGAATGTTAATTGGTAGAAAAATACTTATAAAATTTTCATTGAACATACCAAATCTAAATATATCACAAAGCTAACTATGTAAATATTTATTCCTATTTTTATCTTGATCTAGCGCCTACACACATGTTTATTTCTTTATAAGCACATCTCTATAGTCCAGAAGGCATATACAAGCATGTTAAAGATTAACTCTTACTATACTTTTTATTATATTTTATACTTAAAAAATCTTTCATTTTCTATAGTTAATGATTTTTTTTTTTTTGTAAAACAGCATCATTTATGGCCAACTTAACTAATCATTGTACTTTTGCTAATTCAGTGGTTGAAAAAAGTAAGGATAGTTAAGAAAGGTAAGTGGAATTCCAATGTCAATCTGTTGCTAAGTGAGGATTTCTCAAACTCTGCCCCTGCACTTGAAAGAGGTAGTCTCCCTTGACTTTTTGCCAATGATTTATTTGTTGATTTAAGCCAATTATTATCTACTTTAGAGTTGGCGAATGTACAGCTCATTCTCCCAGTGAGTGGTGAATTAGTCAGTGTTTTGTTTCCATAATGAAGAACCTGAGGCAGGTTAACTTTTATAAAGAGTGATGCCTGTTTACCTCACAGTCCTGGAAGTTCAAAGTTCAAGGCCAGGCTGGCCTCACTGGTTTGGTGTCTGGTGGGGCCTAACAGTGGATGGCATCACAATAGCGGTAGTGTATAGGGGAGGAAGAGATCCAATCTCAAAACAGGAAGCCAGAGAGTGATTCAGGGATCTGGCTTGGTCTTAGCAACAACTTGCTCTCACAAGAGCTACTTTAATCTCTTCTGGTTTTAGAGCCATCTCTGATCTAACACCTGCCACTATGTCCCACCTCCTACAGCTCCTTACCACCACACTGGAGACCTAACCTCCAACGTAGGCACCTCAGGGGACAAACCACATACAGACCACAGCAACTGATCACATGAAGGCTGGTAGTTTTAAGAGCCATAGGTAATTGAAATTTGAAAGAGGCCACACCGGATCTGATCAAATTCAGACTTATTATAAAATTTCATTACCATGGAGAAACCATGGATGATAAATTTCAGAAAAAGACCTGACCGAGCATTAAAACTGATCATTAGGATGTCCCAGGAGCACTCAGTGTGATCACAGGAATCCAGATTCCACTTACACAAAGGCTTTTTGTGTCCACAACAATAAGAATTCAAGGAGGTCCTGAGACCAAAATGTTTGGGAATGGCTGCTCCAGATAAAGAGATACATTTATAATCTTGTCATGTAGCCAGTAGAGAATTGTGTGCTGGCCTCACACCATGTTTTTGCATGTATTGAAAAGTTGCTTCTACTAAACATGTGACATTATAGTCTTTATTTTGGACCATACTAAGAGTCATGTTATAAAGAGCCCTGTGAAATTCAGCATAGGATGGATACAGAGAAATGGGTGGGTTTTTTTCATTCATACAGTGTACATTTTGTTGAGAATTTCAGAATCATGAAACAATTGGGTTTCTTTTTAGTAACTGAATTGTGTGTAGAGATATCATAAATCCTGAAATATCTCCTATGTTCTTTCACTTGCCTGTGGTCTGCCTGAGTCCTCCACCTTCCTAGCCACTGTTTGCCACCTTCTGACCCCTGTTGTGCTATTTTTGTGGCCATGTAGGGTTACATGCTGACCTTCCTGTGGCTTTTTCTATCTTTGATATGATTGTTTTGTCCCCATTTCGACATTCATTTTCTACAAATCTGCTTTTGAGACAAGGTGCACACACAGATAGGAATTTCTGAAACTTCAGATTCTTCCATTTGATTCTCACAGTTTTGTGCAAGAAGTGTTGCTGGCATTGTCCTGGCTTTGCTGATGAAGGAGCTCAGTGTTGGTTGATTTCACCTGACTGGGAAAACGCTAGCATTAGGACAGATTCTAGTTTTTCTGCCAATGATAGCAATACTCTCCTCTGTAGCTGCCTTAAAATAAGCATTAAAAGAACCCTGTGGCTTTCTTAGATTAAATCATGAAGTATACCCTCGTGGTTCAACAGACTTAATACAACTCCCTAAATACAACTTGCCCAAATGTGAGGAATGAGAAAATTTTGGGACTCATACTACATTTCTATTTGTACAGTATTAGAAAAATCCTAAATTATACATTTATTTTACAGTTGTGGAAATGATAGCAAAAAATTCCTTTAGAAATCTCTTTATCATTTTTTTTTTTTTTTTTGACAGGCAGAGTGGACAGTGAGAGAGAGAGAGACAGAGAGAAAGGTCTTCCTTTGCCATTGGTTCACCCTCCAATGGCTGCCGCGGACAGCGCGCTGTGGCCGGCGCACCGCGCTCATCCGATGGCAGGAGCCAGGTGCTAGGTGCTTCTCCTGGTCTCCCATGGGGTGCAGGGTCCAAGCACTTGGGCCATCCTCCACTGCACTCCCGGGCCACAGCAGAGGGCTGGCCTGGAAGAGGGGCAACCGGGACAGAATCCGGCGCCCCGACCGGGACTAGAACCCAGTGTGCCGGCGCCGCAAGGCGGAGGATTAGCCTGTTAAGCCACGGCGCCGGCCTCTTTATCATTTTAATTCTCCAGCAACATGGGAAAATAAATTGCTTTCTTTCAAATTCTGTCCTATTGATTTATCACTTGTTCTTTGGCAGATTCAAATATAGGGTCTAAGCTATGTTGCAATTTCTAAAATATGTGAAGTGGGCAGTTTAAACTTCCTTTTATTTAAAATAAATATTTAGTTCAAATAGATAATCATTTATTTCCCAGTTGCTTTTTTCTTTGACCTGAGTTAGCATACCTATCAAAAGGAATCTTTTGATGTGTAACTGATTGCATATGTAAATAATTTATTGTACAAAACATCAATACCCTTCCCTGACAGTAACAAAAATGGAAGAGAGGAGAGTGAGGCTCCCAGAGATTGAATTATCAAGGAGGAGACTGAATTCACCGTGGAAGCCCATGTGGTAGCCTTCACATCCCCAAACCGGTAGGCAGTCTGACAGATTTTCTACAATTATAATACATCACGATTTTTGCTGGATTTCCTAGGTACCATTCACTGAACAGATAGTTTAATTAATTTTTGATGGAGTTGGGATCATCTCAGACCTTCCCAGGAAATTCATAATTCTTATCACAAAGTGTCCAAATGACTCAGTTTGAATTCTGTATATTGTGTGGGGTTGGAAATGGGATATAAACCAGATGCCTCGTATTGAGTTTAGATATCCATTGATAAATTCATGTGTCAGGAGTCAGCAAAATATATCAAAGTCTGACACTTATCGGGTTAAACTGTGGACATCTTTCCACAGAGTTTGAAGTCCAGTTGCTAGAAGGTCAGTTGGGGTTGCCCAGTGCACAACATTTTCCGTATTTGCATTGCTTTGGCTTTGTCACTTTGAATATTGGCATGGGAACCTGTTCTTTGTGGTTTAAGAATTATTTTAGTTGCTTATTTCTCAACTTAAGCAATAATCCTCTTTTGCTGACAGCTCTTCAGTTACTGTAGAAATGATTGTGTTGTCATAAACACAGCTTTAGGATTTCAGGTTGGTGGGGGAGGACCAGAGGGTGTTCAGAAAAAAAGCTCATGTTTCCACCCAAACACACCCACCTAAGTACTTACAGAAGGCTGGGAAACAGAAGCAAAATTCTTTGCTCTGTCCTACATTTCCCAGTTCCTTATGTGGAATCAGATGCTTCTAAAACACGTTTCAAAAGAATCTTCCATTTAACCTCCAAAAATAAACAAACCACAAGCCTGCTCTTTTTTTTTTTTTCTCAATCATTTGTTCCAATTTTCCTACCTTTGAAATCAGACGATTCAGCTCCTCGTTCTGTCTTCACCATTTGGTGTGATGCAGATTTCAGAAGCTACAGCTTGATTCTTCAGTTTTCTTTATATTTTAATAGTCTTCGTATGTTTCCTATCAGTTTCTTTTCCGATTCGCATATCTTTTTAAAATCTCCATTAGTTCTCTCTTTTGTCTGTTTTGTCTTTTGTGTAAATCTCACATCCTATTCACGTTCTGCAGAAATGAGCCTTCTCTCCCGTGTGTTCAGCCTTTCCCACCTGTGTTCCATTTTATGGTTTTAAGTTGGTCATGTGATCTTATTTGAAGCATGGCCCTGATTTCAGGTTGTAACAGAAATCCTCAAGCTAGGCTTCTAGCTGGCTCTGCACTAGCTGGGTTTTCATTTCCTCCCATTCTAATCTAACGGCTTCTCTGACAGAAGGTGAGTTGCTTCCTTCCTCCTGTCTGGTGTTTATGGCTCTCCAGTACAAGACTGGGAAAAGAGAATGGGCTTGGATCCACATCTGTACAGGTTTTAGTCTCAGGTCTGCTACAGACTGGAACAAATTACTTTGCATCTGAATTTTATAACGGGAATAATAATAACTACTGACAAGATTTTTTGGAGTGATTAACTGAGAACATAGAGTTATACTTGCACTCATTCTAAGTATTCAATGCTATACATTTTTAAAAAGTCCTTAGAAAATCTTGGCATTCATTTTCTGATAAAGGGGTTCCCAGAAATCCAATGATATATAATACATTGCTGGAAAGTGTCCTAGAGAAAATATCCTAAATAGCATTTCTTCCTTTGTCTTTTTCCCTCATCATGAACACATTCAATTATTTTTTGTATTAAAGTTATGAAACATTCAAACACAAAAGCATAAGGGGGCTTCAAAAAGTTAGTGGGAGTGCATTGAAAAGAAGTTTATTTGATGCAAAAAGTAATTGAAATTCATGTGTGGCTTTTTCATAATGCACTTATATTCTATGAACTTTAAGATTTATTTATTTGAAAGGACAGCTAGACATGGAAAGAGGGAGAGACAGAGGGAGGAAGAGACAGCTGATTCACTCCCCAGATGACCACAATGACCAGGACTGGGCCAGGCTGAAGCCAGGAGCTTCATCCAGGTCTCCCACATGGGTGGCAGGGTCCCAGGCATTTGGACCATCTTCTGCTGCTTTCTCAAGTGCATTAACAGGGAGCTGGATCAAAAGTAGAGCGTCTGGGACTTGATGCAGCATGGCTACAGCTTTACCTGCAGTGCACCACAATGCTGGCCTCTCTGTGAACTTCTTGAAGACCTGTTGTATAACAATTAAAATTTTAGTATTCAGCACTAAACACATCAGATGTTCATATTAAAGAAATCAAATACGGCCGGCACCGCGGCTCACTAGGCTAATCCTCCGCCTGCAGCGATGGTACCCTGGGTTCTAATCCCGGTTGGGGCGCCGGATTCTGTCCCGGTTGCTCCTCTTCCAGTCCAGCCCTCTGCTGTGGCCTGGGAAGGCAGTGGAGGATGGCCCAAGTGCTTGGGCCCCTGCATCCCATGGGAGACCAGGAGAAGCACCTGGCTTCTGGCTTTGGATCGGCTCAGTGCACCAGGCATAGTGGCCATTTGGAGGGTGAACCAACAGAAAAGGAAGACCTTTCTCTCTGTCTCTCTCTTTCTCACTGTCTAACTCTGCCTGTCAAAAGAAAATCAAATACAGAGTGCCTAGTTTGAGCCCTGGCTACACCACTTCTGATCTAATTTCCTGCTAATGTACACCCTGGGAAGCAGCAGATGATGGCTCATGTGCTTGGGTCCCTTGTCACCCCTGTGGGAGACCCACATGGAGATCTGGGCTACTGCCTTCAGACTTGTGAAGAGTGAATGAGCAGATGAAGGATCTCCCTCTGTCTCTCTATGTCTGTGCCTTTCAAATAAAAACAAAGGTAGTAAATAAAAATTTTAAAAAAAGAAATAAAATGTTTTAGCTTTTGTTCAAGCCTTCAGTGTCCCTTCTCTGATGCCATTCATCTTCTTCCTTTTCCAGAGAGACAACCATGCTGAAGTTGCTCATGCTCACCCTTATTTATTTATCTCTACTCGTACTAGTTTCTAGTCCCATAAAATAGAAAATATCACTCTGTATATTTTCAAGTACCTATAATACATAATATATTGTATATATACTGCAACTTGCCTTCTTGTTCAACATTTTTCTTTGATTTGTCACAGCTTCTACATCATATTGGTCTGTTCTGCTCATTTCTTTTGTAGCATAGTTTGCCGTTGTATGAAAGTGTTGTAGTCATAGTACATTACAGAATTAAGTGGAGTAGGTGAGTCTGATCTCACCAGGGGATGAAATCTGAGTCAACTTCCGTGATGAACTTTGGCCTTTGCTCAGTGTAGAGTAACCCGGGATGTTGGGGTCTTTGTCTCCTTTACTCCAGGGAGGTTATGCGTCCATTGCAGCAGTCCAGGAAAGTCACATCATGTTCTTATATTTGCACCCAGCTCCTCTCTATGGAGGCTGAGTTGGTGGATGAGTAGCTGATGTTCAAGGATGAGACTTGTACTTCTTTAGGAACTTCGTCCTTGCAGATTGTTGAGAGAGATAGATTACACGATGCCTGTATTTTGCCACTTACAAGATGATTCATAAAAGCTCACTGTGAGTATTTTATTAAAGCATTTTTAGATGAATCTACCTCAGTTCACTCCCTGAGGGACAAAAGCCCCCAGTTAGATTTTCCATTAGATTCCAACAAGCTCAATGCAGAAATTGAACAACTCAGAAAATGGTGAAAACACCATTGGGGAAGGACCTGTCCCATTTAGAAAATAGAGTTGGATTTAGAGAGAGAGCCTGGGGTATGGTTGATTGTTATTATGTTAAAAGACATACTTAGTATTTTGTTCCAAAAGATTTTTTTTTGTACAGATTGGGCCAAACATAAGTGACTTTCTTATGGAATTAATGGAGAATGCTTTGAAGATTTCCATCTTTTGAATGTAAAACATTATTTAACAAGGATTTGGCTTTGATCAATATGTTTTGAATAAGCATGAGGTATTACCCAGTTCTCTCTCTCTCTTTTTTAATCAGCCCTATTATTGAGGCAGAAATTAAGTTGAAAATCTTATTATCTTATGGGGGGAGCAGAGATTCTTTGGAAAATGTCAAAGTGAGATTTCAGTATGCATTGTTTGGTTATTTATGTTAAGGCTAATTTAAGTATGAAGATTTTCTAAAGTTCTTTAAATTTTTTCCTTGTTATAACTTGGTGGTGAGGGAAAACCTTGATAGGCAGAATTATGACAATAATAATAATGCAATTATAATGACTGCTATTTATAAATACTTGGTAATTCAACTCGATTATTGATTTTTTAAATGTATGGGTGAAAGCTGCTGAGTACGGTTTTAGAAAGGCTGTAACTTCTGTTTTTTGGTGATAAACAATTTTTGCAGCCACACAAAGTCATACTTTAAGGAATTTTACTGGTCCTTGGTCCAGAGGGGAAATGCATTCTGTGTGAATGTTACTTGATTATCTGATCAAATAAGATTATCCTTCATAAGGAAAATGCCCCGGTTTGTTACTTGTTGAAAAGGAGCCATGCTAGGAAGAAAGGAGGAGTGAAAGAAAGGAAGGGAGGAAGGAGGGTATAATCCTTTTGAGTTCTAGGTTGGATAATAATAACGGTCAGCTATAATAGTCAAAAGCACATGCTTAATTCTTACTCTGTGACAGGCACTGTGCTAAGTATCTGTGGGTTCTACAGATCCAGGACTGCAATTCCTTCCTCATGATTCTAGAATTTTAAGAGTTTGATTTAAGTTCAAGTAGTAGCAGAAAAACTGACCTGAATGGGCAGTTTTAAATTTCTAATATATCATCTTCACTTCTGTCACTTGAGGACTCTAGGCTCTACAAAAACACTGAGTTTGAAGGTAGAATGTGACATAACACCTGTACTCCACCCCCAAAGAAAACCACCCAACCCTGTTGTGCTCACAGATCACATCCACCTGATGTCCTTTCAGGACAATGTGTAGTTGCAGCTGATTGCATGCAGATATCTCCCTGGTGAGCTCCCCTTGGTAAGACGCCATGAGCCTGACCTGCGGAAGTCGGGTGGATTCTGAGTGTGAGCAGCAGCTGTGCCCTCAGTTGCACCTTTCCTACATAGAAAGCCACCCTCATTCTTTACAATGTTGAATCTACACCCTCCAATGAACGTGAGATGCATGTAGCATACATGATGGGTATGTGTGCTGCCCCTCTTTAAGTATGGATAACCTTGCCCGGAAATTCAAGTCCCATTAAACTTGTTAACTCCTATCTGTTCAGAGAATCTGATTTTTGGTCCTGAACTAATCTGGCTCCTGGCTTTTCCAACTCATATAAACCTGCTTATGTCTTAAACTGATGTCTACATGTTTCCAGTGGTGGAAATGCTACACAGGGATCCTTGGGTTTTGTGCTTAATTTCAGTGCCAATATTTATGTTCTTTTTTTTAGAAATTTATTTGAGAGACAGAAAAAGAAAGAGAAAATTTTCATCTGCTAGTTTATTCCTCAAATGTTTTCAAGAGTCAGTTTGCTTATGCCGGCAGCCAGGGACTCAGCCTAAGCCTTCATGTGTGTGGCAGGGGACCCAACTACTTGAGCTCACAGGGTCTACATTACTACTACTGCCTCACAGGGTCTACATTAGCAGGAAAATGGAGTCAGGAGCCACAGCCATGAATGAAACACAGAAACTCTGACATGGGAAGCAGACATCTTAACCACTAAGCTAAACATTCACTCCTGCATTATCTTTTAGAAAGAAAAATAGGGGCCGGTGCTGTGGTATAGCGGGTTAAAGCCCTGGCTTGGAGCGCCAGCATCCCATATGTGTGCCGGTTCTAGACCTGGCTGCTCCTCTTCCGATCCCGCTCTCTGCTGTGGCCTGGGAAAGCAGTAAAAGATGGCCCAAGTCCTTGGACTCCTGCACTAACGTGGGAGACCAGAAGGAAGCTCCTGGCTTAGGATCAATGCAGCCATCTGGGGAGTGAACCAGCGGATGGAATACCCTCTCCCTTTGTCTCTACCTCTCTCTATAACTCTATCTTTAAAATAAATAAAATAAATCTTAAGAAAAAGAAAAATAATAACTGCATTTTGAGACACATCTATGTGAGGTATATACAGTTGACTCTTTGCCACAACCACGTGAGATTGACAATATTATTATCTCCATTTTATGGAGAAAGAAAGCAAAACAATGACACTAGTAAAGGAATATTTACCAATAATGGCTGCTTTATAGTAATTCTCAGCATAGAAAATTCCCTGAAAACACACTTCTTAAAGGTTTTGATTATTTTCGATCTTCATAACTTCTTTCTGATTCACTAGACAGAAAATGGACCAGGACTACTTATGTGTTAAAACTTCTGGGATTTATTATAATAGTTGTGCTGCTACTATTTTTAGGAAGTTCCATATGGATTAAGATACAAATTTAGAAGTATGTTCCTTTTGGGTTGGTCCTACTGCCAAAGTATAATGGTTCTTTCCCACATGAAGTTCCATGATGGGAAACAGGGTAATGATAAAGGAAGAAGACGGACAACCCACACAGGACCACCTCACTCACATCTGGCTTTATTTTTGCTTGTTACATCTTTCACAGTGCACCCTAGTTCACTTTATTTTTTTTTTTTTACAGGCAGAGTGGACAGTGAGAGAGAGAGACAGAGAGAAAGGTCTTCCTTTTGCCGTTGGTTCACCCTCCAATGGCCGCCACGGTCGGCGCGCTGCGGCCGGCGCACCGCGCTCGTCCGATGGCAGGAGCCAGGAGCCAGGAGCCAGGTGCTTTTCCTGGTCTCCCCATGGGGTGCAGGGCCCAAGCACCTGGGCCATCCTCCACTGCACTCCTGGGCCACGGCAGAGGGCTGGCCTGGAAGAGGGGCAACCGGGACAGAATCCGGTGCCCCGACCGGGACTAGAACCCGGTGTGCCGGCGCCGCAAGGCGGAGGATTAGCCCGTTGAGCCACGGCGCCGGCCCCTAGTTCACTTTATGTAATACACCTTTCATGGATATTACCAGAAGATTCAGAAAAATTGCTTTTGATAATTCGCATTTAGTTTATTATTTATTATTAGCTAATAGTTAACTATTAATTATTAATTATTTGGTTAATATTCTGTACTTTTATTTTTGGCATGGTACAATACTAGTAGTCACTTAATTAATGGCACACTATAGTTTCATTTAGTTTAAGGCTCCGCATACAGTAATAAGGGCTTTTAAATGTGAAACTTTGTAGAGATTTTTTTAAGGGTTGTCTTTGTGGCATAGTGGGTAAAGTTGCTGCCTGCAGTGCTGGCATCCCATAGGGTCACCATTCATGTCCTGGCTGCTCCACTTCCAACTCAGCACTCTGCTAATGGCTTAGCAAATGCAGCAGAAGATGGCCCCAAGTCCCTGAGCCTCTGCACCCATGTGGGAGACCCAGACGAAGCTCCTGGCTCCTGGCTTCTGCCTGGCTCAACCCCAGCTGTTGAGGCCATCTGGGGAGTGAACCAGCAGATGGAAGATCTTTGTTTCTCTCTCTCTCCCTGGACTCTCCTGTCTCTGGAACTCTGACTTTCATATGCTGCCTGCAAGAAACTCACTTCACAAACAAAGGTACACACAAACTAAAAGTGAAGGATTGGAAAAAGATATACCAGGAAACTGGAAACCAAAAGTGAGCAGGTGTGGCTCTCCTGATATCAGATAAAGCAGATTTTAAATAAACACTGTAAAAAGAGATACAGAAGGACATTACATTTTCATAATAGGTTCACTTAAGCATGGAGACCTAACAATCATAAATTTATATGCACCCAACACAAAAATACCCAGATATGTGTGAAAATACTATTAGACTTAATGAGAGATAGATTCTGATACAGTAATGGTGGGTGACTTCAACACCCCACTCTCATCAATGGACTGGTCATTCAGACAAAAAAATCAATACAGGTACATCAGAGTTGAAACACACTTTTGAGCAAATGGACCTAACTTAGAGGACACTTCACCCAACAGCTACAGGACACACATTCTTCTCATCAGCACACGGAACATTTTCTAGGATGGACCACATGGTAGACCATAAATCAACCTCAGCAAATCTAAAAAGGTTGAAATCATACCATGTGTCTTCTCAGACCATAAGGAATAAACCTAGAAATCAACAACAAGGAAAACAGTAGAATACTCATAAATACTTGGAAATTAAACAGCCTGCTACTGATTGATCAATGAGTCATTGAAGAAATTAAACAAAATTAAAAAATTCTTAAATGAAAACACAACATATAAAAACCTGTGGGATACAGCAAAAGCAGTATTAGGAGGGAAGTTTATAGCACTAAGCGCTTAACATTAAAAAAAAAAGTCTCAAAGATCTAATGATGTAATGATGTATCCTTAGTTGAAAGATTTATTTATGTATTTATTTGAGAGGCAGAGTTACAGGAAGAGAGAAGGAGAGAGAGAGAGAGAGAGAGAGAGAGAGAGAGAGAGAGAAAGACAGAAAGACAGACAGAAAGAAAGACAGACAGACAGAAAGAAAGAAAGAAAGAAAGAAAGGTCATTCTATCTGCTAACTCACTCCCCAGATGGCTGCAATGGCTGGAGCTGAGCTGATTAGAAACCAGGAACCACAAGGGCCAGTGCTGTGGCGCAGCGGGTTAACGCCCTGGCCTGAAGTGTTGACATCCCATATAGGTGCTGGTTCTAGTCCTGGCTGCTCCTCTTCTGATCCAGCTCTCTGCTTTGGCCTGGGAGAGTAGTGGAAGATGGCTCAAGTCCTTGGGCCCCTGCACCCGCCTGGGAGACCTGGAAGAAGCTCCTGGCTCCTGGCTTCGGGTCCGCGCAGCTCTGGCCGTTGTGGCCATCTGGGTAGTGAACCATCGGATGGAAGACTTCTCTCTCTCTCTGCCCTCCTCTCTCTGTGTAACTCTGACTTTGGAATAAATAAATAAAAATCTTTATAAAAAATAAGAAAGCAGAGGTTCCCAACCTTTCTCTATTCATGGTATCCTTTATTTTTTTAAATAAAGATTTTAAAATTTACTTTCAGTTTTTATTTGAAAGGCAGAGAGAGAGAGAGAGAGAGACCGACCTTCCATCTCTGGCTCACTCACAGAATGCCTACTATAGCATGCACTGGGCAAGACCAAAGCCAGGAGCCATCCAGGATCTCCTGAGTGGCAGGAACCCAAATACTTGAGCCGTCTTTGCTGCCTCCCAGGATGTGCCTTAGCAGAAAACGGGATCAGCACTCTACTGTGTGATGCAGACACACCAGCTGACTGATTCACTCATGTTTTTCAACGCACTTCTAGTCCAAAAGGAATGTCTAATCATTCTATTTACCAACTGGTTAAGAATCGCCAAAAACTCATCCTTATAAGGCATGACATCAATGAGAGGAATACAGCGTAATCTTACGGTGAAACTGAACTCCCTTAAACTTCATGTGATTTCCAACAGGCAGCAACGACTGTCTGTCCCCTGAGCACGGGAAATGTCCCACCTGCATCCCTGTGAGGTTGCTGCGGCACCTGGGGAAACCGTGGCCGACAGGTCAGAGTCACTGATGTGCAGCCAATCCCTATGCCATTTCACATCAACCCTCCTGGACTAATACAGTCCCAAAGCCGCCCACATTGTAATGTGACCACTCTTTTCTCAATCTAAATTCACCATTCCTTCAAGCTTAAGAAACAAAACAAAATTTGAAATTCACTTTGTACAGAGGTTTCGGAAATGACCACCTGGGTCTCTAGATACTGTCTATGCATGCCTCAGTGTTCTCGGTGGGAGTCTCAGCTGCCTACATTTTCCCTTTTAAGGTTACAGTGAATAGTTTTCATTTTCCTCAGAAGCAAAGCTGAAGAAGCAGAATGTGGTCTCCACACTAATTACATTTCTTCACTGAAAAAAATCTAGAGCATTCTTGATTAATGAAGAGATTTCTGAATTAATAATGTCTCACCACTTAAGTAGCTTCTCACTTACAAATAGTCTCATCATAGATTTTAACACATTGTAAGATTTCAACAAGCGTTACATACATAGATAAGAGTTTCCTCTAGCCTTATGTTCCCCCACTAGCTGAAACTCTTACAAAGAAAAATTAAATAGAATCTTTTAAAGGATTATTCTTTGCCACAGAAATAAAAGCAGCATTGATAAAGATCATTTAACTAGAGAAGAACCCTGGGTGTCTAGGAAGAGGAGTTGAGTGTGTGGTTGTGTGTGTGTGTGTGTGTATACAAGCATGGGTATGTATTTGTACTTGTGCATATGTGTATTTTTGTGTGTTGTGCCTGTGTGCATGCATGCACTAGTAAGACAGGAAGAGAGAGAGAGAGTGAGAGAGAGAGAGATACAGAGATACAGAATGACACTCCATAAAGGTATGGGAACATGAACTTGGGAAAAGCCAAATTTGATGGAATCAGCATAGGCCAACAGGAGGGCAAAGCAACTGTGGTAGGCCAGACGATTTCCTGAGATCACTGGCAGTTTTCAGATCTAAGGAGATCCTATCAAAACATGCTGAACACCAATGATAACCAAGAACAAATTGCAGCATTCCAACAGCAATCTGAGTTGGACTGCATTATCATTCCTCCCCACATTCCTTGCAGGCTTATCACAACACCAGCCACATGCATTATAAACAGTGGTACCCATAGACTGGGCAGCTGGTTCCTTCCTGCATGGTAGTTTAAGATTACCCTCTGCCCCCACAATTGGTAAGATGTTCTGCATTAATCTGCATGGAGCTTCTCTGAAGGTAGAGATAGGATCTTATTGCACTCATAGTTAGCAAAAGTGCCAAAGGCAAAAAACTTTGACAAGGATCATGCTTTAGGCTGTTTTAGATAGTTCCTCTTCAATAGAGTTCTGGGTGCCTTGCCATTGTCTCTGAAATGTATTAGTGCACAAAGATCAACAAATCTTAAGAGTCTATGGAGAATGAATGAATAGGGTATGTTTATTTAAATACAATCTATAAAATCTCAAAGAAACATAGTAAAACTGTTAAATATGGTATTCATTACACATAGGAAAATATTTGAAATTGTAAAAACACAACTACATTGAAATTTAAACAAATTTCTTTGTTTCTTTAAAGATTTAATTTATTTATGCATTTGAAATGTCTCCTTTTTATCTCTAATTTTATTTATCTGAGTTTTTCTCTTTTTTCTTTGTTAGTCTGGCCAGTGGTTTATCTACTTTGTTTATCTTCTCAAAAAAACACAATTTTTTGTTTTGTTGATCTTCTGTACTTTTATTTAGTTTCAATTTCATTTATTTCTGTTCTGATCCTTATTATTTCTCACCTCCTGCTGATTTGGGGTTTGATCTGTTCTTGTTTTCCTAAATCTTCAAGATGCATCATTAGGGGCCAGCAGTATGATGCAGTAGGCTAGGCCTCTGCCTGGGACAATGGCATCCCACATGGACACTGGCTCCTGTCCTGACTGCTCCTCTTCCAATCCATTTCTCTGATGATGGCCTGGGAAGCCAGTGGAAAATGGCCCAGCTGCTTGGGCACTTGCACCTACGTGGGAAACCCTGAAGAAGTTCCAGGCTTCTGATTTCTTTTCTTTTTTTTAAATTTTATTTATTTGAAAGACAGAGTTACTGAGAGAGGTAGAGACAGACTCTTGTTTGTCCCAAATTCAATCAGTGTTATCAATTCCTTTTGTGTGCCCAAAAGGGAACATTTGTTTCCTAAATTCTTTTTTTTTTTTTTTTAGAATTATTTTATTTATTTGAAAGAGTTACAGACAGAAGTAGAACCAGAGAGAGAGGTCTTCCATCTGCTGGTTCACTTCCCAGATGGCCACAATGGCCAGAGCTGAGCTGATCTGAAGCCAGGAGCCAGGAGCTTCTTCCAGGTCTCCCATGGTACAGGGGTCCAAGGAGTTGAGCCATCTTCTTCTGCTTTTCCGGGCCATAGCAGAACGCTGGATCGGAAGTGCAGCAGCCGGGACTAGAACTGGCGCCTGATGCTGGTGCTGCAAGCTGGGGCTTTAACCTTCCACGCCACTCTGTGTGTTATGGCATTCGGACAATGGCCGTCATTATTTGTAGACCTGTCAAAATGCTCATAGAAGCTTCCGTCTCTGGATCAGTCCCCGTCTCACGTAGTCTCTGAGAATGGTCTCTGCGCACCCACTGGGCTCTTCCTGCACCTCCATGGCCCATTACCCTCTGCTCAGCATCCCCTTTGCTTCTTCAGTGATGGCTGTCACATGCGATCAGAGCACTGCTGAAAAGCCGCCTGCTTTGCTCCTTGAAGCCTAATAAAAACTGCATCTGTGGGTGAGCTTCTAAAATCCTCAGGGTGGAACGTCCCCACAAATCAGACTGTAAGCACACTATGATTGTGTCTCTGTCTACACACCCCTGTATCTGTCTCCTTGGTTTTTTAGGATTCCCTGTGAAGACATTTGACAAGTGTATTGTTCTGTATTTCATCCCAAATAAATATTTATCTCTCTGCTTTCCTATACACAAGATTCACTTTGCACTCAGGGCATCTCTCGCTGTGATCTTAAGACATATGTGATTTCACATGGCATGTGATTTAGACAAGTAAGTAGAATGTTTTTCCTTGTGAAATTTTGTACAACTCAAATATATATAGTAGATAAAAGCAAAATTGTCTGCTACTAAGCAGAGTATGAGCTTTTGTCTCCCTCACTGACAGGCCCGTTCAATTTCTTTCCCGAAAATATTTTCTCTCCTATTCTACCTAAGACCTTAGCAGGGGTGGGGGGACCTTTATTCTGCCAAAGGCTATTTGGATACTTACAGCATCATTTGCAGGTCATGTAAAAGTATCCACTTACAAATTAGCCTGCTATAGGTGTATTGAATGTTTTTTAAAGATTTATTTATTTGAAGGCAGAGTTGCAGAGAGAGAGAGAGAGAGAGAGAGGGAGAGAGAGAGAGAGAGGGGAGAGAGAGAGAGAGAGAGAGAGAGAGAGAGAGTCTTCCATCTGATGGTTCACTCCCCAGATGATCCCAATGGCTGGAGCTGGGCTGATCTAAAGCCAGAAGCCAGGAGCTTCTTCAGGGTCTCCCATGTGGGTGCAGGGACCCAAGCACTTGGGCCATCTTCTGCTGTTTTCCCAGGCCATAGCAGAGAGCTGGATCAGAAGTGGAGCAGTTGGCTGGCGCCGCGGCTCACTAGGCTAATCCTTCACCTTCGGTGCTGGCACACCGGGTTCTAGTCCTGGTCGGGGCACCGGATTCTGTCCCGGTTGCTCCTCTTCCAGGCTAGCTCCCTGCTGTGGCCTTGGAGTGCAGTGGAGGATGGCCCAAGTGCTTGGTCCTTGCACCCCATGAGAGACCAGGAGAAGCACCTGGCTTCGGATCAGCTCGGTGTGCTGGCTGCAGCGGCAATTAGTGGGTGAACCAACGGCAAAGGAAGACCTTTCTCTCTGTCTCTCTCTCTCATTGTCCTCTCTGCCTGTCCAAAAAAAAAAAAAAAAAAAAAAAACAAAAAAAAAAACAACCAGAAGTGGAGCAGCCAGCAGGACTGGAACCGGCTCCCATAGCCCATATGGGATGCTGGCACTGCTGGTGGCCCAGGTGTATTGAATTTTGAGTCCCAGCTGTAGCTGCCTTGCAGGGCCGGACGTTTCCCGTTCTGCACTTTAGAAAGAATATATTGACACGCTGTTAGCAAATTTAGACAGGGAACTCACTTTCTGTTTTCAGGAACATAGTCCTTTTATTAAATGCATAAACCACCCCCTTCTCTAATAGTAAGTTAGCGCTTGGCACAGAACAAGGGTTGGCAAACTACACATTGCAGACTAAATCCAGAAACCACATGATTTTTATACATTAAATTTTATTGGAATAAATACATTTGTTTATATAATATTAATGGATTCTTTTGTGTCTCAGTGACAGAGTTTAGGAGAGACTAAATACCCTATGGAACCTAAAATACTTATTATCTGGTTATTTAAATTAAAAATTTGCCAGAAAAGCATCTCCTTGGATCCAAGTGCTCAGTGTCCTATGAGTAAGCGATATATGAGTACTGCAGTGTACCAGTTACGAATGGGTGCAGTGTAAACTCAGCTTTCCATTGTTTGCACTTTGAGAATATATTGACATTTAAGGTTGACATTAAACTTTATTTTATCCCCTTGTTCTTCTGATAAAATTTGTCTCCATATTTCCAGTTTGCATCTCAAAAAAGATGAAATTTTCCTACCGACATTCTTGATTGAAAAAGGGCTTTTCAGATTTTGATTGCATTGATAGGATGTGAAAGTTGCTCTGTACCACGGATCAAAACTCCCTCCTCCCCGGCTCAGCCTTTGAATAACTCCAGATCAATGTAGGAGCAGCGTCCTTGCTTTTATCTAATGTGAAGAAAGCCAGTGTGCTGATGGCCTCTGAAAAGCTTTCCAAGTTGGCCCAAGATGAAATAAACTCCCTGAAAGTAAAATAAATGGTACCCCACAATGCTGTTATACAATACATGCCATCAACAATGTCCTTCCATTTTTAATAATACATCATAGCAGAGAGAAAGAGGTTAGTAGAAGAATCAGCTTGTACTTCTGAGAAAGATCTGAAAGGGGTTTGACTCTATCTATTTCACTCTTAAAGGAATGTCCCCTCTTGGACCCTATTTTAGAAACACCAATAATAGATTTTCTAAGAAAGCTTAAAATGATTTGTTGTCTTATTTCAAAGAGGAGTGTTTATTTAGTTGACTTAGCAAAATATTTTAAATTGACTAAGGGTTTGAACAAATGTTTGATTATTTATTTATTTTTTTGATCAATGTTCATTTCCATTCTGTGATGTTCAGCATGTAAAAGCTGTCAAGTCACAAAACAATTGCGGAAAATTTGGATTGATTAGTGTATAATATTGTGTGGCTTACAAGAAGCTGTACTGGATAATTAGAATTTTGAGGAAAGAAAATAAAAGAATGATAAAGTAGAAGTAAGCAGATAACTCAATGGGTAGAAATTATTAAAGGAAATTCAGGCATTATGTTCTTGGTAGGTTGTCAGTTATGCTTGTTGAGTGAACAACTCTATGTGATATACTCTACTAGCTATATTAGGATAATATTCTGAGGGGTGTGTGTGTGTGTGTGTGTATGTGTGTGTGAGGGAAACAGAATTCAGAGAAATGAAATGTTTGATGTTCAAACGTTTAACACGGTGTGACCACAGTTATGAGATTGATTTAATGTTATTTGCATATTTACCTTTTTTCCACTCAAAAATACATCTATGAAGTGAGAGTGGGGCATTATTTTAGTAACAACCTGAATATATTGAGTGTAATTATCCCTGTGTTAGAGGACTTTTTCAGGTGCAACTGCTAAAAATCCTACCCCAAGAAGGACTTCATTGCTCCCATAGATATCATAGGAAAACAAAACAACCTGTGAATCTGGACACTTTTCTCCTCCACCTCTCATCCCTTCTTTTCTTTGCACTGATTTTATTTTCAACTGTTGTTTTTTCCCTTGGTGGCAAAAAGTGGCCCTGGTAGCACTAGGCTTGTGCAGTCTTTGGCACCAATGATCTTAGAAATCACCCACCCTTGTTCTCCACCTCCATCCCTAGCATTTATTTCAGTCCTGCAAGTGGCTTTAATTATTTGGCCAATTGTCTATCATTGGACTAATTAATGTGTCTAGGGATCTGGAGAACTGTGAGCAGCTCGTCAAATGCCCACCCCAGGGAGGAGGCAGGACGAATCCTTTTACTGGCAGTGGAGCCAAGAAATACAGAAGGTATTTTACAGAATGGCAAGAAAATTTTGTAGTAGGAGGATGGGGAGGGATGGTGGCAGGCGGAGAGCACAGATGGTTGCCTCTAATTTCTGCACTTGAACTAGTGGTAGAAATAAAATGTTGGTGGCACTCCTAGTGAGTGGCACATGGCACCAAGGTTTGTCCTGACACACAATAGCCGAGAATAGCTATTTTCCTAAGACAAGTGAAAGACAGCCCTTGCCAATGGAAGTCACTGGTCAGTTCTTAGAACACATCTCTAGGTAGTTCTCTGGTGACTTAGAAATGTCAAAGAGGGAAAGAGAATCTAGATCATACCTGGAATCTGACAACCCCTGTTTTAGATCTCAATATTTAAATTGCAGTAGGTCCTCTATGCAACTTTAGTAAATACTGATTTTTTTATGAAGACTGAAGAAAGTACTGACCTTGACATCCCTCATTTACTTCTCTTTATATTTTCTAAACTACTAAATGGCTAGGGCATGATTTTCTTTCTGATGTTTTTTGGAAGATATTTTATTAATATGTGACATGTTGAAAGCTTTTATGTAAATACTGTCCCATTGAACTTTTGCTTCTTGAGCATATGGACAGATCTAGGCCACAGTGACCCTAAGGAAGTATTCTAAGACCTTTCATGTAATTTTTATCTATTTTTAAGTGAGTATAACTTATACCTCAAAATTTGTATCAACATAAAACTCTAATATCTAGGCCAGCGCCGTGGCTCAACAGGCTAATCCTCCGCCTTGCGGCGCCGGCACACCGGGTTCTAGTCCCGGTCGGGGCGCCGGATTCTGTCCCGGTTGCCCCTCTTCCAGGCCAGCCCTCTGCTGTGGCCCGGGAGTGCAGTGGAGGATGGCCCAGGTGCTTGGGCCCTGCACCCCATGGGGAGACCAGGAAAAGCACCTGGCTCCTGGCTCCTGCCATCGGACGAGCGCAGTGCGCCGGCCACAGCGCGCCGGCCGCGGCGGCCATTGGAGGGTGAACCAACGGCAACGGAAGACCTTTCTCTCTGTATCTCTCTCTCTCACTGTCCACTCTGCCTGTCAAAAAAAAAAAAATAATAAAATAAAAAAAAATAAAAAATAAATAAAAAAAATAAAACTCTAATATCTGAAAACTGTAAATGTACAGTTCTGTGCTCTATGGAAAATAAGAAATTATGAAACTATTGCAAATTTGGTTAAATCAAGGGTCTCCAAATTTCTTTGACCATTCATCTATATAAGTAAAAGTATTATATATCCATATAAATGAAAATATCATGATTGTATTTCAGTACATACACTTTAAAATTTATGAATAACAAGGTGACACTATTCCAAATTTTAAAGGCAGGTACAATTAATTTCTATCTTATGTGTTAATATTAAAAATAAATATAAACAAGATTTTTTTCACCTCAATACATGCTCATGCTACTTTAGAGACCACTTAAATTTGATAAAATTAACCACAGAATAAATTTATTTTTGGTTTGCCAAATTACGGATTTCATGGGCTGATAAGGGTTCTGGTTGGCATGAGTTACTTTGTGGAGTTGGCCTTTAGACGTGTCAGTAGTGGCTATGATTTTCTTGGTTTGATCCTAAATCTGAGAATTTTGTGAAGCATCTTGCCATCTCCAAGTCCTAGAGAGCAAGTTCCAAGGCTGGGGCCCAGAAATAGCATGAGGGAGATGATGACTTCGTTTCTTCCATCCCGTAGTTCTCTTCTCTGCAGAAGCATTCTCCATCTGAATCTCATTACTTTAGCGTCTCCAGTCACGTGGCCACCAACTGCAGCGTTCAGGGAACAGAGCTCACCTTCCAGGATTGTGCACTTAAACTCTGAAACTGAAAATCTAAAACTCCAAGCAGCTTCAAGATTTAAAGCCAGTGATGATGGACGTTGATGCATTCCATCACAATTCACTTCAGCTTTTCTTACATCTCTGCTTGAAGGAAGTCATTCAGGAAGTGTGAGATGTCTTCGGATCTTGTGTTTGGGGAGGGAATTGTTACAGACACAGAAAGAACAGGCTAACCAGCTTGAAACTTGGTTTTATCATATGTTTTGTTTTTAAAATCTTTTAATCATCCCTGATCTGACCTTTATGACACAGGTGATCTGAGAAGATTAATGCTATATATATAAACATCAACTGATACATGTTTGAGATTTGCATCATTTGATAAACTAAATGTTGGGGAAAAAACTTCCTTGCTTGGAAGTTGAGTAGAAATACATTTTGTCCTTCTGAATAAATCTGTTTTGTGAATTTAAACCAAATGACTTGTGATAGCTTTTTCTGTTTTTTTTTTTTTTCTCTCCAGTTAGCCAAGGTCCTAGAAACTCAAACTCTGTCATGAATATAAAATTATGGAATTAAATTAATTAGCAATAACTTTGAAGAGTAATTTAATTTTCTCTATCTCAGGCAAAACTACACTCAATTAATTTAAGATGGATAAAAATCTACCCTGCTTTTAAATTCCATCACCTCTGTAGTGATTAAATAGTGGTCTTGAAAAATATAGGTCCATCTTGTAATTTGTGGGACCTGGGTCTATTACTTCATTTGGAAAAAGGGTCATTGCATTTATACTTAAGGATGCAAAGATGAGTGAATTATCTGAGTGGCCCCTACAGCCAATGACCATTATCTTTGCTATTGACAGAAGAGAAGGCAGAGACATACCGGGGGTGGGGTGGGGTGGGGGAGGGAACAGATACAAGATCAGAGCAATACACCTTCAGTTTTTTCTCCCAGCACCATTTTAACATTTACATAGTGTAGAGGGTAGTATCGTGTTCCCAAAAAGATAGGTTCAACTCCTTGTCGCCAGTACCTGGAAATGTGATATTTATGTGCAGATAGGGTCTTTGCAGATGTCATCGAGTGAAGATGAAGTCACACTGGATTGTGGTGGGACTTACACGTGTCCGCATAAGGAGAGGCACATATGAACATAAGAGAGAATGACACGTGAAGACAGCACACAGAAGAGAATCCGTATGAAGGCAGAGGCATAGAGTGGAGTGATGTGTCCACAGGCCACAGCATTCCAAGGATTGCCTACAGAAGCCAAGAGAGCCGTGGAATGGTTCTTCAGTAGAACCTCTGGAGGGGGCGACGCCCTGACATTATGGTTTTGGGCTCCTCACCTCCATCATTGTGAGAGAATACATTCTGTTATCCCAAGATTCCCAGTTTGTGGTCATTTCTTATGGCAGCCACAGGAAAACAATGCAACCTCTCAATTCTCTATTTAGGAAAACTCTTGCTATTTCCCGGTTTTGGTTAGGATGGGTTACTGTCAGTTTTACAAGTATTCCAACATGAAAAAGAACAGACACGCAAAATGCACTTAGGTGTGGAAGAGCATGGGAAACTGGAAAAAAAGGTCTCTTAAAGACACAGGGACAGAGGGACATTCTGCAAAGAAACTAGTCAAGATTTTTCATTTACTGCCACTCATGTTTGTTCTAAGATAGAACAAGGAAAGAGGAATAAGAAAAGGAGAAACTGGGTTCTAGCTACTTCCTTGATTTTGGAAAAAAACTTGGGTTTCTTTGCTAAGTTTGCTGTTTTCTAAGAATTAAGCTGGTTCTTAATTCTTTTTTTTTTCTTTTAAAGATTTTATTATTTATTTGAAAGAGTTACAGAGAGGCAGAGGCAGAGAGAAAGGGAGAGAGAGAGAGAGAGAGAGACAGAGAGAGAGATCTTCTCTCCACTGGTTCCCTCCCCAAATAGCTGCATTGGCTGGAGCTGTGCCAATCCAAAGCCAGGAGCCTCCTCTGGGTCTCCCACACTGGTGCTGGGGCCCAAGCACTTGGGCCATCTTCTACTGCTTCCCCAGGCCATAGCAAAGAGCTGGATCAGAAGTGGAGCAGCGGGGACTTGAACTAGCGCCTGTCTGGGATGCCAGCACTGCAGGCAGCAGCTTTACTTGCTATGCCACAGTGCTGGCCCCTCTTCTTCATTCTTATACTGTGTCATTCATCATGACCTTGGGCTTCTCTAATATAGTCACCTAGAACTGTGATTCCAGCCCCCAAATTTTAAACTCTAGTGTAAATTAGAAGTATTGGGGTATAATACTGAAATGTAGATGGTTTGAGCTCAACATATGGGAATATTTGTTGGTTGGGTATGATGTGAGTCTCAGAAATTGGCATTCATTTATACACTGTTCTTTTTTCACCAATACCCTCTGTAATTCAGCACTGAGAGTAAGTGAACCATAGTTTGAGGCTTGCACTCCTGTCCATCCCGGCTCATCAGTGAACTATACTGAAAACTCATATCCGTGCTGATGTCTCAACATGTCATTACATTTTTCCTCAATTTAATTTCTGTGGACATGATCTTGATTTCTTTTTTTCCATGAACTTTGAGAACCACTGTTTATTTCTAAAGTCTTCAAGGCTCTTGAGTATTTGTTATGTTTGCCTGATAGTTTTATTAATTTTTGATTTTATGGGAAATTTAGAGGGGAGTAGGTGGAAGATGCCTCTCCCCAACCGCAAGTCTCCCAGTGATCTGCAAGATTCCCAGTCCCTCTCTCACCCTCCCCCCCCAACTTTTCCCAGGGCTGGGCTTGTGATCTTATTCTTGAAAGGGATCTATGGTTAGAATTTGCCATGGAGCCAGTGCCGTGGCCCATTAGGTTAATCCTCTGCCTGAGGCACTGGCATTCATATGGGTGCTGGTTCTAGTCCCCGTTGCTCCTCTTCCAATCCAGCTCTCTGCTATGGCCTGGGAAAGCAGTGGAGGATGGCCCAAGTCCTTGGGGCCCTGCACCTGCACGGGAGACCAAGAAGAAGCACCTGGTTCCTGGCTTCAGATCAGCACAGCTCCAGCTGTTGTGGCCATTTGAGGAGTGAACCAGTGGATAGAAGACTTCTCTCTCTGTCTCTCTCTCTCACTGTCTGTAACGCTGTTAAATAAATAAATAAAAACCTTTAAAAAAAAGAATTTGCCATATGAGAAAACTGCCAATTATAACCAAATAAATACTAGGCATTTACTATTATATGTATAGTGTAGGGAAATTAGGAGGGTAAGCTGTTGTATGTAGGATTTTATTTACTTTTGAAAATTTCTAGTGTTCTAGGAACTATAAGGATTGCTTCTGAAAAATGGCAGGTTCAGAGGTTCCTTGATACTCGTGGTTTCTTGACTCTTATTGGGAGTCCTGAACTTCATTTTGATTTCCAATTTTAGATGAAGATGCATTTTGTATTTAGATGCATGGGGATGTGTTGTTTCAGCTGGCCAACATCTGGATGCTTTCTCTGTGCAGGCAGAAGCCCGCTTTTCCAGCACTGGGTAGCTTGTTCCAGGAACGAGAAGTGCTCGTTATTTACCATTGTTATTTTCTCTGACTCTAGAGAAATGTCAGTGCTGCAAAAGTGCACACTTAAAAGGAAAGATGAATTAAAGCTGATAGGGTTCAAAATGTTGATATTCTGATTGTTATCTCCCGGAGTTACCCTAACATGGTGGTTTCTTTTTTAGAAAAGCATAAAAGAAAGAACAATTTGGATCAGTTTTACTTCTTTTTATAGAGACTATAGCCAGTCACTCATGAATCTAAGTTTTCTACTTTATAGGCGGCTCTTGGAATCATAGAATGCATCACTTGTTCTTGAAGGGACCTTAGAGGCTATGAATTTACATCCTCCATGCTGTTCAGAAATCTCCCCTGCTTTACCCTTGGCAAATGGTCGTTCAGACTCTGCATGCTTTATGGCCACTATTCACTACTGCTCTTTTTGGATGAAAACCGTCCATTTCTTGCAGTTAGCTTGAAATTAGGTTACTAAACACCATTAATAAAATTGAAAAAGTATGCAATTTATCATTAATTCATGCATTCATGTTCCTGTCCGGTTCCAAAAGAGATTTTTTGAACATTCTTTTAGGGAAGTGTTCTTTCACAGAGATTTAATGTGCTTGATGGGGATGTGGTATGGGATAGCAAGATTGGGACTCTGACAGAACCCAGTCTTACTTGTGATCATTTCACAAATTTGCCTTATGTGCCTCATTTGTTAATGGGGATTTTTTAAAGATTTATTTATTTATTTGAAAGTCAGAGTTACACAGAGGAGAGGCAGAGAGAGAGAGAGAGAGAGAGAGAAAGAGAGTGAGAGAGAGAGGTCTTCCATCCAATGGTTTACTCCCCAATTAACTGCAATGGCCGGATTTGTATCGATCCAAAGCCAGGAGCCAGGAGCTTCCTCCTGGTCTGCCACGTGGGTGGGAGGACTTGGGCCATCTTCTACTGCTTTCCCAGACCTTAACAGAGAGCTGGATCGGAAGTGGAGCAGCCAGATCTCAAACCGGAGCCCAAATGCATGCCAGCACTTCAGGCCAGGGCATTAACCTGCTGCGCCACAGCACTGGCCCAGTGTTAATGGGAATTTTAATAGCAGCACCTACCTCATTGAACTGCTGTGAAGATTGAGTGTGTGTTGGGAAATTATTACGTAATTTAGGTTAATCATTAGTATGATCTAATTGCTTTTAATCGCTCTGGCAGGAATGAAGAACATAGGATATGGTAGATTCAGTTGCTTATTTCGGGCTAGAGGGGCTTTGTGAAATTTCTCATCACTAAAGCAGAAGAAATTCTTGACACCATCACCTCTTGGTGAGGAGGTAGGTTTGGGAGAATGGGAATGAGAAAGAACTATGGCTCATGGGATAGCCAGAAGTTATTGGAGGGAAGCCTGCAGCAGCAGTTTGGTGTAAGACACAGACATAGGCCACACAAAGGAAGCTAAATTCCCCCTGCCATCCCGTAATTATTTTGGATTTTGTAAAAAACATTCAGTAGGTATTCATATTTATGGTATAGTCAGAGAAAGAAAACAGTGACCCCAGAATAGTGGAAAACTTGAGAATATTGAAATTTATTATTAGATATACTATATAAGGTAATAGAATAAAAGTAATTTATATACTGATTTAATACTCATTGAGTTCATATTCCATTGTAAGATCTAGAGATACTCCAGAAAAGGAAAATTTCAAAAAAGAATGAAAACCCTTTTTAAATAAAATTTGCCTTCTCCCCGGAGGGCTACAGTAAATCCATCCAGGAGGGTGGTGAGTGCAGTGTCAGGGGATAGACAGTGCTGGAGGGTGGCATAGGGATCTTTCTGAGGAGGTGAGCAGATACCTGAAAGATGGAAGAGGAAGCCACGTGACTAAGGTAGCCTGGATTCCAGGCAGAGAGAAGGGAAGGGGCCCACGTCCCGAGGCCACTTTGTGCCAGGCTGGCTGCAGTGAAGCAACCATGCCAAGTTTCAAGAGGCGACCCGGGGTGGCTGAGAAAGAAAAGGTGAACAAGGGCAGCAGTAGAAATTGCAGTAGAAATGATGCTCTGTGCACGGTGACTGCATTTAAATACAGAATGGACTGCAATCTGTGAGGTTTCTCTTAGGGGAGTATTGGGGAACAGTGTCTGCATGTTAGGTGTGGAGGATCAGGCGTGGGATATCAGCAGTAGGAGTGAGCAGGCAAGAGGGATCAGAAACCACTCAGGAAGAATGGAAGGTGTGGTAACGGCGACCTAGAGGACTAAGGAGAGAGCATGCAAAGGCCACCCTCAGGTCTTGAGTGCTAATGATTAATCTCCCCCTCCCCCCCGCAATGCTGGCATCCTACATCGGTGCTGGCTCCAGTCCTGGCTGCTCCACATCTGACCCAGTTCTCTGCTCATGTGCCTGGGGAAGGAGAAGATGGGTGAAGTGACTGGTCCCCAGCACCCACGTGGGAGACCTGGATAAAGTTCCTGGCTTTGGCCTGGCCCCAACCCCAGCTGTTGTGGCCATTTGGGGAGTGAACCAGCAGATGGAAGATCTCTGTCTGTCTCTGTGTCTCTGAGCTTCCCTCTCTGTAACTCTGGCTTTTAAATAAATAAATAAATAAATCTTTAAAAAAGAGAATAAAACCTAGGATCCTGTGCTGTGAATGGGTGGCTTGTGCGATTTTAATAAGGTTGTTTGTGCTAATAGGATTTTGATTTTTTTAGATGTGTTTATCATTATGAATTACTGGCAACTACTAATCTCAAAGCACAAATTGCTTTTAATTCAATTTCAGGAACTCAGGAACAAAGGAGTGATATTGGTTGATAATTAGTGCTATCCCCACAAAAAATGAGTGAAAATAATGAACTTATAAAGCCAAATAAAAATTTAGTTTTGGTGACAGCCCTGGGGTGCTATCGACAAGATAAGGGAGAACAAAGCCTACATGAGTGTCCCTGAGTTTCTGGGATGCAAATTATTCACTTACTCAACATTTGTCAATCATGTATCACACATGCTCACTGTGTTGGGTCAGAGGATACTGGGAAGAACAGGGCGCCGGATTCTGTACCGGTTGCCCCTCTTCCAGGCCAGCCCCCTGCTGTGGCCCGGAGTGCAGTGGAGGATGGCCCAAGTGCTTGGGCCCTGCACCCCATGGGAGACCAGGAAAAAGCACCTAGCACCTGGCTCCTGCCATCGGATGAGCGCGGTGTGCCGTCCGCAGCGCGCCGTCCGCGGCAGCCATTGGAGGGTGAACCAACGGCAAAAGGAAAACCTTTCTCTCTGTCTCTCTCTCTCACTGTCCACTCTGCCTGTCAAAAAAAAAAAAAAACAAAAAACAAAACAAAAAAAAACAGAGAAATGCTTAAAACCAGCTCACAAGTAAGTGCATGATTAAAACTAAATGTATTAGCGTTTTGACGAAATTTGAAAAGAAGAACCATTGTGTTCAGTTTCATAACCTCAAATACATTATCTGTGATCGTGTTTTTCCTTGCTAAGTAGCAACCCAGTCATGTTTTAAACAAAAGACACCCAGATAATTTATCAATCAAACCAGTTCACGGGCCCTAATAACCATGCCAGGAGAATGGGCACAAATCGGGCTGTCTCTTAAAAGGAGGGCTGGCAAGAGGATTCAGAGTCAACAGAATAACACATTTTCCGGCAGAGTAAGCAGTGTTTTTCCTATGATGAATCAGGGGTAAAGCAAAGAATTGTTTAGAGAAATCCAATGGGATGTAATTACGACTAATAGCATGAACCCAAACAAAGGAAAAATTGAGCCAAGTGAAGGAAGTACCGACAAAAAATTCTAACAGCCAAGATTGATTATAAAAGATGCTCCCATGGGAAGGTACTTTAGACAATGTAGCTGAGATGGTTAAAATTAAAATGAATTTATGTATAAAGTATATACTGTAAGAAATGTGCCTTACCATTTTAAGAATAGAGAAGCAGTTTCCATCTCTAATTTTGAATCTCCTTGGAAAGTTCTGAAGTTTCTTTCTTTTTTTTTTTTCTTAAGGCAAAGAGCCCATTTAGTGATTATGGTCCCTCATATCACTTGAGGTACTGAAAACACTAAGATCAGACATTGAACCAGCTCATATCCTATGGTGATTTTCATCTGTTCATTTTGTTTCTGCCTTTTAAAAAAGCAGCAGATCATGGCTAAAAGGCCCCTGTGTGCTTTCCTACAAGATTAATTTGCAAAGTACATAATTTAAATGAATGTCTCCATTGCACACCATAGACGACCGTGTGAGATAATCCTGTCTCTAAGTGTGTACTCTAAAGAACTCAAAAACTGGTTCTGTCTGAGTTAGGGAAAAGGGCAAGGCAGAATTCTAGCTTCTATAAATACAATCCTTTTAACTTGGAAATAAAAAAAATTATTTGGCCTAAAATATTTGGAGACTGTCTCCTATACTCTGGTCGTATAAACCTGGCTTCTCTATGAGCAAGAGTTGGCCATGAAGTCAGTGGTGCTGGTGACTCAGTGTGGGGTGTTCTCTCTACCTCAGGGTCCTGAGGGGGAAGTAGAGGTCTCCGAAGCCAGAGGCACTGACTTGAAACAGAACAGCTGATCCTTAAAGATCCCCCGGTGTTCCTTGTCAGAAGTATCAGCTGGATTTCAGTTCAGATAATTACATTTTGCTTGTCTAATGCCCCTAGCAGCTTCAACTGGGATCTTCGTTCCCCATCAGCAATTGCTCGGCATGTGGCACCGTGCTTAATTAAACAACTGCCGTGTGGTCGTCCACAGGTGGTGTTCACTTCTGTGGTCAGGAGAGCCATCTTGCCATAGGCCCATGCCAGCCATATTGTCCAGTAGTGAATTCTCACCAGGGAAGTTTCTAATCCGAGATCTCAGCAAAGAAAACAAATCAGCCTTTAAGAAAGAAAGAAGACTTCAGAAGATCCAGAAGACACCATGGGTTTTGTGGACTTTCTTTATTATTTTTTTTAGAAAACTTCTATTTAATAGGTATATGTTTTGAAAGTACAACTTTTGGATTATAGTGGTTTTTCCCCCCATAACCACCCTTCCACCCACAAACCATCCCATCTCCTACTCCCTCTCCCATCCCATTCTTCATTAAGATTCATTTTTAATTATATACAGAAGATCAACTTAGTATATACTAAGTAAAGATTTCGACAGATTACACCCACACAGACACACAAAGTATAAAGTACTGTTTGAATACTAGTTTTACCGTTAATTCGAATAGTACAATACATTAAGGACAGAGATCCTATGTGGGGAGTAAGTGCACAGAGACACTCTAATTTATGATGTCAGCAGTCACCGGAAGCTCTTGTCATGATCTGCCAAGGTTATGGAAAACTTTTCTTTTTTCTTTCTTTTTCTTTTTCTTTCTTTCTTTCTTCTTCTTTTTTTTTTTTTTTTGACAGGCAGAGTTAGACAGTGAGAGAGAGAGAGAGAGAAAGGTCTTCCTTCTGTTGGTTCACCCCGCAAATGGCTGCTACAACTGGCGCTGCGCCAATCCAAAGCCAGGAGCCAGGCGCTTCCTCCTGGTCTCCCATGTGGGTACAGGGCCCAAGCATTTGGGCCATCTTCCTCTGCCCTCCCAGGCCACAGCAGAGAGCTGCACTGGAAGAGGAGAAGCCAGGACTAGAACCGGCACCCATATGGGATGCCAGCGCCGCAGGTGGAGGATTAACCAAGTGAGCCAGGGCGCCAGCCCTGGAAGCCTCTTGAGTTCACAAGCTCCTATCTTATTTAGACAAGGTCATAGTCAAAGTGAAAGTTCTCTCCTCCCTTCAGAGAAAGGTGCCTCCTTCTTTGATGACCTGTTCTTTCCGCTGGGATCTGACTCCCAGAGATCTTTGATTTAGGTCGTTTTTTTGTGGGGGCGGACTTTGAATCCTGGGCTGTTCAGCATGCATTCTTTACCAGTGCAGTCTGGGCTGTCTGTGCTTGGTGCTTTTTTACAGGGACTTTGAGATCAGTTAGTCTTGGGAAGAAGCATGAATGATGGGAGGGTCTCAGGCCATTCACAGACCTTCATTCCAGGGATTTGGGAAATCTTGTATGATTAAAGAGTCAGGGAACCTTTACACGCATGTTCTTGATTTCGCATATACTCAGAATATTGTCAGCCGAACAATTTAATTAGATGGAAATGTGGTTGAGAATCCGCATATGAACTACCCAGGGAAAGCACTATACTGAACTGAAGGCCAATATATCACACCTCACAAATTTTAACAATGCTTTATCCCCCTGTGGGTATGGTGTAGTTCTGTGGAAAAATTACTAATTAGGAATAAAAATCGCATTCGTTTTCTTAAATCTAGCATAAGAAGGACAAGTGCTTTCTCACGTATGTATCATGCATGTATCAGGATGGCCTCCAGCATTGTGATGAACGTATTATATTGTTCAACGCTATGCTAAAACGTCAACCTTTAATAAACGAAACCAACAGAGAGGCTATCAACTGTGATTATAAAGAAGGTAAAACATTACAATTTTCTGATCTGATCTCTTTTTAGAAACATGATGATATGGAAAAGAGGGAGAAGTCTGGCAAATTATGGAGCTTGTTTCTGGACTGTTTCTTGTGGACACAGCATCCCTTAATGATTTTAATAGCAGTGCTGTGGTGCGCATGAAGGGCAGTCTGTAATCATAGGTAATTTGTGTTGTCTCCTTTAGTTGTAATAAGAAAAAAATATTAATAATTATAGTCATTCCAGTGCTTTCTTATTACATTGAAGCTTTAAAATAGCAAATGGTAAGTGGGTATTTGGCTCAGCAGTGACGATATCAGCATCCTGTGTTGGAGTGCCTTGCTCTGAGTCCTCACTGCTCTGAGTCCTCACACTCTGATCCAGATTCCTGCTCACACACATCCTGCAAGGCATCAGGAGGTGGATCAAGTGGTTTGAGTTGCTGCCACTCACATGAGTGACTTGGATAGTTCTTGATTTCAGCCCAGCCCAGCCCTGGCTGTTGCAGGCATGTGGGGGAGTGAACCAGAGGATGGAAGATTCATTCGTTCACATTCTCTCCCTCTCCCTCTTTCTCTCCTGTCTGTTGCTCTGCCTAGCTGATAATAATAAATTAAATGATTACAAAATACTGCACCATTATTGAATTGCTGCATAAGTCAGTCATTTTGAGCATAATGCTTTGTTTTCTTTTGCTGGGGGCTGCTGAAGGTAGAGGGATGAGAGTAGAGCTTCCATGCTTTGTTGTTGCGATTTTCTGCCATTTCACGTTTTTAGTAGAAAGGTGTTTTACATAGATACTTACCTTCCTACCTATGACATGTACTCTAACATGAAGTTTTAGAGGTAAATAACAAAACATACATGGTTTACATCTTTAGTGCACAAAAGGAAAATAATTACAGGAAGTATCCAAAGCATGTTTTTTTTATTTTTATTTTTTTGACAGGCAGAGTGGACAGTGAGAGAAAGAGACAGACAGAAAGGTCTTCCTTTTGCCATTGGTTCACCCTCCAATGGCCGCCGCGGCCAGCATGCTGCAGCCAGCGCACCACGCTGAACCAAAGGCAGGAGCCAGGTGCTTCTCCTGGTCTCCCATGGGGTGCAGGGCCCAAGCACTTGGGCCATCCTCCACTGCACTCCCGGGCCACAGCAGAGAGCTGGCCTAGAAGAGGGGCAACCGGGACAGAATCTGGCGCCCCAACCGGGACTAGAACCTGGGGTGCTGGCGCCACTAGGTGGAGGATTAGCCTGTTGAGCCACGGCGCTGGCTAGCATGTTTTATTTTTATTAGTTTTCCTTTATTCCCATCACTTTCTCTATTTTTAAGCATTCAGAAAACTTCAGAAGGAGAGTTAAGGTTGGGACTTCCAACTTCTCACTGAGATGGCAATGCCCTTAGGAGGAAAATTGTGCTTCTAACAAGTTAGTCTGTCTGCACGAGTTCTCACTCTGTCTCTTGTGAATTATCTACTATTCTAGCCACCTGAAACAATTTCTCTTCACAGGGGATGCCTTTTCTGTAATAACTTTAACATTTCTTTTTTTCTTTTTTTCTTTTTTTTTGACAGGTAGAGATATAGACAGTGAGAGAGAGAGAGAAAGGTCTTCCTTCTGTTGGTTTACTCCCCAAATGGCTGCTATGGCTGGCACTGCACTGATCCAAATCCAGGAGCCAGGTGCTTCCTCCCGGTCTCCCACTCAGGCGCAGGGCCCAAGGACCTGGGGCATCCTCCACTGCCCTCCTGGGCCACAGCAGAGAGCTGGACTGGAAGAGAAGCAACTGGGGCAGAATCTGGCACCCGTGCTGTAGGTGGAGGATTAACCAAGTGAGCCACGGCACCGGCCCCATAACTTTAACATTTCTGAACTCATCATCCACTTTCATGTATTGCTTCATACATTTATCTTCTTTCAGTCCCAGGCAACCATTAGCATGAATCATATGAACACTGAAAATAAAACAAGATTAAGGAAAGCACAGTTTACACACATGAAGAAAATAAGCTCAAAGGAAAATAAGAATAGGAGGAACATGAGGAAGTCAGGAGGATTGTCTAGGTAAATGCCCTAAGATTTTCTTTATTGTTGGAAAAAGGCCATGAATTTGGTTTAGATTTTTGATAGGCAACATAAGAAAAATCGTTTTCTCAGGACAGGCAGAACTACTCTTGGTACTGAAACTACAGTTGCCTCTCCCACGAGTCCTTGTAAAGAGAAAAACGATGATTTAATGAGTAATATACTCGTAACATCCTTACTCTTGATGGAGACAGTATGGTAAATTATGAGTTATCTAGTTAGACCCAGATTTGAATCCAGGCTGTGAAGTTTAATTGCTAGCTCTGTGACCTCAGGAAACATATTTAAGTCCCAGAGTTAGAACTTGTAAAAGGTGTCCACCTGAGGGGCCAAGGATTAGATGAGACAATGCATAGAAAATGCCTAGCAAAGTAATCGGCATGTCTTGAGCACTCGGTAAATATTAGCTCTTAGTAATCTGTGGTTATGTGGCGAGTGCCAAAGTATTTCAGGGTTAGCTCAAATAACTGTGGCTGCAAAGGTAGTTTGATGTAAAAATAAACAATGTGAAGCACTGCTAAGCCTTAATGCGTTTTTGAACACACACATACTTTTCAAAAACTTTTCTTATTAGAGAGAGAAAGAAAGGAAGAAAAAGGAAGGAAGGAAGGAAGAGAAATCTTCTATCAGGCAGTTCACTCCCCAGATGGCCACAAAAGCCAGAGATGGACCAGGCCATAGCCAGGAGTTTCATCTGGGTCTCCTACCTGGGTGTCAGGGACCCATACACCTGGACCATCTTCTGCTGCTTTTCCCAGACCATTAGCAGGAGCTGGATCACAAGAGGAGCAGCTGGGACCTGCGCAGGAGCTCATATGGGATGTGGGTAGTGCACATGGCTTAACTACCTGCTACACCTCAACAGTTTTGATTTTTATCAGCTCCTGGGTGTTCTAGTATATCATAACTTTAGCCTACATATGTGGCCCATGTTGAAGAAGGGGTAGCGTTTGTGTTTTACAAACTCTCATGTTGGTGATGAGAGCTAAATTTTGCAGAGTAGCTTTCTCTGTCAGGTGCTAAGGATGGACACGAGGAACTGCCAAAGTCAGCAAAGATGTGGGTTAGGAGATAGTTCAGACCAACTAAGGAGAAAATAAAAGAATCCTTTTATTTTTTTCTCCTTCTACACATCATTTCCTCATTTTAAGTAAGGAAGGAAACTGAAGGCTGAGAACTCTGGCTGGAAAAGGCTGTTTCAAAGCATTTCTCACAAGGCAGAAAAGGAACCGGGGGTTGCCGGCATCCATAGGAAGAGCTCTGTGCCCCCTGCCACACAGAGATGAAAGAGCCACATTTTCCCAAGGATTTTCTGTGATTGGAGTTTCAAAGAGGGATACATTTAAAAGGTCAGCAGCTCATGCTTGTTTTAAATGTACTTCTGGCTGGGAAATGGTCTGTTCAGAGAACGGGACTCTGACAAGTGAATTCTAAGTCTTTCATTGAAATATCTTCAATAGGAAGATCCCAAGATGGCAGTATAGCAACAGGATGACCCAAGTCACGTGGGGCTAAACAGATAGTTGAAAAGGAGAGAAGATATGCACTGGAGATAGAGCCATGGAGAATTCTCGATGGGAAGCCCAGGAGAGCAACAGAGACTGGGCAGGCCCACTCTGAAAGAAAAAATAAGACAGGGAAGCAGCAGAGACTCAGGTAGCGGAGGTTGGCGCCAACCCACAGCAGACCAGGTGAGACTGGAAATCGCAGGCCCTTGGAGCTGCAAATAGCAGTGGGCGGGAGAGCTTGGCAAACTGCTTTTGAAGTTCTATGTGGGAAAAAAGAGAAGGGATAGAGGAAAAACAGAGGTTGGGCACTCCTCTGGCCACCTCCCTCCCCCCACCACCTGGACCAGCAGTAAGCTGGGAGAAGTCATTTTGTTTTGACTTTGCCTCCCTCACGCATGCCCATCAGTGAAGGGCCACACCCCCAACCCAGGAATGAGGACCACAGCATTTCAGAAGAATTTCTACCCCACCAAGCAAGCAAGTACAAAAAGGAAAAGTCCTGAATATTGAAAAGTCGAACCTGCTCCACCCACCATTGAGAAGCCAGCTGGGCTACAGTAGGTGGGGCTCTGTGCACTGGAGCTGGTACCCACCTCCACCATGATTGAGAATTGTGCTGGGCTCCAATAGGTGGGGCTCTTTGCTTCCACTTGCAATGCACAGACACATAGAAGCTCATACAGAGGGAAACCTCACTACAAGGAAATCTCTACAGATTAGAGGTGCAGTTCATTAAGTAGGGCGATACAACCCTGAACACACCAGAGACTCACACTGGGGTGTCCTGCAATTGTGAGGAAAAGAGCAGGTCATACCAACAGAAGCGTACAACCTCCTCTAACCGAAAAGCCAGAGGAAAGCTACAAAAGCCCACAGAGGCCTTACCTAGGATACCTCTTCCACCCTGGAATATTAAACAGAGCACCCAGGCCACATTCATGATGCACCTCTTAGAAATAACTAAATGTAGAGACGTCCCACTAAATCACAAAGACACAAAGAGAAAAGCTACCAGATTAAAAAAATATACAAATGCCAAAAAACAGAAAAAAACCCTAAATAATATTAGGCTAAACAGTTTGAGTCCCCCAAAGGAACACTAGAACTCTTAAATAATAGAAAATGAAGATGTAGAGATCAAAGATATGCCAGAAACAGAATTCAGAAAATTAATCATCAGATTGCATAAAAGCAATCAGAAGCAAATTCACATTCTAAATTAAAAGTGTTCCCAAGAAATTGAGATATTAAAGAGAAGCCAGAATGAAATACTACTAATGAAGAATTCAATAGATCAAACAAAAATGCAGTGGGAAGCAGTAACAACAGAAGAGGTGAGACAGGAGAAAGAATAACAAAACTAGAAGACAAATTTATGGATATATTAGACCAAATAAAAGAAAAAAGAATTAGAAAAACTAAAAAACACGTTTGGAGATCTACAAGATTCTTTCAAATGACCAACATACAGATCCTAGGCATTCTGGAAGGTGTGGAAAGAGATAAAGGATTAGAAGTCCTTCTTAATGAAATAATAACAGAAAACTTCCCCAATCTGGAGAAAGAAAGAGATATTCATGTATGGGAAGTAACAGAACTCCCAATAGACATGACCAAAAAGATCTTCACCATGACACATTGTAGTAAAATCCCTACTCACACTAAAATATAAAGAAAAGATCTGAACATTTGTATGAGAGAAATGCCAAATCACATTGAGAGGAAACCCAAATAGACTCACTACAGACTTCTCATCAGAATCCCTACAGGCAAGGAAATAATGATGAGATATATTCCAAGTCTGAAGAGAAAAAAAACTGTCAGCCCAGATTATTGTACCCTGCAAAGCTCTCATTTATGACTGAAGGAGAAATGAAGATCTTCCAAACAAACAGAAATTAAAAGTATTTGTAAATATCTGCCTAGCCCTAAGAAAAATGCTCAAGAATGTGTTACACACAGAAACAGAAACATCATTACAAAAGAAGATGAATGCAGAAAATGACCCAGTAAAAGTACAAAGGTAACCCAAACTAAAAAAAAAAAAAATTAGGACTATCAATGGAAATATGGCAGGGCAAAGTCGATACTTAACAATAGTCACTCTAAATGTAAATGGAATCAGCTCTACAGTAAAAAGACACAGATTAGCTGAATGGATTAAAAAAACAAAACCCATCTATTTGTTGCTTACAAGAAACACATCTCACCAACAAAGATGCATGCAGACTGAAAGTGAAAGGATCGAAAAAGATAACTTGTACAAACAGAAACCAGAAAAGAGCTGGTGTAGCCATCCTAATATCAGACAAAACAGACTTTAACACAAAACTATTAAAAGAGACAAAGAAGGACACTATGTAATGATTAAAAGATCAATTCCACAGAAATATGTGACTGTTATTAATGTATATGCACCTAATTACAGGGCACGTGGCTATATAAAAGATATGTTAACGGATTTAAAGGGAGATCTAGACTCAAATACAACACTAATGGGGGACTTCAGTACCCCACTTTCAGCAGGACATGTAACAACAGACACTACAGAAATAAAATAATCATCAGAAATTACTACAAAGAGCTGTATGCCAAGAAACTGGGAAACTTAGAAGAAAAGGTTATATTCTTGGACACATACAACTGAGCTAAATTGAGCCATGAAGACATAGAAAACCTAAACAGACCCATAACTAACATGGAAATAGAATCAGTAATAAAGACCCTCCCAACAACAACAAAAAAAGCGCAGGATCATATGGCTTTACCACTGAATTCTACCAGACATTTAAAGAAGAGCTAACTCCATTTCATCACAGATTATTCAGAACAGTTGAAAGGGAGAGAATACTCCCAAAGTTCTTCTATGAAGCCAGCATCACCTTAATTTCTAAACCCAGAAAAGATGCAACAGAAAAAGAGAACTACAGCCCAATTTCCCTGATGAACATAGACACTAAAATCCTCCACAGATTCTGGCCAATCTAATCTAACAACTCATCAGAAAGATTATTCACAGGGACTCAGAGGGATGTATCCCTGGCAGGCAGGGATAGTTCAACATTCGCAAATTAATGTGATACACCACATTAGCCAACTGAAGAACAAAACCATATGATTGTCTCAATAGATGCAGAGAAAGCATTTTATAAAATGAAACACCTTTTCATGTTGGAAACTGTAAGCAAATTGGGTGTAGAAGGAACATTTTCTACACAATCAATTTATGACTAACTCACAGCCAGCATCCTACTGAATGGGGAAAAGTTGGAAGCATTCCCACTGAGATACAGTAACATACAAGGATGCCTACTCTCACCATTGCTATTCAATATAGTCCTAGCAGTTTTAGCCAGAGCCATTAGGCAAGAAAAAGAAACCAAAAGGATGCAAATTGGGAAAAAGGAAGTCAAACTATCTTTGTTCACAGATGGGAATATTCTGTATAAAGGGGATCCAAAAGACTCCACCAAGAGGCTATTGGAACTCACAGAAGAGTTTGGTAAAGTAGCAGGAAATAAAATCTACACAACAAAATCAGCAGCCTTTGTGTACATAGACGATGCCACGGCAGAGAAAGAACTTCTAAGATGAAACCCATTCACAGTAGCTACAAAAAATATTAAATAACTTGGAGTAAATTTAAATAAGGATGTGAAGGATATTTTCAGTGAGAACTACAGAGCATTAAAGAAAGAAATAGAAGAAGATACAAAAAATGAAAAGATCTCCCATGTTCTAGGATTGGAAGAATCAATGTCATCAAAATGTCCACTCTTCCCAAAGCAATTTACAGATTCAACAAAATAGCAATCAAAATACCAAAGACATTCTTCTTAGACCTAGATAAAATGATGCAGAAATTCATATGGAAACACAGGAAACCTCGAATAACTAAAGCAATCTTATACAACAAAAACAAAGCTGGAAGCATCACCATTACCCGATTTCAAGTCATATTACAGGGCAATTATAATCAATACAGCCTGGTACTGGTACAAAAACAGGTGGCTAGACCATAAGAACAGAATAGAAAGGTCAGAAATCAATCCAAGCATCTACTACCAACTTATATTTGACCAAGGAGCTAAAACCAATCCCTGGAGCAAGGACAGTCTCATCAACAAATAGTTCTGGGAAAACCTGATTTCCACATGCAGAAGTACCTTGCACCTTATACCTTACACAAAAATTCAATCAAAATGGATTAAAGACCTCAATCTATGACCTGATACCATCAAATTATTAGGGAACATTGGGGAAACACTGCAAGACATTAGCACAAAGAATTCTTGGATAAGATCCCAGAGGCATAGGCAATCAAAGCAAAAATTAACAAATGAGATTACATCAAATTGAGAAGCTTGCGTACGGCAAAAGAAACACTCAGTTAGAATGGCTTTCATACAGAAATAAAAAAAAACAGCAAATACTGGCTGGGATATAGGGAAAAAGGTACCCTAATCCACTGTTGGTGGAAATGTAAACTGGAAAAACTGCTATGGGAGACAGTGTGGAGACTCCTCAGAAACCTGAATATAGACCTACAATATGACCTGGCCATCCCACTCCTGGGAATTTATCCAAGGGAATTGAAATCAGCATATGAAAGAGTTATCTGTACCTCCTGTGTTTATTGCAGCTTAATTCACAATAGCTAAGATATGGAATCAACCTAAATTCCCATCAACTGAAGACTGGATAAAGAAACTAAGGGAAATGTACTCTATGGAATACTACACAGCAGTTAAAAAATGAAATCTGGTAATTTATAAGAAAATGGAGGAATCTGGAAAACATCATACTTAGTGAAATAAACCAGTCCCAAAGGGACAAATACCATATGTTCTCCCTGATCTGTGATAACTAATAGAGCACCTGAAAGGCAATCTGTAGAACTGAAATTGACACTGAGAAGCAATGTCATGAAGAGCCCTTTTCTTGACTGTTGAGGAACAGTTTTTTTTTTTCTTTTCTCTTTCTCATACTATTTGTTGAACTCTTTACTTAACATAGAGTAGTCATATGTGTATAAAGCCAATTGGAAATAGATCTCAGTAAAAATAAGAGTGGAAGAAGAGAGCGAGAAGGACATTTGTAACTGTAAAGCTGTATAGTTTTGCATACATTCCTACAGACTTACATCAAAGAGTACAGTTTAAAAACTTGCCATGGTATCCCAAATCTAATTATGCTTGATGGTAAAAATGCCATCTTAAATGTTAAAGTGATCATATTAAGTGTTAAAGTGATCGTATATATAGGATTAAGTGTTAAAGGAATCATATAAATAAGACCAAGGTTCTGGTAATAATAATAGATAGAATTAAAAAGGAGATAATGTTGCAACACGGGAAGCAGTCCACACAGTAGACTCATAGAATGACAATCGCTCTAAACAGGACTCTGACCTCAGAATCAGGCCTAAAGGCTTCCTGGTCTGGCTAAAAAGCCCATGAGAGCATTTCAGGCATGGAAAATCCAAGACACTTTGGCAAAAAAAGTCCTACATGAAGGATCTCTGTGAGTGAGACCCCAGTGGAAAGAATTGGCCATCAAAGAAGGATTTACTTTTCTCTGAATGGAGGAGAGAACTTCTAATTTGCTTATGGCCTTGTCTAACCACTGCTGGAGATTGAAGATTCAAAAGGCTTGGCAGCTCATGTCAAGAGCCTCAGATGATCACTGACATCATATATTAGAGTGTTAATTAATTTTTAAATTAACAACAGAAGTCACAGTACACTTAACTTCCCATGCAGGACTTCTGTCTTCAATGAGTTGTATTATGAGAATTAACTGTAAAACTTCTTCTCAGGCAGCTGTGTGTGTGTGTGTGTGTGTGTGTAAATTGTTGAAATTTTTATTTAATATAGAGTTGGTCTTCTGTGTATTGAGTTAATTTAAAATAAATCTTAATGGAGAATAAGACAGGAATGAGAGAGAGAGGAGCAGGTGGGTTGGGAGTGGAGGCAGGAGGGCAGGTATGTTGGGAAGAATCACTATATTCTTAAATTTGTACTAATGAAATTTGTACTCATTAAATAAAAAACTTCTTTGCAAAAAAAGAAGTATCTTCAATCATAGCAAAATCTTTGCATTGAAGAGGTATCAGATGGTACATCTGTTTCGTGTACTGAGTCATCAGTTTGGTGTACCAAAATCTACTAATCCAGTTAGTAATCTTTTACGTGCATGTGATTTTAGCTCTTGAAACAATATGAGTACTATGGGTACAATTATGTTAATATTCTTTCTTTTCTCGGACCATGAAATGACATAAAAATTTTTCTGTACATGAGCATATCAAAAAGTTTGTAGAGAAATTAAATTTAAAAAGTTTATTTTGGTGCAAAATGTATTTTAATCCATAAATATTTGCATAATATGTATTTTCAAAGAACTTTTAAAAATGAACATTTTTTTAAAAAAATTTATTTATTTATTTGTGGAGAGAGAGCAAAGAAATTGAAAGAGAGAGAGAGAGAAACCAAGAGTGATCCCACTACTACATGCTGGTTTAATCTCCAGATGGCTTCAATGATCAGGCCTGGGCCAGGTAGACACATGGAGTTGGGAACTCATTCCAGGTCTACCAGTAGGGGTGTCAGCAACTCGAGTACTTGGACAGTCAGTCACCTGCAGCCTCCCAGGGTGCATATTAGCAGGAAGCTGCAATCAGGAACAGAGCCACTCAAACGCGCTCTGATGGGATGCTCCGCTAAGGGATACAGGTGTAGCTTCTTTTTCACCTACAGCAAAAGCTAAAGTCTTTTCTATTACCTACCAGGCCCCACAGAATCTTTGCTCAACCCTGGCCTTGTGGCTCTCTTGCTACATTGTGTCCCGTACTCTGATTGCTTACCTGCTCCAGCCACTTGGACTTGTGAGTTACTCTTGGAATGTGTGGAGCCTGTTCCACCCATCATTTTGCAGTTGCTGTTTGGGGTGATCTCTACATCAGCATGGCTTCCTCCCAACTTGTTTTAAAGGATTTATTCAAATGTCTTTCAGGCTTTTACTCAACGTCAATTTTTCCTTGGCTATAGTATCTGGATTTACAAAACCCACCACACCATAGGTCATCTCCCTTTCCTGTTTTGTTTTCTTCATAGCCTTTTTCACTAACCATCAACATATTTTAGTTTATCTGGTTTAAGTTCTATCTGTCCCACTAGAATGTAAGCTCCAGCAAGATAGGGACTTTGTATTCCCAGCATGAAAATAATGCCTAACACATTGGAGATGCTCAATACATATGCATGAAATTGGTAAATAAATAAATGCATCCAAAACTTAAATAATTTTTTGCAATTTTTATGTCACTTTAGTGGGCTCAGCTCTGTGGGTTTTGATCTCAAGGTGTATGTCATTGTCACTCTGATTTTGATTCTGTCAGTTAGTGTTGTGACCATTCTTATTAGTAGTCACCACATCCCATTATACAGAATTTATACACAGAAATATTTACTTCTCCAGACAAGGAAATAAAAAAAGTGTTTTATGAATCCTTCAAAAGAATATTATGTAATATGCATTTTAGATTACCTTTTTGATCTTTCCTAGTTCCACCTCTATGGAACTAGAATGGGATATGAAACTTGAATGGAATATAAACAATATGCTAAATTGCTTGTAGTGTGGTTTCCATATTAAGTGAAAGTTAAGAATGGTGTATTAAACTAAAAGGGGCAATGAGCTGGAGTAGAAAGTGCAGTTTCCATGTGCAGTTAACCTTTCATTTACAATTCAACAGCTGTGTGTGTCATTACAATTGTCCACACAAGGTCAAAGCCAAAAATAATGTTATTCCCAGATAGCAAAGTTTTTCTCTACTTGAGAAGTAATAGAAAAACAGCAGAAAGATGCCACCTAGATCTTCTAACATAATGTTAAGGGAAAAAAAACCCTACACATACTATATTATATTACAGTTATTCAAATTCTGTAGTAACAGATGTCAAAGTTTTAGTTCCAAAGTAAACCAGAGAGTTGAATGAAAACTTGCAAGACTTTTTTTTTTATAAAATGCCTTTTAGTGTTTAATTTAGCCCCTCAGTTTCTTCTGCTTTTGATAACTTTTTCATTGCACGGAATTAAATACAGTTAGTTTGTTGTGTTCCTGTTCTTTGTTTTAGGCCAAGTGTATTTGGTAGTTTGAGTCATTTATACTAAGGGAATAGTGAATGTTAGCATGGGATTATTCTGTTACATTTCAAGGTATACCTATGAACAGTTAGCATCCCAAGAAGGCTCTCTGGATATTTCCCAAGATGCCTCCTGCAGTGTTATTACTTGAGTTAATTTGTAATGATCTAGAACTTGGCCTTCAGCTTTTGGACTTAGAAGTCTGGCATTTTTACTCTCTGAAAGTGGTTTTGTCTCTGAGGGAAAGACTTAAACCACAAACTCAAAATCCTGAGTTACAAATCAGATGGCCCATTTATTAACCTATCACGGCACATAAAAGATCAGAGGCATAGTGTACTGTACACCTCTGATCAATATTTCACTCCTTAGACACGCTCTAAGGAAACAGGTTTGCATGGTGGTTAGTAGTGGAGCTGGGCTCATAGCTGGGCTGGTTCAAGATGCCGACTGCAGGAGCAGAATGCACCTGATTTCCAGGCACTCAGCAGGTAGAGCCCTTCAGGAGAACTTGCCATTCATCTGCGTCACGCTCCGGAAGTACTTGCAATGCTTGTCTCAAAATCTCTTCTCTTCCTAGGCTTCATGACCACCATTTTCTTTCTTTAAGTGAGTCTTATACAGCCTCTTCTTTAGATCCATGATGGGTTGAACTGGATACCTGTTTTCTAGAGGACAACCTTATTTTCCTCATTTTCAAGCTCTTGTAGGTGGAGGATGCGTCTCTATAGGAACCATCATATTATATACAATTTTCCGAAAGATAAGCTGGGGAATTTAAAATTTTTTTTAAAAATTTCATTTATTTGAATGACACAGATACAGGGAGAAACACACACACACACACACACACACACACACACACACACACGGGGTAGGGAGAGGGAGGGGGAGAAAGGAAGGGAAAGGGGAGAGGGGGAGAGTGGAGGGAGAGGGGAGAGGGGGAGAGTGGAGGGGGAGGGGAGAAGGAGAGGGAGAGGGAGATTTTCCATCCACTGGTTTGCTCCTAAAATGGCTGCAACGGCCTGTGCTAGGCCAGGCCAAAGCCAGGAGCCTGGAAAGCCATCTGAACCTCCCACCTGGGTGACAGGGTCCCAAATACTTGTGCTTTCCCAGATGGATTAGCAGGGATTGGGATCATAATGGCACAGCCAAGACTCCAACTGGTGCTCGTATGGGATGCTGGCCTTGCAGGTGTGGTTTAACCTGCTGTGCACAACACTGGCCCCAACCTGGGAAATTGACTTCCCTATTTCTGTATTACTTAAGGATATGATGTGTCACCATTCTCATACCCTGAAGGGCTTTAGAGATGTTGCCTTCTAGATAGAGTTGAACAAAAATGAATTATTTTGGTTTTGGGTCTTGGAGGATTGCTCATTTTCTGTTGTCTAATGGAATACCCTACTGCTATTTGAAGCTATGTTTTTATTGGTAACTGATCAGAGAGACTAAGTTTACTTCTCAGGTGAATATTGCTAAAACAGTTCCAGAAAAACAGCTAGATGGCTCCCTCTGTGGCTCTTCTCCTTTATTGAATGACTGCGCTGAGCACACCAAGCTAATTTCTTTACCTTGTAGGACAGATGCCAGCTGCCCGGGCTCCCTCAAGTCTCAGTTAGTGGAAGGCATATGGCCCCTTGATATTTAAATAAAAATGTGAAGTCCCAGTGTATCTATTATAAAACGGATGCTCACTTCTCCTTGTCACCTCTTTGTCTTAATTCCTTTTTCCACTGGAATTTTTTTTTTTATTGTGCTTGGATCTTGCCACTACCAACAGTGGCCTCCCTTCTTGTTCATGTCAGTAAAATGCAGCTGCTTTCTCATTTCCTCACACACATTCATATACCAGAGTGATAGGCTGTTATGAATGATTTATCGATCATTTGACAGAATTGGGGGAGCTCCATTTAAGAACAGCTATCATTTCTCGAGGTTGAAGTGGGATAGCCTAGCCTAACATTAAAAAAAAAAATCTTGATAGTAAATGTAACACGTTTTGTTTATAAAATTCTGTCTGCTGTTCACTTTTTAAAGCTTCTTCTGTCCTCCCAGGTGCTGGCTCCTGCCCTTGTCCTCTGGCCAGGCTGACTTCTCCCACCCTCTCCTTCCATAACCCGTGTCTTCTTCCATTCCTGCCCTTCCTGCCCTCCCTCTCTGGCTACTATTGGAAACCCGAACTTACACCTATGTGGTAAAATGTAGTTTTTTTTTTCTCGGCTTCCCACCATCCTGACCATATGCTGATGGTTTTCTTGTCAGAAGGTAAGTAGATTTTCTTGGGAAGATCATTCTCTTTCACAAGAATTCTGCTGTCAGCTCTTTTTTCTCCTTCTTTTTTTTTTTCTCTCTACATGCCCCACATCATGCAATTAAGTGACAGATCAGAGACAGGACTGCATGTGTGAGAAAATCAAACTTGGCAAACGGGATATTTAACCCATGAGTGGTTCATGGATTCAGATATGTTTTGATTTCTACACTTTTGTGTATCCGTAACTTTTTTTTTATAATTGGAGAGGGAGAGGGAGGAGAGAGAGGAGGGAAAGGAGGGGGAAGAGGGGGAAGAGGGGAAGGGAGAGGAGAGAGGGAGAGAGGGAGGGCAAAGGAGGGAGGGGAGAGAGAGGAGAGGAAGGAGAGGTGTGAGAGGGAAAGAGGGAGGGGAGGGAGAGGGAGAGGGAGAGAGGGAGAGAGGGAGGGCAAAGGAGGGAGGGGAGAGAGAGGAGAGGAAGGAGAGGAAGGAGAGGTGTGAGAGGGAAAGAGGGAGGGGAGGGAGAGGGAGAGGGAGAGGGAGAGGGAGAGGGAAGAGGGAGAAGGGAGAGTAGGGAGAGGGAGAGAATGAATGAGAATATGTGATAGTGCCTATTGAAGGATTCACTCCCCAAGTGCTCCTAACAGCCAAAATTGAGCCAAGCTGAAGTCAGGCACCGGTAACTCAATCCAGGTCTCCCATGTGGGTGGTGGGGATGCATTACTTAAGCCATCATTGGCTTTTTCCCAGGGAGCTAGAATTGGAAGTAGAGCTGAAACTCAAACCCAGGTACTCCCATATGGGTAGCTAGCATTCCAAATAACAGCTTAACCATCAGGCCAAATGCCCACCTACTGGGGCTCCTAAAACCAAACCAATATATTCTCTGCAGCCCTCTTAATAAATGCATGCAAAGCGATTTGCACTTTTTTTCTTTGCTGTTTAGGACAATCTAGCATATTCTTTAGAGTGTTAGAATATACTTATTCCCAGGTTTTGGAGTTTGTTGTTTGTAGGAATACTGAAAATCAGAAAACAGCCAACATGGATGTTTGTCTATTCTTTAAATCTTTTAACAGTAATGATGTTATCCTCTGGTTATCTCTTGGCTCTGTTTTCTGCCAAGAAATAAAATAATTTGAGTAATTAAAAAAAAAGTCTCACCGTTATAGAAGAGTGGGCCTGAATCTCCTTCTGTATCCAGAAGAAGTAGACACATTTTGGGCTTCTAAGCTCAAGAAAAAATGTAGAAATATTTCTCTCCTGGCTTTAGATGATGTGGTGAACTTTTTAAAAAAAAAAAAAAAAGGACAGTACTGCTGTTCTAAAGTGGGATGGCTCCAACTAGCAAGATGCATTTCATTACTGCAGCTTGGTGTGAGTTTCACTGCATTCTGCAGGGGGTTGCTTGTTAACAGTAGTGGGCAGATCCCCTCTGTTCACAGTGTTGGGCAGCAAATTGCAGGCCGCAGGGAAGTGAGGGTTTAGGGTATCATGATGCGATTGGGAGAACAGACATCAAACCAATGCACAAAAAAGCATTCTGGAATTGGCGAGGCTGCTCATATTATGAAAAGAAGCAATTTGATCCCTTGTAAAGGAATTAGGAAAAATTAAATCCTTACTTGGGGCAAGCACAGTCTCACATCCAAAGGAAACCTCTCTGAATTCATTCAGATGTTTGCCTCTGGGAGCTGCCTAGACAGTAAGGGGCTTGGAACAGGAAAAGTACTTTCAACATCGGCAACCAAAGGGAATTGGTTGTTGTTGTTGTTGTTGTTGCATTTTGGCTCTAATTTTGGGAGTATTGAAAGGCCTCTGTAATGAGATAGATTATAAAACTTTTAGAGAACTGTTTGCAAAATACTTCTTAGAAAATCTGAGGTCTTCTCTTCCAAGAGACCATTTTCTCATAAGTTTCAATAATGTGCGCTTGGTTCATTGGCATACCGTGGGCTAAATCACTACCCATTTTTATTAAAAAGTAATTTTCAGACTTTTATCAACCCAGTATCTGGAACACTGTGCATTTGAACTTGCATTTTTTTGTAGGTAGGTAACCCAATCACAGTAGTTACATTATAGAAAATTTATTACTTTCTCCTTTGCTGCTCATAATTTATTTTACCTGCTCAGAGTGAATTGTTGGGAGTCAGAGAACAATCAGGAAGTCTTTCTCAATCTCATTGCTATGCCTAAGAATATATAATGCTTAAGAAGCTAAATTCTAAATCATTTTTTAATCATGTAGACAGCAAGGCAAGTTTTGTAATGGTGTTATTAGGACAAAAGCATCGTAAGTACTTAGGTGGAAAATAGGAAGAGGCTTCTTTTTGTCTATGTAGTTGTTTGTTTCTGTATTATCAGCTGAAGTTCCCTTTCTTTCTGTGTAGTAACAGAAAGTAAAGGCTGAGATGTAAACTGTATTTAAATGTAAAATATTCTAAGAAGAAAAGTGAAAGTTTACTATTCTCTGGGAGTAAGAATTTGCCAGGGTTGTTACACTATGGGATGTTAACTGCCCCCGGATGAATTCACAGCACTGAGGACTGGTGCATACGCAGATCTGGCTCATCTTCACGGGAATGGCTCTCTTCTATATTTCGAGATGCTTCATTCTGTGAAATTAAATTAATTTGGGAAGGTTAGTCATGGTTAGTCTTGATGCTTAGGGGAAGCATAAACTGTTAAACGCAGCTGGACTCAGATTTATTATTATCATTTGAACAGTGTTCTAAACACATGACAGTTCTAAGGCCTTAAACCTAAAATTAAGGTGGAGTGACTTGTTATAGAAAAGATGACACTGGGCACTTGTGAGACATTTACATTACATTACATTACATTACATAAAATTATAAACTCATGATAATTAACCAGACATTTCTCTTAGCACCTTTGTTGCCTATGATTAATTTGTTCTGTACTTCTCTATTAATTCTCACTTATATATCCATATCAATTCATCCAACTTATTTATGTCTGTGTGCACATAAGTACATACACATATGAATATATGCACACATATGTAAACATATATAACATGATGAATCTTCAAAAAGTTAATGGAAATTGCGTATTATGAAAAAACTGCATACACTTCTTTATTTTCACGCCAAAATATTCTTTTAGTTCTGTTTTCCATAAACTTTTTAAAGTATGTTTGTATATGTATGGGTGTCTATTCATCTCATTCTTTTACAGTTAACATTTTTTTAAAAGATTCATTTACATTTTGAAAGTCAGAGTTACACACAGAGAGAAGGAGAGTCAGAGAGAAAGAGAAGAAGGAGAAAGGTCTTCCATCCGCTGGTTCACTCCCTGAATGGCTGCAACAGCTGGAGCTGTGCCAGTCCAAAGCCAGGAGCGAGGAGCTTCCTCCAGGTCTCCCATGTGGGTGCAGGGGCCCAACGACTTGGGCCATCTTCTACTGCTTTCCCAGGCCATAGCAGAGAGCTGAATCGGAAATGGAGCAGCCGGGTCTCGAACCGGTGCCCATATGGGATGCTCACACTTTAGGGGGTGGCTTTACCCACTATGCCACAGTGCCAGTCCCAACAGTTAACAAATTTCACAAGCTTAGAAACAGACTATTACATACTAATGAGAAAATTACAGGGTTCATCCACTGATGTGATTTTTAATCCTGTGAGGTATGTAAATTGTTCAGTTCACTGAGAGCATGATTGATTCATTCATGCTCTAAATGAATAATCAGCAGTATATTATGGACTTTGCCGTCCTCATTGGGCTATGATTTATAACTTTTTGACAAATTCATCTGTATCTACAAAATATGATTAAGTGACATCATCCTGTATTTCATATATTTAAGTATAATTGGATGTAATAAATTATATTTTGAAAGCTGGAAGGTACAGAAAACTGGTCATCACAGGGTGACATAATTCACTTTTAAGTGGATTAATCTAGCACCTGGTGACTGAAGGGAGAAATCCTTCCCCATTTACAGGATTTTGGTAACGTCAAATTGCACCATTGGACTTAAATTGCAACACTCGGTCATAGTCTTAAAAGATCACTTTTCTGCTCCTTATCCTCCATTTAGGAAGAGAATGGAATGTATACAGAGTCTGATGCCTTTACTGAGTGCCTCCAAATTATGGTCAGTAGGCCATGAAATTAATTTTTAAAAAGTGCTATGAATCGTTATGTAAATGAAATCTGCATCTGTCTGAGTAGATCGTTAGACAATCTAAGGTGAATGCAGAGGGAAAGCCCATTAATGAAAAGAAGAATTTTCTCAGCATCTGTTTGGAGAACAAAGGAAATACAAGTGTTAATGGGTGAATAGTGGCTATCATAGGGTGCAGAAAGGAGGAGGAGGAGGGAGAATTGGGAAAAGGTTATTATAGGCTTCTTTGCACAGTATGGTGATTGTAGATAATATAACGTACTGGGTGTATTTTCACAATAAAGAAATGCTAAATGTTTGAAGTTATACATCTTCTGATTTGAATACCACACACTGTGTAGTGTATGGGACATTTCATATTACCCCATACATGTGTACATTTTAATGTAGCAGTTAAGTTTTTATTTAAAAAGTTAAAAAATGAGTTTAAAAAAAGAACTGATGGGTGTAACATAGCATTCAGACTGCATTGTCAGTCATGCCTGGTCTAGTTATGTGCAAGTATATCGTTGACATCATGACTGAGTAACGTCAGCGTGGCGCTAGAAATTGGAAATGAGTTGAGATAAATGTTCAAAGTATAAGTAATTCTGGCAACCTAATGACCTAAATATAACTTTTGCTTTTTTTCTCCACTTTCAGTACATGTGGTACTCAGTCAAGGCGTTCCTTTCTGTTTTCATCTACAAGTCCCATCTCTCAACAACTCAGGATAGACAGGCCTTTGCTGAGTATAAATACTGCCAGTAATGGTCCCAGTCCTCTCACCATGATTCCAAGGAAAGTCTGATTTATGGCTCCGTCCCTGCTGTTGGACCAAGGCCTTGGCCGGTTGGAAACCTCCAGAGCTGTGGGAGAGAGAGGAGGCTGTGGTCCACCGCAGTGGTGGAGTTCCAAGGCTTCATTTGCTTTTGGCCACGTCCAAATGTTAGCAGTTTGTTAGGACCTTATTTACTAACTGGAGCTGGGTGCAGAAACCGAGTACGGATTCTAAACGGTGTCTCTGTGATTTAAGACTGTATACATAACTGGATGCTCTTTTAAAAATTGTCAGTTACATCTGAATGTTTTGTGAAAAATAAGTCAATTGTAGCATTTTCCATCTTTCAAAAAAGCAAAGCAAAGGAATGATTTTTCTTGTGTAATATCAGTAAAAATGGAACATAATGCAAAGCCAAGTGGATTCTTTTTTTTTTTTTTTTTGGTAGGGTAATTTTAAAACTTGGTTGGGGCAAAATTGTTTCAGTGTACTTACTTGTCCACGTATATCATTAGTAGTGTCTCTTTTTTTTTTTAAGATTTATTTATTTATTTGAAAGTCAGAGTTACAGAGATGCAAAAGCAGAGAGAGAGAAAGAGAGATCTTCCACCCACTGGTTCACTCCCCAGATGGCTGCAATGACCAGAGCTGAGCTGATCCAAAGCAGGAGCCAGGAGCTTCTTAAGGGTCTTCCACTTGGGTGCAGGGCCCCAAGGACTTGGGCCATTGTCTGCTGCTTTCCCAGGCCATAGCAAAGAGCTGGATTGGAAGTGGAACAGGCAGGACTTGAACCAGCATCCATATGGGATACTGGTACAGCAGGCGGCAGCTTTACCCACTACACCACAACACCAGCCCCAAATACTGCCTCTTTTGGTCTCCAAATTGTGTGAGTTTAGACAATTCTATTATCATCCTATTTTTACTCATATAAGTATTTTTAGGTAGGTATAATGGCTTAAAATGGTGCTATACCAAATATAGGTCAGGATACAAAAAAGTATAGAAATCAGCTTTTGAAAAAAATTTTTCCCCAGAAACCTTTTATTTAAGGAATACAAACGTCGTCTATTTCATAATTGCAGCTTTAGGAACATGGTAATTCCTCCCACCATACCCGCTCTTCCACCCCTCTTCTTCCTCCCTCTTATTCCCACGATTTTTTTTTTTTTACGAAGACCTGTTTTCAATGAACTTTATACACATATGATTAACTCTGTTAAATAAAGAGTTCAACAAATAGTATGAAAAGAAAAAAACGGTTCCTCGACAGTTGATACAAGGGCTGTTCAAAGACACTGCTTCTCAAAGTGTCAATTTCACTTCTACAGATTGCCTTTTAGGTGCCCTACTAGTAACCACAGATCAGGGAGAACATATGATATTTGTCCCTTTGGGACTGGCTTATTTCACTGAGTATGATGTTTTCCAGTTTCATCCATTTTTGTTGCAAATGACCATATTTCATTTTTTATACTGCTGTGTAGTATTCCATGGTGTATATATCCCATGATTTCTTTATCCAGTCTTCAGTTGATGGACATTTGGGTTGATTCCATGTCTTAGCTATTGTGAATTGAGCTGCAATAAACATGGGGTACAGATAAGTCTTTCATATGCTGATTTCATTTCCCTTGGGTAAATTCCCAGGAGTAGGATAGCTGGGTCATGTGGTAGGTCTGCATTCAGATTTCTGAAGTATCTCCATAGTGTCTTCCAAGGTGGTTTTACCAGTTTACATTCCTACCAACAGTGGATTAGGGTACTTTTCCCCCCACATTCTCGCCAGCATTTACTGGGGAGGGATGAGGTGAAACCTCATTGTGATTTTGATTTGCATTTCCCTGATGGCTAGTGATCCTGAGCATTCTTTTTTGTGTCTGTTGGCCATTTGAATTTCTTGTTTTGAAAAATGCCCGTTTAAGTCCTTTGCCCATTTCTTAACTGGGTTGTTTGTTTTGTTGTTGTTGAGTTTCTTGATCTCTTTATATATTCTGGTTATTCTTACCAGTTTATAGTTTGCAAATAATTTCTTCCATTCTGTTGGTTGCCTCTTCACATTGCCAAGTGAGAAAAATTTCTTTCTCTTTATTTTATAATTGAAAGGCAGAGTGACAGAGAGAGAGAGATGAGAAATACTCGATTAGCTGGTTCATTCCCCAAATGCAAACAACAGCCAGAGGTGGGCCAGGCTGAAGCCAGGAGCCAGGAACTGCATCTAAGTCTCCCATGTGGGTGGCAGGGGCTCAAGTACTTAGCATATTATATTCTCCCTCCCAGAAAACTGGAGCAGAAGTGGAGTTGAGGCTTGCACCTAGGCACTCCAAAATGGGATAAAAGCATCCTATGTGGCCCCTTAACCCACTGCCCCACAATGACTACCCCTAGAAACTGGCTTTTGAAACATTTACCACTAAGTGAAAATCACCCTTGGTTCTCCAGAGAAGCCCACCTGGAATATTCTAGTTCTAGGAACTAATTCATAACATAGACCCTACCAAAGGAGTTCCTGTGTTCTTATACGTTAACACTAAATTTTGTCAATGGGAACATTCAAATGTTTATAAAAGCATGGCAGGTAATTCCCCCTGTTTCTATTCCTTTTTCATATATATATATATATGAATGAGGAGCTTCCTGGAAAGGTGATTCTCAAAGTGAAATACAAGGTCTTTTTAACTTACTGAAATGCAAAATTTGCTCAAGTGTGAGGACGAGAATGCTATTTAGAAGTGCGGTTATGAATCCTCTGAGAGGAGACCCAACCTGTGGGTGGGGTCAGAATCACTTTTGCCTCAGATCCAAAACTTCTTTTTTCATTTAATCTCCACGAGAGACTGGGATTATTGTTTCCTGAGTTCCTGGGTCATTTTTAGTTTAAAATTAAACGTCTGTATACGGCTGTCAGCCCCTGAACTTGCTGGCCCCATAAGACAACCCCCAGTAGCACCAGAATCATGATAAGTGGTGAGGAACTTGATTATAAACTAGATTTATGTTGTAGGTCTACTCATTATGCTGAAGATTTGGAGAAGATGTTTATTCCTTGTGGGCTAGTCACGGTCAGAACTGAGAAGTTTCCTGGGGAAGTGAGGAAGCAGATAAGAAGCTGTTGTACTGTCGCTCTCTGCATACTCGGGGGGGGGGGGGGGGGGGGGTGGCGATGAATTCTTGGTGGACCTGCTGGATCACAGTGAAGCACTGAATGGAAACAGTGATAGCGCTGTTCCTTTGACTGCATTTTACCTGCCAAAGAGCTACTGTAATGACCAATAAATTCGGGATGTCGAAGTCATTGACAGAGACGTTTCTCAGCTTTAACTGGCACAACATCTTGATTGTTGAAGATTTAATTGACACAGACAACACAATGCACACCCTGCTTTTCTTGGTTAATTAAGTAGTAGGATCCAAAGGTCCTCAAGTGTGCAAGCATGCTGGTAAAACGAAACGAAACAAAACAAAAGAACAAAAAAATCCTCTTGAAGTGTTGGATACAGCCCAGATCTTGTTGGATTAGAAATTCCAGAGGACTTTGTTGTAGCACATGCCCTTGACTATAATGAATAGTTCGGGCATTTGAATCATGTTTGTGTTGTTAGTGAAACTGGAAAAGCAAGATGCAAAGCCGAAAATGAGTCTCTAAGCCGTGTTTGCAGACATTGGGATTCCCATTGCCAGCAAAATTACCAGAAGTTCCAGTTCTATGGCTGTCTGCTCAGTAAGAAGGCATGTGCCTTCTAGGAATTCTGTATGTTCTGCTTTGTAGAAACGCCAGCTGATGCATTCCTGAGCTCTTTATTTGCATAATGAGTTTTTACTCTACTTATTCTCTTTAGGTGGATTGTACTTTAAGTTGTGAACAAAATATATCTTAAATTACTATAATACTATAGAAATTTTAAGAAAGAGAAAACATATTTCATGTTTTAGTTTTTATATATTCTGGAATAAAAAAGAAGTGATTGCATATTGTTAATTATAACACTCTGTTTAGCTAAGTAAGAGGTCAGCTTTCACACCAATGACAGCATCTAAGAAGTTTTGTTCTGTTGAATAAACCTATGCCTTAAAATTTGGTTGTTAGTATTTCAATCGTGTTAACTATTCAGATTATTTCTGATAAATCTTAATCAGCAATTCCTTTTTTTTTTTTTTAATTTTTTTGACAGGCAGAGTGGACAGTGAGAGAGAGAGACAGAGAGAAAGGTCTTCCTTTGCCGTTGGTTCACCCCCAATGGCCGCTGCAGCCAGCGCACTGCGGCCGGCGCACCGCGCTGATCCGAAGCCAGGAGCCAGATGCTTCTCCTGGTCTCCCATGGGGTGCAGGGCCCAAGCACTTGAGCCATCCTCCACTGCACTCCCGGGCCACAGCAGAGAGCTGGCCTGGAAGAGGGGTAACCAGGACAGAATCCGGCGCCCCGACCGGGACTAGAACCTGGTATGCCGGCGCCGCAGGCGGAGGATTAGCCTAGTGAGCCATGGTGCCGGCCAACAATTCCTTTTAAATACACCTGAATGAATTCTAAAATATTTACTGCTTTTAAAAAAAGTAAACATAGCAACTGTCTTAACCTTTAAATGAAACAAGATACTCAAGTAGGGGATGACCTTTAGACGTTCAGTTAAGGTGGAGGTATAGATCCATGAAATCCATTGTACTGTAACTTACTAAGCTGTTGTGTAGATATTATTCTCAACTTCTTAATTACATATATTAACATCAGGTTAAGCTGTATCAGTGCTTTTTTAATTTTAAAAATTTACTTATTCAGCCAAAAGACACTTATTTGCTGAGGAGCGGGAGAGGGAGAGGGAGAGGGGGAGAGAGAGAGAGAGAGATCTCATCTGGCTGGACTAAAGTCAGTAGCCAGGAACTAAAAATCTAGGTCTCCCACATGGATGAGCCCAATTACTTGTTCCAATACTGCTGTCACCCAGGGTGTGCATTAGGAGGAGGCTAGCATCAGAAGTCAGAACCAGGTGTCTAGTACAGGTTCTCTGAGGTGGGATGTGGGCATCTTACACGGTGTCTTCACTAGCAGGCTCAATGCCCACTCTGTTGGTCTGGGTTTACAGTGAGCATCTGTGTCCTGTCTGCTGAGCGTGCTGTTCTCCCCGCTCTGGGACCACCATCCTGTCTAGAGGCTAGAGAGAGAACTGCATTGTGCGCCAGCATGGTGTCTCCTCTCCATCACAGTTGTTTGGCTTGGGCATAGATGCACTCGACCCATACTAAAGCAACATGAGACCCTCCTTGTGATTTCTTTTTTTTTTTTTTATTTTTATTTTTTTTTTTTTATTTTTTTTTTATTTTTGACAGGCAGAGTGGACAGTGAGAGAGAGAGACAGAGAGAAAGGTCTTCCTTTGCCGTTGGTTCACCCTCCAATGGCTGCCGCGGTCGGCGCGCTGTGGCCGGCGCACCGCGCTTGTCCGATGGCAGGAGCCAGGAGCCAGGTGCTTTTCCTGGTCTCCCCATGGGGTGCAGGGCCCAAGCACTTGGGCCATCCTCCACTGCACTCCCGGGCCACAGCAGAGGGCTGGCCTGGAAGAGGGGCAACCGGGACAGAATCCGGCGCCCTGACCGGGACTAGAACCCGGTGTGCCGGCGCCGCAAGGCGGAGGATTAGCCTGTTGAGCCACGGCGCCGGCCCCTCCTTGTGATTTCTGATACTGCGGTTGAGAAGAATCAGCATCTAGCTGGTGGAGACATGTGTAAGATATGCAAAATATGCAAGCTGTCACTGTCCTGTGAAAGGAACTGTCTACAGTGATAGAGATGAAGCTGGAAAACAGAAAGGAATGGAATGAAACTGCAGGGAGGGAGAGCTGCCAGGACTGTATCTCGGGCTGCAGGCTTCCTGAAGAACAGTCGTCTCCCTGTCCTTCCCTTCTTCCTAGTTTTTAGCTTTTTCTTGCACTTGGTGACTCAGTAAAGTCCCTCCCTTTTCCTAAACGACTGTAAGTTAGAATTCTGATTAGTACAGCACCATTAGAATCCCAGCTGCAAGCTTTCTCTCTATAAAAAATGCCTACAAGAAGATAGAATTTAGTGGCAGAAATTTTGGGGGTCACATTAGGGTACAGTAGCTGCGCAATAGCCAAGTGTGTGTTCTAGAGAATAGGAGAGGGTGGGAGGAGAGAAGGCAGGCAAATCTAGGACTAGTCATCGACTGCCAGGGCAAAAACAAAATATGGCTGCTTTGAGCTTTGGCACTAAGAGGAAGGCTCTTAGAATTGAATGGGGGTGGGGCTGGCATTGTAATATAGCAGGTAAAGCCACTGCCTGTAGCGCTGGCATCCCATGTGGGTGCCGGTTTGAGTCCCGGGTGCTCCACTTCCTATCCAGCTCTTTGCTAATGAGCCTGGGGAAGCAGCTGAAGATGGCCCAAGTCCTTGGCCCCTGCACCCACCTGGGAAGCCAGGAAGAAGCTCCTGGCTCCTGGTTTTGGATGGATCCAGCCCTGGTTCTTGAGGCCATTTGGGGAGTGAATGGAAGACCTGTCTCTCTCTCTCTCTCTCTCCCTCTCTGTCCCTCTCTCTCGGTAACTCTACCATTCAAATAAATAAATAAATCTTTTTTTAAAAAAAGAAATGAATGGAGGTAGATGATTTGCTATGAAAAAGAGCTAGAATGTAATTAAAGAGGAATTTTAGAGAATTTCTTTTGAGTGAACAGAGTACTCATCCAACACTGTTAATGGTAATCACAAGAAAAAGTTGTGGCCGGCGCCACGGTTCAATAAGCTAATCCTCCGCCTGCGGCGCTGGCACACCAGGTTCTAATCCCGGTTGGGGCACCGGATTCTTTCCCGGTTGCTCCTCTTCCAGGCGGCCCAAGTGCTTGGGCCCTGCACCCCATGGGAGTCCAGGAGAAGCACCTGGCTCCTGGCTTCGGATCAGCGTGCTGCACCAGCCATAGCGGCCATTGGAGGGTGAACCAACAGCAAAGGAAGACCTTTCTCTCTGTCTCTCTCTCTCACTGTCCACTCTGCGTATCAAAAAAAAAAAAAAGTTGTATATTAGATGTGTGACCAAGAAGTTTGGGTCCACAGCATTTAAACAATGCAAAAATGTTTCAGCCAGTTTGGATTAGGTTAGGGTACCATAATATACAGTTACAACAAATAGTTAGCTCTTGATGAGGGTCTGGGGACTGCCCTCCCCTGAAAGGCTCAGTGTAGCACACGCGTGTGGACTTGCAGTGGGCAGAGGAGGCTAGAGTCTTGCATTGACAATTTTGTGCTTCTACTGAGATGCGACACATCGTACTTACATACCATTGGTTAAAGAAGTCACGTGAGCATGCCAAGCTTTGGACGGCACAGTGTAATCTTTACATGTCCCTGAAAGGGATTAGCAATATCCATGAGTAGCGGTGATGTCTCCCACAACAGAATTATGAACAGAAAACCTGGAAGACTGGGTCACAATCCCAGCTCCCCAGTTTCTTAGATTGGTCCCTTGGGCTTCCTGCTAGGAAACACTGCTAAGTCCATTTGGGTTCTCTACGGCCAGTGCATCTACCTGTAGAAAGGATGTAATAATGCTTCCCAGACATGACTCTATGTCACTGTAAAAATTAAAAGGAAAAATAAGAGAGGAAGGAGAAGTGAGGGTGGGAGCATGAGCGGGAGGGAGGGTAGGATGGGAAGTATCACTATGCCCCCAGATCTGTGTATACAAAATACATGAAATTTGTTCATCTCATATAAATAAATTTTTTTTAAAAAAAAATGGAGTGTTACAGTATACAAAAAGGAGATTTGAAAACTCAGAAGCACTCTTCAAATACAAAATATGTACTGGTGGTAATAGTTGGTCTTTTTATACCTCCCTAATTTTTCATGAAACCTTATTTTCCAAACTGATTGTCCATTTGGTGCCACTTTTACATGTGAAAATATCCCGTTACAGGAAAACATACATCAAAAAGTAATAAGTGACCTTCTGTAATGTTGTAAGCCATAACATTCCTTCATTACTTGTAATGTCTTACATCCAAATGTTCCTGTCTCTCATTCAAGCAGTTTGGTAGTTCTGGCTGTCCTTATAAATTTGAGTTTTAAATAAGCTTACTTCCATGAATTAAGAAGCATGAAATATATCATTAGAGCTTTTGTGTAATGAGTTATCTTTTTAAAATGCACTCATTTCTTCTTTAACCCCAATTTATTCACTAAGAAGGGAAGTTCATTTTTCTGAAAGGTGATTTGCTGGTTTCCTAAGGAAAGGTGAATACATACTGTCAGAAGTTCAGAATTTAAATATTGTTGCCTAAACCATATTTTAATCCTAGCCTATTCCTTCAAAGCTTATTTTAATTATGGCAGAGATATAAATGAGGTAAACTAGCATGGCTTCTTTGCATTCCCAGTAGGAAACTTTTGCTCAGTCTCAGGTGGTTGTATTTTGCTATGAATCATTAAGAAAATTTCCACTAATCTGTGACATAATATTTTAATCTCATGGGGCTTTACAACTGTGATTTATAATGTTGAAGTTACAAGACTAATTTCAACAGAGCATTTAAATTACATATAAATATTCTTTTAATTAAAAAATAAGCAAATTTATAAAAAGCACTTTGTGCATACAAGAGGGATTATGTAGGGAGATGGCCTTCTGGTAGATGGTTTAGATATATCCGGAGAAGCATATAATGTGGATAATGATTCAGAAGTATTTCTTCACTAACCTTAGACTATTTCTCTGTTTCTGTCATTTCCACTAAAAAAATCAGTCTTAACATTTAACTTAAAGTATGTATTTTTTCTTTTTAAAACTTTTTGATTAACTCGGCAACAAAAGCAAAACTAAACAACTGACATCATATCAAACTAAGAAACTTCTTCACAGAAAAGGAAAATAGTAAATAAACAACTGACAGAATGAGAGAAAATATTTGCACATACTTATCTGACAGAGGATTAATATCCGGATTATACAGGAATTAAAAAAACAACTCAACAACAAAGAACACATGATCTAATTAAGAAATGGTCAAAGGATCTGAACAGACATTTAGTAAAATAAGAAATGAAAATGGCCAGCAAAGATATGAAAACAGAGAAATGCAAATCTAAACTACAGTGAGATATGTATCATCTCACTCCAGTTAGAGTGGCTGTTCTAAAATTAGATAGATAGATAGATAAATAGATGCTAGATAGATAGATGATAGATAAATAGATAGATAGATATATGATAGATAGATAGATAATATACACTTAAATTTTTCCTCACTTTCTAGCTGGAAGTATCCATCATGTTGCTTTCTTCTTCTTGCGTGTCTGATGTTTCATCACACTCCTGTCTTCACTACTGTTGTGTTTGGTTTTCCTCCCTCAAGTGTCAGAAGTAACATTTTTTTTATATTCAACAAGTTTCATGCTTAATTTTCTGTTATTAAATTGTATGACCAGTGTCATTTTTTTCTAGGCCTACTTTATCTTCTTAGTGTTTTTACATCTAGTGTTAATATAATTTATGATTTTAGAATTGTTCATGTAGAAGTACCTGAAAGTCACAGTGGCAAAGTATACCTTTTTTATAATTTTGACCCTAATTTCTTCAATCCTTCCCAATAGAGCTGACTAAACAGTTGTATATAGTTGCTGTTGGCCTTATATTTGGCTATTTAGCATTAAAATTCAGCTGATACAACTGAAGAACTGCATTTTAAACCTAACTTTATTTTAGTCAATTTGAATGTGAATAGCCACGTGTGGCTGGTGGCTACTGTATTGGACCAGGGCAGGCAGAAGGTTCCCAAGGACTCCTGCTTTCTCCTTTGCAAGCGCCATTAGATCTCTGGCAAGTGTTGACCTGTATACCTAACATGGCACTGTATTGATGAAGCCCATCTTGTGCTTTGAGCCATCTTTCCATGAAGACACTTCTAGGAGAGGAGCTTTAAAAGATTTACCAGTAGATCACAAAATGAACTGCCAGATTCAGAAAATGCCACCTCCTCCACAAAGCTATCGCTGCCCGTTCCCCAAGTTCCTTTCCCCCTCCCTGCTGCGTTGTTCTTTCCGCTCTTCCCGATTCCTGGAGCAGGTTGTGCCTGTCTCCTGTTTGCAGTAAAGTCCTACCTTGTGTTACGGTTACTACGTACCACCTTCACTCTCTCCCCTAGACACGTTGAAGGCGGCATTCACAGAAACCTGCTGATCTTGGCATCCTGCAGCGGACCTAGCACAGGAACTTAAACAATAAGTACGGCTGGCTGACTGTGCAGAATGTCTGTCTTCCTGAGGAGGCCAGTGTTCTAAAGGTGCCCGTCGGCTGGAGGGCTCCCAGAGTCTCCCCTGCGTGGCCAGCGCTTGGGTAAGATGCATGACCCCAGTCTGGAGAGGTTGCCTTTGATTTCTGTTCACAGCAGTCCTGATGAACTCTGACTTCACTCTTGTTTGACATGGCCTTCCTTTGTGAGCGGTTTGAATATTTCCTCTGCTTTGTTCTGTTTCCTCCTTTTGCCATTTTTTTTTTTTAACCTCTAAAATGCACAGCACTGTGATGAGCCTTTGGCTTCTAAAGCAAATTACTTGCGGTGAAAGGGCTGTCATCTTTGCATTGATACTGTTCCTGTGTTGGAGTGAATCAGTAGTGACTGCTCGGTCTCTGCAGAGGAAATCCATGGCCTTCTCTTGGTGGTTCCATCCGTCAGTGTCTGGAAAGCAAGTGCTACTCCCTATGACTTGGTACAACTGTGGCAGAATTAGAAAAACAACCCAACAGCAAACTTAAAGGCCTCAGGCCAGAGCAGACAGGTGAACATCCCATGGTTACTGGCTTCTGTTCACGGCCACAGAGCTCTGGGATCGTAAGTGCTGGGATGTTTCCATGTTGGTTTCTGAATTGTCTCAGTTGAACATCTGTGTGTGCAGAATTATACAGGCTCTGTCCCTTTGACCCATGTCAATTGAACTGTTCTGGATGTGAAATTTTTTTTAGCCACTAAATCTAAAGTACAGGGTGTGAATCACAGCTGGGTGATGATAGATAATTGGACAGCAAGCTTACTAGGGGCATGAGAGCATCAGAGATCCCATGTTCTCAAAGGAAAGAATTTCTTTTTAAAAAAGAAAGAACGTAATATTGAGACCAAGTTTTTTTTTTTTTTTTTAATTTTCCTGTCGAAAGTCGATTTTTCAAAGAAATTCTGTTTCAAAAACAAGCCAAATGTTCGGACAAAGGGTTTGTGATTGTGCAGCCAAATAGTAAATCTTAGTGTTCTCTCAACATGTAAATTAATGGGTCTCCTAAAAGCTCATGTTATGGGAATGAGATAGTTGGCTGTGATGGAAATCACAACCCTCAGTAGCTACAATACTTCCTGCATGATGACACAACACAATTTCGCAAACTGAAACCAGGAAACTGACATTTTCCAACTCCTCAGCACTGCCTTTTAGAACTGCAACATTCAGGTTCATAAGCTTACTGTGTAACCTGTTTTGTCTTTTGAGAGTTGAGAAGGTGTTTGGGGGGCCAATTAATAACAGAAATGAGCATCTCCTCTGATGCACCTTATCAAAGTGTTTACCTTGAAAAACCATTTGCAGTAGGATGGGTGTTTATCCTTATCCCACAAAGATCATGTTCCACTCATGGTATGAAGTGAGCTAAAGTTAGCTAATGGGATTTTAAGATTTTAGCATGCAGTGATGAGTGAGTACTCTCTTAGAGTTATTTAACAACTAACCCAGCCTTGGCCTAGGGCCTGGTGTAACCAGGTTGAACAGAACAAGGGAACTGGAATATAGCAAAGTGTTTCATATATGTTTTAGTTTGCCAGCTAATTATTTGTGTAACTGTTTTCAATTAAAATTATTCAAAATTAAAGATTTTTAGTACAATCAGCTATAGACTTAGGATACATGCTTTGATGCCAGATAGAAGTCAAAGTTCTCCTTAGAATACCATCTCACTCAATCTCATCATATTATCAAGTGGGAAAAAAATGAATTGCCTGAAAAGTCAAGAATTTCAAATGGAAATATATTTCTCTGAAACTTGCTAGTCTTCCTTAGACCCACTGGTTTCTTCCCAGTCATTCCAACTCCTTTCTCATTAGTTTGTTACAAGGAGAAATATTCAGCATATGGTTTAAGAGCAGATAGTTTGGTAAATACTTGACCTTGGTATTTGATTTGGCCTAAAGTTTACAATGAGTCAACAGTGACATAGATGCTGAAAAAACATGGAATCTTCCATAGCATTAAGGGAAGTAGCATCTCCAGATGTTCTGACAATAGTCTGGAAACACCAAAAGGGCCTGGACAAAATCATGAGTTTCCACAGGAGGCATAGGTAAGAGGATGAGGGATTTATAAAGTTTACATAAGTAACAGTTGGTGGTGCTGAGCATAGAGAGCTCAGAAAAATAGAAATTTAGGCAATTACGATTGTTTTATTCAAATATGCATATCTATATAGTATCTATGTCTGTATTAGGAAGGGAAGAGTAGGCTTAATCTATGTGGTTTCAGCAAGCAAAATAGGATCAAATGTTGGAAGACAGAGGTAAGATTTCAGCTATATATAGTTGGGTTTGCCTACTCAGCATAATTTAAAAAGGTGATTTATTGATTTATTAAGTAGATGTCAGAGAATCTAGTTTAAAATGCAGAAATTACTTGTCAGTGACTTCATAGAAGGCATTGTTGTGTTGGGAGTCAGGTCCCACTGTTCTCTCAATTCTAATGTTTCATAAATACATTTTCATATGAATATTTATGTCAGATTTATTTCATCATTGTTGTAAACTAAGAAAAAGAAAACATCTAGATAGGTATTATAATAGAGACAGAATATTTAGCAAAGCATTTCAGAATAACTGGAATCATTTCTTTCTTTTTTTTTTAAAAAAAAAGATTTGTTTTATTGGGGCCAGCACTGTGGCATAGTAAGTTAATACTCCGCCTGCAATGCCTACATTCCTTATGGGCGCTGGTTCTAGTCCCAGCTGCCCCTCTCCCAATCCAGCTCTCTGCTGTGGCCTGGGAAAGCAGTAGAAGATGACCCAAGTCCTTGGGCCCCTGCACCCACGTGGGAGACCCGAAGCAGCTCCCGGCTCCAGGCTTCAGATTGGGGGAGCTCCAGCCATTGCAGCATACGGGGAATGAACCAGCGGCTGGAAGACCTCTCTCTCTCTCTGTCTCTCCCTCTAACTGTCTGTAACTCTATATCTCAAATAAATAAATCAAATCTTAAAAAAAAAGATTTATTTATCTGCTGGTTCATTTCCCAAATGGCTGCAGCGGCCGGAGATGGGCCAATCCAAAGCCAGGAGCTTCTTCTGGGTCTCCCACACGGGTGCAGGGGCTCAAGGACTCGCGCCATCTTCTGCTGCTTTCCCAGGCCATAGCAGAGAGCTGGATTGAAAGTGGAGGAGCTGGGACTTGATCTAGCACCCATATATGATGCCGGCACTGCAGGTGAAGGCTTTACCCGCTAAGCCACAGTGCCAGCCCCTGGAATCATTTCTAAGTATGACTGGTAAAAAGGTAACAACCATCTATTTTTATGTCATAAAATATTTTTAGCTCAAATTATACATTAAAAATTCGCTATGTACAATTGTGTTTTGATCTCTGACCCATTTTGGTTATTTGGATCTGGGCTCTGAAGTTACGAATGAGAGAGCCAGGGGTCTTGACTGGCTGTGGTGAGGTTAGAATCCCAGAAAGGTACACAAGTGAGACGGAGGCTAAACAGAACCATCAGAGAGAATACATGCAAGAGGATAGTCCCATGGAGCCCGGGCATTAGGCAGTGCTCTGCCTCCGTGGAAAACCTTCCTTTGGAATCCACGAGTGGAAGCAGGAGAGCGAGAACTAGGCAGTAGCAGCCCTGGCAGCTTGGGTCCCGTCATTGCTCCAGCCTGTGGGCGGCCAAGTTTTTGACAAATTGTTTAATACCAGGAATTCATAGGACTATGTTTTCATTAAAACATTTCACAAGGCTTTCTCCCCAAATCCCCTGCATTGCTACTGACTCCAGGCCTTGAACAACAAACACTGCAGATAACAGGTAGTTGGATGCCAAATGAGTCAACATGTGCTCTTAAATTTGGTACTCTTATACTTGAACCTTGGATAGCCTTTCTCTTTGTGTTTTATTCAAATGCAGAACCAGACAGAAATAAGAATCAAGGAATCAAATAATGGAAAAGAGCTCATAAGCCTCTCATTAATTGATTTGATTAATTGCTCCAATTTGGATGAATATATATATATATATTTACAGTATATACATGTAATGTACAAATTATGAATTTTATTGTTTTTAAATTTATAACTTTCTAAATGTATTTCTCACAAAAGGAACATGATTTACAGAATTTCAATATGGAATTATTAAAATTTTTAACACACGTGTGGAAATTGGACATATTTGTGATGTTTTGACACATGGACACATGGACAGATGGTATACGATCCACTGAGGGGAAATATCACCTTTTCTGCAAACACAGCATTTCCTTATGGTGAAAACATCCCATTTCCTATCTTGTAGCTTTTTAAAAAGAGGAACATACACAGTAGGTTAACGTTAACTGTAGTCGCCCTACTGTGCAACAGAACCTAAGAACTTCCTATTCCTATCCGGCTACAACTTAGTACCCATTAATCAACCTTTCCTCGTCCTTCCCTCTTGCCTTCTCTCGCCAACCACCATCATACTTTCAACTTGTATGAGATCATCCATTTTTCAGACTCCACCTATGAGTGAGATCATGTGCTTGGCTTTTTTCACTTAACATAGTGTCCTCCGGTTCCATCCGTGTTGTGAATGACAAGATTTCATCCTTACACAGTTGCTTTCCCACTGGGTATGTTCCGAGCCTTTCCCTCACTCTTCTTTTAATAGTCCCTTACGCGACTGTCAGAGTTAATGCTTTGAAGCTCAGCTGTAACAATGCCACTCCTGTACAAGTCATCCAGCATTCATCCCTAAGTGGTGATCTAGTTAGGCTTCTTAGTAAAGCAGGTTGTGGTTTCTCCACCACCGATCCATGCTTCTTGCAGTCTGGATTTTTCTCGTGTTACACAAAGACAACACATAGATCAAGCCCTCTGTGTGCTCTTGTTTGTGTGTTTGGTTCATGCTGTTTTCTATGCTTGGAACACCCTTCCTTTGGGCCTTCTTTGACTCTCTATTCACTATCTTTCTGCTGGAAGACATCTAACCTTTTCCTAAATGAACAAAAATCTATGTTCTCTATAAAGTTGTAATTGCCTTGAAAAAAAAAAAAAACAAAACAGTTGTCCCTGCTCTTGTGTCTGTGTCTCTCTTGGTGAGCTTGGTCATTTTGCAGTGTAATTTTGCTCTACAGGAATTTTTGTTCCTTCCAGACAGTGAGCTCTGTAAAGGTGCGACCAGTAACATTTTTGTAGTTTTAAGGTGTAATCTTCATTGGTACACATTAATATACTGTGATTCTGGCATATGAGAGGTATATACTCAGGAACTTTTGGATACTTATGGAATTCTATCTGTTGAATACTATCATTTCTCAAGTCACTGTTGGCTCTGAAACTCTGTAATTCTATGTGGTACTATGGTGATATAAATATTATTATCCAATTCAGTTGGAAGTGGCTCGACTGAGCAAGCTTAGTCTTGTAAGTGGCAAGTCAAATTGCCTTGTGGCTTCCTAAATAGTAAAAGCCAAGTCCAGAAACGACGTGGTTCTGGGCCAGTTTGATGTTCATTGGCTTTCCAAAGTCTATGTGGCTTTTGCTTGTTGAAAGGAATTACTGGTTTTGACCTTCCCTGTAAGATTCAGTTATGGTTTATGTGGGTGAACCTTGATAGAAAGTCATAGGGGCATATAAGGAGAGTGAGTGTGTATGTGCTTGTGAGATTTTCCCACTTGATGTCTCTCTACCACATACTGGGGTTGGCAATCACCGAGTCGAAGCATGAGAGGCATATGAGGCTCTTTGTCCCCCTCTTGCAAAATGAGTTAGCCACAAGTGGACATAGAGTCACGATCATAGGAAATGAGCTTGGCTAATGTTCACAAACATCTGCCTGATTTTTATTATTTCACATATTTATTATTTTTAAAAACATTCTTAACACTAGAACGATTTTGGATAGTAGCCTGGAAATGAATGTCACTATTAAAATCAATATTAGAAAAGGATGATGTAGGGGCAGTGGGTAGTGACCAGGGGAAATACGATCCGTTCTGAGAGTCAGCATATATACATTGAGTCTCACACGCACAGGCACTTACGCTCTTCCCCCATCCATGTTCCTTTAACAATGGCAAACTCATATCTGACATCAAGTGTTTCCTCTTGGGTTTTGCCTCAACCCCAGCTTATTATTTCTGGCACCTTTCTCATCAGTGCCTAGTGGTTTAGCAGGGAGATTTGTCCAGTAAGGGCTCCGGCCAATGGGTGTGGCTGGATGAAGGCGCATATGGAAGGGTTCATCTGTTTATCATAGCGGCCAGCAGTGGGGCTGCCAGCATTTCCTTTCAAACTGTTTTTTGCTGAGAGGTTTGAAGTTTGATTCTTTGAATTTTCTATCAGGTGAGAATTCATCATCAGGGATACTCGGGTTTTTTAGTAAAGTCTTGAGAGTCAGAGCTTTCAAAAATACCATATGGGGAATAGTTTTTCACTGGCTTCAGAGAACAAAGGAAATAAGACCACTTAGACTTCAGATTTCTCTGTTCTTACTTTTGTGTGATGCTTATTAGTGTGTCCACAAACATCTGGTCATCGTGTGACTTGGAGGAGTTGAGCAAGAACCCGAAAGAGACACTAAGTTTCCTTAAAAATTTATACCAAAGCCACTCTGCACTCAGATGGATAAAGATTTTATGAATACCCTCGCTTATATGACCTTGCTTATAACCTTGACTACACAGTCCTAAAAGGACAACAGATCCACTCTGTGGGTCCTACGAACCAGGACTTTCAGGAGGCCTGCTGTTCTCACTGACCTGAGACAAACTTGTTATCAATATTTCCCATTAAATAATACAGGAATTTGGGAGAGGCATCCACGCCAGGAGTGTAAGAGTAAACCCTGTGGCGTTCATTTCCATCAGAGTTCATCAGTGGGGCTTTAGTTCCAAGAAGGGAAGACAAGATCCAAAAATAAGCATCTTAGAATTGAAACGCCTACTCAGGAGTTCCTGGGCTTCTTGGAAGATCCCAAAAGTCCTCTACTTTCTACCAAGATCCTTTATTTTCTAAATACCTTTTATAAGAATATCCTGCTTGTACATGTCACATTATGGTAGGAAAAATAAAAAGTGAGAGCCACTATGTATTGAGCTTTCCCATTCTCACTGCACTGGGCATTTATCTTCTATTTTACTACTTCATCCTCACTGCAGCCCAAAAGTTAGGATTATTGTCCACATTTGGCAGGTACCTAGTGCAAGAGGCTTAGAATCTTCACAAGGAACTGAAGTTTGTAGAGACAGTCATTGTACTAAAGGACCAAAATCAGGGCCTCAGGGGGTTTGACTCCGTGGCCTATGCTTCAACTGCTGTGGGATGCAAACTCTGCAAACTTGAATACTCTTTCAAGTTCACTAAAGAGTGGCCGGTGCTGTGGTACAGTGGGTTAAAGCCCTGGTCTGCAGTGCCGGCATCCCGTACTTGCACCAGTTCAAGACCCGGGTTCTCCACTTCTGATTTGGCTCTCTACTATGGCCTGGGAAAGCAGTAGAAGATGGCTCAAGTGCTTGGGACCCCCTGAACCTGCGTGGGAGACCCAGAAGAAGCTCCTGGCTTCGGATAGGCACAGCTCTGGCCATTGCAGCCATTGGGGGAGTGAACCAGCGGATGGAAGACTTCTCTCTGTCTCTCTGCTTCGGTAGCTCTGCTTTCAAATAAACAAATAAATAAATAAATATTTTTAAAAATGCATTAAGAAATTTAAAAATAAAGTTAAACTGGTAAATTGTTGTTTGTTCAATAAAAAATTAGTGTCAGGGTGGATATTTGGCTTAGCCATTAAAACACCAGTTAAGACTCCCATGTCCCATATTGGAGTGCCAGTGTTCAATACCTGGCTCTGCTCCTGACTGTAACTTCCTGCTGGTGCACACCCTGGGAGGCAGAGATGATGGCTCCTGCCACCCATATCGTAGACCTGGGTTAGGTTTCTGGCTGTTCCAGCGTTGGCCATCGGAGGTATTTGAGGAGTGTAACAAGAGATGGAAATGGTCTCTCTCTCATCCTTTCAAATAAATCCGTTTTGAAAAAATTTTAATTAGTTTCATAATTTATGTAAAGCCAGGCTGGAGTTAGATGTTAGTATTGCACTGTGAAAGTGCTGCGCAGAGCATTGAAGAAGTCACTGGAGTGATGAGGCTACTTGCTGTCTTCAAGCAGAGACATCTGGGAAGGGAAGGTAGAGCGCCTAGGCTCATGGGACAGACGGGCCAGGGTGATTTGGGCCGCACAGCTGAACAGCCAGCAGGCTGCAGAGCAACAGGCATGGAGCGCATCCTCCTTGGGGCACATGCAGACTACTGGGCATAAGCCACACAGCAGGAGTTTCATGCAAATCAAATTCCAAATTTCCAGTTTCCATATTTGATATTTCCTAATGCCTGATAATTCACCTCTTACGCAGGGAGAGAGCTTCCTTTGCCTCCATCTTTTTTTTTTTTTTTTGAATAGGCAGAGTTAGACAGTGAGAGAGATAGAGAGAGAGTGAAAAGTCTTCCTTCCGTTGGTTCATCCCCCAAATGGCTGCTACGGCCTGCTGGCTGCGCTGATCCAAAGCCAGGAGCCAGGTGCTTCCTCCTGGTCTCCCATGCGGGTGCAGGACCCAAGGACTTGGGCCATCCTCCACTGCACTCCCGGGCCACAGCAGAGAGCTGGACTGGAAGAGGAGCAACTGGGACAGAATCCAGTGTCCCAACTGGGACCAGAACCCAGAGTGCCAGCGCCGCAGGTGGAGGATTAGCCTAGTGAGCCGCGGCGCCGGCCCTGCCTCCATTTTCAAAACCACTCACTTCATGCCTTACCAAAAGGGAGAAGAAGGCCTCCCTCTCGTGGATTCTCCTTATTAGGGAGTGCACTGCCCTGGAGCGGGAGTCTCCAGAGGGAAACATGGGATTGGAAATACGGCCGGCCGTTGGCAGGGAGACAGGGAATGAGCAGTCTTTAAGGGGACAGCCTCTGGAGTTTACTAGTTCTCTAGCTACCTGCCTCCACCACGACGGAAAGAGAACTCGCTGCATTTATCAGGTTGCATCAGCAATTGTTTCTGGGAAGCGAATCACCATCTGAGCTTTGCCAGTCACTGAGAACTGTGGAGAGTGAAGGTTTCTACTGGAACTAAACTCCTTTCATTCATCTCTATCTTTTAACAAGCTCTTTTCAGTGTTTCTATTAAACAAGAAAAAAGAGTTATTAAGCTTAGGCAGGGATCAGTCTCAACCTAGCAATAAATTATAGTCACTGTTAAATATAAGGGTACTTCAAAAAGTTCGTGGAAAATAGAATTAAAGGTTAATTATTTTGTTGCAAAAATGATTTTTAAGGTTCATTCCTAAGATAATATAAGGGAGAAAAATTATTTAAATCTCAAAGACTAACGATTATCATAGGAAATTTTAAGAAATCTCTAATTTCAATTTCTGTATGTACTGCATTATAGAGAAATGGGATAGGATTGATTAAATTAGACATTCAAGCTTAAAATACATTATTTGAATGTAGTTATATGATAGATGTTGAAAGGAAATAGGAGTTCAAGAAGAAAAGGGAATAATGTAAAGTTTCAGTCCATTACAGAAGAGATTGGTCTGCATTTTAAAGTGGATAATGGTACATGAATTTCAATATTTCTGGTGTTAGAATCAGTTGGATACATTTAAAAGAGTGAGAAAACAACACTATGTTAAATGTTTATAGTGCAGGACTCCTAACATCCTCCATGGCCAGGGGACGGAAGATGCATTTATGACAACCAACTCCCCTGGGTGTCTGTGCCTGCATTCTAACATTTCCTGATGTGCACTGTGAGAGTGCTTCCACCACCGAATATGAAAATCCCTAGAAACTTAGCAGCTGCCCCTCACAAGCTGTGTTTGTCGCCATGTAACATACAGCACTGAATGTCAAAATAAAAACGTTTGAAGCCTACGTTGTTTGCAGGTTCTTTCATTGGAAAACCATTGCCAAAGTTTTATGAATTAACTTATAAATTAAACTGACTTGAAATACAGGTGGCTCTCCAGTCCTGTGTGCTCCTCAAGCCTCTTCTTCTGAAGCATTGGCAGTGACCTTGTCGCTTCCTTCTGTGCCGCTGCTTCCTAAACTCAGCTTTTCCTGGAAGAGAGAAATGTGGGTCCCAGGGCCGCACCTCATCCCTGCTAAATCATAACCCCCAGCGGTGGGACCCATGCTGGTTTCCGCCGGCAAGCACTGTGCATGACCCGGAAGTGTCCTGCCCAGTGCTCCTGCTGCATAAAATCAAGATCAGGGAGAACAGGAATGGAGAGAGAAGTCCTTTCTCACGCCTTCCGTGTAAGGAAGGAATCCTCATCAGCCTGGCTTTGGGTTTCCTTTGCTGGAAAGCTGGGGGAGAGCTGTGAAATGATTTCCTTCTGGACTGGAGAAGTAATTCCGGCACTGGGGTTTGAAGCAAGCTTTGAGATGGTGGATCAAGGTGGTGGTGCCTGGGGTCATGTCCTCACACTGAGGCTGTGCCAGGAGAGTACCCCGGCCCCTGAGAATTCTGTTCCTGCACTTCACCCTGAAGTTCCTGCTGAGGTTTGAATGTGTTCCCTGAAGTGCGTGTGCTGGGAACCTATTCCCCCGCGCAGTGGAGCTGGGAGGTAGGGCCTTTTGAAGGTGTCCAGGTCAAGAGGGCAGAGTCTTCATGTTCCTATTTATTTATTTATTTATTTATTTTTACTTATTTGACAGGCAGAGTTAGACAGTGAGACAGAGACAGAGAGAAAGGTCTTCCTTCCGTTGGTTCACTCCCCAAATGGCAGCTACAGCCGGCGCTGCGCTGATCCAAAGCCAGGAGCCAGGTGCTTCCTTCTGGTCTCCCATGTGGGTGCAGGGCCCAAGCACTTGGGCCATCCTCCACTGCCTTCCTGGGCCACAGCAGAGAGCTGGACTGGAAGAGGAGCAACCGGGACTAGAACTTGGCACCCATATGGGATGCTGGCACCACAGGTGGAGGATTAACCAAGCGAGCCACAGCACTGGCCATGTTCTTACTTAAAGGGCTCGTGGAAGCGAGTTCTCTCTCCTGCTTCTGTCCAGGGAAGATGGAGCGCAGCGATCTCTCCGTCGTCCTGCTGCCTCCTGCCCTTGAGGACTGGGCAGGAAGGCCCATGGCGGATGCCCGTGCCTTGAAGTTGGACTTGCAGCCTTCACAACTTGAGGAGAGCAGACTTCTGCTCTGCCTAGGTGACCCGGTCTGAGATACTCTGTTAGGAAAGCACACACCGGCCAAAACAGCTCTTGTTCCTACCTCTCATCAATCTTCACAATGTTGCCCCATGATGCAAAACCGCTGGCACTGGGAGGCTGCAAGAATTTAAGAAAATCTCGCATTTGAAACTGTTGTGTAAAAGTTACAGATTGCCTTTTACATATAAAGAGAACAAAGTGTTCTTTCTGTTCCAGACTGATTCAGAAGAACAGCAGCAGTGTCTTCCCATTGCTGTGCAGTGCTCAATTCTGTTTAGTGTTCTCTGGGAAGCACAGGGTGGCCATTCATCACTTGGCAAGAGCAGAGCTGTTTGGGGGAATCTCAGTCCCCAGGATGACTAACCCCGATGTCACCAGGGTTCTTGCTCATATGCAGAACCCAGCACTGAGACTTGATGAGAAGTCTATCCTGGGCTGTTCTGGGCTTTCCCTCCACGGTACCCCTCCTCCTTTGGGATCTCAGTCGTGGGATGACATGTTGTCTGTGTCCCTGGAGGGTGATGTCTCCATCACACTTACCATTGCTGGGAGAGAAAATGTATCGAACTTCACAAGAGGGCTGCCTTCCCCTACTCCCATCTTTCCCCTGCTTTCTGGTCCCTGGAGTAGGTTTTCAGTAGGCAGTCCTATTAATGAATCCAAATACAGGACCAACGATGGTCTAGCCTTCCTGAGCATGCAAGAGTGATTTCTCATCTACCTCTCGGAGCTGAAGATTGCTTCCCCAGTGGACCCGCCAGGGCTTTCCACTTGAATTTCCTTTGTCACTCCCAGGAGGGCCTTGGAATATAAAGTGTGTGCTCAACGTCATTACAGGAGGTTATATTCCCATTCAGGGCCTATTAAAGCATTTGTGCGAGCAATTACTATTAGACATTTCCTGCTGAGATGTTCCCAGGTGCTAGAGAGGTTGACTTATTTGCTATGAGAAAACACATTACTCACTTTAATAAGTGCAGTGTCTTTTGTCAAGCTGAATTTCTCATGGATTGTTATAAACACACAGAGAAGCCCAGAGAATATAATATAACTAACATTCATTATGTTGCAAATACAATAAAATATGGCAGATGGAGTAAAGCATTTTAGATCTGGAAGGCCCTGGATAGTGCTTCCTGGTCCTATTCACTCCTCACCCGGTCAGAGGAAGCCAGGCTCTGAATTTGGTTTCTTTCTTATACATAACTTTATATTTTGACCCTGCACATATATTTGCATAAGTAATATGCAATGATAACTGTTTTGAACCTTTACATATGTGGAATAATATTGTGTGTTATCGAACTGCATTTTATAAAACTGTCTAAAACCTGTATATGTACAGTATATAGTTTCATAAGTTTTTTTTCTTTTTCACTATAATAAAAATTTTCTTATTTTTTCCCTAGTTTTTCACTATTACAAGAACTTGTAAAATGAGCATTTTTGGTATATGTATTGTGTATGTGGGTGCAAATCCTTATGAGTTCCTTACCCAATAATGAAATTGTTCAGTCAAACCTTAGGTCACCTTTACTGTGTACAAAAGTCTTCTAATATGTTCTCTTATAAATGCTTTAGAATTTTTGTTGAAAATTTAGGTATTTTTTTAAGATTTTATTTTGTTTACGAATGGGGGGGTAGTTTGAGAGAAATCTTCCATTTTTTTTTTTTTTTTTGACAGGCAGAGTGGACAGTGAGAGAGAGAGACAGAGAGAAAGGTCTTCCTTTGCCGTTGGTTCACCCTCCAATGGCTGCCGCAGTCGGCGCGCTGCGGCCGGCGCACCGCGCTCATCCGATGGCAGGAGCCAGGTGCTAGGTGCTTATCCTGGTCTCCCATGGGGTGCAGGGCCCAAGCACTTGGGCCATCCTCCACTGCACTCCTGGGCCACAGCAGAGGGCTGGCCTGGAAGAGGGGCAACCGGGACAGAATCCGGAGCCCCGACCGGGACTAGAACCCGGTGTGCCGGCGCCGCAAGGCGGAGGATTAGCCTGTTGAGCCACGGCGCCGGCTGAAATCTTCCATTTTCTTGTTACTCCCCAAATGGTCGTGATGGCCAGGACTGGGTCAGGCCAAAACTAGGATCCTGGAGCTCCTCTTGGGTCTCCCTGTGGGTTGCAGGAGCCCCAGTATGTGGGCCATTTTCTGCTGCCTTGCCAGGCACATTAGCAGGGAGCTGGATCAGAAGTAAAGCAGTCAGGACTCAAATCTGCAGTCTGATATGGGATGCCAGCACTCTATGCCGTGGCTTAACCTCCTGTGATTCAACACTGGTCCGCATATTTATGTTTGTAACAATCTAAAATAAACTTTCTGTATTGTCTGAGACAAGGATCTTTACTTTGTTCACCATGGAAAATCATTTGTCCTAGCAAACCTTACTGACCATCCTGTGCTTGCCAACTTACTGTGCTGCAGTTCTGTAGTCTACCACATTTCTGTGTTTCTGAGTCCTCTCATCTGTTCCACTGTTCATTTCATTCACTGCCAATATCACATGGTCTCAGTTACTCCAGTTGTAAAGTAAGATTTGAAAAGTAATTTACTTTCCTCAGAATTATCTTAGTTACTCTTGGCTCATTCTATATAAATGTAATCATTCTTTTTGTTTTTTTGAGATTAATTTTGTTTATTTGAGAGAGAGGGAGAGCCAGAAAGAGAGGTCTTCCATCTGCTGGTTCGCTCCCCAAATGGCCATGTAACTGGGGTTGGGCCAGATTGCCAGGAGCCAGCAGCTTTTACTAGATGTCCCACATGGGAGGCAGGGGCCCAAGGGAATTGGGTCATCCTCCACTGATTTCCCAGGCACATTAGCAAGGAGCTGGATCAGAAGTGGAGCAACCGGGGCTCAAACTGCTGCCTGTACATGATGCCAGCACTTTAGGCAGTAGCATTACCCGTTAGGTCACAGTGCTGGCCCTATCATTGTCTTTTGGTGCTCCTTGGATTTTTATTGGAATTATGGTCATTTATAGGTGAATTTGAAGATACTCTGAGATGGTAGAATTTCTCGTGTATGTTGGACTACTCTTATGCCTTCTCATGTTATTTATTTTTTTATATCCTGCACAGTAGATTTTGGATTCATTCTTAAGTACCTCCAGTTTATTTTGTTTTTATTTTTTCTTCATTATCAGAACTTATTTCACTATTGAATGCTTAATGAACTCTTTCATCCTAAACTGTGTGCTGTTCTTCAGCTTAGAGAAATTTTTTTGTATTATTTTTATTCTATTGCCTTGATACTTTGGAAATCTCATTTAGATAGATGTTGGACTTCTTCCATTATTCTCCATGTCCCGTGGTCTTCAAGCAGCTTGTCTTTCTCTTGAGTAGACTTCCCTTTTTTTTCCCAGTTGCTCTTGTAATTGTCAGCTGCACCTCTTCCAGAATTTGCTCCACATGGGGTGTTTTACTTTCAGTAACCATACATTTAATTTCTAAGAACTCTTTCTCCTTCTCTGGTTGCTCTTTCTTATATGAACAAGCTTTCCTTCTTTTATGAATTAAATATGTTCTTGTATTCCTGGGAGTACTATTCAGAGTATTTTAAAGGTTCTCTTGTGTTCTCTATGTTATTTATTTTTCCTTGGGGTCGGCTATTCTGTTTGTTAATCTTGGTTTTTCCCTTTACTGATTGTTTTTGCTCAAATACCTGCTGTCCCTGATGGCCTGTATTTCTTCATGGAGGACTTGGCTCATCAGGGCAGTAGTGAACCTGGCTTTTCTCAGCTGTCGGGATGGAGACTGGACTGCACACTTCCTCACCGACTTCCATACTAAAGAGATCCATGCATTGTAGCATTTCATGTACTTCCTTCCCTGGTCCAGTTGTGTTTCCTTTTTTCCCAGCAGTGATTGCGGTGGAGGTGTGTTCTGCTGAAGACCCAGACCTCTGGAGCTCCCTGAGTTTACCTCTCAGCTCTGCCGTGCACCAGCTATGTGATCTCTCCTTGTTATTGAAACGGGGAGGGTAGCAACATCTGCACTGTGGGGTGATCATAAAGATAGAAGGAGTCAGTGTTTGTGAAGTGCTGAGAGTAGGTGGGTGCTTTATAAGCTCTGGAAGTGCTTAATGTTTATGTGATTAGCTCCATAATTAGGTAAGTAGGCCTCAGCATTCTTTTTTTTTTTTTAAAAAAAAATTTTGAAAAACAGAAACAGATAAAGAGAGGGACAAAGAGAGAGAGATTATCCATCTGCTAGTTCACTCCCCAAATGCCTACAACAGCCAGGCTGTTCCAGGCTGTAGCCAGGAATTCAATCTATGGTCTCCCATTTGGATAGTAAGGATCCAAGTACTGGGACCATCATCTGCTGCCTGCCCCCCTGCCCACCCAGAGTGTGTATTAGCAGGAAGCTGGATCAGAAGCAGAGGTGGGACTCAATCAGGCACTATGGTATGGCATATGGGTGACCCAAAGGGTGGCTTAAACCTGCTGTGCTACAAAGCTCACCCCTCAACATTCTTAAAGAAAGACTTCTCTTAGAAGAATACTCTTTAAGAAAACAATTGCAGTTCTCGGGGATTTGGCTGTTTGGAAGCATTGGCAATGAAGGCAGAATCATTCTGAATATCTTATTAATTCTTGACTTGCAAGAACCAGCGATACCTTCGTTGGTGGGTCTTTTTAGTGGGATGATTGATCCCTAGTTTCTTTACTCATATTCCTCCTCATTCTGTTTCCTCTTCACCTCTTAGGAACTCCTCAAATTTTCTGTTGTGTTGATTTGACCATTTCTCGTTTTTACTAAAAGTCTTTATAGAATCGAATGGGAGAGGGAGTAGGAGGTGGGATGAGAGTGTGGGTGGGAGGGTGGGTATGGAGAGAAGCACCACTATATTCTTGAAGGTATACCTATCAAATTTGCATTTGTTAAAGCTTTTAAAAAAAGTCTTTATGTTGTCTCAAGAATTATGTTGCCTGAAGTGAGGTCGACAGTGATTTGTTCCATAGCCTTGATCCTTTGGATATCACAACAAGAGCATTGTAAGTGACCCTAATGAGCGCAGGCAAAGGAATGAAGTGGTGGAAAGAATGTAGATTTTAGAGGGTTGAAGTGTGAGTATTGAAGGTGGAAGCCATAGAGCAAGTACAGACTTTTACCCACACAATAGTAACATCTCCAAATTTGATTATCATTTGAGGCCGTTGACATGTGCTACGTGTGTCTGTAGAATAGTTGCCATAGGAGTACCCTGTAATGTTTCAGAAGAAGGGAGAGCATGGAGTGCAGCATGTTTCGTAACTGTGGAAATGTAGATCTTGTGTAGAGAGAACAGGACTCAAGAGGCTGGAGGCTGGAGCTCCCACAGCTGTTCAAACACAGATTTGTGAAGTCACTTTGAGTAAATTACTTAACCTTGTCTGTGGATATTATTTCCTGTCCCTTGCCCACCTCAGAGTTGCTCTGCAAGGATTTATAAGCAAAACACTATTATTTTCAGGGGGATTTTATATAGATAGAGAGAGAGAGAGAGAGGGAGAAGGAGTGAGGGGGAGAGAGAGAGAGAGAGAGAGAGAGAGAGTCTTTCAAGGCCAACGTTGATAAGATTCCAATTGCTTATTTCCCCTCTGAAAACACACTCTCCAAGCCAATGTTTCTGTGAGATCCGTGGGCCACCTACATGAAGATAATTATAATAGGTTTCATTGTTAAAAAGATTTCTGAGCCACAGCCCAAACCTACTGCATCACAGTTGCAATGGATGGCCCTGACAGCCAGCACTTTCAAGTTCATGCATGAGTCTTACCCATTCCAAGGTTGGAGGACCCCTGCTTCAGGCCAGAGAACTCTCCAAGCCTGCCAATAAGAGCTGGTTAACGTTTCTGTCAGCTTACATTTATTTGAATGTCAGAAGACAGCCTCAGTTCAAAATAGGAAACTGATTTTTAGAAGAGCATAATGAAGATACTCTTCAATGACAGTGACCAAGGTTTTGAGGGGAAGATTGGCTCAGTCCACTGCATACACTGTGGATCATCACATCAAGATGTGGGAGATCATCCTACATTTCTCTTGCCTTCCTTTTGCAGGGTGTTGGTTTGCAGGGAGTTTTCAAGGCCAAGTTTGGTAGTTAGAGGAATTACAGAGTTCTCTTTTTTTCTGATCCCCATTTGCAGAGGGGACTGAGTCAGAGGAACTCAAGAAAGAATCCAGGTCCTTGCAGCTCTCACTGTAGACCAAGAATAGAGAAAAGGGATTGTATTCTGGCCAAGCTGAGTTTGAGTAAGGGATCTGGCCTCCGAAACTTCTTTAGGAATTGCCAGTGGTTCTAATGGGGCTTTTCAGTTTAAGAAGCCTGGAGACTGGAGCCTTGCTGCCACAAAGAAGGAATCCTGCTAACTGCCCAGGTTAATCGTTTGACCCAGGGTTCTTTCATCTGAGAGCTGCTTTCTGACTCCTCTGTGTGCCCACACAGTCTAAGGTCAGCTCCGGGGCTCAGTGCTCACCCAGGTGACAAGAAGCATGGGAAGATGCTCCATCCTCCTCCCCTTCCTCTTCTCTGCACCTGCTCGCTGACTGATGTGTGGGAGCACTCTCACCACTTGACCCACTCGTGGAAGGTCTTTTAGTGCTAACATTGAAGGGAAAGCAATAAATTGAGTATCAGTATTCTTGGGTGAATATTTTCTCTGCAGTAGACTTCACAATTTTGGTTCTAAGACAGTTGATTCCACTACCAAATGTATCACATGCAAAAAAAAATTTTTTTTTAAACTAAGTTATAAGTCTCTTTGAAATTGTTATGTTTGAGTTATTGTTTTGATTTCTTTGGAAACTGTCATGGAATTTTCACTCACTAACTTTTAACTAAATTTCCTTTCAACAGAATGATTAATACAGTCCTGATACTTCAATATGCTATTGCCTCTTCAACTTCTTTTTTTTAAAAGTTATTTATCTATTTAAAATTCAGAATCTCTCTCTCTCTTTCTCTCTCTCTCTCTCTCACACACACACAGACACACACACACTCACCTCACAGAGAGAAAGATAGAGATCTTCCATCTGCTAATTCACTCTCCAGATGGCCACAGTGGCCAGGGCTGGGCAAGGCTAGATGTCAGGAGCTTCATTCAGGTCTCCCACATGGGTGGCAGGAGCCCGAACACTTGGATGATCTGCTGCTGCTTTTCTCAGGCCATTAGCAGGGTGTTAGGTGGGAAGTACAGCAGTTGGGACATGTGCTGGTACTCGTGCAGGATGCCAGTGTTGCAGATGATCGCTTTACCAGCTATGCTACAATGCCAGCCCTGCCTCTCCAAATTCTTGTCAAAATTCTTTAAAAATGTGGTAATGAGATTATGGGTATTTTAACAACCACAGCTTAATTCTGCACTAAGGTCAAGCAGTTCCATATATAACAGCAGATAATTACCATGTATATTGAGCCATGGAACACTGCAGTTCTTGTTTCTTTAGGATTATCTACTAGTGATAATTGAGGAAACTGTTGATGTGCCTTGAAAACGTTTTACAGCATGGTTGTTATTACATACAATAGTCAAATGCATTTTATTTTAGTCATCTGGAAGCTTCCCTATTAGCTCTTTTTCTCAGACCCATCATTAGATTCTTTAAAAAGCTAAATAACCATTAAGTATGAACTTGGGTTTTGTTCCTAAGAGGACAAATGTTAGCTAAACAGAGACTTGATTTCAACATTTTCCCAGGAGTTCAGAAGAAGTCATGGGGAAAACAGGTATTTTAATTCAAAGCAAAGCATAGAGTTGAAGAGACCTAGCAGTTCAGAAAGCGTGGGTTATTTCAAGGCTGAATAGTAGGCTGTAATAATTAGCAGAATCTGACATCTGAATGAATCATTCCCATCTTTGTTTTCATCTTCCAGTAAAGGCAATAAGATCCTAATGAGCCTCCATCTATAAATGGGATAATTACTGGGTCTTATTTTTTTTCCCCAACCCTTATTCTCCTATTCAACCTTTCAGTAAAGGTTTTGGGTTTTGCCACTGTTCAAATGCAATCTCTGTAAGATAATGGGCAACTCAGAGGGAAAAACACATCCATTCAAATGGTCAGAATGCTAAGTCAGGGGAAAAAAAAAGCTCTCACATGGCTGTTTCTTTTTTGCTTTTTAAATGTGTGTTTTATTTCATTCATTTGCTTCTTATTGTTACTTCTCTCTAACTTCTTTGAGTATAAATTGCTCTTTTTCCTAACTTCTTTTTTTAAAAATGCATATTTTTTATTTTATATATTTTTAATTCAGATTATTTTAATTATACATACTTACTGGGGTACAGTGAAATAAGTCAGCACATACATGCAATGTCTGAATATCAAATCAGGTTAATTAGTATTTACATCTCTTTAAACATCTAAGAATTCTTCTGATTAACAATAATTGTATATACTTATAATGTATGGTACAACATTTCAGTATTTGCCTACAGTGTATACCCATCTATGTGACCAACTGCACTATGTATTTGACAATGCTGTGACTGTTTTAATTCCACATGATTACATGTATTGTGAGCTTTTTTAGTGTACAAACTAAATTACCTTTTTCACCTTTCCCATAAAGACTTGCTTTTTGCATGGCACATAGAAATTAAATACTTGCTGAGTTAAATGAGGTTTCACAACCCCTTCTTTGGTAACTTACACAAGTGTACAGTTTTGTTGCCACAATGAGTGTGGTGGTAGTCCTTGAAGAATAAGAATTTAACTGAGTTTTCCTCTCAGTGCTGTGTTTTGTTGACCTGAGTTCCTGATGGGAAGGGAGATACATCTTTGAGTGCACTAAAGAGAAAAGTTAATGGGGAACTAGTTAATCTAAGAATGTCAGCTCCAGGTTGGGAACTGGAAGCTAGGGACTTCCAGGTAAGAGATGTGCTTTTCTGGAAAATGAACTGTGTTTACGGTAGGAGTTCTGGCTTCTCTGACATGCAGGAGATTGGGCAACCCTTGGTGATAATCCTATGTAGTGGATAAGAGATGGCTCCCTTGTTGCAGCCTCGGTTGTCCAGCTTAATGTGTTTCCATTAAGCTATATTATTTGACTTTGGACCTTCAGGTGTTTTGGTGTATGACTCCCATTACCCATTATAGGGGTTACAATTTGTAATTCACTAGGACATGTTGGGTATTTTTTTGTAGTTTAAAATCCCTGCAAAGAATCTTCAGTGATTTACATTTGTACTTTCTTGACTCACCCCGTGCTGGAAATTTTTAGAAACCCATCAGGATCCTCATGTCTTTCCCAAGTTCTCACTAGAATACCTCTTGCCAACAGTGAACTGAAGTGTTCCTTAGGAGTGTATAGTAAATGTCTCTTCTGACAACAGGAGATCCAGTTAATAGTCCAACATTGTATGAGAAGGCCTAGGGGTCCGTTTTCCTTTTTCAAGCTTATTTATTTATTTAATTTTATTTTAAAGGCAGAGTAGGGGTAGAGAGTGAGAGGGAGGGAGAGGCAGGGAGAGAGAGAGAGAGAGAGAGAGAGCAAGTGAGCGAGAGAGGCTGGACCAAAGGCCAGGAATGAGGAACTCAGTTCAAGTCTCCCACATGGGTAGCTGGGACCCTACTACTTGAGTCATCACCTGCTGCCTCCCAGAGTGCACACGAGCAGGAAGCTAGAATTGGAAGTAGACTTGAGCCCAGGCACTCTCATACTGGATGTGGGCATCCCAAGTAGTGGCTCAACCTGATGCACCACCGTGCCCATCCTGGGGGAGAATCCATCTTCTAGTCCTTGCTTGGACATCATAAGGACATTGGTTAAGCATGATGGATGTATTGGTTACTTGCACCAACTGAGCCACAACCAAGGCTTTTCCTGTTTTTATATTGGGCTACTTCTTCAACAATAAAGTTATTTTTACTCTTATTGTGGTTTTCGTATGTTAGCATTGTTTGTGAGGGATCTGAAAAGATCCATGAAACACAGTAAATACAGTGGTTTGCAGTCTTGCTGAGCCCAGTGTTGAGTGAAGCGTGGTGGGGACATCACTAGTCATCGAGCCTTCCAGGCTGTGTATCCCATCTCTCCACATGGCACTGTTGTCTGCTCTTTATTTTGTGTTTGTATTTGATGGTGCTTTATAAACTGTATAACACTATAGTTGTACTCTCAAAATAGGAAAATGTTATGGGTCTATTTCAATAAATGAGCAGTTCAACTGGACCCTCAGTTTACCTCAAGTTCACGTCGAAAATATTTTTTCCAGATTTGAAAATGATTTCCAGTAGTAAGGTATATAGTATGCTGGCAGAAATATTTCTCTAGGCTCTTTCTGTCTTTAATTTTGGATGCTGTGAGTATATTTATTTCAATCCATCTTCACCAAGATCTACGAGGTTAGTAACATTTTTATGCAGAGTCACAATAGCTCTGTGTTGTTCATCTCAGTAATGTGTGTGAGCTGAGCAGTTGGCTTGTCTTACAAATGTTAAGAAAATGCTGCATGCCAACCTTGTTCACAGTGGCCTCTTCTCAGAGAATAAATCATTCTGTGCTTTCTTTAAGATTCATTGCCAAAGTTTAAATATTTATAACTTCAGATGAAGCAGGAATCATGGTTTTGAAGTCCCGAGGCATGATCTAAAGTCTGAAGATCTGTAAAGAATAATAAACCACACAGTTTTATAAATACAACAGGTGTGTAGGAGACCTGTATAACCTACTTGACAAGGTAAAGGGAAAACTGAATTGTCAACATGCAGCCTGACTTTTCCCTTTAGCAAAGGGAGGCAGTTTTGTCAATTGAACAATTTAATCTCACCTTGTGGAGACGGAAGTGGCAATGATTTGGTGGGAGAAAGTCAAGAGGCTGGCCAGGAAAAGGAGAGCAGGCCACTTCCTGACATCAGAGTAGAAGGGCTCAAGGCCTGGGTAAATAACAATGTGGACGAAATCACCGACCAAGAGTGCAGAGCAGGACAGAAAATCCAAGGTCCCTGCAGCATGGTTTCTGATCACAGTGACCATGGAAATGGGGAGGGCAAGGGCAGGGAACACAGTCAAAGGGCATGGACGCAGCACCCTAAGCAGGGGTTATGATCAATGCCAATATTATTATCAATGCCAATATCACTCTGGTTATTATCATTGCCAATATCGTGTGACAACAGGAACACAGGTGCTGCTAATGGAAAACAAGTGGAGGCCAGGGTGGGCAGAGGGCAGGGAAAAGCCCCTGCTCTTGAAGATGCTTTCTGACAGTTCAAAGAAGGAAGCACAGCATGATACCATGCTTGCATTCTTCTCTTAAGTTTATTTCCATTCTGGGAGGAGATAGGTATCCATGTTTATGGCTGATAGCCAAGAATCTCCCTTTTGTTTAGAAGAATCGTGAAGGATGCAGAGTGGGAATCAAAGAGCACATGGAGAAATGAAAAAAAAAATTGTGTACTAGACCAGCCCCACAGTCCCCCCCCCATTCCCAAAGTTCGGTCTTCCTTGATCCCACATCCCGAAGGACTGCCTTCATGCAGGGCCATCAGCCCCCTGGGAAAGAGCGCGCTCTCTCTGTCTCACAGATCTGGTTACTGTTCAGTCACCTCTGCTGCCCGCCTTGTTCCCCGTAAGCATTTGGCTTTCTCTGCTAGCTCCCTCACACACAGTGTAAGTTGCCATCTTCATCCTCACTGGGTTGGCTGGGCCTTCACGTGGAGAGTATTAAAAATGATTCTGTCCTCTTTCATCAGCTCCATCCGGACCTATCAACTCATATTGCCCCTGAGAGACTAGTAGAAGTTAGATGTGCTGATTTTTCAAACTAATGCCTGGGCCAGAGCCAGAGTGAATTCTGAAGATTTAAAGCAAATGTCTCTATTATGCAGAAAGAAATGTCTGCCTGTTTGGAAACCCTTGACACATTCTGATAAGTGCTATACTAGCCACCACCACCTCTTCAGCAAACAGTTGTCCATAGACTCTCTCTGGCTCATAACGAGCCAATAGGGTAGATGAGTGCTGTCTAGTAGGAATTAAAGTGAGTTACAAACAGGAACCACACGTGTAAATGAAGATTTTCAACTGGATGTATTTAACTTAGTTACTTTTCATAGCATTTACAAAAATATTTATTTATTTATTTGAAAGAGTTACACAGAGAGAGGAGAGGCAGAGAGAGGTCTTCTGTTGCTGGTTCATTCCCCAATTGGTTGCAATGGCCGGAGTTGTGCCAATCTGAAGCCAGGAGCCAGGAGCTTCTTCCGGGTCTCCCACGTGGGTGCAGGGGCCTAAGGACTTGGGCCATCTTCCACTGCTTTTCCAGGCCATAGCAGAGAGCTGGATCGGAAGTGGAGCAGCTGGAGTGCCCTTATGGGATGCCAGCGCTGGAGGTAGCACCTTTATCTACTACGCCACAGCACTAGCGCCCATGCATTTCTGTAATTTATTTATTTGAAATGCAGAGAGAGAGTGAGCAAGATCTCCCATCTGCTGGTTCACTGTGAAACACGTGAAGCCAGAGCTGGGCCAGGTCAAAGCCAGGAGCCAGGATTTCAACGTGGGTCTCCCACAATAGTGCCCAACCACTGTAGCCATCACTGCTGCCTCCCAGGGTGCCCCTTAGCAGAAACTGGAAGAGGGAGTGAAACCAGGACTTCAGTGCAACCACTAAAACATGGGATGTGGGCTTCCCAAGTGGTGTGCCTGTCCCTAGGTGCATGTTTCAAAGTAAAATAAATAAATAAACAGCACAAGAAACCATCAATGAGCACAGGTTAAAATTAGTTTTAATTATTTAACTCAATAGATCCCAAATCTTATCATTTCACATGTAATAAATTTAACATTTATTAGTGAAATAGTTTAAGCCTTGGTGTGTGTGTATGCGTTGTTTTTGAAATCCACCTGCTCCCAACACATACCTGTTTGGACCAGCCACATTCCGACAATTTCATCATGTCTATCATATTGGACTGAGTGTGGCTATAGAGCTACATAGGGGCCTGAGAGTGGGAGCTTCCCTTCCTTAGGTCAGCTGAGATGCATACGAGTCCCTAAAACAAAGATTCGTTAAATGCGATGTAATTTTTCTTTGTAACTAGAGATACTGTCAGACTCTTTCGCATTGATGGTGACTCTGACTACTGAAATGTCTTGCTTTTGGTCTTGCTCGTCTCTCCACCAACCCCAGTTCCTCTCTGTCACCCTCTTCTGGCGGAGAATTTCGCACATATGTAAAGGGGCACATATGTTTATCATGGGCCCAAGATAACTCATAAGGTTTTGCCTTAACTGAATGTACAAATCAATGAAGAAAAGGACTGTGTTCTTTCCATCTGGCTAAATCTCACTGCAACTGTAGGATTCCTTGGCTTTTGATCTGAACACAAGTTATTCTCTTTATCAGGTGATGGGTGATCTGTTCTACTCTCAGAAGGAAATATATTATATATATTACATATATTGTGTGTGTGTGTATATATATATATATATATATATATATATATATATATATTACATGGGGACCAACCTGCCCTGCCTACTGAGGTTTAACTGGTTATTTTTCTGGGTTTCACAGGTTCACACGTATATCTTTATTTATATCTTTATTTTTGTGCTAATTCCCTCCATTAACATGCAAATTAAACTGTTAGTTTATTTATTTATTTATTTTGTAAATTATTTGTGGATCTTAAGAAAGAACCAGTAATTCTTTCTACCATTGTAGCAGGGATAAGTACTTATTTTTGATGACTGATTAATTCTCAGGGTTTGGGGAGAAACTTCTTTGGGGGCTGTGTTTCTGGGCTCCAGGTTGAGTGCAGTTGCCTGAATGCTGAGTGAAAGTCACTCCTGATCGGAGCAAACAGAAAGCTGTCCTGTGTGTAAATGCCTTAACTGCTCACCAAACATCATATAACAAGAAGGGGAACAAAGCTGATGAGTGTCACCTGAACCAATAAGTGTGCCTGTAAGCAGGAACTGTGTCTTTCGAGAAAAATTCACTTTCTCCAGGAGCGCTAACTGGCCAGGGAAGACCTGAGGGTTCCGGAGGAGAGAAAGAATGGGACAGGGACAACACGGGGATCCAGGCCCTGGGAGCAAGCTTCCCCAAAGAGTAGCCTTCTGAAATGAGTGTAGAAAGACAAGGAAAATCTGTTTCTCCGGTTTTGCATAGGAGAGTTAAAGTGGCTTTATTTTAGATGGAGAAGATGGACAATGTCTGGTCTGTCCTGTTTCGTTCTAATAAAATGCTGTGTGTTACAAACACAGTGTGAGCAGAGGAAAGGGGCTCTGGCTGATGACCGTGGTGCAAGATTTCCCCCACTGTGCAATGCTCCTGCGGATGGCTGCCCTCCTTGTCTTTCCTCTGGGCCTAGCCACATGCCTGGAACCCACCAGCTCTTCAGTAAATATTTGAATAAATATTTATATATTATTATATAAAATATAAATATATGAAATAAATATATTTAAAGTAGTGAACAAATTACTCAAATGTCTAAATTTCCATTTTGTGAGCTGTGAGAATGACATTGAGAGATATACATTCGATAAGTTGAGGGTAGACACAGCACTGCTCCAGCTAATTTGGTGGTGGTTGAGCAGTTGTTAAATTGCTGTACTTTTTTCAAAGAAATTGGTAACCGATGTCTTCCTCCTCCCATCACACCCCGCCCCCGTCATCCCTCTCCTTGGGTCCATTCGCTGAGGATGGAGCCTTGGCCCTGCCTGGGCCTTCAGCAGCCATCAATTGGACAAGTTATGGCTGGCAGGGCCTGGACCAAAATATTTCAAATATAGATCTCAAATGTGTAGGGAAAAAACCCTTTGGAAAACCATATGACGTTAAGTGTCTCAGTGTGTATTTATTCTCATTGAAAAGCATTCCAGACAGAAATGTATTGTTTACTTTTGTTTCTTGTCATGTTTTTCTAAGACTCTGGAGTGCACCATGAGAGACACTGACTGTAAATAAGAATCCTTCTGTGAAAATGAATTCCATTCTGATCTAATATGTGCCCGTTGAAAATCTCATTTATCTCTCTTGCCGTGGGCCGTGTGGTGTTGTGAAGAGCTTTCCTGCATGGTGTCGCATGGCAGTGATATGTTTCAAGTGGTGAGAGGGTCGGGGGACAAATAATCCGAGTTTAGCAGGGGTATGGAATATTTACCTGATCTCATCTCTGTTTGTAGGGATTGGTCACACAGTACTAAAGCACAGAAAAATATTTGAGACGAGGACAGAAAAGTAGGCTCTTGCTCATGGACACTTCCGATGCCTGTTACGCAGGCATAACTTTCTGAACTACGCTGTGTTATTATCTCCCCTGCAGGTATCATCTGACTTGCCCTTGTGCATCTCAGAACGGGAAAGTAGATGTGACAAATAAGAGTAATGAACCAAAAAGACAAGTGTGCTTTCAAAACATCTCACAGCACAATTGGGTGTTCTTCAGCTCTTTTTAAAGTTTCCATGTAGTTAAAGGGATACTTGTTTTAAAAACCTGGTTTATAACACTAGCAAGATCATTTTGTTGTTGTTGTTGGACTTTGTATAGAAAGAAGCTTCGAGTATGACAGACACTGAACTTTATTAGGTGAGTGAAATCATAAAGAAGTGACCTAACTAAGCACTCTTGAGTAAAATAAAGGTTCTTATTTTTAGGCAATTGGGTGATGGAGGTTTTGTGAAGGTTTTATTAGTAGCTCTCAGCTGGGCCTGACAAATAATTATAGTTAAGCATGGGAGGAAGCTGGTCTGTTTTATCACAATCAAAAGGCTTTAAATGCAAGTTAGTGTCAGGGTACAGACAAGTAGGAGGGTGCTTTAAAAAGTACCTTTAGTGCATAGATTTCAATTTTTTTGCACAAAAATATACTTATAGTTTATTTCCATTTTTCATGAACTTTTTGATGTACCTGTGTATACACATGCAAAATTGCTTTAGGTTAGATCTAAGCTTTATGGCATTAGCTTTACAAATTTAGATCTTCCAAAAATAAGTTTATAAAATGAAAAAAAAATAGAGACATGAAGACAAAATAGACCCAGTGAAGGCATGCGTGGGATCCTGTGAGGTCTTTAGCTTGAGGTTAAGGCGAATGTTAGGAAAATCAGACTTTCTTTGTGGGCTTAGTTTTCTCAGGTTCAGTCTCTGCTTTCTGAAATATTTTCTCCAATTTCTATACTTTCCCCAGTTCTCTTTCCCTTGCCCTTCAAAATCCTGCTTTGACTTTCTCCTAAAAGTTTTTATTAAAAAATCTGAGTGTTAATGATGCTGTAGAGTTCTTAAGATGCAATGTAAAAATTGTTGGATATACAAAATACACTCCAGTATTAAGGAGATGTAATTATATTTTGTTTCTATTTTTAATCCTTTGATTAGCAAAGTTGAGAGTCGTCTTAGAAGTTATATAGTCTCTGCTCTTCATTTTTTTTAAAGTAAAAAAAAGTTTTTTTTCTTATTTGAAAGGCTGAGGTGCTATGAGAGATCTCCCATAAGCTATTTCATTCCCCAAATGCCTGCAATAGCCAAGGCTGGGCCTGTCTTAAGTCAGGAGCCAAGAATTCATTCTGGGTTTCCCATGTGAGTGCAGAGATCCAAATTCTTGAGTCATCCTCTTCTGCCTTTTCAGCCTCCTAAAGTGAGCTCCTTGGCAGGAAGCTGGAAATGGAAGGGGGACAGGGACTCGCTGCAGGCACTCCGCTAGGGGACACAGGTGTCTCAAGCAGAGTCCTCATTACCGCCAGTGCCTGCCGTGTGCTTTTCACTTTACCAGCTGGGGAACGAAGATCCAGAGTGGGTCAGTGACTTTCATAACACCATGTGCTTCGTTGATGGTAAAGTTAAAAATGCTACCCAGGATTCCTGTTCTGATTGCGGCACATGTAATCATATCATTATACGACTTTTTGAGCAATGAAAGTACAGGCATCATCCATGAACCACAGGTGGTTTTAAAAACTGCTATTTATTATGCACTTGCAGCGTTGTCTTAGAACACAGGTGACAATATGTAGTTTCTTTAGTTAACTCAGTTTTTCTGTGTAGCTCCATCTGTTTAGAAAACCATATTTTGATGAAAACTTAGACTTTTAAGGAAAAAAAAAAACTGATGGCTAATGTTAGATATATTTTTAACAAGGCAAACTTCTACTACTAAATAAGGCGATCAATTACAATGTAAATGCTCCAAAGCGCAAACAGTTCACTTCCAAGTCCTGTCACCCTTGTCAGTGTGTAGAGTTTCTCTAGGCATACACAGTCATTTGCAGGTCGAATCTCTGTCTTCTAGTGCATCCCATGCATCGGGTGGTGTTGAATATTGGATTGGGTGTAGGAGTCTTTCTTAAAGTGAGCTATGTATGACCTTGTACGTTGCTTCCACAGTCAGATAAACTCCTTCCTTCTCTCTACCAGCCTCCAAGCCAGGCCCCTCTAAAAATCCCATCTGCTATTGCTTTGCAAAACTCAACTGTTGTATTTGTCCTTGAATATGACAGCAGTGTATAGTTTATTTTCCAGATGGAGTGTCTTTGTCATAAAAATCAATATCTTTAAATATATATATGCCTATATATATATAAGTTAAAAGTAACTTGGAAATGATTCAATGGAAAAATAAAACTATTTTCGCCATTAGTAAATCCAAGAGAATCATAAAACTTTCAATGTTATTTGGATCAAAATACAGGCTGTGCTCTCTTCAATTAAGGGAGGTCTCCCAGGAATGCGAGATGGTCTTGCTTTACAGAACTTCGTAAAATCATTTATATTTTTATTATGTAATGCCTTTAGTTGAAATTGCCAATACATGTTTTCTATCTAACTACACATTTGGAAACATTTCTGTCCACATATCAATAGCAAATTATATTAATTTTAGGTATATCAAATTGAAACTAAGTTAAGATTACTTAGTTTTTCTATTTAATTCTCATGTTGAGCTAATTTATATTTAAATTGAAGCTTCTTATATTTTAGGTTATAATTTTGGTATCTCAAAAGCTAAAAAGGCATTTTTCAGTTGTTTTTAAGAATAATTTGAGAATTTCAGTGGTAAAGGAAAGGAGACTTCATTATCTGTTTAAATTGAGATGCCTTCCAAAGACATATTTTGATACATAGAATATGTTTTTAGAATCTTGTTCACTTTGAATACGTGTTTATAATAACATGGCTTTGAAAGTGAAACCAATTAATTCTGTTTCATGATTCAAACCGAGAAAAATATTAAGACAGTAAAAAAATGGTAATGAAATAAATTATTTAGGTGGTGATTGATTTATGTCTTTTTCGGTCTTTTAACTATTTTATTTGACTTGTAGGTTAATAATTTAGCACAGTATTCACAGCAGAAATTGAAGTCTTTCTTTCTGTATCCAATTGCATTTTGCTCATGCTGCTTCCATGTGTTTGCTCAGATAGGAGTTAACCAGACAAATGAGCGGAGAAAGGATGAGTCCCCGTGCTGCAAAAGGGAGAATGCTCCCAGAGAACATCTGCTTTGGGTAGAGCAGTTTAATTGCAGAGATCATGGTGGTATTGTTGGGATTTATTTCAAGAGAAGAGCAAGGAAGTGAAAGAGGGTGGTAAGAACCCTTGACACCCTCCTTCCTCATGGAATTTTATCATCAGCAAGGAAGGGGCCAAGACAAATCTGTCTTCTTTTTCTTTCCTTTGAATCAACTTCCTCTTCTGAAATAAGGAAATCTAGGCAAAGTAGTCTGAATGTGGAACTATTTTATGTATATTAAATATTGTGTATACTTGCATGTATCTGTGCACACACATACACGTACCATAAGCATATTATAGTCTGAGACGTGCTCAGATGTATTCTCTGAACAGCCAAATCCCTGTTAGAAAGATTATAGAGGCTGCTAATTTTTCTATCTTTCCAGGCCTTTTTCAGTCTTCAGGGTGACTAAATGTCATCATTATGAACGTGTAGTGATTCACCTATATATCTCCAGGACCAACAGTGAAAAGCATTCTAACCTAAGCCTTAGGTTGGGCCAAGTCTGATTTATATCAACCATTATATCATCTGTTCAGAACTTCATCATAGTATCATTAAACTTGGATGGATTGATGTCTGGTGTGTGTTGCATCAGTATATCTCTTTAGACATAATGACTGAGATGGTAAAGATTCAGATTTTCAAATATTCACCACACTCACTAGGACAGGCAGGCAGGAGGCAGCCATGCCACAGATGTCAGCTGGTTCCTCTCTTTCTCTATCATTACCCTAGTTGCCTCTCAGATCCAGACATGAACCAAGAACAACACTTTCCACTTAAGAGATGAAGAAAGAAAAGGAGGCAGGGGCATCTTATCGTACTGCTTTGAATGAAATGCAAAACGTGGGCTGGATGACAAGCTGAGCTCATTCAATGCATGCAGGTTAACAGACAGATGTTGATGTAGAGTGGTGTCTCGCAGCATGTACTCCAGGTCCACCGGTGGGTTGTGGAAGCTCATCTGAGAGCCTTAAATTGGACCCAGACATGCAAGTTATTGTTTCATTCTTTTGGGGGAAGTGGTCCAAAAGGCCTTGGGTCACTCATATTTTCTTACATCACTAAAAGTTATTCAACAAAACTAATGTGCATTTTTGATAGTGCTGACATTTGGTGTGCATAAACAAAAATTAGCACGATGCCTAGTTTTGCTGAAAACTTTAATTCCACGATCATAATGGAGTTCCAGTGATTGAGCAATATTATCAAGTCCCTTTTGTGCAGCAGAACTAATGAGTAGTCAAAATCATACTAAAAACATTGATTACACTAGCATATTACTCTTTATAGTTCATTCTGCTGAAAATCCGGTTGGATCAGAAAACCAGTGTTTGAAGTGCATTCATAGTCTGGAACAGGAGACCAAATCTAAGAAGGAGAAAGTTGGTTAACAATAACAATGGTGTAATTTTAGATTTCATTTCAAAATACCAGCTACAAAGAATCGAGTTAAGGAGTCTTCATTTCATATGTACTCATAATAAACAGCATCAGACTTTAGGAGCGATATGGATGAGCGAGAGTTTGTGCTAGGAAGCATGTATGTCCTGGGAAACGAATGGAGACAAGATCCAGAGGAAGTGAAGTGTTGTCAGATGGAAGAAGGTTTCTTTATTCTGCAAGGTTCTGTGGTTTTGTTTGCAGAAATACAGAGAAGAAATCTATTAGATGGTTACTTGAAAGACAACATTTGCTTCTGCTTCTGCTTCTGCTTCTCAGTTAATAATGTAAATCCTTGGACCAGGAACAGTAGGAAAACATCTAATTAGCATCTGAAACTTTCGGGCATGTAGAGGGTGATGTGCCATGTTTCCCAGTTTTCCAGTTCCCATGGAGGATCTCGTCCACTCACGGTTGTGGGTGTTGCTCATTAACAGCTCTCAGCTCCAGGAGTAGTGCATCTGGGGTCAGGCACACAGCAGACTGGAGGACACAAAAAAACCAACAAGTCCATGGCCGTTCTCCCTTTGGTGCCCTGGAGCCTCTTCCTCTGTGGAATCTGATGATTGCATTCCATGCCACAACTCCTACAAGAAGCATGGTTGATAGAGTGACCGAACAGCTTGTGGGTGCCCCACACACTTAAGTATTTAGGATGTGGAACTAACTGCAAATCATGATTGTTACATAGTGTTGTGTGCTTAGTGGACAGAACCCGTGGGCTCAGGTTTACTCTCTTTTATAATGTGTGCTTCACTTTCCCTGATCTCCTGGGTTGAGATGTCTGGTTCACAGAGTGGAAATGCTTCCAGCAGAGGGTCCAGGTATGGAACTTAAAACTACTCTGCTACCTGGGAACTTCAGGATCCTAAGGCCAAGGGGCCAGCAGGCAAGCAAAGAAGTCACCATCATGGCAGAGATCATTGATCATGATCTCTGGAGACAGCACCACTGCTTGTACCCAAAGCGCAGGGAGGAACGTATGTGACACTCGTGGTCTGTGTCCCTTGCCCAAGTTTCGTGGTAAAGGGATACGTGCTGCAACTTGAAGAACTTGATGACGAGAGGCTCTGGTAGCTCAAAGGTGAAGGTCAAGGTCACTCTACCAGGTAAGCTGCTCAGATCAGCAGAAGTGATAGTTGAGGGTGCGCAGCATCTGAAACCAAGGATGCGGGCTTTGTTGTGTACATAACTGACGTGCGTTTTCCGGAAGAAGAATCCCATCAGAATCATGGGGGCGCTGTCCTGACAACTTCTCTCTCTCACACTCTAGGGAAGGCAGCGTCTTACACCCGAAACAGCCTCTGCCTTGTCCTTTTCCTTCTACTCTGGGGTCCTGTGTTACCCACCACCTACAGCTACAGTCAGCTTTTAACCATAGAGGTGGGATCGCATTATTTCTCTGCAGAAAACACTCCACAGTTTCCCGGGATGCTCCGCTGGCCTCCTTTCCTTCTGCCTCTCCCTCGCTCTTGCTGTCCCTCTCCCTGCCTGTGCCAGCCACCCTGGCCTCGGTACTGAACATCTGAGGGGCTTGCTCTACCCTGGTGTCCCCCAGCGTGGCCTGCACCTGCTCCTGCTCTTCACACAGCTGGTGGCTCTGGGAGGTCTTTGTAGACCACTCCATCTAAAAAGCCCCCACCTCATCCTTCACAGCCTAACGGCTTAGTTTGCTTTAAGTTTTTTCCTTGTACATCTACCAGTTTTTCATGAGGTAGTCATTTCTGTACCAACATGTTACTTAGATGTTAATTGTTGTTTAGGCACTATTGTCAGAATCCCCGCTCAGTGCAAACCACAAGAGCACAGTGCTTGGCCTCACTTGTTTATCCTAGCGTCTCCCGCATCTGGAACAGGGTCTGGTGTGTGTCAGGCATCTCAGTAATTATTTGTTGGATTAATGAATGATTCAAATGTGTATCAAATGTTGATGGACTGCTGGCTTTAGTGAGTCTGTTGCCATCTTTCATTATAAATTTTTTTTCTAAGAATAAGCCCATGAGGGACCATTCATAAAGATGTTGCAGATGAAAGATCGTTCTGTGCAGCATGTTTTAAAGAAAAGGCTTTGAAAACTTTTGCTTTCCAGCTGATTCGGCAAGGGTGTTCAATACGCCTGAGCCAGACTTTAGTGATGAATTTCCAAATGAGTCATTCTTTCTTTGGGAACATTTGTCCTACCTGTTTCCCCCACTTCCTCTGGTGAGTGTAATCTAAATTCTGATAATAGCAAAAAAGGCAGAACTCAGCGTTCCTTCTCACTATTAACAAGTTTAAGTGAGTTTTTCCAAAACTTTTCTTTCATTTGAAACACATTAATTGTGACTTTTTAAATTGAAATCAGCCCCTGATACATAATCCAGAGGCTGGGGATGACTTCTCTTTGTGAATACTTAGGTCACTGTTCCGTTTCTCCATACACAGATGAAGCACTTTGGAAAGTGAATCCTTGTCTGTCATTGTGGTGGAGTGTATCACTATTCAAGTCTAGTATTTTCTTTTTTGACAGGCAGAGTTAGACAGAGAGAGAGAGACAGAGAGAAAGGTCTTACTTTTCTGCTGGTTCACCCCCAAAATGGCTGCTACAGCCGGCGCGCTGCGCCGATCCGCAGCCAAGAGTCAGGTGCTTCTCCTGGTCTCCCATGCGGGTGCAGGACCCAAGCACTTGGGCCATCCTCCACTGCCTTCCTGGGCCACGGCAGAGAGCTGGCTTGGAAGAGGGGTAACTGGGACAGAATCTGGCGCCCCGAACGGGATTGGAACCTGGGGTGCTGGTACCGCAGGCGGAGGATTAGCCTAGTGAGCCTCGGCGCTGGCCCAAGTCTAGTATTTTCAAGATTATCTTTTAGGTAGTTATAGACACTGTCCTGCAATTTGTACACAGGGGAATTTATTGATTTGCATTTTTATATTAAAAAAACCAAAGGACCTGAATTGCCAATCTAAGGGTACCTTTAAAATATTTTATTTATTTGGAAGAGAGAGAGAGAGAGAGAAAGCTATTTCCCATCTGCTGGTTCACTTTCCACATGCCCGCTCACATGGGTCGCAGGGACCCAAGACTGGAGCCATCACCTGCCGCTCCTGGGGCGCACCTTAGCAGGAAGCTGGAGTCAGGAGTGCGCCAGAGTCAAATGCTAGCTCTGAGGGATGGGATGTGGGTGCCCCAGATCTGTCTTAAAAAGCCCCAACAACTGCACCAAACGCCTGCTCCTGAGGAGTTCTTTTGTTTTTGTTGTGCAAGAAATCAGGCTGTTTTTCATTTGATTTAGATGTCAAATGACCTCTCTTAGGAAGTTAGAGATAATTGCAAACACAAATTTGGAGATCAGCTTGTAGAGCCCTTGGTCAGAGGTTTTGGGCGGGAGGACGAGATGTAGTACCTATTTAAGGGGGCCACAAGACCATGGACAGATTACAGCACACCTTCTCAGCTTCCTTTCTTTCTGAAAGGCAACATCCTCTCTGACATGGAAGAATCTGGTTCAGTTTACCCCAGGACAGCCACAAAGACAATGTGGCGTTTGCCTAGTGTGGTAGAATAACACTCCTAACTTCTGGTGCTGTGGGTTTGTGAACTCACTTGGCCAAAGGTGCTTCACATATGTGATCTGGTTAAGCCCCTTCGGATGGAAGGTTACCCTTGGCTACTCAGGTAGGCACAATGCAGTCACCAGGGTCCTGATGCAGTGTGGAGGAGACAGTGATGTAGATGTGAGCCAAGGATTGATGACAGCTGCTAGAAGCTGGGGGAGGCAAAGGAAGGATTCCTCCCAGAGCCTCCAGAAGGGGCCAGCTGGGCAGACGGCTTGGGGTTAGCACCGTAAGACTCACCTTGCGTTCTTAACCACCTGAGCTGAAGCAGAGTACATTTTGTTGTTGTTGCCTATAGCCAATAAATTTGTGGTAAACTGTTTCTTCAGCAAAAGGAAGTAGATAATATTACATCATCTTGATAATGAGCTTGGGTAAACTCTGTTTAATCCTCTTCCAGGGAACGTGCTTGGCTTAGCCACTAAGATACTGCCTGGGATACCCGTATCCCATACCAGAGGGCCTGATTTGAGTCCTGGCTTTTGATACAATTTCCTGATAATGTGCACCTGGGAGGCAGCAGATAATAAAGTACTTTTGGGTACTTTGGCTCAGTATTTTTAGGTCCTTGCCTCCCACCTAGGAGACCTGGATGGAGTTCCTGTCTGCTGGCTTTGGTCTGGCCCAGCTCTGCTGCTGTGGGAATTTAGGGAGTGAACCACTGCGTAGAAGATCTCTCTATCTGTATCTCAAAGAGAGAGAGGAGAGAGAGAGAGAGAGAGAGGAAAAAGGAACGAAAGGAAGGAAGGAAAGGAGGAAGGAGGGAAGGAAGAAAGTCACTCAGACCAGTCTGCATTTCCTGGGAAATTCGTCTGCCTTTTATCTTCACTGTCACTGGCAGCCTCTGATCGCATTTGATTGAGTTCCTGAACTGCACCTTGGTTTCCTCCATGATTAGGCTCATGCCTCTGTCATTCATGCATTTCACACTTAGTACAGCACTAAGTATGTAGCATATGCTCAATACGTGTTTACTGAACTTGAATTCTTATTCTGAAATTTTAAGGTCCTTTGCCTAATACTTCATAATTGTCAGAGTAGGTTTCATAATGATGATGCCAGTGAAACCAGTCAGTAATTCTATTTTTTCTTCAGGATTTATTTAGTTATTTGAAAGGCCATTAAAATATTTCTAATTTATTGCATAAAACTAATTTTGTATCATTTTTTGTTGACTACTCAAGGCTTTTTTCCCTTATTTTTCTGTTTCATAAATCATTAAATTGAATAATGGAAGTATTTCTTTGCTTATTCTTTCACTTCTTTGCTCAATTTTTTCCTTCACTTCAAATGTCTTGATTTATAAATGACTCTTTCCCATAATGTATCTTATTTTACTTAAAGATGTTATGTTAATTCAAAGTCTAGACTCTTCTGTGTAGTGTCACTTAGAAACTCATGAATACCTCTTTTAGAATTTATTATTTTGATCAGAAAGTTTCAAACGGATTCATCCAGGAATAGTAATTTTCTTTGACTTAATAACTTTGAGTAACTACCACCTCCAGCCCAGATAGGGTTGAAGCTGTGAGGAATTCTATGTCTTCTTCATGTATCTCAATACAAAAATAAATAAAAACAATACTGCCCTGGAGAAGGATACTGTTCCTATTTGATTTTTAATTCACGTGGTTATGACTTAGAAAACTTAAATCTTGGAAGTTTTACAGACTAAGTTCTATGGTTTGGCCTGAAAATAAATGACTTGAAGATGTTGCCAAATGATGCCTTGATAGAGAAGTGTTTGTTATCATTATCATTAGTAGTACTACTGTTATTATTGTCAGTGGAGGAGTTCTTTGTGAGTGTCTTGGAAGGCACCTACTTTTTGTAATATTAACTTAATCACAAAACTTTTTTGAGACATTTCTGATGTTCCTAAAGTAAAACTTCATAGTGCACAGCAGTCCCTAATGTTTTGTGCCTTTTGCTCATGAAGTTAATCACTGAATGGGAAAGGACAGTCCTGCCAAAGAGAAAGAAAAGGGAAAAGCACTACCTCAACTAGCTACAGAAATGTGTTGATGTAGTAGACATGTTCCTTTAAATTTAATGCTGACCACAAGGCTTTGTAATTTTCCTTACAAAAACTTGATTTTCCCAGCATGACACCCAGTGCTGGCATCAGTAACAGACACGTAAAAACAGTCATGCCAAGGAGTTAACAGGAAATATCTTGGCAAATTCAAAGTCAGAAGGAAATCACAAAATTGTCAGAACGCGTATCGTGTTTCTCAGAATTATCTGTATCATGTTGGAAGTTTTTATACGGAAGTGTGTGTTGACACAAATGATTAAGGCCAGGATTCCTACAATTGACAGGAAAATGACCTATAAATAATGACCTGTGATGGACTTGTCATGCAGTCATTAAGTGAAATATTCTAGTACCCGTTTCCTCCCTCTGGGATGCCAGCTTCCGGCTTCTGTGAAGTACTTTTCCTTTGCAAAGATCACTCTTTTTATCTGGGACCATCAAGTTTTCTTTGGGCTTTATCAAACGATAATTTCATTCTGTTAGCAGATAACACTATCAATTTCACGGGTCTTTTTGGAAAACATTTTGCTTGCATGGAAATTTTCTCTGGAGAGTCTCTGTAGAAAATGCAAAATCAAATGCTGAAACTGTTGAAAGTTTAGACGTTTTAAAGTCTAAGATAAAAGATTTTTTATAAATCATTAAGCAACTTCTTTTCTGTTATTTTATGAAACATACATGTATTTTTTTCTGTTAAGGTAATAAAATTCAATACAATTCCTTGGGAGAGATGATATTTAGCAACTTCCAAATGTGTTAAATATTATTATACCATTAACTAATATATCATTACTTTAGCGTATATCTTATAAGTGAAATGTAAATTTTTAGAAGAGTTATTTTATTAAGCGAGCTGAACTGAGAATTATAACTCTGGGCCCCACAGAAAGGTGAGCTGTGCACAGCGAGTGCCTTCGCCATTCCCTGTTAGCTTTCAGGGACTTCAGCAAGGCTCCTTTCTCTTCTGTCATTTCCTTTTCTCACCCTCAGAACATCCAACGAGCAAGTGGTCCATTTTTTTCTCTTCTCTTCTTACTTCGTGTTGGTGCATAGGAGGTTGCAGTGGAAAAGTAATATGTGATAAGCACCGTCTTTTAAATCCACAAGCTAGGTTTAGGAACTGGTAGGAGAAGAAAAGTCCAGAATATGAAATCATGTCGCAATAAGCTATATTACATTAAAGTAGGATAGGATGTGATAATAGTTAACATAGAGTTAAGACTGAGAATGGTTGCAGAAATCAAAATCTCCCATCACTGAATAGAGGATCAGTACCTTCATATTCTACTTTTAGCTGTTAGTATGTTGCTCATTCTAAATGTTAATATTGTTATAACTTTAAGTTTTTATTTGCAGGGGCACTTTTAAAAAATGATCACTTGTACAACCCCTACAGCAACAATCCCACAATAGGTGTTCTCTAATAAACAAATGACATATTGGTCCTGTAACAGGGTTTAGAAATTGCAAGATAAAAGGGACTTTAGAATAATTTCATTTAAGCTTTTAATTTTATAGAATGTAAAAGTGAAATTGAGAGAGTTTGGGACAAATGTGACTTCTTTGTGTTCAGAGTCAAAACTATTCTATAAATACTGAGATTCTGATACAGCCTGATGTATATCATGAAAGCGAATTCCAATGATGAGACTGAGGCTAATATCCCCCCCCACACACACACACTAGCAATTGCTATTCTCTCTCTCTCTCTCTCTCTCTCTCTGCTGTCCTCACACTCTGTCTGGGGGGGCATGTGCACCAGTCCACATTGCCATGTGCATTATATCAGAGGCTGGAGGGGCAGAAGCAGAGGAGTGAGTCACAACAAGCCCTGTCTACAGGAACTCAACATCACAATGCAGAGACACAGAGGCATGGACGCATGAAGAAAGGAGGTAGAGTCCTGCTGACTGGGTCCTAATGGGCGTCTCCCCAGCATAGGTTACTCTTGGAGCCGGTCTCATCTAGTCTTCATGGACACTCCTTCTAGAGCCCCTCCTTACTCTGCTCTTTCTCTACTTGAAATCGTCTGTTTGAGGGTCACACTCGGCAGTTAATACTGAGTGGACCCTTCCTCCACCCCACCTCCAATTCACTTTTCTAGCATTAGGTCTCATATTGACTTAAAATGACACTTATCTCCAGTCAAACTGTGTGTACATTGCCTGACATACGTATTGTGATGTTATTTTAGATAGATAGATAGATAGATAGATAGATAGAAAGAAAGAAAGAAAGAAAGAAACAAAGAAACAAAGAAACAAAGAAACAAAGAAACAAAGAAAGAATCTATCTACCTACCTACCTACCTACCTGGGTTTTCATCCAGGGTTCCTGGCTCATAACTCTCTGCCCAAGGAGTATCATAGGAACTAAAATTCCTCTTCAAAGTGAGTCATAGAAACGCTAACCTTCCCCTTCCTTCTTGGGCATAGAAGGAAATTCTCTGATCTACATTGTCCAGTTGTCGGCACTGAGTCCTGCCTGTCCAGCGAGGAAGGAATGCTGAGTTGAAACAGGCCCAGCTGGGTTTCCACACCTAGGCTTACTGCTCACATCTATACAATTAAGTCTCCACCCAAAGCCAGGAAGGCTTAAAAAGCTTGGGTTCCACACTGGAGTGCCTGGCTTCAGCTCCTGGCTCTCTGGTTTCCTGCTAATGAGCACCTTGGGAGGCAACAGGTGGGGCTGAGTTAATCGGCCTCCTGTCACCCATGTTGGAGACCTGAATTGAGTTCCCTGAGCCTGGCTCCAGCTGCAGCCCCATCTTGGGCCTTTCTGGTATTTGGGGAGTGAATCAGCAGATGGGTGCCATTGGTTTGCCTGTCTTCTTACCCTCCCTCCCTCCCTTCTCTCTCTCTCTCTCTCTCTCTCTCTCTCTCTCTTTATATATATATATATATATATATATATATATATATATAAAATTTAAAATGAATAGGATCCCAATAGCTGAACACTACACAGTTCCTGGAAGCTGGCATACCTGAATAGGCAATGGAAGCTCTGTGCCCCTTCTCCTGTCCCACACCCCATCTCTTCATAGGCACGCTTTGTAAAATCCTTTACAAGAAATCAGTAAACATCAGTGTGTCTCTGAGTTCTGTGAGCCATGCAAGCAAATCATTTGAACCCAAAGAGGGTTCAAATGTAAAAAACCCAGTTTATCTCTGTACCATCAGAGCACGGGTAAAACAACTTGGGGCATGCAAGGGGCACCTCCAGTGGAGAGGGACAGTTTGGGGGACTGAGACCTCACCCTGTGGGACCCGACGCTGCCTCCAGGGGGACAGGGTCAGCACAGATTGAGTTAGAGGGGCCCTGCTGGTGTGCACAGCTGCAGAACTGACGGCTTGCTGCTGGTGGGGAGATGTCCTCGCACCTGTGAAGTCGCAGAAGTGTTCTGTGTTGATTGTTGAGGTGTGAGAGCAGAGGGAAAGCAGACTTTCTCCCCTTTGTTCATTCCTGTGTGTTTCAAAGTCGTCTGTGTTCCTCTTTGTGCCCAGCTCTCTGGATGCCCTGTGTTTAGCCATGTCAATCATAATTCCACCATCACTCCCAGCCAGGTCCAGTGCTGCCTTTTCCTTTTCTTTTTTTTTTTCTTTCTTTTTTTTTTTAATTATTTGACAGGTAGAGTTACAGACAGTGAGAGAGAAACAGAGAGAAAGGTCTTTCTTCCATTGGTTCACCCCCAAATGGCTGCTACATCTGGAACTGTGCTGATCTGAAGCCTGGAGCCAGGTGCTTATCCTGGCCTCCCATGGGGTGCAGGGCCCAAGCACCTGGGCCATCCTCCACTGCACTCCCGGGCCACAGCAGAGAGCTGGACTGGAAGAGGAGCGACCAGAACTAGAACCCGGCACCCATATGGGATGCTGGCGCCACAGGTGAGGATTAACCAAGTGAGCCACAGTGCCAGCCCCCCAGTGCTGCCTTTTCCTTATATAAAGCCTTCCTTGCTCTGTCAGGACTGATCTGGTACCTAAATTATCTCTGGACGCATGGTTATCTAGAATTACTGTTTTTGAGACATGTAACACATTTGCCTTTTCATTTGTTTATTGCCCTCCTCTATTTTTGCTAATGTAGTACATATTTACTAAGAACTGCAAATAGCACTCGTATTCAACCATGTAATTTAGAAAAATATCATGTAGATTTTTAAACAGAAAATCTCAGGAACCGATTTTAAAAAATGCAAGTGCTATTTAAGAAGGAATATAACATATATGACCTCGTTTCTCATTCAATAAAGAGAAATAAACTCAGTTATTCACAGAGCATGGTTTCATGTTTGAAGCACTGAAGCTCACAAAGATTTCTTAGAACAAGAAAAGACATGACCCATATAAATTTTTTTTAATTTAAAAGGCAGAAATGAGATGATAGATAGATGGATGATAGGTAGATGATAAGTAGAGAGACAGGAGAAGGGGGAAGGCAGATGCGGGGGAGGAGAGGGAGAGAGAGAAAGAGAGAGAGAGAGAAAGAGTAAGAGTAAGAGTATTCTCATCCAGTGGTTCACTCTCCAAATGTTGACAATGGCTGGGAATCCACCAGGCCAAAGCCAGGAACTGGAAACACTCAATCCACATATCCCATGTGAGTGACACGGACTCAACTGTTCTGACCATCATCTTTGCTTGTCAGGGTACACATTATTAGGAGACAGAGCTGGAACCTGAACCTAGACACTCAGATATGGGATGTGGGTATATTAACCAGAATCTCAGCCACTAGGCCAAATGCCTGCCCCCATACAAAAATTTTTAAAAATTGGAGCTAAGTAAAAGTAAGTGCTTCTACTCTGCAAAAGAAAGATTATAGACTGAAAATGGTATTCATAGTACATATATCTCACAAAAGACTTGAATACGGAAGTAGAAAGAACTCTTAAAATTGCACAGTAAGAAGACAAAATAGATAAAAGATTTGAACAAATATCTCACAATAAAATACCCAAATGGCTAATGATTCAAAAACAGAAGTTGGACTTCTCTAGTCATCAAGGACATGCAAATTAAAACCACCATAATTGACTGCTTTATACCATTTGACTAGATAAATTCAAAAATCAAATCCCGATGGTTCCATGTGCACTGCCATTGAGACTGTCACACACTGTCTTTGGCGATATAAAATAGCAAACCACCTTGGAAAGCAGTCTAACAATTTCTTACAGTTAAATGTATACTTACTTGATTGGTTCAGTAATTTACCTAATGAAAAATGTAAATATAGATTCACAAAAACTTGAATGTTAATATTTTTACCAAATTTATTCATAATATCCTCAATCTAGAAGCAACTGAAATGCTCATAAACAGATAAATAAATTGCACTATACTCACACAACGGAATACTACTCAACACAAGGGTGGGTGGATTGCCAAATCACCAAGGAGAATGAAAAAGGCTAGATTTCAGGAAGAACCCGCCATACAATTCCATTCTTTCCTTTTTATTTAAATATTTTTATTTATATAAAGAGGAAAGGTTCATGTATTTCATAGATAAAATTCTAAGAAGACAACCATACTTCCCTCTCTTTTTTCTCCCTCCCTCAATCCTTTTCCTCCACTTCTTTTTTGTCTTCATTTTTACAAAAGCATGATTTCTTGTTTTTTTTTTTTTAATTTTTTTAAAGCATGATTTCAATTCCCCCATAATCACGGGCTTAATGTACCACTAGCCATAATATTCAACAATTAAAAAGTAGGAAGACGACAGTTCCTCAGGAGTGTAAACAAAGGCCAGAAACAACAATCAAATCACAAGATGTCCATTTCATCCCTGTCCGGTTTTGTATCCTATGTTAATTACCACATCTCAGAGAAAATATATGATACTTGTCCTTTAGGGACTGGCTTCTTTCACTAAGTACAATGATTTCCAGTTGCATCCATTTTGTTGCAGAACACAGGATTTCATTCTTTTTTTTTTATGAATAAGTAGTATTTCACAGTGTGTACATGCCACATTTTCTTTAGTCATCAGTTGATGAACATCTGGGTTGATCACGTGTCTTAAATTGAGCTGTAATAAACAGCTCTTTCATATGATGACTTAATTTTGTTTGGGAAAATTCCCAAGGGTGGGATATCCAGGTCATAAGGCAGATCTATTTTCAGATTTCCGAAGAATCTCCAGACGATTTTCCATATGGTTATACTAGTTTACATTCCCACCAGTAGTGGATTAGGGTACTGTTTCCCTACATCCTCATCAACATTTATTGTTTCTTGATTTCTGTCTAATAGCCATTCTAACTGAGATGAAGTAAAACATCACTGTGGTTTTGATTTGCATTTCTTTGATGGTTAGTGATCTTGAGTGCTTTCTTCATGTGTCTGTTGGTCATTTGTATTTCATCCTTTAAAAAATGCTTGCTCATGTCTTTTGCCCATTTCTTTTTTTAAAAGATTTATTAATTTATTCGAAAGCCAGAGTTACAGACAGAGAGAAGGAAAGGCAGAGAGAGAAGTCTTCCATCTGGTTTACTCCCCAGATGACCTCAACAGCTGGAGCTGGGCCGATCTGAAGCCAGGAGCCAAGAGCCTCCTCCAGGTCTCCCACTTGGGTGCAAGGACCCAAGGACCTAGGCCATCTTCCATTGCCCTCCCAGACCATAGAAGAGAGCTAGATAGGAAGTGGAGCAGCCAGGACTCAAACCAGTGCCCATATGGGATACCCACACTGCAGGTGGTGGCTTTACCTGCTCCAACACAGCACCAGGCTTTATTAATTTGAAAGTCAGAGTTATACAGTGAGAGGAAAGGCAGAGAGGGAGAGAGAGGTCTTCCATCTGCTGGTTCACTCCCCAATTGGATCTATACTGATCTGAAGCCAGGAGCCAGCAGTTTCCTTTGGGTCTTCCCACATGAGTGCAGGGGCCCAAACACTAGGGCCATCTTCTACTGCTTTCCCAGGCAATAGCAGAGAGCTGGGATTTGAACCAGTGCCCATATGGGATGCCAGCAGTGCAGGCGGCAGCTTTACCCACTATGCCACAGTGTTTGTTCCTTATCCTGTTCTTTTGGTTGCCTCTTAACTTTGCTGAATGTTTTCTTTGCAGGACAGAAGCTTCTTGGCTTGATGTAATCCCATTTGTCTAATTTTGCTTTGATTGCTTGTACTTCTAGGGTGTTTTCCAAGAAGTCTTTGCCTATGACAGTATCTTGTGTAGTTTTTCTTTAGTAATTTGATGTTATCAGGTCATAGATTTAGATCCTTGATCCACTCTGAGTTAAATTTTGTTTAAGGTAAGGTGTAAGGGAGGGGACTTAGGTGCATGCATAGGTCTGATGTTCACAGCATTGTTTGTTAAATAGACTGTTCTTCAGGGAGTGATTTTTAGCTCAATTTTCAACGATTTGTTAGTTGTAACTGCGTAGGATAATTTCTGGAGTTTCTATTCTGTTCTATTGGTCTACATGTCTATTTTTGTGCCAGTACCACACTGCCTTGATTATAACTACCCTGTAGTATATCTTGAAATCTGGTGTTGCAGACAGCACTGTGGCTCAGTGGGTTAATCCTCTGCCTGCAGTGCTGGCATCCCATATGGGCACCAGTTCTAGTCCCAGCTGCTCCATCTCTCTGCGATGGGCTGGAAATGCAGTAGAAGATGGCTCAAGCAATTGGGCTCCTGCACCCATATGGGAGACCCTGAAGAATCTCTTTACTCCTGGCTTCGGATTGGCCCAGCTCTGGCCATTGTGACCAACTAGGGAGTGAACCAGTGGTGGCAAGACCTTTCTCTCTGCCTCTCATTCTCACTGTCTGTAACTCTACCTCTCAAATAAATAAATAAAATCTTTAAACAACAGAAAGAAGAAATCTGGTATTGTGATTCCTCCAGCTTTGTTTTTGTTGTTTCAGATTGCTTTAGCTACCTTGTGTTTCTAAATGCATTTTAGCAAGATAGTCTTTCATCCACTAGGTTGCTACCCAGATGTCCACAACAACCAGGGAGGGGCCAGTCTAGAATCTGGAAACTCAGTCTGGTTCTCCCACATGTGTGGCGGAGACAGGCACCTGAGTGGTCTTCTGTTGCCTCTCAGGGTGCACATTAGTAGCAAGCTGGAATCAGAAGTGGAGCCAGGACTGGAACCTTTTACTCTCTAATGTAGAATGCAGGCTTCCCAAGTGGTGTCCCAGCCACTGTACCCAATGCGCAGCTCTGTGATTCCATTCTACAGCAGCAGAAATGGCTGTTACATTGTAGGTGGAGAGAGGCTTAACTGCCAAGGGGCTTGAACAGTGTTTAGTGTGATGGGAATGATCCAGATGCACTGGTGAACTCTGATGACCACGCAGCATAAGATATAAAAGGCCACATTCACTACTACAATGTCTAGATGCCTCCCTCCCACAGGAGGTCTGCTGGTTTACACAGTAATAAACTAGTTATGAAAAATTTTCCATTATTTCAAATTAATTTTAAATATGATTTAATGAAACCTCACACTGGCTTTTAGATGATTGCAACTGAACATGAAGAGAAAATTTTTTTTAAAGATTTTATTTATTTATTTGTTTACTTTGAGGCAGAGAGAAAGATCTTCCATCTGGTTCACTTCCTAAATGGCTGCAATGGCCAGGTGCCAGGAGCTTCCTTTGGGTCTCCCACATGAGTGCAAGGGCCCAAGCACCTGGGCCATCCTCCACTGCACTCCCGGGCCACAGCAGAGAGCTGGCCTGGAAGAGGGGCAACCGGGACAGAACCGGCGCCCTGATTGGGACTAGAACCCAGGGTGCTGGTGCCGCAGGCAGAGGATTAGCCTAGTGAGCCATGGTGCTGGCCTGAAGAGAAACTTCATAAAGAAGGTCTATTTATTTCTTTGAGAGGCAGACTGACAGTAAGAGAGAGAGAGAGAGAGAGAGAGAGAGAGAGAGAGAGTGAGTGAGTCAGGGAGAGGGAGACAGAGAGAGAGAGAGAGATCTTCCAACAACTGATTTACTCTCCAAATGACTGCATCAGCCAGCACTGGGCAGGAGGAATCCAGGATCCAGGACCTCCAACCAGGTCTCCCACATGGGTTACAAGGACCTCAGTACTTGGGCCCTCAGACACTGCCATCCCAGATGCATTTGGAGGGAACCAGATTGGAAGCGGAGGAGCCAGGAGTGGAATTGGTGCTCTGATATGGAGTATGCACCTCCCAAGTAGCAGCTTAACTCACTGTGCCAAAATGCCTGCACCAAGAAAAACATTGTAAAATCCATTTTCCAAAATTTTTGAGGCCAGATGGAATTTGGTATTCAGAATTGTTTAGATTTTGGAGTAGTTATGTGATGCATCTACCAGTATAACACCACCTGCAGCTTCTCTTAACTAAAACATTAATGTTTCTATTGTGAAAACACATGAAACTTTATATAAAATAATAGGTAAAACCTATATATATAATATATATATATGTAAATTTAGAGCATGATTTTCAGTCAAAGAAGTGTTAGTAACACATTTACCCCAAACTTGAGTTTCTAAAGGTGTTTGGGCTTTGGTGATGGCTTTGGTAAGGGACTGTGTACCTAAAGTTCATTTACCAGTGATTCGGTAATGACTGAAAAGATACCAGCTCTGCCATATTATATACATGGCTGTGATGAACTGGAACTACTGTCAAGTGTAGGAATTTTGGACAATACTAAATTCATGACACTGTGCTCTGAGTGGGGAAATATAATCCTGGCCAAAGAAGACTTCTGGTTTCAGAGGCTTTACTATGAGGATGGAATAATATTGTTTTACTTGAATGAAACAAACTTTCCTGGCTCATTTCCATGTGAAAATTTATAGCTAAAACACAAAACTACAGGACACGACAGAAAATTTATTTTTTCCCATTAAAATGAATAAAAAGCTTCACATGGAATCAAAGACTACATTTTGGTCTTAAATATTAAACTTTTCTCTTGAATCATGTCGTATTCCTCATGATTTCTCCTGTGCCCTGGCCAGTACCACCACATGTGTGGGAATGTGGTTCTGCTTCCCCTCCTAAGGCAACACTGGCCGATACGGTATGGACTGCAGGCCCTGCAGCGTGGTACAAAGAATGCGAGGATGGCAGTGGGTCTGAAACTGCAACTTCTCTCTTGAAAACTTTGTGATCACAGATCATTTAGCTTTTCAGAATTTAACTTTTATCAGCTGTTAATTGAAATTATAAATGATGTGCTCGCTTCGGCAGCACATATACTAAAATTGAAATTATAAATGAGACTTTAGGATTTTTAAAGGATTATCTGAAACACTCAAACACTCAACATAGAATAGGTCTGTAATAAGTGATGATGATAATAATAAGTTTGCTATAGCATCAGTAAACCTTATGAGGAGTCTATGATTGATAAGAGAAGTATATACTTGTGTGAGAGATAGGCCTGAACTCTCACTTTGTGGAAATGTTATTCTGATTCTTCTATATAAATCATCACATTTTAGCCACTGGAATGTGGTAAGATTGTATTTAATAACCTTTGGTAAAACCACACACACTCTCTGGTTTTACAGTATTTCCTACGAAGTCTATAGTCAGGAATTACAACTGAACAGCAGAAAGAAAAATATTCAATAGGAAAGATGTAACTTGAAGGAAGGGATCATTCAAAACTCTAGGGGAGCATTAGGCCTTTGACTATAATTACATTAAAATGTTATCTCAAAAATGAAAAAGAGAATAAATAACAAAAATAGTAAAAATTGAGGCTCTTAGTGAATTTTGACATAGTGTATGAAATTTGACTAACCACATGAAAGTGTGGCTGTATTATCTGATGAGTCAAATACAGGAGAATGTTTTATTGCAAAGCATCAGCTATGCAAATAAGAATCCAATAAGCCTCTTAATCTTGTTATTCATTTCTTCAGACCAGTTAAGAAGCAAGTGTAGTCAAGTAATCAGCTTATTCCTCATTTATTTATTTGTTTCTTCACTACTTAGTTCTTATGGGAAATTCTATCCAGGTCATCTTAACACAATTGAAAACAGCTGATAATGAAAAGAATGCTAATTGGTTTCCTCTCTCTCTTATCACTGATCGTCCACAGTTGTAAGACTTCCACATTCTTCCTCTTGTCCGCAGCCAACTTCTCCGTATAGCTAGATGTAGCATTTTTTAAAGTGATCATCAGTTAGCAAAGAAATGCACAGCATTGATAAGCTGTATTGAATAGAATACAGTGCAATGAATTTGGACTAGAAACAGTGTGTTTAAAGTCATTAAATCAAATATTTATTGAGAAAGCACTAAGCCAAGGACTGAGAATAAAAAGATAAGATTCTGCTTTTGCCCTTTGGGAAAAACACAGTCTTGTAGAGAAAGTATGTAAATAAACAAATACAACACAGAACAATACATGTACTAACAGATTGTAGCCGAAGTAATAAGCATTTAGACAAATCATAAACCAGCTGGGCCCGCAGAGACAGGGTTGTTACACTACACACAGTCTGCTCTGAGACTTCCGAGGCCAAACCAACATTTGACAAGAGCAGCCTATCAAACCAATCCTTAAAAAAAAAAAAAAAAAATCCCGCCTTCAGCAAGAAACCTGTCCGGATTAAATTCCACTTTCCATTCCTTTCTCTTTCAGTCAGTATCCAAAGCCCCAGTGATCCCTTTAGAAAAATCGTGTAATCAATGGCCAAAGAGAAAAAAATCTGTTTTCTAGAGCCGAGACGACTTCTTCCAATCCCTCCTCTTCCTTTCTCTCCTTGGACAACTGTGCTCCCTAAAAGAAGTTTTCCATGATGTGAAAATTCCTCTGTGACTTGTGTTCATAACATTCCATCCAGCTCTGCTAGTGGGGACCCCGATTCTCTTGCAGGACCTCAGGGACACCTGTAGGCCTTTGTCACCTCCATAGAGGATATCCCCACATCTTTCTCACTAGCCTCATTTACCCACACATTCTCTATGCTTTCTCAATGCCAGTTTACACCAGGGCAGATCCATCATTTTTTCAGACCCAGGGAAATCTACTTCCTAAAAGCGAGGAACAGAAGGTATCCATTGGATATATCTTCAGTTCCCTCGATAGAGTGGCCTTTGAGCGCATCCTGTTGGTCTTCCCCCCAGTTCTAAGGGAGAAAGCACTGCCTCATAGCCTGTTTAAGGTTGGGCTTTTCACCAGTGCCCTAGGTTTCATCCTTTCTCATCTCCCTGGATGTAAGCAGTACCAGTTATCTATTTCCTTTTCTGTGGGGCTTCATCAAGAAGTTAATGGAAAATGAAATTAAAAGTTAATTTGAGTGAAGAAGGATTTTGAAAAGCATGTAATTTTTTTCATAGCATGCATTTTTCATGAACTTTTTGAAGACACTACCGTATTCATAGATTGCAACAGAATTTTCCATCAAAATAAACATATCCTTTAATTCCATTCTCCATGAAATTTTTGAATTTCCCTTATATGTAATCAGTCCTCTTTCTCAAATATTTCTTTTTCTATAAACATTGAAAGGATTCTTTTCATCTCACAAACAAGACCTAACAAAAACAATTTTCCTTGTCTACAATTTTATTTATGTCATGTTCTCGTTCTTCCTTTTCTGAACTTGACAGTCAAGGTACCCAACATGTATCTATCGTCCTCCTACCTCCCCAGTCTTTCCTTGTCATATACTAATTAGCCTTAATTTACTGCGTACTTAAATTTCCACTAGAACAGCTCTAACATCATCAACAATGGTCTCCATGCCATGAATCCACAGACCATTTCCTTATTCATTGGCCTGCTTTTTTCTGCCTGAGCAGTGCTGACCACTTTGGTTAGAAATTTGTAAGCACTAGGTAAAGATGTGGCTCCTGGAGTCAGATGGTCTGGGGTGGATTACTGCATCTGCCAATTACTAGCTGAGATTTAAAGCAATTAGCTTAAAAAAAAAAAAAAAAACTTCTGTGTCTCAGTATTTTTTCTCTAGGGAAAAAAAAGGATAAGTAGTACCAACTTTCCAAGTCCATTATAAGAATAAAAAGGATAGCATTCTTTGAACATAGCCTGGTACCTGCTAACCTCAATAAATGTTACTATTACAGGTATTGCCATACTTCCTCGTTCTTGAGTAAGTGTGTTTTTTTGGTTCCCAACTTCACACTCCATTCCTTTTTGCAGACTGACCCCTTCTGACTTTGCAGTTCAGGGATTTGACAAAGTCAACTCAAATAGAGCTTCCTTCATACTAAAAAACTCAGGGTTTTGTACGTGCAGATTTATTTTTTTGTTTTTGTTCAGCACAGGAGAAGTGGCTGCAAATTAAACTCTACCTTTTAGTGTCTATGATCCACGTTATGTCCGTAGAATTAGAATGTAAGGTATACTTACTTTCCAAGTGTCCTCAGGGAAGATGAGGGTATATTGATTAAGAAGCAGTCAGGATATTGGGTACCCATGAATGAGGATGGAAATCTTGGGTCTGCTTTAAACCTTCTTTGGTGCCTCTTCTACTCACAGTTTATCCCTACTGCCCATATTGTGTCTAGACATATGGCTAAAGAAATCTAATTATTTTCAATGGGAATAAGTAAAATATCCAACCTAGAATGAAACCAGCTATACTCCAAAAGATTACAATATTTTCTCAATTATATTGGCATACACCTGTGGAATATTTGTGGAAATATAAGGGGGGTAGACCAAGAAGGATAAAATATAATATTGAATTTGGACAAATTACCATGGGTTCACTTGTTACAGATTTTGTTAGGAAGAGTTGCAGATCGGTGCCTTCTCACACAGGGCACCAAAATATTAAGAAGAGTTGCAGAATAGAGAGGAGGCAGTGTACGAATTTATAGTCAGGCGAATTAATTCAGAGAAAATAAATTCGTAGAGGTGGGTGAGCAACTGCCCGCGTGCACATTGATGGAACACATGGCAGAAGGCCCCCACCCCAGGGGCAGAGCCTTTTTATATTTTAGGAGGACTGGGGAGGGGGGGGTTAGGGGGCAGCAGACAGAGGGGAATTCCTGGAACTAGTCTTTCAAGTGTTCCAAGCAACTGGTCTTTCAGGTGGCTGTGGGAGGTGGGATATGAAGGCGATAGGGTGTGAGACCCAGCATTCAAAGGCAAGGGGTACATGCCAGTGTTTACTCTTTTGGTCAGTGAGCAAGGCTGGCTGAGGCTTATGTCTTTGTTCCATCAGATTTAATGGTAGTTTGAAGAGATCAAAGTTTTCTCTTTGTGTCCTTGTGCCTCTATATTTTGATGTGTCTCAAGGCCCAGTCCTGTTTCGTATCAGCACCTCAGATAATATTAATATATAGTTTTTTATATATGTTTATTTTCCAAGAATCTCAGAAATGTATCTCACTAGTTTTTTCCCCCCTCTTGGCCGTAGGCTTTAGATTTCAGGATTCTCAAAATCTCCCTCTGAATCTTTGAGAGAATTCTCAAAGTAAAATGACAATTTCTTCCCTAAAGATGGCTCCTCTAAGGTGTTTCTCCTGTGGCTAAGTTCTCCATCTATGTGAGTAAGTGAGAAACCTGGGGTAAGCTTTTGACACTTCCTCCACCTCTGTTGCCAACAACAAATCACCAGATCTTGTCATTTTACCATTTAAAAGCTTTCCAAGTCATTGCCTGTTTTTATTTTTACATTTTTCTCATTCCTCCAAGATTTCAGCCCCTGGACCATTACAACATCAGTGTAAGCGTTTGTCAGTATCTCAGACTCGGGTTCCCTGACAGCCTCTCTCCAATCATCTTTCTCACACCCCTGTCTCAGTTGCTAACTTTTTGGGTCATTCTCATGTGTGTAGTTACCAGCACTGCAATCCTCAAAGCGTTCAGTTTAGACATCACAGGCATCGCATTCTCCTGCTCTCCAGCCCGCACCTCTGTTCTGCCAGCTAGAGTTCACTACAGCCACAGCTCTCACCGTGCTGTCCCCACTGTGGCATGTCTGCATGGCTGTCCTGGCACCTCTGCCTGGATCCTTGCTCCTTCTCTTTTCTCTTCATCCTATTTAAATGCCTGGCCAGTCACTATAATTATCCCTTACATATGCTCCGAACCTTACCTTTGCTACTTTTGTGATATGCTTGACAAATGACAACCTTGATTAATTTTTTCCTAACTTTCTGTTTGCATGGATAAAGATTATCTCTCCCTTTCACAAAGACTGGTTAACAGTTCATCAATTTTCAAGAATATTTTTTTTTCTCTCCTGGTAGAAAGCTAAACAATATTTCCTGGCCTATGTTGATTTAAGGTATAGCCTTGATATTGAATCTTGGCTAGTGAAATATAAATGGAAGTGGTACAAATAATTTTCAGGCCTGGTATAAATACATGCCTGGAATCTTCTGTTTTCTCTCTTCCCCAGTTTTCCATCTGGGAGTCAGTGCCTTGGAGAAATGGGTAGAGTTCTATTAACTATGATCACTGAAGACACAGTTGCACAAGTTAGGCTTCCATTCTCACCATGTCCCATTGCCTATTAGGCTTTATATTACTGGAATATAAATTTCTAATGGGTTAGGGCATAAAGATTTCAAGGCTTATCTATTACAGCAGATAGCGTCACTGTAACAAATAGAACCACTGTAGAACCATGTTTGTGGAAAAAATACAGTTATTGGTCTCACCTGTAAATTCACAATGATGAATCTTTAAAATTTTTTTAAAAATTTATTTTGAGAGGCAGAGACAGAGGCACAGAGATAGGAAGACAGGGACAGAGAGAGCTCTATCCATTGGTTCACTCCCCAAGTGCCCCCAACGGCCAGGATTGAAGCCAGGACCCAAGAATGAGAGTGCCATCTTTCTTCCACCCAGATTGTGCATAGCTGGAAGCTAGTCTCAGGAGCTGCAGGTGGGAATTGAACTGAGACACTCCAGTGTAGATCACAGGAGCATTAACCAGTGCCTTAGCCACTAGGCTGAACTCCCACCCCCAAGCTTATAACGTTAATTCTTTCCCAGTATTAACAGTAAAATTCCATAGCATATTCCTGCTCCTCCTCTCCTATACAATAACCCTGACTTTTTTCCCTGTCTTCAAAATTCACAACTGGTCAGTCTACAGATCTCATCACTGAGACCTTTAACATATGTACAGAATTTAACAAAGTCTTCAGGACCAGGATATCCTTATCTGTATCTGTTGAAATTGTTTTCTAATGCTTCATTCAGTCTATTCAAATGCAACAGCCAAGGTGATCTTATCAAAATGCAAGAAAATTATCTCATATCTCAAACCCCTCCATGGTTTGTCTAGTCAGGTATACTCAGGAAAACAAAAGCAAGGCTAGATATTTTAGAGGAAGGAGACTGTTACTTAGATGTTAGATGCCTAAAGGAGCAGCCGGGGAGCACAGAGATTGGGAACTGCTGGCAATAGCTGCCACCCATGGACCAGGGAAGGAGAGGGGAGGCTAAGCTTAACAGATCTGCAGGCTAGAAAAAGGGGCTTTGCAGAGCTGGTTCTATACTCCTCTAGAGGGGCCACTGCCGGGGTCCCACTGACTGCATGAGGGTGTGCCACAGTGCTGTGCTGGACATGCCATGAACACTGGAGGCAGGCTTCGATGGTGCTTCTGGGGCAACGTTGGTGAAGACAAGAACAACAGGAAGGAAGCCCTTTCTTTTGTCATTCCCTCCATGTCACCTGTGGGCAGAAGAAAAAGAAGCTAATGGCAAGAAAGGTAATTTGTAAAGGTCCGGTGCACGTCCATTGTCACAGAGCCACCGTGTTTGGCTACTCACACTCATAAACACTCCTCTTCCAGGCAAAAGCAGGAACAACTTCACACTTCTACCTCCCAGGGTGCACCTCTCATTTATAGGAATGAAGTTACCCTTTTTGCATATGAAAATGACTGAGTCCTAATGAAATCTATGTAGAGCCCCTAAAATGTAATACCAGAATGTGGCCCACTTAAAGTTCCCCGAAAGTCCCATCTAGGGTGCCACATGAAACAGGAATTTGGGGTGCCATATGATATCACCCTATGCTTATTAATAAATTCCCCATATTAATAAGCCCATGCGGGTTCTTGCCTAATATTCAGAGAAGGATTCTGAATATTGGCATTAATGAACGAGGCAATATGGTACATTTTAAGCTTTTATTCAGTGCAAAAGATGCATGGAAAACTGAGGACTTTATCGAAAAAAGAGGGATCCATCTGGGTTAAGACCTATTACCAGGAACCAGCCATGTGGAGGAGCATCCAGGCCAGGAAGCATGAGGTGGATTGGCCCGAAGGCCACGCACTCTGGAGGTGCAGGCTGCAGCCAGCCCCGTGCTGGCAAGAGAGGCTAAAGAAAAGAAGGAGTGGGCAAACCATGTCCCAGGCTTTTAATCTACTCCCAAATGGGAGTGGTTAATTAACCTGATTGGTCGGTGGGTGCACAGGTGTGGCAGGTAGGGGCATGAGGTCACGCAGGGGCATGGTGAAGGTGTGGTCGTACAGCACAAACCTAATCAGTTTTAGCCTGTCGGCCTGCCTACATCACTAACACTTGTTCCATCTCTGGTGAAGGTAAATTCTAATTCAGCCACAATCATACCAATAATTTTCATCCAAGATAATAGAGGTAAATAAAGAATGAAAAAAATCAGTGATTCCTCTAGTCTCAGATGGATTTACTCATGTCTGTGGTTAGTGCTGGATGGCTGTGACACATCTTTGGATCCTCTCCTGGGTCTGAGACCTTAGCCATGATGGCTTTTTTCTCTTCCCCATGGCTTCTGCTTTCCAGAGGGTCAGCACAGACTTCTCCCTTGCAGCTGTGGGTTCCAAGAGAAAGAGCAGAAAGATACAAAGTCTCCCTGAGTTCCAGACTTAGAACTCACACAAGGTCACTTACACACAAACCACAAGGGCAGCTCCAATTCAAGAGATGGAAGAATGCAATCCACCTCTGGAAGTGAGGAGCTGCAAAATCTGCTGTTGTGCAATATGCTACACGTGTCCAAAAGCAAAGAAGAAAACACACAGCTCTCTGTCGTCTAGTACATTGTTTTTCCCCGGTTGCCTGCTGTGAGATGGATGTTTTTCAGAAAGACGCTAAAAGCATCCCCTTTGGTCCAAAATGATTGTTGAGTTTCTAGGATTAGCATGAACTTAGTCCAAGGCACAGTCACCGATCAGTTGTGTACAGGCATGTATCAGGAAAGCCTAGATAATGTTCACAGTGTATAATCATGGCAGTGTTGCAGGATTCTTTTTCAAAAGGATCAAGCCTCCTTTTCAGTCAAAGAGCTTGTGGTCTGCGAATTGACTTAGGTTCAGAAGTAGAGGAGAATCTGTGTGTATTCATGTCGGATTTGAGTGTATCAGATCTGGAGTTCTCCTATTAAATCGACTAAGTAAACTCAGTCCTGGATTATGTTATTTCAGGAATCAAGCAACCATAGTTAAAGATCTCTTCAGATCAGTTCTGACGGCCAATCCTTTGCTATACTTACAGTAATTACATAAATCTTATTTCTTGAAGGTAGTGTTGCTATTTAGCTTCTGCTAGTCTCTGACCACAGTAAATTACTATCAACAAATGACAGGATTCAGAGGACTTATACTGAGGGAAAAGCAGTCCTTTACCAACTCAAAAGCAAGTTTGACTACTTCATTGTCCCTATATTAAATATTTTCTTATTCTCAAGTACATCCTTGTTGTTACAGATTTTTCTGTGATCATCATCTTAGTCCCCTGTGACAAACTTGCTCAACCGAAGAACAGTGTATTTGAAACACAACCATTCTTCTTCACTGACAGTCTCCCATCACCATTGTTAACCTTTTGAGGTTAGCTGCCTGAGCTTTGCATAGACTCTTGTTATGCCTTCGGGAAAGGGACATTTTCTGGGCCCTGCGAGGAGACGTGATGGGGTGGTGGGTATGCAAATTTCACTTAAAAAGTCCATCCTAATATTCTTGCATCCAAAAATCTTTTCTTTATGCTGTGCCAGCAAAATTGTCACCCAACTCTTGAAAGAAGACCATGTTTGAATCCAATAAAGTAAACAAATTGTTGAAACTATTTTCATCTGCGTAACCTGCCACATTAAATTCTGCAGTATGTTTATACCTATGATGATAAATGGTGGTCTGATGCAAGTCACATCCCATTCTTCTTGCTCGAACACCTAATAGTAGGTTATGACATACATAGATCCCCTGTGCTGGTGCAGGTGTAAAATAGACAATCCTTACAGCTCTTTAGGAGTATGATCTGTTTCATTTGTCCCCATTGAAATGCCCTTAGACATCTCTAGCTCTGCAGATCCAGACACAATATGGGTCTTGATGAAAGTAAGCATCTCATTGAGGGGAAAGTTGAAAGAGGGTTCAAGATTTTCATCTCCATATGTGTCCACCCAGACCTTTCCACTTCCCCCTAATCAATATTCACATTTTACTTGGGACACCTGGAGAGACTATAAAAGCATCCCCATTGTCATTTTATAACTGACCCTAAGACAGAAATATTGAGTTTAATTTGCAGCCGTATTTTCCCTGCTGAACAAAAACTAAAATCAATGCATTAATACAGAAAAGAGAAACTTCTTTGATCACAGGAGAAACTTGGAGGTTGTAACCTTGAGCCGTTTTCTTTGTGTGTGGTCTCCAGTGCAGTCAGTCAGCAACAGTCACTCTATCCCAGCAGCACCATCATCGTCATTGTTGCTACCATTGCTGTCAACAGCACCAGCCACGTTGCCCCCCAAGATACCTGTTGCAGCAAGCAGTTTATCCCAATCACAGAGATGAGTTAGTTAAATAGTCATCCACCCGTGGCCACAGGTTCTGCATCCATGGACTCAATGAACCACAGATAGAAGTGTTTTCCCCTGCATCTGTCCTGAATATGCGCATGCTGTATTTTTCTTGTTTCTTGGGCCATCACTGCTGCTTCCATTATCAGGGAGCTGGAGTTGGGAGTGGAGCAGAAACTGAAACCCATGCGTTCTTGTGGGACACAGGCATCTCGACTGCTAGTCTAAACATCTGTCCTTGCTCGTCCTGGCACTTGCTAGGTTTGTTCTCTTCTCCGAGCATTCACCCTGCTCCCCCCTCTTCTTGGTGTGCTCCTCCTAGGGACCTTGATGGCTGAAGCCTTCCTCTCCTCCCACTCAAAGATCACTTAAGTAGGGTGAGGTTTTCAACTAAAATTTCAGCTCCCAGTGCCATTTCATGGTGCCCTTTTCTGATTTCTCTTGTCTGCAGGTACTTGGCACTCTGCAAGGTAGTGTGTATTTTACATATTTACCTTGCTGTCTGTCCTCTGCAATAGAATGTGTGCTGCAGGGTGGAGAGCCTTTGTTTTGCTCAGGGCTGACTCTCCGGTGAATGAACAGCCAGTGCCTAGCACATACTTGTTGTTCAAAAATATTTTTTGAATTGCCTGCGCCGCAGCTCAATAGGATAATCCTCCATCTGCGGCGCCAGCACAATGGGTTCTAGTCCTGGTCAGAGCACCGGATTCTGTCCCGGTTGCCCCTCTTCCAGGCCAGCTCTCTGCTGTGGCCTGGGAGGGCAGTGGAGGATGGCCCAAGTGCTTGGGCCCTGCACCCCATGGGAGACCAGGAGAAGCACCTGGCTCCTGCCATTGGATCAGCGCAGCGGGCCTGCAGTAGCAGCCAGTGGGGGGTGAACCAACAGCAAAGGAAGACCTTTCTCTCTGTCTCTCTCTCTCTCTCACTGTCCACTCCGCCTGTCAAAAAAAAATTTTTTTTTGAATGAATGAAAACCCGCCAATGCAACCCTAGTCTTAGCTCTTAGCTAGAGACACCCAGGAATCTACTAACTTCTGCCTTTTCACTCATTCTCAACTCTGCTGATCCATTTTCAGTAATGTTGCTACACTGATTTAAACAAAATAATTTCGTGTTACACCATATTACAAGCAGCTGGAGGACAGGAATTTTATCTTACTTATAATTATACTCTTGCTTTTTTGCTCCAGCCATGGCCATATATTTAAAATTGACATGTAGATAAATTTTGTTCCATCGATGTTCCTTCAAAAATTTAACAATGAAGATTTCTATGTGTGGCAGATCTATCATAGTTTTTCTCCCTTGGCCTGTGATTTTAATTATTTTATAGGTAAATCCTATCCAGGTCACTCAATGCCTAATTTGGCCTTTCATACCATGAACATCAAGTGGATCACTGGTGTTTCTTGTGCAGACACAACATGGGAATATGTAAATTTAATTTCATTCAAAAGTTACAACCTTGCAATGTTGCCTTTGAACCAATATGTCTGTTAAATCCTAGTTTCCTATTTCAAAACATGTTAGTAATGAATTCACTTTATATTCCTTTTGGAAAATTCCTTGGAAATAAGACATAATACAATTTTACTCAAGCAAAGCACTCACGTGAAAAGCCAAATTTTCACTTAGATCACAAACTATGCATGTGTGTTTTAAATCAGCGTAGTAATGAAAATGACTGGGTAATTTCTATTAGCTTCTGTCTTACTTCTAAACTAGAGTATTATATCTCCTTCTAGGCTTGTCCAAACCCTGTTTTTATGCTCTTTGTTAAAGCGTCATACATTTTGAAATGGACAGGGCCATCTAGTCTTAGGGAAGGGTCAGATGAAACAGGAATGTGGCAGGAACTCAGCTTGCCTGCATCCTTGTTTCTCTCTATTCTGAACAAGCTTTGCCCGCATCAAGATGGTTGTTGGAGGTGTGTGCTTCTCTCAGGGAACTCTAGTGGCTGGGAGGTTGAGTTTAATTCACTCTATCCTATGGGATGCTGTGCACAGGGCACATCCTGAAATCAGTTGCCATAATCAATTAACAAATTGAGTATAGAGAGAAGCAGATTAAGGAATTCTACCTACACATCAATGGAGCCTGAAAAAACCATAACACTGACCTTCAGATTCAATGCAAAGAGTAAACATCAAGATAATCAATTATTGGGGCCTGCGCTGTGGTGTAGCAGGTAAAGCCTCTGCCTGCAATCCTGGCATCCCATATGGGCACCGGTTTGAGTCCCAGCTGCTCTACTTACAATCCAGCTCTCTGTTATGGCCTGGGAAAGCAGTAGAAGATGGCCCAAGTGCTTGGGCCCCTGCACCCACATGAGAGACCCCGAAGAAATGCCTGGCTCCTTGCTTCTGATCAGCACAGCTCCGGCTGTTGCAGCCATCTGGGGAGTGAACCAGCAGATAGAAGACTTCTCTTTTCTTTCTCTCTCTGCCTCTCCTTCTCTCTCTGTGTAACTCTGACTTTCAAGTAAATAAATAAATATTTAAAGAAAAAAGATAATCAATTATGTGAAATTTGGTGTTTTATTTTACAATGAGCTTAGTTCATGGCCATAGGCAGTGTGTGTGTGTGTGTGTGTGTGTGTGTGTAATGGCTCAAGCTGAGGTGAAGGGAAGAGCTTTGATAATTCTCAACCCAGTGCTGGCTTATTTTTTACAACATAAAACTTACTGCTCTACTTCAAATCATGCTTCTGCATATAAATGCATGCAAGCTCATTTCCTACCTTCAGGTTCTCCCCTGCAGGCCTGGGATCCTCCAACTTTGCAGGCTGCCTTTTCCTCAAGCGCGCTGCTCTCCCTCACTTCCTGCAGAGCATCTGTTATGCAACATATTGAAAAACAACTTGCCTATTTTGGAAAGGATGATTTCTTTTGAGTCCATATTAATCTCCAGGGAAAATGCAGTCACACAAAATAGGTGCAAACAGCTGGAGTACAGGTTGCTGTTAGTGAAACCAAACCTTGCGTATGCTGTGTGTTTATGAAAATGGCAGTGAAGTTACTTTTTGTAAGACTTTAGTGCTGTTTTCACAGCAGGCCTTTGAGACTGAGTGTGGTATATTTTTGCACCAACATTTCTTTAATGGGCCCATATTGATTGTCTGTTCTTTGCAAAATGCTGGCATATTTGATGACAAAAACATCCTGCAATGGAATGGCAGAGTTATAAAAATATACCACCAGGGAATTTGTTTAAATACTGCACTGCTGAAAAGTATAAGGATATACTTACTTTTAAACTCAGACTCACTCTCCCTGGTCTATCTTTAATTTGATTATTTTTACCGATCGTGATTTTACTTTGGCTTAATGTGATTCCCCTGGATGAATAGGAACCAGTACTTACATGCTCCTTTAAGGTTGACTGAGTGCTTACGTATACATTATCTGGCCAGAAAGATGTCCTGTGATCCTCGTTTCCCAAATGGTTGGGGACTGCCATTGCAGCTGTCATCCAAATATATTAAGGGATGCTCCACTTGTTTGGGGTAAATTTATTCAAATGTATTATTTAAAACCAACTGTGGTAGGAAGAGGAAGTAATAAATAAATTACGCGTATCTGTTAGCGTATGACACCACTGTTTTGTCATTGGAGAGATGGTATTGGGAATAATTCTTGGCTGCTAGCAGCAAGAGTCTTGTCTCATGGTAGGGGAATTTGAAGGTATATAGCTCAACATAGGTGCAGGAACTATGCCACAGACACACACACACACACACACACACACACGCACACGCAGAGGGCACTCCAAAAAGTTTGTGGGAAAATGAAATTAGATGGTAAATGTATTTTGTTGCAGAATATTTTTGAAATCCATGCATAGCCTTTTCCTAATATAGGTTTTCCATGAAGTTTTTGAAAACACAGGTGTGCATCAATTTCAAACTTTTCCACCAAAATAAACTTATTCTTTAAATCTGTTATTCCATACCACAGAGGATGATGCTTGTATATTAGAGAATTGTATGTTCCCATGATGCAGTTCTCACCACACAGGCACATCATTGCCATTTTCAGAGGGCACAAGGTATTTTGTGGGTTCCAGCCAATAGCCCACCATTTCTGCGAGGATGAGGAGGAAGAAAAAGAAGGGTCAAAGGGTTTTTCAGAAGTATCATCAATAATTTCTACCAGCCACTCACTGGCCTTCCTAGTTGTGAGAGGGCCCAGCAGAGGTAGACTCCTGGGGGGTGAAGACTGGAGATTTCTTACAAAAAAAGAAAAAGAGAAATGACTGGGCCATGTAACTTGCTGTTCTTGGTGCTCACCCATACCATCCATGAAGGAACATCAGATTTTCCTACTTTTTATTTTTAAAAAATTTATTTATTTATTTGAAAGGCAATTATAGAGAGAGAAAAAGTGAGAGAGAGCGAGCGAGAGAGAGACAGATAGAAAGCACATCTACCTACTGGTTCACTCCACCAGTTGGCTGCAACAGCCAGGGATTGGACCCAGCAGAAGCCAGAGCCAGGATCTCCATCTGGGTCACTCATGTGTGGCAGAGGCCCAGGCACGTGGGGCTTCTTCTGCTTTCTTCCCAGGTACATTAGCAAGGACCTGGATTGGAAGCAGAGCAGCCAGGACTCAAACTGTTGCTGAACATGGGATACTGGAGTTGCAGGCAGGCTGCCTAAACTGCTTTTAGTTTGTGCTAAAAGTGCTAACCCTAAATTTTTACAAACAGAACCTAATCGATCCTGATAAGTATTATCCCCCATAAAAACTGTTCCACTAATATTCTTTTATCTTTATTTATTTTCATTTTATTTGAAAGGCAGAAAGACACAGAGAGTCAGATGTAGAGAAATCTTCCATCCTTATTCACTCCCCAGTCTAGAACCGGGCCATATAAAAGGCAGGAGCCTGGAACTCAATCCATGGCTGGCAGGGACCAAGATTTTGAGCCATCCTCTGCTGCCCTCCAGGTTACACATCAGCAGGAAGCTGGAATGGAAGTGGAATGCCCAGGATGTCGACCACGCACTCCGATGTGTCGCAAGTGGTGACTTGAGCACTGCCACAAATGCTCGGTCCCCACTGATGGTTTCAAGATACTTAGATGGATGAAATACAGCCAGAGGAAACAAACTGCGGTAAGAGAGTGAGGAGAGCTGAAAGTGCATATTATTTACTCTGGTTCAGAGAGACTCTATGACGGCAATAACAAAACTGAACTTGAACTTAAAAACAGAAAAATTATTAGAAGTCATTGGGTGCATGGTAACTAAGTCTTCTGAAGAGTAGAAAGTTTCATTAATTGAAATGTTTCTCTACTGAGTTTATAATTTTGTAATTTTATAATCCAATGAAAATATTTTATAAATTATTTTTGGAGAAAGTAGATATAATTTCCATCTCATGAACAGATTATTTAGTAAAAAATCTGTATTGTACTTCTTTAGGGATCACTTCCTAAAAGTATTTTGGGACCATTATGGAGCGTTATTTAGTCACTATTGCTCCCTAGAGTTCTGAGAGCTAGAAGGAACAAAACACATTCCCATCATAAGCATGACTTAAAAAAGCTAAATCCACTAGAAAACTGAGCTCAGACATTAGAAAAACCAGTTATTGGAAATACCATAGACTCAAAATCTCAAAATTTTATGTAAATCTTGTTAGAAACTTAACACAATGTGCGAGACTTGACTCATAATAAAATACAGACAAGCCAATCAAAAACAAGATAGACCTCAACGTGTAATTTAATCAGAAATGATGGGTTTAAGAAATCCGATATAAACATTCTCTTACAATACTTGTAGAGAACAGTTGGTAAAACCGTATGGAAAGCTAGATTTACACATTTTAGCCACAAGAGGGAACTTCAGGAAGTTCTTGAAAAACATGATTAAAATATGTTGATTTTGTTGCAGAATTGTTGAAATCCATGCATTTAAGGCATCTTCAAAAACTTCATGAAAAATATATATTGTGAAAAAACCTTGGGGCTGGCATATGGGCGCTGGTTCAAATCCTGGCTGCTCCACTTTTGATCAAGCTCTCTGCTATGGCCTAGGAAAGCAGTAGAAGATGGCTCAAGTCTCTGGGGCCCTGCACCTGCTTAGGAGACCTGGAGCAAGCTCCTTGCTCCTGGCTTCAGATTGGTGCTGCTACAGCTATTGTGACCATGTGGGGAGTGAACCAGCGGATGAAAGACCCCCACCCCACCTCTCTGTAACTCTGCCTTTAAAATAAATAAATAAACGTTTTTTAAAAAAAGAAAAGAAAAAGCCATGCATGGATTTCCAAATTTCTTTCACCCAAATAATCTTTTTGTAGAAAATCATTTATTTATTTTATCTGAAAAGCAGAGACTGAGAGAAAGACAGACAGAGATCCATTATCCACTGTGTCATTCCCAAATGCCAGCAGCAAGTAAGAGTGGGACAAACAGAAGCCAGGAGCCAAGAACTCAATCCAGGTCTCTCACATGGGTGCGGGGACCCGAGTATTTCAGCCATCATCTGCGTCTGCAAGAATGCACATTACCAAGAAGCGGGAATCAGTTTTAGAGCCAAGACTTGAGCACAAGTACTGTGATACGGGATGTGGGTTTTCCAAGCGATGACACAAAATGCCTGCCCCTAAAATAAAAATTTAATTCCATTTCCATGAACTTTATGAAATATCCTTTTATGTGTGTGGTATATAGCAAGTATTAAAAAATAGCTACATTTTTAACTTGGTAATTCCACTTCTGGGAATCTACCTTTAAAACGAAAATCCATAAATATTGGGAAAAAAAGCTTGAAGTATAGTTATCATGGGAGCACTGTTTCAAAATTAAAACACGATTGCGCGTGCGCACACACACACCTGTGGAAATAGTTATTCAACACAGGATAACAACTAGTTAACTAATGGTCTATCCAGGTCCTGAAATATAGCACTATTAGGTGATTTCCTGAGTAGGTGAGAAGAGATGCTAAGAGATGTCTCAGGTATCACAGAACCAACCGCAGGAAGCAGCTCTCACCCTCAGGCTGGGAGCAGTGTAGACAGGGAAGAGGCTGGAGTTAAAATTCAGCACTTGGTGGACCCCGGCCTCTGAAGTCAGTCCTGCCAGTGGCGGTGGCCTGATGTCTCTGAGGTGGATGCAGCATGAGAAGCCTGGTTCCATAAGAGCTGGAACAACTGCAAACTGAGTGCACCTGCTGCTCAGCAGAGCTCTGCACCTGCAGAGAGAAGAGGCATCTCTGGGAAGACGTTCAGGATACAGGAGAGCACTGTGGGCAAGAGCAGATCTGTCTTCCTCTGGCCCTGGGGCGCTGCTCCCCACTCTTCTGGAGTGCCCCTTCGTAAGGAGCCTGAAAGGGAACCAGCAGGCAAGTCAGAAATCTCCACTCTGTAACCTGCTGTCCTTTTACCTGCAGAAGATCCTGCCAGGCTGTGCTCATCAGCTCCTATGGCTTCCTTCTCCTGGGGTTGCAGGGCTGAGCAGGAGCTGTGCCTTGCTGCAGTGGGCCAGCTCCACCTTGGCTTAAGTGTAGGTAAATAGGCACCCAGGACTGCACGGGGAGGCATGTGTGAGTGTCTGCCCCTGCAGGTGCCAAGGTGTGTGTGTGGGCGGGGCTCTGCCCACATGTCCACATGTGCTGCACTGCTTACCCTGGCAACCTCCTGCTGACCCCCACCATCCACACTCGGCGGTCTTTGTGGGCTACCTTGATCCAGGGGTTTGCACAGAAGGGTGATTCAGAAAGGAGAGACAATAGCTTCCTAATGTGCAGATTCTCATGTGCTGCCTGTCTTCTTGCTGTGGTTTGAACAATTTGGTACCTCAATTCATAAGGCGATGGTACTGACTCAGCATGGAAACTTAATTCAGTGGTGTTTAGGAGATGAGCCTCGTGGGAGGTCCCTAAGTCACTGAGGGTGGCCCTCAGAAGGAAGTTCTTTTGAGAAGATTGACTATAAAAGCCTGAGGTAGACCCAGCCACTCTCTCTGTTCTTGGCTTTGCCCTCACACTTCCCATGACAGGGCTGCCCAGTCTTGGATATGAACCTTCGCAACTGTTTCCTTTCTGCGTAGCTTGTCTCAGATGTTTTGTGTAATGAAAAGCTAATACATCTTCTATTTAGAGAAAGCACTCTGTAAGGATATGACAGCTCCAGTTTCTAGAAAGCTGCCTGGCACATGGCAGGTGCCCCATAAATGTTGTTGAATAATTGAAGAGAAACCTTCTGTTATTGAAGGAAGGGGAAAACTGGAAAAAAATTATAGCATTGTGTTTTCTGTCTTTTGGGTTTTCCTAGTTATTCTAACAATTAAAGGTATACAACAAAGTAACACCTACCCTATGTGTTGTTTCTGTTCAATTTTTATCTATTATTTGAAAGAGAGAGAGTTAGAGACAGACAGAGATGTCTTCTGTATGCTGTTTCACTTAGCACTTATACCTGCAACAGCCAGAACCAGGCCAGGATGGCACCAGGAGCTCAGAACTCAATCCCAGGTCTCCCATGTGAATAGCAGGGACCCAACTGCTTGAGCCATCACTGCTACTTCCCAGATGCACACTGGCAGGAAGCTGGAATTGGAAGTGGAGCTGGGACTCAAGGCATTTTAACCACAGCGCCAAATGCCTACCCCTCAGTCATCCTTGTTATTCCTTTTCTTAACTATGGGTCACTGTGGGAACTTACTTAACCGTCTTAGGAGCCCCAGTTTTATGATCCTATAAACAGAAACAACACTTATTTTATTACGGTATTGTAAAGATCACATAGATCACATGCATTCACCAGCGGACTGTGCTGTTTGAATCATGATGCACACTTTCACATCCTTTAGCCAGGGTGCTGGTAGGGATTATTTCTGAATAATAATATACACTAATAGTTATGAGATTTTTGTATTGTGTGCTAAGTACCATTGTGTTTTACCTACATTAATTTAATTCTTCTATCACTTTATGAAGCAGATGCTTTTATTTTTCCGTTTATACTGAAAGTCAAGTAAGCAGGCATGGGTTACCCCACTGGAAAGTGGCAGAGCTAGGACTTGAACCCAAGGAGTCTGGCTCCGGGGTCTGGTCTCTTAGCCACTGTTCCAGTGATTCTTGAATAAGATTGATAGTAACTGTATTCTTTGTGCTAACTTGTCTGTAAGTCTTCTGGGTATTTGCAAGACTGTTTTGTGTGATCATTAATAGGCACTTTACCCATTCAGCCAAAATTCCGAAGGGGAATCATCGACTCAGTAAAACCACATCTGACTGAGCTGAACACTGCAGGAATGAGGAGAGGCGGTGTCTCCTTTCACGAGAGTATATGGAGAAAGCTTCAATTCAGTCAAACTAATTATAAACTGTTATTCCCCTATTATGGGAAAAACTCTGTAATTGGAGACAAGAAAATCCTCTGTAAAAGCCTGTCCCTCGGGCAAGGTTTAGTGCTGGTCTCAGAAGCCCAATTAAATATGATCAAAATATGGTTTTAAAAAAGATACATTTTAAAAAAGGGATTGAAGGGTCCTATTTCACAGCACTAGTGCCGTTGTCTTTGGATGGTACCACACTGAGTATTTTTTTTCCTTTTCTTTTTAAAAACCAGTTTTTCTACATCTTTCATAGGGAGGAAGCATTATTATAAAAAGGATGTTTCTTAAGTATTAGAAATTTTTGTGGAAAGCAAAATCTTTAGGTAAGTGAAAAGAAAACAAATTACCCATAATTACACCATTGTCTGTTAAAACTGTATTTTCTAAATGTTCTCAAGGCAATGGTGCTTACATTCTCTGTGTGTGCAGACACTGTTCTCCTGGTTTCTCTTCTGCCTCATTTTCCACTCGTCAGGCCATTCTGAATATCTTTCGTGGCGAATCAAGGGTACTTCAGAAAGCTTTTGGAGAATGAGATGCAACGGTCAGGTCACTGTGGTGCAGAACCTTTCTGACGTCCATGAGTAGGTTGTTCACAATACGCAGGCTCCATGGACTTCTGCATGAGTCTCAGGATGGGCCATGTTGACTGGTATTACCATATCAACCTTAACCATTCCTCTCGTTGGCTACCTAGGTGGGTTTTGTTTTATAACTATGTTAGCCCCATATTTATATGCTAATTCTACACTTTTCCTGACAATCTCCTTAGGGTAGATTGCAGAGTGGACTGGCTGGGGCGGTGGGTACATATTCTTTTAGTGCATGTTGACTACTTGTAGACAGATTGTTCCAAATTGCGCTGCTCTTAGTAGTTATTCTAGTAATGCCCGTTTCCTCAGAGACACACAGTTTTTTCTTTTTTTTTTTTCTTTTCCACCTTTGCCAGTAAGTTAAACACTTCTTTAGGATTTATTTTTTTCTTCCTTCGATAACTACTTCATGTTCTCTGGCCATGTATTTCTATGAATTATCTGTTTTTGTTTTTTTTTCACATTTGACTTATGAAATTGCTTTATTTCTTTGCTCAGTTTGTAAGAGTTCTCTCTTAACATAGTTTTAATGCGCTGCAAGTCTTTTAGCCAATTGGTGAATTAACTGTAGGAAAAGTCCATTTGCATGTATTCCATAGATCCCATTTTAAAGAAAAGGCAAAACCCAATTCCCAAGGCATCTGAAACGCACTAAGTGCTTCCGCAGAGGCGGGAGCAGCCTGGCACCGAAGTCACAGGAAAGGGCTGTGCTGGGCTGAGGAGAGACTCTCGGGAAGAAATGCCAAGAATTCAGTCTGGGCAAGGGCCGTTCTCCTGGCCACAATGAGAAAGTGTTCTCCCAAGCACAGTTTCTTCATGAAACAAAACTGAAGATTCCTATCAAGCGCCACAGTGTATCTTTCGCAGTTCCTCTCCGCATGGTCGGGTTTATCCATCCCTTAGATCTCGGATCCAACACAACTTCCTCACTTCCCCCGACCTTGCCCACCAGGTCCGGGCTCCTGGTTCTGTGTTCGTGGGTCAGGGCGCTCTGTTGCAGCACTTCTCAGGCTGCGATTTTGTATTTATTTGTTCGACTGCATCCCCCTTGAGCACTGGAATGTGTACTCCTTGGAGGCAGAAGCTGTGACTCTGCCAGTCTTCGTCTCTGTGTCTCGTAAGAAAGGAATGACATGGGTCTGCTGGAAAAATGACCCGTGTACACACCCGCACTGTCAGTTGTCATTCACATTCACAGAAGGGAGTCCAGCCATTCTGCTGGGCTCTCACAGTTCTCGTGTAGTGCTAGTGTAAGAGCCACTTAATGCTGCTACATCTTTGTCAGACGCGTGGATAGAACTTATGCACTGTGACAGGTTTAATGATTCTGTCACCCTTGAAATGTACATGAGTGAAGATGAATACCTTTTCATTTGATTATTGTTAATGGTCCCCCCTTTTTTTATTTGCTGGCCTATGGTCTTTTTATTTTTTTATTTATTTTATTTTTTATTTATTTATTATTAGTGGAGTCATTGATCCTCTATCATATAAATTAAAGATCTGTTATCCCCCAAAATTTAAAAGAATATATAAAATATGAAGTGAAAAAAAGATACTATTACATGGAAGCATCTAAGCTCAAGTGATCCTGGTTCACCAGCAAAACGAACATTCTGGTGCCCCGAGTGAATAGAATACATTCTCTGAGGTCAACAAGGTCTACTTAGAGTGACTTTCCCTTAAAATAAGTTTAAAAATGTTTTTGATTAGATTCATAAAGACCTAAAGAGCTTAAGAGTAAACCAAATCCTGTGCAGCTGTGCAGTCCACAATAGCCGTCAGCCATGTTTGACTACTGAACAGTTAATGGTGGGCCAGTCCAGAGTCATAGAGGCTGTATATGTAAGCTACAGACCAGATTTCAAAGGCTCATGAAAAACAGCTCAATGTTTTTATATGTTTAAACAATACTATTTTGGATACAATTGGTTAAATAAAATATATTATCAAAATTAATTCTACCTGTTTCTTTTTACCTTTTCATTGTTTCTAGTAGAAAACCCAGAATGAAATGTGATTCATGTTGTGTTGCCATTGGCTACTGCTGCTCTTCAGTTTAACTCTCAGACACAAAAACCTTCACCTAACTGAAATCAGCTTTATTGCACTTAGCTATTTATAAGAATTATAAGCTGGGAAATCTGCAGAACAGATGTTTGAGTAGCAAAGATCTGCTCCAAGAATCTAAATACGAATGGTTATTCAGTGGAAGTCCACAGACTTCCATAGCATTCTATCTCTCTATTCTCTCTCTCTCTCTTTCTTTCTCTCTCTCTCTCTCTCCCTCTCTCTCTCTCTCTCTCTCTCTCTCTCTCTCATATTTTTAACACCCACAACTTAATGAATTTACCTATTTACTTTCCAAGGTCAAAGAAATTAAAATTACAGGTATTGAGAATGGTTACCAAAAGCAAGCACACTTATGTCTGAGCATCCAAACTCTTCATTCTTCATATTGTGTTAGCCAGTAATCTGGTCATAGACAAAAACAAGGTCATCGACAAAACTCTAAAAATATGGTATATTAAGTGTAAAGTGTTGGGGGCCACATGGTGTGCACAGCACTGCAACAAAAGCATTGCACACCCAGCAGGTTGAAGGCCTTTTACTTCAGCTCGGTGTAGCCTTTGATGTTAACAGGAGTTAAGTGATTGATCCTAGGGTATGCTTCTGTAAGAAAACATGATAGAGGTATCACGTGAGAAGGGAGTTCTAGTCAGAAGACTGAAAATTAAAAAAAAAAACTGATTTTTTTTTTGGTCATTTTGCCATGTAAGTTTATTTCCCTAAGATAAAGGGAAAAGCAGCGTTAAATGAAGAGACATTCATAGCAGGAGTCGAGAAAGAACAGGACTGTGCTCTAGCTAGTCCAGGTTTTGTTATTAAAGGAGCTGACTCTAAAAATGAATTATCTACAGTATACAGTTTTCTACACAAGTGCATATTAGATTAAGAGAACACTGTGAAATGATAGACCCCAATACTGATACCAGTCCCTGCAACCTGTCTCCTCGCAGGAAAATGTTGTACCCCGCCTCTCATGGCCAGCACCAACCTCCCTGTGCTTTTATGACAAGATCTGAGTGGAGCTTTTGGATTATTATCCATTTTGGCCTAAGTGAGTGAATGACCGCTACGTCTGTTCACTGGCTTCAAATCACATGTTATCAGTGAAACCTTCACTGCGGGGTTTCCTTTCATTGTATCTCCAAGCTGACCATTTCCTGGCAATGTCCTTAGAACGGAGAGTATACTGAAAACTGGGGTCAGCCACTATGCCGCTAACTCCACACTCTGGCTTGGGAAGATAAAGCTGTTTTATTTTGTTTTGTTTCAAAATATTGGTTTTTTTCTTTTAAAAAAACTCAGCATTTGATTTTTCTGTAATTCATGTCTTGTTAAAAATCAGCAAGATACATTCTAAACAGTAAGTGATACTATACAGAATTGTTTACCAAAGAAACATGAATTAATTTCTTATTGTATGTTTTATGCTTCATTCAAGAATCTGCAAGCTCTGTCCAGCACGTAGTTTTTGAGAGTGCACAGTGTAGGAGCAACTAAAATTTGAACATGGCCTTTGCAGTGTGGTAACTCCTGAAAACCCGGCAAATAATGTGTGTCATGATTAGCTTAAGGAAAATAACATGTTTTTTAAGTTCAACGTGTATTTGCTAGAACTGGAATGCAATCTACTTTTTTAGATATTCATCTGTAAGTTTTTGTTCACACAGTTGCATTCTTTGACAATAAGCTTCCTAGATTGTTTCATATTTTTTAATTTCTTTTTATCTTGGAAAAGTATAATTATTTTGATCACGTTGGAAAAAAATGAAGAGATCAGGAAGTAGAAGAACGCAAGTGAAACCGTAAACAAATATCAAATAAAGAAGGCTTCAGGTGTCCCAGGTGACGGCAGCACAGCTGTCTGGAACCCCTCGCGGGATTAGTAGGCTGGTGCATGGCCAAAGCCCGAAGGAACAGGAGTGCGAGTGCTCAGTCATGAGCAGCTTGCAAGCTGTCTGTGTGGGAATGACAGAAGGGGGTGGAGGGAGGGAGGCTGGGAAATGGGGTGGAGAGGAGACCCATCAGGAGTAAATGACGCTTATTTCTGAAAAGGTTTGTTACTGAGTTGTTGTCCTTGCTACCTTCGCCTTCGGCTCCGGGAGGAGGAACTGTCTTCAGGAGCAAAGAAATTAAATAATAGCTCCATAGAGTGAAAAGAAAAATCCCTGGAACTGGGAGACAAGGTGAGCCAATCTTCACAGAATCCTGTGATTAAGAAAATCCTCAATCAACAGCCCCAAAGGGATGGTTGGCAGTAGGCAACATCTGGGCCGGATTGGCGCGTGGGTAGATGAAGAATCTTTTTATGATCTTAATGTTTAGTTTTTAGAGGGAGACAGAAGGGAAGAGTGCTCCCATCCACTGGGTCACTCCTCAAATGCTTGCTACAGACAAGCAGGTCCAGGCTAACATCAGGAGCCCGGAACTCAATCCGAGGGTCCCACAGCTGTGGCAGGGACCCAAATACTTGGGCCCTCCTCTGCGGCCTCCCATAGTGTGCATTAGTGGGGAGGTGGACTCACCAGCCGTAACCTGGGCCCTTCGGTGTATCTGAACTGGCAACCCCACGATGAACACAATCTCGAGAGGTGCAAGGAAGAACTCCTCGCTGGAAAGACATCTGGGACTGGGGTCCCTGAGCAAGCCCAACTCGAGATTATGACACTGGCAACAAAGAAGAGGGAAGAGAGAATTGACAGTAACTGGGATTGAAGAAGGCAGGCCTTGCTTTCCCTGTTAGCTAAGAAGTCACAGAGCGGAGTGAGGTCGAAGGGGAGAAAGACCAGTAGCGTAATGGCCCTTCAACTGGTGTTTTGGTGTTAGGATTTCCTCTTTCTGTTTCTTCGTGGATTTTTAGTTGGGTGATAGTTTAGACTGAGCCAGTCATTCCATGGCTTCACCGATGAACTGAATGTCAGAGCACTGCTTCTGGCTCCAGAATGGAAATTTCTGCTTCTCTTCGCAGGTGGCTACACTCGTGTTATTTGTCTTTTCCATGGCAAGTTTCAGGTCCCTGCCTCTCTGGTACACACACTCCGGGGACAGATGGCGGAGGAGGACGCCACCTGTCTGACAAGACATTCCCTGCTTGGTGCTCCGAGCCTCATGCTGATAGCAGTAGCTGTCACGGAGGGAGGACCATTGTTACATAATTGCACATTCAGGATTTAGTTTTGCTGTTCATTGCACACTTCTTTTTTTCTTTTTTTAATTGGTTGTATCTGTCTCCTAAGACTGTTAACTCCTGCAGGACAGAAGCATCATGTCCTGCTTCTTCTATTTACTTCAAATGAAAAGCAACACAGGAGAGAAAGATGGGTCTGACAAGTGACATTCAACACTGCGTAATAATTTTCATGAGGACAGGTGCTGTGATCATTTTGTTGATTATTGTATCTCCAGTGCTTAGGAGAGTCCTTGAGGCATAAATGCTTTTCGTTGTTTCTTTAATGGATGAGTAAATACATTTTTTAAAAAAAATTCTGAACTGTCTGCTGATGCTGAAGTTCAGTGAGGGCAAAGGAGGGTGGAGGGAAAGTGCTCACTGATCTTGGATCATGCACAGGCCATCTTTTCATGGTTGGCTTCCTCCAACTCATTGGCCTATGGTGAGAAGTAAGGACAGAGTCCCAGAAGAGTGAGTGTGCTGTGGTTACATTTGCGACTCCCAGAGCAAGAGTATGTGCCACCACCCACTGCTCTGTTCTCAGTTCCAAAGAACTCACCAAAGATGAACTTGGGCTGGATACCTCGTACTGGTTTGGATAGGAAGCCCAGCTTATACTTGTGTTTTGTGGTCAAGAAATATTACTGTTCATGAAATTCATGGCATAGTTTTGATCATTTTATACTTTAAACTTGGAGGAAAAATGTTGTCTCTGACATTTTTTAAGGCCAGTTATAGCTTATCACTACTTGAGCTGTTCCATCTGTACGCAAGGCACATGGGTTTCACCCACAGTTTGTTCATTCTGCCATTTCTTTCTTTCTTTTTTTTTTTTTGACAGGCGGAGTTAGAGAGAGAGAAAAGAAAGAGAGAGGGGTCTTCCTCCGTTGGTTCACCCCAAAATGGTTGCTATGGCTGGCACGATGCGCCAATCCAAAGCCAGGAGCCAGGTGCTTCCTCCTGGTCTCCCATGCGGGTGCAGGGCCCAAGCACTTGGGCCATCCTCCACTGCCTTCTCGGGCAACAGGGACAGAATCCGGCGCCCCAACCGGGACTAGAACCCGGTGTGCTGGCGCTGCCTACGGAAGATTAGCCTAGTGAGCCGCAGCGCCGGCCTCATTCTGCCATTTCAACACATCTTCCATTGTATCCTCACACTAGATTAGAAGTCACAATCAGGTGCCATGCTCTGGACATTTTTAATCTCCTGCTTGGCAAATGGCACAGGCTCATTTGTATTTGTTAAATGTGGGAATGAATGAATGAGAGAATGGCTGTGTGTTTTCTGTTACTATTACCTTATTTTCCTTTTCTCTTTGAGAGAAGTTGCTACGTTTTCAGGATACAGTGTATCTGTTTCTGCTCTGATTCATGATCACGTCCTGTATTTTAAGGCCTCATGCTGGGAAATCCTAATTTCCTATTTCGTAAGGCTGATCTGACTTCACAGTCTTCTCAACCTTGGTTTGTTGGAGCTCACAACGGGGCACTATTATTAGTTCCCATAGTTCTGATTCATGATTGCCTAACTAAAATCAGAACAAAACACATAGAGGGAACAGTTCACATGCACTTCTTTGGTTATATTTTTTCCACCCCTCCTTTTTTCCACCAAGTTGAAGTCAATGATGTAGCTAGAAAGTTTAAAAAAAAAAAAAAAGCAGCAGCTGAAAGACTATTTGAAATAACAGTCTTTCCTGGAGATAAAAATGGGAAAGAAATTCAGATTCACCATGATCATTTAATGTGTTATGAACATATTTAGGGCATGTGATAAGAATATTGGTACATTTAGAAGCTAAGTGTAAGTGTCCTTACCCTTTGAGTTTACAACTTAACTTTCTTAGCATCACATCACAATTATTTTTTGTATTACCAGGAAGATAACACTTTAAGTGAATGTGCCCTTTAAAATTCTTCCTGACCTTCCGCACAGCAGGCCTTCAGGTGAGAATACTGCTCTTTCTCCTCGTGGTTGGGAGCACTTGCTAGACTCGGGGAGCTCTCGGCAGGGTTCCAGCATGAAGTTTTCTGATGCCCACATTGTTCCCTCCTGAGACTCTCCTATGAAACTCTTAGAATTTTTTTTTTCTCAGAAATCTTAAAGTTTTCAACCTACTCTTACTCCTGAGATAGTTTTTGAATAAATCCCTTTCTTTTTCTCAGTTAGGAAGAGGAGAAATGAGATAATTTCTCTGGGAATAATTCTTGGAGAACTTTCACAGAATTGTCATTTGAGGGTGTCAACAAATATTTCGTGGAAAATACATACAATGGAAAACCTATGAATGGATTTCCAAATTTTTAGAGGAAAATAAACTTCTCTTTTAATTCTATTTTCCATGAACTTTTTGAAGCCCCTGTAAAGGTCAAAGCTTGACCTTGGTCTTCTCCCTCTGCTTGTCCCATCTGTTAGACCCCCATCCTCCAGACCGTTCGTGAACCAGAAGGCCTCAATCTCTGAGCTGGGTATTAAATGGACTGGAACAGATGTTGGCTAGTAACCTAAATTCTGTCATCCACAGTAATAAATTTCACCAAAAGATTTATAAACAGAATCGCATTGAAAATCCAAAATTGATGGTGAGGAATGATTTGAGAGAGGCAACATTTAGAGCATCCTTGAATAACCACACTCAGAAGTAAGCACCGGGCGGCTGACAAGGATGAGTGACTTTCAGTTGTATGACAAATTCATTTTAAGGATTTAATGTACAGCATCATGACAATAGTTAATAATACTATGTTGTATACTGGAATACTGGAATTCAATGAGAGTAGATCTTATCTATTCTCATCTCTTTCTCACTCTCTCTCTCTTTCTCTCTCACATACACACACACACAGTGTACTCTGAGGTGATGGATGTGTTAATTAGCTTGATTGTGGTAAAAAGTTTACAATGTATGTGGATATAAAACCATCACGTTTTACAATTGAAATATATAGTTTTTTACTACTATACTTCAACAACACTTAGAAAACAAACATTATGCACAGATAATGAGATAATAATATTTCTATGCTATTTTCCCAAAAGCAAAAAAAAAAAAAAAAAAGCCAACCAAAAATCTGCAGATTTCATACAAATATGCATCAAGATCTTCAATGGGTAGTTTTGTTTATTAATAGGGCATAGGGTGACTGGGAGTAAGGAGACTTCACAGGTGCTATCCACCCAGTGAGAGAACAAGTCAATTACTCAACTCCAGAGCCTGCCCAATTTTCTGATGGAGACAGTGATGTGACAAGTTGACGCTGAACTCTGTCCAAGTCATTCCTAAGATCTACTGAGTCAACAAATGGAGAAGCAAATCTGAGATACATGAATTAAGAGTTTAAACCGGGGAGCCAGTGCTGTGGCACAGCAGATTAATGCCCTGTCCTGAAGTGCCAGCATCTCACATGGACACTGGTTCGAGACCTGGCTGCTCCTCTTCCAATCCAGCTCTCTGCTATGGCCTGGGAAAGCAGTAGAAGATGGCCCACGTCCTTGGGCCCCTGTACCCACCTGGGAGACCCGGAGGAAGCTCCTGGCTCCTGGCTTTGGATTGGCACAGCTCCGGCTGTTGCGGCCAATTTGGGAGTGAACCATTGGATGGAAGGCCTCTCTCTCTCTCTGTGTCTCCTTTCTCTCTGTATAACTCTGACTTTCAAGTAAGTAAATAAATCTTAAAAAAACAAAAAGAATTTAAACTGAAGGTCTTCAACTTTTCTTGTTGCAAAGCTAAAATTACCTTTTTAAGTAATTTTATCACATTTTTAAGAGGTGTATTTCCTAAAATATCCATTGTATGTTTACACAATTTGTGAGTGTTTTGTGTGCACATTTGAAATTATTTTATTTGCATGTAGTCTATTTACTTTTTTCATAGAAACCAAAGGCTTTCCACTTTTTATATATTATTTTATATTACATTATATATATATATATATATATACACACACACACACACTGAAGAAAATGGTATGAACAACAAACATGTTTTATAAGAAACTTAACTTTGTAAGATTGAATCTTTACAATTCTGGGTTATAATAGATAATGTCATTTGATATGTTTTCCCAGTTATTCCATAAAAATACTCATGCAATCTCAAAAAAGAAAAACAAAGGTTTAAAATTTTACTCTGAGTTTTAAATTGTGACTTTTGACTCTTTTAAGCAGCTCTTACTACAATAGTATTCTTTTAATTTCTTTCTTTGTTCTTTTTCTTCTTTGTAGGTAGTTTTTGGCCTTGTAAAAAATGCTTGGCAGAGTTCCATACTTTCCAATATTTTGGAATAGTTTGAAAAGTACTGTAGCTACTTCCTCTTTAAATATTTTGTAGAATGCAAAATTCACTCATCGGGTCCTATAATTTTTTTTTGACGGGACATTTTAAATCATTGCTTCAATCTCATTGCTTATTGATTTATTCAGATTTTCTATATCTTTTTGATTTAATATTTTTAAATTAAAGATTTATTTATTTATTTAGAATGTCAGAAAGAGAGGGGGGTAAAGAGAGAGAGAGAGAGAGAGATCTTCCACCCATTGTTTCACTTTCCAGATGGCTACAACAGCCAGCACTGGGCCAAGCCAAAGCCAGGAGCCAGGAGCTTCCTCCAGGTCTCCCATGTAGGTGCAGGGGCCCAAGGACTTGGACCATCTGCTGCTGCTTTTCCCAGGCCATTAGCATGGAGTTGGATTGGAGGTGGAGCAGCCAGGACACAAACTGGAGCCCATATAGAATACCAGTATTGCCGGTGGTGGCTTAACCCACTACCCTACAGCACTGGCCGCTTCTTAATTTGATCTTGATTGGTTGTATGTATCCAGGAAATTATCACTTACTTTGAGGTTTTCCAATTTGTTAGCATTTAGTTGTTCATAGTAGTTTTTTATGATCCTTTGTATTTCTGTGGTATCCATTATTTTCATCTGTAATTATTAGCAGGGAGCGGGATTGGAAGTGCAGCAGTAGGGTCTGTAACCAGTGCCCATGTGGGATGCCAGCATCCCAGGTGATAGCTTTACTCACTGTGCCACAATGCAGGCCCTGTAGTTTATCTTTTCTAAAAATAGTTATTATACCTTCCAATTAGCATGAAATCTTAATTTTAATATAACTTGTCAGAACTAAGGGAAATTCGTCATGCCTCTGTGAATATTGGGTTTTCCCATGATGATGACTTCCTGTTTTTCCCCTAAATTTTAGTTTTGTATCTCATAGTCAAAGCCTTAATCTACGTGGAAATTGTTTTCACATGTGTTTTGAGATTGGACTCCAATTTCATTTTTTCCCACATGGGTACCCAGTTATCTCGGAGCTATTTATTGAATAGCGTTCCTTTCCAAGTTATTGAATGTGCTCCCTGTATCACATAATAAATGTCCAAGCAAACATGGGACTGATTCTGCTATCTGTTGTTTCAGTGGACAAGTTATCCATCATGGCACCATACCACTCTTGAAATTAGCTTCACAGTAAATCTGAATAATTGTGAGGCAGGTCCTCACATCTTATTCTTTTGTGTCAGAAACATCTGTTTTCTTGGTTATTTACTCTGCTCATAAATTTTAGAATCAACTTGTCAAAGTTTTCCAAAAGAAATTCTAGATATATGGTGAAAATGACACTAAATCATTAGCTAAATTTGGGTGATATTGAATCCCTATAATTTATCTCATTAGTTTATTATAACTTTCAGAAGAATTTTATAATTTGCTGCATAAAAGATTTGCATGATTTTGTTAGTATTGTTCTTAGGTATAAATATATTTTGTTCCTAATATAAATGATAGTATTTAAAAACTCTGATTTTATTTGGTTCCAATAAAGAGCAATATAGTAGTATTTTATTATTGCTCATATTACCAGCCACTTCATGAAATTCTTATTTTTAATAGCCTGCAAATTTGTAAGGGAGTGTGTGTGTTTTAACAATTATATAATTTGAGAATAATGATAGTTGTTTCTGTCTTCTAAGTTTGCATGACATTTATTTCATCTTTTTGCCTTCCTGTGCTGGCTAGAATTTCCAGTACCATTTTTAATGGTGTAGTATTATATGACAGCTAGTTCAGGGGGTTAAAAGGAATTCATTATAATGTTTCATCATTAACAATGATGTTTCCTTTGGTCTTTTCCTGGAAACTTCTTATCAGGTTAAAGAAGTTCTCTTTAATTACTTGTTTGCTAAAATTTTTTCTCATTTAGAGTGCTGCATTTTATAAAACTCTTGTTTTGCATGGCAGTTGATATTTGTAGATTTTTAAACATTAAATGGTTCTCCAGATTCGCCAGAAAACACTTCTTGGTCATTCATGCATCGTTTCTTTTTTTCCACAACTGTTGGGCTTGATGTACTTTAGATTCATGAAGTAGATGGGTCTAACTTTACTTTCTCATGCAATCTTTGTCTGAATTTGGTTCAAGATTTTGTTGACTTCAAAGAAAGGGTTGAAGAATGGGCATTTCGCCTAATGGTTAAGATGCGTATTTCCTACATCAGAGTGCCTGAGTTTGATTCCTGGCTCCAGTTCCTGACTCCAGCTTCCAGCTAATGCAGTTCCTGGGAGGCATCAGGGAAGGCTCAAATGATTCAGTTCCTGCCACACCTGTGGGAAACCAGGAGTCGTTCCCAGCTCCTGGCTCTAGCACCATTCTCAGACACAGGCATCTGGCCTCAGATGGGAGCTCTCTGTGTGTCTCTGTCTCTCAAATGAATACATAAAAGAATTAGGAAGTTCTTATATTTGCTCATTTTCAATTATATTGATACATGTTTATAAGATAAAAACCAATAGTTACCTTGAAAGCTTTGTCTAATTTATCTGTAAGACTAGTTTTGTCTAATAGTTACTATGTGCACATTTTAACTACTGACTCAAATACTGGTATATCTTTAGAGGTTTTCTCCAGTTTTGAGTAAGTGATATAAGTGCTATATTTCTAAGAATTGCTCATTTTGCAAGTATTTTCGGTAATATAGTGTTATGATTTTCTTATTCTCTTATAGCTGAAGTTCTTGTTTTTTTATAGCTGAAGTTCTGTTGTCCTTTGAAATCCTGTGATTTGTTGGTGGTTATTTTCTCTCCTTTTTCTTGAGCGATCTCTAGAGGTTTGTCTTTTGGCTTGGTTTATCCTTGTTAAGCTACTTATTTCTGTTATTTAAAAGACCCTACTTTTAATTTCTCCTTTTTCTCAGTTTGTTTTCAAATCCTGGATGATTGAGGCAAGTGCTTCCGGGCAGCAGGTTAAGCTGCTGTGTGCAACGCTGGCATTCTGTTTGGGAGTCCTGGCTGCTCCACTTCTGATCCAGCTCCCTGCTGATGCTCCTGGGAAAGCAGCAGGAGATGGCCCAAGTGCTTGGGCACCTGAACCCATGTGGGAGACCCAGAAGAAGTTCCTGCATCATGGCTTTATCCTGACCTAGCCCTGGCCCAAATGGTGTCTTAACTGCTGTGGCAAATGCCTGCCCCTGTTACTTTATTTTAATTGTACACTATCCTAAGAATATAGTCTTACAAAATAATTTTCAAATTACCTAATACCTGATTTTGACCTCACTTAGGGTTAATTCTTATAAACGCTTCATGGCTATATTAATGTACATTCTCCAGTTGTCAAATGCAGAAGTCAACTTGTTGCTTCTTTATCTCTACTAGTTTTTGATGGATCTGTTAATAATTGAGTGAAATGTGTCGAAATTTCTCTTCTCAACTGTGGACTATTAATTCTTTTTGTTCCATATATACTTTGCTCTCTCTATATATTTTGAGATGAATTTTCCCCCATGTTAATCTGCATATAGATTGGATAGATTTTCTTAATTATTATGTAATGATTTTTTTCCTGATCTTTTATAGTAATTTCGTGTTAAAGTCAATTTTCTCTGGTGTTAACCTAGCCACCCAGTGGTTTTTTGGTTTTTGTTTTGTTTTTTGTTTTGTGTATCTCAGGTGGCCTCCAGTAATTCCCTGTTCTGATAATCATGGCATTTAATGATCTCTTCTCCCTATGAGTAAAGCTGACCAGCCCGATCAGTAAAGTTGCATAAATGGTACTGTTTGGGTTTGGGCCCAGGATATAAAAGACACCTTGGATTTCTGGCTCCAAGGAAAGCCAGATGTCCTGTTGTGAGGATACCAGCCCTGTGGAAAGGTTCTTCAGTTCCAGTCAAGCTATGGGACAGCTGGAGTCCCAGGCCACAGCTTGACTGTGTTGTCTCAGGAGACTGGGAAAAACCATGTAGTTAAGCTCCTTCTGACTTCCTCATCCACAGGAAAATGTATAGAAGAATTAATGTTTTTTCAATACATTAATTTTTAGGATAATTTGGCATGCAGAGAGAGACAGAGAGGATATAATACTATTGTCTCATTTTACCTTCACCTGAATTTTTATATTTGGGGTACATAAATAGCAGATGGCTATGTACTTTTTTTTTTTTTAATTTTATTTCTTTGAGAAGCCGAGAGACAGAGAGAAAGAGTGCTCCCATCTGCTGGTTCATTACTCAAGTGCCCACAGCTGCTGGGCCTGGGCCGGGTCCAAAGCTGGGAGCTAGGCACTCAATCCAGATCTCTCCTAGGGGTTGCAGGAATCCAGTTTACTTGAGCCATCACTGTTGAATCTCAGACTCTGCATTGGCAGGAAGCTGGAGTCCAGAGGCAGAGTTCAGAACCGAACCCACTTACTTCAGTGTGGGTATTTTAACCACTCGGCTAAGTACCTGGTCCCCACCTGTATTTTACAGCTGTGTTTTAAAATTTAAGAGGAAAAATGAGACAATGTCCTTATTATTCTCTGCAGACAGTATGTTAAGATAACATATATATGTATATTTGTGATTTTATTTCACTGCTATTTTCTTATAGGTCAGATGATCCCTTTATGATAATTTTCCTTCTTGCTGCATTACATCTAGAAATTTCTTGAGCAAAGAATTGCTAGAGGTAAGCCTGTTTCTGTTTATCTGAAAATGACTCTACTCTTGTTTCTGCAAAATAATTTTTGATTGTAAATATTTTTATTATAGTTACATTAGCTCAGTATTTTCTATCAGTCTGAGTTTCAGTCTTTATTGAGTGATGGGTCTTTTTTTTTTTTTCTTAAAGCTTTTAAGAGCCTCTCTTTGATTTTGGTATTTTGCAAACTTTGCAAAACCCATCAAAGTGTGGATTTATTTATTTATTTATTTTTTGCTGCCAGAGTCATTATGCTCCCTAAGTTTGTGAATTCACAACTTTTCTGCCACTGTCTCTTCACATATTTCCTCCTCTGTCAGCTATCTGAACCCTCTTCCCTTTGGATTCCAACTACACAAGTCTTAGAGCTACTTATCTTTTCTTCAATGTATTTCAACTTTGTTTTCACATCTTCTTTTGTTGTTGTTTTTGGTCCTTTAACAGCACATTTGGGTGATCTAATCAGATATATATATATATATATATATATTCAGTTCAGTAATTATTTCTTTAGCTGTGTATAAAAAGTTGTTTAACTGGTTTGTAGAAATCTGTAATTCAAAAATCATGTTGTTTTAAAGAATTATTTATTTACTTGAACGTGTGAAACAGAGAGAGGAGAGATGGGTAGAGAAAGAGAGATCTCTCACCCACTGGTTTGCTCCCGAAATGTCTGTAACAGCCAGGGCTGAGCCCGGCTGAGCCAGGGTCTGGAGCTCTATCTGGTCCTCTCTCGTGGCTGACAGGGGCCCCAGGATGTAGAGCATCATCTGTTGTCTTCCCAGGCACATTAGGAGAAAGCTGAGTTTCAAGTGGAGGAGACAGAACACAAATTTGCACTCTGCTATGGGATTCAGACACCCCAAGAGGTGATTTAACCCACTGTACCATAATGCCAATCCCAAATTGTATTTTTAATTAAGATATTTCATCTTTTTAATTTTAATATCTTTTTGCCCACTACTGATGGTCAAGTGTTGCTTATCATATTTGTGGTTTTATATTTTATTTTATTAAGCCTGTGCATACTGTTGGTGTGCACATCAATGGGGAATTAAAGCTGCAGATGGAATTAGGATTGCTAATCATCAGACAGGGGGATTATCCTGAATTATCCAAGCAGGAATAATAGGGTTACTAGGACCATTAAAAATGGGAAAGGGAGGCAGAGGAAACAGGCCAGAGAAAGAGATGTTATAACGAAAGTGGATCTGGGAGATATAATATTTCCAGATCCAAAGAGTGTAGTTAGTCCCAAAAACCTGGAAAAGGCAAGGAATAGACTCACCCCCCAGGGGTTCCAGAAGAGAACACGGCCCTGTTGACACCGTAGTTTCAGGAGAACTCTAGGATGATGAATTCCTGTTGTTTCAGACCACTGAGTTGTGGTCATTTGTTACAGCAGCAAGACAACTAATACATAGCTACCGCAGTTGGCTCTCTGCACCCATGGATTCAACCAACCAAGGATTGAAAATATCCAAGTAAGAAAATACGGTACATGTTGCATCTGTTCTAAACATGGGAAGACTTTTCTTCCTTGTCATTTTCCCCTAAACAACACAGTCTCTCAACTACTTACATAGCCTTTGCACCATGTGAAGTGTTAATGAGTCATCTACAGATGACTTATGGTACATTGGAGGAGATGGGTGTTCAGCTTAGAAGTTAAAGACACCAGTTAAGAGGATGGCATCCCACATCTGAAAACGTAGGATTGACACCCAGCTGTGGCTCCTGACTCCAGCTTTAATTGGCCTCCTCCCACATGTATGGGGGACCTGGATTGTGTTCCTTGATCCCAGCTTCAGCCCTCGCCCATTCCTGGTCTCTTTGTGCGTTTGGGAAGTTGACCAGCAGAGCTCCCAGATGGGAACTTTCTCTCTTGCTATCAAGTAAATAAATAAGTAAATGATGATTTTAAAAGGTGTATGTAAGAATGTGCATAGGTTAAGTGCAAACATTATACAATTTTGTGCTTGGGATTTGAGCATCTGCGTATGTGCTCCATTTGGAAGTCCTGGACCCCTTTCTCCCAGATACTCAGGGACAGCTCTAGGTAGTCTATGTCTGAGCATTTCAGTGCCTGAATCCTCAGGATCGAAGAGAAATGTTCCCCAGATCTGCTGGCTGTACTCCTGGCTTGTCTTCTCTCAGGCTTGGTGGTCACTTTATTTTCAGGTTATATTTTTTTTTAATCATAATTCCTAGGATTTCCACAGACCTAATTGGGAATCTGTTCACTGAGAGGAAATTTGCATCTCCATTTACCCAGAGAACTTTGGGAAATCCTCTGGAAAATTTATTTTTTATTTGCAGATACTGTTATCAAATGTCTAATGCAAAGGAGAAATGATCAACAGAAAATTCATTTAAAAAAAAGGAAATCAATGTTGTATCTTTCTGTACCTGTTTTCCCATTGTTATAGTCAGGTTAAAAACAAAACCTTTTTCCTTTTCAATCGATATATTCATGTAAATGAGATTCTGGGATATGATCGTTGTCTATAATGTACTTGTCAGAAGGAAGCTTGAATGAGTTGGAAAGTCAAAAAGTTTTGTCCTGGGGCATGCACTGTGGCATAGCGGGTAAAGCCATCTCCTGCAGTGCTAGCAGCTCATATGGGCACTGGTTCATCTTGGCTGCTCCACTTCCTATCCACTTCCTTGTCAATGTGCCTGGGAAAGCAGCAGAAGGTAGCCCAAGAGCCTGGGCCCCTGCACCCACGTGGGAGACCCAGAAGGAGGTCCTGGCTCCTGGCTTTGGACCAGACCACCACCAACCCTTTAGGCCATTTGGAAGATGGTCTTCCAGCAGATGAAAGACCCCCCCGCCCCGCGAATGTGTGTGTGTGTGTGTGTGTGTCCATCTCTTTGTAACTCTGCCTTTCGAATAAAATAAATAATTTTTTAAGAAATTTTTGTCCTTATATGTAGCTGATTGAGGGAGCTTGTCAAGGCTTCAGATTCTAGTTAAGGCTTAACTCTGCAGGACTTGGTTGTCCCAGGTTTAGACACTTTGTATTCAACTCAAAGTGGTCATTTTCACCTGTATCTTGGAGTTAGAGAATGGAAAGCAGAAACGTGAAACTGAATTCAGGAGAGTGATTTTGATTTTTGCCATTACAAACTTGGGTGAGAGACATGGAAGGAAAGACTTTAGAACCAATGAGAGAAATCGATTTTATATTAGCTGTGCCTTCCATCCCTGGTTCTTTGTATGTCTTATCTTCATGAGTAAAGTGGAATGACTTGTGCTTCAAATCAACCAATTGTATGACTGAATCTTGAGTGTCAATCTGTTTCATTGCCCTGAGGGAAACATTTCAAAGCTGTGAGCAACCTCTTAGGGTATCTACTGCTAATGCCAATGGTGGGCATTTCTGGGATATAACTTGCACGTTTATGCATTAGAATTTATTTTATTTATTTTAAAGCATGTGGATTGACATTTAGGAATTAAAATCACCCTGCCTATCCTCCCTTTATTTTGAGATTCAAATATGATGTTTAATTTGGGGCCAGTATTATGACTTGGTGAGTAGGGCCGTGGCCTATGACACCAGCGTCCCATATGGGAGCTGGTTCATGTCTCTGATGCTCTATTTCCAATCTATCTTCCTCCTAATGCACCTGAGAAAGCAATGGAGGATGGCCCAAGTCCTTGGGCCCCTGCACCCATGTGGGAGACCCTGAAGAAGCTCCAGGCTCCTGGCTTTGAGCTGCCCAGCCTGGGCTGTTGCCACCTTTTGGGAAGTGAACCAGCAGATGCAAGACCTCTTTGCCTCTGTTTTTACTTCTCTGTTTGTAATTATGCGTTTCAGATAAATAAATGAATCTTTTAAAAATGTGATGTTTAACTTGCCCCTATTCTCTTGCTTTTTAAAGATTTATTTATTTGAGAGTCAGAGTTACACAAAGAAGGAGAGGCAGAGAGAGAGGTCCTCCATCTGCTGGTTCACTCCACAAATGGCTGCAATGGCCAGAGCTAGGCCAATACAAAGCCAGGAGCCAGGCGCTTCATCAGGGTCTCCCACATGGGTGCAGGGGCCCAAGCACTTAGGCCATTCTCTGCTGCTTTCCCAGGCCATGGCAGAGAGCTGGATTGGAAATGGAGCAGCCAGAACCCGAATCAGTGCCCAAATGGGATGCTGGCACTGCAGGTGGCGGCTTTACCCACTCCACCACAGCGCTGGCCCTGCCTCTACTTCCCTAATCACAACACAGGCACGCATGACAGCCCTTTCAGCAACTGAGTGAAAGTCAGGGCACCACGTGCACACAGAGTCCTGCTATGTATGTGTCAGTGGCAGGTGGATTGTGTTTCGGAAGTCCCATGCAGATTCTGACTCCTGGGTTGATAGTGCTGAGTGCACCCTGCCTGCCTGCCTTGTATCAGTAGGAATGCCTTCTTCAGGAGTCCTGAAGTTCCCTGAATCTGATTAGCAGTAATGAGATGCACTAACTTTTATATAACAGGACTTCAAGAGGGCAGGCACATTTCCAGGATGGTTGACTCAGCATTCCCCATAGGCCATCAAAGTCCCAAGTTGTTTTCACCTCTTGTGCCTGACACTCTCCCTTTTCGCTTCTTTCTAACATGCAGGGGAGCTGTTCACAACTATTTCAAGGGTCACTCCTGCGCATGAACTTGTCAGGAGGAAGGAGAAACACACGGCTGACTCTTAAGATGGCAGGAAGATGTCTTTGAGGTCAGACATCTTCCCCTCATACCGGCAGGATGGTGCAGGCTGCCCACCCTCAGTAAGTCAGTGACAAGGAGACCAGGGCCTTCCTCTCACTGGTCCAGCCTGCCCTTAGAGCAGGGGGTGGGGTCGGGCTCCACTGCTGGCAGGTGCCATTAGGACAGAAAGAAGGAAGGGATTGATCGTCAGCAACCAAACAGGTGCCAACCACATCACTCATCTACTTTATTTCTTTAGATTTCAGATTGTTAAAGGGAACCCATGTAATCCCAAAATTAAACTCTCCAATGGACATTCTTAGTGAAGATCTTGAAATGGGTAGTGCCTGAGCTGCTAACTCGTTTGCTAAGTCATTGACAGGGAGTTCTTAGGGCTGTTAAGAAGGTGCATTGGTCACCCCAACTATTTCACAATGAATCAAATCATGGGCATAAAACACCACAAATACATCAGCACTCCTGGGTGTTATTTTCATTTTCCAGGCAAGTGTTCAGATACGACTGAAAAAAAAAAAAAAACCCTTATTTTTCTCAAGGAGAGGTTAATTTTTCAAGAGGAGAGTAGGCAGCCATTTTTAAAGGCATAGAGGCATTTTTTTCAGGTCATTCACATTTTGCAAAAACAAGCTTAAAAAATGTGTCCTAAAATGCCGAATAGCTGTACTTTAACACAGATAAAGTGAGAAAGTCAAGGTAAAGGCAAAGGATACATACGTCTAAACCATGCAATTATGCAGAACCTTTAAACTGACATTTTAAAGAATGCAAAGGACATAGAGAAAGATTGTGATGTAGTGTCAATTGGAAAGAAGCATACAAACAGAATGCCTATTATGATCCAATCAGTAAACTAACGATACAGAAACCTTTATTTTTTCCTAGATATTTTATGCTTTCCAAAGTCTGAACAGTTGTTATGTCGTATTGTTAACATATGTTCCCTGCCCTCCCTGTCAGAGAATTCTCCTTTTGCATCCCATGTCTGAGGCAGGTGACCTGCTTTGATCAATGCAGTGCAAACAAAGTGATCCCAGCCATGAGTACAGCAGAAGCTTGGGAACAACGGGTGGCTCCATCATCACTCCCCTCCTCTGCTCACAGCATAACCAGAGAGGGGCCATTCATCATTCTGGACTCCTGAATTAGGAACATATGTGGCAGTCACGTGCTATGCAGGCAAGGAGTGACCCTGTGCTGTTAGAAGCCGCGGGCATGTGGGGGCTGTTTATTACCTCAGCATAACTCAGCAAATGCTGCCTAATAGAGCAGCTTGTGTGATTTGTGTTTCAATTCAGAAAAATAAGAAGTAATATAAAAATCACTCTATAAAATACAAGTTTTGTTTAAAATCATATCATAAACAGTTTCAGGAGGAGCACATAAATATGCCATTGTACTCTGCAGCTTGAGGAAAGTAAGGAAAAAAAAGGATTTGTTCTATGCTCGTGCATGCTTCTGTGGTACAATGTCAAGAGCAGTATCCTTTCTCTTGTAAAAAAAAATGCATTTTTTATTATTCCTTGGGAAGGAGGTATGGAGGGAGGGAGAGGGAAAATTCCTATCCAAACCTCAAATGCTTGCAATGACTGGGGCTGGGCCAGAGCCAAAGCCAGGAGCCAAGAACTCAATCCAGGTCTCCCACATGGGTGACAGGGACCCAGCTACGTGAGCCACTACAGCTGCCTCTTAGCAGGAAGCTGGAGTCAGCATCCTGAGCTAGCACCAAACCCACACCCTCCAGTGAGGAATGTGGGTGCCTCAACTGCTGGGCTAAATGTCTTCCCCCATTCTCTTTCCTGTTTGCTGTTAGCATCCTCGTTATTCTGGTTCTACTCTTCCTTATGAATGTTTCTGCTCTCTGCAGCCAACTACCAATAATTAGAACAAGTCTTAGGTCACTGCCACATCTTTTCTTCACTTCTCGTTTCTCCCTATCGTTTCCTACAAACTTCAGTCTCTGACCATGAAGGTCATTGATAATGTCCTTCCTGTCAAGTCAGATGATGCTACTCAGAGCTCATCTTCTTACCTCCCTTTGCCTTTGACTCAGGTATCCTTACTGAACTTTTACACATGGTGGTCTCCGGGGCACTGCAGTGTCTGTCTCTCATTTGGGACACTCCTTACTCTCTGTTGAGCCAGGATTGCCTGACTGTCCCTTTCCTATGCATGTATGTGCTTAAGCTTCTGTTTTTACCCTTGTTGTTTCTTATTTTCTCTAAGATGTCAGATATACCTTCATTTCCTGAGATGTATGGAGCAGTGTGCAGTGTTTAATCGATTTTACTGGGAAACAGTGGCATAGCTATTGGTCCCCAAATCCCTGTCAAGACTGTATTGCATCTCTGAGATTAGTATAATGTTCGACCTGTCTTCATCCATTAGAAAAAAAATCTTGTCATGAGTTAATTCATTCTGAAAATTGTCCCATGAGTATTTTTATATCTAGTCTTATTTCCTGGGGCCTTTTCAGGTATAATATGTGATCATTGTATTTCATAAACAAAGCATACTTGACAATAAGAAATATTACTGATTTGGGCAACATTTAATAAGTTATGTAACGGCTTGGGATTCCAAATATGAGTTCCTGGACTGTTATGTTCATGTAGAAAAGAAGCCAGAGTCTAAGCGAAGAATTTATAAAGCCAGAAGCAGCAATGCTGTGCTGGGAGTTGACTTTCTGTGCAGCAAGAAAATGGTTTTACTCAAGTTGATTGGAAATTCATTAATAATTTTTCACATTTTAAGCATTTTTGAGACATAAAATCCTTACCCACAGTTAGAAAAATTTATATTCTGCTTGAATTCATGTATTGTAATCATCTATCTTCGCATTTGACACTGTCCTGGAGAGATGAAACATGTCATGTTTTTAAAGATCTCTAGAGAAAAATATTGTCAAGCTTCCTTGTGGTGACTTATTCCAGTGACTAAATCCCCTCAGGAAATGATTTCTTGTCTAACCTGAGTATTTCACAATATGCTTCAGTGTTGCCTTTTGCTGTGTCCTCATTGAAAATATCTGTAAAAGGACTCTCGCAACTGAAAAATGATTTTTTAAATTACTCCTCGCCAGTGTTCTTTAATGTACCTCAAGTCTCTTCATGAAGATAAATAAATAAACCCGAAAGCATCCTGAATGCTTTTCAGCTGGTGCCTGTGTAATCATCAGTGTTTAAAAATGTTATATAAAGTAACATTTCTCAACTTACAGTTCTGCAGTTCTGAATATCCTATATTGTTTCTATTTCAAAATGAAGTGACTTCACAAAGATCATGGAAATATGAAATTAAAAGAGAAGTTGATTTTTGTGCTGACATTTTTGAATTCCGTGCATCCAAGGGGTCTTCAAAAACTTGTGGTAAATGCATAGTATGAGAAATGCATGAATTTAAAAAATTAAACCCAAGTAAACTTACCTTTCGGTCCAGTTTTTCCATGGACTTTTTGAAGTATCCTCCTATATACCATCATAAAACATATGCATTTGCTTAGCCTTCAGAGTGCTTTTAAACAAATGAACCATCTTTCAATTTTACGTTAAAATTGTTACAACAAAAAGATGGTCTATGATTTTTTTTTCTGTTGCTGTTAATTCTTTTCAACTTCCTGACTTCTGTGGCTGCTGTTACCCTTAGGCAGGATTATCACAGTGTAACATAAATAAGAGATTAACTTTTACAGTCACTCTCCATTCGCCATAAAACTCCTTGACCTACTCAGATCCAGTAGGGTCAGCGTTTTCTTTGGCCAGCTTGGATCTTTGGCTTTGGTGCTGTGGGGCTCACGCCATGGAATACCGTCAGCACAAGGGATATCCTTTGGAAAACAAGGAGAACTTGCCCTCTCTTTTTACATACAAATGTAGGGAAACTCTTGTTTCTCAATTCGTTAATGTCACTAGAGTCTAAATACGTTTTTATGGACAAAGAAAAGTCCTGGTAATTAACTATTGTATTGTAATCATAATCAAGATTTGCTAAGTACTTTCTGTGCCAGGTAGCACATAGACCGCACAAAAGACAGCCTCTGCTGACAAGTTTTCTGCCAGCCCTGTGTCTTGGGCCTTAACAGTTTGCCTCTCTGTGCCAGAGGCTTTTGATTAATTAGGAAAATTCAACAAGCATTTATAAAAACATCTCCCCAAGTAATTTAGACACAAGCTAGTGTTTTCCTGTTAGATTTCCAGTAAACAAAAGGATATTGGTTGATTGTTGGAGGGAGTTGATTGTAACCTTTTGGCTCTAACTAATGAGGCCATGTCTTAATTCTTTTTAATGGTTTAGAATTCCAAAGCTATGGAGTCTGGTAGGGAAGCAGAGGAAGTAAACACACGAAAAAACAAGGAAGGAGACCCATTGAGCCCCAAATGGTTTCCTTTCCCCTGCACTAATTTGCAGGTGGACTAAATCTACAGCCCCTCTTCATGACAAACAGACAGCTGAGTAAGTTTTAGTTGTCCCCATGCTGTCTTTTAGCCCAGGAGCTGATTGTACATGTGCACAACGGAATCCCCAAGGGGAGCGGTGACCAGGGACTTTGCACTACAGATGGAGAGGGATTACTGAGAAGTTGATCGGGACGGATGTTTTCAGTTACAGCTGTAACTGGAGGTAATGGTTTCCCCACAGGAAAGCTCATGGATCCATGGGCCTTGGTGCTCTGCTCCCTGACAGGAAAGGAACTGTTTATGACTGCAGCCCATGCCACCTGCTCAGCTATCAAGTGCACATTTGTTCTCTCGGGAACACAGGGTGGGGTCGTTACTAGAAACAGGGCTAAGAGCCAGCAGTACTCCACTTCCAGATTCTGGCTGACTCCTACAGTGACCTCTGTCTGGTCCCCTCAATAAAACTAACCACTGCTTATTTAAAACTGGAGCCAGATAGGCAGTGCCTTGGGAAATAGCCACACTTCACTGGGATTTCTTTGGCACCGAAGGCACTCAAAATTACCCTTGTCATCAACGAATATTTATTGGGCATCTTCGATTAACATGCAATCAATGAGTCAAAGACACATACCATGTCTGCATTTATAGGATATGATTCTAAAAAGATGAGTGCATTAGAAATGCACAAATATTCATTGTTTCGTGAAGCATGGTTTTTTTAAGTATTTATGTAAATTAATCCAGAGAGCCAAGATTTCTGTAATTGAATTCATCCCATAGTAGCTGATTATTTGGTGTTGTCTATGCTCCATAAAATTAATTTTAAAGACAAACGTTAGTGACAAAACAGTTCACAAAATCCCTTCCACACAAAGAATCAGAAGGGTTATTTACAAAATAAATTATTTTTTATTGTTTTTATTAAAACAGAGTGAAAGGACTCTGTCCTCAGCATGCTATGTGTGCGTGGTTGGAACATTCTGGGTATGTGATGACAAAATATTCTCTGTGTCCTCTACATGGGCGACGTCCCACATAAACAGTGGTTCTCCATAAACAGCCCAAGAGCCTACATCCCCCACAGCAGAATCCACTGGCAGCTGCGCATCTTGAATGTTTTTGTACTATCCTTGACTTCTACAGTTGGCAGAGAAAGAAAAAAAAAAGCCAATTCTAGAAACTAGAGCTGTTGGATGGATGGACGGATGTCCAGAAATGGAGGGTGAGAGAAGAGAAGTGTTATATTTTGTGAAGCATTGGGAACAATTATAGGATCACTGGAAAGATTTCAAGTGTTTTAGAAACACAAAAGTCAACAAAGTCTCCTGATATTTTCAAACCAAAATCACCAAGCTTAGTCTCCTTGTAAGAACCTTAGTGTCACTTCAGAACCCAAGAGAGACAAACGCCCCAGTCATCACTACCAAACCTTAGAGGCTGTTAAAAACTCCACTCAAGGGAGCTCCTACTGTGAGAAGCTGAACTAATGTTGTACCTGAGCCCTGAGACTCTTGCTAAGGAGGCTCTGGACAGCAGCGCTCAGCCCTAGCTCCACCATGTTCTTCTGGGCCCACTAGTTGCTGGAGGAGTCCTGGTTTCCTTAAATTTTCGGTGAAGTTAGCTCGAGTTGAACAGGGGAGAGGGCAGAAGCACGTGACGTGAAAGCACACTATTGGTGGAAGTCTCCGATGGCTGCTTAGCAGCTCGCTTTTCTGTGAGTCAGAGAAGTCAGTTCCCTGTTCTAATAATCGATCCACTAAGTTATTTTTCATCACACATGGCTTTTTAGTGATAGCGCAGGCAAAGCAGCCAAGAGATGACCCGAGACAATGCTTGTCTGGGGAAACTAGACGTTGCTAATCTACTTTCAGGGATGCACAGGGGAAGCACTGGTTGTCTGGGAGTCTGCAAACTCTGCCCTACACATGCAAAGTTCTATCTTCCTAGTGTTGTGCATGTGACAAGATTGTCTTTGCGTGTCATCAGGTCCCAGTCAGCTTGATGGAACTGGAGTAACTTGGGCTGTCACAACAAAACAGCACAGACTTTGGTGGTTTTAATGACAGAAATTTATTCACTGTTGAGGAGGTGAAAAATCCAAGATGAAGGTGCCAGTAGGATTGGTTTCTGGTGAGGCCCCACTTCTTGGGTTGCAGATGAGCTCATTCTCTCTGGGCTTTCACATGACTTTTTATCTGTGGGTGCTTTGCAGTGGCGGATAGGGTGAAAGGAGAAAGAGACACACAGAAGGAGAGAGAGAGATGTAGGGTCTCTTTCTCTTCCTTCCAAGACATTAGTCCTATTGGGCATCAGTTAACCTGAATTACCTTTTTCAGGGTCCCGTGGGGGCACTGTGTACACTGTCAAATTGGGAATTAGAGCTTCATCATGGATTTTTTTTTTTTTTGGCAGGGGCAGGAACATTTCAGTCCATGGCAAATGATAAATATTGATTAGTACATATTAATCTGGATATGCACAGGGCATTCATATCATGTGTTAATACTAGGTAATCATGTAGACTAAATTAGTTAATGAAATAAGCTAATTGAAATTCAGCAGATATCAGTCTATGCCATAGACAAATGAAACAGGAGATGTTTCATAGTATTATTAGTGGTAGTATTATTAGTAATATCAGTATTAGTATTTTGCACATGGAAAAACTGATTTGGGATCTTGACTTTACCGCCCAGTTGTTATGGGAACTGAGGGCACTAGTTTATCCACTCTGAACCAAAGAACTTTGCTATGAACGAGGGTTACTGCAAGGATTGACATGGGGAATTTTAGTATAGCACCTGACACGTTAATATACACTCAGAAAAGGAAATGAGTAAATCAATATAATGTTTGTCATTATAGTTATGCTAATATCAATATCAAAACTGAATTAAACTCAGTAGCCAGTGGATACTTATCAGAATTCTCTGGTAAGTTAAATGTTTTATATTCTTCTGACTTCCAAGTTGGAATCTGGGGGACTGTATTCAAAGCAGTGCTGTTTTCCGTGGTGATATCTAAGCTCTCCAAGCCTTCTAACTTGTCTTAGGTTCAGATTTTGGCACTAGACACAATCTCCAGTGGAGGCCGGGTACTCGGGTGCCATTAGGAGGCAACACTAGGAGGGAAAGGTAGCAGTCCATGGGCATCATATAGCTGGACAGGCTGATTATCTTTGAAGGTGGTACGTACAGATCACCTTAGTTATGCCCTGGTGCAGCCTGCTTAGGGTGAAACACTACCTCCAAGCACAGAGCTGGGTTTGCTTGTAAATGTGAGTGCAGATGGAGTTTCTGCTTTTAGCTGTAGACCTTCTATTTTTTGGCAACAACAGCTTCAGGGTATTGTAGACCTTATGAGCAAAGCAGTAGGAGATTTTGTTGTAATTATTTTCTAATTACTGCTCCTCACATAGCATTTGACATTTATAAGCAATTCAGTTATTTCCTAAACTTGATTTTATGGATTTTTCTAGGTTTGGCATTGCCCTTGCTTCTTGGCACAGTATGCTGTTACTATTTTTAAAAATAGGCATGACAGTGAAGATACTGAAATGGAAATACAGAGCCAAAACAGAGTTTGCGTTCAACTGGAAGAACCTAGAAGCTGACATTCAAATGTCAGTGGATTCTCCTACTCTTCTTTTCTACAACTTAAGCTTTGCTTTTAAAACCTAAGTTGTTGCTATCACATTAAGCAGTATCAATTTAATTCCCATCACAGTGAATATTAATAAGTAATTTCACTTGCCTCCTAATGACTTTGTTCTTGAAAATATTCCTTTCAAATTATGCCAATCCAAACACTTATTTCCAATCTTTCTCTTAGAACATTGAGGAACAAGAGAAATAGTAGAGAATGTTAGTTGTCATTAGATAAAAGGAATGAAAATATGTGATTAACTTCTAAGTTGCTGTTTTGGTCTAGAAGTCCATATTTGATTTTTCTCAGGCTAAACTTCATTTAACTTTCATCCTTCCAAGTGGCATAATTGTTTTCGTAGTAACTGTTCTATACCTATTTTTTCTTCTCCTATACCTAAAAAAAAATAAGGACTGTATCTAAGCTTACAAGTTTCACACTCAGGGAATATAGCTTCTAATGGGCAAAGGATAAGTATCAGATCCTTTGAAATATACACAGTGAAAATTTGGCTAGTCTTTTTTTTTTTTTTTTTTGTAAGAGAGACCAAGAAAAATGCTGTCAACAATAATGTTAAATTTGGAAGTGTGAAGTTGTGCCAGCGGGTATTTTAGAAAGGCTGATGCTATACTTGGGAATTTGTCAAATACATCAATAATGTTTCATAGCACATTTGGCTGTGTGCAAAAAGTAGATACCGAATTTCTCCATCCCTCTTGGGAGAATAAAACACCCCACATTTTGAAATGTATTGGGGTGACTTCCTCCATTCTCTTCTTTTGTTTATTTTTATGGGGCTCTTTAAGGAAATACCTAAGGTGTTTTGAAAATATCATATCTTAGCTCACACCATGAGGGTTTGTTTACCACAGGAATTTTAGTTGTGCTTGTAGAAATAATGAAAAAAATAAATTATTTCACCTGGGCAATTGGACAGCTAATCTTACTGGTTGAACCGGCTGCTGGCTGACTGCCAGTGGGTACGATGAAAAGATTTTCCAATTGGCTGTGCATTAAAAAAGCCACTCAACTCTCTTTCCTATCACCTACCATGTTCCAGGGACTTTGGTGAGAACAAGGAGAATGTGCGAGGGTAGCTGCCGATACATGGTTAATTCTGTTGTTCCTAAAGACTCAACACTTTGGTGTTCAGAAGGACCTTGGAGGATTACGACATCTAGAAGAAGTTCTTGCAGAAGAACTCAGCAAGTCAAGTCAGATCCTGCTTGCTGTGCGTTTCTGCTGCCCCTCAGCCTCCTGTGGCCATCTCTGATTCCTGTGCTGTGGCAGTTCGTGAGGCATTGTTCACACTTAGCTGTTTGTGTTCTGACAACCATTGCCCAAACTGAAGAGGAGCAGCACCCATCATCTCCCACAGACCGAGAGACTCCAGTGTTTCGAAGAGTTTATTTTTTAAGGGGAGGTCATTTTGTTCCCCTTAACACTCAGAAAGAGCCCTTGATTTGAAGCTGTAGACACTACCTTCACCGAGAAAGCCCCATGGCATCATCATGCTGGGAACCAGGAGAGCCCAAGGGGCCTGGTTGCCCCATCCCAGCATGGCAGGGAAGAGGATGGGAGCTGTCCGCTCCTGGCACGGCAGCCACGGCCTTGTCACTAGCAGTGATTGCCATTTACTGATGCTTGGCCCGTTCAAAGTCCTCCAAGAACTCCATCACTGTTGTCGTCCTTATTTCACCGAGAAGATTAGCACCTAGCCCACAGTAGGATGGCGAGTAGAATGAGATACCGAAACATAGGATGCTCAGTTTCCGAGCCCAGACTTCTGTTTCTCTGGCCATTGCCACCTCCTTCCAGAATTTGGCATTAAAAAGCCATGTTCCAGGTAAAAGGGTTAATGTTTTTTCCATGTTTATTTCATAATTATGACAACACATTTTATTCCTTTTATAATTTCACAGAATTTAGACAAATAAATGATAACCCTTAGTGTATAGCACATTAAAATCATTGGTCTATGTAGGCATCTGCTTTTATTTAATTAATTTAAGGTTATATGATGCCTACTTGGGGACACCCAATTTAAGGATGAGGATGCTTATGATAGTTTGTAACTACTGAGTGATCCCACACTGATTCACCTCCCACCTCCAGCTGGACTTCAAGAGTAAACTCTATTATGAAATTCATATTTTTATGCTTCTTACCTTTTAAGAAGAATTTTATCTTATATATCAAAAAAAGTCTTAACTCTTCACATATTTCTGAGGTATAAATACTGTCATATTGCATATGATTTTCCAGTAATAAACATATAAATACAGCTATAGTTCATAGTTTCGCTTTGGTAAAATATATAATTCTAACTGTAGTACAACTTATTTATCCATTCTCCTTTTGATAGATATTTAGACTATTTCCAGGCTTTATTGTTTTAAGGAAATGATAGTGTAAATATTCTTGTATTTCTTCTGGTGTGCATATATCTCCTTAGGATAAATATGAGAAAAAAATTTAAACTTCTTATCTTATTAAAATTAAGCGGTAGCTCATTGTGTTCTTGGTATGAATTTCCCTAATAGCTAAGAAGATAAAAACTTCCTCTTATTTTTATTGGCTCTATGCATTCGCTTTTAGGATAAATGTTGATATCTATTCCCCTGCTTCTTCTAAGCTGTCTTTTTTCTTATTAATTTGAAGGAATTCAAGACATGGTCTGTAAGTCACCCTATGTTGGTTATTTTATTGCAAAATTGTTGTAGTTAGTATTGCTTTCTCTTTCGTAGTTTTTGATGAACAGGTGTTATCTATGATCTGGTGGTTTAACTTGTCCATCAGTATTTTATGTTTAGTAATTGTTGTAGCTTATTTAAGACAGAGTATAAGATTGGATATGAATTAGTTGAAGTTTTTCTTCTTATATTTAAATCTTTAATCCGTATAGAGTTATTTTTACACAAGCAATAAGGTAAGGGCACATTTTGCTTTTCCCCATCACCACTGAGTATAAATCCTAGATCTACTTATTGAATAGTGTGTATTTTTCCCATTGAGCTATCATGATATCTTTGACCATGCTAATAGTCCTTTTATATAAGAGACTATTTGGGACTTTCTAGTCTCTTGCACTGGTAAATTTATCTGCCTCTTAATCTGTTCCATAAGTACTTAATTATTATGATTTTACTATAAGACTAGCTATGTTGTGGGAAGTCTCTATTTAATTTTTAAAAAGATATATATTGGTAATGCTTAGCTATTTGCTTTTTCCATATAATTGTAGAAAAAGAATGGAAAATTTCATGGAAAACAAAGCAGAGATTTTAATTAGAGTTACTATGAGTTTTGGGGACAGTTATGAAAGTTGACATTTTTCATATATCACTTTCTTCTACGTGAACATGGGCCATCTTTCCATTTGTTTGGAGCTTCTGTAATTTCTTTAAGTTAAATTTTATTCTTTGTCAAGAGCTTATAACTATTTTGTTATGTATATGTATAGATACTTTATTATTTTATTGCTTAAATAAATGGTGTTATTTTAAATTATACTTTGTACAGTTTTTCTGTTGTACTTGAGAAATGTACTTGACCTTATTTTTGTATATTTTGGTTTATATTATATCCAGATACTGATCCATACTAATATGGATCCATACTATTATTGCTGATCCATGTTATTATGTAATGATACCTGAACTTCCATATGGGATGCCATTGTTGCAAGCAGTGGTTTAACCCACTATGCCACAACATCGGCCCCTATTTGATTTTTAATTGTCTGTAGAAATTTCTTTGTAGTAGGTTAGTGGGGCCCATCTCCTCCAGTATTTATTTAATTATAAATGTTTTTATTTTGGCCTCTGACGGCTCCATTGGGAATGCATCATAAAAAGACAAGCATGATGGTTAGTAAACCAGTTCGAACGCTTGTGCAGGAGCCCGGCAAAGGAAGCTGGGGGATCACAGAGTTTGGCTGCAGTGGAGCTGGTGAGGAGTATATCTGATCTCGAGGTAGTTTCAAGGTGCAGCCAACAACAGTTCCTCTTTGGATTCAGGGTTTGAGAGAAAGCAAGGGATGATTTGACAGGGAATCAAGGGTCTTGGGTAATCTGAAAGATGGATTTGCTGCTAATGAAGATGGGGGGTGGGTCATAGGTGAGGCGCATTTGGAGGAACAGATAGGATTTTGTTTGGGACTTCTTCATGCCTTACTTACTAAACAGAAACAGGAGTGCTGCACATGTGAATCTGGAGTTCAGGAGAGAGCTCTGCATTTTTCAGTCATACACATAGACGGTATTTAAAGCAAGGAAACTGGGAGAGATTACCATAGAGGGAAAGGGATGGAGAGCGGAGTCTTGGGAGACTCCAATGTAGAGAGGTAGAAAGAGGGTGGTGCTGGTGGCGGAGGATCAGCAAAGGACACAGAATCAGTAGCCAGTGGGGTAGTGGGGGAAGAAAAAGAGTAGCATGGTCCCAGAACCCAAGTGAAGGCACAGCACAGAGACAAAGTTTCACTCATTGCTGTCTCAAGATACAGATGTAAAAATGTGTGGAAGACAGAAATGGTCGCTGACCAGGTGGTAGCCACTGGACACAAGTGACCGCTCAGTAATTGAGATAGGAACAGTTTGAACTGAAAAACGAAAATGTGACGGGATTATAAACCAGACACAAGATTTCAAAAATTTTTACCAAACCAAAGTAAACTATTTCAATTATTTTTAAACTGATTATATGTTGAAATGATAACATTTTGGATCCATTACACTAAAAATATAAAAGATACCTACAATATTCATTGAAAATGGGTGTTATGAAAAAACTATGAAAATATTTCAAAATACATCATATCAAAGTAAGCTTGTATTTTTAAAATTATTTATTTGTTATATTTGAGAGATACACACACACAGAGAGAGAGAGAGAGAGAGAGAGAGAGAGAGAAATGTCCTACCCTCTGACTTGCTCCACAAATGCCTGCACCAAAGGGGTAGGCCAGGCTGAAGTTGGTAGCCAAGAACTCAGTCCAGGGGTCCCCCATGGGTGACAGTGAGCCAGCTATTTGAAGTTATCACCTAATGCTTCCCAGGGGGTGCATAAGCAGAACGTGGGTAGTTGGAAGCTGGAGCAAAGCCAGGACTCAACCCACCACTCCAGTGTGGCATGTGCTGTTGCAAGTGATATCTTAATTTCTATTCTCTAAATTCCCAGCTCAAACTTATACACATTTTAGAGTTCCTTCTTATATTATTAATATTAAGTTCTCCTTTTTAAGGTTTATTTTTAAGTGTGTATACTAGAAAATTCAAAGTTACATTGTTGTTTATATTTTTACTGAAACTCAAATACATTAGAAATATAAACACTTGGCCGGCGCCGTGGCTCAACAGGCTAATCCTCCGCCTTGCGGCGCCGGCACACCAGGTTCTAGTCCCGGTCGGGGCACCGGATTCTGTCCCGGTTGCCCCTCTTCCAGGCCAGCCCTCTGCTGTGGCCCAGGAGTGCAGTGGAGGATGGCCCAAGTGCTTGGGCCCTGCACCCCATGGGGAGACCAGGAAAAGCACCTGGCTCCTGGCTCCTGCCATCGGACGAGCGCGGTGCGCCGGCCGCAGCGCGCCGACCGCGGCGGCCATTGGAGGGTGAACCAACGGCAAAGGAAGACCTTTCTCTCTGTCTCTCTCTCTCACTGTCCACTCTGCCTGTAAAAAAAAAAAAAAAAAAAAAAAAAGAAATATAAACACTTAACATGTAGGAGGTTGTGCATAAAAACATTCTCTGGGACCATAGTGGTACAGAAAGTTAATTTGCTACTTGGTACACCAAGAGCTTGGGTTCATTTCCCACTTACATTTACAAACCAACTTCTCCTTAAAGCACACCCTGGGAGGCAGAAGATAATGACTCCCATATTTGTTCTCTGTTGCTAATGTGGGAGGCCCTTAGGGAGTGATGGGCTCCTGATTTTGGCTAATTCCAGCCTGAGATGTTGCAAGCATTTGAGGAGTGAACCCCAAATGGATGGAAGATTGATCTTTCTTCCCCCACGTCTCCTCTCCCCCGCTCTGCCTTTCAAATAAATAAAAATAAAAAAACACACACTTTAAAGAACATATTAATTTGTAAATTATTAAAGATTATCAAATGGAAGACTTCAGGATAGTGACGGTATTTGAAGCAAAGCTGATCATTTAAAACCAGCCATGGTGGAAAGGGTCTTCTTTCAGACACTTGGAATGTTTGCTTCAAAGCTGTGAGGAAGATTTTGGATAATTTCCTCAAAGGTCTCACTAAAGTTAGTAGAATTTAAAAATGGTGTTAATTGCTATAGATTTTCATAGATATTGAGTCCATTCGAGTCCATGATTGCATAAATATGAAATAGCTAATAAGATGTCTGAATGTTTTGCATCTTTGATATTTTGAAATTAATTTTATTTCATGGTACTTCAAGCATGAAATGAAAGCAATTTTCATGGAAAACTGCTTGATCTAGTTATTATCTGACCATTTGTATTCTCACGCGATATTTGATGAATCGGTGTTAACGATATGGCTTCATCCTTTGCCTGGTAATTACATAATTACTAGGGATGCAGGAATCCAGCTGTGTTTGGGTTTCACTGAACATCTTAAACTATCATTCCAACATTTTGAATAAAATTTTAAAAAAGCGATTTTATCGAAGATGGTTTAAAACGTTAAACACACATACTTTTCAGAAGGAATTTAATCCATTTACCATTCTCTCACGAAAGCTTTTGTTAAGTGAGGACTGTGTGATGTTCAAGAAGCCAGATGTGCCACTCAGCGAGTTCTGTCTGTCCACTCACTTCACTTCCCATCATCTCACAGTCATCTTTGCAGAACAAGCGCATTTTCAGCCGTTGGTCTTAACCCTTAAAGCTCTACAGTATGTCAGTTGTTTCTAATTGTGTTTAACACAGTGTTTCCCTAGTATTGTGAAAGCATTTTGGTTGGTTATCACTGGCTAAAACATCTTCTGATTTTGTGTAATTACTCTTTCACCAACATTGAATTGTGATAATGTACTTGCTAACTGGCTACATTATAGACTGCTTTTAATTTACTAAAGTAGACAATAACAATAGCAAAGCCTAGCATACGGCAGGCACTTAATTAATATGTTTCAAAATAATTAATTAACTAATAATGTGTATTTGTTTTAAATTCCATTTGGGATGACTGCTTTATAGACCAAAAACTGCACTAATCCCTTTTCAATAGTTTCCTATTGCTCTTGTCTATAATAAAATGTATTTATGTAAAATAAAAAAAAATTCAGCAGCTCAGTTCTTAACTTGAATGAGGCACTGATTAATATTTTACATTTATAGAAATGTAATAAATTTATATGTATTACATAATCAGCATACTGTATAAACACATGTATAAAATATAATATATCATACATTTGTAATAAATATATTTAATATTTATACTGGAAATAAACATGCATATATATACGATACCCAATATGCTTTAAATTAAATATTTTACTGCAATGTATGTTATATTATATTATATTAATTATTTAATTATATTAAATATGTTAAATATATATTAATAAATATTAAATATATTATATTAAATATATTAAATTATATTAAATTAAATATTTTACTGCAATGTATGTTATATATGTTACATAACTGTATATATATTCTGACACTATTTCATTTGCTTTTCACAGTGATACCATGAGAAAACCTGATTTTCTAGAGAAAATGCAGAAGGATGACTGCTGCCTTGAGGTGGTAAATAATTTTTATATGGATAAAATCTGTAGTCTACTTCAAGTTGAGGTATAGATGTCTATATATATATATATATATATATATATATTTCTATTTACAGGAAGAGTTACAGAGAGAGAAAGAGAGGGAGAGAAAGAGAGAGAGAGAATGTTCCATCTGCTGGTTCACTCCCCAAGTGGCCACAACAGCTGGGGCTAGACCAGGCCAAAGCCAGGAGCCAGGAGCTTCTTCCAGGTCTCCCTCTTGGATGCAGCATCCCAAGCACTTGGGCCATCTTCCACTGCTTTCTCAGGCCACAGCAGGGAGTTGGATCAGAAGTGGAGCAGCCGGGACATGAACCAGTTCCCACATGGGGTGATGACATCGCAGGAGGCAGCGTAACCTGCTAAGCCACAGTGCTGCCCCAAGATGAGGTATGTTAAGGCACAGCTTTGCTTGCTTCCTTTCACACAGGCAAGAATAGGCGTTTCATAGGCCTGATCTAGTTTTTGCAGGGAAATTGCTCAATAAAAGGGTACTTGAAAAAGTGTGTGCACAAATGGAATTAAAAGATAAGTTTAATTTGGAACTAAAACTTTTGAAATACATAGTTTTTATTCGTAATGTGCACGTTCTGTGACCCCGTAAAGACCCCTCATATGCACAGATTTAAACATTTCTTGCAATAGAATAAACTTACATTGTAATCACATTTTCAGTTAACCTTTTGAAGTATCCTTGTAGCAAGATTTATTAAGCACAAGGAATAGGAGATGAAGGGTTCAGAGAAGTTTCTGGAAATCACTCCCCTATTTCCCCCAGCACTGAGCATTCTCAGCTCTTCGTCTTCCTTTAAAATCTCTGTCTAGTTTCTCACAAATCACAAGATAATTTTGTTGGTGTAACAGGTGTCTGTCCTTCCATTACTTCACTCTAGAGTTAATAACAAGATGGAGAGGAACTTTAAGGTCATACATAAACAAACTACAGTCCTGTATATTGTATTTTGTTTTGTTGGTGTCAAGGAGTACAAAATAATCAATTTGCAGTTACTCCATATATTTTTTTTTTACTCAACTTTAGCTATCTTAAGGACTGTCAGTGAACTCCCAGAATGGTGTCCATATTACCAGAAATTTCAGCGGATGGATCTGTTTGTAAGGTCGCATTCATGGAGGATAGATATTCATAGAAAAAGAATTTCTCATTTTCCTTCAGAGTCTGTGAATTATATCCTTAAGGGTGCACTCACAGTCCCAATTTCTCTTAATCAAACTTTCACTCCAATTCATCAAAAGCTCACGTCTTTTCTTAATTCATTACAACACATTTCTCTTTGTGGAAAATGTGCTCAGAGACATAAACCTGGCACGCCTTTTCTTAAATAAAAGGGTGAACAAGTGGCGAGTGAATGTGGATGGGTGCTGTAATTCTGTATTCGTTGTGGGACTGTGAAACTCATCTCTTTCTGAAAATTGCTGGAACCTCAGCTTGTGTACAACCATGTGCATATATACATGTGTGTAGCAAGGCCTGGAGTCACGAACAAATGGTTCAGGGATGTGAGCAGTTTCTGCCAGCACCTGGCCTGGTTTTCTGTGTACATAGTAGAACAGATACTGCTGATCTGTTTGACATCTCTGCCTAAAACTGAGATCCTGTTGATTTACTCCGGATTACCTGCTGGAGACAGAGAAACTGGCTATTCTGTCACTTCGGTGAGATCTGAATTCAGATGGACTTCCATAGCAGGTCAGTTGTCTCCTGTTTTGTCTTGGCAACAGTTCATGATTCCTCTCTCAGGCTTTGCTAGAGTATAAGCAATGACTTGTTCCTGCTAAGGGTTCCTCCACAACTTGAAAGGGAGCTGGCACCTCTTTCCCGGAGGTGCCACCTTAACCTCTCCTTGGGTAAAACACTCACATAGGAATTAAACATTCATCACTGGCCACACACACAGTAATCATGCTGTTTTGCTTTTTTAAAATTCACTCTTCCCTGGGCTTTTTCTTTTTTCCTTTTTGTTTTCATTTGGGAACTGCCCACCCCCACTTTGCTAAGCTGAAACTAACCTTTCCACTCGGCAAAAAGGGCATCTTTGCCTAAGCAGATGGTGATGTGCACTGGTGTGTGCAACTTATTTCCATGTCACTGAGCATTACAGACTTTGCAGAAGCAGTTTCAAATATATTTTAAAATAAAATATGATGCATCGGGTTATGGTCTGTGTGGATTATTTTAAAGGCAGGTGTGCCCCTCTCTTCTTGCTTTAAGAGCTAACTGTAGGTAAGCAACCCAAGTCGTACTTGTAAAGTCATGATTCACCATTTGGGAAGGGAGAGGGGCTAATATTTAGCTTCACCAGCACAATAGCTTCAATCACCTTCCAGCCATGTCGCTGACATCAATCAGTGAAATAGAAAGGCATGGTGACAGAACCTTCTCGTAAGAAAACGTTCGTTATCCATCACATCATATGATATATTAGAAAAGAAATTTACAAAAGCTTCCCCAGATGAAATCAACATCTGAGATTTCTGGGCCTGTCTTTGCCATTACTCAGACGTTTAATTTCTCTGGACTTTCGTTCTAGCACATAAAATACAGGGTTCCATTTATATTAGCACTTCAGAGAATAAACTTCTCAAAAACTCTCTCTTCAAGATCCACAGTGAAGAATTCCATGATCAAATAAGTTCAGAAAGCATAAACACTGTCACATTAAAGAGTTCATGGATAATTTTACAAAAGTCCAGCAGTAGAGAAAACATACAATGCTGTTTAATTCTGTGTTTCTAAATTTTCTTTGACCATGAAATATTTTACCTATTAAATGCTGAGATATAGTTTGATGATAACTTTTAAAATAATTCCTAAAACCCCATCCGTCTAAACCTTAAGGGCATTTACATTTCACTGAGTAATATTTATTGTGTACTCGAACTGTTGAATTAATATAATCTATTTTATGATTTTAGTTTTACTGCCTAATGTATTACATATCTCATATCTCATAAAGGAGTGGAAAGTAGCCCTGATATAATTAGCAAAATCTGGTCTTCAGATTTTATGACAGTGTTCCTTGTCTTCGTGATATATGTTTTTAATCTCTTGGAGTTTTCAGTTAACGTACTATTTTAAACTCACATAACTCACAACCACTATGTTTATAGTCAGTTTTATTATCCCACCCTTAAACATCAAAAGAACTTGAAATCCAGTAAATACCTGTCAAAGTTAGAACTCAAAGTGCAAATTCATTGCTTTCTGGCTTGAGTTACTGGACTTTTGAAATTCAGAGTTACAGAGAGAGGGGGGGAGAGTCAGAGATCTTCTGTCCATTGGTTCTCTCCCCAAATGGCCAAAACTGCTGGGGCTGGTCCAGGATGAAGCCAGGAGCCAGGAACTCCATCTGGGTCTCCATGTGGGTCACAAGGGCCCAAGCACTTGAGCCATCTTCCACTGCTTTCCCAGACCATCAGCAGGGAGTTGGATAGGAAGTGGAGCAGCTGGGACTCGAACCTGTGCCCATATGGGACACTGGTGTTGCAGGTGGCAGCTTTACCTGCTAAGCCACTGCATTGCTTTTTATACCATGATTACCAGAATCCAAACATTTTATTTATTTATTTATTTATTTTTTGACAGGCAGAGTGGAGGACAGTGAGAGAGAGAGAGACAGAGAGAAAGGTCTTCCTTTGCCTTTGGTTTACCCTCCAATGGCTGCCATGGCCAGCGCGCTGTGGCTGGCGCACCGCGCTGATCCGATGGCAGGAGCCAGGTGCTTTTCCTGGTCTCCCATGGGGTGCAGGGCCCAAGCACTTGGGCCATCCTCCACTGCACTCCAGGGCCACAGCAGAGAGCTGGCCTGGAAGAGGGGCAACCGGGACAGAATCCGGTGCCCCGACCGGAACTAGAACCCCGTGTACCGGCGCCGCTAGGCGGAGGAGGATTAGCCTAGTGAGCCGCAGTGTCGGCCCCAAACATTTTAAAACGACGTCATAGATATCTTTTACTGATAGTTTCAGACAAACCAATGTGATGCTTGGGTTCATGAACATTTAGAGTTGAGATGGTAAAGTTTGGGGGCTATGAGGAGCTGAGGAAATATTGTGTTATAATTGGTAATTCCTATAGATATATGGCAAAAAGAATATTTGGAACCCAAATGATACCAGATGCCATATGAATTTGTCACCTTGAATTGATTCTTTGATTCTGGCAATAATTTGGCAGCTTCCACACTGTGGATGCCATATGTTGGTGGTCTCACTGCTGTGTGCCAAGTCAGCTTCATAATTGGTTCATGCTATGGGAAGTTGCCTTACCACATTCTTTACTTATACTATCGGAGCCTCCTTACCCTACTGTGCGCCGTATCTCTGGAGATTGCCACCCAATTATTCTGCAGTGGAGAATGAACGCACAGAGAATATCAAAGGTGCTTTTCATACATGTTTCAAAAAATACCTGGTACCCAGTTAAGAGACAAAGATTGCCTAATCTATGAGTATTCTTTAATGTTATGCTAATTCTAAATTTCCCTGTGGAATCACAATATAAAGATCTAACTTTTGCTGAATGCTTGCATATCCTGGGTGAAACACTAATCACTTCCTGTGCATTTTCTTGTCTTAATTTTTAAGACGTGGTGGATTTGCTTTACAAATAAGGAATATGAGGCTCAAGTCATTCTCAGTAGGAAATCAACTCTGTACTCTGTGCTACAAAGCTCTACCATCTCTTATTTGCCTTGTTGTGGTTTCTCTTCAGAACAGGAAGTTTTGTGGATACTCCAATAAAACCTAACACATTTTTCAGTCATCTGACTGTTATTGATTGAGGATTCTCCATGTTGAACATTCAGCTCACAAAATAATAACATCATCATCATCAACAAATATTTACATAAATATTTAAGAATATGGAAGCTTTTATTAGCTAAAAATCCAGTATTTTTTTTAAAGGCAGAGTGGACAGTGAGAGAGAGAGAGAGACAGAGAGAAAGGTCTTCCTTTGCCGTTGGTTCACCCTCCAATGGCCGCTGCAGCCGGCACACCGCGCTGATCTGAAGCCAGAAGCCAGAAGCCAGGTGCTTCCTCCTGGTCTCCCATGCAGGTGCAGGGCCCAAGGAATTGGGCCATCCTCTACTGCACTCCAGGGCCACAGCAGAGAGCTAAACAGGAAGAGGAGCAACCGGGACAGAATCCGGCGCCCCAACCAAGACTAGAACCCAGTGTGCCAGTGCCGCAGGCGGAGGATTAGCCTATTGAGCCAAGATGCTGACCTAAAAAGCCAGTATTAACTCAAGTAAATTAAACTATTAAACTTCCTTTTCTCCTTTATCGAATGCATGATGAGAAGTATATACAAATTAAAATGCTCCAGTAAGTCTTATTGATTCTGCTTATCAACATTACACTTACAGTTTAGCCTTAATTGTTTAAATGAGTCTATGAATAGATTTAGACAGATGGCTTATTCTCCCTCTGAATGTCAATATTTTCCTGGTACAAGTTGACATGAGTGTATAACCACAGGTGCCAAGTAGGAATTTTCTCATATATTATGGTTAGGGACAACAATATTACAAAAACTCCCTTGGCAATTAACCCCATTCACACAAAACTAGTTTCTGGGAAGGAATGATGGTTTTCTCATTGTCACCTGTGCAATCCGGGTAAAGACCCCACTGTGTCTTGGAGCTCTCGGACTGTGTTTGGAAGCTCCATAAGTTCCAGGAACTGCTGTGCTTGCTATGTGGGACCTTGAGACTTCTGCATTTGCATTTCAGTGCTGCAGGCCCGTTGTTGCCCATGCATCATCCCCAGGATGACCTATGCTTTTCCTGTGGAACCTGAACAAACTATCCTAACTCCCCTGCAACTCTGGCACTAAGTTTCTCAGAGCCAACAGAAACCATCTTGTGGGAACTACAGCTCCAGGCCAACACCTGCCCGTTCACAATCCCCAGCATAACATGTCATGATGATGTGGGACTGGGGCAAGGTCTCTTACTTCCCCCAGTGCTGGGACTAGAGATGTTGGTACTTTAAGCCCCAGCACCACCCTGCACACCCAGTAGGACTTGGGGAAGGTCCAGTCCACATCACACAATTCAGGGGTCACAACCATTGGTGCCACAAGCCCAAGCATCTCTCAAGTTAGCCTGATGGGACAAGGGGATGACTACCTCTGGATCTCACTGCACCAAGAATGTGGGTATTGCTATCACAAACCCCAGAGTGATCAACATCCCAGTGTCTGGGGCCTGAATAAACACATCTTTGAAAACCTACATACACTTCAAAATCTTATTACTTCTTCATGAACTGCCACCTACTAGACAGTGACTGCACTCATAGACACTGCTGGAACGATTATATCCGAAGAAAACATGCAGCAGTTACTGTTCTAGGCTCACCTAATACCAAAGCCAAGGCAACTGCCAAACTGACACTCCTAGTCCATCTGAACAAAAAATGCATTTTGAAATGACAGCTGCTCCATCAAGGAGGAACTGTTACACCCGATGTGCCAACATCAATGCAGGGACACAAAAAAACATGAAGAAGCAAGAAAGCTTGGCACCTGCAAAAAACACAATAGGTTCTAATTTGAAGGAAATCTACGAAATGTCTGGAAAAATTTTCAAAGTAATGATCTTAAGGAAACTCAATGAGATACAAGAGAATACAGGTAAATGCTTCAAAGAAATAAGGAAAAAAATGCGAATCTCAACAGAGAAATTTATAAGAATCAATGAGAAAATTTGGAACTGAAAATTTTGATCAGTGAAATAAAAAACGCATTTGAGGTTTTCAGCAACAGAATAAAGAATTTCTGATCCTGAGGACAAGACCTTTGAAGTAGTCCAGTCAGACACAAGGAAATAGAAATTAATGAACAAGAATGACCAAAGCCTATGAGATAACACGGATACCATCAAGTGAACATGTTCATACTATAAGGGTACCTGAAGGAGAAGAGAAGGAAAAAGGCATTGCGAACATATTTATAGAGATAATACTTGAAAACTTCAGAAGTCTTATTAGAGATGTGCACCAAGATACAGGAATCTCAGCGGACCCCAACCAGACTAAACCAAAACAAGGAAAAGAAAAAAGCCCCTCCACAGCATGTTGTAGTCAAATAAAAAACTTCATACACCACAGTCAAGTGAAATTTATCCCAGGGATACAAGGACGGCACAAGATTCAATGAATTAAATGAATTCAGTGAATTAAATCAACAGAATGAAGAACAAAAACCACAGTTACAAGTGTATACGATCACTCAACAGGTGCAGAACATCATTTCATAAAATTCAACATCCCTTCATAATAAAAACTCTCAACAAATTAAATATAGAAACAACACACCTCAAAACCAAAAAGCCTGTACATGACAGAGCCACAGCCGATACCATACTGAATTGGGAGAAAACGAAAGACCTCAGACAAGACAAAAATATGCACTTTCACCACTCTTATTCAAAATAGTAATTAGCAAGAGTAATCAAGAGAAGAGAAAGAAGTAAGAGCATTGGAGTTGGAAAAGAGAAAGTCAAAACATCCATGTTTCCAGTTGACATGATTTTGCACATGGAGAAATCCAAGCACTTCACCAAAGAGCTGTTAGAACTGATAAATCAGTGAAGTTGTGGGATAATTTTTTGCTGTCTGATGAAAAGTGGACAGTCATGGAGAAATGTAATTGGATAACGGGGCCTGACCTAATGGTGCTGAACTGGGAATTTACAAGAACTATTTGTCCACTTCTTTTGAGTCCGTATCTCAGGCTGCTTTCTCCAGCTATAGTGGGGGTACTTCTTCATTGAGGGCCCTCAGGATTTGATCAGAGAATTCTTCTTAGATTTGAATATCAGCTCCAGGGGAAAAGATGGGAGGAGGGAAGGCAGAAGGAGGAGGACGAAGAGAGTTGGGGATAGCATGCCCCATTACTCTTTTGTTTTCCATTGCTGAAGTTGGTAATACTGACAGTGGTAGCTGCCTGTGCTGTCTTCTCTGAGCGTAAAACCTTGTACTTCACCTAACATTCATGCTTCATATGCTCTCGAATTGGTCTTCAGTATCACAAGTCAGGAAACACTGAACTAAACGCCTTGAAGACCTTGAAAATTAAAAAATAAAAATCTCCCATGTCAATTTGCATGCCATTATTAGTCTTTATAAAACAATTAATTACTTAAACGTGTCTATCTGAACTAGTATTCAGCTCTAAGGGATACACTTTTATTTTTTTAAGCTGAATCATTTTATGAATTTGAAAAACTATGAACATCTGAATATAAAACATAAAATAATTGAATAACTCATATTTCATGGGAAATGTGCATTTTGTGCCTTAGTATTCTCAAAATATAAAAATGTTTTAATAATAATTGTACATATTTATGAGATACAGTGTGATATTTTAATACATAGTACATAAATACAATTTTATTTTTGTATTTTAATACAAAGTACATAAATTGTGTACTTTTCAAAAAGCATAACCAATATTTCCCCTTCTTGAACATTACTTTGATTGGAGGCTTGGAGCTCTTGTCTTCTGCTTGCTTACAAAATATATCTATGTTACTGTGAACTGTAGTCTCCCATTGTGCCGTGTGACACAAGGAACTTAATCCTTCTATCTGACTCTGATTTCTTATCTGTTATCCACACTCATTCTCTCCCCTCAGCCCCTTGCAGCCTCTGGTAATCACCATTCTGTGTTCACATCGTTTGGTTTAGCTCCCAGATACATGGAAGAACATACAGTATTTGTCATTCTATGGTTGACTTAGTTCACTTAACATACCTTTCAATTCCATGATTCTGCTTCAAATGATAGGATTGCATTTTTTACAGCTGAAAATTGTGTATGTATAGCACATTTAAAAAAAATCCACTCATCTGATTGTAGATACCTTGGCAGATTCCAGGTCTTGGGTATTGTGAATAGTGCTGCAGTAAACTTCATGGAGCAGCTCTGATAAGATGAACCCACGTCTTTTGGATATATACCCAGTGGTAATGCTGGATCGTACGGGAGTTCTGTGTCTAGTGGTTTAGAAATCTCCGCACTGTTGTCCATAGCGGCTGTCCTAATTCACACTCCCACCAACAGTGTATACAAATTCCCCGTCTCTATATCCTCTCCTGCATTTGTTGCTTTGTCATTTCCATAGTCATTCTAACAGGGGTGAGGTTACTGTGGGAAAGCAGGTAGCTAGGGAAAGAACCTGGGGTCCGACAGCCCCAGCTGAACCACTGCTGGGACAGTGCCAGGTGTCGCCAGTTGACAGCTTCAAGCGATCTGTGTTTTACAGCTGCCCACCTGCTTAGCCCACATGACAACTTCCTTTCTGCACACTCTCCTAACTCCCTTGATCTTCTGTGGGCTGTCCAGGCCCTCCTTCCATGTAAAGAAACCACAGGTTCACAATAGTAAAGAATATGCAAATAAAGATATTTTCTTTCAGCTCTGCAACTGACAAATACTAAAAAGTTTTAAAATATAGTATTGTTGATTAGAGAAATATCATATACTTCTGATAGCTGTAAATTTAACTAGTATATGATTAGACAGTACATACCAAAATTCAGAAAAAATAATTCAAATATTACACTATTAGAAATTTATCCTTAAGGGCATCATACATATTTTAAAGTGTTTCTTGCAGCCTTGTCAATTAAAATATTAGAAATAATTTCAGTATTTAAAAATAGGGAATTTTGGCTGATTCAGTCTGTTTTCTTGAAAATGAATTTTTGATGATGTGTTAGGGTGTTAAACATCTGAGAAAACATGTCCCTTGAAAAATATTTGGAGGAAGTTAATTTTATTTCTTCTTAATAATGTATTTATTTATTTGAAAGGCAGAGTGACTAGGAGGAGGAGGAGGCAGGGGAGGAGGAAGGAGAGAGAGAGAGAGTGAAAGAGAGATTTTCCAACATCTGAGGCTGGGCCAGGCTGAAGCAGGGAAGCCAGGATTTCCATCCATTTCTCCCACGTGGGTGGTAGGAATTCAGGTACTAGAGCAGTCATTTGCTGCTTCCCAAGTGCCTTAGCAGGGCACTGGATCAGAAGTACAGTCATCTCATCGGGACTCTGAGGTGAGATCCAGGGATTTCAGGTGGCTGCTTAACCCACTGCACCACCACACCTGCCCGGGAATCCATTTTCAAATACATATTCAATCTAGAAAGAGGGAGGGATCACTAGAAGTAAATTACTATCTGTCCTAGGATGCTGTCCCATGCAGATGCTAAAAAGTGACCCTGTGGAAGAACAGTTTCTCTGGTGGGATCCGAGGGACTTCAGTGGTTCCATAGGGACACACGGAGGTCACTAGGGGAAGGCCAGAGAGCAGGGGTCTGGATCTTTTGTTTATCTTCTTGTTCAAGGGGTCATTTTGATTTACGTTTCTGTGATATTTTTTCTGTTTAATAGTGTAAAATTTGACATGGGTTTAGAGGACTAAAACAATATGGAAAAAAGGAAAACATTCATAAAACATCAGGGAAAAATGGAGTGAGTTTTGAAATGGGGGGAAGAGATGACTGCCTCTCCTGTCTAGCCAGCCCTTCTGCTCTGCATGGTCTTTGAGCTGCTTTGCCACTCTGGAAGTTGTAGAAAACTGATAATAATGCAAATGACTCTTGTCCATAGAAATACAATTTAACTGGGTCCTTCCAGAACACATTTGCTGATTTTCTATCCCTGGGATGCTTTGTGGCACTTGAAAATCCATTTTAGCATTCCTTATTTGCACATGCGTGTGTGTGATTCTTTGAATTTTCCGTTGAACTGACTGCATGATCTTCCCAGTTTCTGAGAAGAGTGAAATTGTTGACATGTTTATTTCACACATATATGAGAATTGTGATTTCATCTTTCCTTAAAAGTTATTCTTTAACATAAATTTGTGTGATTTCTCAGTAAAATTTATTTTGATATTGGTTTACTTGGCTAAAACAAATTTGCACAAAAAAGTGGAAAATACTTAATGGCCTGCAAAACGTTCTCAAAACAAGTTCTATGAAAAAGTTAAGTCATCAAACAGATTGTACAGTACTGATTCATTTTTTGCTTACATTTTCTGCAAATTTAACAGGGTTGTGTTTTATTGTCTTTCTTTCCTGACTGTTGCTTTGGGCTTCACTGACTGTTAACTTCTGTATATATGTTTTTTTTTTCTAAGACTTACTTTATTTTTATTTGAAAGGCAGAATGACAAAGAAAGAAAGTGGGGAGACAAAAAGAGACAGAGAGCTTGCATTTGCTGATTCACTCCTCAAAAGGCTGCAGTGGCCGTGGCTGGGCCAGGCTGAAGCCAAGAGCCAGGAACTCCATCTGGATCTCCCACAGAGATGGCAAGGGCTCAGGTACTGGGGCCATCTTGTGTTGCTTTCCCAGGTGCATTAACAGGGAGCTGGGTTGGAAGTGGAGCAGCTGGCTCCAGCTAGGGCTCTGATGTGGAATGCCAGCATAACAAGTTACAGCTTAAGTCACTATCCCAAAGGAATGGTCCTCAAGTTCTGTTTTTTTTTTAACATGTCTCCTTGGTTGACTTCAGACCAACCATGCACAGGTACTCACTCTCAAATTTTGCAAAACTCAGCAACAGACTTGGAGTTGAATTAAATGTTATTGAAAATTTTGGAGCAAACAGAATTAAAATGTAAAGGGAAAGGGACTAGTCTTAATGCTAAGTATTCGATATTCCACGTGGAGTCCACCAACGACGATGCTCCCCAGGGCCGCTGGTCATCAGTAGCTGTGTGTCTTCTGCTGCAAAGTTGATGGAGTGTCCCTTCTTCCAGTCACCTAGGATGAGAAAATGCTGAGTTCATAGAAATTTCTACAAAAATGCAATTGTGTCCCTGAGGAACAGCAGAGCTTTTCAGTTGGAAATGTCCACACTGAGATTCTTTGATCCCTGAGATATTAGAAAGTGCTACGCAAGCGTCTACAGACACTGCCTCAACACCATGTCCAGCTTCCACCCTAAGAAGAAACGTTTTAAGGGCATCTTCTTTTCTAATATTTTATTTATTAATTTGAGAGGTAGAGTTACAGACAGAGAAAAGGAGAGATGGAGACAAAGGCGTTCCATCCGCTGATTCACTCCCCAAGTGGCTGCAACAGCTGCAGCTGAGCAGATCTGACACCAGAAGCCAAGAGCTTCTTCCAGGTTTCCCACGTGGGTGCAGGAACCCAAACAGCTGGGCCACCTTCCACTGCTTTCCCAGGCCGTAGCAGAGAGCTGAATCAGAAGAGGAGCAGCTGGGATAAGAACTGGTGCCCCTATGGGATGCCAGCGCTGCAGGCAGAGACTTATCCTACTGTGCCACAGCACCAGTCCTCAAGGGCTTCTTGGTGACTGCTTCTAATCTCTGCAACATTTAATCTCCACATTCCACACTGTGCAACAGGAAGAAAATTTTGGCAGTATAAAAACAATAGAGTGGGTTTTGTGACAAAGCAGGTTAAGTCACCACTTGGGATGCCCATAACTCACATTGGAGTGCCTAGGATTGAGCCCCGCCCCTGCTTCTGATCTAGCTCCCTGCTAATGTGCACATTGAGAGGTAGCAGAAGATGGCAAAGGTACTTGAATCCCTGCCACCCATGTTGGAGATCCATATGAGTCCCAGTCTCCCGGCTATGGCTTGGCCCAGTCCTGGCTCTTTCAGGCATTTGGGAGGTGAACTAGCAGGTGGAAGGTGTGTCTCTCTGTCTCTCTCACTCTCAGTGTCTTTCAGTTGCTCTGCCTTTCAAATACATAATATTAAAAAATAGCAGATTCTCAGTGTTAAATTTCTTTTCCATATCTTCTCCTAGACAATCAGACTACTAACAATAACAGTAGGAAGTATTCCAGTCATGATAGCAATAGTAAAGTTATTAGGAACTTAATATAATACAAATGAAAAATTTGAACGTAAGAGTTTGAGTGATGTTGATGGTTTCCATTTTAAAAATATATTAGTGAAAATTGTTTAGCGTTTACATTACTTTTATTATAGTAATAATATCATCAAAAAATTATAAGACTTGGTTACCAAACCACCTGATGGGTGTCCCAACTGAATAAGTGCATGATTTATTTGTAAGTAAAGATAAAATTCAAATTCATTTGTTAATATTTGCCTTTCCAGTCAAGTGTTGTCTCCAGATACTTTTTTGTCTTAGCTCCATGAAGGTGATAGAGGTTCTCGGCTCACCAGGATAGATTTGGTATAAACAATTTAATATGTGTCTAGCTAATTTTTTGCAGGCACATCTGAGGTTTAATCAGAATACTTTGATGTGTTGAGATTTTCACCCATTTTGAGGTCCTAAAATCACACACACATCCATAGATACGCACGGACAGATACAGTCTTTTATTTGATACTTCCAACCCCCCTACACTTTCTGATTAAAATATTATTATTACTATTATTTGTAGCAAGGTGTGCCCAGAGCTGTGATAAATCCTGCAAAAAATCCCCAAGTTCTTTGCCAGTTTATCATCGTTGGTTTTCCTGGCCCCTGTTTACTGTTCAACTTCAGTAAGTCAGATGCACAATAATTTGTATATTTTTCCTTACTACTTAAATTTCTCTTGTAGTTGAATTAATGAGACAATTGGAAACATCTGGCATATCTTCTCAGGAAGCTACATCCTGTGAGAAACTATTGGCAGGAATGAGTTTAGGTGTTTGTTACGTGGAAGTATGATCTTCCAGATTAACTGAAGGTTCTGGAGCGTCCTGGGGAATAAAGTCCTTTAGTTTTAAATCAATAGAAAGTGAATAAAGTTAAATCCATAGTAGGTGTACAAGGTAAATATTTAAGTCAGAGTTTCAGTTTTTGAATCTTAAGAAAAATATTCTTAGCTCTGAGTTTTGAAAGAATTTTTATGAGCAGTTTAAGTTCTGGTCTTTATCCAGGGAAGAAAACATAGTGTCAGATTTTATTAGTTTATAAATTGGACAATAGAAAATGAGAATTTGGTGCAATGAAACGAAATGGGTATGTAGTAAGCCCTTGCCTTCTAAATTTGATTATTATTATTTACCTTGTTGCTTGCTGCATGTGTGTGTATAATATGCGCACATGGATATGATTACCAACAATAGGATATATGAAATACAGTTGCTCATAAGTAAAGTAATAAACTTGAAGAGAATTCAATTAGTTCTTCCCACAAGTCTTACTCAAAAGTTTGCTGTGAAATCCTCATTTGAAGCATAGAGCTTTTCATCACACTTGTGTTTATTAGTGTAGCCTGTTTTATATTTAGTCTCTACTTAAGGAATAAAAGACTTCTCTAACCTTAGATTACTCTTCTTTCACTCCAGAAAGATCTCCAAATATTTAGAGTTTAGAAGCTTCCAAGAAAAATGTTGAGTGATTGTAGTTTTTCAAAAAATTCTAAGACTTAGAAACTTCTTTGTTTTTAAAGCAATAAGTACAATTATTTAAAGTTTTAGTTGAGTTAGGTTAAAAGATTACTCATTAGGGAAACAAGAGAATTATTTAAAGATTCAATGCTATTAAAATTGTGATTGAAAAATCTACAGATTCTTGAAAATGAAGAAATTCTTCTTGAACTCCATGTTCTCTCATTTGCTCGTTTGTTGCGGTTAGATTTCTTCCTTTTAATTTAGTAATACAAACATCTAAAAAATACAGGGTGTAGATTATGCTGACAATTCAGTTGCAAAATACTCTGTCTTCCATTATTGTGTACTCTTTTCTTTTTAATTATTTACTTGATGAAGCATTTGTTTGTTTATTTATTTGACAGGCAGAGTTAGACAGTGAGAGAGAGAGACAGAGAGAAAGGTCTTCCTTCAGTTGGTTCACCCCCCAAAGTGGCCGCTACGGCCGCTGGCGTGTTGCAGCCAGCGTGCTGCGCGATCCGAAGCCAGGAGCCAGTTGCTTCTCCTGGTCTCCCACGGGGTGCAGGGCCCAAGGACTTGGGCCATCCACCTCTACACTCCCTGGCCACAGCAGAGAGCTGGACTGGAAGAGGGGCAACCAGGACAGAATCGATGCCCCAACCGGGACTAGAACCCACAGGTGGATGATTAGCCTAGTGAGCCGTGGTGCTGGCTTGATGAAGCATTTGTAAAATATCTTTGGTTTCTGGAAAATATTGTCCATTTAGGGACAATATTTAAAAAATATTGGGGACTAGTTTTCTGTGCTCCTAAAAAGTCAAACAATTAGTAGGAAAACTCTTGGGTTTTATCCCCTGGAAGTGTCTTGTGATTCTTAAAACACTGTTTTAGTCTATTTCCCACTGCTCTATAAAAAAAAGAAAAACAAAAAGAAAAAGAAATCCAGAGACTGGATACTTTACAAAGAAAAGGGTTTATCTGGCTCACAATTTTTGAGGTTGAGGAATATGGCCCTGAGTTCTACTCAGTGCTGGGGAAGGCTCCTTGACATCACATCCTTGGCAGATGGTGTCACAGTGGCAGGTGCATGTGTGAAAGGGAGAGCTAACATGGCCAGACAGGAAACAAGAGAGTGATTCAGGGGTCATTCGCTCTTTCATAACATCTCACTCTTGTGGGGACTAACTGGGGTCCCACAAAAACTACCTTAACCTGTTCTGAGGTCAGTGCACCCCTAACAGCCTAAGCACTTCTCCCTAGGCTCTGCCTCCTCAAGGTTCCGACACCTCCCAACATGTCTACACTGAGGACGGAGCTTCCAACACAGCCACACTTGGGGGACAAACCACATCCAGAACAAGGAGGTAGCCTCCATGGAGATACTGTTGATGCTGCTATAGAAATAAAAGTATGTATCCTATCGCAGACTTGTGAGAACATAAGCATGCAGGGTATTTGTTATCCATGCATATAAGACTAGCGTTGAGGGACTCAGTCACACTCCCTAACAGGCTGTGTTTGAACTAAGCACACACCATGCTTCGCTTTCTGCACTCCACAGGTGTTGCATTTCTTCAAGTTGCGAGTGCAGGGCAGCCTCATGTTGAGCAAGTCTGCTGGTGCCATTTCCCCAAGAGTGTGATGCTCATTTTGTATCTCTGTCACACATTTTGATAATTCTCATCTTATTTCACCTTTTTTCGTGATTCCTATGTCTGTTCAAATGATCTGTGATCAGTGACCATTATTATGATTGTTTTGAGGCACCATGTCTACATAAGAGTGAACATAATTGGCAAATGCTGTATGTTCTGCCAGCTCCAATTGTTTGTCCTGTCATCTCTCTCCTTCTCAGACTGATCCATTTCCCGAGATGCAACATGATTGAAATTATGCCAGTTAATAACATCACATTGGCCTCAAAGGGCTCAAGTTAAAGGAAGAGTCCCACATCTCTCACTTTAAATAAAAAGAAGCAGGGCAGCTTAAAGAGAAAGGAATGGCTGACTGAGGTGGGACAAAATAGACCTCTTCCACCAGTCCGTCAAGTTGTGAATGTGAGGGAAATTTAAAGTTGTACTCCAGTGAGCATGAAAGACAAGAAAGTGAAACAGGCTTATTGCTTATGTGGAGGATACTCTAGTGGCCTAGACAGAAGATCAAAACAGCCATAGCATTTCATTCAATCAGAGCTTCATCCGAAGGAAGTCTCCAACTCTTCAGTTCTATGAAGAGAGGTGAAGAAGTTGCAGAAGAAGAGTTTGAAGGAGCAGAGATTGGTTCATGAGATTTGTGGAGAGAAACCATCACTATAACATTATCATAAACAGTGGTGTAAGGGAAGGCATGAAGTGCCAAAGTAGAAGCTACAAATCATCCAGAAGATTCAGTTAAGATAATTAATGAAGGTGTCTGCACTGAACAGATTTTCAGTGTACACAAATCAGCCTTTTTTCAGAAGAAGATGCCATTGAGGACTTTCACAGCCAGAGAGAAGTCAATTCCTGGCTTCAAAGCTTCAAAGGATAGGCTGGCTGTCATCTTAGGGGTTAATGCAACTGCTGATTTTAAGTTAAAGCCAATGCAAATTTATCATTCCAAAAATCTTAGGACCCTCAAGAATTATAGCAAATGTACTCTGTTGGCAGAGCAGCAATGCCTCCTAGATAGCACATCTGTTTACAACATGATTAACTGGATATTTTAAGCCCTCTGTTGAGACCTAATGCTCAGGGAAAAAAATCCTTTCAAAATATGATTGCTCATTGTCAGTACACCGCATCACGTAAGAGCACTAATGGAGAGCCATAAGATTGTTGCTTTCATGCCTCTTAACATCCATTCTGCAGCCTGCAGGTCAAGGAGCAATTTGGATTTACAAGTTTTATTCCTTGAAAAATAAAGTTTTGTATGGCTATAACTGCTATATATTGTGATTCATGGGTGAGATCAAAATATCAACATTAACAGGAGTTTGGGGGAAGTTGATTCCAAACTTCATGTATGATTTGCAGGAGCTCATGTCCTCAGTGGAGGAAAAACTGTAGATGTATGGAAATAGCAGGAAAACTAGGATTTGAAGCAAGACCTGAAAGTGGGACCGGATTGCTGCATGCTCAGGATAAAGCTGTCACGAGAGGAGCTGATTCTTACAGATGAACAAAGGAAGTGATTTCTTGAGATGGAAACTACTTCCGGTGAAGTTGCAACAGCATTGTTGAAATCACGATGAATGGCCGGCGCGGTGGCTCAACAGGCTAATCCTCCGCCTTGCGGCGCCGGCACACCAGGTTCTAGTCCCAGTCGGGGCGCCGGATTCTGTCCCGGTTGCCCCTCTTCCAGGCCAGCCCTCTGCTGTGGCCCAGGAGTGCAGTGGAGGATGACCCAGGTGCTTGGGCCCTGCACCCCATGGGGAGACCAGGAAAAGCACCTGGCTCCTGGATCCTGCCATCGGATGAGCGCGGTGCGCCGGCCGCAGCGCGCCGTCAGCGGCAGCCATTGGAGGGTGAACCAACGGCAACGGAAGACCTTTCTCTCTGTATCTCTCTCTCTCACTGTCCACTCTGCCTGTCACAAAAAAAAATAAATAAAAAAAAAATAAAAAAAAAGAAATCACGATGAAAGATTTGAAATAAGACATACAGTTAGTTAAGGAGGCAGCAGCAAGGCTGCGGAGAATCGATTTCAATGCTGAGAGAAGCTCTGCTCTGAGTGAAATGCTACCCAACAGCACAGCATGCAGAGAGCTCATTCAGGAAAGGAGTCAGTTTAGCAGATCTCATGGTTGTCCTGTTTTTTTGAAGATTGATTTAGTTGAAAGGTTGGAAAGTTGAAAGGCAGAGAGACACACACATACACACAGATTGAAAGAGAGGGGCGGTGAGAGGGGAGGAGGGAGCGAGATCTCTTCCATTTGCTGGTTCACTCCCCAAATGGCTGCAATCACCAGTTATTTCAGGCCAGAGCCAGGAGCCAGGAACTCCATCCTGCTTTCCTACATGGGTGATTTGGACCCAAGAAATTGGGCCTTCATCTTCTGCTTTCCCAGGAACATCAACAGGGCCCTGAGTGGAAGTGGAGCAGCCAGGACTAGTACCGTCGGCTTCCCAAAGGATGATGTAACTAGCTACTTCACAATGCCGTACCCATTGTTGTCTTATTTTAAGAAATTGCCACAGTCACCTTAACCATCAGCAACCAACACCCCAATCAATAATCAGCCATCAACCCTGAGGCAAAACCCCGCACCAACGAAAAGATGATGGCTCACTGGAGGCTCATATGATCCTAGAATTTTTTTAGCAATATTTATTTATTTATTTATTTTGGAATTTAAGAGCCAGAGACAGAGTTCTCCTTTGGGGATTCACACCCCAAATACCCTAAACAACACCAGCCTAGGGAAGTCAGGAGCCCAAAACTCAATCCAGGTCTCCCAGATTGGTGGTGGGGCCCAACTACCAGGGTCAACACATAGAAGCAGAAAGCTAGAATTTGGAGCAGAGCTGAGATTTGAACCCAGACACTCTGATACGGGATATGAGCATCCTAACTGGTGGCTTAATTCTTGGGTCAAAAGTCTGCCCCATGAAGTGTTTTAATTAAGGTGTATGCATTGTTTTTCAGAAATACTGCTATTAAACACAATAGATGACAGTATTGTGGTGTGAGCATAACTTTTATACGTACTGGGAAGATAAATCATGTGATATACTTTATTTCAGTATTTGCTTCATTAAGGTGGTTTGGAACCAAACCTGCAATCTCTCCCCAGAGGATGCCTGGGCATGTGTGCATCATAGGTATCCTTGTTTGCTCACTGTTGAAGGAGGAACACTGCTAAAAAGTAACCATTTTTAGTTTATTTAAATTTTAGGTCTTGGGCGGGCACTGTGGCTCACTTGGTTAATCCTCCACCTGCTGTGCCAACATCCCATATGGGCGCCGGTTCTAGTCCCAGTCGCTCTTCTTCCAGTCCAGCTCTCTGCTGTGGCCCGGGAGGGCAGTGGAGGATGGCCCAGTGCTTAGGCCCTGCACCCCATGGGGGACCAGGAGGAAGCACCTGGCTCCTGGCTTCAGATCCGTGCAGTGCAGGCTGTGGCAGCCATTTAGGGGGTGAACCAATGGAAGGAAGACCTTTCTCTCTGTCTTTCCCTCTCACTGTCTAACTCTGCCTGTCAAATACATTTTAAAAAATATATAATAAAAAAATAAATTATAGGTCTTCCCTGACTCAGAAACCTTATGTTTCCCCCTCAAAAGCAACATATTGTAGTAGGCATTTTATAGATAAACTATTACTTGATATAAATAAAGTAGCTTTCATACAGAAAAAACATTTTTATAACTCAGAAATGCTTATACAGTATCACATTCTGAAAAGCAATTACATTTGTGTGATCAAGTATTTAATATTTTAGATGAGTTATTCTAAAAGTTAACATAATTGGAAAACACGTCTTACTTCTTACTCAGCTCCCTGATCAGGTGCCTGGGAGCAGCAGCTGATGACTCAAGTACTTGAGCCCCTGCCACCTCTGTGGGAGACCTGGATGGAGCTCCTGGCTCCTGGCTTTGTCATGCTCCAGCCTCAGCTGTTGCAGCCATTTGGAGAGTAAACCAGAGGCTTGAAAATCTATCTCTGCCTTTCAAATAAATAAATAAACAAAATTTTTAAAAAATTTAGAAATGTAAAAAAGTGACACCTGGTGCATGTCTTGGGCTTACAGACAACACTGTTTCTGTTGTAATTACTCAGTGGTGCTACCATAGCTCAGAAGTGGTCTAAACAATACATAAATGAAATAGCATAGCTCTGGTCCAGTAAAATTGTATTTACAGTTACTGGTGTCCAATTCACTGGCTGTAGTTTTTTGAACTTTGCCGTGTCTTTAACACCCTACATGATCAGTATTTGGTCTCATTTTTAATATTTTGATAGAACAGAATTTGACAAAAGGAAAAATATCCTAAGGAAGTGAATCTGTGCTTCTTTGTTATTCGGTGCTCTGAACCTCCAGCTGTCCTTGGAACCTAGAACCTGGCTAATGCAGAATGCTAGCTTGTTATTGTTCAGTTATTGAGGACTTCCCAAGTGTTGGGTACTGTATGCATTGTTTCATGGTGTCCCCACCTGCCAGGGAGAAGCTGAGTCACAGTGAGCTTGGGTTAGTACTACGCTTAAGATTTGTACAGCCAATAAGGAACAGATTTTAACCCAAATCTGTGGCTATGAGAACCCAACATTAAATGTCTTTCTTCTACATCTTTATTGAGTTGGCCTTAGAAATGGTCTTCATGTACTGATGCCATCAGAAATGCTTCTGGAATAATAATGAGACAAAATGACAAATATTCAGGGTTTTATTCCAGACATGAAAGGAATCCACTGTCTGGCCATGTCCAGCACTGGCTACATGACTTGGGGTGCAGGTTTACTACTGACTGAATCAGAAAGAGTCACCAGAAAGTGGTCCTTTCTCAGTGAGTGCAGAATCTTAGTTAGCCCTCTTATCCTGTCTAGGAAAACAGGAAAAAATGAGAGTAAAACTGAAACTGGTGAACTCGTGATGTCTTATAAAGGAATTTTTTCTTTTTTCCTTTTTTTTTTTTTTGTGGGGAGGACTTTAAATACAGACTTTAACTATTTCAGTTCTTTGCAACTTAATTTGCTTTTTCCTTTTCCCTCAAGTAGAAAGTGCCTGGGCAAAGTAAAGAAACAAACAAACAAAATATCCCAAACATCTTTGATTTTCTTGCTTCAAGTTTAGAGATAGGAAAAATGGCAGTTTTCCCCTGGAACTGAGCAAGGCAAAGGTAATAGGGGACTCAGCAAGACAGAGCTGTTGAAACTCCCTAAGGGTAGGGACGCAAAGTCACACAGGCTAGATGCTATCTTAGCAATGCCATCCTCAGTTTGACTCTTAGTGAATCAGACATGTTCATTACGTTTGCTTGTTCCTATTGAAATATCAAAGGTTTATTTATTTATTTGAGAGGGAGGGAGAGAACAAGCAAGCACACAAGTTTCTAGACTTTGATTGACTTCCCAAATGCCCACTGAGTTCCCTAAACTGCGGCTGAAGTCAGAATGAGAACTGAGAATTTAAGTCTCCTAGGTGGTTGGCAGAAACACAAACACTTGATCCATCACCTTCTCCCAGGATCTGAATTTGCAGGAAGCTGGTGACAATAGCCCCGGCTTGATGTCAAACCCAGGTGGCCTGATATGGGGTGTGTACATATTACGTGGTGTCTTAACCTCTAGTCCAGATACTTTCTCCCAAACATCAGTTTTTGCAAGTCTTCCTTCATAAGATTTACCTTCTGTCGTTTTGCTCACTGTGATTGATTATTCCAGGGGCCACGTGTAGTTTTCCTGTATGTCTTTTGAAGTTTTATGAATAGAAAACGTACATGAAGGAGATTGATGTTAGTTATTGGAATGCTGGACGATGTTATAGATGTACAAACTCCCTCACTGTGAGAGTTGTTCTCAGAACCTCAAGGGCTGTTCTGTGTTCTTTTTACCTCTAAGCTCTATTTCTTTCCCCTAACACGATCTTTGCCAATTCTATAGGCATAGTATTGTCTTTCTCCCTCTGCCCCTACTTTAAAATACTGATTTGGAGTTCTTTTTCATGACCTTGTTATCAATGCATGTTTACTTGTAGGTGCTGACACTGTTTTATCTCCATTTGTGGGTCGTCCTTTCTTACATTTTAGTGTTGTTGTGTTGTTTTTTATTTGTGAAGCAGGGAGGGGGGACAAGCAGAGAGCTCTCATTTGTTGGTTTATATCCCAAATGTACACGAATAGCTGGAGCTGGACCAAGCCAAAGCCAGAATTCTGAACTCAATCTGAGTCTCCCATATGGGTGGCAGGTACCCAGGTGCATGAGCCATTACCTGGTGTCTCCCAGAGTTTGCTTTAGTAGGAAGCTGGAATTCAAAGCCAGGCACTCTGAAGTAAACTGTCTTTCAGCTGTGGAGTCAAATGCCCACTCCTTTGGTATTCTTAAAAAATGGATTTTTTTTTTATGTTTTAAAAATCCTTCTTTGTTCCAGTGCTATAAGATATTCTGCATGACTTCCAAAAATTTCATTGATTTATCTTTTTAATTTAAATCTCTAATCCAACTGAGATTGATTTTTGTGTGTTATAAAAAACAGTGATTCTACATTTTTCTCCACTAGGATAATCCATGGTGCCAAAACACGTATTAAAAACTTTTCCCTGTCCCCAGTGACCTACTAAATTTCTATGAGTAGACTTGAGCCAATACAAGTTTTTTTTAATCAACTTTAGCTGTATAATATCAGTTTTGATATCAGGTAGGGTGTAGAACAGCATATAGTTCTTCTCAGTTTAGTTTCCTGATTATTGAGCTTTTATTATTCCATAAAATTTAAAATCAGTTATTAGAAATAATGAATTACAATCACATTGAGTGTATTAATTAATTTGGAGAGAGTTGAGAAATTTGGAAAATTGAGTAATTCTATCCATACTTGTAATAAATATGTTCATTTATTTAGACCTTTTACTGAGGACTTTCCATAAATTTTATGATCCTCTGGATAACTTCTTTTATTAAAATTATTCTCAAATATTAGATGCTTTGATCATATCTTTTAACATTTTCTGGTGTACAGAAATACAATTGACTTTTCAGATTAAATTTGTCCTTAGCAAACGTGCTGAACTTTGTTAATAATTATGATTTTTTTCCTATGGATTCTTTTTATGTCCTTTGTAAACAGTTACAATACCTATAAATAATAATGGTTTGTTTTTTCCTTAAAAAAAAAAAACCTTTCCTTTCTCTATTCTTACTGATTTATTTAGTTAGTGTCTACTTCAGTCTTATATTAAAGATAATTGAAAATGAATCTTGATGAAGAATGGGATGGGAGAGGGAGTGGGAGATGGGATGGTTGTGGGTTGGAGGGAGGTTATGGGGGGAAAAGCCACTATAATTCAAAATTGTCAAAATTTGTACTTTGGAAATTTATATTTATTAAATAAAAGTTGAAAAAAAAAGATCATGGGTATTTTCATTTTGTTTCTGACCTTAAAGGAAATTATTTTAATAATTTACTTTCAGTATTATGGTCGCTATAGATTTTTTTGAAGATTTATTTATTTGAAAGGCAGAGTTATAGAGAGAGGGGGAGAGAGAGAGAGAGATCTTCCATCTTCTAGTTCATCCCCAAATGGCCACAGTGGCCACAGCTGGGCCAGGCTGAAGCTGGGAGCTAGGAGTTTCATCCAGGTCTCCCACAAGGGTGCAGAGGGCCTTAGCGCTTTGGCCATTTTCCACTGCTTTACCCAGGCACATTAGCAGAGAGCTGGATGGAAAGTGGAGCAGCCGGGACGTGAACTGGTGCTCATATAGAATGCCGGCATTGGAGGCAGCAGCTTTACCTACTATGCCACAACACCAAGCCCTGCCATAGATTTTCAATGATATACTTTATAATTCTTAGAAATGTGCCTTTTATTCCAAGTTCTGTCTCTATGGCTATCTCTTCATATATGTACACAAATGTAAATATCTACACACATAATAAATAGGTTGGACTTACACTTTTAGTGTAAAACATACATTTTAGTGATCTATTGTACTGCATCATGATCACAGTCAATAATAACATGTGATATAGTTCAAAATAGCTAAAACAATAGATTTTTAACATCCTTAACACAAACATTTAAGCTGGCAAGATAATTGATATGTGAACCTTGGCCAGATCTTTCTACCATGTACACATCAAAACATCACATTGTAATCTGTAAATATACACAATTATTATTTGTCAACTAAAAATAAGTTATTAACAAATAAATGGAATCATATAAAATGAATAAACACATTTCTTAACTGATGACATCATTATGGCCTTATTTTAATATACTAGTGGAGTAAAGGCTTAGTTTGTTTTTGTATAAGTCTTATTCCAGAATAAAAAGAAAAAAAATATAAACAGGGGTTTGGGGGAAGTTACCCCTATTTGTATGTGTTTTTGTGTTTTGAGTATTGTTTGTAATTTAATGGTAATTCTTTCCTTGGGTGTTTGGTAGTATACCCTAGAAGATCACATGGGTGTGTACTGCCCCTAATGGAATGACTATAATGGTTCTACAGGAATTTGTATAAACATTTATATGATTTCTTCTGGAGCTAATCAAGCTACAATTTTTAGAATTTTTCCATGTCAGTTAATATTTTAAATTTATTGTTGTGCATGTATGCATAACACAGCCTCTATTATCTCCTTAATATGTATACTTAGTTACCTAACTGAACTTAGTGTCTATACTTAGTTACTTTTTTATTGCTGATATTCCTCACTTTTTATTTTTCTTTTGTCCATCTTGCTAGAGAGTATCACAGAGCCACTTCTATTGTTTGCTGCTGTTCTGTTTTACTACTTTATTCTACAACCTTGCTTTTATTCTGCTGTTCATTTTCTAATTCCCATATGGAGTCAGTATTTTAATAGCATTTAACTTTGCTTATTTTCCAGTGAAATGTTTAAAGCTATCAATTTCCCTCTAAGAATTGCACTAGCAATTTTCCCTCCGCTTTTGGTAGGCATACCCTCAGTTGTGTTCAGTTTTAATGTATTCAATATATATTTGTCTTTCATTAAGTTCTTTGTCCGTGAGTTATTTAGAATTTGTCACTTTGTTCTTTTCGTCTTTTCGGTATTGTTTTACCCAACTCAGTGGGTTGACATCTTTGATCCATTGTGGAATCCTGACCATTTCATCTGATTATTGCTCTTCCTTTATTCTTTCTCTCTGCTATAACTGATTTTGTATATGTTACTGCTTTTTGACTTAATTAGATTGTGGCAGGTAACATAATGTGAAACATACTAATCCTTTGATCTCTGTTGGAGCTTGCTGATGACCCAGTTCATAGTAATTATTTGTGTCCTAAAAATGTTTGTCTAACTACATGCAGTGTGCCTACAAACACATACTCTTCAGATAAGACTTTGTATTGTTTCATTCAGCTCTGAGATGTCTTCGTAACACACTCCTCCTTGCTTGATCCACACACTCCTGAGAGAAGGTGTGGAATATCCAACTGCGATGATTCGTTTGTTAAATATCTTTTACGTTTTAAGTTTTACTTCAAATGGATGATGTAGTGTCATTATTTACATAAAAGTTTAAAGGACTAGCTCTTCATTATAAATTAAACATTTTTTGTACAGCCCCCTCTTTCTCTTTAGTAAAAAGGTGGTGTGTTGAAGCTAAGATTATGCTAATATTATTTTCAAGAGTTCTTTTAATTTTTTCCTAATTAGCTTATTATATAAAATAGGAACTATATACTCTTTTTAAAAAATTTATCCATTTAACTGAAAGGCAGAGTTACAGAGAGGCAGAGGCAGAGAGAGAAAGAGAGAGAGAGGTCTTCCATCCCCTGGTTCATTCCCTAGGTGGCTGTAATGGCTAGAGCTGAGCCAATCCGAAGCCAGGAGCCAGGAGCCTCCTCAGATCTCCAACGTGGGTACAGGGGCCCAAGTACTTGGGCCATACTCCACTGTCTTCCCAGGCCATAGCAGAGAGTTGGATCTGAAGTGGAGTAGTGGGGACCTAACCAACCCATATGGGATGCCGGAGCTGCAGGCGGTGACCCTACTCACTATGCCACATTGCCGGCTCTGGAACTATATATTCTTTAGGTATGCCTCTTACATTTGGCATTGATTCTCCTTTCTGCTGTTTAACTCCTGTTTGAAATCTTTATCTTTCAACAGAACTAATGCAATCACAGCTGTTGTGATTTCTGACATAATAGAAGTTATTTATTTTGTTTTATTTTATTTTATTTTATTTTATTTTATTTTATTTTATTGACAGGCAGAGTTAGACAGTGAGAGAGAGAGACAGAGAGAAAAGTCTTCCTGCCATTGGTTCACTCCCCAAATGGCCCATACAGCCGGCGCGCTGTGCGGATCCAAAGCCAGGAGCCAGGTGCTTCTCCTGGTCTCCCATGTGGGTGCAGGGCCCAACCACTTGGGCCATCCTTCCCGGGCCACAGGAGAGAGCTGGACAGGAAGAGCAGCCACCAAAACAGATTCTGGTGCCCCGACCTGGACTAGAACCCAGGGTCTGGAGCCACAGGCAGAGGATAATCCAAGTGAGTGGCGGCACCGGCCATAATTGAAGTTATTTCTACCATTCATATTTTTTGAGCTTTGCGTTTGTCCTAATTTCCTGTTTTTATTTTATGTTTTCATTATTTTTTTGCCATTGTCTTCCTTCTAGTTACTTTTTTGATCAATGTGAATTGGGAAGCTTAATAATTTATTTTTACTTTCAGGATTACTTTATAAAATTCAAGATGCATACATTAAAAAGGCTAATGTGATCATTTCACCCCATGCAGAGGAGTGGGTGAGCAGTTGGCAGAGCAGGTTAGGAACTCTTGGGACACTCATATCGGAGTGTCAGCTCCTTCGGCCGCAAAAGTAACGACACCGCTCGCAGTTAATCGGTCTTCAAAAGACTTTTATTTAGAAAGAGTGGGGAAAAGAGTGGGGGACCGGGAGGAGGGGGAAGAGATGGCGCGCAAGTTCCTTACGGGGGAAAGCTGGCGTGCTCCCGTTCCCTCTCCCGCAGTCCGCTTATGTACAGAATTCAACCAATCACAGTCAATCAATCACAGTCCATGCACAGAGTTCTCCAATCCGCCACTTGATCATGCTCAGCTGTGGAGTCACGCAGCAGGCAGGGCATCAGCGCCATCTTGTTGTTTTCCATGATCCTCAGCTAGATGGAAAGTTCAATCAGCTGCTACATCTGCATTACTGCTATAAGCTAAGCCCAGCATGGGGGGTCCCATGGCAGGCCTATCCATGGGTCCCCACATCGGAGTCCCTGGAATTGATTCCCAGTTATGCTCGAATTCCACCTTCCTGCTGAAGCGCACCCTGGAATCCAGCAGGTGATGCTACCTATGTGGGCGACCCAGATTAGACGTTTAACTCACTGCTTTCTCCTTTCTTATATGCTAGTGTGTCCATATTCCAATTTTATTGTTTAAGTCACTAAACTGGGCACTTTGATATGTTGTACACGGATATTTTTGACATAAAATTTATTTACCCACAAACATATCCATTTCCTTGGTCATCATTCACTCCCATGTTTTAGGTCACTTAACCAAGGGTCACTTTAGTTTTCCTCGAGTCCTTTAGTCTTTTGGTGTAAAATTATTCCCATTTGTTTGTCTGAAAATCATTTTATTGTCATCCTATTACTGAAAGATAGTTTGACTATTTGTCTTGGTTTTCTCATTTATTGATATTACTATGTGATCTTCTGGCTTATTAATCATTGAAAACTCAGATATCAATGTAAATATCATTTTCTACAGGTAATTTGCCTTTTGCTTCCGGCTGTCTTTAAGATATTTTCTTTATCTTTGGTGTTTTGTAGCTGACCGTAATGCATTTAAGTGTGGGTTTGTTTTCAACAACCTGGGGGTTCTGAAGCTGAGCAGTGTTGTTTTTCAACAATCCAGGAAGTACCTCTGTTACCTTTCACCTCTGCCTTTCTCTCATTTTTTTTTCTTTCTTCATACTTTCCTCTATGTTTTTTTAATGTGTATTTCATATTTTCTGTTTCTTTTTTTCTCAGTGCCACTTTCTAAGCAAATCTTTAGATTTACCTTCGAGCTTACTAATTGTTCTGACTGTTGTGCAATCTCTTTTGGGTAATTAATACAAAGGCCAATTTAAAAATGTTTAGTGATTAGATTTCTATTTCTGATGATTCCAATTAGTTCTTTTCCAGAACTACAAGGTCTGCTTTCATGATTTCTGGTTTTATATGTGAATAGATTTTTAATTTTTTTTTTTTTAGTGTAGTAGATATTATTCTTATCTGATTATTTCAGTATCTGGAGTATCTAAAATGTGCATGTTGAGTCTTTTTATTTCTGGGCTTTCATTGATTTTTAAAAAATATTTTACTGTGCATGTATTTGTTTTGAGAATTTACCTATGGAACTTGTTTGAAACCTGGGCTAAATGTAAGTTTTACCTGAGACTATTATATTTTTATACCAAGCATCTGAGAGCACTTTTAGTGCAACTCTGGTTTAGCATGAGTTACCAGTTTGAGGCTTCGGAGACTTGCGTATGAATTCTGGCCAGAACACCCTTTGAGAATCTGTTTATGGTTGTAAGGACCGAGATTATTTGGTTGTTTCTGCTGAAACAAGACTGGCAAATGTTCTTGTTACATGTTTCTGTTCTTCGTTTGATTGTGAGTGTCCCTCACATTAAAGGCACAGCTCTTTCTGTTCGCAACTTGAATTCAGTGTTCCTGTGCGCTTTCCTGTCTTGGGAAGCCCATACTTTGTTTTCTTAGCCTTTTGACACAAAACTAATGTTGGAAGTATCCAGGGTTGGTGGATGCCTCCAGAGATAGCTTATCTTTCTGGATACCTGCTTTTATTTTATTTGTGTGTTTTTATCTTTCCTTCCTTTTTGTCAATTTAGCAATGAATGACAAATATTTTGTAAATATTTCATCACATGATCACTAAAGCAAGCAGGAAAGAGGAAAGAAAATGGAAGGAAAGTGCAAGGAGACCTCAAGAGTTTGAGGAGAATGACATTAAAATAAAAGTTAAAATAATAAACTTTGTTTCTGAACATAAGCACTAGCAAGTTGAAGAAACTTGTAAATAATGATATCACCCATTCAGTTCATCTGAGGGTCCTGGGAACTTAGCCATGTAGTCATTTTCACATTGCTAACCGTAAAGATCATTTTACACTATTTTATTTATTTGGTGGGGGAGGGGAGTGGAAAGAGAGAGAGAGGAGAAAGAGAGAGAGGGACCTCGCATCACCTTGTTCGCGCCACAACACTGGGGCTGAGTAAGTTCTGAAACCAGAAGCCAGGATCTTAATCCAGTTCTCATCTGTGAGTGATGGGGACCCAGTTGCTGGAGTCCTCACTCCTACTCCCCAGAGTCTCAATTGCCTGAAAGCTAGAGTTAGGAGCCAAAAGTGGGACTCAAACCCCAGTACTCCGCTGATGGGGTAAGGGTGGGGGTTTCTTAACTGGCTTCTTAATTGCGGGGCTAACTGACTGTACCTTAAGGACTTGTTAATATTACAAAGCAGATTGAGCCAGAAGGACTGTAAGATGGATGCTCACTTACGTACTGTGGAAATTCTCACACAATCACCCTAGTTTGATGAGAAGAATGAGCAGACACATTGTGATGATGGAGAACACCTCTGACGAAACTTCCCTGGGCTTTTTTTTAGCTAAAGCATTGGCTAACTTTCTCAAGTGAAAACTCTCTCATCATAAGCAGATGTTATCATATTTTGGTCTTCTAGAAAGTTAATAAGAAAAATGCACCAAGCTGCGTAAAAACAATGTTCTTGTGACATCTGCTCTTGAGTGGTCCACTGTTTGACAGGATCAATTCCACCTCTTGGTAGCCATTGCTTTGGTTGTGCTTTGTCTTCAGGATCATACAGATAAAGCCCTGTTTCACCTTCTGTTGAGATTCTTCAAGGGAATGCTTCAGGATCTTGACCATATTTCTTGAAAATTTCCGCTGAAAGCTCTGCTCCTGTCTGCAGCTGAGCTGAGCACAGCAGGTTTGGCATCCAACTTTGAGCAGAAAGTTTGCTCCACTTTAATGTTTCGGTCTGCATTCCGTTAATGAAGCAAGAGATGTATTTGCTGTTGGCTGTTGTTTCTGCTGTCAACTGTTGGTCCTCTTCAATTATGGCACAAACAAGATGGCTTTGTTTCATCAAGCCTGGCTCTGCAGGCTTCATCTTTAACATCATCTCATAACTATTTAAAATGGATATCCATTTGTCAGCTGTCATTACAGAATGTCTCTGTAAACTTTTCATAAAATGTCAGTGATTTCATCTTTCCTCCACCCAAGCTTCACAAGAAATTTGATGTTTGTTCTTTCTTCAATTTTTTTATGTTATTTTACATTTTTTTAAATTTTTTAATTTTTTTGACAGGCAGAGTGGACAGTGAGAGAGAGACAGAGAGAAAGGTCTTCCTGTTTGCTGTTGGTTCACTCTCCAATGGCTGCCATGGCCGGCGCGCTGCAGCTGGCGCACCGCGCTCATCCGATGGCAGGAGCCAGGTGCTTCTCCTGGTCTCCCATGGGGTGCAGGGCCCAAGGACTTGGGCCATCCTCCACTGCACTCCCGGGCCACAGCAGAGAGCTGGCCTGGAAGAGGGGCAACCGGGACAGAATCCAGCACCCGGACCAGGACTAGAACCCGGTGTGCCAGCGCCGCAAGGCGGAGGACTAACCTGTTGAGCCATGGCGCCGGCCTGTTCTTTCTGCAATTTTGTCAGAATTTTTGTTCCCTGACAGATACTCTTTTTCTTTTCTTAAGATTTATTTATTTATTTGAAACTCAGAGCCACACAGAGAGAGGAGAGGCAGAGAGAGAGAGAGAGAGAGAGAGAGAGAGGTCTTTCATCTGCTGGCTCACTCCCTAGATGACCGCAGCGGCCAGTACTGTGCCCATCTGAAGCCAGGAGCCGCCTCCAGGTCTCCCATGTGGGCACAGGGGCCTAAGGACTTGGGCCATCTTCTACTGCTTTCCCAGGCCATAGCAGAGAGCTGCATTGCAAGTGGAGCAGCTGGGACTCCAACTGTTGCCCCTTTGGGATGCTGGCACTGTCAGTGGCAGCTTTACCTGCTACACCACAGTGCTGGCCCCCATCTTATTTTCTTAGTGCCTTAACTAGGTGCTGTCCAGATGTTTTAAGGCAAGGTAGTATGAGTTTATTTCAGTGCAAAAATAGTTTTGAAATCCATGCAGTTTTCTTATAATACACATTTTGCAGGAGCATTTTGAAGACCCCATATGCAGCAGACATTTCTGCTCCAAAGAGGAATTTAACTGGTCAGAAGAACATGACAAAATATAAAAAAAATTGATTATGATTGTTACCCTAAATATATCTGTGAAATGTAAACTTGCACTGCTCTGCAACCTGGCCTCATTGTGCAGAGCACAGATATTCCCATTGAGGTTGGCATTGATCTGCTTTTTCTCACTTTATCTGCCCCACCTACAGTACAGATAGAGTTTTTCCATCAGTGGCATCTGGGCTTGTGTCTGAGCACATCTCTGAGAGCTGTAACAAAGCCGGTTTCCCCTCTACCCACTGCTGTCTTCTCCTCCATCAGCCCTATACTGTTGGTCCTGCCGAGGCACAGACAGGATGGTGGGTAAGCGGTGCAGTTGTCAACAGTGAGGAGCAAACAAGTCCCATAGGCGTCTTAAGTCTTTGCACTGTTTGTTATTTAACTTCATTTGCCTCCAGCCTCCTCACCCCACACCATGCAGCTCAGACCTCCAGCGCAGGCTTGACCTTCATGCCCAGATCTCAATTTGAGTGCATTTTAGCATCCCCAATCCAAAAAGACGAACACAAATGGAAAATACTATTGCAAACATTTTTTTTTTGTTTCTGACAACATCCTATGACTTTTGTGATTGTCATTCCTACACTGGAATTGGAAGAGAAGATATTGATGTGAATACTCTCCATCCCTGACTCCTTCCTATTTTCAGTTTTATTTATATAGGATGCATAGCAATAAGTAAACAAACTATCTTTATTTTTAACAACTTCCTAAAAATTCTGGCTAGCAATTTTAGACGAAATTGGGGGGGGGGGGGGAGGGGGCTGGGTTTTCAGGAATTCTAACTCTATTTCTAGAATTGAAAGTGACAACTGAGTTTTTCCCAAAGGGTATTTACTTTGATTCCCCTATTCGAGGTTTTGATAAACACTTTGACTTAAATGTATGAGGAAGTCAATAATTTCACAGATAATAGAGACATTTGCCCAAAAAACACCTTCCTGGGTAATTCAATGTGATAACTCTTGTAGTTTTCCCAGTTACTCAGCATTCACCAGTATGTAGAAGCCTGACCATATTTCAGCCACTCAGTGAGTCTACATTTGGGTTAAAAAAAAAAGGAGTTCTGGCAAAACCTGATTTGCACTACCAAAACATTCAATTTTCCAGTCATCTTGTTTTTATCGGTTACTGTGCGCACAAAGAGGCAGAAAGAACATGGTGCCAAGGAAGGGGGTGCCTTCCCAATAGTGAGGAAATCGCCAATAATTCACAAAAATGGAGCCTGTAAGGGTTGAAAAGGTCACTCTCCCAGCCATGACAAGAGCAGGCCTTTGTTTTATCCAGGAGTTGTGCTGCGTGTTATCTGTTATATGCTATCTGCATAAATAAATCATTTTGACCTGTGTTGCTTCTTGCACAACATTATCTGCTTTACAGTTGCTTCCTATCCTGATGTCATCACTATTTATAGGTCTTTCTTAAGTTCAATTCCAGTGTTCTTTCAAGGTACTCTTTTTGAAGCTGGAATTTTTACTCTCAGCATTTTGATGTGGTGTGTTCATTGTCAGCTACAGGTATTGTTAAGGTGTCCAAATACTAATTCAATTATGAGTTCTCTTTCAGTTTGTGGAAGTAGCACAGTGCAGATTGGAACCTTGCAAGGTCTGAAAAGTCATTATGTCTGGTGAAAGTTCCTTACTGTGAAAACGTATTCTGACCATATAGGGATGTCGGTAAAAAGATCTTTATTCCTTTAGAAAAATAATTGGCTTTTTTAAAAAAGAGCCCCATTTAAAAAATTGTCTGGTGTGTAAAACTGTTTATCTTCCTAACCTAGAGTGGAGTTGAAGAGAACTGTGGTTCTCCTGGGTAGTCGTTTATTCTGGGTGTGGATCCAGACATTGTTTTAATCCATCATGTATGAAACACAAGTCACAAAGGACACGTGGCAAGTGCTGACCACACATAATAATACACAACCAAGGCAAACTGCAAACACAGCCTTGCCTATACCGCTCCTTTTTAAAATAGCTTTATTGCCTGTTATCTTCACCTGTGAGAGTGAACACATTGAAAACAATGTTTTCCAGCAGCAGATCTCAGAGAGAAAAATCTAACTTAAATCTTCCTATGGAGGGGAGGTTTTGTACCCTGTGAACTGCATGGAGATGACAGGACATGGTTGAGGGCTGCACATTTCACTGCAGCCGGGAGGGTGAATTGCTCATGTTCTCATCACAGAACATGCTTGACGTGGGATGATGCGGTTGGCTTGCCTTGGCGGTTTTCACCCATGTTCAAAAATCATATTTCACTTTGTGTCCTATAAATATATACAGTTGTGCCATATCAATAGCAAGTGTAAAAATTTTCATCATAAAAGAAGAAGAGTCATGTTTTGTTATCCATACCACTCATCAATTTTCCCCCTATTCTGTACTGTCCTACTGTAAGTCATGAAAGTTGTTCCTTCAGCTCTTACTATGAGCCTTATTCCACTTGGATAGGATTCCAGCCAGGTGCACTTTCTCGAACATGCTCTGGCTTATCTGAAATGCCTCCTGACCTATCAAGTCTCTGAGTTTACTTCATGAGGATTGCTGTTTAAATGCTCATTCATGGGTTTTTTTTTTTTAAGATTTTATATTTATTTATCTGAGAGGTAGAGTTACAGACAGAAAGAGGGAGAGACAGAGAGGTCTTCCATCCACTGGTTCATTCCCCAAATGGCTGCAACAGCCTGAGCTAGGCCGAACCAGGGAGCCTGGCACTTCCTCTGGGTTTCCCACACTGGTGCATGGGAGCAAGGACTTGGGCCATCTTCCACTGCTTTCCCAGGCCATAGAAGAGAGCTGATCAGAAGAGGAGTAGCTGAGACTCTAACCAGTGCCCATAGGTGATGCCAGCGCCACAGGCAGAGGCTTAGCCCACTACACCACAGTGCCACTGGCCCCATGTGTTTGTTTCTTAATTTGTCTTTGAAAAGATATTTACAACATGCTGTGCAATAGACTATGAATTAAAAAAATGCTATTTCTGGCATGATTTTTTCCTTTAAATATGTGTTTATTTATTTATTTGAAGTGCAGAATCACATAGAGGAAAAGAGAGATAGAAAGAGAAAGGTCTTCCGTTGGCTGGTTCACTTTCCAGACTACTACAATGGCTGGAGCTGGTGCAGGCTGAAACCAGGAACCCAGTACTTCATCCAGGTCTCCCCGTGGGTTCCAGGAACCCAAGTGCATGGACCATCTTCCACTGTCTTCTCAGGTGTGTAACAAGGAGTTGGATTGGAAGTGGATCAAGGACTCAAACTAACAACCCCATTTGGGATGTGAGCATCACAGATGGCAGATGCACCTGCTGTGCCAGTGCTCTCCTGGGTTGTTTTTCTCACATGGTATTTTATATGTCTTGAGGAATTTAAACAAGTGCTCCGAAGGTTTTTCTTTAGGATTTTTTCTCATTTACCTCTTTATAGCTTAAAGCTTCTTTGCCAGCGTAATGTGAACAAGGTGACTTGGAGATGTGCATCCTATCATCAGTGACAATAAGGCTTTTCTATCACTGTTACAGCTCTTCAGTCCTACCGTGTTCGCAAGGCCTCTCCCTGCCTCATCAGGAATCTCTGTTGCAAAGTTAACGTATGTCCTTATGTGTGTGGGATCTAATTAGGTACAGGTGGAGTGCCCCTCACTTGCATGCTTTGGGACAAGAAGTGTTTGGGATTTTTTCTTCATATTTTAGAATGTTTATATCTGTAGATATAGATGATAGATAGATAGATAGTGTGCTTCACATACGTGATATGCATATAAACTGAAGCTACTGTTGTGCAGTAGTTTTAGTGTGTCTGCAACTGTCGCCTGAAGTCAGGTGTGGAGTTTTCCACTTGTGGCACCATGTTGGTGCTCACAATGCTTAGATTTTCAGATTAGAGATGCTCAACCTGAACATGTATCTGAGAAATACATGAAGAAAATGCTAGGACTAGTCAAAAAACTATCCTCTGATAGAAGTCCAACAATGAAGTAGTAAGAACAGATATGCTATAATGTCTTACCAAGATCTTTAGTTGTCTGTTGAAAATAGCAAATCATTAGAGCATGACGTCTAGCTTACCTTCATCTTCCTTCTCTGAAGGGTTTGTTCAGCTACCTTTGTCTTTAGCCACAATTTTTTGTGAATGTGCTTGCCAATAAATACCAGAAGGGGAGAAATTTGGATTACTGATTACACATCACCAACAAAATCTCAGTCTACCAGCTGGGATTATTCCTGCGGCCTTTGTCTGCTCCAGGTCAGTGTATGGGGACAGGACAAATAGAAGTGAAATATTCATTGTTGGTAAAAATGGAGGCAAATAGGAGACTCAAAGAAGCATTATATTTCAAGCAACTGTACTGTCGGACCAAGTTACACTGCCTCATGCTGTGATCAACAAGAAGATAAAGTCTTTGCCATCTGTTCTCTGGAGGTCCTGAGTTTAAATCTCAATGGGAGACTATTCCAGGATTCCAGTGGAAAGGGAAAGTGGATTGTACATTTTTTATGACAAAAAAAGCATATTTCTTGCATACATTTCTTTGTAAGAACAGGTAGTATTCCACCCCTGCATTAATTTTGTACAAGCTAACATTTAACTAAAAATGAAGATCCATTTTACCTTACCTTATGCATTTCAATATTCCCTTATGATGTTTGGTACATACTGTGTACACACAAAGTAGCTATCAGTGATTATGTTAACACCGTTTAGTTTGTCTAATCATTAATGCTGTTGAATTCCAACAAATTGGAACTTGTTGATCAAATGTAAAAGTATTTAAAACCTCATCAAATGTAATCCAATACCGCTTTCCCCATGTCTGGTGAAAGGATTAAATTGGGAGTGTACAACCAGATTGAAGTTGCTTTAGCACAAAAACTAAGCAAAGAACACACTTCAGTTGTGATTTGTAACAACCTGAGGGATGTTGGCATCTAGTGTGATGTAGACTGGATTCTAATACAGTGGAGGTGAGAGTGCAGTGGCTGTGATAGGCACTGGGGAAGAGAGCGCCCATGCATCCCTCTGCCTCGGGTTCTTTGCATCATGCCTATTTTAATTGATCTAATATCATCTCAGGAAGATAATTAATAAAATACAGTTACAAAATACTCAGAACGAAGACATCATTTCTCACTGGTTTCCCAGGGAGACAGCATTTAGGCCTCAAAAAAAAAAAAAAAAATCTTGGGGCCGGCACTGTGGCGTAGAAGGTAAAGCTGCCACCTGCAGTGCTGGCATCCCATATGGGTGCCGGTTCGAGTCCCGGCTGCTCCACTTCTGATCTAACTCCCTGCTATGGACTTGGAAAGTAGTAGAAGATGGTCCAAGTTCTTGGGCCCCTGCACCCGCATGGGAGACCCAGAAGAAGCTCCTGGCTCCTGGCTTCAGATCGGCGCAGCTCTGGCCTTTGTGGCCAATTGGAGAGTGAACCAGTGGGTGGAAGATCTTTCTCTTCCTCTCTGCCTCCCCTTCTCTCTGTGTGTAACTCTGACTTTCATATAAATAAATAAATAAATAAATAAATAAATCTTTAAAAAAAAAAATCTTGAATACTGCCTGTGTTTACAGAATGTCCTCAACATACAAAAGCCTACCTTTTTTTTTTTCACTGCTCCCGTCAGCATGTGTGTATCTCTGTCTTAAATCCATGCTGATTTTGTCATTTTGTCGTAAACAAAAAGAATGTGTCCAGACAAATGCGTCGGATCTCTTCAAGAAAGTGCATATTGTCTGTGTCCTCCAGTGCGCATGAAAAGCCTAGGGGGAGCTCTGATATTCCCTTCTCCTGGACGCTACACCAGAACAACGTGGATGATTGTTTGGAATGCTGGAGCCTCCTTTCCCTCTGGCCCACTGCATTAAGTATGGACGGGCGGGCCCTTCACCACGGGCCCCCACTGCCTCTCCCAGGCTGATTTCTACTTTCCAAAACTGCAGTCCCACCAGCCACCCATCACTGCTTTAACAAAGCCTGCCTTTGCAGGGCTGGAACGTGGCATGGTGGGTAAAGCCACCTTCTGCAGTGCTGGCATCCCATATGGGCGCCGGGTCGAGTCCCGGCTGCTCCACTTCCGATCCAGCTCTCTGCCATGCCCTGGGAAAGTAGTGGAGGATGGCCCAAGTCCGTGGGCCCCTGCACTCACGTGGGCGACCCAGACGAAACTCCTGGCTCCTGGCTTTGGATCAGCCCAGCTCCGGCCTTGCAGCCATTTGGGGAGTGAACCAGTAGATGGAAAGTTTCTCACTCTCTGTCTCTCTCCTCTTTATCTCTGTAATTCTGACTCTCAAATAAATAAGTAAATCTTTAAAAAAAAAAAATAGCCTATCTTTGTGACTTTATTCAATCTTGTTCTTCCTAGGACATTCTTAGGGCATTTCTAATACCTCTATTAATTGACATTCTAACAAATTTAGAAGGCCTAAGCCAATTACTACTTCATTCATGAAGACTTATCAGATGGCACTGGTGAGAAATGATTTTTCCTTTCTCAGTATTATGTTACTTTGCCTTTTGTCAGTTACCTCATTGCAATCGTATTAGTATAAGCTATACACCAGCAAGTACATCAATGGCAGGAATTGTGCCATTCATCTTTATGGTTGCTTTCTGCTACTTTGCATACTCCTCTATAGAGAAAAAGAGCTCAATAATTTTTGAACTGAATTTTCTAAAGATCAAGCAGATGTTGCTTATAAGAATCTAAGGTACGTAGAGCAGTTGTGTTTTTTTTTCTTGGTTGTCACTCAAGCATTCATAACAACACTTTACCGAAGTCTGCATGCCACTTTACAAAACAGTAAATATACAAGAATAAACAAAATAGAATTGTTTCCTGCTCTCATTTATGGATTTTTATGGTATTTCAATCCCTTTATCTGATAAGTAACTGGTTTGGATTTTTTAATTTCAAGGCTCCTTCCCACTTAAAAATTATGAAGATTCATAAAGAGGATACATTTTTAATATTAAATATCTATACTAGAGACATTAACTTATGCCTTATATATTGTTTTTTAACTTTTATTTTGAAATATTTCAAATAATACAGAAAAGTAACAGTAGAGTCCAATGAATATACAAAGATTAAATAATTTTTAACATTTACAATACATATTCTATGTATGTTTTTCCATAGGTACTATGTCATAAAGATATGACAGTTGTATTACAAGACTTGGAAATTTTGGGTGTGTGTGGCAGAGACTTGCTAGTTAAATATGGTAGTCTGAGAGGTTATCAGTAATTTCCTTCATTTTTTGAGATTTGGCATGAAAATATTGTCCTTTTAGGCATCAAGAATCAGAATGATGTTAGAAGACAAGGAAATGTGCCTTTTACTCATCTTTTTTCTGTTATCTGCTATCTTTCTACATGTCAACTTTACCATCATATTAAAGTTTCCTTTTTGATATAAATAGTAGTTCCTCTTTATCCATGATTTCAGTGATCTGTCATCAACTGCAGTCTGGAAATATTAAATGGAAAATTCCAGGCATGAGCTGCCCGTAAGTTCTAACTTGCATGGCATTTCAAGTAGTATGATGACATCTCCTGCTCTCCCACTCTGTCCTGCCCCAAACAATCATCTGTTTGTCCAGGGTGTCCATGCTGCACCCACAGTCCACTGTCAGTCATCAGATCTGTGCGAGGGTATCACAGGGCTTGTGTCCAAGTAACTTCTATTCTACTTAATAATAGCCCCCCGAATGCAAGAGTAGTGATGCTAGCATTTTTGATATGCCAAAGGCACTTCATAAAGTGCTTTCATTAAGTGAAAAGATCAAAGTTCTTGACTGCAGGAAAGGAAAAAAAAGAACCCACATTGATGCTGCTAAGTCTATGTTAAGGACAGATAAGAAAAAACATAGTAACATAGTAAATGAGTATATGGGGTCTGGTACCATATGCAGTTTCAGGTGTCAACTGTGAGTCTTGGAACTTATATTCCGCAGATGGGAGGTTGAGGGACACTGTACTTTAGAACTGGCACTCAGAGTGTTTCAGTGGAAAATAGGGTGAAATTCTTTTATTTATTTATTTGAGAGGTAGAGTTATAGACAATGAGAGAGAGAGAGAGAGAGAGAGAGAGAGAGAGAGAGAGAGAAAGGTCTTCCTTCTGTTGGTTCACCCCCTAAATGGCCGCTACGGCCCGCACTACCTATGCTGATTCGAAGTCAGGAGCCAGGTGCTTCTCCTGGTCTCCCATGCAGGTGCAGGGCCCAAACACTTGGGCCATCCTCCACTGCTCTCCCAAGCCACAGCAGAGAGCAGGACTGGAAGAGGAGCAACCGGGACTAGAACCCAGAGCCCATATGGGATGCTGGCGCCACAGGCAGAGGATTAACCAAGTGAGCCACGGCGCCGGCCCCGGGTGATATTCTTAATATCATCTGGTTTGGCTAATTTAGTTATTTTAAAAGGTTTTCTTTAAACTATTCTTTTTTTAAAAAAAGATTTATTTACTTATTTTCAAGACAGTGAGATAGAGAAATACAGAGATGGAAGAGAGAGGGAAAGAGAGAGAGCGAGTTTCTATCTGTGGATCATTCCCCAGATGGGCGCAATGGCCAGGGCTAGGTCAGGCCAAAGCTAGGAGCCTGGAACTGCGTATGGGTCTCCCATGTGCATGGCAGGGGCGTGAGCACTCCAGCTACCTTTCACTGCTTTCCCAGTGCACTGGTAGAGAGCTAGATTGGAAGTGGAGCAGATTGGACTTGAACTGGCGCTCCTATGCAATGCTGGCATCGCAGGTAGTGGCTTAACCTGCTGTGCCACAACACTGGCCTCCTAATTTGGTTCTTCTATTTTCTCAATTTAAGTTATACAAGCTTAATGTATTTCATTTATACGGATTTAGGATCATAATGATACTTCCCACTCTACCCTCCCTCTCGCCCACAGAAATTCTTAATTGATGTAGAAGTTTTATTTGTTACCAAGTCTTCTATCTGAGGAGACTTTGTAGTTTCTCTTCAAGTACTCGTTTACAGAAGATACTGGCTACTACCAGGAATGTGGTTAGAATTACTCCTGAACTGTTAGATTTTCTTAACCAATTAATCTGGTGATATAATTACAGTTAATCCTTTTTAATCTTTTAAAGTTCATGGAAATGAAACTATACAGTGTATTTCCAGGTATGTATTAATACTGATTATTTCCATTGTTCTGTAAATTTTTAATGGCCACAGCACAGTACAAATGAAAAAAAAAAAGCTTTATTTTGTAAGGCCTATATTATCTGAGCAAAGTAGGATGAAGATGTTCCAGAAATGTGGTAAACTGATCACTTGAGCGTGTATTGAGGGTGTCTTTAAGGATCGTTATGTCTACCTTTGATTGATTAACCCAGGCAGGACATGCTCTCAGTGGGGGAGAGAGAAAATAGAAACATGGAAATAACAAAGTGGCAGAAATACTTGAAATACAAGTAAGAGTAAGATGATAATCAAATTGTTATCACTTAAATATAACCCTCGTCCTATTATGAGAAATGATCAGACAGAGTGAAGGGAGTGAATATGTTTACACAGATGTGAAACTTCTGCTCAGACTCATGAACTCATCGTTGTTCTGTTAAATCAAGCCCTCCAAGGAGAGGCATTTGTGATATTTGTGAACAGGTGGCAGCTTCTTCTATTCAGAGACCAATTATGTAAAGCAGTGTGAGACAGCCAGGGTGCCAATGCTAAGAGAGAGAGAGAGAGAGAGAGGAACAAATCTGTCACATGTCATAAAAACAATAGTGATTCAATTCTTGTAAAAGGAAGATTCTTTAAGATAGAATTCATGCACTAGCTCTCTATATCAGTGCTGGTTGTGTGAAATCCATCAGCCTCCCTTGTAGTGATTCTATCGGTTCAGGTCGTAGGAATGAGGCCAACTCCATCCTATTTCACTGGTATTTTGCTCTAAGACATGCTGCTGGGACTCATTTCAGAGAGTGGTGACCCTTAATTGACAAGATTAGATGTTAATATTTGAAAAACCCTGACAGATCAGCTTGCAACCACCTGTCCTGGCTGCGTTGTCCCGTCCTCTTCTGTTGGGCTAGGACAGTATCTACCAAAGCCGCTGTTTACATGCAAATGTGTCTGATTAGTACAGATTTGCTTGTTGAATCAACTGGTTATCTCAGGAAAAATTAGATCGCTACAAAAGTGGCAGGCATGATTAGTTAATTTTGAAGAGGGCTGAAAGATCATAAAAGGTGCTGGGAGATGGAGGACTTTCTTAGACGCTAGGAGCAGCGTAAACCTTGAAGCTGTCGATGCACGAGACGTCACCAACTGTTACCCAGATGCAACAGTTTATAGCATATCTCTTTCCAGTCCTTCCTGGTAAAGGTCTTTTATAATATAATCTGTAAATTTGGGTCTAGGTTTAACTTATTTCATAATCTAAAGTTCCCACAGGCCCCCAGGTGAGATGAAGAAAAGCTATTGTTGTTCCTTAAGTCTGGAAACGTGGTAGATGGTGGTCAGCAAGTTAGGAGAAGGTGTTTTGATAATTGAGATTTGAGGTACTTCGAGTTTTCTCTGTTGCAGAGCTTGTCTGCCGTAAGTGAAAGTATTAATGATGAAAACGCTGTATTTTTGTGAATGGTGGAAATAATTAATGAATTTCCTCTGTTAAAATTTTTTTCAAGAATTGTCTAGGATTCAAATTCTCTACTAAATATTTATTGATTTAGTACAACCAGTATCACTGGATTTGGGCCTGTTAGGCACAAACTTGTAGGATATTTGAAATGTATCAGGACTCATTCTGAGTGAATGGCTTTACTCTAGGTGATAGATGTAGCCAACACCACCACCACCATCACCTCCAACTGAGTTTCTAATGCAAGTTTCCTTGTGAAATGAGCGATACAATTTCAGCTCTCAGAGGACAAGCAATTTCTCCTGGCATTTGGGAATGTGGCACAGCTAAATCTGGAGATAAACATCCAGCTGCACCTATCTAAACACGTAATTAGTCTGCCGAGAGATTTTCAGGGTAATCTGCATTAACTGAATGTTTTTGTGTTGCAATTGCTGTTGACCAGCTCCTTAATGTCTATGTGAACTTCAGCTTAGGCTAATAAGCCACTGGCTAAATTTCCTTTACCATACAGATGTTCACACATAATTTAGATGATAGACCACATTCAAGTTTCATTTGCATGTCTCTCAGTAATTCAAACTTTCCATGTATGTATGTTTTAAATACATTTAAAATACATTTAGATGTATTTTTAAATAACTTCTACTGTCTTTGACTTGTGTTGATTTTTCCAAGGTGTTTACCAGAAGTATCCTGGCTTTGTTGTTTCTACATAATTTGAGACAATTTTCTACAATTTCTACTAAATATTTATTGATTTAGTACAACCAGTGTCACTGGATTTTGGCCTGTTAGGCACAAACTTGTAGGACATTTGAAATGTATCAGTATCTACAGAGAAATCTGTAGAATTGTGAACACGATGTGTCTCGGATTTTAGAAATCGTGTTATCGAAACAGCCCCCTTTTAGTCTGTGTACATAACTAATTGGAGAGGACAGCGAGCTGCAGAATGTTGGGGTTTTCAATTCCTCTTAATTCCATGGGATTTTAAAATTTTATAAATGTGCACCTTCCCTTTTTAAGCTGGATTTAAGTAAACTCAGGACAATCTCATCCTTCTGACAGTACCTAGTCATTGCCCCACCTTTCATTACCTGTAACCATGCTCTTCACTTTGGTTTTATCCCTTCAGTGATGGGCTAGACAATATACCTGGACTTCTTCATTAAGTTCTGTTTCAAACAATTAGCCTTTAGCTATCTAAGATTTGCCAATATTTAATCTACCAATTTGTTAACATATGGACCACTCATTTTGAATTCTGTGCACAGGAGACTGTTCTAACATAAAGAAAGGATAGAGACAGATACCTGTTGGAAACATTTTTTGGCTCTAATACTAGAACAGGAAACTCATGCTACCATGGAAGACTTTTTTCATGTCACTGTGGACATCGAAGCATTCTTGAAAGTGGTGTAAGTTTCTATAAATTGTTATTATTTTTTTGTGTTGGGTAGGAAAGGGCACAGTATGTCAGGGAATATGAAGAAAACCTTTCTGGGTACAACTGTTTCTTTTCTGACTTAATGTCCCATGAAGGGTCCTGCGATCTCTCTGCTTCAACATGGGGTTTTTCATTGGATTTTGTGATGAGCATGAATACCTAGATTTACTCCATTTTTTTGGTAACATAAATAATGTATGTAAGTGGGCATGTTAATAAGTGAAAATTTGCTGTGCCTCTCAAAAATACTCAGGATTGGGTGGAAAATAATTTTTACATCAATGCTCAAGTAAATTTTATGTGTATGCAAATAACATTTTTCTATATGTCCTAAATGAAAAGAATTTCTTTTATAATATCATAATTCCCTTTCCCTATTAAAAATGGCTGCAGGGTAAACCTGTGAGATCCTTTCTTACTTATTATGAAACAGTGGAAAATAACAGTTTTCCTGAACAATTTGAGGAATTCTAGATGTCAAGGAACCCAGAGTCTAATCAGCCATGGGCCAAACTTTTCAGTGTCTGCAAATTCAGTAACTGGGTCCACATGGAAAGTATAGAGTTGTAAAAGTCATGCTTCGGATGGCATCCAGGCTCTTTCAGATACCACAGCTTCACAGTAGCTCACGTTCCTACTCAGTCATCTGTGAGTTGTCTTCCAACCATAACAGATTTGTTAAACTTCATTACCAGTTCCTTCTCATAAGCACTTATATCTGCTGATATGGGATGACAAACAGTCCCAGTGTCTTTGTTTTCATAATTTACTCCTAGCTTTCTCTCAAAATTGCCATTTTCTTTTCAAGAACAGCAAAGACAATTAGTAATGTTCCTACAGTGATATGCACATGAGGGTACTTCAAAAAGTTCGTGGAAAAATGGAATTAGAGGTAAGTTTACATTGGTGCAAAGGGTTCTGAAATCTATGCATAGTTTCCCTCCCTCAATACATACATATTTTCATAAACCTTTTGAAGGCCCCTCACAGCCAGGGACTCCAAAATTTTTTGCACCAAAATAAATATACTCTTTTAATACCATTATTCCACAAACACTTTGAAGTATCCTAATATGTATGTGTGTGGGTGTACACACACACACAGTGTTCTAAGATGTGTCTACTCATTTGGCTTTTTATGTACACAGATTTCTTGCCAATTTTTTTCAGTAGACAACTAAACCTCTAATTGAGAGTCAAAGCTGGATTCAACCAATCACAACTCGTGCTGACTGCACACTAGAGATGCATCTGCTAATGAAACACTTTCAGTTCATTTCAACGACGTGGTTCTTGTCCTCAGTCTGCAGTCATGAAAGCAGTCAGCTGATTCTGCCAGAGTTCTGTGGCCACAGTCACAGCAGATTTCTCACATGGAGACCCAAGTATCCCTGTGAGGATGGGGATGTTAACCGTGATTGGTCAGATTTGGAACACACCACGTTGTTCACAAATTGTTCTACTCATACATCTTCTGTGATAGGATTGGGAAGGAAGTCAGGCAGACAAATAGAACTTTCCAGGATTTTCCTGTTCCCCTGGGTTTGGCATTTGCCTCAGTATTTATTTTTCTTCAGTTGCTCTGACACCTACTTAGGATCTCATTTTTAAACTTGTTTCTAAATCCTTGGCTAAACATATTAGATTGTTAGATGTGCTTCTACTCCCCAGTTTAATTCACTCCATGTCAAAATAAAGTGAAAATACACATCACTATATTTATGAGGTTTTCTGTATTTTATTATCTCAACCTGGCATGCATACCCACTCTTTCTTCCATAGTGCAAGATGATTATGCTCTTTCATCTCCCATATTCTGTCACTTTTCTAGCTCCAAATGACTGTGCTTTTTCTTAAGTTGTTCGTGGACTCATCACTCATCCTCTATTATTATCACATTAATAACAATAGCATATTTCTGGAGTACTTACTAAATGCTTTGTGTAATATCGTTCTACTTCAAATCAACTCTCTGGGAAACATTTTAAAGATGAGGAAATCGAGGCAAAGAGATTAAGAAGTCACCCAACATTTTCAGCTGCACTCTAGGTCACCTATTCTTTGGCTCGATTTTTGTCAAAGCTTGTGTGTCAGTAATGATTCTCCATCCCAGCAGGTGGGTGCAGCACCTGCTCCTTGGCCGGCTCCCCTCCGCCTTCTTCAAGCCCAGACTTTGCTGGCGTGATTCTGTTGTTAAAACTCACTTCCCTCCAATCCCCTTCCCATTTAACTTCTGAGCTCCTTTGCACCTCATAAATCCCCGGGCGTTAGTTAAATGTCAACAGTAAACATGGGAATACACAAGGCCCTGTTTACAGGTGTGTCTTTGACAAGATCCTGGAAGCCGAGAAATCAGTCCTGGGGAGTGTTTCGATCAGTAGCAGCGGGCAGGAACCAATGTGAACTCCCTCAGTCATCTTGATTGGAACTGCCTGGAATTTTTGCTGGGACACAAGGCAAGAGTAATTGTTGACATTTTATTCATCTTCTTGGCAAACTAGAACTGTGTTCCATTGAAAATGTTTGTTATAGAGGAGTCTTCCTTCTGGTTTGCTGAAGGGTGGGCATAGGGTGAGGAGAGGGGAAGCTCACTTTGTTGTCTTTCCCTTCCTCCAAACCTGGTGTGAAATTCCACTTGGCATCCTTTCCAGACCTTGGCCCCAGCCGTGCACACAGTGATCCAGCATGTATACAGGAAGTAGAACTCAGCAGAGTACCTTTGGCTGCTACCCATGCTTACAGAGGAGGAAATGGGCTATTATCCCACTCTCTACTTGCTGAACTTTGGCTACCATTGCTGTGAGGACAATATTTATCCTCATCTCACTTCATTCAAACTACTGTATTGTTTTCAAGACACAGTATGAGGCAACAGGAACAAGACCCAAGCAAAACAAAAACTTCACCTACCACAGCCAGACAGTGACTAGGACTGAGAGAAAATAACTTCGCTAAATCGTGTATTTGTACCCAGTCATTGGTGACATTTGGAGACAAAGTAGTTTTTAAGGTAGGAGTGGATAAGCCACCAACATTTATGCCCTTGAGAGCATTTAAAATCCCTCAAGTCATAGAATGTGTAAATAGAAAGACATCAGGGACAATCTAGTTTATAGACAATGAATTGCTATTACTTATGTTCAGATACTGATATAGAGAATTTCAGAAGCAAAAGGGGTGAATCCAGTGCCTGGAATTCAAGAGATAATAAAGAACCGAACCAAGACCTGACCAGGATGAGCAATATGTGTGACTCACATCTCACACAGATTCCATGCTCTTCGTGGTACCTAATATGAAGCCTTAGTAGCTATGGATTTTATTGAAATTTGAACATCTTACGTATCCCATTTGTAAGATCTCCACCACTAAATTGCAATACTGTGTCAGTCTTGCCCATGATGGTGCACTCACAGTAGCATCTCCAACTTCACTTATACTAGCACTACCCCAGCGTCACTAAACACCATAATTATGCTCCTTCAGCAGCGAGATTATTTCTGTGTGGAGGAAATTGGAGGAGTAAGAGTTTTTAGCTCAGTACTCAAGAGGAGAAGAAGTTTATCAGAATAAGAAAGGGGGAAGCATGGACTTTGCCAGTGATCTGTGTGCTTAGCATCTAGGATAGTGCCAGGCCTATGGTAACTGTGAAGTGAGAAAAAGGCAGGGTGGTAAAAGCCCACCTCACTGGCAGAAGGGAGGGAAGGAAGGAAGAGAGATGGAGACAGAATGAGGAGTGCAAGAGAGAAAGAGAGAGAGAGGAGAGAGTGAACGAGAGAGGATGAAAAGGAATGGAGCCAGCGCCAGCGCTCAACAGGCTAATTCTCCGCCTAGTGGTGCCAGCATACAGGGTTCTAGTCCTGGTCCGGGTGCCGGATTCTGTCCCGGTTGCCCCTCTTCCAGGCCAGCTCTGCTGTGACCCGGGAGTGCAGTGGAGGATGGCCCAAGTGCTTGGGCCCTGCACCCCATGGGAGACCAGGAGAAGCACCTGGCTCCTGCCTTTGGATCAGCGTGGTGCGCCGGCCGCAGCGGCCATCGGAGAGTGAACCAACAGCAAAGGAAGACCTTTCTCTCTGTCTCTCTCTCTCTCTGTCCACTCTGCCTGTCAAAAATAAAAAAATAAAATAAAAAAAAAAGCTTAGAAGAAGCTGATGTTGAATTTGCTATGATGAAACCACTATTAGAAAGGAGCAATGACAAGAAAACAAAAGCAATATTTCAGTGACATTTTAGTTCTGCTTATAAATCCAACTGTATTATAAAATGCAGCAATAACACTGTCATCAAATTAGTGCCATTCAAATTCCCACTTAACCAAAGACACTGTATCATTCAAGACACATAGTGAGCTCTCATGTGTGATTGGAATGCAGAACAACCTGCTTTGTGAACTGACGCCATGTGCTGTTGAGTCCTGTCTGTGGCATCAGCCATGAGCCATGAGAACCCAGCAGGTGTCTCTGTGGACTCCTGTGATAGGACATGATGGAGAGAGCTTTGGAAACCAGCAGACTACATTCCAGTAGAAACTCTTCAAAGCACTCTGATCCAATGGGAATAACTTAACCTTCTCTGTGGGTCTTAGTTTAAGCATAAAGTTACAATGCATATAGGTTTCTTTTTAGAGGATTGAATCAAATAAGTTATGGAAGGCATATGGCACAGGGTCTGGTGCCCATGGGATGTCCTCCTGTGGAAGCTCTTTCCTATTCCCCTCACCCTCTACAAACTGATCTCTATTTTTTTTTATCTCCCGGGGTGGGGAATACAGTTGAAAACACCCAGGAAATTGATATACCTAGTGTATTTGGGCAGGAACACTAGACTTCCATTTTTAAAGAAAGTTAGTTTCGTCTACTGTGAATAAAATCAATGCAAAGTATGCAATGAATTTTTTGGTGAAAGTATTCAGTTTATTTCTCAGGATAATTCTGAAAATCATTGGGCATCAATGCAATTATCTTTGTGAATGAGAAATCTTGCACCGTAAGCAGCTAGAAAGGAGAGCAAATATAAACAGATGTAAAAGTCAAAGTCATTGACTGCTTCATGTCCTGTCTTAACCCCCTTTCTAAATGAAATAGAATGCAAACATACAGCTTGTGTTGTTTTGTTGCTCATTCTCTGTAAAACTGGGAGCATGAAGCACTAAAAATGGATCCAGATCCTATTTGTTTAGGTTCCTTATTAAATGGACATTTGACAAAATGTTGACTACTACACTATTCCTACTCCCCCTAAATATCAAAAGAAAAGAAAGTCTACTCTCCCAGTGTTTACCTGATATGTATTTATTCCTGGGTATTAGTTCAGCTTAGGCGAATTAAATGGATCAACAATAGGTCAATGTCGCCCAAGGACATGCTTGATCTCTGAATTCCCTTTCATCACTGTCACAGTACAGCAAATGTCCTTATGAAGAGTGACGTTTTTGCTGTCTCAAACTCTTTGTTATTCTAATCGCAACTGTCTCGAGGACAAAACAAGGATGTCTTATTTCTCACTACTGCGGAACTTACAATGCTAGATGTTTTATTGATAAACTTGTAGAGTTTCTGCTTAATGGTCACCGTGAGAGAAAATAAACTGGTAATACCATGCAGGATCCCTGGATCAATGTTCCTGGTAAAATTCATATTTCAGTTTTAATTTCTGTTTTATTAAGTTTGTGTTTTATTAAGGCTTATAATTAAAAATCAATTATGGGGCAGTAGTCATATTGAGACTATTCTAAAAACCTAACATCTTTTTTCCCCCCTCTGCACCTATTCAACCATGACTTATGGTGGCTGATAGGACTTTTTGCTATGAAGTACAAGCTTTGGTTTAGGCTTAGTAAACGTTCTTTAAACAAGCCACATTGGGATACCAGAGCAATAAGAATCATTGGTACATTCACAGTGGAGGTTACTATTGAGAGGATGGAAGGATTCCCAGCACACCGCTGATTTCATTCTCAGTACTAGGTAGGCGCCCACATACGCCCTCTCGCACAGCGCATATACCACCTGCTTCGTTGTGAACAGGGCTCTCACAGTGTCTCAGGACCGGCAGTCAAGTCACAGACGTGCGCCGGTTTTCCTGCTGGCAGCCACATCCTTCTGTTAGGGAAAAACGCCACCCCCGAGGAACACGAGGTCTGTGGCCCAAGCACAATGCACGCTGCTTGCCAGCATGTTCTGTATCCGCAGAATCCCCTCCCCTAGAGCTCCGTTATCTTGGGTTGCGCAGTCAACAGTCTGTGCAGCACCAGGAGCAAAAGCAAAGCGTGGGCATCGTTTTCGTAATTTGCTGTTTCCTATTTACAAACATAACTTTTTTATTTTTTAAAGCGTAAAACTGGCTGGCATCACAGCTCACCAGGCTAATCCTCCGCCTGCGGCGCCGGCACACCGGGTTCTAGTCCCGGTCGGGGCACCGGATTCTGTTCCGGTTGCTCCTCTTCCAGGCCAGCTCTCTGCTGTGGCCCAGGAGTGCAGTGGAGGATGGCCCAAGTGCTTGGGCCCTGCACCCCATGGGAGACCAGGAGAAGCACCTGGCTCCTGGCTTCGGATGAGCGCGGTGCGCCGGCCGCAGCGGCCATTGGAGGGTGAACCAACGGCAAAGGAAGACCTTTCTCTCTGTCTCTCTCTCACTGTCCACTCTGCCTGTCAAAAATGAAAGTGTAAAACTTTGATGGATTTTTTAGATGAGTTGTGGGGTTATTTTTAATATTTAGTATTTCCAGGCTTTCATCTTATCCTGCTCCTGCCTTGGAATATCAGAAAAGCACTTAACGTCCTAACTTCTGTCTCAAGTTCTATTCCAAACCCTGACCTATCGTTCACACTGATTGGAATCATCCCTGCACACCTCCTGCCTCCCACTAGTGCCTTCTTCTAATTTACACTGTGCTTCGGTTAATTAGAATAAAAGGATTTATTTGTATGGTATATTAATTAGCATTGCTTGGGTAATAATTTTGTTTATACATAGACACTTTGGCAATATTTCTTAATACATTTATTAAAGTTTTTAACCTTTAATAAACCATTTTTAAAGTTATATGAGGTGAACAAATTTCGTATATTTCATATATGCAGATTTAGGAACATAGTGATACTTCACACCCTACCCTTCTCCCTCCTCCTTTCTTACTACTTCTAATTTTTACAAAATTGTCTAAGTGTCAGATTGTAACTTTTGAGTGCCTTCCCTGTAATGTGAAAGACATCATGTCTGTTTTCTGACTTTTGTCTGGCCCTGTGAATAAAACCATGTTTGACTCTGCGTTCTAATTAATGGAGTTCATTTTCCGGCCAGGTCTCCATTGGCAGCTGAGATGGATCAAAGCCAAATTTCTGAGCTTGGTTGCGCACTGAGTAGCCTGCACACACACACACACACACACACACACACACACACACACACCGCAGTAATTGAAGTATAAGGTGATCATTCTTCTGTTCTATAAAACATGGTAGTTCCTTCCTTCTCTCCCAAAATTCTGTACTTAGTCAAGGAGACCTGCTCCTAAGCTTCCATCCTCTGTCACAGAGGTACTGACAGCTCCTGGTACGTCCCCTGTCACCTACCCACGTATTTGTTTAGAATAATGTTGGACTTTTGATTAATTTAAAAACCTTTGGGTGCTTGATGGGGCAGTCAAGATGCGTGCATCCCCTATCAGAGTTCCTGAGTTCAACACCAGGCTCCACTCCTGCCTCCTGCTTCCCGCTGATGAGTGCCTTGGGAGAAAACACTAATGGATCAAGGACTTGGATCTCTGCCACTCACATGGATTGAGTTCTGGGCTCCAAGCTTAGGCCTGGTTCAGCCCCTGCCATTGCAGGCATTTTGGAAGCGAACCAGTGTATGGGAACTCTCTGTCTCTCTGCCTGTCTTTCTGTCTCTCTCTCTCTCTGTATGTTATAAATAAATAAATGTGTTCTTAAAGCAGAGACCATGAGCAGTGTTAGGTGGTGTGAGAAGTGTAGACTTTGCAAAGGGCAAGACTGACTCATGACTTGACAAAATGGAATTAAAGATGCCTATTTCTATGCAATTTTTTTGGAAATCCATGCATAGGAGGGGTTATCAAAAAATTCATAAAAAATGAATACTATGAAAATCTATGCATGGATTCCAAATGTTTTTGCACCTTCAATTCTTTTTTTCCACGAACCTTTTGATATTCCTTATATGACTTAACCACTGCAAAACTCGGCTTTTTGAGAAAAATGGGAAAACTGCCGCATCTGCTTCCCAGTGCTGTTGTGTAGACTAAGTGAGATTTAGCACATTGAGCACTCAATGCATGGCAGTTGAGAGCGTTATTGAAATTATTGAAGTTAACTCCGTGGTGAAGATTTGGGTTATAATTAAATGCGCACTATTTGAACTTGGCTAAACATGGCCATCTGACTTGAAGATATTTTATCTTCCAGGATCTCTGAAATATTTATAGCAGCTGGAGAAATTCCATCCAGGTTCTACAGTAGACAGGAGCACAGATCAGCTTCTCTCTGACAGATATTATGGCCTAAATGCTTTCTTTTTTATCCTATCAGGTCAGGTCTGAAAAAAACTACATCCTGTTTAAGTGTAAGGATATTTAAATTCTGTCTTGCAAGGTGAGACATTTTCTGTCTCAGCAAAATTATTATAGGGATATTAACATTAAAGGCAGGACATTACTAGATGCATTATTCTGAATTAGAATCAAAGATAATATATATCCTTGGAGGAAAGCCTCTTCCATAGCCATAAGGATCAGTGTTTGTGTAGTAACATGGAGAAAGGTCCAAGTGAACTTTATATTAACTACCAAAGACACTTTGTGAAGGTGATTTTTTTCTAGATAGAATGATACAGAAGACCTACAACTTGCAAGAATTTCATGTAGTTCTGTGTGTAAAAGTTTGAAATTGAAACAATATGCTGGCATGCAAAAAAATCAAAATTTATTTTGGAGACATCTGAGATATAGTATTGTAATGACTGGCTTTTCCTAAAACATGATCACACGGAATTGGATTCTCTTGAAATTGCTTTCTTTTGAAAGCAAAGATCTGAGAATTCCCCCTCTTGATTCATGTTCATGGAGTATACAAAAATGATGCTGCTGGCTCTGCGGTGTCAAACTGGGGAGTTTGGAATGTCAGTAATATCACAACTCTTGATTATTGAATGACAAAAATAACCCTGCATTTTAAGAAAAAACAAGCAATAGAGAACAAAAGAGACAAAGACCTGACTGTAAAATTTATCTTGGCTTTCAGTGTGTCAGCTCTTAAGAAATATAGCAGAAATTTATTTAGAAGTCCTAAGCAATTGAATTTTCTATTAAATCTGTTTTTCTCTTCCACTTACTTACCTGTAAGACAAAGTTAAGAAGCTTAAATATAATCAAGAGAAGAGGTATGTTTAAAATTGTACCCGAGTTTGGGAACCATTAGAAACTCCAAATTCTACCTCATGTAATAATATAATATCTCTTTGGGATATAAGAATATCTCTTTGGTAAACCCAAGATACTGTCTGTATAATATGATTAACACATCAATATTTAAAATATTAACTCAGGGATGGTCATTTATAAAAATAAGGGAAAAACAAAAATGAAACCTTAAGGTTTGTTTTTGGTCAGTATTACAAAGGAAATTGCTTGTACTTTCAAAGCAAACTGTTACTGATCAATAGAATTTACTTTGCATGAATTTCTGCCATTATTCAAATAACTTTTGCTTTCCTGAGGCAATAAGACAGGGAAGTAGTCAAATCATAATGCGAAATAACAATAATTAATACATATCACTAAAACCCTTAATAGAAGAGTAACAACTGAAGACTAAGGGTTTAAAGAAGTAACATTTAATGTTTTATGAAACTTGACATTTTGTCATAAATATTAAGATAAAAAATATGTTTAAGTTAATTGCTTTTCTTTGCAGAACAGCAGAGAACTGTACTCTGTGGTGTCATCCCACTCCAGCATCTACACTTCAATCACATTTGGAAAAAAAGTTAGTTCTTCTGATACGTTGATCAGTGCTTGACAATATAGATGAGGTCCTATTTTTTAAAGGTTTGTTTATTTATTTGAAAGGCAGAACAAGAGAGAGCAAGAGAGCGAGAGAGATCAAGAAACAGACATCTTCAAATGTCTGCAACAGCTGGAGTTAGGCCAAGCCAAAGCTAGGAGCCAGGAACTCAGTCCAGGTCTCCCACAATGGTAGCACAAACTCAAGGAGTGGAGTCATCATCAGGTGCCATCTAGGGTGAGTATTTGCAAGAAGTGGAAATCAGAAGCAGAGGCAAGACTTGAACCCATGCATTTCAATATGACATGCAGACTTCTTAACCTCTGTGCCAAACTACCTCTCTGAGTTTACTTTTATATTGTGGGGGGAATGGAGATCAGGAAGTGAGGGCATAACTGGTCTCTCAGATATTTCCAGTGTCAAACTCTATGACACTTGTGGTTGGTCTTCTCATCCTTGATCTGGGTCTCTACCATGCAAAGTCAGCCATTGCTTCTATGCTCCCAAGGTAAACTCAGTATTTTTAAGTTATCTGGGGCCAAATATGCACTAGGATTTTGGCATTTGTGTGTTTTAACTTCTTGATGAAAGAAATAAAAAATGAATTTAATATACCTTGCAAAATATTTTTTTAGAGTGATGTACTTTCTTTTTGGATCACATTTTGTTATTATGTCTTCTTGGTCCAAATTGTAATCATTGAACTTAGGACAAAAAATATCCTCTTGAACATTTGAGAGGAAATTAGGAGAGCTGGTGATGTCTGCCAGGAGAACAAGCAACTGCTTTTCTTTATGTGTTTTTCCTAACAAAAGTTTTCTCTTTGCAACTATAAGTTGAAAGAGCACACACACTTTCAAAATGATAGGGATGACTAGGTATGTAAATCTGTGCATTCTATTGCACGCACACACATCTGCTTACACACATACACACACACACACACATCCACTTCCACTATGGAAAGAAGAGTTAGGCTTGCTGTTATCCTTGAAAAGATTATAAATTATACAAGTTAGAAAAGGAAAAACAAAACAAGAGAAATGTGAATTTGACATTCTTCTTTCAGCAGTCCAACCAAATTCAGTGTGAAGTACTGGAACCTTGGAATCCAATTGTGTGGATAATTCATCAACACTCAGTATTTATTATGTGCCTGCTGAATACATGGCATTATTATAAATAAAATTTTACAGGATCCCTTAAACCATTGTGTCCCAACATCCTGCACATAGAACATGTATAAAAACTTAAATTGAGCAATAAATATACCACTTATGGTAAATTTGAAATAAATTTATCACTCAAATGTTCACAGAATTGAAAACTTGGAACTAAATGGGTTAAGAGGAAGCTTAAAACTTTAATAAACAGACACAAAAAAACATAAAACAATATTCACTCAAAAATTCTAATTAGTGACTCTTGAGAAAACTTTTTGCCAGAATTTCAATTTGGAATTGTAACCTTTTGTCCTTTTTCAAATATTCCAAATGTTTTTTATTAATTTATAAATCTTCTCTGTTTTCTTATGTACAAATAGAATAACAGATTGAAAATGTGCTTCTATGATGCCAAAACTCTATAAATGAATGAATAATTGTGTGTGTACATATATGTATCCTCATATTTACAATGAATTTGTCATTAATCTTAACTAGGTTATAAATTCTTGGCTTCAAATTTGCCAACTTTGGAGCAGTCATTAATATTAGTTCCTCTAATAGATAATTCATTAGTTTTGAGTGTCAGAAAATATGTTCCCACCACAACCTAAAAAACCTTCTATAATAACTACATTTAGAATGGTTTTTAGTGAGAATGTAGCTAAATATGTGGAAACTGATTTCAGAACTCCCAGGAGCTCCCATATTTCAAAATTAAACTAAATGAAACTTAAAAGCAAAGAGAAAAATAGCAATTATCTTGTTGAAAATTCTGATTTTGTGTTTTACAGAAAAGATAATAGATTTTTCTGTATTGCTTAAATTAAAACAAGATGACTTTTCTCAGACAAGGGTACAACAAATTCTGAGATGTAATTTTTGCCAATAAGTGTACATATAAATACATATTAATGTATGTAGTATGAACATAATGTATGTATAATATACATATTTATGTAGTATGTACATATAAATACATATTAATGTATGTAGTATGTACATGCAATTAATGAATACATGTTGATATATGTATCAGTATCGTCAAGGTGCGTATGATGAGAAAAATTTTTATTTCTTTGAAATATCAGAAGGAGCTCTCTAATCTTCATTAGTCTAGCAAGAACAAGGTATCACTCATTTTGTTCACAACAGAACTGTTAGATGCCTTTATTTATGTGGAATATATACTCTTGTCTAATTGTTCGGACAATTAGGGCTAAACTAGTCACCTCCTCAACTCTCAAGTCCAAAGGATCTGCCTCCTCTGAGATGAGCAGTAGCTTGACCCAGGGCTTTAGTTAATGGGAAAGGATGGAAGCTGGGGCACCCTGAGCAGGGAAGACCTGATGCCAAACCTTCTCACTGTGTGTGGGTGAGAGAGAGCCTGGTACTCATGTTTGGGAAGCTCAGAGCTTAAACCTGAGAGTGGTCCATCCTGGGATAAGGCACACCCGTGTCAATCCCAGGAGCCTCAGGGACAGGCTGAAGTTGCCAGCACCGTGGATGTCGGGACTCCCTGGTCTACAAGGAGACTGGAGGAAGACTGAAGAGAAAACCAGGTATATTTAAAACAAATCTTCTTGACGGTTATGAGTTGAATGAAATTACTGACAAATAACTATATAGTTCCTACTTAATAATCTCTTAAATATTGTTGTAATAATCTTTTCTTAGTTTTTGTAGTTTGCGGATCTTGACCCTTAGCCAGATTGGTTTCTGCAAGGTGTCTGGCGCATAACAAATCTTCCCAGGCAGACGAATCAATCAATTCACAGGCTTTTATTGGGGTTCCGCTCCAGGGCGAGGTTCCACGGTCCCAACAGAACAACAGAGCGGGGGGCCGTGCTGAACCAAAGGCAGGAGCCAGATGCTTCTCCTGGTCTCCCATGGGGTGCAGGGCCCAAGCACTTGGGCCATCCTCCACTGCACTCCCTGGCCACAGCAGAGAACTGGCCTGGAAGAGGGGCAACCGGGACAGAATCCGGTGCCCTGACCGGGACTAGAACCCGGTGTGCCGGCGCCGCAAGGCGGAGGATTAGCCTAGTGAGCCATGATGCCGGCCTCTTTGCTTGCTTTTTAAGAATCTTATTTCTCCTCTGGGTTCTGCAGGGAGGGAGTCAGCGAGGAGAAGCTGAGGTCACCACCCTTCCCTGTAGTTCCACCTGCACAGCCCCACTCCCCGACTCGCTGCTGTGCAATGGGAAACCACAACTTGAAAAAATCACATCTTAGAACTAGCACCAGCCAAAACTAGCCAACACGGCTGCCAGTTGTAGCCACTTAGTAACCTTTACCCCATTATAAATCATTATAATAAAATCCCCATGACTGACACTTCTACTCCCACTGTGAACTTGACACAGGGACACTTTGTTTTCCAAAACAGGGCAAAGAATTGGGTGGCACACAAGCTCTGGCCGAAACACCACTGTTTATACTTATTAAATTAAATTCTACCCAGACACCACCTTCTGTGACTCCAGATAATTTCAAGGGGTGGACCCAAACCTTGTTGAGTGCAGCTCTCCTGAGCATGCCCTCACGACTCCCTGAGAACTTGCATGTTGCCTGTCAATAAATCTGGACTGTCTGCTGAGCTTTACCTACATCTCATCCTTGAACTCTTTTCTTGCACTGGGGACAAGAACTTGAACCCAGCCACCCCACAGAACACACCGCACCGTGTGTTCAGGAAGGGAGGCTCAGTTCTGACACTTTCTTTAGGATGTGAGAAGTCCACAAGTGTACCTCCTCATATCTCCCCTAATTTTCATTAACGTATATGTCTTTCCTCTATGGTTATGTTGTAAGCACTTGACAGAAACTTGATATTCTGTTTATAATATGGTACTAATTTTAAGGAATTTAAAGTTTCCAGTTGAACTCTGAAAAATTATGCAGGCCTCCCACTGGGTCTTTCATTTTAGATTAATATGGCATCCAGTCAGATGAAATGTTTTATGAATATTCTCAAAGAATATGAAAAATTACATGTAGATCCTTTTTATCCTGTCCAGTACTTTGGATGAAGAATACTGTTGCATATTAACACTTACACTGTATCAGTGTTTTGTGTCATATATTTTGTTTCTTCCAGTTTGGAGGGGAAATTTCTTTTCCCTCTCAAATTTCTTCCTTTCAACTTTCTTGCCCTGGCACCTGCCATGGTGGTTAAGATGGCAAGAGTCATTTCAGAGATGTGATGTGGGTGATAGGCAGTTTCCTTTCTCTCTCTTTCACGCATGGACACGGTCACACATACTACATATACACCCACACACCCACATACACACACGCGCACATATACACATTGAAAACCACTATTTACGTGTAGCCACTCAGGGGAATTGTAGGTATACAAGGTTACCTATAGGAAAACCTTTTTTTTTTTTCCACTCAGGACTTGTATGCCTAAGTGCTAAGTTGGGCAACAGTATATGGGAAGAAGCAGTGCCTGTTTGCCTGATCTGAATTAGCAAATCAGCTTTGTGATTATTATCAGCAGTCATTAAACATCCAGCAACAATAAAGACACCATGTTTCCCCGCCTTGCCGGTGCAGCGGTGTGTAATTACCTATGGTCCAATGACTTACTCTTTACTAACAGCGTTGGTTATCACCAGACCTCAAGATTATCAGCTCAAGTCACATAATATATAAAAATGGATGTACTACTAATTTTTAAGTATTCCTGACAGAGGTTGATGTAAACGAGCTATTTTTACTGTGCTTTCTGCCAACAGTGCTCTCTGAAGACGCTGGCCAATGTTTGAAAGCTCTTTCAACTAAGAACTCCCTCAGATGTTCTTTTGTGATAAGGAAAAAAGGAGAAACCAGAACGGCTTTGTGTCTGCGGTTATGAAGGAAGGTCAGAAATCGTAGCACATAGATTTTTGGAAAAGAATCAGAACTTTTGAGAGAGCAAAGATAAAGATTATTAGCAACATTGACCTTGCAATACGCTATGACCATTCCTGAGGCTCAGCTGAATCCTTTGTGGCACAGCTGCATCTTAATCTCCAAAATAATTTCATCACGGCTATGAATGATAGCAAAGCACTTGGACAGAGGGGATAAAGGATCTAAACTGCAGCAGCCACATCAGACTCACATAACAAACCCCATGGAGGACCTCCTCCACGGTTTACCTTTTTTGCTCAGTAGGACTGTAAATACTACATTGATCTTGTTTGCACTATCCTTGTAGTAACCTTTAGAAATGATCATCTAAACTGAGGTCCTTTTGAGAGTGATAGGGAGACTCTTGTCCTGGGGCAACAGGAATAACTTAGTTCTGAGTAGGAGAGACAGGATGTGTGGTCACTCTCAGAATACATTCACTCAGGGTCAGGATAAGATTTTATTATCACAGAATAGGCACCTTTGTTCCAATGGTATCACAAAAGTGGCTTCTACTTATTGGTGTCTCTATCTAAAAATAAACTAATTCAATGGGTGAATTTGGTCAACAGTGAGATCTGTTTCCAGGAGGTAAAACAAAAAACTTTTACCCAAGTTTTATTCGCCACACTTTAAATTTTGTTCAATAGACAACAGTGATATGGCTGAGTAAGTATCAGGAATAGTCTTTTTGATGAATTTCAAATATAAATTGCTGGGGGAAATGCAGGCCTATCAATGGAATGTTCCTGGAAAGTAGTTTTTGCTTGAAAAGACCTGCGGAGCAGGTGATGCTATTGTGGCACAGTGGGTTCAGCCACTACTTGGGATGCCCTCATTGAATAGTATTGAAATATACACATAGGAATAAAGGATTAGGTCAGATTTAATTATTATCCAATATGCCCATCTTAGTTTTTTTTTAATCTATTTATTTATTTGAAAGGCAGAGTTGCGGGGTGGGGGGCAGCATCTTCCATCCACAGGCTCACTCCCCAATTGACTGCAAAGGCTGGAGCTGCGCCACTCTGAAGCCAGAGCTAGGAGCTTCCTTCAGATCTCCAATACGGGTGCAGGGGACCAAGGGCTTGGACCATCTTCCCCTGCTTTCCCAGGCCCTAGCAGAGAGCTGGATCGGCAGTGGAGCAGCCGGGACTCAAATCAGTGCTCATATGAGATGCCAGCACTGCAGGCGGTGGCTTTACCTGCTGTGCCACAGCCCATGCCTGATTTTATGTAAAACTGAAATTTAAAATCTTCCAAAATTAGTTTAGTTGATATAAGGAACTAGTAGTAAATAGAAACATGTGTTTTGAATTACAACCAAAAGATTAGTTAAAGGAGCTGAGCCAGTTGTTGTGTACTGACTGGTACAACTGACTTTGGTTAGGGGCTCAAAGTTCAAAATTGATATAGGTTTCAGAATCTATGAAGAAAATACCGAAATCATGAACTGGAGACCTGGCTTGATGGAATTCCTCCTGAACACCTGTTGGGGGGATGCATAGGCCTTTCTAGACTTCAGTTTCTTAACCTGGACTAGATTGAACCTAAGTCCTTTCCAGTATATTTTATTCTGTCCCAGAGATTCAAACTACCAACACCAATTTGTTATCATTGTGGCAATAATCTCTTTAAGATTATCCACCTGACCTTGTAAGTATTTATTTATCAGGAAATGAATTTCTCTGAAATGCATCAAAAATAACTGTATTTAAATGTACACTGGATGGAAAATTTTTGGTTTGTATTTGATCTCACATCAATAGATTTAACAGCCTAGCTCATAGAAGTAGAATGCAGTGGTGGTTATCAGAGGCTGGAGTCAAGGGCACGGTCAAGGAAAGAGAAGACATTGGCCACTAGGTACAAAGTTACAGTTAGGAGGCATTGTCAGGGTGTTCTATGGCACATTAAGGTGATTATAATTAATAGCATATTGCATATTTCAAAATAGTTAAAACGTAGGATTTTAAAAGTTTTCTCCATGAAGAAGTGATCAACATGTGAAGAGACAGATATGGGAATTAGGCTGATTTAATCATTCCTCGATGTATACAAATCTGGAAACATCACATTGTGTTCATGCAACTATCGTTTGTCGATTAAACATAAAGTAAAACAAGAATCTTCACCTTGATTCCTAACCTGTAAAGGGTATACTCACAGCAGTTTCCCTCCAGATACTTGGTCCTGGCAATCAGCTGCACATCGTGGCACTCTCCAAGGAGTGTGTTTCAGAAGGCTGCATTTTTAGTTCACTTTCACATGAGAAAATAATCAAAGTTGGCTCATAACGACTTATTTTATGGAGAAATTTGGGGAAATTTTCTATTTTTTTTCTTTTCAAAGATATCTCTGCCAGCTACATGTGAGATTCCATATGTTGCACGGTATTTAAAGAGAAACTGCTGTTGATGTTTTTTTTCACACTTAAACTTCAGTATTTTAGACTTTCCAAAAAGTGCCTACCTAAAAAGGAACTGCAAAATAAATTATAAAATTATCTTGGCATAATTTTCTGAAGAAAAACAGATAGTATTTACTAACATGTTGTCACACCATTGCACATAAAAGAAGGGAGTTAGTAACTTTGCTGGTTACCAGACTATTATTTAAAACAATGGCATAAAGAGAAAGGTTTATTGCACCGCATTTTCTTACCTGAAATTATTTCCATGCTGGATAGGTACACCTGGCTGTGCACATTCAAAGCCTCTGCTTTTTCTTTGTCATATTTATAATTACAGAAGTCATTTGCAATTTATAATATGCAATCATTTGCAACTGTAAATACATGCAGTGTTGGTTTTGTTATTTGAATATCTTTGAGTGCTCTGTCTCCATAATCATTCCAAAATGCTCCTTTTGTCTGCTGTGCTGTAGAGAATTAGAGTCATGTAGGTTCTGACTACAGACCTAGTGACAGAGGCTGCCTTTAGCAGGACTGCCTCCAGGTGCTGGATCCGAGGCACAAAGCATTGATTAATCAGATGCCACCACTTCAGAATTTTACTCATCTCTCATTCTCTTAATCAAAAAACTTCCCCAGGAATATATACCCTTTGGGGGAACATAAATTTTACATACATTGCTCTTTTTAAAATAAGAGTTCTGTAGATTGAATTCTAGTGACTCTTTCCAATGAAAAGCCTGCACGTAATTAGTTTGAACTGTGTTCACAGTGACACAGAGGTCTCTGTAATCTAAAACACTCCGTAGAATGCTATGTTAACTGTCTTCCAACAGCAAATAATGGAATGCCATGTGTATGTGTGCCAAATAGAATAAGGTTCTATAAATGCTGTAGTATATATTTTCAAAGCATCTTATTTTTAAATCCGGGAATTGCCACATGAAACCTTGGAAGTGCTTATCAGTGCATGCCTAAAGAAGAAACATAAATATTCATTTTTAATTTTCAAACTGAAATTAAGTGATTCAGTCACAACTTGTTATTAAAATAATAATGATCCAGCATTCTCTTAGTCTTAGAGAAGCGCTTCCAGTTTTTAACTTTGAATTTAACCTGAAAGTTACATCTTTTGATGAGATGAAAATGCAGATCTGTGCATTGGCCTCTTACAAAGCAATGCTGACACCTACAGAGAATGCATGCAAATATCCAAGTGTAATTGGTAAACAATGCATTATTGCTGATCATACATTAGCTACAACTACCTTGATATCCACAAGACAACTTCGGTTTGATGTGTTGCATTTAAAAAGACATTTAACGTTTTACAAAATGCTACTTTTCATCGCCATTTCAGTGAATGTCATTGTCTTAACATAATGTATAGAGAGTAGCACCTGTCTCAGCAGAGCCACCATGGTAGACCCATCTGCTTATGCAGACTGAAGACATAGGAAAAAGATATGAGAAACAGAGATGTCTATGTTTTCCCCACCTGTGTGTGTGTGGAATTTCTAGTGAGGAAGGAAAACTATCTTCCTCCCTTGAGAATGGTAAATGTAGAGTTCTCCAGAATGCATAACCAGAAGACAGGGAAAAGCACAAATAATCAAGACTCAGTATTTTCTCTATCACCTCATCAACTGTGTCTCATAGAACTAGTCTCCAAAAAATTAAGGCAAAGTGTTAAGTTGCTCCAGTGAATATAGCTATTTATATATATGTATTTTTTTTGACAGGCAGAGTGGACAGTGAGAGAGAGAGACAGAGAGAAAGGTCTTCCATTGCCGTTGGTTCACCCTCCAATGGCTGCCACGGTCAGCGCGCTGCGGCCGGCGCACCGCGCTCATCCGATGGCAGGAGCCAGGTGCTAGGTGCTTTTTCCTGGTCTCCCATGGGGTGCAGGGCCCAAGCACTTGGGCCATCCTCCACTGCACTCCTGGGCCACAGCAGAGAGCTGGCCTGGAAGAGGGGCAACCGGGACAGAATCCGGCGCCCCGACCGGGACTACAACCCGGTGTGCTGGCGCCACAAGGCAGAGGATTAGCCTGTTGAGCCACGGTGCCGGCCTACAGCTATTTATATTAAAAATATAAAACTTCAATATATAAGCAATGATTTAAGTATACAGGTGTATATATATCTGTATATGTGTATACACATATACATGCACACATATATAATACAAATTTTTATTTGAGAGGCAGAGGCAGAAGGAGAGAGAACGCGAGCACTCCCATCCACTGGTACACTCCCCATATGCTTTCAATAGCTGTGTCTGGGCCTCAGCAGGAGCTGGGAGCTGGGAACAAGGCACTCAATCCAGGTCTCCCACGTGGGTGTCAGGTACTCAGTTACTTGAGTCGTCACCTGCTGCTTCCCAGGCCCTGCATGACCAGGACCCAGAGTTGGAAGTCAAACCCAGGCACTGTGCTGTGAGATGTGGACTGTGGATGGCATAACCACCAGGCGAAACGCTGCCTTCCTGTTTTTTATGAAAGCACAACTAATACTCTAATGCGCATTCAGCAAAGGCAAGCAAACAATCATTGCCTTCATTAAGCAAATACTTATCACATGTCTAAGTCACCTTGTGAAGAACTCAGGCTCTGATGATGACAAAAACCAGAGACCCAGGAATGCCAACAATTCTGTTAGAAAAGATTCCATTTATTTGTAATAAACATCTGTAAAAATAACTTTAATAATAAAAGTTCCGTAGCTTTATGAAAAGAATACAACTTTATTAAGATACAATAAAACCAACTTAAGTGAGTATAGTAAACATGTCCCTGAATAAAATAATGAGTATAAAGATCCCAGTTATCTCATTAATTTGCAGATTTTGTATAATTCCAAAATATCCTTAAAAATTCTTCTTGGGGTTTTACTTGTTTTACCTTTCTAGCAAATCATGAAAAAAACAACTGAGATTATTTTTAACAAGAATACTACTGGGAGAATAATGCTATTAAGTAATCATACACCTAATAAAATGTATATTCCATAATATATATCATATGAAGCATATATAATAGGAAGCCAAAATAATCAGGAAAATGCAGATCTAGCATTGTATAAACAGATCTTCCAAAGAGTAGAACCTTTATTTCAGAACTGTATCTGATGTCACAAACCATTTGGAAAGGAAGACTATTCAATAAAATAGTGTTAGGAAAATTACATATACGATGAATTAAAAAAATATATAGAAAAGGCAGACATTAAAATATATAGACATGTTTCATCTGATCTATATATATGAGCAGATCATAAAGTAAAATGCTGTCATAAGGTAGAGAGTGAATTGAGATGGTGAACAATAGAAATGCCTTGCGGCGCCGGCACACCGGGTTCTAGTCCCGGTCGGGGCACCGGATTCTGTCCCGGTTGCCCCTCTTCCAGGCCAGCCCTCTGCTGTGGCCCGGGAGTGCAGTGGAGGATGGCCCAAGTGCTTGGGCCCTGCACCCCATGGGGAGACCAGGAAAAGCACCTGGCTCCTGGCTCCTGCCATCGGACAAGCACAGTGCGCCGGCCGCAGCGCGCCAACCGCGGCGGCCATTGGAGGGTGAACCAACGGCAAAGGAAGACCTTTCTCTCTGTCTCTCTCTCTCACTGTCCACTCTGCCTGTAAAAAAAAAAAAAAAAAAAAAAGAAATGTCTGTGTGTCACAAATATGTCACCCAATTAACCCATTAAGTCCCAACTTTTCAATTCTGAGACTATTTCAACAGCATATTTATTTCAAAGTCACCGACAGTGGTATGCTTATTCTCAGTGTAAGTCTTTACAGGAGTCTTTATATTTAGGATGAGGGGAGATAATAGGATAAACAGGAAATAATAAACTTGAGGGAAACAGTTATATTAATTATGAAAAAATACAAGATCTTAAGAAGAAAAGCCAATTGAAAACTAAGAAAGGATTATAAAATATGATTCCCAGAAGAAATCATGCAAATGTTTAACAATAGAAGGAAAAAACCCTCAACGTTACTTTTCTTACTGCTGTTCGAATCATATTCCGGGAAATCTGAATTATTAGCTTTGCCACATTCCCTGTGTTCTCATGGACTGTCCTGAGTTTATTTGCTCCCATGGGCTGCTGCTCCTTCCCCTCTTTTATAACCCCAAATTGTGCTCATATGTTTAGAATCAGAAAAATGTCTTGTTCTATATGGTATTTTTTTCATCATGATAGACAAAATGTTCCCGTAGGCTAAACGTGCATGGCTTCTATTTTTATCTTTTAAACTATACTTATCCCATATAAGCCTATATTTTGCTCATTTGTTCAGTGTTTTACTTCTCCTAATTATATGTTATTTTTAACAAAGTTGAGGAATTTTACACAACTTTGTCTTTAACAGATTTGTCAAGTCAAAAATAAAACAAAACAACAGAAACAAAGCAAAAAGCCACAGTTGTGACAGTTTTAATAAGACAAATAAAGACACTAACACATACAAATTAATATTCTTAAGCTACAGCAGAGAAAATCTGTTCCTTTTGTATGCCTGTGAGCTTTTGGCAAAAGCTGGTTGTACTTTTTACCACAGAGAAAACCTTAATAGCAAAACATGTAGAGCACTATGTTTTTTAACATAAGAAACAAATAAAAATTAGCAATACGTTAGCTGGAAAAACTGAAAACTTAAAAATTCAAATTCTTGGATATTAAAAATGTAAAATGTAGGAGATTAAAAAGTAAATCTTCTGACTAGTTTTGAGTAAAAGATAACAAAATTAGAATAAGACTACATATTATTGATAATTGCTGCAATGAGAAAAATAAATTTTACACCTAAGGAGATGTTGCCTGAACTTTTTCCTTACAAATATTTTATAAGCAAGACATATTTAGGTTGCTTGATATTCATTTTAGCTTCCAACTGGGCATGGAGGGCTGTCTGGATGACGATAACTTAAAAGTTAAATCCTACTTTCACATGACTTCCTTACAATTAATTGTTTAGGTCTGAAATTGGTTTGGCTGAGAGACACACTTTAGTGAGTTCAGGAACAGTGCTGTCCAACAGAAATATACTGTGAACCACCTATCTAATTTTGAATCTTTTAGCACTTAACAATACAAAAAGTAAAAATGAAAACGTGAAATTAATTTTAATGATGCATGTTACCCAATCTATTCAATGTTGAATCTATTCAAAATAGAACTATGATGTCATTGGACTTTAAAATTGGGATATTTTACATTCCACTTCTCCGTGACGACTTTGGAATCTGGTTTTGTCACATCTGCGTTTGGAGTAGACACATTTCCATTGCTCAGTAGCTGGAGCTGCCTCATGGCCTCGTATTGGTCAGCAGAGGTACAGAAGACGAAAATGAGGGAAAATGAGGGAAGCGCTTTCCTTTCCCTGCCACCGAGTGGGTGGTTTTCCTGGTAGGAAAGAGAGCCTGTGTTCCTTTCAAGCAGATGTAGTAACAACGACTTCCTGACTTGTGCATCAAAGCTCAGGGAGTGTGTTCCTGAAGTCAGCATGTGCAGGCACGGCTTCCCAGTTTCTCTTCCCCTGGTGTACCAAAGACGCTACTTCCCCTGACTGGCCAATTTTGACATCTCCTCTGGGGTCATTTCTGGATCTGAATCAAACCCACTTCTGCAGGCCTTCCAAAATCTCTAGACAATCAATTCCATGGAATTTGTTTCATCCTCAAACAAAACAGTTTTTGTTTCTTGCACCAAATGTACATCATCATGCATCTACTCATTCCTGAGGAAGTGGAAATAAGTGAACCAAGGTTTGACAATGTTCAAAAGACTCAGCAATGTAAGCATAGATTTAAAAAGGAATTACTAAAGAAAAAGATAAATAGAAAAATGAAATCCTTTGACTAGTCTAACAGTAAAGTAAAATCAGAAATATATAAAATGGGGAATCAAAAGAACATGAGATGTACAAAGGGACTCTAAAAAGACCATTTAAAATGGAATTTAAAGATACAAGGTTTTTTGGTGCAGAAATGTTTGAAACTCCATGGACAGCTTTTTCATGCTATGTGGTTTTCACCAACTTTGAAGACTCTTTGTATGCATGGCATTTTTGTACAATAGCAGACCTAAAGACAACAATAAAATACTGCATACATAAATGTTGATAAATTTGAAAATATTGATTAAAAAGTGGAGACAGTCATTTTCTAAGAAAAATCACATGATTGGATTTGATTCAAGATTATGGGGAAATCCTGACTATCCATGAAAGAACCAAGAATCTCAAATGATAGAGCGCAGTATTTCTAAAAAGGACTTTCCCTGATGGAAAGTCTCTCTTCTCTAATCCCTATACCAGATGTACCAGATGGAACGATCTGGAAAAATCAAAAAGCAGTCTGCTGAGACGAGACCAGAGCCGTTAGGTTGTTTAGGTTCCATTCCCTCCTTTTGGCACTTAGAGGACTTAGCACTCGGAAATATTCATACAAGGAAGCATACAGAAACCCACATTTTTAAGTGATTAAAAAATATGATCTAAGCATTCAAAAAGAGCTGAACAGTTTGTTTTTCTTGCAGCAAGCTGGGTCTGGGACACAGTGAAATACTGAATGCTTATGGGTGAACATTGTTTAACAGGTTAATGGAAGCAGAATCTTCCTCTGGCTTCCTGGTATTGTCAAGTTGAGCATGCCTTTCAATTCAGTTAGCCAAGGAAGTTGGTAAAAATTTTTAAGAAGGGAGATAGGATACCTGGTCTGTGATTTATGAAATATAAACTAATGTTATTAGCTGCTTTGCTAATCGTAAAGGAATAATTATACAGAGCCCATTCCTTCTAGCATTGTGTTCACTAAAGAATAAGTTAAAAATAGAAATAGAAAACATCAAACTGTTCAGAAGATCTATACTGTACTCTTTTACTATTTTATGGAGGTGTCATCATTTTGGAGTCTTATAACAGCTACTTGGTAGCTAATTCTACACCATAAAAGCATGCTTTTGTTAAGGTCAGAAACCCTGTATTCTATTTTTTTCTTGGCGTGCATAACAAAGTGCTGGTTAAATTGCATAGGATGGCTGGCACCACGGCTGAATAGGCTAATCCTCTGCCTGCGACGCTGGCACACCAGGTTCTAGTCCCGGTAGGGGTGCCGGATTCTGTCCTGGTTGCCCCTCTTCCAGTCCAGCTCTCTGCTGTGGCCCGGAAGTGCAGTGGAGGATGGCCCAAGTGCTTGGGCCCTGCACCCCATGGGAGACCAGGAGAAGCACCTGGCTCCTGCCTTTGGTTCAGCGCACTGGCTGCAGCAGTCATTGGGGGGTGAACCAACAGAAAAGGAAGACCTTTCTCCCTGTCTCTCTCTCTCACTGTCCACTCTGCCTGTCAAAAAAAAATTGCATAGGAAATAACGTAAGATGGACTTTTTAAAGGTTTATTTATTTGGAAGAGTGTTACAGAGGGAGTGGGGAGACACAGACATAGAGATCTTCCATCGCCTGGCTCACTCCCCAAATGATCTCAATAGCCAGGGCTGGGACAGACTGGAGCCAGAAGCCAGGAACTGCATCTGAATCTTCCCACCGGATGGCATGGGTTCAAGTACCTGGGCCATTCTCTGCTAATTTCCCAGGCACATTAGCAGGGAGCTGGATCGGAAGTGGAGCATCTGGGACCCATATGGGATGCCTGCATCACTGGCAGCAGTTTAACCCAATGTGTCAAAACTCCTGTCCCTGTAAGATTGAATTTTTTATTGACAGTTGGTTTACTTTGTAGGTCCATGTTCTTCATAGAGCAATAAGACAGCAGCAAGAAATTCTGCCATGTAATCTTTGAGGAGCACTAACCTTGTTAGCAGTTTTTCTGAGTAGGCAGTGTTTCTGAGAGTCCAAGCCTGCTCCTGGCAAGTGGGGGTGTGAGAATGTTACTGAATATGAGAGACAGGGATGGATGCCGTTTCCAGTTGCCATTCATAAAAGCAAATGCCTTCATCCACCAGCTTTTGTGTGTGGATGCATAGGTAAACGCTGGTGCCCCCAGTGACGCCTGCAAAGTGCCCCAAGACTTTAGGGCACCCTCATCCATTATAAAGAACTTGAGACAAATGAGCACTCAGCCATCTATAGATCCCGAGTCAGGAAATTCAAGAGAAAATGCAGGCTGAAACCAGAAGAACACGAATATGGCTGAGATGCTCAGTGGATACCTGCCACTGTTGCACATCTGCAAGGTATTTACAGGGTTTTAACTGTTTTAGGAAGGAGATGGACAATGACTTGTGATGATTTTGATTTCTAGGATTCATGATTCCTGTTGTCAAAAAAACTGATGTTCAAAGATTAATAAAAATTCCCAGATTATATATAATTAATATATTATATAATAATATTAATATATTACATATAATATAATGTATTACATATAATATATTGTATAGTGTATATTATATATTAATTAATTAATATATTATATATATATATATGAGGGGGCCATCAGCACCATGGGCCAGTGCATCACCAAGTGCAAGAATCCCACGGCAGCCGTGGACAGCAAGAATGGAGACTGGAATCCAGCAGCGAATCACACACCAGATGTGGTGTAGACCACCGTGAAGAGCAGTGGCAGTCTAGGTATGGGTATCCTCATCCATGCACCAAGAATTTGAAGGCTGATAGTCTGCCAGCTGCCAATGTCCTGGGAGGAATCCCAGGCCACTGTGGAGGAGTCTTCCTTGTAGAGTTTGGAAGAACTGTTCAGGCATTTGGGGACCAGTGGGAGGAGGCGATTAGAAAGAAGGTGTGGAACACTTTGGTGATGACCCATACAAGTGATGACCCCACAGAATTTTGAGTGCTGCTCTTGGCTTGGGAGTTCTAGGTAGCTACATGTGCAAAGTCACAGGAAGGAAGTGGTTTTTTTTTTTTTTGACAGCTGCAAAACAATAAGTGCAGACAGCTTGATGGGATCTGTGCATGGTTCCCTTGCCTCTTAACAGAAGCCAAACAGGGAGATAAATTCAAGATTTCTGTATCTTTGCATTTCAGTTGGGCCTGGACTCTGAAAAGAAGCAGTGATCACTGCATTGGGAAGTAGCCATTGCCCTGCGCGCCTTCCAGCATTGGACCAGTGGCTACACTTCCTTACAGAGAACCCCTCAGGGTTCAGGAGCGTCTCCAGGGACACCTGGGACTTGTTCCTTCACTTCCCTCGCGTGATTGTCCTTCCTGCAGCAACTACAGTGACGATGAGGCCTCCGCAAGTCACTTCCCTAACCTTGTGGAGTGGCAAACGGAGTGAAGAACAAGACAAGGGGGAGGGAGAGGTGCGCTCAGCTCAGGGCCTCTGGGTTTTCGTCCCAAGGAGCAGACTTAGTGTCTGCAAGGATCCACCTGCAGCCCTGCAACCAACCACGGAATCAGATCTTTCTGGAAATCACTGAAGATCCAGATGTTTTCTGTTTGACACATTTCTCTGCTTTGTATCTGAAAGGACTCTGAAGTGCTCTATTCTGTTTTAGTCCCCTCTCCCACCCCACTTTTTGTGCAGGAGAGTGTGGGGTTGAGTGGAGAGAATGGGACTGGTTGAATTAACATGGGGAAGTCAGAAAAACCTGGTGCCAGATCTCTGTTTCTCAGGGCAGGTCTGGGTGTGCTGTTTGCCTCATTGATTTGAGTCCGTAATGATTAGTTTTGAAGCCCTACACTGATTTGAGTCGCGGTGTTAAGTGTTAACCATATTGCATTCATTTCTAGCCACATAATTGCTCTTGGAGAACAAGACCAGTCAAACTAATTTATCCCCAACTGTATTCCCCTTGCTGCTTGCTCATTTCTTCTTTGACATATTGCAGTAAATGTGGAGTTTATCCATCAGCATGCTGCACCTGTCAGTCAAGTGAGCAGGGTTTTTGTAATTTTTTTATTTTCTGGGACAAATTGTACTGAGAACTACTTAAGCATGGAATGCAAAGCCGTGCGCCCTCACTTTTGCTGGAAGGGGTCCTCTTGGAGATTTTCTTTCTTTGGTGTAGTTTCTGTATTTTCATGCTGTAGGTAAAAAGGCTTTGTTTGTTTGTATAGTGTTGGTCATTTGCCTCCCAGCCAAAATTTCTGTTCCTTGTGGTCCACATACAGTGCCTGCTGGCCAGCTGACTTGAAGGAAAGCTGATATGGCGCTCTGTTTGATTTTTTTTTCTTTGTGTATCATTAGCTGTTTGGCAAGTGCAGAAGCCTGGGCCTGGCCTGAACTCTGCCAAACAGATATCACAGTGTATTTGGGAGTTGTACCAGGGTTGTCACTGAACTCCAGGAGTGACTTATCCTTCTTGTGAGTGTCAGGCTCTTTTGGGGTAATGTGATGACAGCTTAGGTTAACAAGACCTTCCTGTCGTTCCCCTGTTTTCATATGAGAATAAACTTATCTTCTTATTCCGTTTTCCGTGAACTTTTCAAAGACTCCTCAAATGTCCATGTATATATTTGAATTATATTGGTTGATTAATTGAAATTACTTTTCAAAATTACTATTTACAAAATTATGGTATATTTGAATTATATTGGTTGATTAATTGAAATTACTTTTCAAAATTACTATTTACAAAATTAGAACATTAGTACAGTAACACCAAAAAGGAGAAAAGTGTAGTGAAAATTCCTGTCTTTCCCTTTACTATCACTGTTCAGTTTAAAAACCAATTGCTAAAAATGTAGGAAGCCAAATCTGTAAGAATAGTTCTAGAACTATTTAGACTAAATTATTTACCTAAAAACAATGAAGACATGAAAAGAGGGACTAGAGGCAGAGAGAGAGGGAGAAAAAGCAAAGCGAATCACAAAATGACCAAATTTTATAATAAACAGTGTGCTCTATTGACTGACTGAATAGCAAGTACTTTGTTGGGACTTAATGAAATCATCCACATACTCAAATCTGAGAGAAACTAGATTAATAGAAATAACCACATTCACACACTTAGATAATTTCGTTTAGAATTACATAATCATATGTCATATATATATGTGAAGTCATATGTATGGGTATAAAATATTGCTGTATATAAATATCTTTAGGTTTGCTTTATTTGGTTCAAACAATCTTAATTTTTTCCAGAAGATTCTTTGACAGGACATCATTAAATATTATAGCACTGAAGACTAGGGATGTAGGGTTCTAGCTTCTTTAAGTGAGGATTAAATTTATATTTCCATAGCAACTACAGTTCTAAAATAATGAAAAATGATTTGTAAATGTTGAAGTGTAAAATCCATTTTATTTTATCTTCTTTTATCTATTTATTTGAGAGGCAGAGAGACACAGAGAAACACAAAAAGAGAGAGAGAGTGCTCCCACCCACTGGCTCACTCCTCAGTCCCTGAAACAGCCTGTAGTGGTCCAAGGCAGAGGTGGGAACCAGGAACACCATGCGGCAGCAAGAAGAGCAGTTACTTGAGACTGACCTGCTGTGTTAACAGCAAGCTGGAGTCAGGGGTCAGCGCTCCCATTTGTGATGTGGATATCTTCATCATTGGCGCAAACTCCCACCCTGTAAAGCTCATAATAAATGTGTATTACTTATTGCAAATGCCCGGTGCATTCCTTTATTACTAACAATGGAAAGATTAAAATACAGAAAGTTATGAAGCATAGGCAACATGGGGAAAAATGTGATTAAGTACCCAAGGTAAGATCCAAAGAGAGGATATTTTCCATAGTCATCTTACAGATTAAGTAAGGCTGGAATAAGGTTGAAAATAAATAGGATTTTTAAAGATTTACTGGTTTATTGGACAGGTAGGGAGAGAGCAGGGGCAGGGGGAGTGCAGAGAAGAGAAAGACATCTTTCATTTACTGCATCACTCCCCAGATAGCCAAAGCAGGCAAGGCTGGGCCCGGCAGAAGCCAGGAGCTATGATCCAGGAAGTCCATCTGGGCTGCCCACTTGGGTAGCTGTAGCACAAATACTTAGGCCATCTTGTGCTGTCTTCCCAGGTGCATTAGTAGGAAGCTGGATCAGAAGCAGAGCAGCTGGGACCCAAGTTGGCATTCTGATGTGGAATGCTGACAACACAAGCTGTGGATCAACCCACCATTCCACATCATTAACTTCAGCAGAATTTCCAGAGCACGAAGTAGCGAGGCACTAGCTTATGCCTCCTTCATTCTCCCTCATAGTCACTGTTTAGGTCCAAGCCATGTACACCTCTGATACCAATTCTTCCTCATTTCCCAAAGTGAAAGTGATTTGACATTCTTTTTAAATTTTTGAACTTCTTACCATATTTTATTATTTCAAATAAATTAGTCAATTGCTATTCAAAAATTTCTTTGTTTCTCATCTAATCAATATTTTTAAAATCTTTAAAAATTTTTAATAACATCAAGACAAAAGATTTCATGTATTTCATAGGTACAATTCTAAGAAGATAAATATATTTCCCTGCTTGGTTCGCTCCCGCCCTCGATCCCCTCCTTCTTTCCTTTTTCCTTTAATTTTTGCCAAGACATAACTTTTTAAAAATGTTTATTTATTTAAAAGTCAGAGTTACACAGAGAGAGGAGAGACAGAGAGAGAGGTCTTCTGTCCGATGATTCTCTCCCCAATTAGCTGCAACAGCTGGAGCTGCGCCAATCCGAAACCAGGAGCCAGGAGCTTCCTCAGGGTCTTGGGCCATGTTCTGCTGCTTTCCCAGGCCATAGCAAAGAGCTGGATCGGAAGTGGAGCAGCCGGGGCTCAAACCGTAATTGTGATCCACTCTGCAATCACAAGCTTAATTCACCACTAACCATAATATTCAACAAGTGAAAAGTAGGAAGAGCACAGTTCTACAGAAGCATAAACGAGGGCTCTCACTGAGTATCTGTAGTCCCTCATTGGCTCATCCTGTAAGAAATTGATCACAATCTGTCCGGTTAAACCCATAATCTGCCCTAACTGGTTGTGAATTCAGCCTGGGTGGATGTACATGTATTGTTTACCTTTCTGTGCCTATATTTTGCTGTTTATACATTGACCTTGATCAACTAGATATTATTTAAAAAAAGCTAAAACTACTACAAATAAACCTTTTAGGATGATCCCCTTACCAGCTGCTACACTATGTGCCTTGAGAGTTAGTCATGCTATTCTCAATCCTTACGTACTTATTTATGTTTTGTAATGAAATGCACCTAATTATTTGGTGTTCCAATTTCATAGAATAGTATGCTTCATAGTGATTAATCAAAATGTGGTATAATTGAACTGTTTAAAAATTAGAGCATGTAATTTAAAAAAGTGTTTCCTATATTAAATGTGTCAAACAAAAGTGCACTTTTAATTATTTGTAACATATATAGAAGAGGCACATTATTTTCTTTTTTCCCTTGAAGCTAATTTCATATGTCATTGGCTTTTTCACAGCCTTCCTTTTATGTTGGTTAACTTTAGTGAAGTCATTGAAGGTGCTCTAATGATGTCATGAGATTTCTAGAAGATCTGAGAAAAAAAAATTTAAGAGTAGCATTTCAAATATTTTCACTCTCTTAAATTAATGGTGTTACCTGGAAAAAGAAAAACAAGTATCCTATGAGCCTGAGTGCAGTATTCTTCGCCTCTCCCTGCAACTCCTATAGGGACTCAGGACTGGCCAAGGAAATTTATGTTGGCTGACAACTTCTGGTTCTCACTAGAGGTCGCAGGATGTCAGCAAACTGATCAGCCTGCAAGGACACAGCTGCCAGCCTTACTCTGCAAAAAACGCACTCTTTGTTCAAACTGGGTAATGCCTCAGACCACGCTCCAATTAGAATCCCACGTTCTAAAACACATTCGGGCCAATTACTGCCCCGACTCCTGTGCTGTTTCTGTCTTTGAAATTAAGAGCTGCAGTGCCGTGAGGCCTTTGAAGGCCTCATAGCAAAACAGCAGCAGAAGGTTTGGTGTAACATTCCCCAGAGAAAAACCTCCCGCACTGTGAAGGTTATCGGATGACTCAGATTAATATCATATTTGCTTTGCCCCCTTTTATGAAGTGTTGGAGACATTTAATCAGCATCACAGTCAATGTTATGAGTTCAACACTTAAGCAATCTGTGTTTCTTTAAGACTTTTAATTATTTTTCTAGACAAAGAGGTAATATTTTCTGTCCTTAGTAGATTCCACATACAAATATTAGTATCCCTTTTGTAATTTTAATTTTCAAGTTTAATCCTGAAACAACTCTTCCCACAGGCGCTCTCAGTATTCAAACTCTGAAGGTGAGCTCATATTTTAAAATTTTGCCCATAATATTAACTAGAATATAGTAAGATGAAACAGCTATACTTCGAATATGTACAAAACTTTCTCATAATTATGGTACAAAAGTGCCCATTGGAAATCCTCAGGAGAACTTTTTTTCATTAAGGATTTATTTTATTTATTTTTGAAAGGTGCAGAGAGAGAGAGGGAGGGAGAGCAACAGAGAAAGAGAGCTTCCATCCACGTGTCCACTCCTCAAGTGGCCACAAATGGCTAGGGCTGGCAGAGGCTGAAGCTAGGAGCCAGGAACTCCACTTCACGGGTGGAGTCTTCCCCATGGGTGACAAGGGACCAAGGACTCGGGCCGTGTTCTGCTGCTTTTCCAGGAGCACTAGCAGGGAAATGGGTTAGAAGTGGAGCAGCCGGGACTAGAACCAGACCTCTGATGTGGGATGCCTGTGTTGTAAGCATTGCAAATGCAGCTTAACCCGCTGTACCTCAACAGGCCAGCCCTACTCACAAGTTTTAAATGGAGAAATCCTTCTGAGTGCTTATCCTGGAACGAATGGCATGTTTGAAGGCTTGATATTATGGAAAAGTATGAGGATACTTCAAAATTGTCATGGGAAAGGGAATTAAAAATGTTTGTTTTGGTGCAAAAGAATTTTAAAATCCATGGGCATTAGGGATCTTCAGATGGTTCATGGAAAATGTGTATTATGAAAAAAATGCACACATTTCAAAATTGTATGCACCAAAATAAACTTCATATTTTAATGCCATTTTCCATGAATATTTTGAAGTATGCTTGTATAGCGGGAAAATAGACTTTTCACTATCGATAGAAATTCAAAAGCCGCAGGTAATTTTGCAGAACGGAAAAATGGATTTCGGGATGAGCTTCAGAGCCCAACAGGTTAAGAAGTGCTCTGGGATGCCTGCATCCCACATTTGAGTGCTAGGGATGGAGTCCCACCTCCACTTCCGGTCCAACTTCCTGCAATGTGTCTGGGAGGTGGAGGAGGATGGTCCAAGTGCTTGGTTCCCTGTTATCCACAGGGGAGCCCCAGGTGGCATTCCTGGCTCTTGGCTTCAGCCTCCTCTAGTCCTGGCTGTTGCAGCCATTTAGAGAGAGAACTAGGGAGTAGAAGATCTCTCTCTCTCGCTCTTTCTCTCTCTCTCTCTCTCTCTCATGCTATCTTTTAAATTAAAAAAAAAAAAGATAAAATTTAAATACAGGAAAGTCATCACTTTAGCCTGTAAAGTTTATGTTTGAAAGAAAAAACTAATTTTGCAAGGAAATAAGTTTTACTTAGCTTAATTAAAATTTATATTCAGTATTCACTTTAATGTTTCTTGTTTGGGGAAATCATTTATTAGAAAATAACTCAGAGACTAGGGTCAAAGCAGATACGGTTTTGTTTAGAGAGCAGCAAGGTAAGTTTGTGGGATAGGAAGAATAGAGGTTAGACAGGGGCCTACTCCATTATGCTTTGTGTATGGTTAAGATGGTTAACTGGCACACACCATACCTTATTTTATATTAAACTTCTTGTTTCATGATAATTTTATTTTTCCTTTGAGACATGTCCTATGAACTGAGACACTTACATTAGGAAAAAATGGCTAATAAATGTGCCTTCTACATATTGAATTAATTGCTCTACTAATTGCTTTCCTGTTTTACCAGTAATTAAGAGCAAACAGCTCCAGGTTCTCTGCATGTGGTGTGATGATTTCCAAAGAGCAAGTCGTAAACTTTGCGCTGACTTTAAAGCCAAATACCTGATATTTTCCATTTATCATAGAAATTGCTCTTATACAACAATAACAACAAACATGGTGGCGAACTAACTCATTTTACAGGTTTTCTAGAAATGTTTAAATCTTTGGTAATTCTTTCTTGAAGTGAAACATTTTTACAAGGGAGCTGTACTTAGACATTGTTCCAGCAATAGGATTTAATTATATTTTGTGCTGATATTGGAACCCAAAGAATGAGCATCTTCAGATCCTTGTGATGGACACTGATAGAAAAGATTCCAGTCCTCAGCCTGGTTTTTTTTTTTTGTTTTGTTAATTAACTAATTTGAAGGAGTGACAGAGTGGGAAACACGCACACAAACACACAGAGAGAGAAAGAGAGAGAGAGAGGGAGAGAGAGATCTTGCATCCACTGGTTCACTCCCCAGTGTCGGGCTAAGACTAGGAACTCCATCCTGCGAGCACTCCATCCCAAGCACTCGGGCAGCCTGCCCTGCCAGGTGTGCCAGCAGGAAGCTGGAGAGGGACCAGAAGTCCTAACAGTGAGGCATGAGATAGGAGGTTCCGCCTCTCAAATGAACCGTGACCTTCACTCAGCAATGGCTGTTGTTTTTCGAGAACTGACAATAATTCAGAAAGCATAGCCTACCTACAGCCTGGTGTTGAATACGTGGAAACTAAAGACGGAGGAAGCCATCCAGGGTGCCAGCTCTTCCCCGCTAGCAAAAACATTAAACTATCACACCCACACCCATCTGAAATCACGAGATAATTGCGTACCAAAACCTTGTCTGAGTAGTAATTACCTCTGGCAAACCCAGCTCTCCTGTGTGTGCTGGCGAAGCAACATGGATGGGGTCCCGCCCCTCTGGCCTGCGAGATCACTGGATCCACTGCTAACCCAGTTGTGATCCCACCCTGACCCCACTGCCCAGTGTGCTCGGCTCCATTTACGTTGTCCTCTGTGGTTATTTTTTGGGTAGTCAGACGTAGCGGGAACATGAATGGCACCTTGCCCCAGCAGGCCAGGAAGATGGACATGAAGAAACTTGTTTCAGAGTTGTGGCCACTTCAGTGCTTGTTAGATCTGGGCTTGTGAGCAGAGAACTACCCATGTTCACATTTTTAAAAGAGACCATTAGTCAGTCATTAAAGTGCTTTGAAGATGAAAGCAATAAATATATAAATAAACACACTTCAGATGTTTCATATTGATTGGAAGTCGGTTTTATTGTGCAAAACTCTTGTTTGAGTGGTGGGAAAAGCCACCCAAAGTGAGTTATAACGCCGAAGCTGAAGGCCAAGGTCATTAATTACTGCCACCTAAAAAGCTCAGTGTAGCTTACAAAATAAATTTGGACGGTCCCGGAACTAAGTCCAGAGCATAACGGAGAGTTTAGAAATACAGAAAAATGAGCGTTCAAGTGCAGCTGTGTATTATGAATGGAGTTAAATAAGTTATAAAATAACTTGGCGATTTTACAATGCATCGTAAAAAATGAAGTCATACAAGTTTTAAATATATACCAACCAATTACCCAACACCATATTCGAGAGGTTAGTACACAATGCCAGCTTTTTCAGTTTAACTGTCTTCAGCACGGTGTGTTTCTATTTGTTGAGTATTAAGAGAAGTTCCTCTGAAAAATTTAGACTGTTGGACATGTATTTTGTGAAGATAAACCAAGAAGGTTTCCTACAAAGTGTTACTGTTACTTGGACATTTAATTGTTTACAGGTGGGGAGGGAGGGAAGGAGACTGAAATTCTCCAGTGAATGTATCCTGTTGTGAACCAAAGCAGCGTCTGCCTTTTCAGTCTCCACTCACTTTCTTTTGATTTTCCCAACCATTTCACAAATGCTTACTACAAGTTTCCTTTTAGGGTCTCAGGTGTAATTTTTAGTGCTTTCCTGCGTGTTTGTTGCTGTTCTTGGGCCAGACAAAAACTGGGGACATCATAACCACTGACCTTCTGTGGCATGCTCCATGCTACCTGATTTGCATATCTGATGTTTGTATCACAAAAGGACAATGTGTGCTAAGCAGTTTTTCTCTTTTTAAAAAGCAAAGGAGAGAGCCAGTGGCGCCAGGGCTCAATAGGCTAATCCTCTGCCTAGCGGCGCCGGCACACTAGGTTCTAGTCCTGGTCTGGGTGCCAGATTCTGTCCCAGTTGCCCCTCTTCCAGTCCAGCTCTCTGCTGTGGCCTGGGAGTGCAGTGGAGGATGGCCCAAGTGCTTGGGCCCTGCACCCCAGGAGAAGCACCTGGCTTCTGCCTTCAGATCAGTGTGATGCAACGGCTGCAGCCTGCTAGCCAAGGCAGCCATTGGAGAGTGAACCAATGGCAAGGGAAGACCTTTCTCTCTGTCTCTCTCTCACTGTCCACTCTGCCCGTAAAAAAAAAAAAACAAGGGAGAGTGTGTGTGCTCCAGCCTGCTGGTTCATAGACTAAATGCCCACAACAAATGGGGCTGGGTCAGACCAGGGGAAGGAGCCCAGAACTCAATCTGAGTCTCCCATGTAGGTGGCAGGGACCCAGGTGTTTCCATTCATGGAATATTAGAAGGTTGTACATAAATTACAGAAATGGGTTCAATTTTACATTTGTCAGCAAAAAAAAAAAAATTGCTCTAATATGTGCCAAGTCTTTTGTTTGATTCAGATATGGAAAGGTGTGGCTTCTGTCTTTTATGAAATAAATGACTTGAACCCCAAGCAGAGTAGAGGAACTTCTGTCGGCAGTGTAATCTGAGATATGACGCACTAAAGCCCGAAAACCAGGCTTTTGCTGGAGCTGGAGGCTGAAGGCCACGTTCGATGTGGTTCTGCGCTACGCAGTCTTTGTCAGCAGTATCTTCAGGACTGTAGCCCCTAAGGAGTGGCCAGGTACAGGGGTCAGTGGAGGGTGAGAAGTTAGGAAATGACAGTCACATGTTCCTGGATGATTAACTCATGCCAGCGCCTACTCTCCATTTTCAGAATCGCATAAGGTCACCAAAACATTGGCAAGTGATTGACCTGGACCTCGGGCCCCATGGAGTCTGGGGTTTCCCTTCTCACAAGAGGTTCATCACCACTCCATTGCTATCTATTGTAAAATCAGGGCATTCGCAGTGCACTGGAAGTTTATCATATATATATTGGAGGCTTCAGTGGCGATGCTTTAATCTCTTTGAGGAAAATAGAAGGAAAAATTTCATTTTATCGGTGAAACATACAGGAAAACGTGGTAGACTTAGTTCATGTGCATTATATGAAAATATAAAACCAGCACTGCATTAGCCAAATGAATAGGACAGAAAAGTGGCCAGATAAGAGATATTATAGATGTCAGCCACTGAAGCGTATTATTGGAGTATTTATAAGCAGCATCAGCAATGTCACTAAATCTTCATTTCTATTTAATGGGTTTCATATGAGTAGAATTTTTCAAATGAAGCTTTTTTTTTAATCTGTAACCAGACGTGTACATGTGTGACTTGCCTGAATGTCTTGCTTGATGGTGGAAAAGCTCATTGTGCACAAGTTTTGTCATAGATCACCAGGAAAATACCAATTAGTTATATTAACTCGTATTTTTTATGTGCTTACACCTGCCAGGAAGTATACTACATGCATAATTTTACCCAGTTCTCAGAGTTAAATGCTATTAGGTATCTCATTCTGGTTTCAAAAGTCAGGAGAGTGAAACTAGGGAAGTAACTTGCCCATGCAGAGCAGTTACTAAATGTCAAAGTCAGATGTAAAACTTTGTTTTCTGCTGCAAAAGTCTATGCTGCAGGGCCAGTGTTGTGAGCCAGCATCCCATATGGGTGCTGCTTCAAGTCCTGGCTGCTCCTCTTCTGATCCAGTTATCTGCTATGGCTTGGGAAAGCAGTGGAGGATGGCCCAAGTGCTTGGGCCCCTGCACCCACATGGGAGACCCCGAAGAAACTCCTGGCTCCTAGCTTTGGATCAGTGCAGCTCCAGGCATTGTGGCCATTTGGGGAGTGAACCAGTGACTGGAAGACCTTTCTGTCTGTCTTTCCTTCTCTCGCTCTGTAGCTCTACCACTTAAATAAATAAATAAAATCTTAAAAAAAAAAAGAAAGTCCAAGTTCCCATTCAACGTGTCCATCATCCCTATATAAAGGGATGATACTCTGCCTTCGGTCAATGAAGGTGAAGGATCTTTCCAATCACGTGTCAGAGGGTCTGCAAATGGTTTAGCTTTCCAGAACTCACTGAACATGATTAAAAAAAAAAAAAACACTCGAAGTTGACTATATACTAGGAACCACAAAGCATATCACGGATAGTAATTACAATCTTTATAACAACTCTATGAAATATTACTATGATTTGAATGTATGTGCAAAATTTGAACTGTTGGTAGTTTAATCCCCCAGTCCATGTGTTGATAGATCATGGAGGTGGAGCCTGGGAGAAGTAACAGGATTAGATAAAGCCTTCCAGGTGGAACTTCCTCAGCAGGACCCGTGGCTTTATCAGAAGGGGGAGTCAGAACCAAGCGGATTGGCTGCCCTGACTGCCACTTGAAACCCTCTGTCACATGATGACGCAGCAAGAAGGCCCTCGAAAGAAGCCAGTATTTGCCAGTACTATGTTGTTGGACTCCTGGCCTCCAGGATGGTGAGCCACATGAACGCCTTTCCTTCATAAATTACCTACCTCAACTAACAGGGAGTGGACTAAGACAGTGACTGTCCCTAGAATTACCCCTGTTTCTATGCATCGGGCAACTCAGGACATGTGAGATTTTAAAAAGGTGGCCCAAAGATACCTAGTTAGCAAGTAGACAGCTGGAGTTTGACTTGAGGGATCTCATTATCTAAGCCTCCCTAGGTGGTGTTCAGGGACAGCGATGAGTACCTAGGGATACAGCTGAATACCTTCTAGTGGGCTTGGGCCTGTGAGTCCCACCACACTGGAAGCAGGAAAACCCGGTTCTTACTCTATTCAATCCATTCCATTTCCCTTTGGCAAAACTAATGCCCCAAAAGAATGCAATCATTTTCCGATGTTAGGCAACAGTACTGGTTATGCCTTTGTCTATTTGAAAGGTAGAATGACAGAGAAAGGGAGGGGTGAGAGAGAGAGAGAGAGAGAGAGAGAGAGAGAGAGAGAGAGAGAGAATCTTCGATACACTGGTTCACTCCCAAAATGACTGCAACAGCTAGACCTGGGCCAGACCAAAGCCATCTTGGTCTCCCACAAGAGCAGCAGGGGCTGAAGTATTCAGGCCATTGTTCGCTGCCTTCCCAAGCACATTAGCAGGAAGTTGGATCAGAAGTAGAGTAGACAGGACTTGAACTAGCAGTCCAAAATGAGATGCTAGCATTGTAAGTGGCAGCGTAACCTGCTGTGCTAGAACTCAGGCCCCAGTAGTAACAGTTTTTAAACAAAACATTCAGTAGATAGTCCAGAGCCTTTTGTATCAAGTAATGCCTAAGGAAAGCAAACAAAACTAAAGTACTAAAAGTAGCTTTGCACTACCACTTTGTCCAAACATTCTGCTTTAGTTTTGGGAGTGAGTAAAAGGGATTAAGGAAGGAACACAATTGTAGTATATGTGATGGAAGGAGAAAAGTTTATAGTCCAGAGAGCCCTGAAGGAGCACAGTGTGTATCCAACCTCAGCAGTATTCATGTGCTACCTTCATTACTGACTTCATTTCATAAAGCATCCTCATATCAAATATACTAGTAATTGCAAATTTAATAATTTTTCTAATATACACACATAGATATAATTATTAAAAACATTTTAAAGGTTATCACTGTATTACCTAAAGTGATTTCATGTGCCTTCAGTGATTAAGAGTCGCACTTTGGGACACTTAACTACTAGAGTTAAGAGAAGCCATGTAGAATTTCTCATGGCTAAGAGAAAGCCCAAGGAGGAAAGATGCTTAAGTAAATTCTTATATACCCTCTATAGGGAAACATCACAATGGGGCAAAAGGAAGAGTTAAATAGTCTGTGTAGGCCAGCGCCGTGGCTCAATAGGCTAATCCTCCCCCTGCGACGCCAGCACCCCAGGTTCTAGTCCAGGTCGGGGCGCCGGATTCTGTCCTGGTCACTCCTCTTCCAGTCCAGGTCTCTGCTGTGGCCCGGGAGTACAGTGGAGGATGGCCCAAGTGCTTGGGCCCTGCACCTGCATGGGAGATCAGGAGAAGCACCTGGCTCCTGCCTTTGGATCAGCGCCATGAGCCGGTTGCAGCGTGCCAGCTGTAGCGGCCACTGAGGGGTGAACCAACGGCAACGGAAGACCTTTCTCTCTGTCTCTCTCTCTCTGTCCACTCTGCCTGTAAAAAAAAAAAATAGTCTGTGTAGCCCAAAGCAATGGAATAATGGGTGCCCCTGTTCTCCATAATGAGAGTATGGCAGAGAGGAAGGGTCCTACAGCAGACTGTTAAAGAATAACCTAAGACTCTTGGCTTAGTGGCTCCTAAACAGGGAAGAATTAAGAATCTGCTGTAGGGGCCGGTGCTGTGGCATAGTGAATAAAGTCACTGCCTGCAGTCCCAGCATCCCATATGGCCGCCGGTTGGAATCCCAGCTGCTCCACTTCCGATCCAGCTCTCTGTTATGACCTGGGAAAGTAGTAGAGGATGACCCAAGTCCTTGGGCCCCTGTACCCACGTGAGAAACCCAGAGGAAGCTCCTGGTTCCTGGCTTCGGATCGGCGCAGCTCCTGCCATTGCAGCCAATTGGGGAGTGAACCAGTGGATGGAAAATTCTCTTCTCTCTCTCTCTCTCTCTCTCTCTCTCTCTCTCTCTCTCTCTCTCTCTGCCACTCCTCTCTCTGTGTAACTCTGACTTTCAAGTAAATTAATTTTAAAAAATCTGCTACAGAAGCAATGTCTCCTTGTTCCTGTCTGAGGAGGTGTGTGCCTTTTCTAAGGACAAGAAAACTTTGTGAAGCAAATAGGAAAGGATTTTCAAAAACATTAATGGAAAATGTGTAATATGCTATGCATGGATTTCAAAATTTTGTTGCAACAAAGTAAGCTCATGCTAATTTGTATAACAGGTCTCAACAGGATCTAGTTTGAGGCACTAAGAAAGATAAGATAATCAGCTTGAAAAGAGCCACTATCAGCTATCAGAACATGATGAATTCGGCAACAACTGGAGCAAGAGCAAACATTGAATTTATGGTGAAGCTTGGGTGGAAGAATGGTGAGATCTTAATGCTTTATGAGAAGTTTATGGGGACAGTGTTCCAATGAAGCCAAGGTACAGAAAGATAACTCATTTTAAGAAGGGACTAGACAATATTGAAAATGATGCCCACAGCAGCAGATCATCCACATCGCTTTAGGAGGAAAAAAAACTTAATTTTGTTCCCTAGATGAACAGGACTGATGATTGACAGCAGAGACCATAGCTAGCTCTGTAGACATCTCAAGCAGTTCACCTTACACATTCTGCTCGAAAAATTAGACTGGAGCAAACTTTCTGCTCTATGGAGGCCAAAACTGTTGCACCCAGATCGGCCACAAAGAGCAAGGCTTTCAATGGAAATTTTAAATAAATAGGGTCAAGACCTGAAGCACTTGTTTGAAGAATTTGAACAGGAGAGGAAACATGGCTTTACCGGTACAGTCCTTAAGATAAGGAATAAAGCAGTGGCTACCAAGAGGTGGAAAAGTGTCTTCGAAGCTGATGTGCTTTGGTCCAGAGCGGAGGTGACAGCAACTGCTTTATGAGATGTTAATTTACTGAAAGACCAATAGAACACTATTGCGAAAGTGTTTGGAGACAGTTAGCCCAAGCTTTAGTAAGAAAATGCCCACTAACGCTCCACCAGACACTCTGCCATCACGAGGCTGCTGCTCGTTCCTCTCATCAAACGAGAGCAATTTTGTGAAAAATTCCTTGGGCTCTCCTTGGACGTGCACCTTACAGTTCTGATTTGGCATCTTTTGACTTCTGTTTGTCTCCTGTTCTTTAAAAGGTATCCATGTTTCTTTAGTTGATAATGGAAAAAAAGAAAAAAAAAACTGCACTGACATGTTAAGTTCCCAGGAACCTCCTTTTTTAGGGATGGACTACATGGCATTATAACTTACAAAAGTGATTTGAACTTAAAGGAACTTATGCTGATAAAGTTTGTATTTTTTATTTTTATCTTTTACTTGCATCTCTCCATGAACTTTCTAATGTCCCCTCATGTTGCCACCCACTCACTTTTTTCATTCTGTCTCTGATGTTATATTTGTTACTTAGGAAACAGCAATTAGGCCGTATGGGTATTGAATGTAGGACCACTCTAAATATTAAGAGTTGGGATCATCCTGTAATGATGGCATATAAAATAATGTGATTATAAAAGGAAGTCATAGGATATAACATGCAAGAAAAGAAAAAGAAAATGTGAAAGTCACAGGCCATCAATGCTCAGAGAATCATCTCTGCATTTACAAATATTTGAGAGGTAGATAGTTTTGTTCAGAACAACGGCATTGATACAAAGCAGAATTTGTAAAGCATTGAAGTAATATAAACTTGTCAATATTTGTGGTTTTTGACCTCAGATTCATAGAAGTCAATTTGGTCACAGTACTTGGTTAACAGTAACACTTTTTAGTAACACTTTTTTTTTTTTTTTTTACAGGCAGAGTGGACAGTGAGAGAGAGAGACAGAGAGAAAGGTCTTCCTTTGCCGTTGGTTCACCCTCCAATGGCCGCCGCGGTCGGCGCGCTGCGGCCGGCGCACCGCGCTGGTCCGATGGCAGGAGCCAGGAGCCAGGTGCTTTTCCTGGTCTCCCCATGGGGTGCAGGGCCCAAGCACCTGGGCCATCCTCCACTGCACTCCTGGGCCACAGCAGAGGGCTGGCCTGGAAGAGGGGCAACCGGGACAGAATCCGGTGCCCCGACCGGGACTAGAACCCGGTGTGCCGGCGCCGCAAGGCGGAGGATTAGCCTGTTGAGCCACGGCGCCGGCCTTTTAGTAACACTTTTTAGTTTTCCTACCCCAATTTCCCTGGTAGAGGAGCAGCTGGGACCAGGGCAAGGAAGTAAATTCACATTTTATCCCATGGGTTAGTTTGCAAGAATTTTTCAGAATTATTTTTATTACAAGGGACACAAGAGGAATGTCTCATGTATTGCCTGGTTTCATAACAAAAAACCATCATCTGGATTTTCAGAAGTCGACTAGAACATGCGTGTCTAATGGACATGATCTATAAGTAAGGTTTATTTTGAGTTCTGGGATGGTAAGCAGGATAGACCTTGTGATGTGAACCGTCTTGAGGCTAACAGGGCCTAGGAGCAGTTGCCATGCTGGTCACCGGCAATTGCCAGCTAAAAGCCAGGGTGACTTCCGTGCATCTTACTAACAAAATGCATTTCTGCTTCGTATCCTCTTGAGTAATCTGGATTCATATAGTGAACATGTCAGTGGTTGCAGGCTGATGGAACACTCCCTCTCACAAGCATATTCTGTGGGTTTTCAATGGAAGGGGCAAAGTGTCTTTTTAGCTTGTAATCACAGCAACTATAGAAATAAATGAGTTTTAAAGGTAGGTGTTTTATCACTATAAACTTAGGTTTAATATTTTAAAATAATTGAAAACGTCAGGTAGAGGCCCACGATATTGTGATTGTAAGTATTCTCTGCAGGTATTTTAAAGAAACATGTCTATATTTTGAATTGAGGCTCTATGGTTAGCCATTCTAACCTCTGCATTACAAATGTATAAAACCAAGCACTGATAAACGTGGAAGAAAGATGTAACAGGTTCCCTTGCAGAACGAGGCTGTTGTCCCACTGTGGTTTCATCCCTCCACCCTGACCCCAGAACAGGGGATGAAACATACTCATTCCTGCAAAGTGATGCTTAGGCACATTCCAGGTGCAAACTCTTGCAAACTTACATGTGATGTGTATGGAGATGCTGGCAGGCATTGAAATGAACAAGGAACACTTTGCAAGTCTGGGGGAGGCAGATGGAGACATTGTCAGCTGCTGTGGATCTGAAGTCCTCTAAGGGAGATTTGCATGTTCTGAGCTTCCCATCTGACCTGGATGCATTCTGGGTTAGCCCTGCACTACAGCAACACTATTATTAATTATGCAAACTTTTTTTTGGATGGGTAAAAGAATTCAGAATGACTCAGCAAGAGATTTCAAAACCAAAGGCCTTTACCTGCTTATTTAATTTTTTTTTTTTTTTTAAATCTGGTGTCTGCTGTGAACCCTGGGGAGGTCAGAAGTTTAAGAATATAGAACAGGCATCATCAGTGCAGTGGTCCCTAAGGAAGCCCCAGCGCTTCCAAGAACGTCCAGTCACTTCTAGTCCACCTCCTCCTCCTGTCCCTTCATCTCCATCGAAGGGGCAGATGGTCCACAGTTTTCAACTTTTTCTTTCCTCTAGCAAACTCATCTGAAGCCTGGTATTGCATCTCCAAATCAGTGGCTGGCTTTGTCCGTGGGAGGTGTGTGTGTGTGTGTGTGTGTGTGTGTATACCTACACCTCTCTCTAGATGAGACTCCGTGTCTACATTTAATTGGAAAAGGGGGCGTGTGTGTCCAATAGCGATGCAAAGGCAACTATGGGTTTCCTCCAAGTCCCTGCTAAAGCGACAGTTGGAAGATTCAGCCGCACAAGGCGAAGTTCCCGAATCACCCTTCCCTCCGAAGGTTCCGCTCACCTATTTTGGAAACAACTAGCAGATGTGGGGAAACCTCGCAATGGCGCACACCGGGCGGGGGCTTTTGCAGAGGTTCCCTCTGATTTTTTTTCCTACCCCAATTTCCCACAACCTGTGTTTGTCCCGAGTCTGCCGGCTGACACGTGGTTTACCTCGCCGGTTCCGCCGCCGGGCTTGGCACACTCTCCGCCCGAAGTAAGGCGAGAGAAGCCCGGGGATGCAGAGCAGCCAGGAGGGCCCCGGAGAATGCGCTCCCGAGGGTTCCAGCCCGGCCCTCCCTGCGCCCAAGTGAGCCCTGGCGATCTGGGCAGTGCCCGCTGCTGCAGTCAGTAACTCCACTTGGCATTTTTTTTTTTTTAATTGCAGCTCTGGCGATCTGAGATCTTAAAAAAAAAAAAAAAAACTTTGTTGGGACACTTTCACAGTCAGCTGTGGCGAAGGCTCACGCACACGCTTTCCCAACTGTTCCCTGAGTTGCCCGAGGGTGCCAGCAGCAGCCTGGGAGGGAAACGCACGAGCTGTTTGCGGGGGAGGGGAGACGCAGATCGGCAGCGAAGTTGTCACGATCCCCCTCGCCACCCCCGGTCTGGCACTCCCCGCAGGGACGCACGTCATCCATTAATTGCTGTCGGCAGACTTCGCACACCGAACGCATCCATTTTTTTTTTATCTTTAGGGAACCATCAATGGAGCGAGCGCGCTCGTGTCTGTTTGTTTGTGTAAGGCTATCAAAAGGAGTCAGAGAGGAGGCTGCGGCCCCATCCTGACCCTGATTGTATGAATAAGTAAGCAGGATGCGAGTGATTGGGTTAGATGCTGCGAACATTTTTTTTTTTTTTTCAAGTTAGGAAGAGGGTAGGGAAAAAAAAAAAAAAAGAAAAAAAGAAAAAGCCCGGCGGGCGGGCGGGCGGGCGGGGGAGAAGGGCCAACAGTGCATCCCCAAAGCCTCACCCTTGCGCTCTCCTGGCCGTCAGGCGCTCTGAGGGCTCCCGCAGGCTTGGACGGGCTGGCGGCGCAGAGATGCCTGCCCCCCACCCCCTTGCTCGGTCTCCCCTTTCAGTTGAGCGGTGCTGATGTGCAGACCGGATTCATCTTCCCGGAGCGGCGGCGGGCGCAGGCGGCGGCGGCGGCAGCTCGCGCTCGGCCGCTCGGTCCTGGTAGTCGCGGCGGCGGCGCGGCGCGGGAGCCCGAGCTCCGGGCGCCGCTGAGCCCGCGGGGGCGCCCGCTCGCCGAGCCGCGGCCGGCCGTGGGAAGTTCGGCCTCCGGGAGGACGCTCGGGCCGCCCGCCCCCGGGAGCCCGGCTCCTCACCTGCCCTCCGCCCACCCGCGGGCCCCCGGCCAACTTCCCCCGGGCCGTGCGTGGGGCTACCAGGCGGCGCCCGCCCTCTCGCCTGTCCCGCCGGCACCCGCATGTCTCCGGACACCTGAACACCCCGGGTCCCGCCGAGCAGCCTCCCCGCGGCGGCGGCGGCGGCGGCGGGGGTGGGGGGCGCGGAGCAGCGGTCCCCTGCGCCCCGCACGGCCGCGGCCGCCTGAGCTCCGCGTCCCGTCCCCTCCGTGGCCTCCGGGGGAGGAGGATGGGGCTGGACGCGCTCTCCCCGAGGATGCTCGTGTGGCTGGTGGCCTCGGGGGTCGTGTTCTCCGGGCAGCCGCGGGGCTGCGCTGGCCTCGGGGACGATTTTTACGCTTTGGATGGGAGCGAAGAGGACAGGACGGAGAGCCTCGATTACAAGGACCCGTGCAAAGCCGGTAAGTGCCTGGCCGGGGCCGGGACGGCGGCGCGCTTCCGACGGGGGGCGGTGGGAGCTCACCTGCTTCCAGCCCTCGCTCGGCAGCCCCTCCGCCGCCCCGTCCCGACTCGGCGGGAGCGCGGAGCCCGGAGCCCCCGTGCCGACTCCCGGCCCCTAGTTCTGGGCAGCGCGCGTCCTGGAGTTCGTGCCTCAGCAAAACCGAAACGAGTCCGAGAGACAGGCAGCTTGGCCGCCCCTGGCTTCGAAATACCCGCACTCTGCCGGCTCCCCGCACCGCCTCTTTGTTCCAGGGCGCGGTTCCCCGGCGGCCGAGAACCGGGCGGGCAGGGTCCCCGCCGCCACGGGGTGGCTGCGGATGGCGGGGCCACCTGGAGACGCCTCTGCACGCCCCCTCCAAGCGTGAGTTCCAGGCTAGGGGGGCATTGTGGCCACCTAGGAAGAACTCACTTCGAGATGGGAGTCCAGTGCATGTGTCCCTTGAAAATACCCCCCCCCCCCATACATTTAATTATTATGTTTCCTCGCAAGTTGCTACCCCATTCAAACTTGTGCCTTCCCGCCTGAGGACGCCCCGGGAGCTGCAGAGGGACCCGCCCGGCCTGCCGCTCAGCGGACTCGCCGGGCGCCCCCCTCTGCATGCACCCCGAGTGCCCCCTCTGCGCCCCGGGTCTTTGGCCTCCCGGGCTCGCATCTGGCGCCTGCCGCCCGCCGCCCCAGGTCGGAGCCCCCACGTGCGGCGTCCCGCGACCACGTGAGCGCCCGGAGGTGGCCGTGGCCTCGCTCGCCCTGGAGGCGGTAGAGGTGACCCGAGCGCAGCGTGGACCCGCGGCTAACTTGGGGACGAAGGATCCAGGGGTCTGGAGGGGGCGGACTTGGCAGGGCGAAGCTTCGAGAACGGGAGCGGGCCAATGCCGGCGATGCCCGCCTGTGACTTCCCGGGGTCGGTGCGTGCGGCGGCGGGTGGGGTTGGCCCTCTGTGGCTGGCATTTCTGGCTCCCGGTGCTGGAGGGAGGAGGCGCGTCCCGAGTGAAGGCGCGTCCCCCGGGTAGTAGGATGACGCCCTGTGCTGACAGGGAGGGTGGGCGTGCTGTATTCCAGTTACCAGTGGTGAGCGCACCCTTGAGGCACAGACTCAAAACTCAGAGGAGCTTAGACGCCTGCCGGGCGGAGCTCAGAGAATTCTGACGCGATTCAGTTTCACCTCCAGGTTCTCTCCAGAAACACTTCACCTGGTTTCCCACCCAAGTGTCTTGCATCCTGCCTGGTGGTCTGGATAGGAGGAGGGCGTTCTGCGGAGTGGGTCCTGGGCGCCCCGCTACCAGTGTGCTGAGTGTGCTTGCAACCCAGTGAAAACTGTGTTGCTTCTGTGTGGTGACGTGCAACTTATTCATTATTTCTGAAGACCGTCTAGGAAAATTTAGCCAGCCTTCTCTGTGAAGCGTTTGCACCGTGCGTATTCACAGACACATCGAGCATCCATGTTTATTTTCCTAAGGGGGTAAACACATAGAGCAAATTAAAAAAAAATTTTATAGCCTTTGTCTCCGCCCCCTTTGATACTGGTTTATAGTTCAAAGTAGCTGTAGCACGAGTTTGATCCGATTGTTGTCATCTCACTTCTGCCCCATCTTTGGGTGGAGGAGACGAGACGCCTACCTGTGTGAGAGAAATAAAGTCTCTGGTGGAAGGCTGCGAAGTACTCACAGAATCGGAGATTCCTTCTAAAATGCTCCACTCCGCTTTCTTAATTTAGTAAATTTACTGGCTCGGTGACAGTGGCAAAATCTTGATGCCTCCTCTTGCTACTAAATGAGACAAGCACCATTTGAAGTCACAGAATGAAAAACACCAGGTAATTCACTGACATCCCTAACAAGAGTGCACAAGGTCATTGAAGTAACAAGGCAAGAACAGGTCTGGGAATGGAGGCCAGGCCAAAGCCAAGGAGCCTCCTGCCCCCACCCTGGGGCAGCCTTTGATTTTCCCTTTCCCTGTAGCAAATGGAGGCCTTCACCCATGAACTCTAAAGAGCCCTCCTGACCTTCTGTGAGGGGAGTCTCAATATTCCTCAAACTACTCCGTGGTGTAGGGGCCTAAGGACACCCATAGCTGAATGTTTCAAACACTTTTCAATACATTATTTGACCTGGTGTTCAGAACAACTTAAAGAGGGTAGAAGTTTTTTAATCTCCCCATTACACAGATAAGAAAACCGTTCCTCTATCAGCCGTTGCTTAAAACCTCTTTTAAGATTAGCCAGCACTCGATTCCTAGTCCGATGACTGTAGAGCCTGGTCGTATTTAATAATAACACTACACTTTAGCTGGCTGTTGGAGACAAACAGCAGAAATTGGTGCAGGTTTACCAGGGATCCAGAGTAATAGAGCTGCAGTTATTTTCATACTTGGTTAAGAGAAGTGGCTAACAGCATAGGTTCATATTTTGCAAGCCCAAAACCTTGAGGACAGAGATCATAACAGGTTTTTAATGCTTATCAAGGCAGGCGATGGGGTATGACTGATAGGACCTGAGTGTGTTCTCAGCGCTTTGCTGGGATGCATAGCCTTACTTCTCTACCAACTTCTGTTCTAAATAAGATCAACTGCATGTTGCCCATGGGGCACTATCCTGAGCTATAACTTGTTAAACTTGTTAAAAACTGTGCCATCCTTACCATATTCGTGAAATTGAATCCGATTTGTATGCCTATCAGAATTGTGACACCAAATTATGCAACCATCGGACAGGAAGGAAGCCTTGTGTTCGTTTTATTGCATGTTGATGTAGAAGGGCATCTTTTGGTATATATGAAAGAAGACAAGTTAGTAACACACAGCTTCAAATAAGTGTAACTATATGGCCAGATCCATGAAGAGAGAATGCGCACATAGGTACTTTGTATACACAGACGTGTAGGCAATTCTGAGGAGCGTCTGGCTCTCTTTGTTGTAGTCCTTGGTCATCTGAATGGGCAGTTTTCTCTTATTCTGTCTAGTTCAGACAGGTCCCAGGCGACACTGGGGGGCTGATGTTGCAGGAGTCTGGTCCAGCGCCCAGCCTGGAGTGTCCTATTTCCTTGTTGTACTGTATCAGTAAGTGTTCATCTGAGCTGGGCCAGATTCAGTCTGCCAGTTAATCTTCTGGCAGATTTGTGTGGAAATGTCTTGGAAAAGCAGAGGCCTGATGAACTGACTATCTATTAACACAAGGCCTTCCTTCTCCCCCTCCCACCCTCTCCCTTCCTTTCTTCTTTCTTTTCTGTATTTTAGGGGCTGTTAGGAAAGTTCGGGCAGTTGCCAATGGACTATCTAATAAGGGAGACTGAGAAAATTATTGTTGTGATTGAGAAACGTGTGAGATTGATGAAGTGACATGTTTGTTCAGAAGGGTAATCTCTTTGGACATACATGAGCACCCCCCAAAGAACATGAATCTCCACCTTGAGGCTCCTGAGTAAATTGCTCTTTTCCTTGGAAAATCGAGTCATGCTTAAAGGTCAGTGGCTGCAAGGTTGAATTTGCCTTTTGGGTAGCTTCTGCAAGCTTGTTTATATAGAAAGTCTTGGCATCCTAGAGAATTCTTTCTGTCTTTCTTCATAACCGGTGCCCTAGTGTCCTGGTACAGTAGCCTGGGATAATTTCTACGTAAGATTATATTCATTCTTTTGGCCTTCAGCCTTGTACTTTCTGGCTGGACTGGCAGCCTGGCAGGTGTGGCCCTTTAGAATTTGATATTCAGCTCAACTTCTCCTTTATTCCATCATCATTTTATATTTCCAAACATTTATTTCTTAGTCGGCGCCTCTTTAGACTGCCAAGTTCTCATTTAAAAAGTGTATTTCATAGATCTGCTTCTCCTAACCAGTCTCTTCTGTTTTAGTTTTCATTCCTCAGATCATGAATTTTTTTTCCCCTTCTGCCTCCAGTGCCAACTTAGAAGAGGCCAAAATACAGTTTTCGCAAAAGGGACAGGATAAGGCATCATTTTCCGTATGTTTGACTTCTGTTCTTCCTTTGCCAGTAGGAATTATTGAGCCCTTGTCTTAAGGGCTCTTTCCCATTTGGGGCCTACAAATGACAGTTACTGTTATTAGATATTTTCTTAAATATAAACTCTCAGACTAGACCAGCTCTAGACTCCTTCCTTGCCTTTTTCTTTTTTGGTAGGGGGAGGGAGTGTTTACAAAGCCTCCTGACATCTTCCCACTGTTTGTCTCTGAAGCAGATCCTGTCATTTGCAAATTCAGAGCCTAACTGGATTATTTGCTTTGCTGCTGTTGAGTTGTTTGAGTTCTTTGTGTATTCTGGATATTAACTGCTTGTCAGAAGCATAGTTTGCAAATATTTTCTCCCATTCTGCAGGCTGTTTCTTCACTCTCTTGATTATTTCCATTGCTATGGGGGAGCTTTCTGCTCTGATATAATCTCAATTGTCTGTTTTGTCTTTAATAGTCTCTACTTTTATGTTATTGTCCAAAAAAGTCCTTGCCCAAACTAGTGGTGTAGAGTATTTCCATTTTCTTCTAGTGGTTTTATAGTTTCAGATTTTACATTTATGTCTTCTATCCATTTAGGTTAGGTTTAGGGTGGTAGATGGGGAACAGTCATTTTTTCACTGGTCGACATCCAGCCCACTGCTCTAAGAATGTGTCCTTGGCTAAATATGTGTTCTTGGCACCTTTCAGAAAATCATTTGATTGTAAGTTGGTGGGTTTATTCCTGGGCTCTCTTGTTTATTCCTGGATCTCTCTCTCTCTTTTTTAATGCCAGTTCCATGCTGTTTTGATGATGATAACTTTTTAGTGCATTTTGAAGTTGAGTAGTATGATGCCTCTGGCTTTATTCTTTTTGCTCAAGATTGATTTGCATATTCAGTGTCTTTTGTGGTTTTTGTTTCTGTGAAGAATCCATTGATATTTTGCTATGAATTGCATTGAATCTGTTGTCCTTTTTGGGCAGGGTGGACATTTTAATAATATTAATTCCTCAAGTCTACGTTTATGCAATATCTTTCCATTTATTTGTGTCTCTTTGATTTCTTACATCATTGTTTTGTAGCTTTCATTGTAGAGACCTTTCATTCCTTCTCTTAGTTAGCTTGTGTAATAATACATGATGTCGTCATGGTTTCTATTCGAGTAGCTGCCTACTTGACCACTTTTTCTGTTTAGGCTTACTTAACCTATGCTAAAATAATTAAAAGGTTGTCGGAGTCTATCAAATGCCTGTGGAAGATTAACATACAATTCCACAGCTTGTCCTCTTTCCATTGTGATGACTTCCTTTCTAGAAAAGTCTATAGTTTCTTCTACAGAAACCAACCATATTGTTTTTTCCAATGTATATGTTTGAATCCTATTTTTGAACATCTAAGCAACTTTCCCCAGTGTGAAATTGAGCTGTCTTATCTATAGTTAAAACATGTTATTTTCAAATCTTCTTGTAACTGTCAGTCACATGAATAATCATTTAGGACTGCCAACTGTGGAGGCTCTGGCAAGATAGTTTCCTGGGAAAAGGTTAGCCTTTAAAGTCTTCTGGGACTCAGGTAGCTAACATCAAGTGCTGGTGATGTACCAGCCTTCATTCTTAGAATATTGTTTATTGTTCTAACAATGTGTTAGACTCATATGCTTTGCTTAAAGTTCTTAGAATCGGGACTCGCCTGGTGGGCATTAAGTTTAGCATGTATGACATTGGCTAAGGTACCCACAGTGATGCTCAAATTCCACTCTAACTCTAGCTTTATCCTGAGAGGCAGCAGGTGATAGCACAAATAATTGAGTTCCTGCCACCCCGTTGGACACCTGTGTTGAGGTCCCTGCTCCCATCTTCAACTCCAGCCCAGCCTTAGGCATCGTGAGGCTGGGGAAATGAACCAGTGGGTAGAAATTGTCTGTCTTTCTCTGTGTCTTTGCCTGTCAGAAAACAAAACTGAAACCCTCCTTAAGCTTTTCTCAGAATGCCTAGAAGAGACAGAGGCCAATAATCCATTTAAATGAAGCGTTGCACATCCTGCTGGGGCCATCTGGTATCTGGGGAGGCTGTGGGTGCTGGGGGGCGTGCTGTGCTGGTCTCCTGAACTGTAGGAATGAGTCCCCTCCCCACCTGGAGCATCTGGAACTCAAAGTTAGGTCCCGGCTCGGCCAGGGCTCAGGTGCCTGGCTAGATTCCTGGGGAAGCAGGATTTCCTACATTAGCAGAGTTTTGAATCCTCTTACAGCCTTTTCATCTTCCAGGATCTGGAATTAATTATGGACTGATTCTGCCTCCATGGAGGAGTGGAGAGTCCTTGCCCTAGCCTGGTTATAGCAGGATGACTTAGCAATATGGTTTGGTGATCGATTTCCTCTAGTTATCCACTGAATAGTAACACTTGGGGAGGAAACATTTTACTTTTTTTTTTCTTCTAGCCTCAGAGGTATGAGTGAATGAAACAGAAGGCATCCTTTGCCAGAAAGCAGGAGGAGAGAATCCCTTGCTTGCTTAGTTCCTGTCATTGTCAGCCCTGAAAGTCGGTTATTGACTTTCGAATTTTGAGATATTGCGGGCTGACTAGTGGACTGCTACTTTTGTCAGCTCCTTACGAAATATGTGCCAATCCCATCAAGTTGCTCTTCAGAGCTCAGCCACATATTTGTATTAAAAAGGACTGTAAATTAGGTGTTAATTGAAATCCAGAAAGTGAGCATCCTTGGTATTTGTCTTACTCAGCTCTTCTGTCACAATTTATATTTGTAGTTGAAAGTAAAAGATTTGCTAGCAATCATGTATTTCTAAAAAACAAAACACAACTACTTAGGGCTGGTGTTGGGGTACAGCGGGTAAAGCCGCAGGTTTTTACGCTGGTGTCCCATACTGGAGTGCTAGTTCCAGTATTGGAGGCTCTGCTTCCCATACATACCTGGGAAATCAGCAGTTATGGCCCAAGTGCTTGAGCCATGAGGGAGACCTGGATGGAGTTCCTGGCTCCATCCCTGGTGTTACAGCCATTGGGGGAGTGAACCAGTACTTGGAACTTCACTCCCTCCCCCAATGATAACAATTCCAGAAAATCAAAACCATACATTAACGGGTCAGAAGTGCCTCTTCTACGTGTGTTGAGTTTTCCAAAAAAAATCTAATTTTACGTATCAGTTTGCTACTGGAAGCATTTAGGTCAGTGTTTAAAGAACGCTTTAACAATTTTAAACACACGGCACCTATCTTACTAGCTGGAGAACTGTGACTGAGATGTAGATAAAAACCATATTTACTGTCAACATCTGATATTGCCTGTGTTGGATTTTCCATTGACGACATCTCATTTATGTGATGGGGCGGCAGAGATGGAGGCGTAAGAGAGTGGAACGGTTTCCTCATTCCTGACATTTCTCATCCCTGTTGAACTGTCAGCACATGTATTGTGTACCATGGAGTTGCCTCCAGTGGCTCCTAGCCAGGTTGCTGATATCAGTGTCTTCTGAGCCCTCTTCCTTGGCTGCAAGTGGACTTGAAGTGCTTATTAGGATAATCTGAAGTTCTTGTGCAATGTCTGAAACCACTTTGGCATCAGTTTAGCTGACTGACCGTTCTAAAAAGATGGTATTCTATTCCTCTGCTCTAATTTTTCCTCTTCTTAAAATTGTAAAAGTTATTTTATTTATTTGAAAGGCAGAGAGAGGGAGGGAGGGAGAGAGAGAGAGAGAGAGAGAGAGAGAGAGAGCTTCTATTTGCTAGTTCATTGCCCACTCCCCAAAGCCTGCAGCAGCCAGGGCTGTGTTGGGCTGAAGTCAGGAGCCTGAAACTCCATCTGGGTCCCCCATGTGGGTGGCAGAGACCCAAGTGCTTGAGCATCACCTCCTGCCTTCCCGAGTGAGCAGGTGCTGTAGCCAGGACTCAAATCCGGCACTCTGGTATGGGATGCTCCTAAGAGGCGTCCTCACTCCTGTACCATAACACCTGCCATATCCTTTTCTGATCAGAAATGCCTAGTAGTTGAGTGCTTATAGCATGTTGTGTTTGAGGGGAAGAGTTCATGGCCATGTGCTGCCTAATGACAGTCCGGTAAATGACAGTGCTCCCCACAGGCTGTATCAACTAGTGCTCTTGTAGCATGCATGTTGTGTAGTTGCACTCTGTGATGTTTGCATAGTACACATCTGACACATTTCTTGGAACACATCCTCATCAGTAAGCAGTATGTGACTACCTCATTGTACGGAAATCAAAATCCTTAAAAACCCCAGGGAGGAACACTGAATCACTAGAAAACCATCAGATGGGTCAAGACCCATGAAAGAAAATGGCTCCTGAGACCCATATGTGTCACATGTCTGGGAACTGTCTTCATCATTCATGCTGTCTTCACATTGTTCACATTTTTACTTTGATAACATGTAGCATCTCCTGTCTTCCCCATATTCTCTTGACCTTCTCAATTTTATCATCAAACTGACCTTCCTTATCATTTCCTTTGGACACATAAGGAAACTGAGGCTCTGAAAGTTTCTGTGATGGGGCTGTCATCACAGGGAGTGAGTAGGACATGGTGAGAACTTGAACCTGGGTTTCTGGATTCCTGCTGCCTTTCTTCTTTCAAACCCTCCAGATGGGCCCTCCAGCCAGCATAAACATAATGAGACTGGAAGTTGAAGAGAGAACCTTCATGCCCTGGGCAACTATTGTGGTTGGACTGTGGATTGTCCCCTCTGAAATTCATGTTGGAGTTTATTTATTTTAAGATTTTTTAAAAAATTATTTGAAAAGAGAAGAGGACATAGAGAGGAAAACAGAGAGAGAGAGAGAGAGAGGGAGAGAGATCTTCCGTCTGCTGGTTCATTCCCCAAATGACCACAACGGCTGGGGCTGGGCCATGTCAAAGCTGGGGATCTTGGGAGCTTCTTCTAGGTCTTCCACATGGGTGCAGGGACCCAAACACTTGGGCCATCTTCTGCTGCTTTCCCAGGCACATTAACAGGCAACTGGATCAGAAGTAAAACAGCCATGTTTCCAACAAGAGCCCCCTTGGGATGCCAGCATTGCGGGAGGAGGCTTAACCTGTTAGCCACATGCAAGTCCTCATGTTGGAGTTTAATACCCATTGTGAGGGTGGACACTTAGTCCTTCTGTGATGTTTGTAAGTGACTTCTTTGGGAGTGATTAGGATCTGATAAAATCATCAGAGTAGAGTCTCAGTTGAGTGCTGATGGCTGTTTAAGAAGAGAGACCAGGGGCTGGCATTATGACATAATGGTAGGAGCTGCTGCCCACAATGCGGTATCTTATATGGGTACCAGTTCATGTCCCAGTTGCTTCATTTCCAGTCCTGCTTCCTGCTAATGGACTGGGAAAAGCAGTGCAAAGTGACCCAGATGCTTGGGCCCCTGCCATGCATGTGGTAGACCTGCAGGAAACTTCTGGCTCTGGGTTGGCCTGGTCCAGTACTGGCTGTTGGGACCATCTGGCAAGTGAACCAGTGAATGGGCAATCTCTCTTTCTCTCTGCTTTGTAATGCTGATTTTCAAATCAATCAATCAATAACAATATTAAAACTACCAGAGGATGGACATACACACATATACACGCACAGATATCTACTCTTTGTCTGTCACCATGGGATGCTCTGTGCCCCTTTTGGACTCTACCATCAGGTAGGCCAACTCTAGATGCGGCCCTAACCCTTCAACCAGAAGTGTAAACCCAAATAAACCTCTTTTCTTTATAATCGAGCCAGTCTGTGATTAGCAATTAGGAAGGGTCCCATGACAGCATCCCAGTATCTATTCACTGGATTTCATGAGTAAGAATAGAAGTTGGGTTTTATGAGTAAGAATACATCTTGCCTTCAGTGTTCTTGCGTTTTACAAACTGTATTGTCAGAACATGACCAATGCTTTTTAATTGCTTGGTGTATAGTGTAGTTTCTACTCTTGTGCAAATATTCCCTGGTGTTTACAGATAAAAATGCTCCAAATATGTGTGAAACAAATGAAGATGCATGTGACTAATTTTAATAAGGCTAGAGAAATATTTTAGAGCTAAATAGTGTAGGGGAGGCCCTGCTGTGTGTGGTTCTCAGTATAAAAATTGTGGTCTTAGCTTTTCTGTATTGATGGAGGCAAGAATTGAGTTGGGTCAGAGTAGAATGCAGTCCTTAGCGTCCCTTGTTTGGGGGGTTTGATGTTTGGGGTGGCAATGCACTAAGTTGTTTAGCACTTTCTCTTTGAATATTCATTGAAATGCTGGCCATGAGCCCATAAAAAAGTGTAAAGAATATCCTTTCAGATGCGTATGATTTAGGAGAGTGATAAATGATGGATAATGCCTTTGAGAAAACAAATATACTATGTGAATATGCTTAAACAACTTCCTCCTTTTCAATGCTAATTTGTCTAAAAGCCTTAAGTTTGAAGGTTTAAAAGTTCAGGGGAAAAATTTGGTCAAAGAAACTTCTTAGAGCTCCAGTCTGGTTTCCTAAGTGTAGAATGTCTGGCACATTTAAAAAATATACTCTATGTGTTATTGACAAAACTGTAATTCCTTTGAAGAAAACATATTTACTTTTAGCAAATTAGCGTGTTTTCTAGGAGGAAGGATTCCTGCTTGTACTTGTTCTCTAACAAGTGAGTAAGCACAGATCTGGTAAAACAGGCTCTCTTTCTTGCTGCCTCTTTTCTAAACCTAAGAACTGGGACATTTTTATTTCATGTATTTGAAGGGGCTCCCACGGGTTCAAGGAAAATGGAAATGAAAGATAAGTTTACTGTGGTACAGATATTTTGAAATTTATGCATTGTTTTTTCATAATATGAATTCTTCATAAACTTTTTGAAGGACCCATGTGTGCATGGAGTATAAAATTTTTTGCACCAAAATAAAATTTGTCTTTTAGTTCCATTTCCACAAGCATTTTGAGGTACTGTCATATTTTGTATTCTAAAAAGAAGGGATATTGTATACCCAGTCCTGAGTGGACTAGGGTTGGAATAATTGGGATTTGCTATATGCAATGGATAACAGAAGCAGTGACCCACTTCAGGGGCCTTGGGTTGCCTTGTTTCTGTTGGAAAGAGATTTGGAAGCAGTTTTGTGGGTTGACTAGTGACCAAGAGTTGACATACAGAAAGATGATATTGATATAGGATACATCTCCAGTGTGTTCCAGGATTAAAATATTTACTATAGGCATAGATCTCTACAGTATATATAATAGAGCTCAGGAATGGAATGGGACTTCATACACAGAACTGTATGCTTCAAAAACAAGTATTCAGTTACTACATATATATGCATAAATGCATGTGTGTGTATATATATATTATATATGATATATTATATATATGATATATTATATATATGATATGATTATATCATATATAATATATGATATAATCATATATATATTCATATATTATATATGATATATAATATGGTATGTTATATATATAATTTATATATAATATAATTTATATACATATATATATATATATAATTTATTTTCTTGAAAGAGGGATAGAGAGAAAAAGAGAGAGACAAGGAGAGGTCTTTTGTCCTCTGGTTCACTCCCCAAAAGGCTGCAACAGCTGGGACTAGGTCAGGCTGAGGATAATTGCCAGGAGCTCCATCCTGGCCCCCTTCATGGGCATCATGGTCCCAAGCACCTGTGCCATCATTTGCTTCTTTCCCAGAGGCAGCAGTGGGGAGCTGGATGACAGGCAGAGCAGCTGGGCCCCAAAGCAGCACTCTGATGTGGGACGTCTGCGTCGTAAGCAGTGACGCAGCCGTCCTTACCTTTACACTGGAACGGCACTCGTGGTGAGGAGTTTTGAGATAACTTGCCTGATGCCACTTCATGCTGAACACAAAATTTGTATCCAGAATTCTGGACTTATTTTTTTTCTTTAAATAGCTAGTTGAAAATATAAATATGCAGAAATAATATATAAAAGTGTAAAATATTAAAACCATAACATAGAACCAAAGACTAAGAGTGAGAAAACAGTGGTTATCCTTGGGAAGTAGATAACTGGATGTTTTTGAGAACAGCACCTCGTTGTTTCTCATGTATCAGATAATACAAATTCTTGAGTGGATAATGGGTGCATAGATAGTCACCTCTTTTTAAATATTTTAAAAATTTTATTTACTTATTTATTTTAAATTAAGTGTGCCATGGACAGTTTTTCTTCTCTTTCTCTCTCTCCTTCTCTCTTTTTTTCACATGAGTAGTCTTTCACAAATTTGAGTTGGCTTCAGAAATTAACAGTAAGGTTTCAGGAACACAAAATAATGATTTTTTTTTTTTTTTATTTTTTGACAGGCAGAGTGGACAGTGAGAGAGAGAGACAGAAAGGTCTTCCGTTGCCGTTGGTTCACCCTCCAATGGCTGCCGCGGTCGGCGTGCTGCGGCCGGCGCACCGCGCTCATCCGATGGCAGGAGCCAGGAGCCAGGTGCTTTTTCCTGGTCTCCCATGGGGTGCAGGGCCCAAGCACTTGAGCCATCCTCCACTGCACTCCCTGGCCACAGCAGAGGGCTGGCCTGGAAGAGGGGCAACCGGGACAGAATCCGGCCCCCCGACCGGGACTAGAACCCGGTGTGCCGGCGCCGCAAGGCAGAGGATTAGCCTGTTGAGCCACGGCGCCGGCCATAATGATTTTTTTAATAACTTAGATTTGGGAATGAGAGGTTCATGGGTTCTAATACGAACACCCCCACATAATCACTGCTATTTTAGCAGATTATTGAAGTCCTTTCTGTTTCAATTTTCTGATTTATAAATGGACATGATATTGTGATATTCATAGTGTTAAAATAAGAGTTAAAATTTTAAAATGTATTTATTTTCATTTATTTGAAAGGCACAGAGATACAGAGAGAGACAGAGACAGAGACAAACATAGAAAGATCTGTTGATTCACTCCCAGAATGCTGGGGCTGGGAGAGGTCAAATCCAGGAGACTGGAAGTCAGTGTGAGTGTCCCATGTAGACGCCCAGGACTCAACTGCTTGATCTAGCACTTGCTGCCTCCCAAGGTCATGTTAGCAGGAGGGTGGAATCAGAAGTGAAGGGGAAATGGAGTCCAGTGCACTTTGATGTGGCATGCAGATCACCCAAGCAGTATCCTAACTGCTGCATCGAACCTTCACACCTATTATAGGCATTTAATTAATGTAAAATACACATCCCTTTGTCAGAAACTTAGCAAACTACTTTTTTCTCTGTAACATAAATATAGAGGTCACAGATGGTTGTTTTAAATCACAACTACATTTTTTGTGTGTGTGTGTGGAAAGATGATCTTTATAAAAACACTTTTTGGATAAAGGTCTTTTTTTTCTTGCCATATACAAAATGCATTCATATCTTAAGTCCATGAAATTTTGTGACTGAGAGGATAAAACCCCCAAGTAGACCATTTTTTTTTGTGGAAAGTTATCAGATGTAATCTATATAAACATTTTCTATATGTTACTTTCCAGACTATTTGCTCATATGTCTAATACACTCAAAGTATATCAACAATTTTCAATTCACGTTCACTAATGTGTGAATAGACTCTTGGCTGTATAGCCTTTCAGTAATTTCTGGTTCAGATTTCATTTGCCATCTGGATTGACTTGAAGAGCTGATGTACTCACAATTCTGTGTTTACACAGAACTAAGTTCAAGCACATGGCTCTGAGTTACAAATATTCAGTAATGCTTCAGAAATGTATCAAGCACCTACTATGAATGGCACATGGGTCAATCTTGGGGTCACAGAAGTATGAAATAAGATGCAATACCTGTGATGTGATTTGTTTTCACCATTTGCAGGTAGATGTTTATGTATAAATGATTGGTTATTACTAAGTACATAATTGTGTGCTAAAGTTATTTCAATGTAGCATCTGAAAATAATTACTATAATAAATTATGATAATGAGAATATGTGTGATTAGAAAATTTTCCTGGGATTTTTCTTTATTTAAGAATAACGAAGAATAAAGCTCTGTACGGAGCACAAGAATGTGTAAATAAGTACTTTTTAGACTTAGTTATATTTCACAGTGTACTGAGTAAGATGCAACCAATACTTACCTAAACAGTGACTTAGAAATAGTTCCCATTTACTTGGCCTCAAAGTTTCATTCTAATATTTCAAGTTAGCTGTCATATTTTCCCCAAGTTTTTCTACTATCAAATAAACACATTTTTGTTCACCATACGTAGATTTAAAGGTATGTAGTTCACTTTTCTTTGCTGGTCAGCAGAAGCAGAGCAAATGATAACTTAAATGGAAATCTGGCTTTTTACTTGAACTGTTCTACTGTGGTTTTGAAATTCTTTGGTCTTCCCAAGCCTCAGTCTCCAAGGCTTGGAAATCTCTCAGGCTATTTGAAGCCCTAAAGCTTTCTGAATCCTGGTGCCTCTGGCGTTGGAAGCAAGGGCTGCTCTCAAGTGATACCAGGGTGCTGCAGGGCCACTTACAGTGGACAGGGGAGATGTTACCCCTTTGCTGGTCATCTTGCTAGGCCCTCAGATTCAAGGTCCCAGCACAATCATGGCAACCAGCAGTCTGCAGCTATAACAGGCCCTGAAATTCCCTGACTCATGTTTGCCAAATTTAGTCTTGGAAACAATTTGTGCTTAATTTCTCTTGTTCCTTTTCTGACATCAGATCATCAGTTAAATAAAAAAAAAAATACTGTCAAAAGGGAGTCAGGGTGGGCAGATGTGACCCTTGTGCTGATCTGAGCATGTCTCTGTCAAGTTCCCATCGGAATCAAAGGCTGCTCACTGGAACTTGTTTCACAGGAGAGATATTAGGTAGGACATGGCCAGGGTGTGGAGAGCATCCAGTTATCTCAGATTTGAGGTCAGTGTTCCTGATGGAGTTGTCAGGAAGTATAGGGAAGGAAACTGCAGGGAACTTTTTCCAGCTTGAAGCATTTTATCAAATTACATGGCACATTAAAAGCTAGGTTCTTATATTAATCCATCACTTTCTATGTCATTGAAAATATTCTTCCCCTTGACACAAGTGTGTATTTTTAATTGTCTTCATCAAACTCAACTTCACAGACCTTCAGTGTATCCTAGTTGTCTGCTAAAGAACTGGTTTGTTTTTTTTTTGTCATGTTAACTTATTTTATGTACAACATGGTTTTCCTTTTCTAATGGAGACTTCAAAAATCTCCAAAAAACCATTCCTAGGTTTCATTTTTGAGGCTTTCATAGTGGAACAGAATGAAATCCAATAAAATTAATAACATGAATCTAGGTAGCATAATTTAATTAAGAGCAAGGAATATTATGTAGGATACCTACATGCAAATCTTAGGTCTATTGTGTCTGATTCTGTTTTATTAATTGATTTATCATGCTTCTCTGAGATTAAGTTCTTTCATGTGTAACTTGGGGAGAGTGATACATATTCTATAAAACATCTAAAGGTTAAATGTACATGGAATTGGCAAACTGTGATGCACTGTAAAATGTTAATATGGCCAATATTTTGTACTTGATGTATTTCAGGAATGTACTTGGAGAATACAGATGTGTTACATTCCTGAAAATATTTCCAAATCTACCAGAAAAAATATAATATTTGTTTTAATTATCAATATGAAAGTGCAAGAAGACTTTTTAGGGAAGGTTAGTTACATATAATTTGGATCTTGAAGTCATTTATATATATATGTATATATATATTTCCATCTGGAAGAAAGATGGGACAAGATTTTAGAGTCAAATAAGGTAAAAGCTGTTCATGAATGTTGTGAAAGTACAAGTAGTAATTAGTCTAGTGTGGACAGCAAAGGGTGTCTAACGGTTTCGGTTTTGGCCAGAAACGACTCTGGAAGATACAGCATAATGGATCTTTAATACTCAGGGTGTGAACTTGATCCTGTTGGCAGTGAGAAGGGGGATTACTGAAAATCTAAAGCAGAGCATTGGCTTGACGGCAGTCACATTCTAAAGATACGTGAGACTGTAAATGCTGCTCTGGTGTAGTTGGTGGAGGAAGTACTGAGCAGTTGGGAGCAGGGGGACTTTTTACCTTCTAGTAAAAGTGGAGGGAAGCATGGGTAAGTGCATGCATTTGGACTGTCAGTTACTACAGAAAAGGAACTGGATTTAAGAGACCAGTGACCAGCCTGAGGGCCTTGGGGTGAAGGTCAAGATAATTAAAAAGTAAAAGGAGTCTAAATGAACTTTCTGTGGCTCCATAATTTAGTACCTAGATAGACACTGATACAGATGAACAATGTAGGAAACATAGGATGACAATGAAATGCTTGTGTTTTGTAAAACAAATGAATTTGGGGTTGAGATCCCTTTGAGTAGCACATAATTCTTGACCTTTGGCATCACAAGCCCCCTCCTGTTGTTGTTGTTTGGGAGCTTGGTTATATTTGGACTTTTATGTTCATCAACTTGGAACTCAGTTTGTCAAGTCTAACTGTTTAGATTTTGATTGGAATTACATTGAATCTATGGGTTAATTTGGTAAGGATTATTTTTATGATAGAGTCTTTAGTCCATGAATATGGTATGCATACACATTTTTTAGCATTCTTTAATACTGTTTAATAAACTTTAAATATGCTTCTCTGGAAAATTTATACAGGTTTTGGTAGAGTTATTAATATATTTTCTAGTTTTATGACAATATATATTTAAAAATTCTTTATAATCATTTGTAGATGTTGTGTAGGAAATACATTTCATTTTGATATTTTTCACTTTTATGAAATGTTCTTTCAGTCTCTCAAAATATTTTATCACCGTATTTTGCAAATAGGCTATCAGGTCATCTGCAAATAAGCATGTAGTTTTGTTTCTTCCTTTTCGGTCCTGTGCTTATAATTTAATTTAATTTTATTGCTGTGCTGACAGTCTTCCAATGTTGAATAGAAGTTATAACTCAAAGCTCGCTTGTTCTGTTCTCAATTATAAAGGGAATGCTTTCAATTACTTATCAATTATGCAATGTGGTATCTTTTTTAAAAAAAAGCATAGATACCTTTTATCAGGTTAAAGAATTCTGCCTTTCCTTAAATGATAATTATTCTTATTTAGCCTCTAAATGTAGTGAATTAGAATAATTGACTAACCAGTATTAACTTATTTAGCATTCTTGAAATGAACCAAATCTGCATATAATCTTTTTTTTTACATTGATGGTGATTTAGCTTATCAATAGTTTAAGATTTCTGTTTCTGTGTCCATATGTCTTTAATTTCTTTTACTCTTGGATTTTGTTATCAAATACATATAAGATTTGTAAATACTCTTGAATAATTTGTAGGAGATTGGAATTAATTATTTAATAAAAGGTTTTTTTCCTTTGGTTCTGATGGGTGTGTGAAAGTACTAACAGATCAGGACTTTAAATTCTCTACTTGGCAGTGTTGGACTACAAAATAGAAATATCAATTCAGAATACAAACCTTGTTTGGGAATGGTTTTTTGCTTATGATGTCTCAGAGGATCGTGGCATTTCTTCCCTTAGTTTTAAGCTGCTAGAAGAACAGTTTTTGAGCAAGGGCCTTGTGTTGTCCAAACTTGGTTTTCATTCTTAGGAGTCCCAAATTAGGTAGTCCTGAGTTTTGAGGGTTGTCACTTGAGAGTTTCTAGTCTGAGTGGACCTCAGGTCCTATTTTCTGTCCTTTGATCCATCCCTACAATACATTGGAATGCAGCGGTCATGTCAACCCAGCCTGAGTCCCCTTGTCTTTTGAAAGCTGCCCTTAGCCTTCTGCTTCTGTCTCTGGATCCCCACCTCTTCTCACCCATAATTTCTTTTTACTCTTCTGCCATCTATTGATACGTTGGGGGACATTTTGCAAATATTTAATTCAGCAGTTTCAGTGATTCAAAGCTCAGCCCCAGTGACTAGGCTGTCACTGTGGCAAAACAGTACTCTGAAAAAGGGCTTTTAAATGTTGAATATCATCGGGATTTCCTCATAGAACTTAAATTTAGGATGATTAAGTGGTTTCATTTGAAGCTCATCTGTCACTACTTTTTTAAATATAACTTAAGGACTTCTATGGCAATAGACCATATGTGTAACATAGTTTATATGGAAATTGCTTAACAACCAGATCACTATTTATTTCAGCTGACTTTTGAGGATATTCATCACTTCTTTTTATGCATGATAAACCCAGAACTTTGATTATTTGTGAAGATTTCATTGCAGATGTATACTCCTCACCTGAAGGCATTCACTTCAAACTACTGGGGGGAAGAACATCTGTTTGTATCTCAGAATTCTTTGGTTTTCTTTTTTTTTTTTTAAGATTTTTTATTTGAAAGTCAGAGTTCCACAGAGAGAAGGAGAGACAGAGAGGGAGAGAGAGAGGTCTTCCATCTGCTGGTTCACACCCCATTGTCTGCAATGGCCAGAGCTCTGCTGATCCAGAGCCAGGAGCCAGGAGCCAGGAACCAGGAGCTTCTTCCAGGTCTCCCACACGGGTGCAGGAGCCTAAGCACTTGGGCCATCTTCCACTGCTTTCCTAGGCCAAAGCAGAGAGCTGGATTGGAAGTGGAGTAGCCAGATCTCAAACTGGCGCCCATATGGGATGCTGGCACTGCAGGCGGTGGCCTAACCCACTACGCCACAGCGCCGGCCCCAGTAGTCGTTGATTTTTTAAGGAAAGATGCTACTTGAGTGAAGAGGTAGCCACCTGCACTGATCTGCTCTGCACAGGTAGATGTGATTACTCTTTAGTCTTGCAAGAGGACCTGGGATTTCCTCTTAAACTTGTCAGTGAGGTATATGTTTGTACATTTTGTTTGATATTTAGTGCGATTTCATTGATATCAAAATTTTGAGAAGCAGGTCAGCAGTTTCAGTCACTTCAATTATTTGAAAGCCATCAACAAAGCTTTTAGTTTATTCTTTTCTTCATTTAAAATGAACTAGATTTGTCTTTGCCTAGTCTCCCTTGATGGTTGAACCTTTGATGATAGAGCTTTGACCTCAGTTAACATTTGTACTCATTCAAAATGTCCTGTATTTTCTTAAGTTATAGGGCCTCAAAGGAAATCTTACTCTTTAATTGTGGGAAGGTGGTTCTGAATGTACTGTTAGAGGTTATATTTCCAAACTCCTAATCAAAGGCACTGTAATTCAATTCTGAATCCTAAACAAATCACAGTTACCATTTTTGAGCTATTAGGTGCAGATTAACAGGCAGGGTTGGTGGTAACTTGTGTATATGAATGGAGGTAAATGGGAAATACACCTACAATATATTGATTACTGATTAATGATGGTTTCCTGAAAATATGCCCATTAATGATTTCTTGGTGTTAAGCAGTGCTCCCCCTCTGTCTTTTTTTTCTTTTAAAACATAAATAATATTTGCTGGATGGATATTAAATCATTAACTTGAAAATCATTATCATGAAAGCTCATAGTTGTTCTGGGAACATAGGCACTAGGAAGGTAGGGAAGCAATTTCGAGGATGACACTAGCCTGGTTGACACTTTGCTGTCAGGCAGCTCAGAATCAGTACTCCACACTGGCTCTCACCCTTCCCAGCTCTTGGGTTCCATATACTGGTTGGTACCTTCACATTATATTCATTCTTCTTTAGCCTTGATTTGGGTTGTGGTAACTGAGATTTTCTTCTTTAAAGAAATTATTCTGACCCCACACAAGGCAATTCAATCTTCAGGATACTAGCTGTCTTCCTAAAGTCCATTGATTGCTGAAACTCACTATTGTGTTTTCCACTTTGAGTCATTAGTGAGCCTGTAAGCTGAGATGGAGTTTCGGAAGGAGATCTGATCTCTAAATAATCTCATAACTCCCAAAGAATGCTGATAATGTATAAACTACTTCTTTAACAAGGTTTCTAATTGAGTGTTCATTGCATAAGTGCAATTTGATCTGGATTATTATATTTCTTGATATGGGACTGAGTAAAATCTTAATTGAAGCTATGAGAACTGCTTCTGTACAATATGACATAAACAGGAACTACATTTATCATTGTGCTTCAACTAGCTAAGAAGCTGGGCAGCCTATATGGAACAGCAGTTTCTAATAGCAGTAGTTTGGGCATCAGTCAACCGAGGATAGTGGTAGCTGGGTGATGCGAAGTAAATGAGGGGAGTCTTGTTTTCCCTCAGCTCCTTGTCTCTAGAACAGGGCGGGAGTGGCAGGCAGAAATCAGAAGTCTCCCTGAGTTGAGAAGAGAGAGTTGGGAGTTCAAGGAGTTGAAGGAACCTAGAATTGTCAGGACAAAGTAGCAGAGAGGAGAGATCTGTGAAGAGGAAGCACTCCTGCAGAGAATGCCCATATAGTGTTCAGCAGAATGTCCAACCCAGATATTCAGCTGGCTACTGGCTAGGGTGCTTATGTGAGATCACCCAGAGCTAAGAAACAAATACCCACAAGGATCACCGGAGGATCCCTTTGGGCTCACACAGAGCAGGTGATAGTGCATGATCCGACAAGGCACCACAGGAAAAACTTCATAATTTGTTGTGTATCAGGTGGGATACTGGGAACCACTTTGGTGTTATTCCTAGTTTGCCTACTGCTGTGCATCCTTCCAACAAAATTGAGAGAAAAAGATAGAGATCAAAATAACTATTTCCTAGACCAGAATTCAAGAATAGTTACTGGCATATAAACATATCTAGGAGCTCACAAGTTAAAATTCAGTCAGTATAATGTCTGGCATTCAGTCAGTACTGCAGAACTGTCCTAAGAGGAAAAAGAAAAACAAAATGTATGAAAATATTAGGGAGATTGTTTGAAAATATGTTATATTTCTAGTAGAGAATATAATAAAGATGTTTTACATATTTTATTTATTGAGAGGCAGAAGACTTGAAGACAGAAAGACAAAGTGTGTTATGATGTTTTGGTTCACTTCTTGAATGCCCACAAAGGATGAGGCTTGGTTGGGACTGTAGCTGAGAGCCAGAAACTTAACCCAGGTCTCCCACATGGGTGTCAAGAACTCAACTACTGGAACTTTCATCATTACATCCCAAAGTCTGCATCAGCAGAAAGCTGCAATTGGGAACAGGAGCTGGATCCAGAAATTGAATACAGATAACTCAGATGTAGAATATGGACCTCTTAACCTTTAGGCTAAATGTCCATATATCTGTATGGATATATATACGGATATATCATAAGCATATTTGTAGATCTGGATATATATGTGTGGTTTGTTACATGACAAAAATAGTTGTAAAAATTAAATTAATGTTTTATGTTGTTCATAGAAGAAAAGGAAATAGACATGAGAGGATGCACTATAGGCTGTTAAAATTTGTTACTGTAGGAAATGTCATTGGGGTAGAGTGGGGACTATATAAATTTTCTTTCATATAACTGAATTGCTTTACATGTAAAATATGCATAAATGATTTTATAACCTTTTCAAACCTAAAATATTTAGGAGAAAAAGTAAAAAAGACTATAAGAGGATATTAAAGATGTTTGTAATAAAATGATAGTATATAAACATTAATTTGAATATAAACTTTGGTTACAAATTTTAAAATGAGGCCAGTGCCAAGGCTCACTAGGCTAATCCTCTGCCTGTTGCGCCGGCACCCCGGGTTCTAGTCCCAGTTGGGGCTCCAGATTCTGTCCCAGTTACTCCTCTTCCAGTCCTGCTTTCTGCTGTGGCCCGGGAGTGCAGTGGAGGATGGCCCAAGTTCTTGGGCCCTGCACCCCATGGGAGACCTGGAGAAGCACCTGGCTCCTGGCTTTGGATCAGCGTGGTGTGCCAGCTGCAGCGGCCATTGGAGGGTGAACCAACGGCAAAGGAAGACCTTTCTGTCTGTCTCTCTTTCTCTCACTGTCCATTCTGCCTGTCAAAAAAAAAATTTTAAGTGAGATATGTATATACATAAAAACTAGTAAAAGCTTTAGAGTTTTTTTAGAATGCTAAGTATATATGTACTTTCCTTTTTTGTATCTTAATATTTGTGGAAATAATTCTAATTCTGTATTATGTAATATTTGTAAAATATAGGTGGATGTGGACAAAAGTATAGGAGATATAAAAATGAAAGATGTTAGAATAGCAGGATAATAAATTTTTTCTCAATTTCCCCAAACTTTAGTAGTATTACATTATCTTCATAATAAAAGGTATCTGAAAATAAGTTCCAGGTTGCAAAGAATTGTGAAAACATGACTCATCCTGAGGAAAAAGCAATCACTCAAAAGTATCTCAAAATTAATACAGATGAAAGGATTACCAGATAATCACACTAAAGTAATTATTATTGTGTTTCATGTGTTTAAAAAACTAAAAGAGATTGGTCATATTATGTGGTGACAAGAAAACTATAAAAAGACCCAAATCAGATTTTGGGGGATAATGTATCCCCTGTCTAAGATTAAAAATACACCAGAATGTCCAACAGGACATACTCTGCAGAAGAAAGATAAAACTAAGCTTGATCACAATAGTAGAAACTAATTGATTACAACCTTCCAATTTGGAGAAAGAAAGGGACATCTAAGAAGAGGAAGTACATAGAACTCCCAATAGACATGACCAGAAAAGATCTTCACCATGACACGTTGTGTACTTTCCACAGTGAAATGTAAAGATCAGATTCTAAAATATGCACAAACAACCACATTACTTTCAAAGGGTCTACAGTTAGACTCACAGCTGACTTCTCGTCAGAAACCCTTACAGGGTAGGAGAGGATGGCAAGATACATTCCAAGTCTTAAGAGAAAAAAAAAAAAAACTGTCAACCCAAAATACTGTACCCTGCAAAGCTCTCATTTATAAAAGAAGGTGAAATAAAGACCTTCCATAACAAACAGAAGTTTGATCTGTGAGTGAGATCCCAGCGGAAAGAACGGGCCATCAAAGAAGGCGGTACCTTTCTCTGAAGGGAGGAGAGAATTTCCACTTTGACTATGGCCTTGTCTAAGTAAGATCAAAGTCTGTGAACTCAAGAGGCTTCCATAGCCTTGGCAGCTCATGACAAGAGTCTAGGGTGATTACTGATGTCATAAACAAGAGTGTCAATTGTTAAGTCAACAACAGGAGTCGCTATGCACTTATTCCCCATGTAGAACCTCTGTCCTTAATGTGTTGTACTATGCTAATTAACAGTAAAACTACTACCCAAACAGTACTCTATACTTTGTGTGTCTGGGTGTTTGCAGTCTGTTGAAATCTTTACCTAGTCTATACTAAGTTGATCTTCTGTATATAAAGATAATTGAAAATGAATCTTGATGAAGAATGGGTTGGGAGAGGGAGTGGGAGATAGGATGGTTGCGGGTGGGAGGGAGGTTATGGGGGGAAAAGCCGCTATAATTCAAAAGTATTACTTTGGAAATTTATATTTATTAAATAAAAGTTGAAAAAATCAATCCTTTAAGTTTTAAGTAAACAGCAACAGAGTAAAATCTACATCTACTTAAAGAATTGAAAAGCGGAGAGGGTCTGGCGCTGTGGTGCAGAGGCAGAGGGTTAATGTCCAGGCCCGAGGCGCCAGTGTCCCATATGGGCGCCGCTTCAAGTCCCGGCTGCTCCACTTCCAATCCAGCTCTCTGCTGTGGCCTGGGAAAGCAGTAGAAGATGGCCCAAATCCTTGGGTCCCTGCACCCACATGGGAGACTCGGAAGAAGCTCCTGGCTCCTGGCTTCAGATGGGCACAGCTCCGGCCATTGTGGCTAATTGGGGAGTGAACCATCGAATGGAAGACCTCTCTCTCTCTCTCTCTTTGTCTCCTTTCTCTGTGTAACTCTGAGTTGCAAATAAATCAATACATCTTTTAAAAAAAAAGAAAAGGGAAAATAGAAAAGTTTTCTTCATTTTTCTTGTACTTGGGAGTTATTAAGATTATTGGATCACACAAATCTATATTTTCACTAAATTTAGAAATTTTCAGCCATTATTTTTTCAAACATTCTTCTATGTTTTGTTCTCCCAATATATCAGTTTGTCTCCTCTGCAGGAATTCTAATTAATTGCATATGAAACCAACTGATATCCCACAGCTCACTGACATGCTGCTTATTCTTTTGATAAAAAAATTTTCCTAATTAAAATACAATTGGATATTAAAATGAAAAATAAAAATTTATTATATGGTTTATAACATAGATGGAAGTAAAATATATGACAGTAATAGCTTTAAGACAAAGGAAAAGTGATGATATACCATTGTAAGTTTCTTATTCTACACTTGAAATGGTATATTACTGGAAGATATATAATACAGATTCTAAAGCAAATCATAAATAATATTTCAAAGAGTTACAGCAAAGAGGTCAATAAAGGGAATAAAATGTAATAGTAAGCCTTAAGATAAATGGAAAAGGCAGAAAATGAAAAACAGAAAAGGTATGTTCTCTTAGCATTAATAGACAATAGTATGACTACTTCTAGAAAATTTCCAGTACTAGGAAACTAACGCTTTCAATAACCCTTGAATCGAAGAAGAAATCAAGAGAAATGAGGAAGTGTTTTGAACTGAAAGAAAATGAGAATGCCCAAAATCAAAATTTGCTATTAAAGCAGTTTGTAAGGAAAAATTTATAACTGAAAATGCCGGTATAATAAAAGAGAAAAATCTCCATTACATGACATCAGCTATTGCAATAAGAAATTGGAAACAGAAGAGAAACTTAAACAAATAATAGGCATAAAAGAAGGAATAATAAAATTGGAGCAGAAGTTAACAAAGTAGAAAAAAGAAAGTTAGTGAGACTCCAAAATGATTGTGACAAGATTAATAAAGTTGACACAGTTGTAGCCAAACTGGAAAAAAAGGTAGCAACCAATGACCAATATTGGGAATCAAGGTGATGAAATCTGTACAGATTCTGCAGATATTAAAGTGATTAGGATGAGATATGAGGAACTGTGTGCAATGGATTCTTAAACTTAATAAAATGTATGCATTCTATGAAAGACACAAACCAAAGCTCACTCAAGACATGGTTCTATATCTGTTACAGAAATAATATTTTTAAGTTAAAAATATTCCACAAGAAATTGTCCAGGCCCAGGTGGCTTCCTTGGTGGACTTTACCCAACATTTGAAGCCTAATAACAATTCTACACAAGTAGTCCCAAAAATGTGAAGAGGATAGGATTTTCTTTCAACTCAGTCTTTGTAATCATGGCTCTGAAACTGAGGCAAATTAAAATATCACAAGCAAATAAAACTAGTGCTTCATAATGTTTATGAATACTGGTGAAAATTTTGAGCAAAATTTTAGAAAATTGAATCCTAAATATCTCAAATTGTTAATACATCTTGATCCAGTTTTGTTTGCTTTAATAGATCAGCATATGAAAACCGATCATTATAACTCAGTACATGAACACATTTTATATTTGATTTATTAATGTCGTGAATTGCACTGATTGGTTTTCACATGTAAATAATGAATACTTTTAAAATTTATGTTGTCAAGGATTGCAAAAGTTGCATGTGACACATTTTATGTTTAACCTTTTAATATCCTGTCAAGAACTTCACCAAGGTAATAATAGAAAGGAGCTTCATCAATCTAAGAAATGTCAACTGTGGGCCAGCGCTGCAGCTCACTAGGCTAATCCTCGGCCTGCAGTGCCGGTCCCTCGGGTTCTAGTCCTGGTTGGGGTGCCGGATTCTGTCCCGGTTGCCCCTCTTCCAGTCCAGCTCTCTGCTGTGGCCCAGGAAGGCAGTTGAGGATGGCCCAGGTCCTTGGGCTCTGCACCCGCATGGGAGACCAGGAGAAGTACCTGGCTCCTGGCTTCCCATCAGCGCAGCATGCCTTGGGGGGTGAACCAACGGAAGGAGAACCTTTCTCTCTCTTTCTCTCTCTCTCTCTCTCAATGTCTAACTCTGCCTGTCAAAAAAAAAGAAAAAGGTCATCTGTGAAATAATCTATGTCTAGTAGCACACTTAATGGTGAACATTGAATGCTTTTCTCCTAAAGATCTGGAAAAAAATATAAGCTGTTTTCTTTTACAACATCTGTTCAATATTGCAGTAGAAGTTCTGGCTAATGCAGTAAGTCAGTAATAAGAAATCAAAGTAGGCCGGCGCCGTGGCTCAACAGGCTAATCCTCCGCCTTGCGGCGCCGGCACACCGGGTTCTAGTCCCGGTCGGGGCACCAGATTCTGTCCCGGTTGCCCCTCTTCCAGGCCAGCCCTCTGCTGTGGCCCGGGAGTGCAGTGGAGGATGGCCCAGGTGCTTGGGCCCTGCACCCCATGGGAGACCAGGAAAAAGCACCTAGCACCTGGCTCCTGCCATCGGATGAGCGCGGTCCGCTGGCCGCAGCGCGCCAACCGCGGCGGCCATTGGAGGGTGAACCAATGGCAACGGAAGACCTTTCTCTCTGTCTCTCTCTCTCACTGTCCACTCTGCCTGTCAAAAAAAAAAAAAAAAAAAAAAGAAAGAAATCAAAGGAATGAAACAAATCTCTATCTGCTGTTATGGAATTCCATTGTAATTTATAAAATGTGCAAGAACTGATAAATATATATAATATATCATATATGATATACAATATGTTAAATATATATAGCTAATCAAATCATACACTTAAGATGCCCTGCAGTTTGTCATATGTCTGTTTTATCAGTAAAGCTGTCAAAGGTTAAAATTTATGTTAGATTTTAATTGAAGAAAATTGAAATATTGGCCTATGCAAATTAAGTATCCCCATATTTTACTTTCTTTTACTCCTGTCTTATATGTCTCATTTCCCAAAGAATTTGGCGTTCTAAATTCTTCCTTATCAGTTATGACTTTCTATCTTCTCAATTACTTCTTATCTCTTGGGTCATATTTACCCATTCATCTTCTTGTCTTTATTGCCTTCCTATTTACAGGGAGTTTATGCTTCCTCCTTGGACTTACACAATCCCTATTCTTCTTTCTCTCTCTCTATATAGAAGACATATATGTATATATATATATATATATATATATATATATATATATATATGTGTGTTTGTGTGTGTGTGTGTGTGTGTGTGTCTTCATCATATACATATATATATATATATGATTTGGTGGATATATATATATACACACACACACACATACACATATATGTGATTTGCTTATCTACTTGAGAGGTAGAGTTACAGACAGAAGAGGAAGAGACAGAGATAAAGGTTTTCCATCACCGGTTCACTCCCCAGATGGCACAATGCCTGGAGCTGAGCCAATCTGGAGCAAGGAGCCCAGAGCTTCTTCCAGGACTGACACGCTGCTGCAGGGGCCCAAGCACTTGGGCCATCTTTTGCTTTTCCAAGCCATAGACAGAGAGCTAGATTGGAAGAGGAGCAGCCAGGACACTAACCAGGTGCCGATATGGGATGCTGGCGCCACAGGAGGAGGCTTAGCTTATTACGCCACAGCATGAGCCCTACATCTCTATTCTTATAGAAGTAAAATTTGATTAAAGTTAGTGTCAAATACAACTTTGAAATAGGCATAGAGTAATCAAGAGAGACAAATATTGGAAACGCTCAGGATTGGGGCTGAAGTGAAGACAGAGAGTGTGACTGTCTTACAACAAATACAGTTTCTAACCTTTTTTTGAAAAGCATCCTCAGTTGCTTTCCTGTCTCAGTCTACAATCACTGACCAAGGAGAGACTCCACAGGTGTCCAGTGAGGTAGACATCTGCATTGTGTTAAAGGAATGATTTTCCTTGTTTTTATTTTGTTTAATAATTTATTTATTTGAGAAGGATGATGGGTGGATGGAAGGATGGATGGATAAGTAGGTAGGTAGACAGACAGACAGATAGACAGATAGACAGACAGATGATAGATAGATGACACTTGTATCCACTGTTTCACTGTCTAAATGCCTGAAACTGCTGAGTCTGGGCTCAGGTTTGAGGCAGGAACTGAGAACACCAGCCAGGTCTCTTCCATGGATAGCAGGAACTCAGTTACATGAAATATCACCTCCAGATGATTCTCTCAGGACCCGAATTAGCAGAAAGCTGGAGTCAAGGCTAGGAACCAGGCGCTCTGATGTGGGATGTGGGTGTCACCAAACTCTTTCTCCTTTGCCTGTCTTTTTCGTGTTTAGTAATGCCACAGCTTGATTCTAGGATAGGAATAGTTTTCTAAACATTACAGTTGAGGATTCAATAAGCTTAATACTTGTTTTATAAATAGAAGTGTTTAAACTAAAGTTGTTTTGGATCATAGTCATGCCTGTTCTTTGACCTGTTATCTATGGCTCCTTTTACACTAGCACAGTAGAGCTGAGTTGCTGGTTATAGGACATATCGAATGCATCACTCAAAAGCCAAAAATATTTATTTTCTGGGCCCTTTAAGGAAATGCTTGCAGGGCCGGCGCCGTGGCTCACTTGGTTAATCCTCTGCCTGCAGCACCGGCAACCCATATGGGCGCCGGTTCTAGTCCAGGCTGCTCCTCTTCCAGTCCAGCTCTCTGCTGTGGCCCAGGAGTGCAGTGGAGGGTGGCCCAAGTGCTTGGGCCCTGCACCTTCATGGGAAACCAGGAGGAGGCACCTGGCTCCTGGCTTCGGATCAGTGTAGCTCTGGCCGTAGCAGCCATTTGGGGGGTGAACCAAAGGAAGGAAGACCTTTGACTTTCTCTCTCTCTCTGTCAAATAAAAAAAAAAAGAAAGAAAATGCTTGCTAACCCCTATCGTTTATTAGCATTAGTCATAGCAGATACAGCACTTACTATGTGCCAGCTTATTTCAATATATTAAATATTACTTCTAATATTCATAATAACCTTATGATATAGATAATGTAACAATACTTATTTAGTGGATAAGGAAACTGAGGCACAGAGCAATTAATAATTTTTTCTGTGTCACAAAGCTGAGAAGTGTTAGTGCCAGGACTCAGATAAGGGTGGCTTGACTCCAAAGCGTGAGCTCTTTTTTTTTTTTTGGCAGGCAGAGTGGACAGTGAGAGAGAGAGACAGGGAGAAAGGTCTTCCTTTATCGTTGGTTCACCCTCCAATGGCTGCCGCGGATGGCGCGCTGCGGCCGGCGCACCGCGCTCATCCGATGGCAGGAGCCAGGAGCCAGGTGCTTTTCCTGGTCTCCCCATGGGGTGCAGGGCCCAAGCATTTCGGCCACCTGCACTGCACTCCCGGGCCACAGCAGAGAGCTGGCCTGGAAGAGGGGCAACCGGGACAGAATCCGGCGCCCCGACTGGGACTAGTACCCAGGGTGCCGGCGCCATAGCTGGAGGATTAGCCTAGTGAGCCACGGCGCTGGCCCCAAAGTGTGAGCTCTTAACATATGTCTCATACAGCTGCTCTGATGGAAGAACTGAAGCAGATACAGAATATCTAAACAACAACAGCAGCAGCAACAACACGTTTGCTGGATTTGTGGGGGACAGCCAACCAATTTAGGTGAAAACCTCTGTGGGCTACATTTCTAGAATAAAAATAAGATATATTTAATTAGTTTTAGCTTAATTATCGCCTTGCTTTTAGGCTCACCCATGAAAGAAGTATGACCAACCAGCTTGTTCTTTACTGTGGTTGTGTTCACACTCAGTAAATTGTGTCTTTGAATTCAGCCTGTATCTCACTGTAGTGATTTACTAAGGGTAAAAGACTGAGGGCCCTTTTGTCAACTTCTCTGTTTCTCTGTCGATCTTGTTGTTCAGTGTCATGCCATGGAGCAGCGCCAACAAGGAATCAGGGTCATTTCCAAAGTTTCAGTCTCCTAACTTTGAGTTTTCCTTGAACCTGTTTTCTATTTTCTGCATTATTGTAGTAGAGCAATCAGTAAACATTTACTTCTTTAATTGTTTGCAACTAAAACATGTGAAAGAAAACAGGCTACGGAGATTCTGGCAGCGTGCTTATTTTTCTTGAAACCGTTTCTTTTTGGATTTTTAACACATATGTCAGTAGTTTCAAAAATATTTGAAAATTATGAACATATAATTTGATAACTATTTCCCTATGAAGTTTATACTTATGACCAGAGTTTAGCATGTACTAATATTTAAGAGTGTCTTGGGTAATGTTTTTCTCAAAGACCATCATGCCACAGCTTTATCCACTTTTGAACTCTTCATAATATTCTTTCCTTTTTTGTGCCATAATAGGTACTCCTTTCAATGAATTTTTTTCATCATGATAGGTTGAAGCAATCCCTGCTCACTGCATTCAAATAACCACACTGGTTATAAAAATGTGTGCATTTTGTTTGACCTGTGGAATATGTGATGAATTATAGGGTGTCTTGTAAAGAATGTCTTGCTACATAAATATGTGTGGTTCCGAGTAGAAGAATCATCCAGATGATTGAAATGCAGTTGTATAAGATGGTACAAATCATGATGAGTCTTTCCCACAAACTGTGCTATCGGACTTGAAAATGAAGAGACGTTCTTTATTAATTCACCTTGGAAATGTTTCACAAATGGGTGTGCACTGGACTTGGCATCAATGAGAAGTATAACTTAATGAGTATTAACTATTTCTCTAGCACTTGACTTTTCTTCAGAGCACTTTCATATATCTAATCAGATTTTACAGATTGATAGAACTACAGCTTGATAGAACCAGTACTATTGGCATTCTCATTTGAGAAGCAGTTTGAGATTCAAAGGGGATAAATGGCTTTTGTTTCTATTTGGTAAGTGGTGGAGGTGCTCCTTGTATGCAGGTCTTCTAACCTTGAATCGTCTCAGTTCTGTATGGCAGCACCTGTTAAAGAGAAGAATGGAAAGCACTAAGCTTAAGTCAGTCTGCATGGAAAGCAAACAAAAGAGGATGGAAATTAGACTGTGAGGCAGATAGGGACTAGATTCTGAAACTCCATGAATGCCTAAGAATATACTTGAAGTGAGGGTGGTAGGGCAGAGACAGAAGGAAGCATGAGTGGACCATGCAACAATCCAGACCAGGGTATTAGTAATGGAATTGGAGGGAATTATTTTAAGTCTGGCTATATTTTGAAGGTTCGGCCAAGTGAATATGTTGATGAATCGAATGTAGGGTTTAAGAAGAAGAGTGGAGGATGGCTCCAAAGTTTCTTAAATCTGAGCAGTTGGAAAATACAATTATGGTTTAATAAGAGGAGGTTACTGAGAGATGAACAAGTCAGAGTTGTTTTAAAAATGAGAAGTTGAGGTGCCAATTAGACACCCAAGTGGTGATACAAATAAAGCAGTTGGACACAGGAGTTTAGGGTCCAGAAGAAAGTCGAGGCTGAATATAGGAATCTAGAAGTCATCAGAATGTAGTTGGAATTTGTGGTGATGAGATTGGGTGCTATCACTAGGAGAAGACTGTTGGCAAAGAATAGGACTTAATTCTGGGACACCTGGTGTTTTATGTTCTTGAAGATAAGCAGGGACCGACATGAAGCTGATGCGAAGGCGGCTGCCTTAGTATGAGCTGAAACAAGTCACTGCGTGTGGGAGATGGTGTAAGGGTTTGCTGAAACAAGGTCAAAGCAACCTAGAGAGACTTCTTCCCCCTAGACCATGCTGTGGGCTTCACAGCACATCAGGCATTGACTTGCTCAAGGAAGCCCATACTAAATGGCCATTGGGGTTAAACGTTTTTTACTTAATTGTTGAAGCAATGGTTACGTAGTACTCAGAGTGACAGAACGAGTGCTAAGTAATGGAGACTCATTCTTGTTTTTAACATGATGAAACTGAGATCAGCGAAGCGAAAAGGATTGCTTGTGGTTATACAAGAGTAGGAATTCTTTTTCCCATACGTACTCTATATAGAGTTCCTGCTGACAGAGGTCTTGACCATTTCCTAGGGTGATATATTCTATAAGCAGGGAGCACTTAGAGACCAAGACAAAGTAAAGGAAAGTCGTATTCTGGATAATAACTGAAGAACATTTAGAACAGTGTCATAATCTACAAGGACAGGAGGAATCTTGGTGTGGCTACAAAAACCCTGGCTGGGAATCAGGAAACTTGGACTCCAGGCCTGGCTGTTTAACCTCTGAAACCCTTGAAGGCAGTCCTGTAGGGCTGAGAATGTCGCCGGGAGCACGACTTTCATAGAGGAGGCCGGGGATTACACACGGAGCCAGCAGTTTCTTCAGGGGAGCAGAGAGAGTTTAAAGGAGCCACAAAGAGACTATTTTCTTTCCTCGTCAGCATTGTTTATCATGGGTGTATATTGCCTTCTTCAGTTTCATCAAAAGTGGATTTGGGAAAAACTGTAATCAAAATTCAATAAGCAATTTCTAGACTGCCACAGAAAGCTGTAGCTCATATCCATTTGGCCTCTAAATCTGACTTTTCTTCCTTCTTAAAATTAGGGATATTTGATAAGAGTCTTTAAAATACATTGCCATCTGGCATCTTGTTATCCCACTTAGACCCACTAACCAGGTGGTCCTTGAATTATAACGTTTTAACTTACGCTCTTTTGACCTTATGATGGTGCGAAAGTTGCAAGCATGCAGTAGAAACTGTACTTTGCATATTGACCTTTTCCTGGCTAGCTACAGTATAATCGTGAGCACATCTCCCAGTCATTTACACAGCATGAGGGGAGATGACTGACACACCAAAGCACACTGTTGCTAAACTGGGATTTTCAGTAGCTTCGCTGAATGTAATGCATTTTTGGCTTACGATATTTTCAACTCACAGATCGATTTATCCAGTTATTGTACCTGCGTTGTACATTAAGGAGCAATTGTACCATATAAAAGGTCATCTTGTTTAAAGATTGACATTTATTTATTAGAAAGGCAGAGTGACAGAGAGGTGGAGAGAGGGAGAGAGTCTTCCATCTGTTGGTTCACTCCACCAAATATCCACAATGGCAGGGGCCTAGCCAGGCCAAAGCCAGGAGCCTGGAACTCCATCTGAGTCTTCCAGGTGGGAGGCGGAGACCCAGGTACTTGGGCTGTCTTCTGCTGCCTCCCCAGGCACATCAGCAGAGAACTGGGAGCAGGTGGGACTTGCACTGACACTCTAGAATGGGATGCTGGCATTGGAAGTGGCAGTTTGACTTGCTGCACCACAGTCATCCCAAAAGAGAATCTTGGTAGAAAGGTATTTAAGAAACTTGGGTAACTGAGACGCAGTGATACACTGTAATGCTGAAATTGTGATTTGGATCACTACTCAGTAATTTAATTAAGCTATCCACTGTTTGAAAAAAAAACAAACCTGTGCCAATATCACTTGAGGTAGTTACTATCTTTATAGTCCACCATCCAGCTGTACATGTGAGGACACTGGATGGCCTCAAGGTGAAGTGCCGTGCCCACAATCCTATCGCGGCTGAGTGATTAAATCAAGTCTGAGTTTGTTCCAACTTTGTCACTAACTATGCAGGTATCTTCTTCTCTCTGTATTTTGGGGGTTCTGTGCCTTCCCTGCTGTAGGGATTACTGACATACATTAAGTCACCAAATGAGAAGACCAGAGGGAGCCTCTTGGTTGTCAAGTGCCTTCATTTCTGAACTCCCTCTTGCCTTTTGAGTTAACTAAGTTCACGGTCCATTGTCCTGGCTGTGCCTCCTATGAAATAACCCCTCCCTTCTATTTTTCAGTCATATAAGCATGGCCACAAAACTAATATTTCTGAAAATCGAAGGTCTTATCATTCATGCATATGTTTAATATGGTAGCATTTATATTTTCTACAGAAAAGACTTAACTCAAAGTTTTTCTTACAAGTGGTGTATCTAGGCATCCAGAAAACTTTCTTCCTGTTGGCAGAACCGTTGTGTTTGCTGCAGGGGCTCACGTGTCTGGTTTCCTGCCTGTGAACCAGCACCGTGCACTGTCTGGGACAACTTGAGTGTCTGATCTGTTTCTGTCTCATTATCCCTGGACCCTTCCCAGGTCCCAGCCAATCCTTTGTGTGCCTCCTATTTCTCACCCCAAAACTTTTTTTGTAAAAAAAGATTTATTTATTTATTGAAAGGCAGAGTGACTGTGTGTGTGTGTGTGTGTGTGTGTGTGTGTGATGGGCAGGGGGGAGACTGCAAGAGAGACTACGGGAAAGAAGGCTAGCGTCCATCAGTTGGTTCACTCCTCAAATGGCAGCAACAGCCAGAGCAGGAGCCTGGACTTGCATCTGATCTCCCACGAGGACAGCAGGGGCCCAAGTACTTGAGCAGTCATCCACTGCTTTCCCTCATGTATTAGCAGGGAGCTGAATGTGAAGCAGAACAACTGAGACTGAAACTATTGCTCCAATATGGGGTGATGGTGTTGCGAGCTGTGGCTTCACCTGCTGCACTATGTTGCCTGTCCCTTACCCCAAAACTTGATGTGGTTTTCCTTTCCTTGTGGTTTCCTGCATGTTTTCTTCGACCCATCCAAACAGCTCTCAAACCTGACAGAGAATCAGAATCCCTGGGCGAATTTAAATGAAAGACGCTGAAGTGTAGATCCCAAGTGCAAGACCAGGAGCTGGGGTTGGGACCTGCAAATCTTTTACTGGAAAGAATCCTTTCATGAATGGCCAGTTTGGGAATCCCTGGCTGTGAGATAACTTAAAAATAAACCTGTATTGCTACATTTTCAATATTTTATTTTATTTTATTTAGTTGCAAGACCCAGGAGGAGTGGGGAAAGAGGAAGTGTTTCAATTTGCTGGCTCACTTCCTAAATGATTGTCATAGCTGGAGATTGTCCCGGGTGAATGTGGGAGTCAGGAACTCCCACTCAACTTTCTCATGTGCATGGCTCGGACCCCACTACTCTGGCTGTAATTTGCTACCCCCAGGATCTGCATTAGCAGGAAGTTGGAATTAGGAGCGGAGCTGGGACTTGAACCTGGGTACTGCTGGATGGAATGTGGGCATCTGTAGCAGTCTTTAATGGCCATGCCACACACCCATCCCCTGTGCAATAGCATAACTTGGAGCAGCCTCTCCAGTAGAATTTCTCCTTGTTTGTGCTCTGAGGTTCTGAGAATATGAGAAGTTAGGGATGTGGTATCATTTTTTCTTGGTACCTGGATTAGAAACTTTATTATTCCAAGATGATTAGAACAAGAATGTATTATAAACTCCAGGAAAATGTCTTCATTTGTACTTTAGTTGTATAAGCACTTCATAGTAAATTACATTTGGAATTACATTTCCCTTAGAGGTGCTCATTTTACCATAAATTGAAAGAAACAAAGACCTTTTGGTTTGAGTTATTTTTCCTTCTTTAATCAAATGTAAAAAATTTTAATTATGTACTGGAGTTCACAAGCAGGCTTTTTAAAAAAAACTCATCATGATGCCATAGGAACTGTGAAATAATTACATGTTTATTCCAAGCAGTTTTTGAAATGAGAGATTTCAGCCAGATTTCCCAATGGATATTTTTCTTATTTGAATAACAAATCTAGATCACTGATTTTTTTTTTAAAAAGATCAGTTTGTGCATGACTTTGTTATGATTAAAGTATTTAATGAAAGTAAAGTTGTTCATGTTAATTAGCTTGATGAATATTTTACTGAATGTCTACGAAATGCTAAGAATATTATTAGGTGCTGGAGAGAAATGTCCTCATGTTTTTGTTGACTGCTGTCTGTTTTTATTTGGGGAGAAAGAGTCTTTTCAGGCTGTGTTTTTTTGCTTGGCACCCCATGCTATTTTCCTATTCAAGACAGGTCAGATACGGCTTAATTACAGAGAACATCTTGAAGCAAATGAAATAATATAGAATTTATTCAACTGAGAAGCTCAGGGCAAAGCTGACCCTGAAAGTCTACATGAAAACGTGGTAATTCTGCGTTCTAAACACCATATGTGTTATTGAGTCTTTCTGCCTTGCATCTTATCCTTCATTTGCAGTCATGCAGAATGACAGCTATCCTGCTGTAGCCACTGAAACTCAGGTAACTCTGTAACACACATGTGCTAGTTCACAGGTATTTACAGCATCCACTGGGGCATTTCAAAAACTCTTAAGACGTCAGTGTAGATTTCTGTAATCTTCTTGTTCTTTACCTTCTTTAGCAGCTTCAGAAGTGCTTACTCACATTTTGAGTTCAGTATTCTCTCAAGATAACGTGTTCTCCGTGGCTTTTTACCTATTGTCAAATGTGAGTTGTGCGTGCGGCTTGTTTCTCTGTTGCAACCCCATGAAATAGCTCTAGGTTTACATTACATGTTACACTTATGCAGATTTGGAGAAGTCTTGAGCTTACTCCTGTTACTTTCTCCCAGAGTTTCTTTGTCCAAATAGACATGCATAATTGTTTGATTCTTTGACAGTCTTTCTGTGCTGTTATTTGAAGCCACGGCATCCTCTGATTTAAGGAGAGTTACGGGACAGCATGGTGTTCAGGCCAATTCTTACACCTTGCACAGCAGATAGCATGCACTTCATGTGTGTGTGAATTGTTTTGTACCCTTAAGTTTCTCGGGGGCGACAGGGAGTGGGCCAGGCAGGTGCTGTGAATTCAGGATTCTCATCAGCACTGAGAGCCCCAAGATTAGGAAGCTCTTTCACAATGGGATGCAAGTAACCCTTGCCACACTTTACCCTAGAGAGCTACGTTTTACTGAACAACTAATAAGTCTGCTCTGTGCCATGGCTGGTTGGGCTGTTCTCGAAAGGATAATCTAGAAATGAGGACACCATCATTTCTGATGGAAAGATATGCAGGAACCCAAGATAACCAGTGGTATTGAGCAATGAATGTGCTCATGGTTCAAACTATCCCTACCAGAATTTTTTCCCAGTGTACTAGTTCTGATGTGCTTAACTTCATCATGTGCAATGTTGACCCCAATACTCTGGTTAAAACAGAAATAAATAGAAATATTGAGGAGAACTCAGCATGGATCAGGCCCCCTTCCATACAAACATTCCATATTATAAATATGTTTAATACAGGTTGAGTATCCCTTTTCTGAAATTCTTGGTACCCAAAGTGTTTAGGGCTTCATATTTGGGGGGGGGGGATTTTGGAGTATTCGCATGTACATATTGAGATATTTTGGGAATAAGACTCGTGTCAAAACACAAAATTCATTTATGATTCACATACATGGAGCCTAATAGTAATTTTATGCAATATTTCTGGTGTGAGTGGATTTTGACTACAACCCATCACATGGGGTCAGGTGTGGAATTTTCCACTCATGGCATCATGTCATCATTCAAAATTTCCAGATTTTGGAGTAATTTTTGAATTCAGAGTTTTCAGATTAGGGGTGCCCTCTAATAACCTGAGCTGGAATTTTCTTTAAAAGAAGAAGGGGGGAAAGAAAGAAAATGTGCCAAACAAGAAAGAGCAGCCAGTTCTTTCGAAAAAACTCTATTAATGCTGAGAACAGGACTCAATCTCTTTGTTGTCTGAGTTAAACCTTGTGGTTAGGACTGAATGCTTATGATGACTGAGTGATGTGATGAACTATGGTTTATCTTTCTTTGCCAGGTACTTCACTGCCTGCAGTGGGATGACTTTTTTGACGTGAGTTTTGTGTAAACTGTTCACATAATTGAGATTAGGAGTGTCAAGGATTCTTTTAGTCGCTCCTCCCTCAATGTTACCATCTCAAGCACGGAGGACCAAGAAGACTAGGGGCATTGCCAAAAACTCACAAAGAGGGAGGAATAGAACTAACATCTCTCACTTCCTTGTATTGCATTTATGTACTCAAAAGATGCACCTTACAGGGGTGTTAAGGGAGAGAGAGAGACAGAGAGAGAGAAAGAGAGAGAGAGAGAACTCAGAAAATTGAATTATATTTTTTCTATGTATAGAAAACTCTGCTTGTCACTATAAAGTGCTGCCCAAATCACTGTTGTATGAGAGCACTTCTGAACGTTTGTGCAAAAGTGGAATTAAAAGCTAAATTTATTTTGGAGCAAACTATTGTTGAAATGCACGTAGTTTCTTCAGGATTTGCATTTTCTGAGAGCTTTTTGAAATCTCCTATTTGCGAACTGGCTGGAATGTATCAAGGCTGATTCCAGTTTGTGACTAGACCTTGGCCCTGGTGGAGAAAAATATTAATTGCAATTCACAATCACTTACAAAAGATGACTATCTGAGATGCAAATACAGGCTTGCCTTAAGCACAGTAAAGAATTAAACCAGCTATAATTTATTAGTGAAACTTTCGAGCTCTGAAGAATTGGCTTTGTTTCATGCTTGGTGAAAGGCAGAATGGTTTAACTACTTTCATCTGCAGTCGGAGGAACTGGCCATGTTGAACTGGAAGGGATGTTACAGAGCGGCTGAAGGGTTGCTTTTCTCCCTCTTGAGGGCTTGCAAGATCTTGGGCACCCCTGGGGCAGGAGGAGGGACACACTGAGGGTGACGTCCTCTCTTATTTATTTCTAATAGAGTTTCTGCTATTTAGGAAAAATAAGGCTTTTAAAAAACTCCAAATATAATATTTTATATCTTGGTAGTATTTTGAGTACATGGGTTTATTAAAACTAAGTGAATGTACCCTTAACACATTTTTTTACATATTTTTGAATTTTGTCTAAAACATATAAGCAATTATTGAACTCAGTTTAGCCATGCTGACATTTAGAGGAAGTTATACTGATGATCGTTATTTACTCTGCAAATGCACCAAAAATAAAGCAGATTGGAGAGTGGATATAAGATAGATATATCAGAGGTCTTGAGAAAGTTCTTGGAAATGAATGTTGTGAACAAACTGTGCATAGCTTTTGAAATTCTCTACAACAAAATAAAACTTATTTCAGTTGCATTTTCCTATGAATATTTTGAAGTGCTGCCTAAGATAAAGCAAATATAGTAACCCATTAAAGGCACACTTTAAGTGAAGATATTATGGGTGTTTATTGCATGATTCTTTTTGCCTTTGCTACATGTTTGACATTTTTTGTAATAAACATTTGTGGAAAAACATAGTTGAATTGTCTAATATTTGTAAATAATCGTGTGGTTCAGGGAGACTAAGATTATGTATTTGGTTGAATGGGGACAGAACCAGAAATATCTTTAAAGAACTGGTTTGCTGTTTGTCTTTGTACTCAGATTTGAGCATTTGCCCAAGATTTCTTTACATGAGTGTAAAAAAAAAATCATGAGTACGTATGAAAGATGACAAAAAACATTCTGGCATGGGCATTTGGTCAGGCAGGCTCTGGCACACATCAGGTACCTAGATTTGATTCCCCGCTCTGTCTGCTGACTCCTGCTTCCTACTAATGCAGATGCTGAGGGCAGGGTGGATGGCTCAAGTAGTCAGGTTCCTGCTACCCACATGAGGGACCCGGATTGAATTCCTGGCTCCTCGAAAAATAAATACATTCTGTAGGAGTACTGAAACTGCTGTTTTCATGAGGATAACTTTCCCCACCTTTTTAACCTTACTTTTTCATGCTGATATCAAGGCAATTTTGCACCTGTAGTTTAATACGTTAGAGTTGATTGTAAATTAATATATTCTGTGGCATTTTGGGGCATTTCATTGTTTTCTATTCACATACACATAAGTGCATATGATGTTTCCTGATGAGTGGTTTCCTTTGAAAGTGCAGAAATGAAGGTAACTTCTTTGGAAACGGCCCACGCACTTCAGGTAGTCTCTTGCTGTCTTTGGAAACACAAAACAGATTTGCTTCTGATGTTTGGCTAGCATTAGTGATGTCGGAGGACTTTTTAAAAATGGTTTTGCAGAGCCAGTGTTGTGGCGTAGCAGATTGAGCTGCTACTTGGGATGACCACATCCCACACTGGAGTGATTGGGATTGATCCTGCCTCTGTTTCCAAACTACTTTCCTGCTGATAACAGTGCTGGAGGCAGTGGATGATGACTTGAGGGCTTGGGTCCATTCCTCGCACTTGGGAAACTCTGATGTAATTGTTGGGTGCTGGCATTCACCCTGCCTGGCTCCAGCTGTTGTAGGCATCTGGGGAGTGAATCAGCAGATGGAGGCTCTCTTTCTGTCCTCCCCCGCCCCCCCCAACACAAATCCTATCACCTTACCTTTCAAGTAAGTGAAAAGAGATAACCTGTAGAAATAAAGAAGTGATTTCTCCTTTACTGTTGTATTCTCCTAGAATGTTTACAGGGTAAGAATCTCTAGGGTCCAGAGTGCCTTAGGTTTAGATTTGGGCTTTGCCAAAATTTTTGGTGGAAGACTTGGGAAGTCACTTAAATTATCTGAGCCGTTTTTCCTTAGGTATCAAATAGGGCATAATAACAGTACTCAATGGCTCATAGTGTTTAGTAAATATTATTCAGTATGACTTTTATTTGTGGTGACCTTGGAATTTGCTAGTGGATGACATATCTTTATATTGTATTTGCAACATTTTAGATTTGTTTTATTTAATTTGCTTTTCTTTTTATAGCATTCACTTTTCAAGAGACTTAGGTCTGAATATCTTTGGGGTTTACATTTTGTCTTATTTTGTCAAGAAAGCATGCATGGTATAACTCTTACTGGTTTTTTACCCCAAAGCATGAGTTACCTAAAAAGCACATTTATTCAAGATTGAGTTTATTTCCTAATTATGCCATCCTTTGAAGGATTGTTTTCAGTTTTTCAGACTTTAGTATTAATTATTGCCTTTTCAATTTCTTCCTCTAGAATCCCAAATATAAGAATTTTAGAATTGCACAATTCATAATCCAAGAAATGCAGAATTTCAAGAGTCAGCAATTAAAACTTTATCATTAGTATAACTGTTAAAAATTTAGATGTAAAGGTGCTACTTTTTCTTATTCGGAGAATAAATCTATTGATGTCAATTGGAGATATACTTTCAGACTAATGAAAATATTAGCTGGAAAATTATTGGATTAATATATTTTATACATCTCAGCATACATACACATAATAGTACAGTAAGATAATAATACAGTAACTAATGTATGCATAAAATAATATGTCATTTGAAGGAAAAACTGTCAATATTATATTTACTGTTGTTCAGTAGGTGTGTAATACATTTTTTGTCCATCATTTGAAATTCCTTTTTAAATAATGTGCTATTTCATAGTTTTTAAGAGTGACAAGTGAGTGTATGATACAGAATCATAGATTGGAGGATTGTGCATAAGCTTTGAGGTCATCTGGAATTGTAAATTTGTGTTTTTTAACCTTTGCTGCATATGAAGACTATTTGGAGGACTCTCTAAAGCATTATTAGTGTTTAAGTTGTACTCCGGATGCATTCAGCTAGCTTCTCTGTGAGTGGGCTCTGAGTATTTCTGGTTTTCAGAAGTTTTCTTGGTGATTCCACTGTAATGTCAATGATAAGAAGCCATCATCTGAGGGATTTTTTTTTTTTGCCACATTTTGAGGAGAAACATAATTGTTTGAGACCTTGGTGAAGGCACAGAGATTTTATCTTCATTGTTGAAATAACCGTCTTCATCTCCTCTTAAACCAGTGGTTTCTGCACTCTCCCACTCTGCTTTGTGAGTTTGGGTAGGTCCCTAAACCAGTAGATTGGGCCTCTCATGTGTAGTCTACTCTTGTGCTGGTGGATGACTCAGAGGAACCATATACTTGCATTTCCTGAAGGATCAGAGACTGAGTGAAGACCTATCCTCCCTCCAGCTTCCTGCACTGGACTGGCCCAGTGCTCCCCAGTTGGGATTCTTTTGTGGCCAAGAGAAAGCACAGAAGTACTTCTAGTTGTTTGATCTGAGTGTTATGTAATGTGTGCTCACTAAATTGCATTCCGTGTAGTTCAGTAATAATGAAGTCTTATGTGTTTTAGACTAGCTTTAGTTACAGCCATATATTAGGTTTTTCTTAAAGATGGGAGCATAAAAAAGATCGATGTATACCACCGCTGAAGCTCATTTAACATAATTTTACCTATTTTATATTATCCTAATCTTCTTTATAGATAATATAATTCATATCCTATAATGCAATGAATTAACGTTATGTGTATTCTAAAATTGTGCTTAATGTAGACTTATGGTATTGTCACCCCATCAGAAGGCTGACTTCCAAAAGAATGGCAGCATGGGACCTTGTGTTTATAACCCTCTTAGGGTAGATGCTTTGGATGGATGCAGCCTACCCCAGGCTTTCCTCATCCTTTCTTGCTGTAGGGGGTAATGTTCTGATCTCAGATGACAGGTGGCCAAGTGGACGCAGTGTGCTGCCCCTTGAAGGCCTCCTTGGAAACACTCATTCTCGGGACCTCCTGTGCAGCTTTGCTTTCAGAATGACCACTGGAAGCAGCAGCACCTGTCTTCTCCTGCTGGGAGGTCAGAGTCAATGCACATGACTTCCTAATTTGGGGGGCTAACTCCCTTCAGCGATTTAGGGCTGTATGAAATCAGCCGCAAGCACGTTTTTTCCTAGTGTCTTTTGTGTCATTCTCTTACTCCAGAGTATTCCGCTGACCTCAAATGCAACCACAGACATGTTTCTCAAGTGCTAGTTCAAGGCACGATGCACTGAGCTGCTTTGTTCCCTTAGGATTATCCACCCGTATGTTCAATGAAAGGATTATTTGGAGGGCCTTGGAGGTATTTTGGAAATTGGAGTCAATTGAGAGAAAACTCAGAAAGTCGAATTGAAAATTTTCTTGGGCTTGAAAGCTGAGCGGAATTTACCTACCACGTGTGAGTGGACAAAGGCGAAAGTGTGTTGTGTTTGAGACCAGTTTTAACTTTGCTGTAGTCAGAGCACTGTTGCTCAGGGCAGCGTTCTCTCTCCTCAGGTGATAGAGTTTCATGCATCCCTGATCGTGTAAGAATTCCCGAAGGTAACATTCCAGGAAATTGTATCAGAGAATACTTGGTGTATGGATCATGCAAATGGTAGCAGTAGTGTTCATTTGTGACAAGTTACTGATAATTGAGATTGCGTTTTTCCTTTAGGATGAATTCATGAAATTCCAAAGCTTTCATTAAGACGGGATTTTCATTAAAACAGGTAGAGGAGACAGTGATGAAATAATAGGAAATATCATAGTACCTTCAAGTTTCATTCTCATCAGGTCCTAATTAATCTACATCTCTTTTTCCAATAGTTTTGTAACTGTAAATCATTTGTGATGGTGTTTGGAGGTCACATGATGAGAATTTCTCTTGTACAGCCAAGATCCATAACTTTAGGGAAACAATATCATACTTTGATCATATAGAAAGGAAACCAGCTTTTACAGTAGTAGTAAAGTTTCATATTAGCTTCTTTTTTCTATCCAGTGGTTGGCATCTAACTCAGATAAAGACTTGAGAAATTAATGTATAGCTTAATGTTTTACTTATGGCTACTTAAAAAAAAATCTTGTAACACCTTAAAAAAGTGAGTAAGGAGCGTGGAAGATGTAATGAAGGCCCCAGGAATACTTTAAGTTCATATTGCTGTTTACTGGATGGAGCATCAAGTCTTATTTCCTGGTGCGCCTATACACCCGGGTTTGTGGGGACCAGATGCAATTATGTATGTGAAAGGACTTGGTCAGCTGCGACAAACCACACAGAATCTATTGATCTTTGAGATGTAACACTTAAAAAATATTTAAAATACTCCAGGTATTTAATACATGGTTATATCTCAATGAGGATACTTCAAAAGGTTTGTGGAAAGTGGAATTGAAAAATAAGTTGATTCAGGTGCAAAAATGTTTTGAAATCCATGCAGTTTTTTTTTTTTTCCAGAATATGAATTTTCCACAGATTTTTTGAAGACTCTATGTAGGCATGGATTTCAGAATTATTTTTGCACTAAAAATGAACTTATCTTTTAACTTCATTTTCCACAAACTTTTGGATGTATGCATAAATACATTTTACTACTTTTTAAAAGCAAGATGCAATGTATTTATATGTGTATGTGTGTGTGTATGTATATATATGTAAATTTCATATGATAGCAACAACAGAATATTTATGAACACACAGCTTTAGTTACCATGGCAGATCCGGGACATACTGATTATGTTAGCCTCTCTCCCCTCTCTCCTCTCTGACCTCCTCCCACTTCCCTTTTCTTCCTCTAGTCCCCTATTTTACTCTTCCCTACATTCTGAGGTTGGTAAGTTTTTCTGTTAGTGTCTCCTGACCTTAAGTATCAGTTTTTTATCACTTAGATAACTCCCTGGCAGGTTTCCTATGAAGCGTTTTTGACATCTCTCACTTGATGTTTTATTGTTAGACAAGGTGAAGTTCTAAGTTGCTGGACCAGAAACAAAGGAGCTCCGTCTTTGGCTCCCAGGGACTAATAAAGTCCTGGGTGGTGTTGACAGGTGTGTGGAGTCACACTTGAGCTGAGACTGTTCTGTGGTTTGAAACACGTTAGCTCTATCTGCCATAGCATTTACAATTCAGAAGAATGCCTTGAAGCCACACCACCACATGTTTAGAATAAAGTAACCCAGCAAGAGCAGAACCGTAGGCAAGCAGTGCATAAAGACCAGGGTCAACAGAGTTTCAGAAGAAACACGTAGAAACCTGGATTGCATCAAGAGGGTAACAGTCCAAGGTGAATTTCTTTTTAATCATTTGAGAGTCAGAGGTGGGGGTGGAGGAGAGGAGTTGAAGAAAGAAAGAAACCCCATTTGCTGGTTCACACCCCCAAATGCCTGCAATAGGTAGATTGGGCCAGACCAAAGCTGGGAGCCGAATTTCATCTGTATCTCCCATGTGGGTGGCAGGAACCCGTCCATTTGAGCCATCACTGCTGCCTCCCAGGGTCTCCGTTGGCAGGAATTGGGATCAGCAGCTAGATCCTGGAATTGAAACCTGGGTCTCTGATAAGGAAATCAGGCATCCTAAGTGGTGTTCGAAACGCTCCATCAAATACACCAAAGGTGGATTTTTTAGGTTGATGAGGGGAAGGCAGGGACAGAAACAGAAAATGGGTTTTGCCAGGATTTCTACAGCTTGACAGGACTGATTTCAGCAAATCTGACTGGGGCTATGGAACCCAGGGAGACAAACAGTGCCCACCACTTGACCTACGCAAGACACTGGAAAGCCAGACAAAGCCAAGAGTGGCTGGGTTCTAGGAGGTAAGGAACTCATTTGACTTGGCATTTATACCGTAAACATTAGAAACTTCAGAGGAGTATCATTTTGAACCTATTTGAACTTATTAGCATCAAATACTTGCTGTGATTCTTTGTTATTGCTTGTTTGCTTTGTGAAACCTGTGGTTGAAAGAGTAATTTGGAAAGTCCAGGACTTGTGTGGACATTGTTTACCTTTCTCTCATTCCCCTAAGGCAGAGAATCGGAGTTGCTTTTTGCCCATTGTTCTCATTTCTTCATGTCTTATAATCATCTTTCCTTGTAATGATCTTTGTCCTTCCTTCCCCTTCTTTTTCCTTTCCTGTTTTGATTTCTGTTCTCCTATCCATGATGTGAGAATGATTTCCTGAGACTTAAACATTCTAACATGATAGTGTAATATCTCAGAAATACTTCTCCCCAAACATGTCAGTGACAAGTAGTATCAGTTCCAAGGAGGTTCCTGTGTCTTGTGGAATGGTTACGTTTTCTCTGCTGCAATGAAGATGTAAAAATTAAAAAATAGAATGTTCAGTGATTCGGGCAGCTTGTGAGCATTTGCCTGATTTTCCAGAATTGCTAAGTAGGTAAATTTTGGAACATGGATATTGGAGGAAGCCCACTCTTCTCTGAGGGTCGGACTCTGGTGGCTTGCACAGGATTTGCGAGGCTCCCTCTCTGGTCACTTGAGATTCCTTCCTGCCTGGGCTTGTGTCTTGGAGTGATTATTGAGCAGGGGAGGATGCCTCTGTCACCCACGTAGGCATATCATTACTAGCTTCTACTTGTCTTTGGACAAAGAACAAAAAAGTGCCCCTTCTAAGCCAAACCATTACAAGGTACTGTGCTCTTCAGGCTGTGGTTGGCATTGAGGTTGGACTGGGTTGAGACCCTTACTTGCCACCCAGGAACTTTGGCACATGAATAAACAGGACACTCCAATTGTTAAATCAACAACGGGAGTCACTGTGCACTTACTCCCCATGTAGGATCTCTGTGCTTGTGTTGTACTATGCGAATTAACGGTAAAACTAAGTATTCAAACAGTACTTTACACTTGTGTGTCTATGTGGGTGCAATCTGTTGAAATATTTACTTAATATATACTAAGTTGATCTTCTGTATATAAAGATAATAAAAATGAATCTTAATGAAGAATGGGATGGGAGAGGGAGTAGGAGATGGGATGGTTTGCGGGTGGGAGGGTGGTTATGGGGGAGGGGAATGCTATAATCCAAAAGTTGTTCTTTTGAAATTTATATTTATTAAATAAAAGTTTTTTTAAAAAATAGGACACTCATATTCAGTTCCCCCTGCAGAAATGTGCTGGCCTTTTCCCTACAATTGATGATGCTTTCTAAATCATAAAGTCACCAACATATAGCACAACCTTTTTCAGTCCAAAAAATATAGGCATGAAATGGACATTTGGTGATATGATTGTTTTTAGCCCTTATTTACATTCCTGTGGTACTGTGCTCTTCCTGCTTTTTACTTGCTGAATATTATGGTTTGTGGGGACTTCAACCTGTGACTATAGAATAGGTTAAAATTATGTCTTTGCAAACCTTATGAAGAAAGGGGAAGAAGGAATGGGGATTGGGTTGGGAGGGTGGAGTGAGAGAAGTGTGGTTGTCTTTTTGGAATTGTACCTATGGGATACATGAAATCTGTTCTCTTTATATTAATAAAAAAAGAAATGGTGGACTTTTGGGATTAAGAGACTTTTAGTACTTTATCTGACAGATTTTAGTCTTAAATAAACTAATATTCTAGCCATATAATAATGATTGTTAGAAAAGTGAACCTGGGCCGTCACCACGGATCACTAGGCTAATCCTTGCCTTGCGGTGCTGGCACACTGGGTTCTAGTCCAGATCGGGGCACCGGATTCTGTCCCGGTTGCCCCTCCTCCAGGCCAGCTCTCTGCTTTGGCCCGGGAGTGCAGTGGAGGATGGCCCAAGTGCTTGGGCCCTGCACCCACATGGGAGACCAGGAGAAGCACCTGGGCTCCTGGCTTCGGATCAGTGGCGGCCATTGGAGGGTGAACCAACGGCAAGGGAAGACCTTTCTCTCTGTCTCTCTCTCTCACTGTCCACTCTGCCTGTCAAAAATAAAAAATAAATAAAAATTTAAAAAAAGTGAACCTGAAATATAAGAATTGCTTCTTTGCTACTTAACCAGGTTTTGGGGTTGGAAAATAATATATATTTATATATATTTAGTCTGTCTGTCTTTCCTGAACATATCAATTCAGGCTTTTAGATGATGCTGAAGAGATAGCAAGCTATTTGGGAAATATTTCTGGTTAAAAGTTTCATATCTGAAAGTGTAAATTACTGTTAAATGAATTTTAAAACCATGAGTGACTTATGAAGACCCCAGTAAACTAGGACTTGGATATAACGTGGTTTGCAGTTGGGTCTCATTCTCTGATCAATGCTTCTATGGAGGAAGAAGACCATGGGTTGAATTCCTGGTTTCTGGCTTTGACCAGGCCCAGCCCATGCCGTTGCAGACATCTGAGCAATGATCCAACAGAGGGAAGGCGCACGCTCTCTCTCTCTCTCTCTCTCTCTCTCGCTCTCTCTCTCTCTCCCGCTCCACTGTCTTCCTGTTTTCCTCTCAAATAAATAAAATTTAAAAAGAAAGACATCCACATTCCTAAAATCTCACTAGAAACCTTGGCATACCATGAAAGAAGACGATTTTGAAAGATATAGTAAAATAAATAGAAGGATATTTGTTTAGTCTTTTGTTAATTTTTATTTTCTTAGATTGTGTTATGCAGTAATTGTGGATGCATGTTATGAAAAAACTGTCCATGGATTTAGAGAGTTTTTTTTTTTTTTGCACCGAAATAAGCATCTTTTAATTCTATTTTCTGAGAACTTTTTGAACCCCTGTGCCGAATTCACCATGATTCTTATGCTGGATACTGGGGAAGAAACTTTAGGCAGTTTATAAAGTAAAGCCAAAGTAAAAGCTGTTAAGATATCTCTAGAACTTAATGTGTTTAATATCCTTTAGAACTGGGAGCTTTAGTTAGTTTCTTTTTTCATCTTTTTCCCTCTAGCTCTTGCATGAGTAGCCAAAGGCCAAGTAACAACACTGTTGTTTTTAATAAAAGGGATTAACAAAAATGTAAGAGGATTAAGCACTTGGGGTCTGGCTTCTTTGCTTAATATGAGAGTGTGGGTTGAAACCAGTGTACTATACATGCTAATCGATTGATACTTTGAAGTCATCTAGACGATTACCTCCTCTGAGATTGTTCAGCTGGAGCTGTCATTGTCAGGTAGGAGCAGTTTGGCCCTGGAGAATATCTGGCGATGTCTGGAGACATTTTTGCTTGGCACAACTCAGGATGACAACTGGTGGCTGCTGGCATCTAGTGACTGGTGACCAGCGGTGCTACTCGATGTACTAAAATGTGCAGCAAAGCCCTCCACCACAAAGATGTACGAATAGTGTCAAGGTTGGGCAACCCTGGCCTCTTCCCTATTTCTGGACTCTTTCTTTTCTCTTCTTTATTTTTCCATTTATCTCACAATAGTTAGGTGCATGTCACTTGGTGTGGAGGTTAGAAAGTAGCTCTCTGGCTTGTACTGAATATAATCTTTACAGTATCATTTATCAAGGTTGTAAAAGGGAGCAAAGACTCATGCGTTGTAGTTGTATGATCTTGGACACATCAGTTTTTAATCTCTTCCTCTCCAAGAATCAGAATGAAACAAGAGCTAGGGTTTCTTTTAACCTGATCAAGTTGAAATAATTAACTCAACTTGTTTGGAGTATCTGCTGTGTGAAACTACATGCTGTCTGCTAAGGGAGACACGACATTGAAGATGTTTGAGGCTGGTACTGTGGTGCAGTGGGTTAATGTCCTGGCCTGAAGTGCCAGCATCCCATGTGGGCGCTGATTTGAGACCCGGTTGCTCCACTTCCAATCCAGCTCTCTGCTATGGCCTGGGAAAGCAGTAGAAGATGGCCCAAGTCCTTGGGCGCCTGCACCCACGTGGGAGACCCGGAGGTGGCTCCTGGCTCCTGGCTTCAGATCGGCACAGCTTCGCTATTGTGGCCAGTTGGGGAGTAGGCCATCAGATGGAAGACCTCTCTCTCTCTGTCTCTGCCTCTCTCTGTAACTCTGTCTTTCAAATAAATATTTTTTTAAAAAAAAAGATTTCTGTTTTCTGAGTCCCTGCGATATAGGTTGGAGACAGACGTGTAGACAGTATTGCTGATGAGAGTCCCAATAAAGGTGTGGTCAGAGTTCTCTGGTGGAACATGGGAGGCAGCCACTGTCTGTGATGAGAAGAGTTGAGGGGAGAGAAGAGGAGAGGGAGAGTAGCATGGGGGGGGGTGGTCGAGAGAGTGGAGGAGAAGAAAGAAGAGGGAAGGGAAGGGAAGAGAGAAGGGGAGGGGAGGGGGGGAGGGGAGAGGAAGGGAGAGGAGGGGAGAGACAGGGTGGGAGGGGAGAGAGGAGGAGAGGATCTGATCTGTCTACTGCAGGGAAGGAGGTGTGCTCCAGACGGACAGGAAGGGCGTCCCAGGAGAAGACGGCAACACGGGCAGATGTGTAGAGTCATGCAGGACCTTGTGTCTTCACTAATTTTGGAGAATTTCAGTGAGTCCAAAACACAGCAGTTACTGAATAAAAATGCTTTTCTTGAGAAAAATTGAGTTTTCCAATCCGCTTTTTACTCTTCAGATCTCATAGACATTAGAAGACTATAATCAAGAAATGCAACTGTTTCCACTTAGTGCTTTGTCAAGAGTATTTTCTTTTTCATCTGAGAAAAGCAAGTTATTGACCAGTTTTTAAGGAAAAAAACACAATTTTTTCTTTTACATTATGAGAGAGCGAGCACACTTCCAATCTGCTGATTCGCTCTTCCAGCACCCGCGACAGCCAGGGCTGTACCTGGAAAGCTGGGAACTCAATCCGGGTCTCCCAGTCACCTGCGCCATCATCACTACCTCCCAGGGGCTGCATGAGCAGAAAGTCGCGATCAGAAGAGCCAGTACTTGGATTTGATGTAGGACATAGGCAACGTAAGCACTAGGCCAAATGCTCACCCAAAGTCACAGAAAGATATCTTTTAATATAATCCTGAAATATAGAAAAAAATGCAGAAACTGTCATGAAAACGTGTGCTCCCACCTAGCCCTTGCTTTTACACCGTGGCCATTCATTGGTGTGTATCACAGGCACAGACAGCTTCAGTTACAGTGCAGGATTCCTTCAGGCTCTATCTTGCTGCACTTGTCTTAACTCGTGCCTGGTGTGCTGACTCATAGTTAACAGTGAGATGTGCAATGCAGAAAAGTCAGGTACAACAAATCCAATTTATAAACACCCCGGTCCCTGGTTCCCTCCCCCGCCCCCAGCAAGTTCACTTGAAGTCATTTTGAATTTTAATTACCCCCTTGGGGCCTGGATTTAGGTAATTAAAACTGCTGATTTAATTCAGAATTTCAGGTGAGTCAAGTGGAGCAGCACCATCCCATTGAGTTCCTGTGCAGTATGCACAGCGTGATGGTGGATGCAGAGCCAAGACTCTGGCACAAAACAGCCAGAGCAGCACCAGTTTGTGGTTCTGGGAGAGTCAGTGCTACTTGCATTGCTGAGCCAGGCTCTCAGGGTGGCATAAGACCCTATCATACTCAGTTTTCTTTGGTGGAAGTGAAGGTCAGAATCTTCCGTTGGACTATGTTATAAAAGGCAGCGTGAGTCATTTGAGGGCGATCCATCGTTCCATGTCTGTAAGTCACCTTTTGCTTGAATTTTCCCTGAGCAAGTCTGAGAAGTTTTCTCAGGAGAAAGGAGTTTCGGTGGAATGACTCTTGCTGGTGCTTCCCTTTGCACGTGTCCAGAAAGAAGTTACGCACTGGATACTGCAGTGACTTGACGGAAGGGCAGGCAGTCTGTCTCCTCTTTCCAGCCAGGCAGCTGACTCTCTCTGACAAGTTATTTGTCCATGTCTCTCCATGTTCTCTTTCTGGAAATACATCTAATAACACCGGTTACTCACATGAAGTGATGTCTGCTGCGCATGTGAGAATAAAAAACTTTAACACAAAAAAGTGTTTCTCCACTCTTGATATCAGTTCATTCTGTTTATACAATTAAATTCAAAATAGCCTCACATTTGGCAATCCTCCCCCCTCCCCCCGCTAAAAAATGAAATTCATGATGAACTCTTCATTAGGAATTTGTCACAACCGCACTTAACCCAATAAACATTCCAGAAAAGAGCAGACTTGGCTGGAGTTGAATCAGTGCAGCCTTACTAATTTGGCCACTACATTAAGCCAATATGATTTAATCTGGATTGAGCTCAGGGGGAACGTTCAGAAGTCAAGGCCTGGTGTGTTCTCCCAGAAAGTACTGCAGGTCAGTTGGCTTTGTCAGCATGGCGGGAGAGAAGAGGGAGCGGTACAAAGAAAGAGTTCAGAGGTCCCCTGGAGTATGTACAGGAGCTGCGACCGTAGTAGATGTGGGGCTGTAATGAAGAATTAATGAACAAGCAATCTCAAGTGTGATATATGAGAGTTTAAAGTATGTTGAGTTCTTAAAGACATCTCATTATGCAACAGGTGATAAGCTTATATTCTTTTGATTGCCTGTAATATTCTTCTTTCTACAGGAATAATCCTTCACCCTTGCTTTTAGAACAGGCCCGGATCAGGTTTTACTGAAACAGCCGTGTTCACTTTTTTATGTGTAGCCTGCTTTTATGTTACAGTGGCAGAGCTAAGTGGTTGCAACAGAGGATTTATGGCCCACAAAGACTAAAATATAATATTTACTACTTGGCGTTTTATAGGAAAAGTTTGCTGACCTCTGTGTTAAAGAAATTTCTTTTTTAAACAAAACTTGATTTCTGCAGTTTAGATCAATTCTCTTAGGGTGATTATTCATCTAGACAAATGGAATTCTTTTCTTTTGAAAAGGTGATAACTCCAAATACCTTTTTTCCTCTTATTTGCCTTACAATACTTGAGAAATTCATTCAAAACACAGTTGTTAAAATAATATGCCAAAGGAATGTTTCTTAAAATCTTTAAGGATTCCAGAAAAAACCCACGCACTTATAATAGTATAGAGGCTCTACCATGACCTTGAATAGTATGTTACTAGTTATGCTAGGAAAATTAGTAAGTAACAGTAATAATAGCAAATGTTTATGGAATGCTGTTTGGTTGTCAGGTGCTATTTTAAGCATTTTCACTTTTCTTTCCCCAGCAACAATTTGAAGTAGGATAATTACTATTCCAATAACTGACTTTTTTGAATTTTTAAATACAGTTGAAGAATGCAATTTGAAAGGCAAACATGTAATAAACTATCACTTATAATTTTTTCATGGGTTTTTATTGATACAAATAACTAGTGATATTTTTTGGGATCAGAAGGCCAAAGCGTTGCCTGTTTTCCATGACTTGATCATTAAGAATGATAGAGAACAGCTTTAATATGATAGGAGAGTATTGCAGATAGTCATTTGATAGTTTTTGGTCCTAAATTTAATTTAATTTTCCCAAGCTTCTTTCGTGCTTAATTTAACTTTTTATACAGTTCAATTTCATTTGGATTTATTTTTCTCCTCATTTAAAGTTAAAAATCTCAAACCTGATTGGAGATTGCAATGGCTGCCTGTGTATTGGGCTCAGGGGTTCATTCTGGGATCTTAGAGGAGGAGACCTGGGACAAGAAGCGCTCCCAGCAGGTGGATGGATAACTGACAGACCTGTTCAGCTTTTTAGTGGTCATGTGGAAGCTGCACTGAGTTGATCAGTGAGAATGTCAGCAGAGTGACCCTGCAGGCCTTGGCCATGAGTAGAAGCTGCAGAGAGGACTTGCAGGGGCGTGAGAGACCCCCAGTGGTGCTTTTTCAAGGGGGTGTGTGCAGCGCAGTGCGTCACACGTCCCTCTGCATCTACTCTGGAACCTGTCTTGAGGAAGCACAAGGTACACAATGAAAAGAGGCAAGACACAGTGCAAAAAGGCCACCGGAGAGTCAACCACGGAAATCTCCCAGCTAGCCCCTACACGGGAGTGTTGCCTCCCCTCACCCCCAGCCTTACGGAACCTGTAGCACCCCTGTTTCAGCTATGTGGCCTGTTACTGTTTGTTTTCAACTCTGAAACATTTAGCTTCTTCCTCATTCCACCATCCTCCAGGTTGTTTCTTTAAACTCAAGATGCACAGTGGGTTTTTCAAAGACTGTATGGGTGGACGTGAGTCTCTTTTTTTTAGGATTTATTTAATTTATTTGAAGGCAGAGTTACAGAGAGGCAGGGGGAGAAAGAGAGCGACAGAGAGAGAGAGACAGAGGTCTTCCATCCGCTGGTTCACTCCCAAGATGGCCGCAATGGCTAGAGCTGGGCTGATCTGAAGCCAGGAGCCAGCAGCTTCTTCCAGGTCTCCCACACGGGTGCAGGGGCCCAAGGACTTGGGCTATCTTCTACTGCTTTCCCAGGCCATAGCAGAGAGTTGGATCGGAAGTGGAGCAGCTGGGACTTGAACCCATATGGGATGCAGGCACTGCAGGTGGCGGCTTTACCTGCTGCACCACAGCGCCAGCCCCCTGAATGTGAGTCTTTGAAGACATCCCCGCCCTTGCCTAATACACTTTATAGAGTTCTAGGTAGAAACGTCTGCTTCTGTCAAAGCGCAAGGGCAAGTTCACAATGAAGATGACTTAGAAACCTCTCCAATTGGAGCTGCCCCCAGCATCTGTTGTAACCATGTGTAACTGAGCGTAGCCATGAGGCTGGGAAGACAAGGGCACTTCATGGAGTTCGTGAAAAATAGGATTAGGCGGAAGCTGCTTCCTAGGAGCATGTTGAAGACCCCTACTAAATAATGGGAGCGAGAAGCTGTTGCTGCTTTTAATCGGATTTCTGACGTTGCAACTTCAGATTTTCTTCTGTATTTTAGCACGTGTTTGTGATCCCTTGTTATAAAAGAGGTTTATAATTACATGTCAGAAAGGTGTTTTCAAACAACAGTGAGAATCAGAAGTATGTTCTTTGTTCCCTTCCCTTTGTGAAATAGTGTTCTTTTAAAACAAATTATTTGGGCGAAGGGAGAGAGACAGGTGGAAGGAGATATAGATAGATAGATAGATAGATAGATAGATAGATAGATAGGGAGACTCCCCCATCTACTGGCACACTCCCCAAATGATCACAACTGCGTGGACTGGGCTGGGTGCCCTATTGAACCGAGGAGCCAGGAACTCAATCCATGTCTCCCATGTGAACAGCAGGGACCCAACTACTTGACATCACCTGCAGCTTCCTAGATGCGCAGTGGCAAGGAGTTTGTGTGAGGAGGCCGAGCTGGGTGTCAAACCTGCTTTTCTGCCATGGGCCATGGGCATCTTAACTCTGAGCAGAAGACCACCCTAAGCCTTTTGTTTTATATGCATTGATTTAACAATTTAAACATCCTCTGAGAGGACAAACTGTGCTTAACTATGGGATAAATCATGAAGTTTACTTGTTAGAAGTGTAGACAAGAGCGTTACGACTGCTGCGTGATTATTCATCAGATGTAACACAATATTTGTCACCTGTCAATGACACCTGCATATCTGCATACATTAACCGCTTCTGATTAGAAAGCTAAAGCCACTGAAGTATGACAGGATTTTAAAGGGTTTGTGGAAAAATGGGACTAAGTGTATGCATTTTTTGTGTGAAAATATTTGAAATCCATGCATAAGAAGAATCTTTCCAAAGTTCATGAAAAGTGCATATTCTGAAAAAAACTACACATGGATTTCAAAGATTTTTGTACCAAAATAAGTTTATCTTTCAATTCTCTCCTTCACAAATCTTTTGATGTACACTTATACATGAACTTACTCAAAATGTGTTGTATGGGGCACTGCAACTTTAACTAGACTGTGTGTCCAAAACAAACACGTGGACAAACACGGCCCCTGGGGTCTCTTCTCCATCTAACTTGTCAAGCTCTTGCATGCGTTGGTGGTGCTGATTGCAATGATGGAGACTTACAGCAGCAAGGCCAGTCGGCTCAGCCTCCTCTTATGCAGTCGTTCAGCATGTTTACTTGTGCCTCTGCTAAATTTCCCCCATGTGCTCCCCGTGATGTTATGTGGGGAGGCTGGCTGGCTCTGTGACATCGTGGTCTCGCAGGACAGCAGCTCTCAGTTCTGAGGGTGCTCCTTGGCCTCTGCGGGGGGCAGCCATTCTGTTTCATACCACTGCAATTCATCCCTGCGGAAACCAGCGATGATGGGCTTGTGACCTTGCTGAGACGTGCCCCGTTCGTGGGCAGTGTGGCAAGGATCGCTAGCAGTGCAGGTCATCCCAGCCTGGGCTCCTAATTTCAGGACTCCAGCCTTGGCCATGCCGCCCAGCCTTATCAGGCCCATCCGGCACCTTGCACAGGGCCTGAAGAAGGGTCCAGAATGCCTTCCCTTTGGCTTGCTTCCACTTGGCACTGTGGCACTGCTGTCTCATTCTGGCCTGGCTGTGCTGCAGGCCCGCAGGTCCTCATCCTTCGCAGGTTTCGCGGTGTCCTCTGGTCCTGCGTTTCTCTCCGCCTCTCTGACCTGCTGTTGTGTGCTCTCTTGTGCCACTGCTGTGGGAGCTGGGACGCTCCTCGTGGATTCCCCGCTGCTCCGCGTGCCCTTCATAATGCTCTGAGCTTTCTCTTCTCTGTTTCGCTGGGCTTTCCCCTGGGTCACGTCTGCGTCCCTCTCCTGGTGGTATTGTCTCCTGCTTTTAAGTTTGGGGGCCTGCTGAGAGGCACTCTTTATCACAGAGGAACATTTCCAAACTCACAAAGATGTTTTCAGGAGCAGTCTGCAACCTCTTATAGGTGAGCTAAGCCACTGCATTCGTCCTGGCAACTCCAAGTAGGAGAACGAGGCCTCTGTGTGTGCGAGGTGGTGATTCGGAGGCCTGTTAGAAATGACGGCGCATGGTGCTTGTGAACCAGACACAAAGACGTCACGTGGTGCTTTCGGGGAATGTCCCAGGGAGCTGAGTGTGTGCTTTTGAAAAGACAGAGCCAGAGTAAAGGAACATGCTTTCTCCTGTGTGTCCTATCAGGGCCCTTCTTTGTCCCCATGACCCTAGATCTGGTGGGGATCTGTTGTTAGTGGCGTCCAGAAGCCCAGTGCGTGTTCCCGTGTTTGTCACAATGCTGCAGGATCCCATAATACAGAAAACTGTCATATTTCTTTTTGTTCAAGATAACTATAAGCCAATATTGCTAAATGGAAAAAAAATGTTAGAAAAGGAATTTCTGTGTTCAAAAGAGCAGCTGACATGTCTTCCATGCCTAATCTGTTTGCAGGCATGTTAAGTCAAACATTTCTAATTTTATAAGGATCAGTGTTCGACAGTTATGCCCATTTTGCAGGCTAAGAAACAACTTCAGAAAGGCTAAACGGCGGAACTCAAAGGAAGTGGAGTCCGGATTGAAAATTAGGCCCATGTGAGGTCAGCACCTATGCCTGTCCAAGTTATTAAGCTTCAGTAAATAGATCATATTAAAAATACCTCTGTGACAGAAAATCTTGCAAGAAATAAATATTGAATGCTTAGTTACCTTAGGAACACGCTGGGGGAAGTTAGGCTGAAAGAGTAAATATTACCTGTCTGACATTAATCTCTTTCCTCTAGCAGTATATAAATTTGATGGAGTCCAAAGTTACTGTGCATGATCTGTGTTTAACCTTTTTGGATCTTACTACTCCAAAATAAAACTCAGACATGGGAAACCAGACAAAACAAACACATAGCTTAGTGAATTACAAGCTGAATGCCTGCAGCTTCTACCTAAGTCAACAAATAGAGCGTTTCTGCTGGTCTTAGAAGCTACACATGTGCCCTACCTTGGTCATAGGCTTCTCCCAAGCTCTGAACACAACCACTCTATTGCTTTTTATAATCGTCACTCACTCTTCTTTATGGTTTTGTCAGCTAAAAATGTATCATGGACACTAATTGGTCTGCCTCATTTTAAACTTTGGTGTCTGCTATGGTTTGGATATGATCTGTCCCTCAAGGGTTCATGTGTTGGAAGCTTGGTGCCCAGTGTGGCCATGTTAAGCGCTGGGGCCTGGGAACGGGTGGCTTTGTGGTATAGCTGGTAAAGCCTCTGCCTGCAATGCTGGCATCCCACTTGGGTTCCAGTTCATGTTGTGGCTGCTCCAATTTTAATCCAGCTCCCTGCCAATGGTCTTGGAAAAGCAGCAGAAGATAGCCCAAATACTTGGGCCCTGCTACTACATGGAGTACCTGGGAGAAGCTTATGGCTCCAGGCATCAGCCTGGCCCAGTCCTGGCCATTGCAATTATCTGAGAAGTGAACCAGTAGATGGCAAATATTCTCTCTCTCTCTTTCTGTCTCTCTCTCTTGCCCCCTCCCTCTTTGTAAGTCTTTCAAATACATAACATTTTTTTAATGTGTTGGGGCCTGATGGATGGTGGTCTTGATTAGGGCATTGAGGGTGTTGTCCTGGAAGGTGATTAAGGTAGTTTTGTGGAGCCAGAATTCTATGTGGGAGCTGGATCCTGTCCCGGCTGCTCCTCTTCCAATCCAGCTGTTTGCTAATGTGCCTGGGAATGTACTTGGGCCCCTGAGCCCATGTGGGGGACCCAGAGGAAGCTCCTGCCTCCTGGCTCCAGATCAGCCTAGCTCTAGCCATTGCGGCCATCTGGGGAGTAAACCAGCAGATGGAAGCTCTCTCTCTCTTAAGTCTCTCAGTCTCTCCTTCTCTTTGTCTCTAACTCTGCCTGTCAAATAAGTAAATAAATCTAAAACAGAAAAGGAGTTCTCATAGGACCCTGAGTTGTTCTCATGAAAGAGTGTTGTTAAAAGAGTGAGCCCAGTCCTTGAGTTGCTCTGTTTTCCTGTCTGGTGGCGTGGTCCCTCGCTCCATGCATACAGTGTACTGTCACCATCATGGCACCAGCCACCACAGGGTGCTCACCAGAGCTGAGCCAATGCCATGCCCTTGAACCTCCACAACTGTGATCCAAAATAATAATAGGTATCCAACCTCCGATATTTCATTATAGTACTAAGAAATGGGCTATTGCACGTCTTTTAGATGTCTCTGAACATACAGGCACTCCCTTCATCTTTCTTTCCTTTGGATCTATCTGAGGAAGAACTTGTACCCTTTCACTGGGATAGTTTACCATGGTCTAGATTTTGCTGACCTGGAGACTCATAGGACACTGAACCTGTCCCTCTGCCTTCTCTATTTCATGCTGTTGCTGTTGGAGACAGAGATGTAATCAGATCTGCATTAATCACTTGGATGCTGGTGTGTGCTTTTATCAGAACTCACATGCTGTCTGGTTTTAAATGTTTTTTGTAATGTTAGTAGCTGTTCATTCTTGATGCTTAAAATGATTGGTAATTCTTAGAGAGCTGCAAAATGATGATATTCTATTGTTGTTTTTAATACTTCCCTTCTTCCCTTCTTTGGTTACCCCGAGGTATGGTTCCTACAAGAATGCTTGATAACTACTTGATTCTTCATTCTTACACAATTTTCAAGACAACAATTTGATTCCATTCATCCTCTAAAAGTAATTATTTTAAAGTTTTTTTAAAAAATGCATTTATTGAAGGGCAGAATTATAGACACCCCCCCCCCACACACACACACACCAGGAGCCAGGAACTCTTGGTGGCAGGGGACCAAGCATTTGGGCCATGTTCTACTGCTTTCCTGGAATATTAGTGAAATGCTGGATCAAAAGTGTAGCGATTGGGATACAAACTGGTGCCCACATGGGATGGCAGCGTCACAGGCTGCAGCTTAACCCACTATATCACAGCACTAGCCTCTGTATTTTTACTAAAAAATCAATAATTTTTATTTATTTGAAAGGCTGACAAACAAGAGAGTCAGTGGAGGTGGGGGAGAGATGAAGAGGGGAGAGAGAGAGAGAGAGAGAGAGAGAGAATCTTCATTTGCTGGTTCGCTCGTGCCGACGCCAGGAGCCGGGAACTCCATCCTGTTCTCTCATCTGGGTGGCAAGGACTCAAGTGCCTGAGCCATCATTGGCTGCCCTAACAGTATGCTGGATCAGGAGTGGAGTAGCTGGGACTGGAACCGGCACACCCATAAGGGATGTGGGTGTTGCTGCAAACAGCTGCTTAACCCATGCCCCAAAACGCTGGCTCCCTAGACCCACATTGTTGCTCCTCTTGTTCTTTCATCCTTCTCCATATCACAAGGTCCCTTCATGTATCACTTGCTGGCGTTTCTCAGTATATTCACTGGAACAACTGGGAGCGACGTATGTATTTTTAAAGCACATCTCATATATTTGTTTAGATATTTCAGTTCACATATTAGACCACTACGCTGTTTTACTTAATCTCATTATTTCACTTAGATTCTCAAGGACATAGTGGATATTAGAATATTCCATAATTATTCTGTCCCATATTTCACATGCAGCATTCTCAGTATAACAGTGCTAGTACTGTTATTAACAAGTCTGATGGTAGGAAACAGTGAAACAAACTGTGTTTGCCCACACCACACCTCTTACCCACTGGTGTTTCATTGTCAGAACTGGTAACCAGCGCAGACAGTATTTTCTTCCTTCTGTCCCTCAGTTTTTGTTTTGCACATAACCATTTACTACTCCACACAGTTTCTTCTGTTGGTGATCTTGTCGCTTTGGTTTCCTGAGGATGGTTCTCTATGGATTCTTGGAGGGCTAATGGTAACCACATCTGAGTCTTTTAATGTTGGTAATAGTTCATGTTCTTTATATTGAAGGTAGTTTTTCTGGGTATAAAATTTTTTGGCTTAGTTTTTCATTTTTTGGAGTCATCTTAATTATACAGTTTACATTTTTTCTAAAATGAAGAACTGCTTTTAAAGAAATTTATTTTTATTTCCTTTGTATGTCATACATTCTTTGAATCTAGATGTACACACACTTTTTTTCCCTTTCAGTTGCAGAATTTACTCAATTGCATGTTGATGCAGAGAGTTATAGATTGATACTTAAAGAAATACTATATTCCCTTTTCAGATATAGAATTTAAACATTTTTACTAGAAGGATTTTTTGAATTATAGTTTTTGGTATTTGTTTTATTCCCTTCAGGGACTGTATATGAAATAATTGAGTGAATATATTTTTCTTTAATTATTTTGAAAGTGTCATCCCATGTTTTTAGCACCTAATGTTATATAAAATTTAGGAGTCATTCTGATTCCTGTTTTATTGTATGTTTCTGTTTTCAGTGAACTTCTGGGATCTGAATTTCATGTGCAGTGTTCAGGAATTTGTTAAACTAGTGCCTTAGTGTCAGTCTTCAGCCACTTGCAGACTCGGTACTAGGAGACCACTGTTGTCTGAAGAGCCTGGTTCTTCTATGTTTTTCTTACATGAATTCTTAAATTTTTCTCTTACTTTTCTTTCTTTTTTTATTTATTTGACAGATAGATTTAGACAGTGAGAGAGAGATAGAGAGAAAGGTCTTCCCTCTGTTTGTTCACCCCCCAAATAGCCGCTGTGGCCAGTGCACTGTGCTGATCCGAAGCCAGGAGCCACGTGCTTCTCCTGGTCTCCCATGGGGTGCAGGGCCCAAGCACTTGGGCCATCCTCCACTGCACTCCCAGGCCACAGCAGAGAGCTGGACTGGAAGAGGAGCAACCTGGACTAGAACTCAGCGCCCATATGGGATGCCGGTGCCACAGGCGGAGGATTAACCAAGTGAGCCACAGCGCTGGCCCCCCTCTTCCTTTTCTTTAGTCTGTCCTTGGCTTACTGGTTTCACTTTGTCATTATTTCATCTTCATTTTCCTCGCTTCCATTTCTAAGCTTTATTAACATACCTTTCACATAAATAGGAGTCATCCTTCTAAAGTGTGGAGTTTGCTGTTGACAGGTGTACAGTCATGTACTGTCCCACAATCATTGTAAAAATTCTCGGTGCTCCGTTGTAACCAGTTCCCGACCCTTAGTTCCTGGCAACCATGGCTCTGGTTTCTATTCCTAGTATTTCCAGTTAAGATCTCTGATCTTTTCTCCTTCTCTCTTGTGGGTTTCTTCAACTTGCGAGTAGTTTTTCTAACTGTCCTTCTAATACAATTTTAGGTTATATTTTCAATTTGTCCTAACATCTCTTTCTTGTTTCACACATGCACCATCCTTTTAACTTTCTCTATGTGTTAATTATGGTTTCCTGGAAGATTATTTTTTCCTGTTTCCTTTTCTTATTTGTTTTGCTATATATTTTTTTTCAAATTGAGTATTTTTCTCAGACCCCTGATGGTTCTTAACTGTGGAGTCCTGTTAAGTGTGGAGTGCTGACTATAATTAGAAGTTCCTGTGTGCATGGGTTGGTCGGGGAGATTTGGGGACTTCATTACAGAGTGATTGGATGACCAGCTGGCCATTCATTGTTCATCTCAAAATCATCTGTAAATATAATTCTTGGTGTGGTTTGCTGTCTCCAGAGAAACAGTCAGCAGGGTCCTTCCTGACAATGTTAAGTCACTAGTCATAAAGACATAGGGCAGGAAAACGGGCTTGGGTCTTAAGGATAAACATGTGGAATATCACTTACCCTCTTAGTCTGAATCTCACACCTCTCACTGGCTTTATTCTATGCTTGGTGTCCTAAATCTTGCCTCAGATCTTGTGAATCTATAAAACTCTCTTCTGTGTAGCCTATCGGATCTGGATATTTTCAAATGACCATATGTTTTCAACCCCAGGCTCATCTCAACCTTCCACCGTAGTTAGAAGCAGTTGGGAGCCTTTCTAGGGATCTACAGGGCAAACTAATTTGTTTTCTCTTCATTATTTCTGCAAGGTTTACCCTTTCTTTAATCTGTCTTGCTCTCTATCTACTTACTACTTGGGTTATAGATGTTTCATGGTTTCATTCAAGATGATAACTAGAGCTTTGTTTCTTCTTGCTCCTAGCGTAAGGGAGATTTGGGGGAGCAGGAGGATATGGAGATGTGTTTTTATGCTCATCTTAAGTGAGAAGTCTACAGTTGTTTCCTTACACTTTCCTCTGGACTTGTATGGAAACTGCACTCTTATGGCATTTGACACAATTAATAGATTGGGGAAAATCTTTTCCTTCCACTTTCATTGTTTTTAATTAGTCTTCTTAAATTTCTCTTTTTATTTGTCTATCGTTAGGGTGGCATTTTTCATCCATATGACTTCTTGCACATGAATACAATTCAGGTTTTATCATGATCCTTAGTCTTGCCGTGAGTGATGACTGACTGTCTCAACCAGCTCCGACCAGACCAGCTGTCCATGTGCATGCTGGGCATTCCTTTAGGTTCCCATTTCTGTACCAGTCAAATAATAAAGTTAGAGGTATCTTCCTTGCCAGAACCAGATTCTCCTCTTTACTTTTCTAGTTCATGACACTGCAGTTACCCTGTGCACTCAGGCTTGACCCTTGGAGTTACCTTTAACATATATAATTGGCAATTAAAGCAAATCCATGTGGTTATTTTATCACAATTGTGTGTAATTGCACAATTGTGTGTAATTGTGTGTAATTGTGTGTAACGCACATCGGGCTGTTCCGCCTCATCACCTTTGTTCTGAGATTTATACATCACCCATTCCTATACTACAGAACTCTGGTGAGGATAAATTCCTTAGAACTGATATGAGGGCCGGTGCCGTGGCTTACTAGGCTAATCCTCCACCTGCAGCACTGGCACCCTGGGTTCTAGTCCCGGTTGGGGCGCTGGATTCTGTCCCGTTGCTCCTCTTCAAGTCCAGCTCTCTGCTGTGGCCTTGGAGGGCAGTGGAGGATGGCCCAAGTGCTTGGGCCCTGCACCCCATGGGAGACCAGGAGAAGCACCTGGCTCCTGGCTTCGGATCAGCACAGCACCGGCCATAGCAGCCATTTGAGGGCTGAACCACCGGAAAAGGATGACCTTTCTCTCTGTTTATCTGTCTCTCACTATCTAACTCTGCCTGTCAAAAAAAAAAAAAAAACTGATATGAGGAAGTTGGAATTTTGAAGAATTCTTTAAATATATATTTGAAGTCTTAGTTATGCACACTTATATTCACACTTATATTCAACATACATATATGCGCATCTACTAGGCATAAAAATCACCAGATTGATAATTTTGATTGATAATTAATGGCTGAATGGTAATTTATTTATTAATTTGTTCAAAATTAAAGATTTCTCATTTATGTGCTCATGGCCAAAGTAGAAATTGCTTCCAGCTGAATTCTGTAAGATTTCTGCCGTAGTTACTCCCGCCTGTGTTATTGTTAGGAAAGACATAGTGTGGTTATGTGACCTTTCACTTATCTCATGCATCTGTTTTATTAAAGAGCAAAATGCAAATGCCCAACCTTTGCTATCTAGTTCCCCAATTGGGGTGCAGTTTTGGACAGGGTTAGCTATGCTTATATTTTTGAAACATTCTGCATTTTTTTCAGTTTTGTTCCTCTATTCTACATCCTGACATTTAGCCAGAAATGTCATATATTTGCTCAATCTAGTCTCTTAGCATACTTATTTTATTAATTTCATCTTCAGAATAACTCAGAATTTAACACCATTTTGTTATATCAGAAATTTCGTGATCTTTTTATATTATTTAGATCTGAGAATAAGACAGTATTTTCATATCTTCTGATTTTTGTAAATTATGTTAAAGTTATATAAAATTTAAATTGGATGTCTTTTTGGTTCTTTTGTTGGAAAGACATGATTTATTTGTTTATGACTCTTATTTTGTGATCTTAATTTCTGAGAACAAAACCTTACTGTGCAGGATTTTACTGATAGATGATACAAAAGATGGATCCTACTCCTTATTTATGTTTATAGAAGAGACACTCAGAGAAGCAGTGAGACCTCTGATGTCCTGCCCAACAAGTTGAGCTTGTTCTAATTATGACACAAAAATTCCATTTTAGAAGAGTAGAAATAATTTGAAGAGAAGAAATCTTTGAAAGCATAAAAAGGAACATATGTCATAAGTGGACAAAATAAAAATGGGAATTGTTACAGCACATCTTAATATTTCTGAGGAGAGCGACAGAAGACCAAGTTTTCTAGTGAATATAACTAAGACATTTTAGAACTCCATTGCTGTTGAGATTTAGAAATTGGTTTAACTTAGAATTAGCCCTTAAGACTTTATTGAGATTTTTATAGTTCCAGATCAACATAAACATGTATCTAAGTTTCAAGTCCTTCTATTTGAAAAAATACCTTAAAATTAATCTAAAAATAGAAAATAATTGTCTGAATTAAACCCTCTTACTTGTGAGATGTATACGTGCACTATAACCAGTAGTTAAAGTTTATTGGCTTCCATTTGCCTACATCATAAAACAGGCTTTTTCAGCTAGTGTTAGGATCAGGGGCTTCAGCCTGCTTCCTGTCTGCATTTAGATCCAGCTAGACATTGACTAGCTGTCTGATCTGGATCCAGTCATTTTTCGTCTGTTAGTAAGAGGAATAATTCAAGTCACTGAATAGGTACCGTGTCCAGGTCATTCTGCTGTTCTGATTTTTGGTTGCCAACTCACAAGCCAGTACGTGTGATTAACCATTGTGTAGATGGAGAGAGCCAGCCGCTTGCCCAGGAGCAGTTACGCTGTAGATCCTTCATCAGGGACACCTGCGGAATCCCTTCCAGCTGCGTCTCAGCGCGTCACTGACACTGGCACTAGCCGCTTCAAAGCTCAGAAGCCTGGGGATGCACACTCTCTGTGGAGCTCCCTACCACCTCCCGTGTTTCATCCTGCAGCCCCAGCACTCAATTGGAGCACCCGCTTCCCTCATAGCCGGAAGTCTGCCTGTGACCCGAGTTAGTAACAGGGACACTGGCCCTCAGGGTGTTCTTTATGCCTTGTCCTTTCCTTTTATGCTGTAGTGAATGTTATATGGTTGGACTGAGGTGAGGTCACATCCTGTCTGTCTTTGTATCACGAGAACCTAATCGAGCTGAGTACCTTCTAGTGTAGTGTGTACATGCACATTCACACACTCACACACACAATATAATTTGAACAAGTTCTTTCTTTTAGCTTTAGCTTCTTCTGTTGTAAAACTGGGATCAATGCTGTGTCCTTCCTTCCTGTCCTAGGATAACGGTGAGAACTGAAATAATACAACTTGTTAAGTACATTCACACCATGGAGAATTTACTCATTAAGTGAGAGTTATTTTCATAATTGTGTTAGTAGTTTAGATTATTCACATACAGGAACTTTATCAGGAAATCAGGAGATGTGTTTGATCACAGGTCCTGGATGTTCTTAAGAACCATTTAATTTCTTGTTAGACAGATCATTTCACTGTTAGAATATTTCATTGGGGGATAGGAAAGAGGGGGAAAAATTCAATTATCATAGGTGAATAGGACATTCAAGTTCCTTTTATTTCCCTTTAGTTTACAATATTTATCAGGGTACCTTAAATCAAAATTAAATGGACTGGAAGATTAGCTCCATTATTCATTTACTATACTCAGCATATAAGAAAGGATCGCTAACTCACACAAATAAGGTAATTGCTTAAATGGAGTTCTCATCTTACAATATAGTTATTTTAAATGTACAAAGCTATGTTCCAAATAATACATTTTAACCCTTCAAGCAAAAATCCAAAGCGTTAAGTTTGTCAGAAAAAATTACTCTGATAAGAAAGAAAAGCTTTGCTAGTTGTATACATTGTACTGTTTGTTTTATTTATGCCTGAGGAAATTTTCTCTGAGAGTTTGTGAGTTCCAGATTTTAACGCATCAACTGTTCTTCTCTCTTGGTAGTATTTACATTTTTTGTTTGTTTTTGATACTCCTAATGTGATTTTTTTTCCCTACGAATAGAATAAATACTTGTAGTGGAGAATACATCTTTAAAATAAAACTGCTTATTACTTTAAAACTTGAACCTTTTTAAAATTTTTTAAAGATTTCATTTATTTATTTAAGAGGTAGAGTTACAGACAGTGAGAGAGAGAGAAAGGTCTTCCTCCCGTTGGTTCACTCCCCAAATGACCCTGATGGCTGGAGCTGCGCCAGTCCGAAGCCAGGAGCCAGGCACTTCCTCCTGGTCTCCCATGTGGGTGCAGGGGCCCAAGGACTTGGGCCATCTTCCACTGCCCTCCCGGACCACAGCAGAGAGCTGGACTGGAAGAGGAGCAGCCGGGACTAGAACCCGGTGCCCATATGGGATGCCAGCACATAGGCGGAAGATTAACCTACTGTGCCATGGCGCCAGCCCCAAAATTGAACCTTTAGGACATTTGAAGTAATTCATGAATCTGAGTTCTTGTGGTGGTTATTTGGAAATAGCTTCCTGGAGTATTCCTAAGCTACACCTTCCTTTTGGAAAATGTGAAGCAGAATGCTCATTATTGACCTCATCGTTTAGATCCAAGGAAAGAAATGCTTGCGCTATATAAAAATAAAGCTGCTTAAATAGATTGGGGTTACTTTTTATTTCTTACTTTATACTGTGTATTTTTGGGGACTTGAACACTGAGAGTTAGACTTTTATTTTTTACTGCTGCGTGTGCCCAGCACATACTGGTTTCTTCCTTTTGTAATATGCTGGGATTAGCCATGCCATCTTCCTTCTGGGGATTGATCTCCTGTGCTGGTGCATGTATGTTGTCAGTCATTTCAAATGCATTCTTGCTTCAGGCCTCATGGACTCAGCTGTTTGAAAATAAGCATTCTGGGGCTGGTGCCGTGGTGCACTAGGTTAATCCTCCGCCTGCGGCACCGGCATCCCGTACGGGTGCTGGTTCTAGTCCTGGCTGCTCCTCTTCCAGTCCAGCTCTCTGCTGTGTCTCAGGAAGGCAGTGGAGGATGGCCCGAGTGCTTAGGCCCCTACACCCACATGTGAGACGAGGAGGAAAGATGGCTCCTGGCTTTGGATCAGCATAGCTCTGGCCGTTGCGGCCATTTGGGGAGTGAACCAACGGAAGGAAGACCTTTCCCTCTGTCTCTCTGTCTCTCTCTCTCTCTCTCACTGTCTGTAATTCTTCCTGTCAAATAAACAAAAATAATAATAAAAAAAGAAAATAAGCATTCTGCCGATAGATCTTCATAATAAAAGAGTAAAATACCCTCTTGTAGACACATTTAATATTTGAGAGGGTCTTTTATTGGTGGTCTCAATAGTGGAATTTAGGGTCAATTTTAAAATGTACCATACTAAATTTATTTTGTACATCACGTTTTGTTACTCTGTCGCTTAAAAACTCTACAAGCTGTCTGACACACTTGCAATACAACGCACACACCTTGTCTGCTCTCTCGAGGCCCTGCCTGACTTGGATGTTATCTGATCTCTAATTTTTTTGCAGGCCTTTTTTCTGTGACTCAACATGCTTAAATATCTGTGGTCTATTTCAGTGCGTATAACACAGAATACTTATTCTGGACCCAGGGCCTCTGCACATGCTCTGCCCTTGGCTTTTGAGTGTTCTTGGCTCACCTGCTTAGTTGACTCATTCTCATCACCCAGGCCTCAATTTAAATATCGTCTTATCAGAAAGACTGTCTCCTTCAACAAAAATGACTCTGCTCCCATGTTGTTTATTTGTAATAGCCTTTACTTGATTATTCACTTATAGAATTGTTCTTATATGTTATTGACTTTATTGGTGGTCTTCTCTCATTTGAATGGCACACATTGAAGGTCTAGAATTTATATATACTTTATAACAGCCACTCTTGCATCTAGCACTGTGATTAGCACATAATAGATACTCAAACAATATAAGAAGAATGAATGAATGAATGAATGAGTCTGCTCCTTCATACACAGGATCATCTCTCCACACAGCTTATGCAAAGCTCCTGGGGCACACAGAAGCTTGGTGTGTTCCTGCCACTGAAAGATGCCTGGTGTGCCTGGAGCATGGTGAATGGCAAAGCAATGATGTGAGCTGAGTTTACAGAATTTAGCAGGCCTTCTTCTAAAGGCCTTATTTTAAAAGTTGGGTGTATTTCGCAGTACCAAGAGAAATCATTGTAGGGGTATCAGCAGGAAATGACAAGGTCTGAATTTTTAGGAGACTGGGCTGAATGTGGGCAAGAGCAAACTGGGGATAAGGTACTGGGAGGCTTGCACAGCTTCCAAGGAGGAAGAAGGTGATTAGATTCCAGTGGTGGCAGTAAGTGAAATAAAAAGAAAATAGAAATTGAGAAAAGGTACTGTTGGCACAGTTTCTGCAGATGTGAAATTCTGCTGTTGGGGTTATACATTTGAGGTGGGAGTTCAAAAGATTTTGGAAGGATGGGTATTTGGTGTAAAGGTTGAGCAGATGGTCAAGATGCTTGGGTCCATTCTTGGTGTATTTGTTTCCAAGTTCTGGCTTGGGCTTTTGACTGTACCATTAGGCCAATGCACACCTGGAGGCAGCACTTGTTGCTGAAGTGATTGGGTTTCCACCACCCAAATAGGAGACTCTGATTGAACTCCTAGCTCCTAGTTTCAGCATTGGCCCAACTCTGCTTCTCATGGGCATTTGGGGAGTGAGCCAGTGTCTGGGAGTGTTCTCTCTCTCTCTTTCTCTGTCTCTCTCTCTCCCTGCATCCCCCTTGCCTCTCAAGTTAAAAATAAAATTAAAATATCTTGAATGTGGATGTTTGGCCTAATGTTTAAGATGTGCTTGGGATGCCCACATCCCATATTGGAATGCCTGGTTTGGAGTCCTGGCTCTGCTCCCAACTCCAAGTTCCTTCACATGAGGCCTTGGGAAACAGCAGGTGATGGTTCAAGCAATTGGGTCCCTGTCACTCATGTGGGAGACCCAGATTGAGTTCCTGGCTCCCAGCTTTGGCCTGGCCCAGTCCTGGCTATTGTAGGCATTTGGTAAGCAAACCAGTAGATGGAAGATCTCTGTCTCTGTCTCTCAAATACTTAAACAAATGTTGAACATGCCGTGTGTAAGTTGTATGATACATTCAAATACAGTTAGCAACAAGGAGGTGGATGTGTGACTTGAGATCTCAAAAAACAAGTTTTAACTAAAAACATGAACTTGGCATGTTTAATATGTAACTCTTCTTCAGCTATACAGAACTGAGTACCATCACCTTGGAGACCCTCCTGAGAGAGAAGCAAGTCCAGTGAAGACACGTGAGCAAATCTAACATTTCAGAAGCAGATTTGTGCAGAGTCAGCAAATAGACTGAGGAATAGCTGAAAATGTAGGGAGGAATATTGCGATTGTGAACCACTAAGGACAGGATGCGTGATCAGCCTGACCTCGGCTGTGGAAAAACTGGCTTGAACCATCTGAATGTTACTCAGCTTAGTTATCGAAGTTTTAAGTCCTGTTGAGAGGGTGAAAGTTGGACAGGAGTTGATTGAGGGGACGAGAGTTGCAAAAGGCAGAAAGCGCACACTTCTTTCGAACATTTCTCTGAATGGTGAGCTGAGAACAGTATTGGAGCTGTAGGAATATTTGCAGTCTATACATGACTTTGAAAAGAATGATAACCATTGGAGCAGGTTTGCCTATTGACAGGAGTTGTCTTGTGGAAGGAATGGTCATGACTCAGCAGACAGCAGCGATGAGTGAAAGGGCTTTCAATGTGGTCAGCATGAAACATCGTAAAAGAGGAGGGAAGGGACTTATGTAGTTGGAAATGTTTTTGTTTTTCATTTGAAGTGGTAAAATTATTAATCCTCCACAGATGGTGTGATGTGTGAACCATATATTGTAAGCACTAGAACAATTAGAAAGATGGTATGCAGTCTACACACAGGACAATAGGAGTTACTATAATCAGAATGGCAAGAGGAAAAATTAAAATGGAGTTCTGTAATACAGGCATGTATTTTTAAAGAGGATAGGAAATTAAAATAATGAACAGATGTGTTTGGCACATTTTTTAAAAGATCAGTTTATTTGAAAGGCAGAGAGAGAGAGAGAAAGACTGTCTACCTTAAAAGTAAGAGATTCTAGATTCTCCAGGTAAACCAGCTGTAATCACATAAGTTTTTTTTTTTTAAATGTACTTATTTTGAAAGACAAGGAGCACCTGGTGTTGTGAGTTAACGCCCAAGCCTGAAGTGCTGGCATCTCATATGTGCACCAGTTCGAGACCCGGCTGTTCCTTTTCCTTTTTTTTTTTTTTTTTTTTTTTGACAAGCAGAGTGGACAGTGAGAGAGAGAGACAGAGAGAAAGGTTTTCCTTTTGCCGTTGGTTCACCCTCCAATGGCTGCCGCGGTCAGCGCGCTGCGGCCAGCACACCGCGCTCATCCGATGGCAGGAGCCAGGTGCTAGGTGCTTTTTCCTGGTCTCCCATGGGGTGCAGGGCCCAAGCACTTGGGCCATCCTCCACTGCACTCCCGAGCCACAGCAGAGGGCTGGCTTGGAAGAGGGGAAACCGGGACAGAATCCGGTGCCCCGACCGGGACTAGAACCCGGTGTGCCGGCGCCGCAAGGCGGAGGATTAGCCTGTTGAGCCATGGCGCCGGCCCCTGCTGTTCCTTTTCCTATCCAACTCTCTGCTATGACCTGGGGAAGCAATAGAGGATGGCCCAAGTCCTTGGACCCCGGCTGTTGTGGCCATTGGGGGAGTTAACCAGTGGATGGAAGACCTCTCTCTCTGCCTCTCCTCTCTCTGTGTAAATCTGGCTTTCAAATAAATAAATCTTTAAAATAAGGCAAGGAGACAGAAACAGACAAAGAGATTTGTCATGTACTGCCTCACTCCTCAAATGCCCACAGCAATGGCAGGGCAGGGCCAGAACCGGGAGTCTGGAATTCAATCCAGGTCTCCCATATGGGTGATAAGGACCTTGTTGACTCCCAGGGCCTGCATTTGAGGAAACTGGAATCAGGAGTTGAGCCAGGACTTGAATCCAGACACTTTGATATAGGATGTATAGGTGCCCCAAGTGACAGTTTTTTGTTTTTTGTGTTTTTGACAGGCAGAGTGGACAGTGAGAGAGAGAGAGACAGAGAGAAAGGTCTTCCTTTGCCATTGGTTCACCCCCCAGTGGCCACTGTGGCCGGTGCACCGCGCCAATCTGAAGCCAGGAGCCAGGTGCTTCTCCTGGTCTCCCATGTGGGTGCAGGGCCCAAGCACTTGGGCCATCCTCCACTGCACTCCCAGGCCACAGCAGAGAGCTGGCCTGGAAGAGGGGCAACCAGGACAGAATCCGGCACCCTGACCGGGACTAGAACCTGGTGTGCCGGCGCCACAGGCAGAGGATTAGCCTAATGAGCTGCGGCACCAGCCCCAAGTGAAGTTTTAACCACCGTGCTAAATGCCCTTCTGTACTTCCCTTTGACAATCTCTTAAAAGTGAACATGGCAAAGAGTTCACTGGAGAGATAGAGCAGAGGAAGAGAAAGTAAGAGAGGTTTGAAGCATGAGGACTCAACTTACTGTTTTGGAGGGGCCAGATGAGGCACAATGTCTATGTCCTGATGTTGCTGAGATAAGAAATAAGGCATCAGCTCTCTCCCAACCACTTGAATGATCTTAGAGTTGGTCCAGAGCCTCCCGCAGGGACTACAGCCCTGTTGACACCTCTGTGTCAGGCTTGTGAGACATTTAGTAGTGAAAAAGTTGAGCCACAGTATGCCCAGACTTCTAATGTGTAGCATTCATGAGATAAAGTGTTGGGTTGAGCCACTAAGTTTGTCTTACTTTATTATGGTAGCAGCAAAAACTAATACAGACTTCGTTTTCTGGAAGCAAGGTGCTTCTGCAACAAACAGGTAAAACTATGGAAGTGGCCTTGGGAGCAGGCTGTGGGCTGAGGCGGGAAGAATTTTCAGGACTATGGTAGTAAAAGCCTAGAGGACATTAAGGATACATTTGGTGGAACTTTAAAGAGGGAATGAGGAACAAATTTTTGGAAACTTGAGGAATAGGGAGCATTGCTATATAGTGAGAAAGAGATTGGCAAAAATTAGCAAAACTTTGAACTGATGGCCTTGGTTAGTAACTCGATATTTCCAAGCAAAATGCTGAGGGTGTTGCAATGTGTGTTAGTCTCCTTTGGCTATCATAGCAGAATGCCACAGATGTGGGTGGATTAAACAGCATTGATGTCTCATGGTGCTGGAGGTTAAGCTGCCCAAGATTGGGTTTGCAGGGTAGGTTGCATTCTGAGGCCCCCTTTCTTGGCCATCAGCTCTTAGAATTTTTGCATGGTTTGTGATGTGTGAGCTGGTGGGCAGAGGACACTCCGTGGTGTTTCTTCTTTGGAGGACACTAATGCTATGGATCAGGGCCCCATCCTTATGACCTCACCTACCCTAATCACTTCCTTACTTGAAATTACAGACATACAGAGTATGGGAGCTTCAGTGTATAACATCTGTTTTTAGCGCTAAGAGGCACAACTATTCAGCCTGTAACACTTGCCTTCTTGGAGATTATCATAAAAGGTGAGAGGAGAGAAACAAGTTGAGGAGAAAACTATGAAGTAAAACACAACAGAGACTTAATGATGTTGGAAGTTCTCAGCTTCTCCAGAGGGCCAAAGATTCTAGAATTAAGAGATTGACAGGGAAGGGTATGGTGGGAAAAACATTGAAGAAGTGATTCCTCTCTGAAACCTGGAAGGACTGAAAGACCATCAGATTCAGTGACATGAAAGACTCTTTGAGACTAGGGGTTGACTTACAGATTCCCTCTTGCAAGCTCTTACAAGCATGTATTTCCTCATCCGTCTCTGTAGAAGCCAGACACAGAGAAAAGATATTTCCTAGGAAATATCTGTAAAGGCATCTTGGGTTGTGGAGTGAAACTATGAAATTCACACAAACCTACAGGATTCTTGAGAATTTGATGTCAGTATAATGCTGTCAGTTTAGACAGAAAAGGGCAAAGAGTGAAATGAAATAGGGCTGTTTGATCTACACACTCTCCTGGAAGATAAAACTAATAAAATAGTCAGTGGCAGCAGGTGCATCCTTTAAGAAGAAGAGAAGGGTGACTCAGAGGGCGGAGTAGCGAGGGAGCCAAATTGTGGAATTGAGAGCCCAAAGCATGGAGCTGAACACCATGGAGGACTTTTCCAAGGCCTTCACCTGAAGTATTTTGCCTCCTTTTGACCATTGACCTTGTTTTGCCTTACATTTTCACCTTGTTGGAACTGATATGCTTTCTACTGGAATCCCTGACTTGTGTCTTTGATTTCATAGATCTGCAGCCAGAGAGAAATTTTCTCAAGGGTTATAATTAATGGATTACTTATCCAAATTTGATTTAGAGGAGACACTTTGGACTTTGGAGGAGGTAAAATTTAGATGGAAATCTTTGCTTTGAGTTAGTGCTGCAATGGGGTGAGACTCTTGGGAACATTGCGGGGAGTGTGAATGTATTTTGCTTTGGGAGGAATTTGAATCTTGGGGGTCAGAGGGCACAGTCTGGTAGACATGATTTTAGAGATGTTCCCTTAATCTGCTTGTCTTCTGGTTATTCAATTAAGCATGAATCCTGGTGCAATTTAAAAGGGACTTTGCAAGACGTAGTCGAGATGTAATCTGCTAATTTTAAATTAGGAAGTTTATCGTATATTATCTGTATAGGCCTAGTATAATTACATTAGTCTTTACAAACAGAAGAGCAAGACAGAGTTACAGAGATTCAGCAAACGGGGAGTTTGGAGAGACTGAGAGCATGAGAAGACTCTGACCCGCTGTGACTGCAGAATTGCTGAGCAGGAAAGCAGTTGCATTAAGGAGCTGGGAAGTGTTCCTGGTTAGCAGTAAGAAATAGGGACTTCGGCTCCATTGCTGCATTCTTCCAACAACCTGAATGAGGTTGGAAGGTAATTCTTCCCTAAGACCTTCATAAAGAAAGATAACCCAACTAACATCTTGCCTTCAGCCTTCTGAAGCTGAAGTGGAGGAACTAGATGAGTCACAGCATCCAGACTTCTAAGCCACAGACATATGATCTTAAAAATAAGTGTGATTTGCTGTAGCAGTTGATAGGAAACTGATCCAATAAAACTTAAAGAAACAGTTGGAAAGAAAAATGGTGAGCATAGATACAACATATTAATAACTACATTAAATGTGAATGGTCTAAACACACCACTGAAAAACAGATTGCCAAATTGTATATAAAAGAAAGACCCAGGTATATGCTGTCCACAGAAAACTCACTTGCAATGGAATTCTGTTAATAGGTCAAAAATAAAAGGATGGAAAAAGACACACTTTACAAACTCAAAACAAAGGTTCATTTGTAGATAATAATATAGAATAAAATAGACTTCAAAGCAAGAAAAATTACCAGGGGAAAAAAAGGATATTATAGAATGATAAAAGAGTCAGTTCATCAAGACTGTAAATGTTTGTGGGTTTTTTACAACAGATCTTCACAGCATCTGAAAGGAAGAACTGAAAGAAGAAAAAAATGCAGTATTATATTTGGGAATTCAACATTCCTTTGTCACTAATTGATGGAACATATACACAAAGAGAAAATGCAAGTGGAAAGCCTGAATGAATCATTAGTCAGTTTGCCCAGTAGACATTTACAGAGTATTTTATCCAACCATGACAGACTGCTTGTCCTTATCAGATATACCTGGGATATTCACCAAGATATTCCACAGAATCACAAACAACTTATTAAATTAAAAATGGAAATTAGTGAAATTATGTTTGACTATAATAGAATTATAGTAGAAATTAATAAGGAAAAAAGGTATATTTAAATAACAAATGTTTGAAATTATTAAATAATGTAAACACCATTCCAATAAGTAATCCATGGGCCAATGAGAAAAGGCAGAGGAAAATAGGGAATATTTTAAATTGAAATAAACAAATATTCAACCTACCAAAATGCTTATAACATAGTTAAAACAATTTCAGAGAGGGATTCATTATGGTAAATAATTATTTAACAAAACACTCTCAGATCAATAACTTGAGCTTTTACTATCAGAATCTAGAAAAAAGGGGAGAAAACTTAAAGTAAGCAAAATTTAGCTAGATTGAACAAGTACAAATAATGAATAAGTGGATTATGAACATCAGAAATTGAAATTGTGGGGACAGTGCTTGCAATGCTGGAATCCCCTATTGGAGTGCCAGTTGGAGTCCTAACTGCTCCACTTCTGATCCAGCTCCCTGCTGATGTTGGGGGAAAGCAGGGGATGAGGACCCAAATGCTTGGATCCTTCCACCCATGTAGGATACCAGGACGGAGTTTCTGGTTCCTGGCTTGGGCCTGGCCCAGACCTGCTTGTTGTGGCCATTTGGAGAGTAAACCAGTGGATGGAAGGTCTCTCTCTCTCTCTTCCCTCCCCCCATCTTTCAAATTAATTAAATAATTAATCATAAAAAGAAAGGAAAACATGGCTACAATTACTGATTCTGGAATCACTAAAGTAGGAAACTACAAAAGTAGTGCATGAGATTTTGACATTTAGATGAAAGAGATAAATTCCTTGAAAGACAGAAACTACAAAGAACTGATAACCTGAGGAGCCTACATGTATTATGGAAATCAGACTAGTGGTTAAAACTCTTGAAAGACAAAAAACTGTAGGTGCCGCAGGGCTAGGATTTAGGGTAAGGAATTGGATAGTAGGCAAATCAGGGCTGGGAAGAGTATGGTCCAAACAAAGGATTACTGCACCCAGGGGAAAGTATTGCACCTGCTAACAGAAGTGGAAAGGAATCCTGACAGTAGCCCTGTTTTGGTCACAGTTGTCCCATGCACAGTGAATACTAGGTGATATTTGTCGAATGGACCACTAATGACATGTAGGTGGGGAATGTAATCAGAGTTGCATCATGAAGATCTAGGTGATCTTTGGAGAGGGAGTCTTGAGAGGACAACACATCCTGTGTTGAAGGAAGGGCTGGGGCAGGCAGTTAAGAATGCCTGCATCCCAATCAGAGTAGCAGTGTTTGGTCAATGGCCAGCTTCGAGTTCCAGCTTTCTGCTAGTGCAGACCCTGGGGAGGCAGCAGGTAATGACTGAAGTACTTGGGTCCCTGCCACCCATGTGGAAGCCCTAGCTGGAGTTCCCAGCTTATCATCTGGCCTGATGCAGCCTGGCTGTTTTGGGCATGTGGGAACTATAACAGTGAATGGAAGATCTCTGGCTGTATGCCTCTGTGTCCCTTTTCCTCAGAAATAAATATGCAAAAGTACTGAGGGGAAAAAAAGGCTATGTCACATGTATCACACTACTAAAACAGTGCCTTTGTGGAGGGGAAGGATTTCGACTCGCAAGTTGCTGTGCCCTGGTAGCCAAGACAACCCTCTTCCAGAACTGAGTGGTTCTCTAAGCTCCTTCCTCTGCTCCTGTGTCCCAGACTACAGTGAAACGTCATCAGGTGATAAACGTGGGCATCTCATTGTACTCCAGAATCTTAATTCCAGTGTTGTCCCTTTCCATAAGGCTAACTGGTTACAGTTGATGCGTTGTCATTATTCTTGTAGCAATGCTGTTGATCTTGAAAGACTACAGTGCTAGAACACTGCTGATCTACTTTGTACTATCCAATTGCGCTGTCCCTTAGTAGCCACTGGATATTGGTTCCAGGAACCCCATGACACCAAATCTGTAGATTCTCAACTCCCTTGTACAAAATGGTGCAGTATTTGAATATAACCTGTGAACATTCTCTGCTATACTTTAGACTATCTCTATATTACTTATACTACTCAATACTGTGTAGGTGCTGGGCAAACAACAAATACTGTGCAGGTGTTATATAAATAGATCTTTGTAAAAATTAAGAGTGGGGATATGAGAGGGAGGAGGAAGAAGGGTTGGAGCATGAGTGGGCAGGAGGCAGGATTTGGTGGGAAGTATCACAGTGGTCCTAACTTTGTATATAGGAAATACATGAAACTTGTATACCTTACATAAAATTTTAAAAAAAGAAAACATCTGTATATGCTCAATACAGATGCATTTGTGATCTGCATTAGCTTGAATCTGTGCTTGTGGAATTTGGGAATATGCTGGATTGGACAGGAGCTGGCGCTCATCTGGGATGCCAGTGCTGCAGGGGGAGGCTTAACCTACTATGCCCCAGTGCCGCCCCCACTTGGATTATTTGAATGATACTGTATTTTAGGTGTGTTTTATGGAGAGAGAGAGAGAGAGAGAGAGAGAGAGAGAGAGAGAGAGAGAGAATGGGGAGATGGAGTGGAGAGAAGCCTCATCCACTGGTTCACTCCTTACACGTCTGCAGCAGCAACTGAGGCTGGACTGTGGCTGAAGCTGGCCGCAAGGAACATCGTCCAGATCTCCCCCATGGAGGGATGGCAAGAACCCAATTTCTCGAGGCATCACTTCTGCCTCCCAGCGTTAGGACACTGGAGTCAGAAGCTGGAGCTGGAGCTGGGAATGAAACCCAGCTGAGCACTGTTCCCTGTACTCTAGATTTCAAGGAAAACTTGTTTGGGAATGAATTCTAAATTGTGATTTTAACTTGATATTTTAACGGTGCTTTGAGTAATGTAAGGTGAAGTGAGCAAAGAATTAAAATTCTGCATTTTAGGATAGCACTCCTAAGTTTGTGGGCTGAGACATCCAAATGAGTACATGTCCTTGGAGATTGATGGCATCAAATGGACTGAAGGATTTGAAAAGCCAAATAAATGAAGAAATAAAAGATTATAGTCTCAAGACACTGAGTGCCTTCTAACGACATATATAGTCACTGTCTGAAGTATTCCAATATATTAGTAATCCATAGAAAACACAATATAATTGATTGCCAAAATACCTATGTTAGCCCTCTCATCATTCCTGTCCCTGGAATGCAGGAAACCAATATTAAGGCAAAATGATTCAATTATTTAAAGGAAAAATTTCATTTTTTTTCAAATTATAGTAGACAAATTGCCTCCACTAAACTTCAAGAATAAGTTTGCCTACCTCAGTGCCCCCTCCTTCCTTTCTTTCTAAACAGACATAATATAGCTAATGATGTACAGTCAAAACGAAGGTCAGAATAAGACGCTAAAAGCAGCTGTCACATTGTGAAGGTAGGGTCTCAAGTGTCTGTTTTAACTCCATGATCTTGAGCATCCTGGTAAAAGGGAGACTGACTTCTCTGGACACTGAACCATGGCTTTGGTAGCAGAGGATGTAGTGTGTGAAGCAGTGAGTGTGTCTGGTATTTGTCCTTTGCTGTTTTTCAGCATCGTTCGGGTTCTCACCCAACCTGCAGTTTTCAGGAACCAAGAGGCCAGATGGACAGCCTATGCTCCTCGCGTACTTTGGCTCCCCCACGATCCCCTTCTCCATCTGGAGTCCGCTTAACTTTGCCAACACTGCAGTGCCAGAGTGATCTTCTACCTGTCTCTGCAAGCTGTGTTCTCTCCTTGGGGCATCTATTTATATAGCGCCTCATGCCGCAACACCCAGCTGGTTGTGTTGTTGTCGCCTCCTCTTTGCAAAGATGTTAACTGCATTGGCATTTTTTTCTTCATCAGGAAAATACCTTTGAGATAGGTCACCCATTTGCTATTTGTGATTTTTTTTTTTGTACAAATGAAGACAGTGAATTTTTCACATGGTTTAGTCAAGGACACCAGGGTAATTATTTGCACACTTCTCTTTAACAATAGGGCAGGATTTCCCTTAAATCACTATTTGCACCTTTTATTAGGGAGAAGGTATTTCTGAAATGGAGTTATGGGGTTACTAGCATTTTAAAATTGAAATTAATTCCAATGGAGAATTGTAAGGTTCTAGGCCCAGGAAGGGATCCTGTGGCAACATCTTATGTAATAAAGGGTTAAAATATTTTCTTGGAGGGAAGCAAAAAAACTTTCCATGAAGTGATGTTTCTTATCAAACGTTGGTGCTCACCTAATTTATTTCTCTATTTCAAACTTTTCTCTGGCTGGAATTTCTCAGTTGGATGCTTACTATTTTTACTTTTAAACTCAAGATTTATTTTTACGATGTCTTATTTGAGACATTATTTAACTCCTGAAACAACAGTTGGCCTCTTTCCAGGTTTTCCTAATTGGATTTGTGCAAGAATGATGCAAAGACATACAGAATGTTTCCCAGTGATGCTGGGGGATGCCAAAGGATACGGGGCAAGGGAGCTGTTACGAATGCTTTTGATTAAGATAGACTATAAATATTTGTCAAAAACACTCAGAATACTCGCACATGGAAAATGGAATTAAAAGATACATTTTTATTTTAGAACAACAGATTTTGAAATCCATGCATCACCCTTTCACAGTACACATTTTCCGTGAACTTTTTGAAGACACTTTGGATTTCAGAAATATTTTGTAGCAAAATAAATAAGCTTAACATTTTAACTCCATTTTCTACAAACTTCTTGAAGTATGCTTGTGCATTTGAGAAGTACAAAAGGATGAAATATATGTAAAGGGTACAAGCAGGACTAATGAAGATGTTGATAACATTCTGGAAAATATTGATGGACTCATGAAGAGATAAATGGAAAAAAACATGGCCACAACTTAATTATAGTCCTGGCGTGAGTAGGACAACCAAGCTAAGCAGAGTACTTTAAAAGTGTGATAGCAAAAGAAAAAAAAGGACCAGAGAGTCCGATAGTCTAAGGGTTTAAGATTCAGTATTTCAGACCGAGTCTGTGACATGAACACATATTTTGCTTATAATTTCTTCCCATTCTGATCTTTTCACTGCTGTCTCTTTAACATATTTTCTTTGTCAGGGCAAGTGAGGGAAATTATATTCTCTTTGTAGCTCAGGGAGGGTTGAATTTATGTTCTGCAGATTTTAAGATTTTTATAGTAAGAATTGAAGATTGGTAAGGTAATCAGAAAAGACAATACAGGGAGTAAACGAAATACACTGTATTATTGGAAGGCTGGAAGGCTTGCAAGTTTCTGCAAATTATCATCGTGGAGAAAAGGAAGTGTGTAGCCCAATGGGTGAGTGTGTAGCCCATTGGCTAAGTGGTGGGAGAGGCTGGGTCTCCCTGCTGGCAGCTCTCAGCGTTGCGGGTTTGCTGCAGTTGTGCTTGGTTTGAGTGCGAACCTGATGATGTGAAAAAGGATGGTTGGGGAGAAATGGGAGGGAGAAATGAGATACCAGTCCTGCAGCACGTGATCGGAAGCAGCAGCCATACTGAAGTAATGCATCTGCCGGAGTTCTGTTGTCATGGACTCCTACAGAGAATTGTCCATGTGCTGTACTGTTTGCCAGAACTCCAAACTTTTAAGCTGCATATGGCACAGTCCCACTAAGATTTTACTACCTAATGGGGACACATAGCATAGCATATTCATGACAATGCATGAAGTGCTTTCAAAGAAATACATCAGGAATAGAACTGTAGTTAAATATTTGTACTCTGAGATCAGACCGTCTGGGTTTGAATTTGTTCTGTGATGTTTCTCTTAGACTGAGTTTCTTTATCAGTTTTTCACAGTTTGGAAGACAACTGGGCTAAATAGTAGGCTGATGTGTAAGAATTCCTGTAATTTCCTATCTTTGGTGTTTGCCACATGTAGAGAGTTAGCTCAGAGGATAAATAAGAACACAGTTTATTGACAGCAACATTGTGATATGCAATCTGTTAAGGCATCAACACTTCTAAACCTCTGTGTGTGTGTATGAGTGTGTTGTGTATGTGTGTGTGAGTTGTATATGTGTGTGTGAGTGTGTGTGTTAATGTGTGTGAGTGAGTGTGTGTGTGTTTGGGCACAATGGGTAGAAGAGCTCTGACTTTAAGGTTGTCAAACAGATCTAGGCTGTAGTTCTGGCCTTAAAGCTCTTGAGTTGTGACTTTGATAAAATTTCTCTTATTTTTAGCCTCCTCATATATTGTAATTCATACCTCCAAGGGTATTAAAGAGACTCTAGAAAAAATATAGTCAGAAGCAAATAAATAAGCCCATCTCAATTATCCTTGCACAATTTGGGGCATTTGTATTTTTTAATTCAGTATATGAAATTATCTTGAGTGATGTTATTGGTTATCTTCTTAGAATTCCACCTATGAAATACATGAAATCTGTTTTCTTTATATTAGCAAAAAAATTAAAAAATCTAACTCTACCACCATATAAAAAAGGAAGAATAATTTATATTTTTCAAATTGCCTTTTTATTCTAGCTATGGCTATTTCTCTGTTTAATTAGATTAATCAAAATCTAAATTTAGACATATCATATTGACATATATTTGAGGACTATTCAAATGTTTGTGGAAATGCATAATATAGAAAGACTGTGTATGGATCTCAAAAGCTTTTGCAACAAAAAAATTGAGTTTTCATTCCATGTTTTCATGAACATTTTGAAGTCCCCTCATGTAGACTCCAAACAGATATAATTTATTTCATGAAGTGTTTGGATAATTTTGGTGGGATTATATTTACCTAAAATATCCTGCATGTCCAAATTTCTTTATAAAAGATTTTATCTACCCACTTGTACTCTGAAGGCAGAGTGAGAGCTAATTCAAACCTCTAGAGCATATGTTTGGATCTTAAAGTACATGAAGGTCTCCAGCATCCAAGAATTTGATGAGGGATGTTTATTTACCCAGAGTACTAAGAAGCACCATGGTTTTTTGAGGGGCAGAGTAACATGTATTTGAGATTACAAGGTACAAGGGTGAGAGGAGAGGGATCTTACCACAAACGACCTGAATGAAGACAAAGGGTAGAACTAAACCTTTGTTCATGAGACTCTGGGTGGTGGATAGGAGTGGAGCCAGAGAGGAAGCCTGAGTTTAAGGTGCAGAGGGCTGTCCCCACGGGATCCAAGAGGATCACCCAGTGGGCTGGTTATCATGGAGATTTACGGGTCCTATCTTCACAGCATAAGTTCCAATGGATTGGAGGTTAGGCTCAGACAGCCAGTTTTTTTCTATCTCCCAATGAGTGCTAGTACATATGATCCAAAGCTCACACTTGGAGAAATAGTACCAGGAAAGATGGAGACATTTATGGAGCATTTTGTGCCAAGAGTTCATGTTAAAAATGTTTTAGGAAGATTAATTTGGTGGAGTGGCACATGGAGGCCAGTATGCAAGCTACTAATTAGTTCAGCTACGAGGTGATGAGAGCCTGGCAAGTGTTGACAGGAGGGTTAGAAAAGACAGAAAAGTTACCAGGGGTGTGTAGAGGAGAGGCAACCAACTCGATGATTCACTTTAAGCAAGGGATAGAGCAATAGCAAAGCTGATGTGAGATATTACAGGGAAGGAAATAAACTGTATCTGGTCATAATTAGGTTGATTTCTGTTTCAGGTTTATTGGGGAGTTAAAATAACATAGTGCTAAAATGCCTGGGTTAGAGTCCCACCCCTTCTAACTGAGATGGGTTTCTTTGCATCGCTGAACTTTAGTAATCTTATCTGTAAAAAGTGTAAAACAACCTCACAGACTAGTTATGTGCAAATTGAGCGTTTTTTTTTTTTTTGCACCCTACTGTAAGTTGTAAACATCAGGGAAGAGTTGTCTGAATACTTTGCTTGTCTTTAGTCAAAGGAAAAAAATTTATTGTATTTTTACATATCATTTTTTAAAACGACAACACAGAAGTTCTAAACAAGAAGCATACAACAAAGTTTTTTCAATAAGCTTGACTACTCGTGAGGAAGTATGATGTCAGTAATGACTAAATTGTATCCCACAGGACTGGTGTTCTTGTGGTGGCGCACAAGTTGCTTCTAGGCCAAAGGCCTTCAAGGGACACTTTTTCTGTGCCCAGTTCCAATTTGGAACTCTTATTCCCAGTTGCTAACTCATGAGTTCTCTGCCTAGAGACATCAATCAAGCAAATGACTAAAGAAAAAAATGGTGCTATTTCACTGTTGTGTAGGGGAGGATTGTAAGTTTCGGATTCAGCTCTTATCCCGTTGTAGCTCAGAACCATTTTTGTCAAGCTTGTTTTATTAGATACATGAATATGAAAATGAATATGGAGGTCTTGGCTCCTTCTCAAAGAAAAATCCAAGTCAGCTCAGCCTTATTCATGGCCTAAAGGGGGAAGATGATCAATTCTGTTTTGTCAGTGTCTTGTAAGGAAAAATATTTCAATCAAGTTTTCTACCATCATGTCATTTTTTTTCAATCCATGAGATCAGAATTGTTATAGTAGCTCATTTAAAAAAAATCAGAGTTCCTAGTGCCATGTTATTGTTCCAATAGTTCCGATGACCTCCCTAGAGAACTCTGATACCACAGGTCAGAGAAATGCCTCTTGTGGTTTGGAAAGGCTACTTTCATTGCTGCCTGGGTGGTGAAAAGAAAGAATACATATGTGTGTGTGTTAAGCATTGGAAAACCTGGAAGTGTTTTGAGCTTGGCAAAATAAAATTACACATTGAAATGTTTTGTGTTTAGTAAAACTCAAAACATATTTTGAGAACTGCTTTCTCACTTAAGTTTATATCTCTAGGTATATTAAGTCCTATTACTTTTTTTCTGATTCATTTCCAATAGTTTATGAGATTTCTGATAACCATGGGCTTTTTTCTTTGAACTTGGATATTTTGTCTTGCCAATATTACATCGCATTCTAGTCCAGAAAGTCTGAATTCAGTTAAATATTCCTAATTTGGGCCTTGTTGGTTGGCCAGATATTGCTAGTCGTTTCCATTGTGTTTGTTTTTAATTGTATTGAAATAGCTAATTAGTCTGCACTACCACTGCGTACATCATCTGACCTCTACATGTTTCTGTGGATATTCACTGAGAAAGAGTTCATGACCCTGCATCATTAAACATCGGGGTTCTCGAGTGCTTTTATTTGTTGACATCAGAGTGCATAACATCATATGTATTTGTATGAGACTACCTCACAAAAGTTGGAGGAAATAGAATTAAAATATAAGCTTATCTGAGGCAACAAAATGTTGAAATCCATGCATATGAGTGATCTTTAGAAAGTTCATGAAAACTACGTCATGAACAAATTTTTTATGCCCAAGTAACTTACTTTTAATTCTCTTTTCCCGTGAGCATTTTGAAGTACTTTCATACATAAAAACTCACACACATACACACATACTTTTAAATGCTTCATTCATGTTGAATATTTCAGGCGACTTCACAGTCAACAATTCCAGCATTTCTAACCCAAGTTCTAGAAACAATATATGGAAATTTTTCTCTCTCTGTTCTCAATAGATTATAAATCACAATAGCAAAATGGTATAAATTGATTGTGTTGTTGTTATTGTTATTTTAGGGATTACCTAAAAAAATTACTCAGGGTCTGCTTTTTTCTATTTTTCAGGGATGTGCGACATTCTTGATGTCATGAAAATAAGCAAGAGCACACACATTCAGAATTGTTATTTCACTCTACTTGACTGGAATTTTTCATATTGTAATGTGGAAAACCATTGACCCTTTGAAAAATCTTGTTTATACATTAATACTAAGGCACATAGTTATATTAATTTGTGAGCAGTTGTTCTTCCTAGATAAACTCTAGGATGTGATGTTATATACATAATTTTATAGGAAAGTACAGTTCCCACACAGATTTTCATCCTTTGCAGCTCCAAGGGAATTAATTAGGATTAAATACATAAACCAAGAAGGATTCAGAACAAGTTTCATTATTTTGTAAGATGTAAACACTGAACTTTTAATGAGTGTTCTAAGGCCATCAAAAGTAAAACTTTTTCACTCATATTAAATACATTTTAATACAGTCACAAAGTCATAAAAATTAGGGTAGTATGCAAGTCCTATGAGTTTGTTTGACAGAGATTAAAACAAAAGTTTGAAAAAATGATGTATTTGCAACAAAACTGATATACATGAACATTTCTCTTTTTTTTTTAAAAAAAAAAAATAGCTCCCAGGCCGGTGGCTCTCTTGGTTAATCCTCTGCCTAGGGCGCTGGCATCCTATATAGGTGCCGGTTCTAGTCCCGGTTGCTCCTCTTCCAGTCCAATTATCTGCTATGGCCCGGGAAGGCAGTGGAAGATGGCCCAAGTGCTTGGGTGCCTGCACCGGGGAGACCAGGAGGAGGCACCTGGCTTCTGGCTTTGGATCACTGTAGCTCCGGCCATAGTGGCCTTTGGGGGGGTGAAACAACAGAAGGAAGACCTTTCTCTCTGTCTCTTTTACTCTCAAACTCTATAAAAAATTAGCTCCCATATGTAATGTAGGACATACAGAATTTGTCTTTCCATGTCTGGCTTATTTCACTCAGATGTCTTTCAGTTCTAACCATTTTGTGGAACGTGATAGCATTTAATTCTTTGTCAAAGCTGAATATTCTGTTGTGCATTTATTTACACACACCTCATTTTCCTTATGTATTCATCTGATGATAGATACCAAGGTTGACTCAATATTTTAGGCTGTTGTGAACAGTGCTGCCATAAATGTAGAGTAGGTATCTCTTTGATAAAATGAGTTCTTGTCTTTTGGGTATATACACAGTAGTGGAATTACTGGATCACATGTCCAATTTTAGTTTTTTAGACAGCTCAACAAACCATCTTCGACACTAATTTATATTTCCACCAATAGCAGATAAGTCTTCCCCTTCCTCCATATTCTTGCCAGCATTTGTTGTTGTCTTTTTGTTAATAGTCATTCTCACAGGGATGACGTGATATCTATTTGATTTTAATTCCATTTTCCTTATGGCTAGTGATATTGAGCATTTTTTAGCATATTTGTTCACCATTTGTTATTCTTTTTAGAACTATTAAGATTATTTACCTATTTCTTAACTGGATTGGTTACTTTCTTGTTGTTGAGTTTTTTTTCTGCGTTGTTCATATATTATGGATATTAATCCATTGTTGGATAAGAAGAATGCAAATATTTTCTCTCATTCTGCCAAATGCCTCTTCAGTTTACTGATTGTTTCATTTGCTGTGCAGAAGCTTCTGTGTTTTGAAAGTATTAGCAAGAGCAATTCAGGAGGAGAACGAAATAAAGGGCATCAAAGTTGTAAAGCAGGTGGTAAAAATACCCATTGTCACAGATGACATGATGTTGTGCATAGAAAAACCTAAACACTCCACCAAAATGCTCTTAGAACTGATAAACCAGTCTAGTCACAGCTTACAAAATAAGCATACAGAAACAGTAGCATTTTTTGTTTGTTGTTCCCAGAAACCTTTTATTTAAGGCATACGAACTTAATGTACTTCATAAACACAACTTTAGGAACATAGTGAGTCTTCCCACCATACTCACACTCCCACCCACACTCCCACCCTTCTTCCTCCTTCCTCTCCTATTCTAATTCTTATTTTTTATAAGATCTATTCTCAACTAACTTTATATACATAAGATTAACTTTATACTAAGTAAAGAGTTCAACAAATAGTATGAAAAAAAAAACTGCTACTCAATAGTTGAGATAAGGGCTGTTCGAAGTCATTGCATCTTAAAGTGTCAATTTCACTTCTACAGATTACCTTTTAGGTGCTCTATTAGCTACAACAGATCAGGGAGAACATATGTTATTTGCCCTTTTGGGATTGGCTTCTTTCACTAAGTACAATGTTTTCTAGTTTCATCAAATTTGTTGGAAAATGGCAGGATTTCATTTTTTACCATTGTATAGTATTCTACAATATAGATATCCATAATTTCTGTATTCAGTCTTCAGGTGATGGAAATTTGTGTTGGCTCCATATCTTAACTATTGTGAATTGTTCTGCAAGAAACATGGGGGTACAGATTAGTCTTTCCATGCTGATTTCATTTCTGATGTGTAAATCCCCAGGAGTGGAATGGCTGGGTCATATGATAGGTCATATTTAGAATTCTGAGGTTTCTTTATACTGTCTTCGATAATGGCTGTACCAATTTACATTCCAACAGTGTATTAGGGTACCTTTTTCCCCATGTCCTTGCCAGCATTTATTGTTTGTTGACTTCAGTATCAAAGCCATTCTAACTGAAACCTCATTATGGTTGTGAATTACATTTTCCCGATGGCTAGTGATCCTGAGCATGTTTTCATGCATCTGTTGGCCATTTGGATTTCCTCTTTTAAAAAATGCCTATTCAAGTCCTTTGCCCATTTCTTAACTGGGTTGTTTGTTTTCATGTTGTTTCTGCAGCTCTGTATATTCTGTTTATTAATCCTTTATCAGTTGCTTAGTTTGCAAATTTCTCCCATTATGTCAGTTGTATCTTCACTTTGCTGAGTGTTTCATTTGTAGTGCAGAAGCTTCTCAATTTAATGTAAAAGCAATATGTCAATTTTGGTTTTGATTGCTTGTGCCTCTGGAGTCTCCAAGAATTCTTTGCCTAAGCCAATGTCTTGCAAGGTTACCCAAATGTTTTCTAATAATTTGAAGGTATCAGGCCAAAGGTTTAGATATTTTGTCCATTTTGGGTAGATTTGTGTGTAAGGTATAAGGTGGACATCTTGCTTTATACTTCTGCATGTGGAGAACTAGTTTTCCCAGCACCATTGGTTGAAGAGACTGCCCTTGCTTCAGAGATTGGTTTTAGCGCTTTTGTCAAAATAAGTTGGTTGTAGATGTGTGAGTTAATGTCTGGAGATTGCTAATCTGTTCTATTGGTCTACAAGTCTGTTTTTATATCAGTGTCAGGGTGTTTTGATTATAACTGCCTGGGGTATGACTTAAAATCTGGTATTGTGATACCTCCAACTTTGTTTTATTGTATAAGATTGCTTTTGCTATTTGGGGTCGCCTGTGTTGCCATATGAATTTCTGCATCATTTTTTCTGTATCTGAGAAGAATGTCCTTGGTATATTAATTGGTATCACATTGAATCTGTAAACTGCTTTTGGTGAACATTTTAGAATCTTTTCTTTATGTTTTACTGTGGAGAGTTTGACTATAATGTGTCATGGTGAAGATCTTTGCTGGTCATGTCTATTGGAAGTTCTGTGTGCTTCCTGTACTTGGACATCTCTTTCTACAAATTAAGGAAGTTTTCTGTAATTATTTCACTTATAAGGTCTTCTAATCCATTCTCACTTTCCAAGCCTTCAGGAACTCATAATCACCGTATGTTGGGTCATTGATAGTATCTCATAAATCTCCAACACTGTTTTTCCTTTTTCTAATTTTTCTGACTGTAAAATTTCCAGAGATTTGTCTTCTGGTTCAGAAAGTCTTTCTTCTGCCTTACTGAGTTAATTATTAGGGTTTTTTGCCACATTTTGTATTTGACCTATTAAATTCTTCATTTCCAATATTTCATTTTGATTTCTCTTTAAAATCTCAATTTCATGGGAAAATTTTTCTATCTAGTCATTATAGATTTCTTTAATTCGGGGGTTTACTTCTGATTACATCTAAGTAATCTTAAATCAATTTTTTGAATTCTGTTTCTGGTATTTCTTCAGTCGCTTCATCTTCACATTCTGGTATTGAAGTGTTGCATTCCTTTGGGGATGTCATGTTGTCTTCCTCTTTCTTGTTTCTTGAATTGCTGTGTTTATTTCTAGGCATTTGTAGAGATACTTGTTTTTTCCCATGATGGCTTTTATCTTTGGACTATGCCTCAATGGTTTAGTGGAGTGTGCTCTTTTTTAGTGAATACCCAGGGACATGTACTGGGTATAACCAGGGGACTCTGTTCAGTGCTCTCGTTTGAGGGGAATTTCCAAAGTGACACCAAGTTAGGTGTGTTAAATCTTCTCTCTCTCTCTCTCTCTCGCTCTCGCTCTCGCTCTCTCTCTTTTTATCATATGGGAGATATGGTCAGCTCTTTTGGTGTAGTCTCATGCTCATTTCCTCTCCTTTAAGGAGACCAATGCCTGGGCACTAGCCCCACTGGGTATAATATTTATCTACACTGCCACAAGAACCACTCAAAGAATCCATGAGTTTCCCATTGTGTGAGCACGAATCCCACAGCAATGATCCTCATCAGGAAATCAGGGAGCCTCAAGTGTGTGGAACTGCCCATTGTAAGCGCCTGAAGACCTAGCCATAGCCTGTACCCTCTCACACAGCCACAGTGTTTTCACAGTCCCAACACATAAGGCTCCCACACTCATGAGCATCCAGCCCCATGTCAGTGCTTCTAGCCAGACTCAGGTGTCTCCTCTCAGCTGGTTGCTGGGGCACAGGCATGAGCTGGCACAGCTGTTATGTATGTCTGAAATGGTGCCTGCCCACTGTCAGCTAGCTACATGATGCCAGTGCTGGGTTGTTGGGGACAAAGAAACTTGCCCCCTTTTACCCTTCTAGATTGACAGGTGCACTGTCTCCCACAGGGCTCCAAACCAGGCTCTTCTCACAGCTTTATCGCCAGTGGCTTGAACTGCTGCAGTCTGGTCTCACTTCACTCTCCAAAGCTGGTGCAGAGCTCTCAGCTGCTGGGGTCCTGAGTTGTGTGGGTCTACATCGTCCACATAGATCCACAGTGTCCCTCTAATTTGCATGGAGTTTCCTCTGCGCTTTTCTCCCTAACTCTTCCCTGAGATTGCACTTTCTCCACTTTTTTTTTTAATTATCTTCCCCTAGACTAGAGCAGTAAGCTCCCTCCCTATTCTACCATCTTGGAATTGATTTCAACAGCAGCATTTTTATACATCAGTGATGAGCTTGCAGAAAGAGAAATCAGGAAAGAAATGCCACTCATAATAACCACAAAATTCAAATATTTAGGAATGAAGTTAACCAAAGAAATGAAAGAGCACTGTAATTAAAATTATGAGACATTGATGAAAGAAATAATCAAGAATTCAAAAAAAAAAAGAAAAACATTTCTTTCTTTTGGATTGGAAGAATTACTGTCATTAAAATATCTGTACTACTACCTAAAACAATCTACAGATTAAGTACAATCCCTATTGAAATATCAATGACATTTTTAACAGAAATAGAAAAATTATTCTGAAATTCATATGGAATTGCAAGATCCCAGAACAGTTAAACTAATACTGAGCAAAAAAAGTCAGGTAACAGGTATCACAATCAATGCCTGATGTCAAATTATACCACAAAAGCGATCATAATTAAAACAGTGTGGTACTGGTATATAAATCAGCACATAAGTAAATGGAACAGAATAGAGAATCCAGAAATTAACTACATACACATAACCAATTGTTTTTTGAGATAAATGCCCAGAACAGACCCTGGAGGAAGGATAGTTTTTTCTATAAATGGTGCTAACAAAACTGGATGTAAGTATGTAGAGCAATGAAATTAGAATCCTACCTCTCACCACATACAAACACCAAAGATACGTCAAAGACATAAATTTGAGATCTGAGACTATGAAATTGCTAGGAGAAAATGTAGGGGAAACATTACAAGAAAATGGTGTAGGTGATGACTTCTTGGATGAGATACTCAAAGTACAGACAACAAAAGAAAACTAAACATATGGGAGTATCACATTGTTTAAAAAATTTTAAATGCTTAGTCTTTGCTTATTAATATTTATAATTAGTTTGATATTTGTGATTCTCTACATTTGTGTCTAAAGATGCTCAATTTATAAGTAACATACTGTAAAAATACTGTAACAGTGTTGTTTCCTTAAGGAATCTCCCTTGCTTTGATTTCTAACTGTATGAAAGAAGCTCAAAACGTACACATTCATATTAGTTTAGGAAACGATCCCATGGAAATCAAGTATAATCTTGAACTAGAATATGGCCAAGCATACTCTTCTTAGGCACTGAATTATTTAAGATATCTAAGCTGCATTAGATAACATTATTTCCCATGCTCAAGTCTTACTTTCTCCTCACAAAGTAAAAGTTGTAGAAGATTGGGTTTAATTTTTTTTTCTGCACTGGTTTCATAAGAATGTTATCATCTAAAAATTGTTACTTTTTTTAAGGGAGAAGATTTATTGGGGAAAACCCAGCACACCGGAGGGAAGGGGTGAAGAGGGCAAAAGAGAAGGAGAGTATAAGAGAGAGAGACAGAGAGGAGAGGAGTTAGCAAGGAGAGAAGAGAGAGAGCAGAGAGAAAAGAGATGAGAAGGGGAAAGGAGAGGAGAGCAGAGAGTGCAGGGAAGAGAGAGCAAGGGAGAGGAGTGAGAGGAGAAGAGAGAGAGAGAAGCCAAGAGCCAAAAAGTTGATATTCTTTTAACCACATATGACATGACTCTAGGAATATTACCTTTACTATTTCGCTTAGATTTCTTGTTCCAAAATGTGCTTCTTAAAAATGTAATGCTCTTGGCTGTGAGCTGGATCACTGGAAATGGACCTGCCCTGGAGTTGAAGGACTTCAGGTCAGAGCCACAGATCTTATTGGCTCTAAGCTGAAAAGCCCTTCACTCAGCCCAGCTTCCAAAGTGACCACCACAGCTGAGGGGACGGCCAAGCAGGGTCAGCAACATTGCAGGCAGAACTGTAAATTTCCTGTTAGAGATGCCACCTGCCTTTACCTGGCCAGCTCTCCTCCCAGGCCAGCTAGGTAATGGAAGTCAACAGGGTGCCTTCCCCAAGGAGGCTCACACCTCCCCTAGGTTGTAGGCTATATGAAGAGACAGATGAGTCTGAGCCTCATAATGTACAAAGCTTTAAAGCCCACCTGGTTATTATCAAGCCCCTTCTGTCAGGTTCTATTTGCCTCTCAATCAGAAATCTTATTTGTAACTTAGCACTTTTCTTAGGTTCTCTAGTAACAACTCAAGTGGCTTTTTTCCCAGTGTTGGCTGGAATCAGCTTTAAGCCACATTCATCAAACTGTCCCCACAAGGGTCCAGAGACACCCACCCATTTACTCTCCTCTATAAAATCCTCTTATTACCTGGTTAATTAATAGTCTCACCCTGTCTTTTATACTACAATGTCTGCTTACATCAGGTTATAATGCAACAAACTAAGGCCTTCAGCAACCAGGCGGTCAACCAAATGCTGCTACAAGGATATACTCGGCTCCCAACCCAGGAGACAGCGGCTTGAAACATCGCCCTATGCCAGCGAAGAGAACCTCATCGCCCCATGTCAGCAGGAAGTAGCTCTAAAGACATCATTGTCCCTCTACCCCTCCTGGACTTTTGGGACTAATATAATCCCATATAAACCCTGCTTTATAAAAAACAAAAGGGGCAGTTTTAGCCAGGTGGACTCATGGCCCCGCTACCTGAGCCAGGCTCCACCCCCATCCTAAGGGGATTCTGTAGGGAGTTCCCCAATAAACCCTTTCCCTTAAAAAAAAAAAAATGTAATGCTCTGTGATTTACATGATTATAATTATTCTGATTTGAAAAATACATAATATACATACAGTTGATTTGGTTTGCTGGAGAGCTAATTTCTACCATATGAAACAGGAATGACAACTCTTGAGGGATTTATCTGTCCAAGGCCATACGCTGTGTGGGCAGTATTGGGGTCCCGGCGGCTGATCCACATGGCTTGCTTAGTGCTGCCCCCTACTCCCACCTCCTTGACCATAACCATCATAGCCCATAACGTTTGCATTCACAGTCAGTGCTGAGTCCTGTTGGTCCCTCTGCACAACACACCTAAAGTTCATGGGTAACGACCTTAGCTTGCATGTCAGTGGCATTCTTGCCATGTCTTCTGGTAGAACGACTAACTTCTCTGAATGAAGCTCTCTGAATCCAGAGATCCAGAGCCATGTAAGACGTGAAGCTCGGATCTCCAAGTGGGCCACTGGGAGTGATGCGGCTCCCCAGCTTTTCTGATCCTAACAAACATTCACTCTAAGAATCTGTTAAAATTTTGAATGTTCTCTTTCTTGCTCACTTTTAATGGGCATCTTTCTCTCATGTTCTGTCAGAGGTGGAATACACGATGAGTCAGACTTGGGCCAAGACTCCATTTCTTAGTTCCTCCACAGTCCCACTCTAACAGGAGACCCAGGATAGCTCTTGGGTTCCCAGTGTCATTGCCAGTGACCCTCTTTCTCACAGCCCCTAAAACGTCTGTGTGTGGTTATCAAAGGGTGTGGGTGTAGGCCTCTCGGTGAAAGGACTGCAGAATCACTGTCTTGTATTCTTTTCATGATGCTTCAAGGTTGCTGCTCTTATAATTCTGTTCCTTCCTCAACATATGGATTCCAGGTCAGAAAACTAGCTCATATCATGAAGCTCAGGAATATAATTTTTTGAGGGTAGTGAGTAACCACTTTTGCTTATCCAGTCTTCATATCTTTTGATTGCGCATGCTGCATGATGCCCTGGGTTGGATGCCCATCCATCTTGTTCCCTAGAAACCTTGTTCTGTAAACTATCTCATAATTCTCTGAAGGTTACAGTTCCTGTATGGGACTACAGTCTTACCATGCGTAACAATAATTGCCCCCATCTGGCTTGTGATAACTGAGTATTATCTTTTGACCTATGTTGTCTTTTTTTAACCCATAAGTCTTGATTTATTCATTGTATTTTCCAGGGAAGGAGAAGAGATGGGGGCAGTTAGCATATGTATTACAGAATGATTAGAAAATGGAAAAAGAAGCACCCAGGACAGCATAAATCAGTTCTCAAACATGCACACCCCAGTGGGACTTTGTTTTCAGCAACTCAGCAGTGAGGGGAAGGGATCCATGACAGAGCAGACACAAGCTTTCCTACCCCCACCCCAATAAATTCAATAATTCACACAAATCTTTGGTTTCTAGCAGTCAACATAGAGTTACATTTGTCCATCTCCCATCAGTCTTGTGGCCACGTTGATATAAGTTTCTTACACCTGCAAGAAGTCCTTGAGTAACTTGGAAATACAAACATAATCCTCTTCCTGGTCTCCAAACCCCACTATTTACACAGAAGTTCTCCAGTAGCTTCTCTTATTTAGGATACAAATTAAGAAGGTTTGATCCATCCATAAGCATGGATAAATTAAGTTTTTGGCGTGAATCACATCAAGAAATGGTTTTGACTCAAGAAGTTGGGGACAAGGGATAGAGGTTTCCTATTTTCCAGTTTTTTTTTTTTTGCATGAATCCTTTAGAGTTATGGAGACACCCCAAGAATTAAATGCTTATGTATGGTTGTGTTGGTTTCCTTTTATGGATGGAGGAATGGTGAAGCGGGAAGGGTAGGAGTCAAATTTTGAGGACAGAAAATCTAAAATAGGATAAGGGAAGGGGAACACAAGAGAAGGTGGTTCCAGATCCCCGCTTCAAGAAGAGGACCCTCAAACTTAATGATCCAGATGCTTTTGCCTGGTGCAGAACCTTCTGCCAGAGATGCTTTGGCGCTTTGGCTGTCTTTCTCTCAATACAAAAGGAAGTTTATAAACAATAAAACCCCCAAAGAACATGGAGAAAGGCCAACACATTATATTTACACAAACCAGGCCATCCAGCAATCACCAACACAGACACTCAGTGAAGTCCTACAGAGACAAGTAGAGTAACTAAAGGAGGGAAAGCACTAGGGGGAGACAGGAACCCAGGACCAGACACACATCACCCAATGCATTCTATGGCACTTGTCATGTTTTAGCACAGTGGGGTAGGTTTGCATGATCTCTCAGCATGTAAAAAAAACACTTTTTTAATTGCTTAGTTACCATGGCAACAGTAATCACTACTGTCACAGTACAGGACACTGGCTCTGGATACCACTGAGCCTCACTTATAGGTCTCCCTGGAAGCCAAGACTTTGGGAAGGTTATAGTCCTTGCTTCATGATTTTTCTTAGAAATGTATTTATTTATTTCAAAGTCAGAGTTACACAGACAGAGGAGAGGCAGAGAGAGAGAGGTCTTCCATCTGATGGTTCACTCCCCAGTTGGCCACAACGGCTGGAGCTGCGCCAGTCTGAAGCCAGGAGCCAGGATCTTCTTCCGGGTCTCCCATCTGGGAGCATGGGCCCAAGGACTTGAGCCATCCTCTAATTCTTTCCCAGGCCATAGCAGAGAGCTGGATTGGAAGTGGAGCAACCGGGTCTCGAACCAGTACTCATATGGGATGCTGGCACTTCAGGCCTGGGCATTCACCCACTGTGCCACAGCGCCGGCACCTGCTTCATGATTCTATCCCAGGACATCACATGATGGGTACAGGGGGATTGGTCTTCAAACTCATCCTTACCAGCTCACAATTTTTACACACTCACATTTTTTTTACAGCTCATATTTTTACATGTGTGCACATACACACACACCCACTCACGCACATACATCTTGTTGTGCATAGTGGGCCTGGCTTAATCTGGTGAGGGATGGCTTTGGTATATGAAACAAAAGACCCGTGTCCTAGGATCAGGCAACCCTAACCATGGCTTCCTCTCTGGCCCTTTCTCCTGGCTCAGCCTCCCTTAACTTCTCTGCACCGCCTTGTCCTGGTTAGACTAATTTTCAATCTTCTGGGAAGAGGAGATCAAGTCATGGGGAAACCCAGTTAACACTTCATCACCTAGGAAACATTTTTAAGGTGGAGGGGGTTTCAAGACAAAACTATGGCAAAAAAGCCAGCTCTACTAGGCCAACTAAGGTAGTCCAGTAGCTTCGCGCTCCAGATAGTTGCTCTCCATGGTGATAAAAGCAACAAAAAGTTTTCCTGGTGTGCAGACATGGAGCTGCTGCTGACTTATCCCTGGTACTGCTCATGCACCTGAGAACACCGTGCAGGAATGAGGGCCTTAGATTAAAATATACAAAAATACAAAACTGGAATATGTATATCAAGAAAAGCAGGTGAACATTCATAAGATAATGTTGTGCAGTTGGCATCCTGGAAAAAGTGGGACCTAAGATGCCATTATCCAAGGGATCAAATAAATAAATCACACTGGCCCAGAATGGGATAGGAATGAGCTTAGGAGCAGTGAGTTTTCAGTTATCCATTCCCCCCCTTTTATTTCTTTTTTTAAAATGTATGTGTATAGGGTTGAGTAGTTGGCCTTAGGGTTTTTTTTTTCTATTTAAGATTTTATTATTTGAAAGTCAGAGAGAGAGAGAGAGAGAGAGAGAGAGAGAGAGAGAGATCTTCTATCCACTGGTTTGCTTCCCAGATGACTGTAACAGCCAGGGCTGGGGGCCAGGACAAAGCCAGGAGCCAGGAACTTCTCCCAGGTCTCCCACATGGCTGCAGAGGCCCAAATGCTTGGGACCTCTTCCACTGCTGTCTCATGCACATTAGCAGGGAGCTGGATCAGAAGTGGAGCAGCCAGGACTTGAACTGGTTCCCCATAAGGGATGCCAGCTCTGTAGGCAAAGACTTAACCTTCTACACCACTTCAGCTTTTCCTTAATCACCCTTTTTGTTGACCATCACAACCATTGCTTGGGGTAGTTCCCAGCACTCTGTCCAAGAATTGGGTTATGAGGAAACAAGAAATGGAAAAATCCTACCTTATTCCTGAGAGATTCCTTCTCATGGAACACAGTGGCTTGTGGGTTGGGCCCATTAATCTGGTCCCACAACCAATCTTTACCCTGGTGAGGGGAGTATTAGTCCACATTCTTCTTTGAAGGAAAGCAATTTTCCCATCTGGGCTACTTTCCTAAGCTGGAGAGTGTGTATCTGGGAGTCTCAGATAAAGCATGCAGGTTACAGGGTGATGTCCCTCCAAATCCCTCACTTGCATTTGGATAGAGCATGGTTGGAATTCCTTTGCCTCACTACCTCCTGCCAGAAAGAGGATATTGGGGGGATGCTGTTATCCACAGCCTGAGATACATGGCAGTGTCAGCCTCCCCCAAACACCCTGTCCCCACTTTCTCCACTCTGTGGTTGATATCTGACCCTTGAAAATTCCTGATAGCAAAAGAACAGGCCCCACTCACTGTGGCTCACTGCTAGACCTTAGGTAGCAGGGCAGGGCTGGGATTCTTATTCATCCTCCTGGAAGTAGCTTGGCTTTTCCTGGGAGCTGGGGCCTGCTGAACCTTCAGGGGTCACAAGGTCACCATGTAGCTGATGCTGTGGCATAAGTGGTACATTTTGGGCTGAAGCAGCAACTTGTACTCCTTGGTATGATGGTCTAGACTACCACGGTGGTTCACCTGTCTCCTTTAGATCTGTGCTGCTGCCTGTTTGTCCCCTTTGGCCACCTCTCACTCTCAATACAGGGCACCCCGCCAGGTCCAGTTACATGAATGGATTCCAGGTTCTTGGCAGACTTCTTGAAGGTCAGCTGTTCTGCTTCACCCTCCTTCAGGCTCTAGAAGCCCTCCATCTGGGGGGTTGAGGGAGACCCCAGCATGGGCAGTCAGGGACAGGAAGCCAATGCCCATGCACATGTTGCACCACTCACTGATGCAGGCCCCCTGCAGCAGCCACAGCTTGTGCACTGCCCAGGGAGCATCCTCCAATGCCTCCTCTAGTGCCTTCTCTCTGCTTTGGTGCATCCACCTTTGGGTGTCCCCGCTAAGTCCTGAGCTCGAACTCGCAAACTGCTGGTTGGACATGGAGTCCATGATTGTGGGCAGAGCCTGCTGCTGTTGGCTTCTTGTTGTACAGCTGCTGGCGTCAGAGAAGTCCAGGGCGTAGGGGAGGTTCGAAGAGGCAGCCTCATCTTGCCCTGAACCTTGACTTCCCTTTTTGGAGAAGTCTATCCTTTCTGTCGTCTGTGAGCCGAGTTCTGTGACAACATGCTGTCCTCCATCCCAGTCTTGGGCTTGAGAAGAGTGTCATTCCTGAACATCTTCCTGATGCTGGTTGGAGATGTATCTTCAGGGTGTTCATTTATGGTACAGTTATCCGGTGGGATTTCTCCCTTACTGTAGTGTATCCATTCAAGCATGCTTACTTGTCCAAGCCTTTTAATTTTTTCTAAAGTGGTAGTTCTGGCTTAGTGCAGTCAGGTCAGTGCTTTTTATTGATTCTTCCAGGAGCTATACTAAGGCATGTTTGTATCATCTTCCTGTGTCCTTTTAAGGGCGTCAGATCCTGTACCCTGGCATACGGCTCCCAAAGGAGTATTTTCTCTATGCAACTTTGAGTTCCATCCTTCCAGTTGAGTCCCTGAGAACTCTTGGAGCTCCTGCAGGTGCAAGTTGGTTAGGTTCTACATGTTATTTTCAATGCAGAGCATAGCCTTCTGTTTTAAATCCAATTCACTGTGGTCAGGTTTTGTTGTGGTTTAACTCTACTCCCGCTTTAGTGACCAGAGGTAACAGCAAGGGGTTTAGTGACCAGAAGTAAAAGTAAGGAGTTCTTAAGGGGTGCAGGCTATCTTTCAGGAGAAAGGCCATTGCTCCATCTTTAAACAAGAGGAGAGTTATTACTTTTTTAAAGATTTTATTTATTTCAGAGGTAGAGTTACAGACAGTGTGAGAGAGACAGAGAGAAAGGTCTTCCTTCCACTGGTTCACTCCCCAATTGAGTGCAATGGGCGGGGCTGAGCTGACCCAAAGCCAGGAGCCAGGAGCTTCTTCCAGGTCTCCCACGTGGGTGCAGGGCCAAGGACTTGGGCCATCTTCTACTGCTTTCCCAGACAACAACAGAGAGCTGGATTGGAAGAAGAACAGCTGGGATGTCGGCACTGCAGGCAGAGAATTAACTTGCACCACAGTGCTGGCCCTGGAGAGTTATTATTTAAAAGTCCACTTTTCAGACTCAGAAGTTTGGAGAAATATGAAGGTTCAAATTTTCAGGCACAACAACTTGTATTTCTTTATCCCATGTGCCAGGGTTCCCACGCAGGGTTGGACCTTGGCACAGCTGACATGCTAAAACTGGAAGGCTAACCATACCTTGGAGCTCCATAACTCTTTTTAAAAGATTTATTTGTTTATTTGAAGGGGAGAAAAATAGGGAGAGAAATGGAGAGACAGAGTGCTTGCATCCACTGATTCACTCCCCAAATGGCTGCAATGGCTAGAGGAGAGCCAGTCTGAAACTAGGAGCTGGGAACTTCTCCAGGTCTCCTGCATGGGTGAAGGGACCCATGCACTTGAGCCATCTTCTGCTGCTTTCCCAGGTGCATTAACAAGGAGCTGGATGGGAAGTGGAGCAGCTGCTTCTCAAACAGGCACCCATATGGGATGTCAGAGCTGCAGGCAGTAGCTTTACCCACTACGTCACAGTGCCAGCTCTGCACCATAGCTCTTAAGAATAAGTGATATAACTCATTTTAAATTTGCTATCTAGCTATAGGAGATGAGAGTATTTTTCTATGCTACTGAGAAGGCTGCCTGGCTTTCACCTTTGCCTTATAATTGTACATTGTTGTCAGTCTTTTGTTAACATTTAGTGAGCATTGATGAGATTTAGCATTAGCCACCAATTTTAACTGTTCTTAGACCATAGGTTGACACTGTGTTCCACATATACTTGATCCGTCACATCTTTATTACTTTTTGCAGTCTACCATCACTACAGGAGAGTTAACAACTATATTCCCAGGGCTCTTTGAGCTCCACTATACTCCAGGACAGGATTTTCATTGCCAACCTCAAATCTCCTTTACCAAATATCTTTCTCATGCCTACTATGTGTGCCAATTTTGGCACCAACTCTCAGAAGTTGGGTTGCTTAGGAAGCAAACACCATAATGAAAGTTAGCACATGAGGGTTGTTCAAGGGGAGTTCTTGGGTTTACCAGTTGTGAAAGGAGAAGGAACAAGCAGCATTGGGCAGAAGAGATTACAGGGCTACTATGTTCTCTTTAGGAAGGTCTCAGACAAATCTGGAGCTCTGATGTTAGGATGAGTCATCAGAGTTGTCCCAAGTTGGGTTAAGGGAACTTTTATACCCTTCTCAACTAGTCATTGGGAGCTGGCTATATATAGGAAGTGCGTTTGGCTGTAGATGAAGCAGCTTTTCAGCAATAAATGTGAATGACTGGTGAAAAACCTTTGCAGCATCTGGGAATAAATTATTCAGTCTTGAGGTTTTATCTGAAACCCATCAAAACATCTAACAAACACCATGCAAAAGACTATAGCAGTAGTGTCCCTTCCCTACCACAGTCCATATTTATAGGAATGGTGGAGGCAGACAACATCTATGTACTGTATAGGGGAAAATTTGCTCTTAAATATAATGCTATATTCAGATACATTTACAATGGATCTCTACCAACTATTTAAGGGGAAAATCATCCCATTCTTATACAGATCTTCTGTATGACTAGAAAACAAATATTTGCTAGCTCATTTTATGAAGTTAGTTTAACTGACTCTAAAACTAGATGGTGAGTATAGGAGAATATCATGGCCCAGTGTTCTTCATAAATATAATTGGTAAATTCCAAAATAAGGAACTCAAGGGGCTACTTTGACCCATTTAAGTATGTTCTAAGAACTCTGTAGCTAAAAATGTTATCAGCGCTAAAATATTGGAATTTGTATTAAAAATTGTAAGACATGTTCCTACTATCACTGATTAAATATAATTGTAAGGTTTTAGAATATATAGAACAAAAAGTGTTTACACACATGCACAAACACACGTACACACTCATGTACACACACACACATCAACACACTAAGTGGAAAGGATGGACACAATACCACTTTCAGGTGATAAACTGTCTGGAAGGAAATGCCAGAGCTGAATTGGAGTCAATGGAAATGTTCTCTTGATGAATAGGAGATAAAAATATAACAATTCTGGGATAAGACACGTGGTGCAGCAGGTTAGGCCTTTGCTAGCCATTTTTGTTTGGAATGCCCTCATCCCATATCAGAGGGTGTGTGTGGTGTCCCACCTTCACTTCTTCCAATCAAGCTTCTAGATAATGCGCCCAAGAGGCAGCAGATGAGTGCTCAAGTACTTGAGTTTCTGCCATGCTTGTGTGAGACCCAGGCTATGTTCCAGCACCAGCTGTTGTGGGCATTTGGGGAGTGAACCAGTGCGTAGAAATCTCTCTCTCTCTCTGCCTCACTAGCTCTCTCTCTCTCTCTGTGTGTCTGTCTCTCTGTCTTTCAAATACATACATACATAAAATTGAAAAATAGTTTAAAAACTATATAATGATTATTTTCCTATGCATGAAGAGCACTTAGCAAATATAATTTAAGATGTCAGTGTTTATTAAAGCAACAAAAGTTGCAAGTTCACGTAGAAAGTAATTTGAGAAGGCAAAAAGTTGGGAAGAAGAAGTTTTATATTTATGGGAATATAAATATAAATAAATCCAAAGTAACTTGAAATATGACCTTGAGTATGAAAACCCAATTTCTTTAAAGTAACAATTATTCTTATATTAACATACAGTCTCAGTGAAATTCTAATCAGGAACCCAGCAAGATTTTTCTTATAGTTTGACTTTCTGCTTCTCACAAAATCATGTTGCCAAGAACTGAGAACATTTTTGAAAACATTGAGAGAACAGAGCACTACTTCTGTTAGATAAAAAGATTCATAATAAAGTGAATGCTACCCATCCTGTAGGGCATTACAGGTTAATGAAATCAAATAGATGGCTTCATTCCAGGACACACACAACAAGTAGGGCATGGCAAAGATTTGATAAAAGACACCCTTCCTTTTCATGGGGCCAGGAGCATTAGTTATCCCTGTAGAAGAAAAGAAATGTATCTTTATCATAAAGGAAAAAATAGTTCATTGTGAATCAAAAGTGTAGACTTTAGAATTTTTCAGGAAAATAGGAAGCAACTTTCATATCAAATAAAGACGTGTTCCCCAAATATAGTTCAAGAGCACTAAATGCTAAGGAAATATCTGTAAAATGTATTGAGTTAAAATTAGATGTCTTTATTTAAATTGAATGTATTAAATAAATTGTGCCCACTGTAAGCCAAAATCTTCACTGGGAAATCTAATGCAGTGAGAAGTATTTAGTATATGGAGCATATGAGGAACACCTACAAATGATAAACATAGGCAAACCATACAAAGGAACAGACCAATCACAAAAGAGGAATAATTCCAAATACACATATCAAAAACATCAGTCTCACTAATCTTCAGGCGGTGTATTGTTTAAAAGCTCTTTATACTTATAGGCATGTCTGCAATATAAGGATGCTCAGCATCCTCCTGAAGTGCCCAGCTGTATCTGTGAATGTTATTAGGAACTGCTGGATTTAAACATATTTAATTATGTGATTCAATCCAACCAATTATATTTCTTGAGGCTCATATTGTCCCACTATTGGCTAGTGGAGCTTATTCAAAATTGTTCATGAACCCTCTAACAATACACTTTAATCTTTAGTGACCTCATTATTTTCTGGTATTATAAGATATTATATTATACTTCAGACTCACCTTACCTCATTTTCTTCCTCAACTTTTAATGAGTTATAATTGCTTTGAAAGAATTCTGATTTCTTTAATGGGAAGTTTTTTTTGTGCTGGTGGTGTTTATTACCAGTGTCTGTTCATTCATTGTTTCCCAGCTTTTTGTATAAATTATATTTGAGATTTACAGATGTGCACAATTTTTAGCTTTGAAATTCATCATAATTTTATCCTGATAATTCACTCAAAGGTTTTACTTAAGTTCCTCAATCTCACAATCAGCATCCTTCAACCATAATGAAGATCTGGGTTCTCAAAGATAACATTGTTTGCTCTTTATACTTTATCTCCTAACAAACACACAATCTCAGAAAAATAATTTGAGCATCATCAACCACCAACAACCATAGGATTCTTGAAAAGTTTGTTTTCTCTTTGAAAATGTACTTTGCTTTTAGGGGATATCTTGAGGATGTATAGAGTCAAAATACTGTTGCAATAACTCCCTCTGTGTGTCAATGCCCCCAAGTGCTTGCACAGGTGCATTTGTTTCCTTGCATTAAGTTGTGAATTGGGTTCTGTAGAACCTCCTCCCAAGCTTGGCTGTTCTTTTCAGATTGCTCTGCTATCTTTGCAGGGGGTATTTCTTGATAATGAAATTTTCTTATTCTCAGGTCATTAGTTGCCTTATTTCTATTTTTCCTTTCTTGTGTGCTGAGACAAAGTGGTTTGGTATCAACATGGTTGGTTTCTATCCATTTGTATTTGAGGCTCTTTGGGGATACCTAATATCCTAATTCTATGCTAGTTGTCTGTGGGTTTTGGTTTTCTTCTATCTGTTCTGTATTTTTGCAGTAGGATAACAATATTCCATTGTGATATTACTGTTTCTGTCACTACTACCAATCCACGTTCAAAATCTAGGTGCTATCTGTAAAAAGGGTTATACAATCATATCCGATGACTTAACTGACTGAACTCCTGTTTATATCCCACAGAAAGTCTTGCACACTATATGATAGTTAGTAGAATATTCTTTGTAATAGGGAAAGTTTCAATAATACATACATTTCTATGAACAGAAAACGATACAAATAAATGTTATATTTATATTAAATAACTTAAAGCTAAAAGCCTATAGCCAAAGTATATCACAAATAAACATTATCTATTCACTATTGGGCAAAAATAATCCAGTTGAAAAACAAACAAACAAATTAAAAAAAACACTATATAGTTTGACGATATTTGTATAAAATTTAAAATCATGGAAAAGAAAGCAACACTTTTCTACAGATACATTCAAGCCAGTTGTGGAAGAGTAGAAACATATGTGGGAATGATAAATACTGTTTTCATACCACTGGTTACTCTGGAGTAACAATTTGGTCAGGGGAATTGGAAGGGATGTGTGGATTGCTATGGTTTTATATGGCTTGAGTGTGTCCTCCAAGGGATCATGCATTGAAATTTATCCCCACTGTGAGGGAATGGAAAGAGAAAACCTCGTGTGATGTTTAGCTGGGGGCCTTTGGCAGGTGGTTAGGATCAGATAAGGTGGAGCCCCCATGATTGAGCACTTGTGACTTTATAAGAAAGGGACGAAAGACCAGAAGCCACACACAAGCCCATTCTTATCTCAGCACCTACTCTCTCCATGCCATGCACTCCACCACGATGCCATCCACCAAGAAGTGGTGCAGCCAGGGGGTGCTCACCAGAGCCAGGACCATGCTCTTTAGACTGTCAGACTCATTATGAAATAAATAAAACTGTGCTCATTATGCAGCACCTAGATTCGTGTATTTTATTATGGTCATGGGACACTAACACAGGGTCCATGTAGGTGCTATTCTAAAATAGTAGTGATCAGGGGGAAACTATGCCAGATGTTTAGACTTTTGCAAAGGTAGGTGGTGGGGAGCTTTTCTGTATTATTGAAATGTGTCTAAATAAAGAGGCCCAGTCTGTTGACTGAGTGTATTCACATGGGTGGTGAGCTTAGACATGAAAGCCAGGGAAAAGATAGCTCAAGAGGCAGATGATGAAAGCAGCTCTCCAGATTCTATCCACAAGGAGGCTGCTCTGCTCAGACCCTGATAGACTCGTGCCATTAAGCGTTAGAAGAAGTCAAGTCCCTTGTTCTGATTCCATGTTTAACAGGCACTCTTAGGAATGTAGGTTTTTCACATGTACTTATCTATATTGACAGTGTTGAGCAGAAACCCCGATTGCTTAATCCCCTTCATAATTATATTTCTTGTTATGAATGAAATTTGATTTTCATAGTAGCAAGTAAAATGGATTCTGAGACAATGAAAAGGTGGAGTTTCTGACTATTGAAAAATGGAGCCAGACATAACTTCTGGCAAAGTCATCAAAAGTAGATGCTACTATAGACACTCCTCCCTGGATGTATTCCTCTGTTCTCTACAGTGTATTCGTTTTGAATTTAATTAGGGGTCCCCTGTGAAGTGACAAGTGAATGGCTGTTCCAAGCAGGATCTTGAAGAAAGAAGTAATTCTAGTGTGCAGCCAGTTGTAGTGATGGACTGTCATCATTCAGCTGCACTCTGGATTATGTGTAATTGGCAGCAGTGGTATAGAACTGGTAAAACCAGTTGCTAAGGTCATGTGATTAATTCCGCAGCGAGGTCCATTTTTAATATCTTTGCAGTTATTCAAAGTACCTTTAAAATACAGGAGCCTAATGCAATTTTTTGGATGGTCACTAGAGGGTCAAATAGCTAAAAATTGACTTTGAATGGTTATTAATAGGATCCTGATGTACTTAATTGTTAACATCTAAAATGAAAGCAATTTTGCTTCATTTATTTATTTTTGAATTCCTTCCAAATAGCACATTAGGCATAAAATATAAGTTTAATAATTAATAATAAGTAATAATAGTGTTTTATAGGCACAGGTGTTGTGCTCAGAAGGTTAACTTGCCTTTTGGAATGCCCTCATCCCATATCAGGGTGCCAGTGCAAGTCCCATCTGTGCCACTTCCGATCCAGCTCCCTGCTAATGGGCTTGGGAAGCAGCAATGGTTGGCTGAGGTACTGGCACTTGACTTCTTGCCCCCTGTAGGAAACCAGCTCCTGCTAATAAACCTGGGAGAGCAGCAGAAGATGGCTTGAGCGCTTATCCCCTCTGTACACATGTGGGAGGTCTGAATAGGCTTCTGCCTCGCCCAGCCCTGGCTGTTGGGGCCGTCTGGAGAGTGAACCAGCAGTTGGAAGATTTCTCTCTCTCTGCCCTCCTCTCTCTGTAACTCTGACTTTCAAAAATATATATACACATATATTTCAAATGTGTGTGTATATATATATAGATATTTCAATGATGTCATAAGGCCCATGATATCTAGTATTTACAAAGATTTCATTTACAGAGCATACGTGAGGATCTTCGGCTTTCAGTATTTATTTTTCTTTCCTTTTATTATCTCTGGGAACAATACTAGCAGATTATTTCACAACATTGAAATACTTAGAACATCGGCAGAGTCATAGTTGATTCACCCCTCCAGTATGCAGGGTGCAATGAACTCCATTTTCCTTACTTAAATGCTTATTTTGTATATTGCTTCGACTTTCCAAAACAGTGCTTTATTTACATATGCTAGTGCAGGTAACATCCAAGTGTTTGCAAATCTTAAGAGGAAAACACCATTTGTTCCTTCAGTTCCTTTAGGAGAATTTGCTGTATTTAAGATGAGGCCCTTGCATAGCCTCGAATGGAACCTTTTACAAATGGAACTCCCAAAGCAAAACTGTCTAGCTTTAGGACACGACCTATCACCAGAGCTAGCAAATTATTATATCAAGTAAAGGATAGACAAAAGAGTATGACAGGCAGTAGAGAACAGAAAAACTTTCTAAAAAGTAAATTTAATCAACATATTGCTAGTAATAATCAATGCCATAATATTTTTTAAGGCTTCAATGTGATAGTGTTGGTGGGGGTGTTTCTAAAAATATTTTTTGTTTGGAAGGCAGAGTTACGAGGGCAGAGGGTGCAGGGGAATCTTTCATAGCCATAGTGGTCGGGGTTGGGCCAGGTATGCTGCATAGATGACAAGGGCACAGCACTTAGGCCAGTTTCCACTGCTTTCCTGGTCATTAGCAGGGAGCTGGATTGGAGGTGGAGCAGCCATTGAACTAGCACCCATGTGGGATGCTGATGTCTCCAGTGGCAACCCAACCCACTACACCACAACGCCTGCCAGGAGAGTGTTTTCTTAATAAATTAACCATCACACATTTAATAGCTGTATGGGTTACTGACACTTTATTGAATTTTTAAAGTAAAACTTTAAAGTATTGAAAATAATATTGAGTAGGCGATCTTACAAATCTTGCAAGTTTTGTTTGGAAGAAAATTGTCTCATTGTCCTGCAACTGTTTAAGGTATTGAAGACTATGAAGCGAGCAAATAGAAATCGGTGTACCAAGTCCAGGTTGCAAAATGTCAGTGAGTTCTGCAATTTAGGACAGTTAGCTTCACTTAATGTGTGCTGTTTTGAGGCTCTCAGTGTGAAATACCAACCAAAGAAAAGATACTGCAGTCTGACTCATTCCCAGAAAAAAAGTTATTCATAAAGATAATCGTAACCAGAAAGATCGAAGAATAGCAGTTTCTCTGGCCCTATCATAATATTTGAATAAATAAAAACTGAGGACAAGCGAGGAAAAAGATAGCTGTGTGTGTGACAAGGGAGCCAGCCAGTGGGCGAAGCATAGCTGAACGCCAGCACATAGCAATTGGCAGGGGCCAGCTTCCCGGAGATTCACTGCACTAGCCAGTGTCAATATTTAGAAAATAAACAAACTTAATTAAAAAAGAAGTATGAGGGTTCACTTTCCCTGGGGCCATAAGTGTAAACAGTTGCAGGCCTAAGGGAAGAAGACGACAAGTGTTTGCTGTGTCCCCACAAGACGTATGGCCTGGGAAATATAAATACCGCAGATCTTGTTAGTGTGGATTGTATGGTCAATATTTGAGCAGTGTAAGAATGGTTGTTTTCCAAAACTCGTGGATCACAGTAACTTATTTCCTTAAGGCTTATGCAAGAAAATGTTAGGATACACGCACAAAAAGGATTCAATATTTATTTTGACATTTCTTGACTACTGTCAGCGTTTTCTCTTTAGAGACAAAGAGTTGAAAATAAATATTTGTGGTATGGGTGATATTTTGGAAATGTTCTGAGTAGTCCTATCCACAGACATTGTGGGCTGTACATGCAGATTGATTTGGTATTTGAATGGATCTTTTGTTAAGAGAAAAATTTTTGTTTTCTGACTTAAAGATATTTATTTGAAAATTTGATATTTAATCATATCCATAATGTAAGATTCTGTTAAGGCAGAAAGAAATTTGAAGACAGCCGGCTGCCTCTGTTCTATGTTCACAATGGATTGGTTGGTCTAGGTTCATCTTGAAGCTAATAAATATTGTGGAAATGACTTTATTATCTCCTGTCCACATTCTGAAGGTATAGTCCTTGTTCTAGCAGAGTGTATTTGAGTCTACATTTCTTTGTTTTGCATTTTAAGCTGAACACTGACATTTGTATTGAGGTTATATTTTATTGTCTAATTTAAAATGTAGTTGAAGGATACTGTTTAACTGGAGTACCAGTTTTGCTTTCTGGAAGGGACTTCTGAGTGTGGAGTATTTCCTATTTTTTTTTCTTTCCATCATCAAAGACTTAAGCAAAATTGAGCTTTTTCTTATTTAATATTCCTATCAGTTCCCAAAAAAATCTGCAGATAATAACATATTGTTTTAAAGTGGTCTGCTGATAGTCATGTTGCCTAGATGTACCTTCCCATTCAGTTTCAGTTAATGAGGGAGGGAAGAGGAAACAATTTTAAACTCATGGTTAGTATTTCACTGCAAGCACTGTTTTCCTGTAGACTAGATGATTTTGTTGAGTTTATGTGACACTATATGGTAGAAGTGAAAATGTAGGTATTACAAAAAAAAAAAAAAACCAATAAAATGTTTTAAATAGAACACTGCATAGGATGCTTTCTCATGAAACATCTCCAAAATAAATGGACTACAAATACTTTCTTCTTAGTATTAGAAATTTAAGAAAGTCACATACTATATGAAAAAAATTTCTTAGTTTTATGTATTTGAAAAACATTTCTGAGAATCTACAGATTATATTTTTGTCTAGTTTTGTATAGATTTTTCACATTTTAGATAATTGTTTCTCCAACTTGGAATTCATACTGCTTCATCTGCATAATTTTGGGGGACAAATTCATTATGTGTACATTAAATGCCATACGGAAATGATTTTCTCTCTTAAGTGATATCACATTGTCCTTTAAGAGTATGTAGTATAGATTTTGCAAAATCATCCTTTACCTTGGGAATTTGCTTAGGGATTGTCAGTTGGGTAAAGACAGTTGAGTTTAACCTTCACTCTTCCCCTTGTCCAAGAAAGTTTTCATTGTGCTTTCCTTGTGGGTCAGAGTGTTTGGAGGGGCCCTGTGACACCTTCAAAGGACATCATTCTTTCTCCCTAAATCTAGTATCAGGGAAAGCAGAAAGTGTGAACTCTATATAGAACAAGTACAATGAGCAAACCCTCTTGGCTGGTATGGGATCTTGGAGCTCTCTCTCCAATTCCCATAAACTTCAGGATAAGTAATCTTCTAGCTCAGTCATGTAGTCCTGATCATCTAAGTGTAATACTCAGAGAACAGAACTTTACCTGTCACTGGACTTAGTAGTGTACAATGTTATAATTCTAAAGAAAGACAGCTTCCTTTTAGTTGATAACAAAGGGCATATAGCAGTAATATGCTAGACTAGAAGGTTGAAGGGTTTGGAAATATTCATTCTTTGGAATGATTAAATATCTAGTATTTTGATTTTAAGGCAAATTTGTCAAATATATAGCCCACCTAGTTTCATTTTTGTGTCATACAACTTATACCTCAAGCCATAGTGTATTCTCATTCACAATTTTTGTGCACCAAAATACATATTGAAGACATAGGAGGCTTGTTCCATTTCATTTTCCATGAATTTTTTTGAAGTACCGTCATATTTATTTCGGGCACTTTGGCATTGAGAATGTACAGGTGGCCCACTTATGCTCCCTAGGTGGTCAGCATTTTCAAAATTAAACAGATGAGTAAAAGCAGCATTATGAATTCCAATGTGTTGGTTACTTATGGATGGAAACAGAGTCAGGACACTTGAAGCAGATGAGACCCCAAGCCAGGTCAAGTGGGAAGGGGCATTTCTGGGTAGGCTGGATAGGCCTGCAAACTCTCTGTTCCTGTGCTATCAAGTGGTAACCACACATCAGGTATTTAGTGTTAATTCAATCATATATTCATTTTCCTGAGGGCATTTGGCATGCAAATTTTTTCTCCCAAGATGACTGAAAGGATTTGCTTTTGGCAAAAGTAATTACATTTACTTTGTGTGATCCTTTTTGACAATGTACCATGAACCTCTCCCCAGAAGAGTATGTGGTGTCAGTGTTTATAAAATCATCCTTATTTCTTGCATGCTTTTTTTTTTAAATCACAGACTTTAGCCTCCTTTAAGCTGATCCCTGGATACCAGCTCCAGAATGGAAGGACAAAAGGTTCTTGGGGGTCCAGGAAGTTAGAAGTTCAAGGCTTCTCAGAGTTAGGGTGTAGGAATAATAGTCTTAACATGGCTTATTCTCAATGTCTATTATTTCATGAAGTATGTCTACACTGGGTGATGTAATAAAAGCACTCTCTCTTTCCTGGTCTCTGATTCTTTTGAAAATTTTCTAGTACATTAAAGGCAAATGACCTTTAGGAGAAAAACAAAACCTGCGGTTTTCTGTGAAGTTTAAAAATTGTTCTTTCTGACATTTAATTTTGCCCTATTGGTTAGCTTCGGCTCCCTTTTGACCATAGGAATCCAAGAAGAATTCCAAACAGATAGTAAATATTCTAATTGCACTTGAACATTTCCCTAGAAATGGTCCTTTAGAACCCGTTTCCCATATTGTTTTTAGTTCTGATCTCACTAACCTCAAATCACTGTATTAAATGGACCAAATGAACGATAATTCATACTTTTAAAACTTTGCTCTATAACTTTTGTTTTTTGATGTAAAATAAATAGAAAATACCAAATAGAATGGAAAACCAAAAAAAAAACTCTAAATAAGACTTGAGAATCACATATACCACTTTTTTCCTAAATGTCAAATACATAACATGCATTTTTCTATGTACAGTTAACACACATTATTATACATACAGTGTCCATTGGCCCAGTGCTTTACCAATGCATAAGTAAAATATTTTGGCATTCAGAAATAGGATACTTAGAATTAGGAAGAAATGAGTTAAGGAGATTTTCAACCATGTGCCGTATAAAGAAAATATTATGCATTTTAAACTATAAGATGCACTGGGAATACTAAAGTGTCTTTTGTCTTTATTAATAATATCAAGGTTTATTAATAATATCAAGGTGCAGCACATCACATCTGCACATAAATGAATTGCCTTGGTCAATCATTGTTGTTTACTTTCAAAGAAATAGTTGGTTTTCTCCAAGAGCAGTTTATGTTGTATACAGAACTGCCAAACTATTGGGAAGCTGTTAGTTTACCAAAAAGAAAATTTTAAAAAAGCAATAAATAAAATGCGTTTATGTACTCCAGAACAGTTTCATCTCTCCTTTTAAGTATCAGCTAACCTTGTGCCTTTTCCTCTCCCCACTAGTAATGCTTTTGCTTCTGTGAAGTGATTTATACTTGAACTTCTGATCTGTGTTTTATATAATCCATCAAGACAGGAATCCTACTGCATGGGAAAAGTCATTAGGAGGAAATAAAAATCTGAAACACATTGGAGTTTTATTTCACTGGTGCTACTTTTATTATATAAAATGCAGTACTGACAAGCTACGTTTTGCTTGGTTGAATGCCTCCGTTTTCAAGTCAACCGGCTTATTCAGAGAAGAGTGAAAGTTCATTCTTGCAGAAAAAAATCCATGCTCTGAAAGAGGATGACAATGATGATCATTTGTTGTAATTGGAAGTTAACAATGCAGGATCTGAGGCTGCTCTTCAGATCTGCTAAATCCGTCTGCATTTTAAGCAGTGGGCTCTGGTTGCTATGCTGTTTTTCTCTCTTGAGTTACCCCTTGCACCAAGAAAGGAAGAGATTGGCTGGGTTTCTGCCGGTTATTGGCTGCAACTCTTTGCATGGTAATACACATGATGTCAGTTTTAAATAACTAGCAAACTCAGATTTACCTTAAATCTTGACAGGTAATATGAAATTCATTTTTATGAAAACCAGCAAATCCTGTGTTGGCAAAATGATTGATTTAGGCAAACTGGCTATGAGGGGACTTCAGAAAGTTTGTAGAAAATGGAATTAGGATGTAAGTTTATTTTGGTGCAAAGAAATCTGAAATCCATGTATAGATTTTTTTTGTAGTGTACATTTTCCATGAGCTTTTTGAAGACCCCCTCATGTCTAGCTTTAGGGACATCCAAACATTCCAGTTTTTTTGCTTCATGTGTATGGAACTGATTAGAATCAGGAATCAATTTCAGGTATCAAGAATAACTTTTGAGTATTGCATTCTATAAACTCTTGTTTTTGTTTCTATGACAATGAAGATAATTATATCTTTACTGTAGTAAGCTCACAATAGGAAACAAGAAAATGATTGCAGAAAGCATTCTAATTCTGATGAAGATTTCTCTTACTTGAACTGACAACACACTTTGAGCTAAATTCTGGTCTCTTCTAGATTTATGCATAAATCTAATCCATTCCTTACCGCATGCCAGTTTTATGTGAGGGAAATAAACTGGGTAAATAATTTCATATGACAAAACTTTGATAGAAGCATAAAGGATGGCATAGCTTTTAAGACAAATGTTTAAATTTCATGCTGGCTAATTTTGTTAACTAATGTTTTATGGTGCTAAAAATTCATAAATACTAAAATGCTAATTTAGTGAAAGTGTGACTTGAAAAGCCTCGAGTATGTCACTTCCTAAATTTTTATTGCGTTTTCCTCTTTTCCCTCTTGGCTTTACAAAATAAGACTGGAAGAAAGTTAAGGGAAAAAAAGAAAATTTGTAGAACTGAGTAAAAAACTAAATATTCCAAGTTTTCTAGAAATTTGTCAATGTTTTGTTATCTCTTAATTAACTTATTTTCTGTCTTGGGGTTGGTGTGTTTTCTAAAGTTATTGCATTTTCATCTGGCAGCACTAAGGGGTTGGTTGGTCTTGTTTGGACTCAATGAACAAGTAGGCTAATGTGTATTTTTGACCTTGAGACAAGTTCACACATTAGTTATAAATGAATTCTCACATTACTTCAAAATGATTTATAGAGCTTTGCTATATTAAGTAGCATAACACACCAGGTATAAACATAGAGCCAACTGTCTTTCCACATTTTAGGGCAGTGATTTTAGGATTCCTGATGATGTGGCCATGCCTTGTTTGTCATTGGAGACCAAAGGCCCGACACTTGGTTGTGGGCTAAATACATGTTGACTTAAGTATTGCTGTTGTAGTTCTATGTTTTGTTGGTAGAGATTCTGAGGCAACACCATCTTTAGAGAAGAGCATTATTTATGGGTGAGCTACAGTGAATGAGCGGCTGGAAAAGCACACTAGTCTCACGTCTTGTTTGCACCTTGCTTTCTCAAATTATCATAGCACATGCATTAGTTGTTACTGCACCTCCTTCCACCTGTCGCTGAAGACATGCTGAGGGCCACAAGCACCCACACAAAATGCAGGCATTCTCATCAGATTTTCTTTTCTTTGAAAAAACGATTATTTTAATTTTAAGATTGAGTGATTTTAGCATTTTGCCAAATTCACTTTGTCTGTAGATACTATATATGTACATATATAAATACTAAGTTTCTTGAAAGCCAGGATGGTATTATCACAAACTATGGGATTTATGGCAGTGATCATACAGTGGGGAAATATAAAGGTTTATTGTCATGTGCATGGTATAATTCAGTGAGCAGTATTTATAACTGCATGCCAAATAATACACCATCTACACAATTTTTATATTCCGTCTATATTAACTTCCACAAATAGGAGAAAACGTTAATATTTGTCTTTCTTTAAATTTTGGAGAAAAGGGCCTTCTATATATATATAATGTTCTATGTAATGTTTGTGGGAATTCAAATTAATAGAACCATCGTAGAAAACAGTATGGCGATCTCTCATCAGATGTTCACATATTGGTATTTGTAGAGTAGCTCATGATTGGTGATTTCTTTTTTCCTAAAACCCCCATGAAGCACTGATCTCATTCAAAGAAACTGTATTCTCCTCCCCACAAACATTCAAGTAAAAATATGGGGGTCTTGCGCTTCTACAGTTGCCTAATAATTACTTGGTAATAAGTCTGGAAATTAAGTTCTAATTACTTTGTGAAATATCTGTCTCTTACTGGGCCATATTTCCTTAGGAATAGAATTTTTTAATTAGTTTCGTTTGCACTGATTTCACTTTGAAATATTTTACATTTTAATTCAATTTTTCTTTTTAGCTGTATTTTGGGGTGATATTGCCTTAGATGATGAAGACTTAAATATCTTTCAAATAGATAGGACGATTGATCTTACACAGAATCCTTTTGGACAGTTTGGACATACCACAGGTACAGTTGATTTTTTCATTTACTTTGTGTTCCTTTTGTATAAAATATACTTTTTGAAATTTTGTAGCTACATTGAGTCATTTTCAATGTCCCGAAGATCACCTGTGATTTCCCACAGTAATGAACATATTAAGAAACTGAGATTCTATTCATATTTTCATCATATTGATTTAGTCAGCACATTGTTATGTTCACACTGTACAGACCTGGCTTAGACCATATGGAGATATTAACTCTTTGAGTACCCATAGCAACCCCAGGAGGGTAAGTACTGATACTACCGTGATTCACAAGTGAGCAGATAGATGACTTCTTTTTGTCAGAGTCAGGAAGTACCTGAGTCAGCCCCAGAGTTCAATTCTGAGAAAGCCCAGATTTCATACTCTTGAATATGATATTATGTTGCTTTCCATCTGGACATCAGTTGCAGAATGTAAATTATTCTTAATTATATAGCTGTTGGTTGAGAAGACTCCATCAATATCTATACTGATGTCTGTGTACTCAGTTTTTACGAAAACTCCAGAATACAATTTCAGTTGTTTTGAACATGTTGAGTTATGCCTATGTGAGACTTGAAATATTTAAAAGATTTTCTTCTTTTCATTTTTAAAATATTTTTATTTAATTAAAAATTCTTTTTTTTAATTCATGTTAAATTTTGGAGAAAGATTGAAAGGTTCAAGTTTCTTGTTTTGGTTAGACCTTCCAAATTTACTTGATTTAATGCTTTTTTATCTCATTGCATTTCCCCTGGCCACCTTTACCATTTTTATTTTCTTTTTCTGTCCATGGAAAGTGAAATATATAGTTTCTGGTATCTAGCAGACTGATACAGACTGTCAACATCTGTTTACCTGATTTTCTCTTTCAGTAACTTTTTATTGTTACACATTTTTAGTAAATGGAAAAGTTGATAGGACTGCAAGGACCACCAGAGTAGTACAATTCTTGGATTCATTAGTTTATCATATATGCCCTGTGTGTGTGCATATACATGTGTAAGTGTGCATAAAGCAACATTTTTACATTAATTATAGAAAATATAACACTTGACTATTAGGTAGCTTAGCATGCACTGCCTAAGAATAAGAAGATCCTAGGTAATCAAGATGCTACTATCACATCTATGACAATTATTTGAAGTAAGAAACATGTAAGATGAAACCTAAGGAATTTGTTCAAAATAGTAGCAATACTAAAAATGCTGTGCCTTAGCCTTTGCTATTTAGAGTGGCCATCATTTCTGAAGCACATACAACGTAGGGGGAAGTCTTGTTTTTCGGTGGAATCATGTCTATTGGCAGAGTCTCTGCTATGTTACACTTGACACTGACATGGAGGCAATTGCATATGGACAAGAAAACAATGATACAACTCAAACAAAATTCTAGATTTATTTTAAATTGTGTGTTCAACTTTTATTAAACTTTTTATTAGCTTCAGTCTCTATAGGCATTAATTTTCTGTGATTTAAGATTTTTAATACTAGTATTTAATTTTATCATTTTTAAGGTTAAACTGATATCTTAAGAGTTAGAGGAATATACTGTCGTTTTAAATCTATAGACTAAAACATATACCCCAATGGTAAAAATATTTACTAAAAATGTGTGTGAAAGGTACACATGTTTAAAAGTTTTGAAATTCAAGCAATGTACAAGTATAGCATTTTTTCTTACTGTCTTTTTTCTTTCATATTAATTTGTACAGATTTGGTCGCATTTCTCAGAATTTTTCAATTTCAAAATATATGGCCTTTCCAGTAAAAATTTATTTAAGTTTTGCATTTTCATTATGTTTTAGAACATGTCCGAAATAACCACTCTTCTTCCTTTTATATTTCAATGAACTACCTACACATAATTATATTTCAGTTGCTATAGAATTACTCAAAATTGCTAAAAATATTACTAGAAACACTTTTGCCACTGATGCTCTTGAAGCAATATTTTTTGCAATTTGGTAATTACTCTTAAATTTATAATTACTGTGATATTAATGCAGACATTTTCTTTTCTCATGATTAGTTCCCTCATAAATCTATTTATATCTATTTCAGGCCCCTCTAACACAAATAGAGTTGCTACATAATGGTCATTTAAAACACATAGATGCCATACTTTAAAAATGTTTCTTGTAACTGCTTAGGAATGGATGTGTTTAAGTATTATCTCATCTTGCTAGAATGTTCAGTGAAAAATTTCAAAAATGTTTCTCAAGATGGACAGCAGAAATGTGACCATGTAATGCAAACAATTAAGCAGGTTATTAGCCACTGAACAAGCACTCTGACTTACTTGCCTTATAAGGACCTAAGTGATTTTTCCTTTAAAGGACTTGTACGGAAATAGATTTTATTATTATTTTTTAGCTACAATGTAGGAAATTAGGTTTCAGCATTAATTTCAAAGGAAAAGTAGATATTGGAAGGAAATAGCTTAAAGTTTGAAAAGTTTTCTTTCTCTGTGGATTTTGGGCTGCCTTTCATTGTCTTAGCCCAAAAAGACTCCATGAGTACACCAGACACTCTAGTGATAGAATTTCATCTGTACTTGTCCTAGTGACATTACTAGTGACAAATATTTCTCGTTTATTGATTAAGAACTTAAAGAAATAGGTGATAAAATTGCATATTGCATTTTAGGAAACCCCAAGTTAAGAATTATGGAGCTTGGATTTTTGTTGAATGTTATGCTGTTTGACTTATGATATGAACCTACTTTTTCTATTCCCTATATGATAAATTGCACGAAGACACATTTATTGATTTCTATCTTCTTTTTGTACAACCAAATTGTTCACATCTATTTTTATAAATTTTTTCAAATTACTTTGCATAACAGAATATACTTTGCAGGTGAACATTGTTTTTGGATTCTTATGATTTTTTTCCAATGATAAATTATTGGTTTTTATCAATGAGAGAAACTATTTTTTAAAAGGTTTACAGATATGCTTTTTAACAGTTTTCAATTTGGTGAAAACTTCGGAGCAAAACTTGGTGATGCATATTTTCTCTTCCAGTGTTCTTATTTCCATTTGCTAATTTGGCCTCTGGAAATATTCAGTTTGCGTTGGGGAAAGAGCTGGAATGCGATCAAGTGGGACAGAACTCCTTGCTGTCATTCTGTATAACAGCATGTGATGTCAAGGTCACAGTGAAGAAAAACATTTCACATTAGCAGCAGATGACTCAATTATCTTAATGTCCAAATAAAGTCATTTACATTGCTCTCTGAATTCTGCTCCCCCACCTTATTTTTAGTTATCTTCATTTGTTGCTATAGAATTTTTACCCTCTACAACAATTTATGGCTACTCATAACTCTAATATTTTAATAGCACATGCAAAAAGATGTTCAAACAAAATCAATGTACTCTATTACCATTAATTATTTGCAATAATTCTAAAGTACACTAAATATAACTTAATTGTTTTCTTTGATTCTTTAAGGTGGACTTGGAGATCATGGTGTATCAAAGAAACGAGGAGCCCTCTACCAGCTTATAGACAGGATCAGAAGAATTGGCTCTGGTATATCAATGTTTAAAGTTGCAGACGCTTGACTTGATGGACAGTAAATATTATACTCATAGCAGTTCAGTTTATTAAAATCAGTATGCACTGTGATGCAAAGAATATGTATTGAGAGTCTTTTATTCTTTTTTGATCTGTTGGTTCATATCTGTTGGCTCATTCATTATATGAGGAAATTTCAAAGTGTTCCCTTAACTTATTTCAGGCTTTTCCCAAGTGAAAATTGATTTGATGTTTTGTATTTTATTGTTGATACCAATTTTCAGTTAATTGGACATCACACCAAAGTTTTTATATAAAGCATGGAGCTGATTCAATTTCAATTAAATGTTTTAAAAGTCATGAATATTTGTCTTGAAAGAAATTCACTTAGAACTTAACCAACTGATTTATTAGGTTGCAAAATAGTTTAAAATGTTTTGAATCTTTGGGAAAAATATATGTAAACATTCAGAAAAACTACCTTCTGTTTTCATAATTAGTATTTATAGTGTTTATTAGTCACTATTTGTAGTTAAGAGTTTCTGTAAAAGCCCTCTCCTAATAGCTCACATCCTAACATCCCTTAGGTTGGTCATTAAATACTTGAAGTGCATACTTTAAGTTACTGATTTACCCAAGCAAAGATGCTTTGCTCCAGAATATTGAAAAAAAAAAAAAAAGACGTGTTAGAGACATTTAATGTATGTAATGTTGATGTGTGTACTAGTGGGAGAGCTTTGCTACCAATAGTAATAATTGAATAAAGAGAATAATCAAGCAAATTTGAGAAAAACAAAAACAGTAAAAAAATATTATGAACGGTACTAAGGAAAGTAAAAGTAAGCATAGGGAGTGGGCATTAAGCCCAGCTGTTAAGATGGCCACCTCCCATATCAGAGCGCCTGAGTTCAAGTGCAGCTTCCAATTCCAGCTTCCTGCTAATGCACATCTTGAGAGGGGCCAGGCGGATGACGGCTCAAGTACGTGTGTCCTTGCTGCCCTGTTCTGAGCCCCTGGTTCCTAGCTTTGATGCTCATCCAGCTCTGGCTGTTGGTGACATTTGGGGAGTCACCTAGTGGATGACAACTTATCTATCTGTGTCTGTCCCTTTTTGACTTGCTGTTTCTCAGATAAATAAATATTAAGAAAAGAGAAAAACTGTAGCCGTGAAAGCTGCTCCAGATTAGACGGTGTTTTATGTTAGCCTGCGTTGACCTCTAAATCGTGATGAGGAGATTAAGATGGACAGAGTTCCTGGTCCCAGATGGACCGGGACTGTCTCTATCTTGATGTTATTTTACTGTCTATAAAATGTAATATTCATAATTTTAGGCTTTCATACAGAATAGCAGTCTGATTTAAATATTGGAAGTTTAGCATGAGTAAGGCTAGTTTTGGGTATCATAGGATACTCAGGGTAGCAATATATATTTTTATTACCTGTTTGTGCATTGTTAGTGAACTACCAAGTTAGTAAACATCAACAATTTTTCTGTGACCTCAGTTTTGTCTGGTGTGGGCTGTTGTCTGGAGATTCATCAAAGCTCATTGATGGGATCTCAATAAATAATGTTTTGATGTGGAATACTTATGCATTGTAATGCTCCTCTCAAGCATGCAGTATCACAAGTTTTTCTTTAATGTGCCTTGATTTATATACATATGTAAATACGACATTTCATCTTTTGTCCTTTAAGAGGTAAACGGTTCCCTGACCCAGGACTTGTGTTTCACAGAATGTTTTAAATGTCACTGCAGGCTTGGAGCAAAACAGCACAGTTAAGGGAAAAGTACCTCAAAAATTCTCAGGGCCAAATGAGAAAAACCGAGTTCCCAGAGCTGCCACATCAAGAACTGAGAGGATCTGGCCTGGAGGTGTTATTCCTTACGTTATTGGAGGCAACTTCACTGGTAAGTTATTCTCAGAATGTTTACTTTGATGGAGAAGTAAAAACTGTCATACGGATTAAGTGTGCATGTTCGTAGGATATTGTCAAAAGCAGAGTATGAAATCATACTTGTAAAAACACTCCGTTAACCTAGGTTATTAGTTTAAAATATTTTTGAATAAAAAAAAATTAACCTTGTGCTCTAAGAGTGTGGAGTTCCATTTTTTTAAGATTTATTTATTTATTTAAAAGGCAGACTTACAGAGGGGCAGATGCAGAGAGAGAGAGAAAGAGAGAGGTCTTCTACCTGCTGGTTCACTCCACAGCTGGCCGCAGTGGCCGGAGCTGGGCTGATCCAAAGCCAGGAGCCAGGAGCTTCTTCCGGGTCTCCCATGCTGGTGCAGGGGCTCAAGGACTTGGGCCATCTTCTACTGCTTTCCCAGGCCACAGCAGAGAGCTGGATAGGAAATGGAGCAGCTGGGACTCGAACTAGCGCCCATGTGGGACGCCAGCACTGCAGGCGGCAGCTTTACCCGCTACACCGCAGTGCTGACCCCTGATTTTGTTTTTAAACTGAATTTCAAACTGATCTCCTTTCAACTGGCGGGGAGAATGTATGTCCCATGTACAGAGACTTGAACACACATTTGCAGATTACAATCTTCAGATTGTGAAGGGAGTATCCGTTTTCAACAGGGACTCGTTTGTGGGGCTATGAATCTGTAGTCGTTGGCTGATGATACCAGTGGTATCTGTATGTCACCAAGCCACACAGAATGGAGGAGCCAGCACACAGCACTCCTCTCTGGGGTGGTGGACAGTTTTATTAACATCGTTCATTTTTTCCAGGCAGCCAGCGAGCCATGTTCAAGCAGGCCATGAGACACTGGGAAAAGCACACGTGTGTGACTTTCATTGAAAGAAGTGATGAAGAGAGTTATATTGTATTCACCTATAGGCCTTGTGGGTAAGTAGAACCCGGAAATGACCACGTAAGTTTAGAAGGAAAAAAATTAAAACTCATGGGTAGGATTTGTTTTGTACTATGTGCTTTGTATTTTGGCCATGAAAGGTGTGATTTTTACATATGCAAATGTTATTCTTTGAGAGGACTTCAAAAATTTATGCAAAAGGAATTAAAATATCAATTCGTATAAAAATTTTGAAAACTACACGTGGAATTTTTAGAACAGACATTTCTCATGAACTTTCTGAAGACCCCACATCTAAACATATTCTTTGAAACAGATCTTTGTGCATCTGTCCATGGTGTATTTGTCCACCACCTCAGCTATTTTATGAAGATCAACTTACGGTTGATCTTTCTTGCTTTGCCAATTCACTGCCACTAGAGTTATCTTCTGAAAATGCCTCTAGGAGGCATCTGGCAATGGCTCAAAATGCCAGCCTCATGGGCTACCTGGATTAGATTCCTGGCTCCCAGGTTTGGCCTGACCGAACTCTGGCTGCTGGAGGCATTTGAGGAGTGAACCAGTGGAGGGGAGATCTCTGTCTAATTCTCTCTGCATCCATTCCTCTCTGCATTTCAGATAAATGCGTGATTGAATGAATGAATGCATGAATGACTAAATACTGGCCAGAGCAAGTGCCACTTTCTGAGATTCATTGATGTTTCCACCTATGGTGATATTTTCTAGATCGTTTTCTTACAGGATGATGAAAAATACTCCAAACAAAATCATCAAGTTTTGGAAGTGCTATGTTAAATTCCAGTCGGTATTTCTATAGCAGAGTGCTAATGAATGTTTTTAATATTTAACTAACTGAAAGGAGCATGTTTGCTAAACTTCTGTAAAATATGGAATATCCACCTCACCTTTTAAAAGAGAAGAACATACCTCAATATCCCAAGAACATTTTGGGAAATGGCGGCTTGAGAATAAAATCCAAAGTCCTTGGTATAACATTTAAGGAATGCCACGAACTTACCACAGCTTCCATTTTCGGTTGCTTCTTCCTCCACATCTCTCCACATATCCCAGAATCCAACCAAGATGCAGGAAAAGCTGTTTTCTCAGTAATTTATGTTTTAGAAGACTTTTTCTCAAAAGAGTTTTCAAACTTCTCTTCCCAGTCCTTTTCGTTATTTGGAAATTTTATTGAAAGATTTGATTCACTCCAGCTTAATGTTTTGGCTTGTTTGCCAAGAATACTTGGTATTGCATTAATTTATATGGCATCCCATCAGGAGACAAGTGTGCTTGGGTGTGCCATTCCAGTGACTGCTCTAGTGATGGCCCATTGGGTTGAATGGAGTGATGGTGGGCAGGTGCTTCCATTGTGAATGTCTCCAATATTACAAAACAGTGATTTTTTTTAAAATTTACTTATATAAAGGGAACAGGCTTCAGGTGTTTCATTTATATAGTTTTAAGAACATGCTGATAATTCCCACCCACCCTCCTCCTTCCTTTCTGATTTTTCTTTTAACTTTTTGTTATGCCATACTTTTGTTTTCCACTTTACTTTATAATCACAAGTTTAATCCTCCACTAAATAATAAATTCATCAAGTAGCAAGTAGAAAGATCTCTGTCTCTCAGGAGTATAGACGAGGGCTATAAGCAATAATCAAATATCAAGATGTCAATTTCACTCTTAAAAACTGCCCTTTTTTATACTCTATATATTTGTTACCACAACTCAGAGAAATCATGATATTTGTTTTTATTTTTTCAAGGCTGGCTTATTTTGCTAAGCATAATGCTCTCCACTTCCATCCGTTTTGTTGTGAAAGACAGGTTTCATTATTTTTATGGCTCAGTAGTATCCAGTTGTGTGTATACCCCATTTTCTTTACTCAATCATCAGCTGATGGGCATTTGGATTGATTACATATCTTGGTTATAAACACGGGGTCACAGATCACTCTTATATGCTGATTTCATTTCATTTTGGTAAATTCCCAGGAGTGGGATGGCTGGGGAATAAGGTAGTTCTGTTTTAGCTTTCAGAGTAATCTCCATACTGTGTTCCATAATGGTACTAGTTTATATTCCCACCAACAGTATACTAGGGTACCTTTCTCCCCATATCCTCACCAACATTTGTTACTTTTTTTACTTTTGCTTGCTGTGGATTCTAACTGGGGTGAATTGAAACCTCATTGTGGTTTTGATTTTCATTTTCCTGGTGGCTAGTGATCCTGATGTCTATTGGCCTTTGATATTTAATCCTTTGAAAAATGCCTGTTCATGTCCTTAGCCCATTTCTTAACTGGATTGTTTGTTTTGCTGTTGTTCAGTCTCTTGAACTCCTTACATATTCTGAATATTAACCCTTTAGCAATTTTAGTTTGAAAATATTTTCTCTCATTCTGTCAGTTGCCTCTTCATTTTGTTGAGTATTTCCTTTGCTGTCCAGGAACTTTTTAGCATGGTGCAATCCCAGTTGTCCCTTTTTGCTTTCCTTATCGGTACTTCTGGGGTCTTATCCAGGAAATCTTTGCTCATCCCAGTGTCTTGCAGTTTTTCCTTTATGTTTTCCTCTAGTAGTTAAGTAGTTTCAGGTCTTAAGTTTAGATCCTTAATACATTGTAATTGATTTTTGTGTAGGGTAAAAGTAAAAATCTTCTTTCACACTTCTCTATGTGGAAATCCAGTTTCCCCAACAGCATTTGTCAAAGAGACTGTCCTTTATCCAGAGCATGGTTTTAGCCCATTTATCAAAGATTAGTTCATTGTGGATTAATTTCTAGAGTTTATATTCTGTTTCATTGGTACACATGTCTATGTTTGTGCCAATACCAGCTGTTTTGATTATAATTGCCCTGTAGAATGTCTTGGAAATGAGGTATAGTGATGCCTCCAGCTTTGTTTTTATTGTTTAAGATCGTTTAAGCTATTCAGGGTCTCTTGTGTTTCCATATGAATTTTAGGGTCCTTTTTTCTAGATCTGAGAAGAATTTCCTTGGTATTTTGATTGGTATCGCACTAAATCTGCAAATTGCTTTGGGTAGTATGGATATTTTTGATATTAATTCTTTCAATCAATGAGCATGGAAGCTTTTTTCCATTTTTTTGGTTCTTCTATTTCTTTCCTTAATATTTTATAATTTTAATTGTATAAATCTTTCATGTTATTGGTTAAATTTATCCCAAGGTATTTAAATATTTTTAGCTATTGTGAATGGGACTGATCTTACAAGCTTTTTCACCTATGTCATTGTTTCTATATACAAAGGCTACTGATTTTCTGTCTTGATTTTATATCCTACAACTTTACCAGACACTCTTATGAGTCTGAGTAGTCTCTTAGTGGAGTCTTTTGGTCCCCCTATGTATAGGTTCATGTCACCTGCAAACAGGGATAATTTGACTTTCTCCTCTCCCATTAGCATCCCTTTGGTTTATTTTTCTGACTGTGGCTAAAACTTCTAGCACTATGTTGCATACTAGTGAGAGTGAGCATCCTACTCTGGTTATGGATCTTTGTGGAAATGCTTCCAGTTTTACCCTGTTCAGTACAATATTGGCTGGGGATTGTCATATATTGCTTTGATTGCATTTAGGTATGTTCTTTCTATAACCAGTTTCTTTGAGGTTTTATCATGAAAAGATGTTGAATTTTATTAAGTACTTTCTCTGCATCTACTAAGATAATCATGATTTTATTCAGTTTGTTCATGTAATATATCAAGTTTATTGATTTGCATATGTTGAACCATCATTGTTCTTTTATTCTTTCCACATTTATTATCTGAAATTCTTCCACATAGATGAATTTTCTCTAATCTACCACAGTCATTTGAATACCCTATAGTGTAGTTCAGTTAGGCAAGTCAAAATAAATGCTTAGTTTCACTAGAGAAAATAGTTATTGAACTATTGACATGCTCTTCTGGGAGGAAAAATATATCTTTTCAGTGGTTCTTAGAGAGGGGCATTGTTTTATTTCTGTACATCATATTTGCCTAGATCTCTTAACTTAAAAAGGTAATATAGGTTAGTTTTTGACTTATTTAAGTGACAGTAAGAAAAAATTGTACATCAGTTCCTTCATGGATATTTTTGGATAGTGCCATAAATTTTTAGTTATTATTTTTTTTTTTTGACAGGCAGAGTGGACAGTGAGAGAGAGAGACAGAGAGAAAGGTCTTCCTTTGCCGTTGGTTCACCCTCCAATGGTTGCCGCGGCCGGCACGCTGCGGCCGGCACACCGCGCTCATCCGATGGCAGGAGCCAGGAGCCAGGTGCTTCTCCTGGTCTCCCATGGGGTGCAGGGCCCAAGCACTTGGGCCATCCTCCACTGCACTCCCTGGCCACAGCAGAGAGCTGGCCTGGAAGAGGGGCAACCGGGACAGAATCCGGTGCCCCGACCGGGACTAGAACCCGGTGTGCCGGCGCCACGAGGCGGAGGATTAGCCTGTTGAGCCACGGCACCGGCAAATTTTTAGTTATGACTTACTCAGCACTGAATCCTTCTAAATCACTCTAATTTTGGCTTGAAAACTTTTGTTTACATCTGAAATTCTTCCTAGTTTTTTCTATTGATTTAATATATTTAAAAAGGCCAAAATAGTGACTGTCCTTCTTTCCTTCCAATTATTTAATAAGAATGGTTGTGGGACCAGTGCTGTGGCTCACTTGGTTAA